>OZ010799.1:201800558-203248058 GCA_963932465.1 Maratus speciosus
ATGCTTATGAGTTGTTTTTTAAATTGTTGTTATTTTTTTTCACCCCTCCCTTTTTTTCCCCCTCTTCTCCCTCATGTCTGTGGAAACATAAATAATTTCGAAATTGGAAACTCCTCCCCCCCCCCCCCCCCAATTGTGAAAATTTGGCTTTTTTTTTCCTCCTCAGGTTTCAAAAAATAAAAATTATATAAAATTGTATTTTTTTTTTTTTTTTTTTTTTTTTTGCTTGGTTTTATGCACCTTGGACCTGAAATAAAACAGATGTTGTAAAATTATCTGTGTGACTGAAAATAAAGCCAAAATGGTAAATTTTCTCTTCAATCTGCGTGCAGTCTGTCTCAAATCGAAAGGTCTGTGTGACATAAAATAACGATGGTGGTGTAAACTTTTTACAAATTTTACAGCAGTTCATTGAAATTTATTTTTTTTTTTTTGGGGGGGGGCGAAATTGTTTTCAGAAAAAAAGTGTCATCTTTTTTCTGAAAACTTTTATCTCTTAACTTCGGTGTAGCTCAAAGAATATATTATAATTACATATGTAAAAGGCTGATGGGCCCGCAAAATATTCTGCTATTTCCAAAAAGAAAAACATGATTGGGTGATCCATTTAAACTGTATTTTACATGTCATGCTAAAAATGTTGTATATGCAACTGACAATATTGCCATCAGTTTTAATAGTTGTTGTCCCGGTAGCAGAATGTTCGAAACAGGAGACGAGCTTCGCAGATTTTCTTTTCTGTTTTGCAGATTCTTCTTTGTCAGACCTTTATTTTGCTTCATAGTATTATGTTTAGCTCTTTCTTTATTACTTAATACAAAAAGTTAATATTGTTATTAATAAAATATTTTAAAATGTCTAAAAACGTTACATGTAAGTGATTGTTTGATTAATTAACGCTTCAATTGTAAAAATATTTTACCTGCAGATTATTTTTTGTCCCCGAAGTATCTGTCACAGGCACATGGAGAATTTTCTGCTACTGGGGTTGTTGTATAATAAAAAATATCTGTTATACTACAAACTATGAATAATAACTGGTTAAATTCAGTTTTTGTGGTACTTTATTCTTTCTATGGGGGGGAGGATGAAATTGACCTACTTTTTCGGCTCAATGAATGGTATCCTGCCTTTAAAGAAAATTATAGAGGATTCCATGAAATCATAAAACCACCTTTTCTTCATAGCAAAAAGCTGGTTTTTGTTGTTTGAAATAAGATTTTGGGGTGAAATCTGTAGGGTATACTTGATAAGTACCAGCTTTCAATCTGAAGAAAATCTCCAAAATTGGCCCTTTGTAAAATGGTTATTTAAACACTGAAACTGTTTATAGAAACAAAGTGTAATTTTGTATATGAAGTCTTAATTTTTTTTTCTTTGCAAATTTGCCGGTTCCTATTTGGAAAGTTTTATGTTTGTTAATTTTAACTTGTATATAGAAAAATTAACTGAAATAACAGTAGACATTAAAGGTCTGCACAGACTAAAATTTTCAGGTTTGGCCTTAACAAATTCTATCTTGGCTTAAAATTTTTACAATTTTGCTGTTATTTCAAATTGTGCAGACCCAAAAAATCCAAGATTTAAAAAAAAAAATACTAAGCTGGGGCCAAAATCCCAAATTCACCTTCAGTTTCTTTTTTGAATAAGTATTCAATCCTTTTCAAAAGATATTTTTTCTTTCTTAAAAATTTCAAAATGGACTTTTTTGAATGACCCCATATATCTCTCATTGAAATAAAATACAAGGGTACTAAATAAAGCTTACTGAAATAAACCACAGTTTTATATGTATATACACAACACATGATTATGCACAAAAATTTACTATTTTTTTCTCTTTTTGTCTAGCTTTGTGAACTGCATTTTACATCTGATGACATTCATGATATCCCCTCTCTACACTGCAGAAAATGAAATATTGTCAGCAGTTTTGTTAGCTACATTTAAGAAAAGATGGCATTCCGTCCTGATAATTTGGCTAGAACACTTCTAAAACAAGATACTTCATGTAATTACCCAGATGACTGACTTCAAATGGAAAATACAGATCAACCTTCCCTTGCGATTTTTTTTCCGAAGTTATTTTAAATGCATTAGTTTTTGTTTGTTCCTGTTGGAACATTAATTATAAACAGTGTAATTGATGCACTTATATATTTAAACTTACCTTGAATTTCTTTTGATGTGTATGTTATATTATGTGTTATTTAAAAATAAATAAATCTTAAATTTATATCAGAGTTAATTAAAGTTTGCTTTTGAAATTATTAGCTATATTTGAGGACATGAGTTTCAAAATTCGCCTTATCCAGAAAATCAAATTTTCAGAAATCGTGAAAAACCTCTGATCACGTTGGTCTTCATTCTAAACCAAGATTTTACAATGCCAGAAATACACAGTAAAGCTAGTGTTTTGCAGATTGTATTGTTTTCTCAATTCATGTCCACCAGTACCAGTAGAATAGAATGACAGAGAAAACTCGATTTTTTAACTTTTAGATAAGACAAGTTTTGAAACTGACGTCCTCATTTAATTCTTATGCATGAATATTCAATAAATATTTTATTACTTCTACTTTTTTATGGGATGTACACAGCCACGTTTGAATCATTCTGTGACAATAAATTGCTTCAGAAACTTATTTAACTTAGAAGATTTGTGTTTAGATTTCTATGAAGAGTTACGGGAAGAAGCAACAATTTTTTTTTCTGCCATTGTTTAACCTTAATAAAACTTTCAAATAGTACATTTATATGAAATGAGCAAGTTAATTGAACAGAATTTAAGTACTTTTTGTGTACTCTAATTTCAGATGTACATAGTTTGCAGCCGATCCAATAAATTTTACATCAAGAAAGTTTCTTTAAATATGTTGCATACTATGTAGAAAATAGAAATAAGATAAATCTTATTTATTAACATTTCTGGATCTAAACATGTTTGTTTGATCAGCAGAGTATGCACTAGAAATTGGGGTATTTTATTAATGTAGTAATTAAAAAATGCAGATAGTATATGTAGATTCTTAAAACAACACTTCAAGTTTAGAAACAATAAGATAAAATAGCTAACATTAATGTGACATAGCTGCCAACTCTTCCGCTTTTTCAGACCACAAAAATTTAATAGAAATCTTTGCCTTATTTAATCGGCAGATTACGGCGTTTTAAAAAGGTAAAATTTACTATAAAATTTTTGTGGTCTGAAAAAGCGTAAGATGTTGGCAGCTATGATGTGATGTTTTATGTAGGCATAGAGATATAAAACTGAAAAAAAAATGAATTAAGATAATGTATTTTTTCAGTCATCTGCCCTAATATCTAAACAGCATAGCTGCCAACTTGTACGGATTTTTCATACCACTAAAATGTAACAGAAAATTTTAGTTAATTTAATCACTGCAATTCAAGCAATTTTAACGTTTAAATAAATAAAAAAATTCTATAAAATTTTAGTGGTAAGAAAAATACGTACAAGTTGGCAGCTATGAAACAGAAACTAACAGGAGATGGATGTTGCTATTAAACAACAAAAAGTACATTCAAACCTCATTAACATGTACAGAATTAACCTGGTATACTTTTAATATGAATTGTTCCTACAATGCCTGTCAAAATTAATACAACGATTTTGTTACTAATAATATAAACTATTGATGACAACATGAGGGAAAAACTTTTAATTTTCCTTGAAATTTATGTTAACGAGGTTTGACTGTATAACTACTACAGTAGTATTTTAAATTTTGTTTCAGTCATGAAATTTATGGATTAATAAACAAAAACAGTTAAACATTTTAAATAATATCACGAGCATTAAAGCCTTTCCTTATTCCACGTTGTGTTTATTTGTTCGCATTCAACTATTGTGACCTATGCATCTGGATGCGTAAGTTTAGGTGTTGAAAATTTTTTTCCTACACTTCCAGAGAATGTTGATCCTGTGCTAATGAAGCCCAATTCCATAATGAATATAAATTTATGTAAATTTTTTGAATGAAAAAAATCATCGCAGCAGTGTTTTGGGAAAAAAATTATCAGAAAGGCTCAAAAAGTTATTTTCAAATAAATTGGACAATTAGATTGATCAATAATTATTAAAATATTAATTAAAATAGTTTTTCTATCTATTTTTCTTAAATCATATTAAAGATACAAATATTTCAGAGGGGGAAAGACCTACTTTACAGAAGTTTTCACAGACAATACAGTCTTGAAGTATCAGCGTGACATAAGATTTTTCCTTAAACATCTAGGTAGTACCAATAGAAAAGAAATTAACCGTAGACGTGAAAGTTGTGAATATTAACCCCTTGAGAGGCGATGGGATATATTTTATCTCACCTAAGTTTAATCAAGATTTGCACCGGAAACTTTTAAATAAATTTTATTTTTGTAACTTTGATGGAAAAAACTTGTAAAATTGCTTTTCCTTATTTTGAAACAAAAATTTTCAAAGATCCGGTGTGAGTTTAACATTACAGGAACACAATCACTTTCTCAAGGGGTTAAATGAATTGGATTTGAATTAAAAATGGGACTTGCAAAGCTGAACCTAATTCATACATTTGTTTTAGAAATATAATCTGTTATTACGGTGTGCTTTATTTTAGAGTTTTATTTTTTATACTGTTACTGATCGTAATTAAAATCTCCCGTACGAGGGCGCTGTGTCAGCGCCGTAATTTTATTTATTATTCCAATCGTCTGCGTGTTGACGATAGATTGTAATTTAGTTACTAGTGAGTGGAAACACTGAATTTTTGTTGTTGTTGTTATTGAGATAATGGAATGTTTGATTTGGAAACGGCCAGAGAGACTGCTTCACTCTTAACAATTATTGTTTTAAAATAAAGAAATATACAGTTCACTGCGAAGAGTTCCTTAAAAATGGTGTCATTGAGTAACTTATTGATTTATTCTTAACATAAATTGGTCCTTCGAGGCCAGAGTAAACGGATTTATCGTTTGCTTTTAGAGTCAAGAATCAGCGACGAGACTTGGTTTCTTCGAATAAGGTAGGACTTTTTCTTTAACATGTCTACTGAATTAAAAAATATTTTGACAAAAAAAAGAGTTTTAAAATGTAAAATTACTAAATTTGTGAGTGAAATTAAATTAAGTGACTCTGATGAATGTTCTTTAGAACTTGTAAATACGAAATGTGATCAATTCAATACAGAATTGAAAGACATGTTTGATAAAATTTATTCATTGTGCGATGAGGAGGAAATTGATAAATATATCGATGAACAATCATCGATTGAAAAAGAGTTAGATGAAACTTGGTTAAAAATTAAAAGAGCGAAACAAAAACAAATAAATGTTCTTAATGAATCAAAGCCGAAACAAGAGAATAGTGTAACGGAAGTTCGACTTCCCACGATTAATCTACCTTCTTTTAGTGGAAACGTACAGGATTGGATATATTTTAGTGATCTTTTTAAATCTAGCGTTCACAATAATAGCGCACTTTCGGGTGCTCAAAAGTTATCGTATTTGAAATCTTCGCTTCATTCTGAAGCTGCAAAAGTTGTACAAAGTATAACGATTTCAGATGATAATTATCAAACAGCGTGGTCCTTATTAGAGGAAAGATATTCCAATAAAAGACAACAAGTGTTTGCTCACATTAAAAAATTAATGTCCATTAATTCAATACAAAGTGAAACACCTAGTGCTATTCTTAATTTAGCAGATACCGCCAGTGAATGTATCAGATCTCTAGAAATTCTCGATCAAAAAATTGAAGGGTTTGCGGATACAATAATAACTTATATATTGTGGCAGAAATTAGATGGGTCCACAAAATTATGGTTTGAACGTGAACAAAAAAAAGACGAGCTACCAAAATTAAAAGAATTAATCGAGTTTTTAAAAAGACAAGCGAGAACACTGCAAGTTTCCAAACCTCTTATAAATAATGTAACTCCTAAACGCAATGCTCAACAACGAATCACTAGTATGGTATCTACATCTAATGGTAAAAACTCAAAAACATTTAAATGTGTTAAGTGTCAGAGTAATGAATTCCACGGTTTACACAAATGTCCAGAATTCTTAAATCTTTCAGTAGCTTCTAGATATGAATTCGTAAAGAAAAATAATATTTGTTTTAACTGTTTAAAATTCCACTCGGTTAGAAATTGTAAATCTACTTATTCTTGTCGGAAATGTATGAAAAAACATTCGAGTTTACTGCATTTCGAGAATGAAAATGAAAAGCAAATTCAAAACAGCGATAGAAAAAATGAATTTATTTCAAAACCCGAGGTCAGTGATTGCAATATCCAAAACCAGAATCAAATCATAGCGCATTCAAATCTAGACCCGAATGCTGCAACATTTCACATTTCTAACGAAAGAGTATTTTCAGGTACATCTGTTTGTGAGATGAATTATTTAAGTTCTGGCATCTTATCAACTGTCATTGTTTATATTAAAAATAAATTTGGTGAATTTAAGCCGTTAAGAGGTTTGATTGATGTTGGATCAATGAGTAATTTCATTACGATTCAGTGTGCTGATTATTTAGGAATTAAGAAAGAAAAATTAAAGTTGCGGTTTCAGGATTAAATGGCATCTCCGTGAATATTAACTCCAAGGTAAAAGCATTAATTTCGAACAATTCAAATTTTAAGGCGGAAATAGAACTTCTTTGTGTACCAAAAATATCGGATACTATTCCAGTAAATCGGATTAACGTTCCAACAGAACAATACCTTAATAACATTAAATTAGCGGATCCAGAATTTTACAAACCTGGAAAAATTCATGTTCTTTTGGGAACTCAAATATTTTATGATCTTTTAGAAGTCGGTCGAATTGAAGTCCCCAATTCTAATTTAAAATTCCAAAACTCGGTATTTGGATTCATTGCCTGTGGAAGCGTATTAAATCGACAATCAAATCACGCAAAATACTCATTGTGGGCTTGTTTGTAACTATGAAGATTTGACAAAAGAAGTTCAAAAATTCTTTCAGTTAGAAACATTAGGGATAAAAGACGATCCCACATGTACTGACGAAGATAGAGCATTAGAAATATTCGAAAAATCTGTATCTTATAAAAATAAACGTTACGAGGTTACCTTACCATGGAAAAAAGATTGGCGAGAAATGAACGACAATCTCAAAATAGCCAATAATAGACTAAACTGTCTTAAAGTGAAAATGAAGCGAAAATTAGAGCTTCGTGCTCAATATTGTGAGACTTTGAAAGATTATGAAAATAAAGGAATCATAGAAAAAATAACGGAAACGCACAAGCCAGTGGAGAAACCACTTTTTTATCTTCCACATCAACCTGTCTTTAGACAAAGCCTGACAACAAAAATGAGAGTAGTCTTCGATGCCAGCTCACACGATGTTGGCGAATTATCGTTAAATGATTGTCTTTGGCCAGGTCCAAATCTAAATCCAAACATATTCGATCTACTTATCAATTTTAGATTAAACAAAATAGCATTGATAGGTGATATAGAAAAAGCCTTTCTGCAGATATCCCTAGCGGAGAAGGACAGAGATGCAGTGAGGTTTTTATGGATTGGAGATAGAGGTATAGAAATATATCGCTTCAACCGAGTTCCTTTTGGTATGAATGCTTCCCCGTTTCTTCTTGCTGCTACTCTAAGAAAACATATCAAGAAATTTCAAGTTAGATATCCTACAACAACAAAGTTATTAGATAGGTGCCTCTACGTTGATGATTTCATCGCTGGTGCTGACAACTTGCAAGATGCGTTAGAAATCTCTCGAAATGCTGTTTATATTATGAGCGAGGCAAGTATGAAACTCAGAAAATGGTCAACTAATGATAACGATTTGATGGAGCAATGGAAACAAGAAGGGTTTGATACTCAGCCTCTACACAACCCAATTGAATTAGGATTTGACTCAACAAAGGTTCTAGGAATGTCTTGGCATACGAGTGAAGATTGCTTTATCGTAGATGTAAAAGGCTTATTAGAAATGTTATCAAAAAATGAAAACACCAAGCGCTTCATCCTGCGTGCTATTGGAAAAATATTCGACCCTCTTGGCTTGCTCACTCCTTATACTATTCGCATGAAATGCCTATTTCAAGATCTGTGGTTGAGGAAAATTGCTTGGGATGAAGATCTACCAATAGATGTTAAAGAAAAGTGGCTTCAATGGTGTTCTGAGATCCCACGCCTCTCCGACCTAAAAATTCCAAGAATTGTGCTAAATTCAACGAAAGAAGAAAATTCAGATGTGGTAGAGATTCACTGTTTTTGCGATGCTAGTAAGAAAGCCTTCGGCACTGTCATATACCTCAGAATTGTAAAAGAAAATGCTATTGAAGTTAACCTTGTGACTTCAAAAAGTAGAGTTACACCTCTTAAAAAAATCACTTTACCAAGATTAGAGCTATTGGGAGCTTTACTTGCTGCCCGACTAGGTAATGCAGTCAAGAAAATAGTAGATCATAAGAAGCCATCAGATGTGTTCTTCTGGACAGACTCGAAAATCACTTTGTACTGGATTAGAGGTTCTAGTAAAAGATGGAAATCATTCATAGCGAATCGTGTCAACGAGATTCAATCTTTGACTGACTCCAATTCGTGGTTTCATTGTCCGGGAAAGTCTAATCCAGCCGACCTCCTTACCAGAGGCGTCAGTGTTGATATGCTCTTAGAAAAGGATTTGTGGTTTAAAGGTCCCCCCTTTTTGAGAGAAACTGTTCTCCCAACTAATGACTGCAACATCCAAAATTCGCCAGATGACTATTCTGATGAACTAAAGAAAACAGTTAAATGTGAAAATGATAACTCTTTAGTTACTCTAGCTATTTATGATCAAAATTATTTATTAGATTATATTATTAGTGTTAGTAATAATTATATAACTATCATTCGTATTTTATGTTATGTGCTTAGATTTATTCATAACCTTCGAAATGTTAATAGAGTGAAAGATCATCTTACTTCTAAAGAATTGAATGCTGCAGAATTATCACTGATAAAGATGGTTCAACAAAGTGAGTATCAGGAAGAAATAAAATGTCTTCAGAAAGGTAATTCGGTACCAAATAAAAGTAAACTAAATTCTTTAAATTGTTTCTTAGATGAAAGTAATATTTTAAGAGTTGGGGGTAGATTGGGTAACTCATATTTGACAACAAATGAAAAACATCCTATGGTTCTGCCAAGTAAGCATCCCCTTACTTTAATTATTGTAAGATATTTTCATTTAAAGTATTTACATGTAGGATCACAAACATTGTTGTACCATATTCGTCGTAAATTTTGGATAACTAATGGTAGAAACATCTGTCGCAAAATAACATATGAATGTGTCACTTGTTTTAAAAACAAGCCTGTATTAGCGAGTCAAGTTATGGGTGACTTGCCCAAAGAGCGTGTTACACCTTCATTTCCATTTTCCATTATTGGAACTGATTATTGCGGCGATTTTTACATTAAATTCAAAAATCAAAGGAAAGGTACATATAATAAAGTGTATGTATGTATATTCGTTTGTCTCTGCACCAAAGCTATTCATCTAGATTTCGTTTCAGATCTCACTTCTGCAGCCTTCATTGCTTGTTTTAAGCGCTTTGTTAGCAGAAGGGGAAAGTGTTCAAAAATATTTTCTGACAATGCAAAAAACTTTGTAGGGGCAAACTTAGAATTGAAAAGGCTTCACAATTTGGTTAGACACCCAGATGAAGCATTAGCTGATTATTTTGCAAGGGAAAATATCGAATGGAATTTTATTCCTCCGAAAGCGCCGAACTTCGGTGGTCTTTGGGAGGCAGGGGTTAAATCATTCAAATTCCATCTAAAACGTGTAATTGGTAACGCGCACCTCACTTTAGAGGAATTTCTGACAGTAATTCTAGAAATTGAAAGTGTTTTGAACTCAAGACCTCTGTCCCCATTGTCATCAGATTTCGACGATTTCGAGACTCTGTCACCGGGTCATTTTCTTATAGGTAGGCCCTTAACGTCTATTATTGAACCCCAGCTCACTGAAATTTCGGAAAACAAACTTAGCAACTGGCAAAAAATAACAAAATATAGCCAGCAAATATGGAAATTATGGAAGCGGGACTATCTGAACACCTTGCAGCAACGTAATAAATGGCAAATAAATAAAAACAATATAAATGTTGGTTCTCTCGTATTGATCAAAGATGAAAATATGCTCAGCACAAAATGGGCAACAGGTAGGATTTCCGAGATATTTCTCGGTAAGGACAAAAAAGTTCGAGTAGTGAGCATTCGTCTACCTAACGGTACAATAATAAAGAGAGATGTGAGAAGTATTTGTCCCCTTCCAATTAATGGAAACTAATTTATTTAATGTATATATTTGGTATATTTTGAATATATTTTGTTGTTTAATTTCTATAGTATGTTTTATTGTATTCAAATGTAAAGTAATTCTGCAATTTTTCCTTTGTTATTAATTATATCTTTGCATTGTTATATGTAGTATTATGTAATTTTATATTATATATTAGAGTAGTTTTGAAACCTGCAGGTTTCAACGGTCGGGAGTATGTTACTGATCGTAATTAAAATCTCCCGTACGAGGGCGCTGTGTCAGCGCCGTAATTTTATTTATTATTCCAATCGTCTGCGTGTTGACGATAGATTGTAATTTAGTTACTAGTGAGTGGAAACACTGAATTTTTGTTGTTGTTGTTATTGAGATAATGGAATGTTTGATTTGGAAACGGCCAGAGAGACTGCTTCACTCTTAACAATTATTGTTTTAAAATAAAGAAATATACAGTTCACTGCGAAGAGTTCCTTAAAAATGGTGTCATTGAGTAACTTATTGATTTATTCTTAACATATACTTTACAGATATGAATTATGAAATATTTAAGAAAAAAAAATATAAGCATACTTATTACCACCTTCCCACGTAATGAAAGAAGAAAAAAACTTTAAACCAGAAATTTTATTTAATGAAATAAAGTATATTTCAAATCTCTACCACATAGAGGCAAGACACATTTAATTAAATAAATTTTCTGGTTCAAAGTATTTATTTTTGGGAAAAACGGCTTATTGGCAAATATGGGTATGTGTTTGGGACAGTTTGTGTGATAAAAAATGGTCTTTATTTAAACGAGGAGGGTGTGAGGGCCTTTTTCTTTTGTATGCCTCTTGTCAAGGATCTCCGAACAGACCTAAATTGTACCTAATTAGACACCTGAATCCCACCTTAACCCTCCCCCCCTCCAAAAAATGCTTATTTAAAAATATGCACTCTTGTGAGTTATGAGTGTTTATACAATAGTATAACTTACTGAATTATTCATATGTACCTTGGTAGAAAAAAGGCCCAATGCATTTTTCATCTCTTAAAGTCGAATAAAATGAAAGAAATAACCTTTCATATTTTAAAATGAAAAATTTAAAGGGCAAAAACTTATCAAAGCAGAACAATAATTTAGAATTAACAAAATTCTTTTAAAATATTTCTATCAAACAAAATGATAAACAATAACAGTGGTAATTGTTAGTCCAATATTAATACTTAAAAAATCCCTTTTTTAAGTATTAATATTGGAAAATCTCTTTTTTAGAGCCTTTTTTTTTTTTAATAAATCAGTTTGAGTTCAGCAAGCAAACTTTATTTAAAATAAAAGGCTCTAGGAAGAGGATAAATAATAGAATTTAATAGGATTATTTAAATGAAGGAGTAGTATTTGTTCAGAAATAAACTAAGAAAATATGGAACTTTAATTCAGCCCCCCTCCCCCCTCAAAAAATAAAACAAAATTTGGATACTTTTGTTTAAATATTTTGTTTCAAATGATTGTAGTAAAGCTAATAGAAATTAAAAGTGAGCATATTTAAATTTCTAACTCCTAAAATTTTAATGTATGTATATTTCGCAAAATCTGAAAATGAATATTCTGAAATCGCTTTCATTTATACACCCAACCAACCAATCTATAATTCATCGTTTTCTCATCAAAATTTGCTTGATAACTCATCTAAAAGTCATCGGACATTCATCGTCATGAAATCGTACTCCTCGGTGATTCATCATATTTTTTTTCTAAAATTCATCAGTTTGCGATCATCCATTGATCTAAGGCCAATGAGACATTTCTGAGTAATTGCCGATGAAAATCATCCATGTCCGATGAGAATACGATAATCGGCCACTTATCGTGTAATCGGATTTCGATGAGAGGCCATTCAAGGGCCAGACACAATTTGCTACTAGGGAAATTAATTATGGACGCTCTTAAAGAACATAACTTTACTGCTAACCGGGCAGCTATGATAAAATCAAGAAAAACTGGCACATTTATGCCAATCTATGTTGTTAATGTTATGCCTAGAGCTAACTTTGAAGAGATCTTCAACATAAATGAAAACTGTAATATTCGTGTAGTTGTCGAACGCTTTAAAGGCGGTAACATTGTAAAACAATGCTACAGATGTCAGAATTTTGGCTACGCCTCTGAAATCTGTGGTTTTGAGGCTAAATGCGCTAAGTGTGCAGGAAACCACTTAACCCCTAGCTGCCCACAAAAAGGCAAAATTGTCCCCAAATGCTGTAACTGTTCTGGCGATCACCCGTCGACATACCGGGGTTGCCCTAAAACCCCCCAAATTCACAGAAAATCTCCAACTCAACAACACAAACCAAAAAACAACCCAAAAATGTTCCCTAACATGTTGGCGGAAACACTGTCAAATTACAACTATGTCAAAAAAGCTAACTCCAACACATCGACTACTGATGCTGTCCCGGATTCGAACAACGCTCCCAATCCCAACACTGATAACAAAGACAACACACCAAACAACACAACAACAGAAAACTTAATTATTTCTAGCTATACCTCAGACTTCAAAGAAATTTTCAAAACCTTACAGGAAATGAAGGAACTTACTAAATTCAACAAATTTTTACAGTGTTTTAGAAACCTGGCTAAACGTATTAAAAACTGCGAGGACCCATTGCAAAGAATGTTTATTATAATGGAAACATTTGGCGGTCTGGTCACGGACTTTAATGCTATTTATCATGAATAATACCACTAACTAAACTTCTTCCTTTTCATCCCTTGTTTTTCTATCTTGGAACTGTAACTCTCTTGATTCTCGCATGAACGAACTTAGACTCTTCATCTCCGAACACCCACACATAGATATCATTTTTCTACAGGAAACTCATAATCACAAGTACAATATTAATGTCCCAGGTTACAAAGTCTACCACAATCCATGTCCAAACAGTTCCTGGGGAGGGGGGGCACTGCTATCTACATCAAGCATCACCTCATGCACTACACTACAAATAGCAACACCTATACTGACTTAGATTAAACTAGCATTATTTTACAGCTTCCACAAGTAAATATTAACTTAGCCTCTATTTACGCTCCACCTGTTAGAAATTTCCCAGTTGCTGGTCTAACAGACTTACTCTCACAACATCAACACTGCTTTTTTGTTGGCGACTTTAACGCGAAAAGCAGACGGTGGAACTGTCACGGTAACACTACCAGGGGCACTTCACTACACAACCTCATTCAGCACCACAATTTAAGCCTTCATGCTCCAAACACCCCTACACGGTTAGCTACTGCTAGGAACACACACGACTCCATCATTGATCTTGCTATTTCAAAAACTTTCTCTTACCCTGTCTCTACCACTGTCATTAAAGACCTTTCCTCAGACCATTACCCGGTCTGTTTCAAAATTGATCTAATTAACCCTCTTTCTCCTCCTCCTTCTGTGGCCATAGACTGGAAGAAATTTACTCAGTACCTCTCTAACTTGGATTTAACTTATCCGGAAATCAACACAACTGATGACATTGACTCTGCTGTTGAAACTCTTAACTCCCACATCACTGATGCTCAAAACTTTGCAACAATTCCACGGTTCAAAAACAACAACACATTCACCCCACCACGCTATATTTATGACCTTATTAAACAACGCAACAACCTCAGACGCACCTTTCAAAACTACAGAGATCCAACTCTCAAACCTATCATTAACAGACTCAATAATAAGATTAGAAATAGCCTCTTTAAAGAAAAACAAAAAAATTGGAGTAATTTTCTAATTACCCTCTCCGCAGAAGACAACTCTCTTTGGCTAATTAAACGAAAACTTAACAAAAATATCACCACAATGCCACCACTCACTGTTAACAACATCACAGTATACACTGATCAAGACAAAGCTCACACACTTGCCAGTTCTTATGCTAAACAATTCTCACCCAATGACACCCACACAAATCAGGATCACATTAATCACGTTAACGAAACTGTTCGCAGTTTCTTAGCCACTCCACCTGATGATCCCCCCCCCCACACTGAAATTCAACCCTTCATAATTCATAACATCATCCAGAAACTTAAAAAACGTAAGGCCCCTGGGTATGATAATATCTCTAACACTGCTCTTAAAAACCTTCCTCATAACTGTATCATCTTTATTACTCACCTAACTAACTCCATTTTTAAATTTAATTACTTTCCTAATCCTTGGAAAACCTTTATTATCTCTCCTATCCCTAAATCTGGTACTAACCTTCTGGACCCAACTAACTACAGACCCATTTCACTACTACCATCTTTAAGTAAAGTTATTGAACGAGTCATAAGGATCCAGCTCCAAGACTTCATTGACCACAACAACACACTTATTCCTGAACAGTTCGGCTTTCGCCACAAACACTCCACACAACACCAGCTCTATCGGGTCGTTGAATTTCTTAGTGAAAAACTCAACGAAAAAACCCCAGCTGCTGCCATTTTTCTTGACATTGCAAAGGCATTCGATAAAGTCTGGCACGAAGGCCTTATTTACAAATTAATTCAGCTAAAATTTCCTGCCAGACTTATACACTTGATATACTCTTACCTTTGAAATCGCTATTTCCGCGTCGGCATTAATAACATTCTTTCAGCCATTTTCATCATCCTTGCCGGGATCCTTCAAGGAAGTGTCCTCGGACCATTCCTCTTTAAGTTGTTTTTTAATGACATTCCACGCTCTTCACATACATACCTTGCATTATATGCGGACGATACCACTATTTATGCCTCTGCTCACCACCCATACACACTATATCGGTACCTACAGACACACATAAATGCCTTCATGGACTGGTGCTCCTTATGGCGAGTTAAAATCAATGAAAATAAAACTAAAGCTGTTTATTTCTTCAGAAAACTTTCTAATCCTAACAGAATTATTCTTCACAACTCTGCTATTGAATGGTCTGACGAAGCTAAATACCTAGGTGTCAGTCTTGACAAAAGACTTACATGGAATAAACACATCATCTCCATCAGGGACAAAGTTGCTGGGGCATACAACGCACTAAAACCACTACTCACTAGTAAAACACTTTCAATACACAACAAACTTTTACTCTATAACACTTGCATTTTACCAATAATCACATATGCCTGCCCAATATGGGGCTTTACCTGCAAAACATCCGTGAATAACCTTAGCCGCTTACATAATAAAAATTTCAGAACTGTTCGCAATGGTTCCCGCTATCTTCGAAACTCTACAATTCGCAAAGATCTAAAAACTATCACATTACGTAAGCGCATTGTTAATCTCTCCCATAACTTTTTCAAAAATATTTATAATCTTCCAAATGAAATTGTCGCAGAGCTTCCGGACTACGACGCCTCCGAGCCGCAACACCGGAAACGGCCAAAGTATTCCAGTCTAATGGACCCCCAGTGAACTTGTGTTCCCTCCTTGCTAAATTAACTACCTTATTACTAATTGTTTCTTTGAAAAAAAAAATTGTATGTACCTGAAAAGTAGCCTTTTTTTTGGTTTCCTGCCCTTGTCACGACCTGTTAGCTTAAGAACTAGTTGGAACTTTATGTCTTTCTCCCTAGAAATACTGTTAAACTTTTAAAATTAGTAGTTTTTTCAACTACAGTTATATTATATCATTTTACCTTTTTACTTATTATTAAATTTAAACTTCCTCTTAGCACATACTATGCATTCTTTTTTATTTTTGTTTTCCCTTTTAATTTTAATTATACTCTATCATTTTTATCCTCCCCCCCCCTTTATCCCTGGAGTACGTACCTTGACTGAGTGCGTACTTCCTTAGATGCGAACCTGACAGTATGCAAAGGGCCCTTTTCAGGTCCTGTATCCTGCGCTGCTGGGGGAGCATCAGTCCACCCTACCCATTAACTCTGTATTACCTATACAGATGTTACATTTTATACCTTCTTTACTTTTTATTAATCTTAGCCCCCCCCCCCTCCAATGGCTCATGTAAATGCAAGACAACTCACTTCTACAGACTGGGCGTTAAGATGGCCGCATCTAGGAAGCCCATCAAAGAGACACAAATGTGCCAGATAAAAGACGCTCGCTCTCCAAGCGACTACCCTGGAGCCATAGGAATAACATGGAGACGCCTGGAATCTGAAGCGTCTTTTTGCCTCGTGTAATAACACCATTACAGTACCTTAAAAACGAAAACGAACACTCCCGTCTAAGCAGCATGTGACGTGAACTCGTAATTACAGAACGAAGAATACCACCAAGACATTTCCTGGGACGGGACTGCTGCTGTAAGAGTAGCGGATAGGGGCAGCTTAATGCAACAATGTTAAAACTTCCACTGTGTAAAGCTATGGGGAAAAAATCAAAAAATCCCTAGCCGGCTTCAGCATGTTGTTTTGTTGGTGTTGATGTTCATTTGTACTTGGTACTTATCCATGTGTTTTATATTTTATTTTTCTCCTACTTTTATTACTATTACTGTTATTATTATAAATTAAAATGTTAATACTTGAAGAGAATGTATTATAACTTTTAATATTCCAATGTTTAAAATATTTTGAGATGCTCTCATAATATTTTTTTTATTATAAAACAAAGAAACATTTTAAATTAAGAATATAGAGAAAACAAATTGTTATAGCTTTTAAATCTTATATAAAAAAATAAGCCACATTGATGTACTATACATAATAATACGTTACATATACAAAATTATACTTAAGTTTAAAATTATGTATATTTTAATTATAGACATATATGTTAGTTAAATCATATTTATTGTTTTCTAAAGCCTTGACTAACAGCGAAGTTAAAAGATTTAGCTTAAGATAAGAAATAATAATTTTATTACATCCCTTGGTGACTAATTTGCTATAGCCTTAAAGCTGTTAAAACGCCACATACTTATCCCTGTCAATTCATTTATATGTAATGTGTTAAATATTAAATAACATTATTATGACATAAAAGATGAACTGCTTTTAAATTTTAACAGTAAAAGTTGTAGATATTTGTTTACTTATTTATATACTTCTTAATTCAATTCAATGTTGGAAAGATTAATATCTAAAGATTTCTTTTTTAATATTATTTTCAAATATTTTGGATAGGTGGCGCCAGAAGTATTGCAAAAGCTTATTTTTTCCTTTGCTTCAAACTAGGTTTAGAAAAATCCCTACGAGACATCCTTCTCCCCTCTTCTATAACGCAGGCGCTTCTTTAACATTATTGCATTAAGCTGTCCCCATCCGCTACTTGTTGTAAGGCAGGGCCAAAGATCTTTCTTTGAGGAGTTCTTGTTCCACGTTGTTTGACAGGGTATTGATTTATTGTTCAGTTTCATGGTTTTTGAAAAAGGCGGTATTTTCTTTACTGAGTACATATAACACTGTGGAAGGGAATTTAAAGCAATGAGGGTTTCTAATACAAAAGAAGATCTGGATACATCAGGTTTTTTATTTTTATTTTTTTGAGTTTTCAAGCGGAAATTTCAATTATACAAAAAAGGAAGAGGATGTTGCTCGAAAAAGAAATGAAATAATCAAAAAATACGTCTTAATAATGTTTCAGCAATATAAAAATGAAACCAATGCCCAATATTTAAAAAAAAACTGCGATAAATACTATGTTGGCACTTGACTTGAAACTGGCTTTAACATAATCGAATAAATACATTCCATGAAATGTCTTTTTTCAAGCTTATTCGTTCTAAACTTAAACTATTAAGATTAGATAAACTAAAATTTTGGAGACTTCTTGTTAAAATTAGCAAGCTAAAATTTGAAAATAATGCTATGAATTGAGATATAGTTATGGCGCTAAGAAAGCGGGGTGAGGCAAGGGGAGAGTGGCGGCAATTGATATTCCTTCTGTTTTCAAATTCAATTAACTAAACTTTCTTTTTTTCTGATGATTTTAAAGAAATGAATATAATTTATTTATTTTTCATGTAACTAAAAATAATTATACAGTAAGAGAAAAATAAATTAAGGATTTTTTGGCGAGGGGTAAGCTCCCTCTCCATAAAACTCCCGCTGAAGATAAGATTTAAATCTGTTTCTCTTAAGTTCATGACCCTAAAATTATCTTAAACGGAGGGGGAGTGGGATCCCCGAGAAAAAGATTATAAGATGTTTCAAATCTTCAAAGTTCTATTCCATGTGTAAATACGCGATAAAAAAAAAAAAAAAAAAACAGCGTAGACAATTGACAGCATATTCGTTCCAAAATCTAGTGCCACTGTGGAATTTTTTTTTCTGTGGTCGCCCTTGGCCGTGTATTTCAAAATTGCATAAAAAATCGTTTAAAAAACTTCTAAAAGTTTTGTCTAATAGAATCTAAGCAACTCTTCAAATGGAAATATTCTCAGTGTTTTGTAGCTGCTTCTGCAAACCTTAATTCAGATATCAATTAATTTAAAACTTATCTGGCGCTGTTTCAAAGTTATTGAGCATACATTATTATGCTGACACCAAAAATATTTCGAATGAACACATGAAGAAAGATGTGCAGTTTCTTTCTTTTCTTTTGTTTCTTGCATTCTTTTTTATTCATTTACTAGCAGGCTGAGCCCACTGCGCTGGTCCATTTTTCTAATAAACCTTCAATCAAACGAAATGGAGAATTTGACCCTGTATTTTAAATAAATATGGACGTTCACTTGGAAAGTCCTTCCGCATTTTCTGAATAGGCATCGGACGCAGTTGCACTATTTATATTATATGATGCGTTAGATGAAATTTGGGCAATTCAGAAGCAACTTTTTAGTACATCATGCAGGGTTTGGGAAGGAAATGATCATCAGAAATTAAAATGTTTTCTAATCATCACACTACTAAAGAAGAGAGAATTACAATTATTGCTGAGATTGACCGTTTTACTTGAAGAATGTTCGGGTTATTCCCTTTCGTTTGTTCGTTCTTTTACTTCGTGCTTCTCAGCTTGGTGCTATGTGCGGATCTGATAACATACATACAATCTCTCTCTACGTTACATTATATTTTGTAATATACGTCTTCTTTTGACAGGTTTTCTACTGATTCTTATCTTTGAATTCCAGTAGAGTAAATACAGTCAAAACATTATTTAACTTTTATATTTTAAAAAATTGTGTATCACGTAAAAATGGATATTTAAAGCTGAATTGTGTGAATAAAATTGAAACAATGTCATTTTAACTGCCGTTTCTTTTATATACCAGTTTTATTCATGCAACTATTAACCCGTAGATGCCAACATCAGTTAATTATTCCGGAGTCTGATCGAAGACAAAAATGTTTTTAACCGGAAAATATATATAAGAAAATGTGTCCTCTTTCAGTAAGGTACATTTTAGATTTCAGTACGAAATTTATGTTTAACCCTTAACCGGAAACATGAAAATTCCGTGCACAAAAGAACACTTAATAATTTACCAAATAGTGAACTTAAACATTTAATCTTTAATAGTAATGCATTAACATGACCAATTTTTTAATATAACAGCATAAAAATACGTTTTGAATGTCGGAGAGAGAATATATTAAGGGCAGATATGTAAACGCAACCGTCTCACAGAAAGCACGTATCCAGTTAAGGATTAAATAAAATTTTCGGTTGAAAACATGTTCGTCTTGGATAAGATTCCGGAATAATTAAGAGATGTTGGCATCTATGATTAATCTAGGAAAATAAGCTCGATAACTGATTCAAATAGAAAAGTAAACCTCTAGTTTTCATTCAATAAAATCTTCACAATCATCCATAATCGGATCCACAACAAAGTTTGATGTGAAACGTTAGAAATGTTCGTAACGGTACGGCTACAAATGTACCAGAGTTAGCTACAAAACAGTGTTAATTACGCGCCAAACAACATTCCTTTAAATAATGTCAAATTGCTGTTGATTGAATTTTAGATCTTTCACTATCAAAACTCTTTGCGAATGTTTAATAAAGTTAGATATGCAAAATCTTTAGTAATACTCTTTTTGGCAAACCGAAGATTTTTTTCGCATTTCTCTCGCATAATAAGACGGAGAAATAAACATGCTTATTATTTTCAAGACGTCATTATTCATCAGTCTGTTTCCTAAATAAAACTAAAAACGTTAGTTTGTGACTACGATCAGCTGCTCGGGTTGTGCATCAGCCAAAATTGCTTTATAATGATTAAAATTTTATTTGAAGCTGAGGTACTCTTTTTTAAAACCTAGGCAAAAATGAACAGATGTTGTTCCATTTTTTTTTTTTTTTTTTTTTACATTCAAAGTGATGCTTTTTTAGTGATACTAAAATAACTGCAGATGAAAAATATATAATAGTAAATATTCTTTTATCCTTTTGCTCCACAATAAAAAAACATAAATTTACTAATCGCTAAGTACAAATTTCCCGTAATCTTCTGAAATCGGGTTTACCGTCGATGGTACCTTTAAAATGTAAACGAATCTTCCAACATTGTATAGTAAATTCGCCAATTGTAGGGTTGTTGATTATAGAAGATTCATCCAATATTTTTTAATAACATTTCTAGAAGAAGGGCGGATATGAAAAAAATGACAAATTAAAGGGAATATCGAAAAGTGATTTCTATTGCAGCAGAAAGCAATTTTTATTACAAAATGCCTTCGTTCGTTACAGTAATGACGCATAATTGCTTATATTTGCTTAAGAATAATCTTTACTACTTAACATTGCAAGCATTGAACGTTTCTATAAGGGAAATTGGAGATATCATTTTTATTAAAAAAAGAGTGGACAATATTAGGCAATCTGGCTTCGAGTTTATAAAAGTCACAAAATTGGGAAAAACAAACCGACATGTTTTCGCAGTAAAGTATGGTGAGAAATTTTTTAAATGTCTGAAAAAATATTTTACAATATGTATGTGCGTGTGTGGGAGACATTTATACTAAAATTAAAATATTTGACTCCATATTTAAAATATTAATTGCTATTTATATATTGTACATTTGAGTTTTAAAAAACACTCTAAAAATGCGTTCGCACACTTGCAAAATCATCTTTATTGTAAACATCGCTTGAACCTATGTCACGCTTACGTGTTTTTGTTTTAAAATCAAATTGTTGGCGACAAAAGTGAACTCAAAATCATAAATAACATATACAAATATAACAAATAAATAATATGGTAGTACCTAACGTAATTTTTACAATTACATCTGCTAGTTTCGTCTGTAAGTCACATGAAGTAAGAGTTAAAAATAAAAAACAACAAATCAGAAACAAAATTGTTATTTAAAAGGAACGTCTCCTTAAGGAGCATACTCAAATTATAAAAAAAAAGCTTATAAAATACTCGTGTATGTAGTAAAACATCAGTCAAATTTGGCGGGGAATCTCAGTAAAAATCTGCAAAAAGCAAAAATAAATATATTCGAGTATTTGGCGCAAAAAATACAAACGTTCCACGCTATTTGGCTAACCAACACATTTCCTTCCCAAATGCAAGATATTTAAATGCATTTAGAAATTGCTTGTTAATTAAGTGTTTAAATACCTAAAATTCAATTAATTTAATTTAAACGAAGGATTAGCGCATTATTATTATTTTTTTTTTATCTGTAAACGTATTTAATGTATACAAATTGCGTGTTGCAGTAGTTATTTAATTTTACATTGTTTCACCGGCTCGAAAAGTTTTACGGGTACTATTTGATTATCCTGTCGACCAATTTCGCCAAATTATATAAATTGTCAAACTACTCCCCAAATTATACAAATTGACAAAATTTTTATTTTAAACAACGAAAGAATAAATAAAGGTCATATTCGGATAAGCATTGGAAACATGCTTTTCAATCAAATTTCCTGATTTTTTTCCCACATGTGGCTCCATATCTGACAATATATTTGCCCTATTATCACCCTATAAATATTGATATTTAATGAGAAAAAAATGTTTTTTCGATTTTTAAAAAACTCATTTTCTCACAAACTGCTGCACAGAATTTTATGCCAATTATTGAGGATATGTAGATGCCAAAGATGCATAACTGGTAATTTTTTATAAGTTTCTGTTTGTAAAAACTGTGTGAGATAGCGAAATAAAAATAAAAATAAAATAAAAATCATATCTTATGGTTATTCGAAAATTACCATTTTCTTGTAAAAAATTCCCCATATGTGCCCGTATATTCTATATAAATGCCGAAAGTTTGCTTTGGGTACTACATATAAATATTTACAAAAATGTATATTAAAATTATTGAAATTCATTTTAAGGCGTTATTTGGGGCGGAGCTGCTCAACTTCCACACCCGAAGAATTTTTGGAATAAATAGTTACAGAATTGCTGTATTTTAAATTTTAATGAACACATGAGCAACATTCTCAACGTTCTCGATATCAAAATGAACATGGCGTTGAAAAACATGGCTTATAGGCTTAATGGAATCTAAAATACATTAGTTCACATATTGTCTGCTGACTTTGTTCCAAAAATTCTTTGGATGTTGAAGTGCTGTGTTGAAGTGCTCCGCCCCAAATAACGCTTTAACCCGTTGGGGACGAGCGACACGTATACGTGCCGCATGAAACGCTCAGAATCCTTGTTTTTCCTCACCAGTAAAATTTTACTGTAAAATTTGCCTTATTGAATTAGCGCATTTTCTCATTTCAAGAAGATACAAATTTCTGTTTTTAAAAAACGGTGACAAAAGATTAAAAATTTTGTAAAAGGCTCCCGTCCCGAAGGGGTTAAAATGAATTTCAATAATTTTAATGTATATTTTTGTAAATATTTATATGTAGTACCCAACGCAAACTTTCGGCATTTATATAGAATATACGGGCACACATGGAGAATTTTTTACAAGAAAATGGTAATTTTCGGATAACCATAAGATATGATTTTTATTTTTTTGAATTTTTATTTCGCTATTTCACATAGTTTTTATAAACAGAAAATTGTACAGAAATTACCAGTTATGCAGAATAGAAGTGGAAGAAGTACCAGAAATGGAGCTTTTTTTTTTTTTTTGTTTTGATTTTGTATCATATTTTCCATTATCACTTTATTCATGGTAATAGGTACAATATATTCACAATTTTACTGTGCTTAAGATAGATTGGCACCAACTTCAAAAAGTAATTGATTACTTTTTATATGAATATAATCGTAAATTAGTTCATAAATATGTAAATTAATCTCTTATAAAAAATATTCTCTAGAAAATCCATGTTTTGTGGATTTTGTGTAATTCTACGTATTAAATTTAAGGCTTTTATGCTGATACATGATATCCGATGTGTGGTTATTGGATAATGTTTCGTCATTAGAAAATTTTAAAGAATTATTTAATTCTTTTTAGCGCCTTTTTTTTTTTTAAAGTTTATTTTATTAAGGAAAATATCAGTATTTTCTTATTAAAAAAACAAAACAAAAACAAATCAAGTTCGAACGCGCGGAATTTCGCCTTATTTCAGGAGATATTATGTACAAGAAAATACTGGCATTGAAGAATTTTCTATACTAGAAATTCAAAGACCCTGCGAACCCTATTAAAAACATAATTGTTGAACTTCGAATGGCGTTTTAAAATAGATGTGTACTTCACGCATTATTGTTACTAGCACCAACTCTGAAATAAATTGAAACCTATTTCACAACCAATTTTTCTAAACATTAATTAGCTGTATTTCAATTTTTATTTAAATTAAGATAAGATAATATTCAATAAATACAATTGTACCTTTTATGCACAGTTCTGTTTTTGACTTAATCATTATATAATCTTTATCAGAGCCTATAATTAGAGATCAACAGAGAATTCGATTTCGTTTTCGGCAAAAATGCTGCAGAAAATTCGGCCGAATCGAAGCTATCTGTATTCAAAAAATTTCGTTTCGTTCTTCGGAAAGGGCATAGCCGGATAAGCATTGGAAACACGCCTTTGAATCAAATTTCCTGATTTTTCCCCTAGGTATTTGTACATATCGGACAAAATATTTCCCCTATTATCACCTTATAAATATTGATATTTTACGAGATAAAAATGTTTTTTCGATTTAAAAAAAAAAACGGATTTTCTCAAAAACTGCTGCACGGAATTTCATGCCATTAACTGAGGATATGTAGATACCAAAGATACATAACTGGTACTTTTTGCATAATTGTTTGTTTATAAAAACTGTGTGAAATAGCGAAACGAAAAAATACAAAAATAAAAATAATATCTTATAACTATACGAAAATTAGCACTTTCTTGTAAAAAAATCCTCATCTGTGCACCTATATTATATATAAATGTCGAAAGTGTGCGTTGGGTGAAACATATAAATATTTACATAAATGTGTGTAAAAATACATAAAATTCATTTAAAGGCGTTATTTGGGGCGGAGCTACTGAAATCCAACATCATATTTTTTTTTTGGAATAAAGCCGGAAGACAGTGTGTTAGCTGCTGTATTTTAGATTTCGGTAAGCATAGTTTTCATCTTCATAATTTCAGGTCATCTTTTTGAACACTGTCGATACTGATTCGATATCGAGAACTGGCGTTTCTACAGGAGATGAAAGAGAAAAATATTTTTTCTTGGAAAACAACAACATTCTTCGATATCGAAATATAAAGACAGTTATTATAATGACTGTTATCTAATCATTTTTCTCACAACTTTTAATGAAGGGTAATAAGAGTAATAGCCCAGTAAATTTAGGGTTTGATAGCTAAGTAATTCATAATGAGCTGAAAATTTCAGAATTAGCTCTTTATGACAAGTAAGAAAAAACCTTAAAAGTCTCAGAAGTTCTCATGTGTGCTTCTATCCAAAATTGCCGATCAAAGATAGTTGCTAAGACCTTTTTGCATCGTCCATTTTTTTTTTCCATTTCTAAGTCATATATCAATATTTTTTTACTTCTGAAAAATTCTGTGACCTCTACTTACATCCTGTTTTAATGTATACATAGGGCCTGACTAAAGCAGGGGCACACGGGGCATGTGCCCCGAGCTCCCGTGCCAGAAAAAGCCTCAAAAATTAAAAAAAAGCAATAAAATTGCTAACCCCCCCTCTCTGTTGAAGTTTTTTAATGGTCTTGTAAAAGAACCTTAAGGTGTAGGGGTCCCGCAAAGAGATGCCTACCCAGGCCTCAGTCGATTAGTCGAGCCCTGTATCTAATTTTTATCAAAATAAAAGCTACGAAAGAGTTGTACATTCATTTATTTGTCGTCAAATTAATAGAATTTCATTGTCCTTAGCCTGTTTTGCCTCGTACTTAAGAAACTATCGACAAGTCATCTGTATGTTTGTAATCATATTTGTGAGGATTATTTTTTAAATTTTGTTTTAAAAAATGACATATATTCCATTTTTCCATATAGAAATGTTTGTCTGAGGACTGTGATGGGGAAAAAAAAGAAAGAAAGTTAGAACAAGTTTAAATTATTTATTACAAGGCACAAAGATTTAAATCCAAAGTAAAAGTACAATAAAACATTATAGTAATGCTTGTAATAAAGAAGCTAATAATCTTGTGGTAAATAAACTTAAAACAAAATTACGAGAATGCCACTCATTCAACGTCGTAACCGTTATCGTCGTCTTCAAATCCGTTAATAGGACGAACTGAATTTGTGCATGTTTCTCCTAAGCAAGAGGTACAAAACATCTTTCATCACAATCTCTTGCAGCAGTTATTTTGCAATCACAAGAGATAAGCTACAGAAGATCTTCGGGCGCTGCGGGAAGTGTTGAAGGTAATGGGTTTAATCAGCCTTCTTTCATGAACCATCCCCATTCAGTAGGATCTAGGTTGTTTCCCAGCCATTGTTGGACTTGAAGATAAACCCGAAGTGAACTGCGAAGTTGCTGCACTTGTTGGTGGAAGAACGGCCAGGTTAAATTTTGATGAGAGATTTTTGGTTACTTCTTTATTGTAACAGATATATCGCAGCTCATCTAGGGAGTCAACTTTCTCTCCCCCAAAAAGGTTTTTCATGAATATCTCCCCAATTTCAATGACCCTTTGGGGTTTAAGTTGAGGACTGTTGAATAAGGAAGTCAAAGAAAGCAGGTCATGGTTTTTCTTTATCAATTTAAAAGCTGGGGATTTCCCCTTCCTAAAAATTGCTGAAGTGGTATCACATCCAGTTGCTGCATGTAGGAAGAGATTGGAATCCTTCATTGGGTCAAGTGATTTTTTAATTTTAAATATGTTATAGCATTTTTGTTCGCGAGGTCGTAGTAAGAAGAGTGGTTTTCCTGGGTTACCTCGTGCGATGAGAATGGTCAGCAGATCTGTGTCAGTACCAACTACTGTGACTAATCTAGAATTGGTCTTACTTGAATTAATTGCTGTTGTACTGATTAGTACATCAGCATCATCATCCGCCTGTAAAGCAGTTATTCCTTCGGCCTGGAAGTAGACCACGACCATTCGAATAAGCTAGACTTGTTCTCGGAGTTCCGTAAAAAACAGCTTGTTTGGTTGTAGCCACCATATTTTCGTCAAAAGCAATAGTTGCAGACATTTTCGACATCAACCTTCTTACCTCTCCACACTTTTAGTTGATAAGGCACAAGTGTACTCATCAAAAACAACTGCTTCACATGGAGAGAAGTGTTTCTGGACAAATCTAAGATATTTGAGGCATATATCTCTGTAGGTGTCGGACTCATTCGAAATCAATGCATGCAAAAGAAATTATCCATTTACAATACACGAGCAAGTTGGTGGAGGTTGAACACAAGGCTCAGTTGTTTCAATGATAGCAGCTAAAGCTGATTTAACATTCTTCCTCATTGAAACTTCATCAAAGAGGGAGGGAGGTTGAGGAGCCAATTCGTATTTGAGATAATCTCGTAGATTTTCATTTGACTTGAGTACAGCAGCAATCCTGGTAAACAACTGTAGAGGATTGAATATCACAGTTGAATTCCTTATTATCAATGTGCTATTTGTTGCCGATATTGGTATAATTCTCTTTTTCCGTTGAAGTTTAATTTCCCCAAATGAACATCCTATGATTGAAGTCAGTAAATTTTCACAAACTTTTTTTGCATTGTCACAGTTTGTTTTATCATCAGCAACCAATTCACTAGCTACATTCATCAACAAATGTTTAGGACATTGATTATCGAAATGATTGTGAAGTAGTAGTGATTCGGATAGCTTATTCAAATCAGAATCATCTCTTGATTGTCTGGAAGGCCGAAATTCAACGTGTTGTTCTTAGCATACATAAGTTTTTTCACAAAAATCTTCTAATACTTCTGATACTTTCATGTTCATTGGCCAAGAAGCAATCCATCTGGACAAAGTAGAATCTTCCATTCCTCGGCCATGTGTTAAGCCTCCTGATACTTTTATGGATTTGATAAGACTCTGCTTTATTATCATGTCTGATGCAACTCCACTCCATGCCCTGTCTTTTCTGCAAATAGTAAAATAACAATCAACATTTTTTAAAATTCATTGCTTTCCATTTGCTCCATCAATTCTTCCATTTGCTGAATATATAAATGGGCACATTTGGCATAAAAAATGTGGCCTGCTACATCAAAGTAAGGCATCATGGATTTAATGCTATACAAATGTAATTCGCAGTTCCCAACTCGATCTGCTTGAATATAGAAAAGAATAAGTGTAATCTGTTCCATGTACTGTAACCACAGCTTGTCAGTTCTAGAAAAGTCTCTGCTTTCTGCAGCTGTTTCAATAGAGTTTATCAACTGTTTAATGTAGTTGTTGTCTTGAAGATCTTCAATACAGCTTCCATTTGTCTTCATAAGTTCATGAATAACATCTCGAATTTTGCTTTTGGTATTGTCATCTAACTCGTGCAGAGAGTGTTGAAGAAGTTTCGCATACAGAGTTACATATGTGAGAAAATGTGCTCTTAAGGCTCTCGAATAAGCATGTCACAGTGATAATAACTTATGATATAATATATATTAACTTATTCTTATCTGCATTTTTTGTTGAAAAAAATGCCTGTGTGTGAAAATGTAGGCGAAAACTCCAAAGGGAAAAACGATTTTTATTTTTTCAAATAATTTCAGTTTAAATAAATCGTATTACCGTACATTTATAATTTCTTTATTTTATAAACCTAAGCTCAATTTCAAATTAGCATACTTGCTGACTGCATTGGTTTTCTTAGAAGCGAAAAATATTCTCTTTTGACGTAAATGTGCAGAAAAACATCCAACAAGGCGCAATTATTTGGCGAGCACAGTTGATCCGCCATTTTGGATGGAAGCCGACATCGAATTTTTTTAGACTTTTCAGGATCCATTCTATACATATCCAGGAGCAAATTCTGAAAATTTTAGCTCATTATGAATTTCTTAGGTATCGACCCCCTTTTTGGTCTAAATTTACTGGGCTATAAGTAGTTTCGACATATATAATCGCGAGCCGTCGTAATAAAACAAAGATGTTATATAATTAGAGTTTGAGCCAATTGCTCTCATTTATTTCTGAAATGGTGCCAGATTGTGGTAGTAACAGGCAATTTTTTATTCAAGATATATACTACTCGCAATTTTTGCTATATTTAATGACAGATTTTTGTAGCTATTTAATTCGAAGTTAAATATTAGGGAAAATTGGTACATAATTTGAGTAAAAGAAAAAAAAAACTCCGAAGCCAACAACACCGGATGATGCTTTGTATTAAAAAATATATTTCTTTAATTTTGGGCCCTTTAATTTTCTGATGAGATAAAAATGTTTTTTTTTAAATAAATAAATATTAGTCTAAAAAACGGTGGAACAAATATCAGGAGATTAAAATATACTGTGAAGACACAGCTAAGTTTTTGCAAATATATTTATAAACATAGTATATACAAATACATAGTCGGGTGCAGTGCTTCAGGCCTCACTTTCAAGAAAAGTGACTTTCATCAGAAAAAACACCTGCAATGTGTTAATGTATTACATTACTATGTATATAAAAATAAAAATTCAAATAATAGAAGTCAGTAAATATGCAAAAAAAGTTACTTTTCATGAAAACTGGTGAAAAGCCATTTTGATTCAAATAGATTAAGATCACTGTCGTAACATTTCGATATCGAAGATTGTAGTTTGTTTCCATACCAAAAATAGTCTTCCCTATTGTAGTCTGCGACACTAACGTCAATTTTTGATATCGAAGCAGTATCGACAGCGTTAAGAATGATGTCCGTGTGTTTACTTAAATTTGAAATACAGCAATTCTGTTAGTGTTTATTTCAAAAATTCTTCGGATGTCGAATTTGAGTAGTTACGCCCTAAAAAACGCTTTTAAATGAATTTTATGTATTTTTACACATATTTTTGTAAATATTTATATGTTTTACCCAATGCGCAGTTACGGTATTTATATATAATATAGGTGCACAAATGAGAATTTGTTTCAGAAGAAATTGGTAATTTTCGTATACCTATAAGACATGATTTTTATTTTTGTAAATTTTCGTTTCGCTATTTCCCACAGTTTTTATAAACGGAAAATTATACAAAAATTACCAGTTATGCATCTTTGGTATCCACAAATGCACAGTTTGGCATGAAATTCCGTGCAGTAGTTTTTGAAGAAATCCGTTTTTAAAAAAATCGAAAAAACATTTTTATCTCATAAAATATCAATATTTATTAGGTGATAATAGGGGAAATATATTTTCAGACAGGTAGCCACACCTGCGAAAAAAATCAGGAAATTTGATTCAAAGGTATGTTTTCAGTGCTTATCCGACTATGCTCTTTTATGCATATCTCCATGATACAGTGCAATTTAATTTAAAACACACACCGTATATTTTATAAGGATAATTTTTATTTAAAATTTAAAATCAATCACGTACATGTCAAAAAGAGAAAAATTCATCATCTTGTGCAACGACACTCATAAATTCGTACTAGAAACTAGATCTGAACAAGGAAGTTATCTGTCATATATTAATCTGAATTTTATAAGTATTTAATTAGCATTGAAAATATTAAAACATATCTAGAAATTTTTATTTTTACAATGAAAACGGTAGATAATTTAACCCTTACACGGGTAGTGGGAATATGCTTCCCACTTCATTTTTATTCAAAATTGATAGATTCGCACCAGAATGTTTATTAAAATATTTTGTTTTTATAATGCACGGTGTAAAACGTTTTTCAGTCGTCATTAGGGGAATTCCCCCATATACCGACCCCCAGGTCATAATTGAAGCTCTTAAAGAACATAATTTCGTGGCCAATAGAGCCTCAATGATGAAAAGTAGAAAGACCGGTCGACCAATGCCCCTCTACGTCGTCAATGTTCCCCCACGTGAAAAAGTCGAAGAAATCTACCAAATTCACGAAATTTGCTACATTAAAGTAGATATTGAGCGATTTAAAGGCACCAACATCGTAAAGCAATGCTACCGTTGCCAGAAATTTGGACATTCCAGCGAGATTTGTTGCCTGCCACCAAAATGCGCCAAATGCTCGGAAGAGCATTTAACTCCCCAGTGCAATAAAATTGGAAAGATCATCCCCAAATGTTCAAATTGTTATGGTGAGCACGTGGCTACTTACCGTGGTTGCCCCAAAACCCCCCAGTTTCATAAAAAAACAGCAGGACCCCAAAACCGTCGGTAAAGAAAATCCTAAAATCATTCCGAATGCAATGGCGGAACTTTTATCTACATATAATTATGTCCGTAAGCCAGAGGCCAAAAAACCAGAACATAAACCTACTGAAGCCCCGGCTCCGCTCCCTTCTCCCTCCCAAGACCCTAACTCCGAAAATACTACACCAAATAAGCCAAATGACACTCAAAAAGGAACACCAGAACAACCCAATAGTTCTAATTATGCTAATGACTTAAAAGAAATATTCAAGACCTTCAAGAAGATGAAAGAACTCCTGAAATTTAACAAATTCATCCAATGTTTCAAAAATATTGCTAACCAAACTAAAAATATACAAGATCCAATAGAAAAAATACTCATCCTTATGAGTGCTATAGAAACTTTAGCCACGGAATTTAATACATTTAATGATGAGTAATTCCTCTTCTACCTTTTCCTCACTTATTTTTCTTTCTCGGAACTGTAACTCCTTGCAGAATAAACTTAACGAACTTAAACTCTTTATGCACGAACATCCCCAAATTGATGTTATTTTCTTACAAGAGACTTTCAACCCCACTTTCAACATTAACATCCCTGGGTACAGGCTATTCCATACACCTCGTGCGGATGGTACGCACAGAGGAGGTACCGCTATTTACATCAAGAACCATGTTCCACACTACCAATCGCACAACCACACCTTTAATGATCTTGAGTATACCAGTATTAATCTTCAACTTCCTCATATCAATATTAAACTAGCTTCTATTTATGCTCCACCCACTGGTAACTTACCAGTTAATAGTCTTACACAGCTTTTTTCTCAACATCACCACTGCTTTTTCGTAGGCGATTACAATGCCAAAAGCAGACGCTGGAATTGCCATGGCAATTCTCGGCGGGGTACCTCTCTTCACAACTTAGTCCAAAACTTAAAATTAAATCTTCATGCACCACCCAGACCAACACATATTTCCAAATTGCCTGGTGCCCGGGACTCTATCATTGATCTTGCTCTATCCAAAAATCTTCCTTACCCTATCTACTCTACAGTTATTAATGATCTCTCCTCTGATCACCTGCCTGTCTGCTTTAAAATAGATATTATTAATCCTCTTTCTCCCCCCCCCCCCTTCCGTGGTTATTGACTGGAAGAAATTTACTAATTACCTTAATTCTCAGGACATCACCTTCCCTGAAATTAACAATACCGATGACATTGATGCGGCTGTTGAACATCTCAACTCTCATATCACTAATGCTCAAAATTTTTCTACATTTAATACCTTCAAAAACAATTTTGCCTTCGTCCCACCCCGTTATATTTACAACCTTATCAAACAGCGTAATCGGCTCCGGCGACAATTTCAAAGTTCAAGAGACCCCTCTATTAAACCTCTTCTCAATAGGTTAAACAATAAAATCAAAAACAGTCTTTATAAAGAAAAACAGAAAAATTGGAACAACTTTCTCAAAACTTTATCGTACGAGGATAACTCTCTTTGGATTCTTAAACGCAAACTAAATAAACATTACACTTCCATTCCCCCCCTCACAACTAATAATGTTACTGCTTATACTGACCAAGAAAAAGCTAACATGCTTGCTAATTGTTATGCCATCCAATTTTCTCCTAATCCTACCCTTGCAAACCAAGCTCACCTTGATCATGTTAACGAGACAGTTCGGAACTTTTTGGCTACCCCCCTCAAGATCCCCCACCCCCCCCTAAAATTCAACCTATTGTTATCCACAATATTATCAAAAAACTCAAAAAGCGTAAAACCCCAGGATACGATAAAATTACTAACTCTGCTCTTAGAAACCTTCCTCCTAATTGCATTATCTATATCACTGACCTCACTAATGCTATCTTAAAACATAACTACTTCCCTAAACCTTGGAAACTTTCTATAATCTCTCCAATTCCAAAACCTGGAACTAAACTGTCAGACCCCACTAATTACAGACCTATCTCCTTGCTACCTTCTATCAGTAAAGTGGTGGAACGTGTCATTCGTGCCCAGTTGCAGGAGTTCATTCAACAGCACAACATTCTCATGCCCGAGCAGTTCGGCTTTCGCCCAAAACACTCAACACAACACCAGCTTCTTAGGGTTGTTGAGTTTCTCAGCGAGAAACTCAATGCAAAAATTCCCGCAGCTGCCATCTTTCTTGATGTCGCAAAGGCATTTGACAAGGTCTGGCATATGGGCATCATTTACAAATTAATTCAGCTCGGTTTTCATCCCAGACATATACATTTAATATATTCGTACCTTTGCGACCGCTCTTTTCAAGTCCGCATAAACAACATTCTTTCTATTATTCTCCTTATCCTAGCGGGCATCCTCCAGGGGAGCGTGTTGGGCCCATTTTTATTTAACATTTTCTTTAACGATATCCCACGCTCCTTGCACACTCACCTCGCTCTTTATGCGGACGACACCTGTATTTATGCTTCGGCACACCACCCGTATACTCTATACAGGTACCTACAGACTCATGTTGATGACTTCATGAACTGGTGTATGCTTTGGCGCGTTGTCATAAATGAAACTAAAACTACTGCAGTATATTTCTCTCGCAAAATAATTTTCCCTAACAGAATTATTATTAACAACACTGTTATCCCTTGGTCAGACCAAGCTAAGTATCTTGGGGTCATTCTGGACCGCCGCTTAACTTGGAAAAAGCACACTTTCTCCATCAGAGGTAAAGTCGCTGGAGCCTTTAACTCTATAAAACCTCTCCTTAACAGTAAAACCTTGTCTGTCCACAATAAATTAATTCTCTATAACTCATGCATCCTTCCCATCATAACCTATGCCAGTCCGGTCTGGGGCTTCACTTGTAAGACCACTATGGACAAACTTAGTCGCTTGCACAATTCCAACCTGCGTACTGTCCGTAACGCATCTCGTTATCTTCGCAACTCCACGGTCCGAAGAGACCTAAAAACTACTACCTTACGTAAGCGCATAAACGACTTAGCCAAAAAATTTTATGAAAATATTTTTGACCTCCCTAATGAAATCGTAGCGGAGCTACCGAATTATGACGCTTTTGAACCCCACCATCGGAAACGGCCCAGGTTTTCCATAATTATGGACACTCAGTAACATCTGAGTTCACCACGCTATATTTAGCCTTCTCTTATTTTTCTTTCCTTTTCATATACTTTTCTTAAAAAAAAAAAAAAAAAAAAAAAAAAAAAAAAAAAAAAAACTCTCTATATACATAGAGACCATAAAAATTGAAAAACTTAAAAAAATAAAATGTATGGCCCTGAATTGTCCCTTTTTTGGTTGGATGTTGTGGTCTTGCCACCCTAGCTTTTCTTGCCCTTGCTTGGTGAGTGTTTCTCTGAACAGTACTAACTTTAACTTTCTAAATTCCTTATAGTAGTTTTACAACTGCAGTTTGACTTTACTTATTTTAAGATTGATGTATTTTTTAAGATTTATTGTTAACTTTCTTTCTTCTTAAGATTTTACTTAAATTTAATTTTATTCCTATTTTTCTTAAATTTCTCATTTTTCTCTTGTTAACTTCTTTTACTCTTCTAGTAGCATTGCTACAGTTTAACTTTATCCCAATGGCTCATTAAAACATAAGACATTCCAATTTCCTAGTCTGGGTGTTAAGCTGATAACAGCTAGGAAACCCCTTAATGCTGATTAGCTGTTCAGTACCTGTTCAGTCCTTTCTCATTTTCAAATCAATTTGTTTCTAAATTCTGGCGGCAGTCTATATTTTCAAAATTTCAGCCACAGAATTGCTTTGCCCGGGTAAGGGTTAAGTATAAAATGCTCCAGTTAAAAAATAAAATTTAACGTTCGCTGGTATTATTCATATTATTAACAAACTATAATGCATCACAAAATTTCTTTATAAGAATTCTAAATTAAATCCGTTTTGTACAGTGAATAATTTTTTTTGTATTTTCTGTTATAGTGTTCATAAATTGAATAGCGTCTGTAATGGATATATTTTAGAGTGTATTTCCATATATGCAATAAAATGAACACGATCTTATTATAGAAATACAACAATAGACCTCCATTAAAAAAAAAAAAAAAAAAAAAAAAAAAAAAAAAAAAAAAACGAAGTTTCATTCTTTATCTGCTGTTCTTATTTACAATATTGAGGGTCGTATGAGCTGAATTGCTTTTAGTGCACCTCCCTCTCCATACGGATTGGTAAAGCATAATGGTATTTAAGCTGTCAAACATAAATTTTAAGAATAATATCTTACATCATTAACCCTCTCGCTGCGTAATTTTTTTATCAAAATAGCTTCGCGACGAGCGTTTTTTAAGAATTTTTATTCTTTTGTCACCGATTTTTCAAAACAAAATTTTTTTTATCATTTAAATGAAAAAAATGCCCCGATTAAATAAGGTAAAATTTACAATAAAAAAATAAGTGGTGGGAATAATCAAGGAGGGTTAATTAGACGAAAAAATGAATCCCCGAGAAAACCTCGGGTTGCGCAGCGAGAGGATTAAGAATACAGTAAATTTCCAATATTTGGCTATTCAAAATCGTTAAACAGTTACCACATAAAAATAACTTTAAAATTAATTAACTAAAGTAAAATAATTATTAAGATGAAATTATATGAATAGAGCTACCAAAAAGGAGTAGTAAAAGAGGCAATTCGCTTCAGCAAGTGAAAAGGACAGCCTCGGCCCCCTGTGCGCTTTCTATTTTCATAATATCGGCTGATGGGATTTCTATTATGAATCAAAATTCTTACCAGAATAATTAGCATATCTTTGACTAGAATTTCCTCATTAACGTTATCTTTTATTTTTTATTAAACTGAATTTAAATACAGTAAACTCTGTCTAAGGCGGAATCGATCGGGACCGACGAATTTTTTCGTAGTAGACAATATTCCGCCTTAGAAAAATTTTACTCTATGTTCATGGATTCGCAGGGACTTGAAAATCTTTCCGAGTTAGACAGATTTCCGTCTTACACAGAGTCCGCTTTATAGAGAGTTTACTGTATTATCTTTCAGGATCTCCATATATCTTTCAGGCAGAATATTTTTCGTTGTTGTAAATTCTATGAACAGCTGATCAATAACATCAATTCTACTCCAGTATAAGTCTTACTGGTGTGAATGAAACATTAAACATATAGGGTTGTCCGACCAGTAAGTGAACAGCCCTCAGTGAATGAACAATTTCTATATATTTTAATATAATAAAATTTGAAGACCTCCCTACTAGATGGGGTTACAGCATTGCGTTAATTCTATTCAATAGGAATCTATCGCATTCCTGATTGGCTACTGAAGTCACATTTCTTTACTTTGAGAACATGTTTTATTTTTCCTGTCTGAGAAACACATTGTTTCCATGTTGAAATAATAAGGTAAGTGCTATGTCGTTTCATATGTTTGATAAGAAGTTACTATTTTTATTTGCATTTTGCACTAATTTTATTGTACATACAATAAATATATATATTATAGCTACACTTCTAATTGTTTTAACCATTGTAGAATATGTACAATTTGAGAATAGGGATGTTTAATAACTGGTTAGGCAAATGTTAAAAATCCAATGAATGAACAGCTGTTCATTCACTGGAAGTAATACATTATGCTACTTTTCCTAGTGAATGAACTGTTTGGGGCTTTATCTTTTTGTGGCTTCTTTTGTACGTATATTTTGAATTAAGTGATTTTTCAACAATGGTAACAAAGGAAAAGTTAACAGATATAAAAATGTAACAAAATAACATAATACACACACATTTTTAAAGGTAATAAATATTGATGACTTTCAAATCTAAGTTTTTCTATTTTTTAGATGATTAATACAAATATTCTCATTGATAACCAAGAAGACTCCTCAAAAGGGAAGTATGGGAGGTTCAAGTACTCTACAGAGTACCTTGAAAATGCTGTACAAGCTATGAGGCTCAGGTTAGCTCAGTTAGAAGAAGACATGTCCATTTTAATATTTCAAAAGGAACGTTGTCTATGAAACTGAGAGGGAAAACAATTGAAAGTAAGCGTATGGGACATTTCCTGTGTTGCCCTTTGAAGAAGAAAAACTCCTTGAACATTGGACAGTTGGAAAGGGAACATTGGATTTACAATGCATAAGGATGAAGTAAAAGGTGATATTTACAATGTCATGAAACAAACAGGAAGGTAAAATCCATTTATAGGCAAACATCCAGGGGAGAAATGGATGGCTCTTTTATAAAAAATAGCATCCAAGGTTGAAAATAGGAAATAAGCACCATGACAATATCTGGACCTCAAGTCCAAATGTGTTGTAATTGGAAGTTGGCTGCAGTAAAGTATAAGATCTGGTATTTTAAGGATCATATGAAAGTCATAATAAAAACGCCCGAACTTATTTCTGCGACATGCTCCCGTTCATTTGGAGTTATTACTGAAATAGAAGTACAGGGCCATTGATTTCAGGAAATAGAATTGTTTTTTTTTCTTTAAAAAAACAAAAAAAAATCTGTAATTTATGATTAACTTCAAAACTTAAAAGTGACAATTTTTCAAGCTAATTAATTATTGCGCAATTAAGGGTTAAGTGATCGACTATGAAAATATATTTCAGTACAACATAATAATACATTTAAATTTAAAGCTCACACCGGAACTTTTACAAAATATATTTGAATACTATTTTAATGCATCCTATTATTACCGGTCATTTTTATGCTCCTTAAAAAACGTAAATAAACCGTCACGTTCAAGCAACAGGTCACGTGAACTCGCAGAAGGAAGAAGAACACCAACACCTGTTCCTGGGACTGCAGCTGTAAGACAGGGCGTGTTTCTTGTTCCACTTTTTTTGACAGGGCATTGATTTATTGTTCAGTTTCAGGGTTTTTAAGAAAGGCGCCTTTTCTTTACTGAGTGCATATAACACTGAGGAAGGGAATTTAAAGCAATGAGGAGTTTCTAATACAAAAGAAAATCTAGATACATCATGTTTTTGTTTTTGTTTTTTTGAGTTTTCAAGACGAGCCGTTAATTCCCAAATTGGCTCAGCCGAGCTCAACAATCTGATTGGCTAAAACTGATATTTATATAGTAGAAAATTGTACTTATTTTCTTATGAAGTAGTGTAATGTAAAATAGAAAGCAATTATAATGACTTAAATTGATTTATTTTGTTAAATTTGATCAAAATCACAGTAAAATAATCTAAAATATTAATATTAACGAACAATCAGATTGCTAAGTTCGGCTGAGCCAATTTGGGAATTAACGGCTCGTGTTTTCAAGTGGAAATTTTGATTATACAAAAAATGAAAAGGACGTTGCTTGAAATGAAATGAAATAATCAAAAAATACGTTTTAATAATGTTTTCAATAATATAAAAATGGAACCCATGGACAATATTTAAAAAAAACAGCGGTAAATACTATGTTGGCACTAGGCTTAGAACTGACTTTAACATAATCGAATAAATACAGTCTTTTTTCAAGCTTATTCGTTCTAAACTTAAACTATTAAGATTAGATAAACTAAAATTTTTGAGAATTCTTATTAAAATTGGCAAGCTAAAATTTGTAAATAATGCTAAGAATTGAGACATAGTTATGGCGCTAGGAAGGCGGGGGTGGGGGAGGGGGAAAGTGACGGCAATTGCTATTCCTTCAGTTTCCAAATTCAATTAACTAAACTTTCTTTTTTTCTGATGATTTAAAAGAACTGAATATTATTTTTTTTTCAAGTAACTTGAAATAATTATACAGTAAGAGAAAAGTAAATTAAGGATTTTTTGGTGAGGGGTAAGCTCCGGATCCCTAAATCTCCCGTTACAGATAAGATTTAAATCTGTTTCTCTTAAGTTCATGACCCTAAAATTCTCTTAAACGGGCGGTGGGGGGGGATCCCCGACAAAAAAGATTATAAGATGTTTCAATTCTTCAAAGTTCTATTTTATGTGTATACACGCGTTAAAAAATAAAAAAATAAAAATAAATAAACAATTAAATTTAAAAAATCAAAAAACCCGACTGCGTAAAAAGCGAAATAATTAATTATTTCTCATCAATGTGAAACTTTTTTTTTTCAGTTCCTACTATTAGCTCACACTCTCGCTATAAATATCTTGTTAAAATTTTCAATCGTTAATAAAATACTTATTAACGATTGAAAATTTGAACAATATATACTTATTATTCACGGAAAATACTTATTATTCATCCAATCAAGCTCAAATATTTTTTTTTAACTTTTAGTGGATGGCACTTGATGTTAATCCAGTTTTTTTCATTTTAATTCATTAATTAAATTAAATTAATTAATTTTCAATAATCGAGAGAGCCCTCTTCTTGTTCGAGGTATTTTAAGACTGAGAGAGTCCTTTTCTTGATCAAGGCATTTTATGTGCCACTCAAGAGGTAAGAAGAATGGGAGAAAAAAAATTCTCTTATTGACCTAAGTAGGAATTGACTTAAAATACTTTTTTTTATATTACTTGTTTATATTACTTACATATTTTTTTTATTTACTTGTATTGATGACTTTTAAGTTGTGTTTAATTGTTAGTTCCTATCTATAAACACTGTTTTGATGAGGTCTATAAATGTCTATGATGATTAGAGTTGCAGTAAAGCTAGAGATCCTACATAGACAACTTCCAGGTTGTATAATATTTTAACGGAGCTTCTGACTGTAAAATAGTCAATGAAACATCGTCTTCATTTTGAAAGACCTATCCAATGATATGCCACTCAATAGGGTGCGTATTTTTTTTTTCGTCTCTACCGCCATTTTGTATTTATAAAAACAAAACCTAGCCTATAACCACCATGCGGTTAAGACGAATTGATATAGACCTCATTCATTAAAATCCATCCAGCCGTTGGGATGTTTCGAGGGTATAAAGAAATCCACTTACACAGATACGCGTGAAACACATAACACTTCTTTTCAGTCGGGTAAAAAAAAAAAAAAAAAAAAAAAAAAAAAAAAAAAAAAAAACCAGCTTAGATAATTGATAACATATTCTTTCCAAAATCTAGTGCTATTGTGGAATTTTTTTTAATTTTTCTGTGGTCGCCCTTGGTTGTGTATTTCAAAATTGCATAAAAAATTGTTTAAAAAACTTCTAAAAGTTGTTTCTAGTAGAATCTAAGTAACTCTTTAAATGGAAATATTCTCAGTGTTTTGTAGCTGCTTCTGTAAACCTTAATTCCGATATCAATTAATTTAAAACATATCTGGCGCTGCTTCAAAGTTATTAAGCATACATTATTATGCTGACACCAAAAATATTTCGAATGAACACATGAAGAAAGATGCGCAGCTTCAAACTGAATGCAGTTTCTTTCTTTTCTTTTCTTTCTTGCATTCTTTTTTATTCATTTATTTTTCGGCGAAATCTTCTAAAGGATTATTTATGCAATTGATTTGAATCCATAAAACAACTCATGATAATTTATCTTTATTTCTCAAGAAAAGCCCTTAAAAAAAGTCATTTAAGGAATATTTTCATTTGGTTTCTATTGGTCATCATAATTAAAATTATATAAATACTAATAATAAACTATATTTTTCTATCTGATGTTTATAAAAAAATCTGAAAATACTCATGATGTATATAATGAATTTTTCCCGAACGATTTATTTAATTGAGAATTTTAAAACTATCTGAACTCACGTACTTTTTTGATTATCTTAAGGGGATCCAGGACACAAAAATCTTCAAATTTTCAACAAAAAAAAAATTTAATTGGATTAAAAATTTCTCTGCCGTTTTCTGCTTAAAATGATGTTTAAATCATGTTTCTATCTTAATTAGTACAGGAAATATTAATTTTTACGTTTTGGTTTGTTTTCAAAATCTACCTTTCAAGCTATGGTTGTCAAGGAAACGACTTCTTCTGAAAATGTTTTTTTTTCTTCATGATGGGTTTTTTCACCATTACTGATATTTAAATTGCTATAAATCAAGAACCGTTACAGATAAATGGTTCAAACTGGGAACATGTCTTTTTCAATAGCTTTGCTTTAATTTAGACTCAGCAAATTAAAAAATATATATTACTTTTGAAAATATGTTTTTTTTTAATAAAAAGTTACATCATTTTTTTTCTAATTTTTACTTTAAATATTTTTAATTTTTTTAATTAATATTTTTTAAATGCTGGAACTAAATTAAAACTTATATATTTCTGTTTATTTAAATGAAAAAAAAAATTGAAATTCTATAAATAATATTTCGAGTTATAACGATTTTAATTTACCCCACTTTTTTAACAAAATTTAAATTTTAAATAAAAAAAAAAAATATGAGAAGTTTTATCATGCGATTTTGTTTACAAATGATATGGTTAACCAGCACAAAAAAATTCAAAATTTTAACTCAATAAATATATATATATATTTTTTTGAAAATGTGTCCCGGAACCCCTTAAGTTGACCGGGAAAGCCCTATCACCGCCATGTTAAATTCACCAACTTTATGTACCTTTTTCTCAGAAATGGTGAAACATATCGCTCGTGGGATACACTAGTGGCACAACTCAAAAAATCAGGTTCTGAGATTAATGGGTTTGAAGTTTTGCCTTGTAATGAAATGCAAAATTTACACGATTCATTGTTGTCATAAGTGTTAAGTGGTACTAAATGACTCTGTAAGGATTCAATTAATAATAATGCAAAAAAGTACCCTCACACTCCGTGTTATAGTGATGATATGTATGATTATATGATGATGCTTTGAGATTACAGCTCATATTCAAAATATTAGAATAATTACTTTTTTTTTCACAAACTGGAAATATCGTTTGGTAATTTAACATCTTTTAATGCAAATATGCAAACGATATTTTTATTAAGAACTTATTGTTGATTAAACTTATTTATTATCTTAAAATTAATATAATTTCTGAAAAGATTAATAGAAAAAAATTATTTTGAAAAGTCAAAATATTAGAATATTTATTCAAGTGGTTCAAAATATTAGAATATTTCGAATTAATTCTCCTTTAATTATCACCAATTCATAACTGGTGACATAATTGATTAAATTCAGACGATTTTATTTAAAATCAGTGTCCTTTTTACAGTTTGTTTGCTTTTTCGTCTTAAAATGGGCCGTGTGGGTGATATTCCTGAATCTATTAAGCTTCGTATGGTTGATTTGTATCGACACGGTAAAAATCAATGTTATATAGGGAATTATTTACATTGTTCGCAATCCAGCGTTAGTAAAATACTAACACAATATTCAAAAAATGGAAAAATTCAGAATAATCGCCGAAATGGTCGATTCAATTGGCTTAAATCAAGACGTTTATGGAGCGAAGAAGATTGGAAAAATATATTATTTAGTGATGAAAGTATGTTTTGTATCTATACAACATAATTTCATCACTAACTAATATGTTTTTTCAATCTTCGCTCCATAAATGTCTTGATTTCCACCAATTCAATATTATACGCTTTTGTTTTGCAGTCATGAGAGGTTTTGTTTTCGGTACACGAGATTCAAACTTAAATTTATGGAGACGTCTTAATGTTCTCGATGTAGAAACTTCAACTCCTTCTTCTTTCCCTTTTCGGTGCAAGAATCGCACACTTTTAAAACGGTTTTTCTTAGCTATATGCTTTAGTTTCCTGTCATCGCTAGCAGATGTTTTTACTTTTCGGCCGCCATTTCGGCGATTATTTAGAAATTTTCCATTTTTTAAATATTGTGCTAGTATTTAGTAACGCTTGATTGCGAACAGTGTAAAAAATTTGCTATATAACATCGCCGCGCCAACAGAAATAAGCCATCCTAAGTTTAATAGATTCAGGAATATCACTCACACGACCCATTTTAAGACGAAAAAGCAAACAAACTGCAAAGAGAATATAGATTTAAAATAAAATCGTCTTAATTTAATCCATGATGCCACCAGTTATGAATTGGTGATAATTAAAGGAGAATTAATGTGAAATATTCTAATACTTTGAACCACTTGAATAAATATTCTAATATTTTGACTTTTCGAAATAATTTTTTTTTCAATTAATCTTTTCAAAAATAATATTAATTTTAAAATAATAGATAAGCTTAATCAACAATAAGTTCTTAATAAAAATATCGTTTGCATATTTGCATAAAAAGACATTAAATATGCCAAAAGATATTTTCAGTTTGTAAAAAAAATTAATTATTCTAATATTTTGAATATGAGCTATATATCATATATAAGGCAACAGCGGCACTTCTGCCATCTGTTGGCAAAATACTGAACTACAAGATATGCCGCTGTTGCTGCTGGAAAGATTACCATTCTGCAATGCTGGAGAGCGCGCATTAACTCAAGATTCGTATTTTTTGAGTTGTGCCACTATTGTAGCCTACGAGCGATATAGGTCTAGATTTTTTAGAATGGTTAAAATAACACGATTTACGTATTTTAACAGACCATTTTCTTTCTAAGTGAAACTCAAAATTAATTATTTACTGAAAGTCATTTTTAAATTAGCATTTTTGGTAAGATTTCACTGCCTAAAATGAATAATTCTCACCAAATCATTAAATCACTGTGTTAAAGTATACAATATAACATAATATAATTATTAAATAAAAATCTGAGTTCTTAAGTTTAATAGATATTGAAAAAAAAAGAACATAAAAAGGAAAAATCCAAGTTTTGAAAAAAGTCAATTAAAGATTTAAATGACCATTAAGCTGTGAAGTACTCTTAGAAAGAATGAATAATTTCAACACTTATTTCTTTTTATATAAACATGTGTGACACATCGTTGGAAAGATAAAAGTTTAAACTACACTGCTCAAAACAATTAAAGGATATTGCAGTTTTAGGTGGATTTTGTATCTGGTAAACTGTTTAGCTGATTGATACATGGTCGACAGACATAGTAGGTTATATGAGAATAAATTACACATGTTTGGCAGAAAAAATGCATTTTATTGCGCATTTGTGTGCTAAAGGAAAAAAACACAATTTGTGCATATGAGAAAAAAAGAATAAGAAAAGGTGTTTTCTTCAAAGAAAATCATTTTCAGTAGGGGTATGGTTTCCACGGGCGGCCAGCAACGTTGAACACCTTTGAGGCATAACCTCAATGAGGCTATTAATGACAAGTTGGGGTATTCTGCCCCACTCTTCCAGAAGAGCTCTTTCCAGTTCTTGGAGTGTTTGTGGGGGTTGTTGGCGGCCAGAAACTCGTCTTCCTAGAGCGTCCCAAACGTGCTCGATTGGATTCATGTCTGGAGAACACGCTGGCCATTCCATTCGAACGATTCCTTCCTCGAAAAGGAAATCCTCCACCAGGTTTGCACGATGTGGCCTGCAGTTATCGTCCATTAAAATGAAGTTATCTCCGATTGCTGCAGCGTAAGGGACTACAATAGGTCTGAGGATCTCATCCCTATATCGGCGACCAGTCAGAAGTCTATCTCGAATGATGTAGAGGTCAGTGCGCCCGTCAATGGAGATGCCACCATACACCAACACTCCTACACCGCCAAATCTGACACTTTCGTGCACGAACGCAGGATTATTCCTACTGCCACGGTCCTTCCAGAGGAAAATACGCCTATTATCCGGATGCACAGAAAAACGGGACTCGTCAGAAAACAGAATATTGCTCCATTCATTTCTCCTCCAGTTGACATGCTCGGTTGCACACTCCCTGCGGTCGCGACGATGCCTTGATGTTAATCTAACACATACCATCGGTCGGCGACCATACAGACCTGCATGGAGCCGGTTTCGGACAGTCTGAGTTGAAATCGTGGTGCCTGTAGCCGAGCGAAGGTGTTGCTGGAGAAGAGTAGCGTTCATGGTTCGGTGTCTCCGAGCTGTTAACGCTAAATACCGATCTTCATTGGGCGTTGTTGCCCGTCTACGACCTTGCCCTGGTCTTCGGCCTGCACATCCACTCTCCAAAAAACGGTTCCATATCCTGGAAATGACACTTTGTGACACTCCAATGGCTTGCGCTACTTCGGCTTGAGTTTGGCCCCCTTCTAACCTACCAACAATTCTCAAAGCTTCTGAATCTGTCAAATGACTTCGCTGAGACATCGTACTCATCGAAACAAAGCAATCACTGAATGCCGATCATCCTTGTCTTCATTCTCTTTTATCCAGTTGAAAGTCAAATTTCATTCGCTGCCGCTGAAGCGACGTTTTTGACGTCGAACTCAAAATTTGCATACTCCACAGTTTGAAAACCAGAAAAATTTGCATTTGTGATTCTCTTCTTCTATTTTCGGCAAAAAAAAATTTCGTTTATATCTTTATTTTATATAAAACTTCAAATATCCTTTAATTGTTTTGAGCAGTGTATTTAATGATATAAAAAATTAAAAATCGATTTAAAAGTCTCCGGCTTTTTGGATACCAGTATTTTAATACAGAAAATGTTGTTTTATTTAATTAGAACAATTGAGCGATTTAAAGGAACAACATTTTCTCTAAAATAACAGTGGTGTGGATGAAGCCGGAGACTTGACAACTCTAAGACAGTCGAGTGTGACCCACCACGCCGGTGTGAACGTGTTAAATATATAATTGTTGCAAAATTTTGTCGAGTCATTTCAAATTTTATAAAATTTGGATGTATAGTTTAATTACAGGGACAGTCAAAAGTTTTCCGTTACATTACGGCCAATGGGAAATTTTATTGTAAGTGTATTTTAATGATGTTACAGCCTTTCGAACAGAATGAAATGGATATGCACTTATGAAGTGCACTAAAATATACATTTAGTACAAAATGCGGTGCAAAAAATATTTATAAAACTAGTTATAGTACGAACGCACCTCATTTGCCACGTTTGACGAGCAATTTCTAACTTGTTTTACAGTTGTGAACGGTTGCTCATATTGAAGTTTTTGACCAATTTTGAAATCTTACATTCTAGAACTTGGGAATTTTTGAGAAAATTTGATTAGGCGAATGAGATAATATCAACAAACATTACAGTGAGAAAAAAGCAGGCTTAACAAGGGGAAATAAAAGCAGGCTTGACAACTTTTTGTCCAAAATCTTTATTAACAATCAAATTTCATCGCACTTATGTTGCCACCCTATTTTTAAAAAAGCAGTTTAGTTATCAGCATCACTCTCTTTGGACAAGCAGTAGAAAATCATATTTTTAAAATTTTGACATGTCCATGTAAAAACATTTTACACGATAGGAGGATTATTTTTATATTTGGAACATTTTGTGATATACTTGTATTCATGGAACAATGAATAAAGATGAATTACCATATCCTCAAAATGCTAAAGTTTCAACTGTAACTGGATACACAATGGCTCATTATCGCCGGAGAAAACTTCCACCAGTAAATTTTAATATAATTTTTCTCCTTATTTAACGCCTTATTAATGCAGAATTTCAGCCATAATTATGCCCAAAAACAGATATTCATTTTTACTGGTGGAAGTTTAGTTCGGCGATAGTCAATTCCTGGATTTCCACCATTTTGTAATAACCTAAACAAACTCCTGTCAGTGTCAGTGAAAGAGATTATGATACCGGTGCCAACTTCCACCAGTAAAAATGAATAGTTATTCTTGGAGTATTTGGGAGAGAAATTTTGCATTATTAAACCGCTAAAGTAAGCAGAAATTTTCTATTCAAAATTTACTGGTGGAAGTTTGCTTCTGAGGTAATTAGAAACAGATGAACGATGTAAAAAATCAGCCGCCATCTTGTGACAACCTTGTCAGTTACTCCACTCTTAACCGGTAGGTGCTACAACCCCCCCTCCCGCCTCCTCTTTATTCAAAACTCCATTCTTGTATTAGATCTCGGTGTAAAAAATCGAGTCAATTTCGTTCATAGATTGTTTGCAAATTGCGGACATGCATATATAAATAAGGTCAGAAACATAAGTTTCTTTTACTAAAATAGATTAAAAAATAAGCATGGCCAATATCTTTTACATATAAGTATGTGCTTATTTTACATATTAATAATACAAAATTATACTTTTTGTCCTGTTCAATTATCGACAAACTATTAGCCTTACTTTTGAAAAGTAAACGGGCATAAAATTCAAAGAGTACTTGTTTCACGAGAAAATAATAAATGTATTTATATTTAGATGTTGCTATTCTGTTTTAAAAAGGTAAAGTAAGAATTACGTTTCTGTAAAATGAATTTAAAACCCCTGAAAAAATATATGTGAGATTTTTTTTCGGTTATTCTGAGGTATTTGCGAACACTTTTTTGCATTTTATTGAATTAGCTTGTCATATAATAAAATTAAAAACATTGTTCTAAATAAAATTGATATACAAATATTTTCAAGTAAGGTCAAGTGTTACTTTAAAGTGAAGTTACTCTTGCAGAAGATTAATGTGCGAAATGATGAATTTCTTAGATACTTGCATTTCGTTACATGTCTTCAGTCGTTGCCATCGAAATACTCAAGGCCTGAAGACAAGAGTTGTGACGTCATCACTAATCGGCCGAATTCTTACTAGTGTTGGATTTCACACCGGAAAATTTTAAATAGCAATTTTCTTTTATTTTATCTATGGAATAAAAGAATAATAACTATTTAAACTTACTGGTGAGAATTTGGAATCCCCCAATAAAAATTCAGCCAGATGCAGCAACACTGTTGCATTCCGCATCTGGCTGAATTTTTATTTTGGGATTCCGAATTCTCACCAGTAAGTTTAAATAGTTAGTATTTTTTATACGCTAATAGATATTGCACAAATAAAAGAAAATTGCTATTCAAAATTTTCCGGTGTGAATTTCAACACTAGTGAGAGGTCGGTCGATTAGTGATGACGTCACAACTGATGTCCTAGCCTTGAGTATTTCGATGGCAACGCTTCAGTTCATAATATCACCGACATATAGCACCTCACTATCACCAAAATGTTTGAACGCTAAAATTAACTTATACAGATGGATTAAAGTTCACCAAGTTCTATTATTCTGTTTAAATTACGAAACTCCGAAAAAGTTTTGTACTTTGTATTTTTTGTTAACATTATTACATATTCAGACTGTTCAATGCTATTTCTCGGCGATATATGGAAATAAAACAAGGAAACATAGTAAAGAAGTTCCTTATTCACATATGAATCCTGCAGGAATAACTTCAGCAGTTCCCAACGTATCGTTATTACTGAATTTTTATAATATATTTTGGTATACACTGTATACAGACAAACACACATACATACACAAATACGTATATATATATATATACAGGCTATTGAAAAGTGTTTACTCTGATTTAATAATGTCCTTACGCTTTTGTGATTGCACTAATTTCGATTTTCTTTTGCAGATGCATTTCAACCATTCGTAAAGTTTTTCTTGCTATGCGATATTAAATTGTAGGTTCGTCAATAGATGTACATGTACACACAATTAAAAAAATCTGTTACTAAATTATTTCTAGGAAACTGGGATTCCTAGAGCTTTCTATTTAACGACAACAACAAAAATTCATGTAACAGATACAATTTTGCACACCAAATAAAAAAAAACTGTAAAGTTACTAAGAATTTTTTAGGAAACTGGGATAGCTATATCTATTTATGTAACTGCAACCCGGGTTACAAATAAAATTTTAGTAAGCTTACTGTATTTTTAGTAGATTATTCTGTGAAGCTGTAGATTTCTGTAGCTTTACGAAAACTAGTTTTGTAGATTTACATTTTTTTTGTACTACAGATAAAATTTTAGTAAGCATACAAATTTACATAAACTTTACACCTGTAGAATTACAGATTTTTTTTTCAGTGCAGTTACTGCTTAATCTGAAAACACGACTTGCACACAAGAAAAGGCACAGCGTATTGTGTGACTGGCTGAGTCCAAATCATCTAAAACGGCTAAAAGAAGTTTCAAACTTTCTATGGAAAACAACCCCCAGGCGTTAAGTTGATAAAATCTTGTATGCAAAAATTTTTAGAAACAGATACAGTCGAAAACTACAGGTTGGACAATTTGCGTGAGACTCGCGGAGGTCATATCGAGTTTCTTAAATAAAAATCAATCAACTTTTATTTGTCTGTGCAAATATGATGTTTGTAAATAAAATAGCAATAACATTATACGCAGTTTAAATCAGAGTAATCGTTTTGGGACTCCTTATATAATATTGTCATTTGTAAAAAGTAATTAATATTCTGTTATACAGTAAAATAAAAATGTAAACATGTTTTTATTTCCACATATATATGTACTCTATTCAAATCACTTTGCTCATTTTTATAATAGTCCAGGAAATAGGGAATTTTACCTAGCAAAATTAATGGTAGTTCTGGAAATCGGATTACTTTATGTTTTTTGGGTCGCTGAATCCGAATTTGTAACTTCCCATCAAAATTTCCCCCGGCAACCCTCCCAAAAAAGGTTTTTATTAAAAAAATCAATTTTTTTATTGTTTTAGGGGGAAAGTATTTAGAAATTCAAAAAGTAGACAAAATTTTCAACAAATTAGCTATATGACGTTATGACTTAGGATGAAGGGGAAGGGGGGGATCTGCTTCGGAATATGCGCGCGGTGCTGCGTGGACTAAGTTGCGCAATTCCACTTAACCACTCACACGTTTACATTCGCCCTCTCATCTCCCCTCCGAACTTTCCTTATAAGGTTTACTTTAAGTTTTTTGTGTTTCTGAATCCGAATTTTTAACTTACCCCCAAAATCCCCCCCCCGAAACCCCCCAAAATAGTTGTTATTAACTTAAAGTTCTTACCCAAGCAGCAAATAATCCCTGGCCGAGCTCCCGCCGAATGTCATAATTTGACTATGTTTTGCCCGAACGATGTCACCCCCTGAGGTTGGCAGGAAAGGCTTTTTGTCCGCCCGGCAAAGCGGATAAGGAGTATCGCATCCCGATTATTATTGAATCAGTTTTGAATCTTTTGCCTATTTGTTTTCGATCATTTGTTCACCAGGTAATCTTTTGCCGACAACATTCCAATATCATATGATATTTTGCCGATTAGTTAGTGATATCATACAGCAAAATTTGTAAGTTGCAAAAATATTATTTAAATTAACAAAATTTGCATAACTACAGACAAACACACATTAAAATTTTATTAAAACAATTAAAATATAATTAAAAATATATATAAACGTTTCGGCTATTTTTATAGCCCTCATCAGCAAACGAGCAGAGTCAAAAAACAGCAAGAGCCACAGCAAACGAGCAGAGTCAAAAAACAGCAAGAGCCACAGCAAACGAAAAAATAGTTAAAATCACGGTCTTAACTGTTTTTTCGTTTGCTGTGGCTCTTGCTGTTTTATGACTCTGTTCGTTTACTGATGATGGCTATGAAAATAGCCGAAACGTTTATATATATTTTTAATTATGTTTTAATTGTTTTTAATAAACCTTTAACGTGCGTATGTGTGTAGTTATGCAAATTGTGTTAATTATTAGGTAATCCATGTTATGTATGTATTTTTAAATAGTATTTAAAAGTAAGAAAGCTCATTTAAATTCAAAGGATAAGTATCGCTAACCGGCATTATTCTTACAAATAAAATGCAAAAATATTTACACGTCGATTACATAACCAATTAAAACGTTTTAAAAAAAATGTTTTCATTTAAAGCTTAAAAATTGCTGTTAAAGGCATTCGATATAAAAATTGTACTTAATTACAATTAAATTTTAAATTGCAATAATTTTCTAGTGCGAGAAGCAAAAGAAAATAATTTTTTTAAGGTAAAAATTACGTTCTTAGTAATTATTGATGCATATTGATATTGTATATTGTAACTATTGATGTATAAATATTTTTGAATTTTAGAAAGAAAAATTAATTGTAATTGTCATTATTTGTAATTTTTATTGTAACATTTTCTAACAGCAATGTTTAGACTTTAACAAATAGTACTAAATTTCTTACATTTTAAATAGTTACACCAGCGATAAGTAAATATTTTTGCATTTTATAACGGAAAATATTGCCATTTAGCAAAATATATTATTTGAGTTAAAACGAAATTTCAGTCATTTAAATTAATTATACAATGTATGCATCTTAGAATAAAAATTAATCCCACTTACATTGTTTCCCAACTATAAAAATCACATTCTTTAAAACTTCTAATTTATTATGGTTATGCATAAAAATATTTTTTTTTTCAAAATCTAAATAATTATTTTAATAAATACTTTATTCACTTTTTTTTTTTTTTTTTTTTTTTTTTACTTTTAAAAATATTATAAAATTAGATTTTTTATTATCTGGAACAAAACAGATGATTTACTTCTCTGTAAGACAATTTAAATCATAACATTTATAAAACAAAAAACTCAAAAACTTTCTCAAATTTTTTATGCATCATTACAATCATCTTTCATTTTATTACAGTTCTAGAGTTGTATTTTCTTAATTCGAAATATTTTATATAATTAACTTCTAAAAAAATACCTTTATTTACTCAGAATTTTTAAACTCATAATTTAAAAAATACATTTAGAGCAAATAGTTTGTAGTTTTTAATTTAAGATATTTTCTAGTATTTATCTAAATAATAATAATAAAAAAAAACGGCAAGTCTTATTATTAACATTTAACAAATATATCAGTTTAATTTATTTAATTTATTAATCAGTTTTAGTTATAATACTTATCAAAGTATATTTTTAAGTATGAATGGCTATATGTAATTATAAAAAAGAAAAAGAAAAGAAAATTAGAATTTTTTAAAAAAGTTGTTAGATTTCGATTACAGTCTATTATCTAAATATCGTGGAGAATCTACAAACTTTAAACAGATTAAGGTTTATTGATTTGTGCACAAGGAATTTATTCTCACCAAAAAACAATTCCTCGGAAGTATTTTTGACTTCTATTCCCTTCGTTTGTTTGCTTAAAAGTGGGGTCTGGTCTGTCCTTGAAACGTGAATAGAGGATTTTGAGGGGATACGAGATAAAGATCTCTAAAGATATTGGTGTGTTTATGTCACGTGAAACATTTCACTACGGGGGGTAGAGTTACCGCTGACGCTCTTAGTAAAATGATTCAATTATGGTCGGCTGACAAGATCGGCCGATTTTATATTTGCAGTATGTGCCAATCAATTTCTTTCATGCATCAATTCGATATTCTGCCGACATTAGCATTTGACCTATAACTAGAGGAATCGTCAGTTATTGCCGAGAAAACATCGCGTTAATCTCTCTATTTGACTACCGCTTATTTGCCGACAATTCTTATAACAGGCCGAATTTTAGCCGATATCTCTTGCTGTTGGGGTATTGTTTTACGGGAAAAGCATTACGAAATTCAGAAACCAGACAAAATCTGCAGCAAATAGGATAAACGACGTAACATTATGACGTAGGATAAACGGGGAGAGAGGGGGCTGCCTCGCAACATTCCCCGCGCGCTTTTCTCAAAAACCAATTTTTTTCAAAAAATCAATTTTTTGGGGAGTTGCCGGGTGAAATTTTCGTGGGAAGTTACAAATTCGGTATCAGCGACCCAAAAAACATAAAGTGAGTCGAAATCCAGAACTAGTATTAATTTTTCCAGGTAAAATCCCCTATTGCCTGGACTTCATAACTTAGTGCACGTAGCGCCGCTGTGCATGTTCAGAGGCAACCCTCCTCCTCCCCGTTCATCCTACGTCATAATGTCATATATCCTATTTGTTGCAAATTTTGTCTAGTTTCTGAATTTCGTAATGCTTTTCCCCTAAAACAATAAGAAATTTAAGTTAAAAACAACTGTTTGGGGGGGATTTTGGGGGGGAAGTTAAAAATTCGGATTCAGCGACCCAAAAAACTTAAAATAAACCTTATAGAGAAAGTTCGGAGGGGAGATGGGAGGGCGAATGTAAACGTGTGAGTGGTTAAGTGGAAGTGCACAACTTAGTTCACGCAGCACCGCGCGCATGTTCCGAGGCAGATCGCCCCTTCTCCTTCATTCTAAGTCATAATGTCATATATCTAATTTGTTGGAAATTTTATCTACTTTCTGAATTTCTAGATACTTTTCCCCTAAAACAACAAAAAAAATTGGATTTTTCTAATAAAAACCTTTTTTGGGGGGGCTTTTTACCAAAATTTGGGGGGTTGCCGGGGGAAATTTTGGTGGGAAGTTACAAATTATGATTCAGCGACCCAAAAAACATATGGTAAGCCTTCTACCAGAACTACCATGAATTTTGCTAGGTAGAGCCCCTATACGGTCTCTATTGCCTGGACTATAAGTCTGTTTGTTTAAATTAGTTTAGTGTAAAATGAATAATATATTACGTTTATATTAGAGCAGCATATTTTAGTATTCCTCTATTCTTTCACGAGCTGCCTAGAATCACATAATATTAGTTATCTTCAATATTATAAAACGGAAAAATATATAGTAAACTTTGCCCTTATTTTCTAAAACTATTAGAAAGCATTGAACAATGTAATAAATTAATATGCCTAAATTATTTTATAACGCAAAATCTTGGCACTGTTAACTTTTTATATTAATCCGAAAAAAACCCATGAAAGTAAACAGGAGGTTAAGGTTGTGCTGATTAACAAAAAATATGTTATATCATTTCACGACGGGCGTTAGAAAAATGAAGTAAAACGAAAGTTATTTCTTGAATAGAAGCAAGTTCCGATGAGTATGGAAATATATTTTGTGAATATCATTCTTCTGTTAATCAAAGTACGCTGTTAAATATCCATAGGCATGATTAATCAGTTTAACAATATTTCTTTTGAAAATTTAATTGTTAGTCGGTAAATTGTTGTATGATATTTTTGTAAAGGATATTTCTTTTTATGAAAGTGAGATAATTTTTTTCTACCTTGTAAGCAATATAACCTGGTCACAGTGGGTGTTTTCAATATATTTTATAGCTATAAATCAAAAACCCTTTTAAATATCCACTATAATTTTCCTTGATATTTCGCTCTTTCTAATATGTTATTTGATAATACATCGCAGGAGATGTTCAAAAAATTTGTGAAATTTCTGGCGAAAGTCGTTTAGTTACTGAAATTCAAAAGAGCTGATTAATTATTTTATTTGTTAATGAAAACATCGTTCCTTAATCCATGAGCAGCTAAATGCTGCGCCTTTATATATGGCTTTTTAAAAATCGATACGAGTAGATATAAAACAAACAGCAAATCCGAGGACTTATCACAAATTTCAAAAGGTTTCAGAAACTTGTTTTTGATTTTGTTCTTTGGAAATTACTAAATTTGTAATTAGATTAATTTAATATAATCCTGATTTAATTTTCATTAGAGTATCTCTTCTAATTAGTTTGAAATGAGGAAGTCTTTGTTAATTGAAAACTTTTAGAAAAATATATGGCTTATATGATTACGAAGCAAATTAATAGCCTGACGTAATATGAGTCTGCTAGGGTTTGACATGTATTTCCTTATAATTCTGCTTTGAAATATCTTGTATAAAATTTTTAATTGAAAATTTTATAGATCTTGTTTATTTGTTTAATTCGTGTGTAATAGAATGGAATAAATTATTTCAATAAGAAAAAAGCGGCTTAACTGCGTGTTTTCATACATTTCCATTCGGAATACGTATTTCTTAACGCCATTTTAAAAATATTGAAAGAAGACTTTACACAAATGTTCCACAAATTAAAAAAAAGTACAACTAACGCCTTTATTAAGCTTTACCACTTGCTTAAAATCTCCCATTATTTGAAAAATGCATCGAAAAGGAAAAGTCCGAGATCTAATCTCCCAATCAGCATTTTTTAAAAAAATCCTTAAGGAATGAGGAATTCGTGCTTTTTCTTTCTTTACAATATTTCTTAACTTTTTCTAATTTCTCTAAAGATTATTTTACAACACTATTGGTTATCTCTAGGTACTCCATCCTTCATGACGGCCCCAATTGTTTTGTGCAGATTGGGTTTGGGTCGTGTTGACGCATATTCTCCATTCGATTAGGATCGTATTGTATATTCCTGTTCCTGTATATATATATGTATATACACTAGGGACCAAAAGTTAACCACAAACACAAAATGCTAATTTTGTTAACCATTCGCCTACTAGACGGGTCCAATAGACTCCACAGTTTCATTCGAAATTATTATTCTTATGAAAAAAGAATACTGATAATTCTGTAAATATATGACTTCTTCACATATTGACAGAAAAAGTCACATATTTACAATACTTTTAGTCTTTTAGTTTTCACGAGAAAAATCATTTTAAATGTAGCTGTAGGGTCATTGGACCCGTCTGACTGGTAGAGGATTAACTGTGAATATTCAAAATAACACTTCGAAAGTAGCAAGTAGGTATTATTCCTATATAGTAATCGACCTATGTCACTTTCATGTCAAAATTGTCACAGTTACTACTGTGTAACAAAATATGATATCCCTTCAGAATAAAGTGATATACACTTCAGATGTAACAAATAGGTATTATCCCTATAGAGTAATCGACCTATGCTACTTTGATGTCAAAAGTGTCACAGTGGTCTTCTATTTGAAACAGCTAAGGTTAGTTAGGGACTGGATCCACGAAGTAACTGGGCCATAGGCTATTTTATAAAAAAAAAACTGTTGATGTTTTTTAAGTTTTAGCTTTTGTGAACACAGTTACTAGTGTGAAACAAAATATTCTTATATTATTTTGACGGAATCGTAAGGATTGGTAAATAAATAGTGAGATTAGAATTTTTTTCAAACTCAGTGAAAATGTATCCGAATCGGAACCCGTATCAGGAATATTTGACTTAAATTTCCAATGCCCTTCGAAACTGAGCTATCTGGATGACATCCCCACGAACATAAATTCATTCAGAAAATTATTTGGTAATAGCATATGGTCTTCTATTTGAAACAGCTAAGGTTAGTTAGGGACTGGATCCACGAAGTAACTGGGCCATAGGCTATTTTATAAAAAAACTGTTGATGTTTTTTAAGTTTTAGCTTTTGTGAACAAGGCACCGTAATCTCTACTTCCTAGAACAACGTGTGTCAACTCAATCATAACTCTTACTTTGCTGTGATAGGTTGTCAAACATTTACGTTTCTTTTTTTTTAAACAACGTTAATATGGTTGAACTTCCTCGGCTTTTTATTAAAATACTGTAAGTACTTTTATTAAACAATCTTTTTTTTTAAAGCTAAGGCATATGACTACATTAATATTATTAGGTATCTATACATATTTACTTCATGTTTCAAATGTAAGCCCGGTGTTCCAGTTATCCCATAACTTTTTCAAGAATGCGGTAACTGGGACATGTATATGGGTAAGTGGACCATGATGGATCCAGGTATCGCAATAGTTATAAATATTTTTTTTGAGTTACTCTTACTATGGGAAATAAATTTTTCCATTGTTTTTTGTTCACAATAAAGAAAATTATAGAACACCTTATTATAATTGTGTAATAACATATTAAAAAAGAATATTGGGTGGTATCAAACGAAATTTCTTCGCCCCTTGAGAGGCGGTGATGCCATTATGGCATCACATAATTTAAAACCCTAATTGCCACATTGGCACCGGAATTTTCTAATGGAAATTCCACCTTTATTAAGTACGTGAAAATACACTTTTACATGTTTACAAATAAACTCTCTTGTAAATACTGGTGTCATTAAATAATTTCAACATTTTAGAATGCCAGTACCTTGCCCCTGAAAGCGAGATAGCCAAACTTTGAAATTGTACGGTACACCAGTGTTGCCAGATGCACCACTTTTTTGAAATGGTAAAATGCGCCTTATTTAACGACATATTAATTAAGACGAAAACAAAGGTAAATTTACCGTTTCAAAAAAGTGGTGGCAATTAAGAAATCTGAATTTAAAAAAAGTAGCCTACTGGCAACACTGCGGTACACAGGTGTCGCATTCTATAGGGAAACTTTTATTGTTCCTACCACTATTTTGAAAATAATATCTTCATCGCAGCTTTTTTTAAAATATGTTAAATAAAATGATCATGAAGGTAACTCATTAAGGGCTATGATAGGAATAATAAAAGTTTTCCTATATAATGCGACCTCTGGATACAGATAAAGTACTTAAGTACTTACGTAGCCGTTTGTTCTTAGATTTACCTTGCTATTTTTCCCCTTAAAGTACTCATGTGACTTTTATACTTATTTACTACTAACGAACTTGCCCGACGTTGCCCGGGTACGTCAAAAAACAGCAGGAATTACGAAAAAACTCTGAAAATCACAATAAGTTATCGAGAAAAAAAATTTAATCGCTTCTCAAATTCTGAAAAGAGAAAAAATATACATATACACAGCTGCCAACCTTTACGCTTTTTTGCTACCACTAAAAATTTTAAAAGTTTTTCGCCTTGTTTAATCAAGAGATTTCGACGATTGAATAAGACAATATTTACTATAAAATATTAGCGGTAGGAAGAAAGCGTAAAAGTTGGCAGCTATGTATATATTATGTTCGAAGATTGCAAGTTGATTCCTTTCACTAATGTGGAAAAATAGTAGCAAATCGCTAAAATACACTAAAAATCACATACAAAATTCCCGATAAATTCGAAAATTGTTATACGAAATCCGAATAAACTTTATTGAAATGAGGGCAGAATGTAATTTAGGTCAAAAATGGAATGTCAAAAAATTGCAGCAGATCGCGAAGAAACGTAAAAATCGCATTAAAAATCACAAAAAGTTCAAGAATCACGAAAGTCAAAATTTACTATAATTGGATAAAAGTTTCAAATCTAATTCCTTTAACCTGTGGGCTCTCTTAAAATTTATGTTTTGGAAATCATGCTAAGCATTAGATCATGTTACTTTTATTCATAATTAATTTACTTGGACGCCTTTAAATATAATTAACATAATCCCTTAAGTTAAAATTTGTTTTTGTTGCATTAAAATATCTCAATTTGTTGATTTTCTGTAAGCAAGTAAACACTATTGTTTTACAGTGGAAGTCTATCGGAATTTGCCGAAATATTAGAGATATCGCCAAGTTAGCGTCACTTTTGGCGATATATCGCCAAGTTGGCGACAAACTTGGCGTTATTTGGCGACAAAACTGGATTCCCCTCTACGGTAATCCCCTTATATGTATGGACATGCATTACATGCTGTTCAAAAATCGCATAAAAAATTCGCTACAAATTCCAAAATCGCTGCACGAATTCCGAATAAACTTTTATGAAAAGAGAACAAAATTTCTATATTGGGTTAAAAGAAAGATACCGCATTCTTTTTCCTAATGTGGAAAAATCGAATTAATATAATCCCTTAAGTTAATATTAGTTTTTGGTCCCGGGTTCGATTCCTGGCTCTGGCTAATTTTTCACTCCAGTTGGGTTTATTGTATTTATTGTTTGTATGTCTGTATAATATTTATATATACCTTTAACTGTTGAATGCAGGCGTTATTTATGTGTGTCTGTATGTTTTAATATATATTGTAGTATGAGTGTTTTATTATAAATATTAGTTTTTGTTGCATTAAAATATCTCAGTTTGTGGATTTTCTGTAAGCATGTAATCCATATTGGTTTACAATGGAAGTCTATGGGAATTTGGCGAAATATTAGAGATATCGCGAAGTTGGCGACACTTTTGGCGACTCATTTCGGTCGCCAAATTTGGCGATATACCGCCAAGTTGGCGACAAACTTGGCGGCATTTGGCGATAGAACTGTGTCCCTGTACAGTAACCTCCATATAGGTATGGAAATGCATTAAATGCTGTTCAATAATTGCATACAAAATTCGCTAAAAATTCAAAAATCGATTCAAAAATAAAAAAATTCAAAAAAAAAATTTCAAAAATAAACTTTTTTGAAAAGGGAACAAAATTTACTATATTGGGTTAAAAGAAAGAAACCATATTCTTCTCACTTATCTGGAAAAAATCGCCTCGAAACTTAAAAAAGTGCTAAAATCGCATAAAAAATTAAATTAAAAAAATCTAATCAAAAAATCGAAAATCGAGCTTCGAGGTGCAAAACTTCGTATGTAGACGTACCTTTTCCCCAAATTTTGTAGCTCTACGTGCAGCGGTCTCTTCAAAACACCGTCGACACACTCACTCACTCACTCACACACAAACTTCTTTCTTTATTATTATAGAAGATACTAAAATACATAAGTACTTACTTAATTTTTATATTTTTTGTATATATAAATCTAACGTTTTCACGTTTAGTGCTTTTTTTAGGCACATTGACAGCAAAGGTTTCCCTTACAACACTGTTTAGTTTATATATAATTTACATGATCTGCCTGGTTTAAATTTTTTTAAAGTTATTTACGCTTTTTCAAACAGGGCCTGATATCCAATATGAAAAAAAATAAACGCGTGTGGAACATAGACCCTCCTGATCCACTTACCCCATTTTTATGGGGCAAGTGGACCCATGAGGAAAGAAAGATGAAATATGAAAATTTTTATATTTTTAAATATTAAAATGTAATTTTGAGCAGTTCTGTCTGATAGAGGGAACGTATCTGAACACATTTACAGAAGTTCAGACTTTAATTCAAATGAACATTAGCTTTTTGAAGCTGAATTGTCAGAAGCTCCAGAGTCACATTGTAAAATCATGGCCCAGTTGCCCCAACTAACGTTATACATAATAAACCACAGGCAAAAGAACTTCAATATACGATGGATACGTAAGTTCACTTTTAATAATTTATTTACCAATTTTTATTTTCGAATTAATGTAATAAATGTGACATTAGGAATCCATCGTTTTTGAAGTTTCTTTATCTGCGCTTTATTCTGTAGAGCTGTTCCAAATAACATCTGACCATGTTTCATTACCAAATGGTTGTCTGAGTGTATTTGTTCTCTATGGGATGTCGTCCAAGCAACTAAATTGAAAGAGTATTGGTAATTAAAGCCAGAGGTTCTGTGTTCGACTTATAATTTCTGTACGCAAAATTTTCATTACTGTTTGACACCTCAAACGCAATCTATTTTAACAAGTGGGTCATAGCTTAAAATTAATATATGCGTTTCTGACAATATATACACATCACTGTAAACTTTTAAATGCAATTTTTATTTCATGATAATTTATGCTATGAAATTTTAAAATACATAAAAGATTTTATTCTTACATAAAAACACTACAACAAATTGTTAATATCTATTATAAATCAGTTAAGTTTTATTGTAAAATAATTACTACGCAATTTAATCTAACATAAAACTTTATATCAAATATTCTAAAACAAAACATCAAAATAATTTAAGAACATTCACAAGATAAATGCATTAACAAAGAAAATATTGATATTTAGATCAATAATTAACATGTGCCAATGTTTCTGGTTTCCACCAAAAGCCACTAGTGAGGATAGTATCGCACTAGTTAGGGTTTTAGTTCCAGTGTCCTATCTCCACGGTAATCTGTGCTCTTAGCTTGCCTCATTATTACAATGATTTCAACTTGAGAACAGACAATCGGATCCAAACATCTCAAGCACTCTCAGGTAACGGCGTCAATTACAGTTGAATACTGTAATCTCTCAGTATTAGAATACACGCATGTTATTTTATATCCCCCTGAATAAATTCACTGTGTGTATGTCAATTCAAAAACTTAAACTTATTGAAACCATATGAATATTTTCAGATATAAAGCAAGAAATAAATTCTTAGTGTATTTCATTCCCTTACTTATTCTTATGGTGCCTACTTAAAATTAAAAACGGGACCATTAATAGATCTCTTCTGTGTCTATCTGTCACAGCCATTTTACTCGTAAACTATGGAACGTGGAAAGTTCAAATTGACTGAAATAATAAAGGCTCTTGGCCCATATGTTTATAAATTATTAACCATTCACAAATTTGTGTATGAAAAATATAGAGCGGCTAATTAAGTTACTTTCTTTGTCTATCGTGTGGGGTATCGTGTTAAAACTTTCGTAACGCCGAAGTCAAAAATATATTTCTTTTAATTTAATGTATTATATTTTCAGAGATATATTCGAAAATGTAAAGCAAAAATGGTCCCCCCCCACCTCTATTTCCGAATCTTCTGAATATTAAATGATTAAAAAATAATGGTTAGTAGAAGCTAATTTAAACATTGCACTAAAACTATAGCGATAACCATAGGTCACATGGTTTTTAAGAAAATCGCATTTTTTCAGTACACACAAATTTCGATTTGCGGGTGTTCAGCAAAGACGTTGAGGAGCGCTGGATGTACGTATCGTCGCAGAAGTATAAAAAGATTGTTGGCAGACTTGTATTAAACCAAAAACTTTCCGCACACATAAATATTGGGTCAATAATTTTCTGCAAAATAATTTTATGTTTAATAAAATTACATGTTATATTATTTTGATGATATGAAAACCGTAGTTTAAAATGAATTCTTTTCAATTATTTTTTCAATGCATTTAGAAATAGCCCAACCCTTAATATTGTGATCTCTTCGCTCAAATAACACTATGAAATTTTTCGATTTAATCACTGCCGAGCTTAATAACTGCAGCTACCGATAGAAAACCCATCTGTGACAAGTTTTAGTCCGCGGAAAATAGAAATAAAATGGTTTGTGATGGCACAACAATGTTTTGAGTCTTTAAACTTTGAATTGTAGACAAACAATACATAAATCGTAGATAAAATTTGAGAATATTTTAAATTTTAGGTAATAAAAAAAGCTACAAAAACAAAATATGTTTTCCTTTTCTTAACTTTTTTCCGCAAAGTTCCGAATTTTTCAGAAAATTTTCTGCGCACGACGTTCGCGCATGCGTCTATATTATACAACTCTGATTGTTGGTAAGGATTTTCGAAAAAAGAAGTCGGTAATTAGCAGAGATATTAACCGTTAAAGACACGGACGGTTTCGATGTACATAAAGGCACAGATGTACTTACTCTATGCGCCATCGTACAGCCTATATACAGTCGGACCTCTATTTAACGAACCTCTATTTTGCAAATTTCTCTATTTTGCGAACTTTTCCTTGGAACTAAGACCATTTTGCGAATTTCTTCGTAAAATAACCTCCAAATAGCGAAGTGCGTTCTCTATTTAACGAACTTTTTCTTGTGTTCAAAAATTTTTTTTCTCCCCATTTCTCAAAATATTTCTGGACATTTCAAACTTATTCTTTCCTTAAACACATTTTATGATGTTCAATGGCCTTGAACTGGTTTTACCAGGCGCCTTCTTTGTCAGCAGTGAGAATTCGGTAAGTACGGAGGACGAAGGCGATAATCTCTAAGAGTAACTTAAAATAAATGTGGATACAGTGAGAAAAAAAAGAAGAAATTAACCATGATGTGCTGATTGATGATTGTATTTCATTTAATTCTGAAATTGAGACTTCGGAAACGTTATCCGAATTGGATATTTTCGACAGTGTGAAAAATAGAAACAATACAGCAATTGCGATGAAGTCGAATATGATGATGATGGAAATGATCATGATGCAGGAATTAACAAAACTTCGTATGATGAATTGCTAAAATCATTTGAAACAATCCGACGCGGATTGTAGTTAGAAGAAAATACGCATGAAGTGGTTTTTGGTGTATTGCAAAGATGCGAGACGTATTATGAGAGAAAGCACTTTTTAAAAGAAAAAACGCAGACAAAATAAACTTAGTTTTTCAGAAACTAAATTTAAGGACGCATAGGTTAATGTTTCGCTTAAATTATTTGTTATAATAATAATAAATACGATAAGGTCATTAAAATTCGTTAATTTTAATGTAAAACTGTTTACTTTAAACAGAAAATACAGTGTATTCCGGACAATGTCCTATTTTCCTTGCAGATTTCAAAGATTTAAACACACAGAAAAAATGAATTGATGATGGATATTGGTGGGTAAAATAAATAAAACAAATCGATATAATTTATGTCTATAAAAAAATATATGATTAATTACTTTTAGTAAAAATATTTAGTGTTTATGAATTTAAAATCTGTTTTATGTAGTTTAAAGTATTTTAAAAGGCGAATCTCTATTTAACGAATTTTCCATATAACGAACTTTTTTCCGGGATTTAGCGACTTCGTTAAATAGAGATTCGACTGTAAAAACTTTTAATTATATACTTGTGTGGTGTAATGGTCTGTAATTGTACAAAAGCAATCAATGTCAAACTGTTAAAAAGAGGCTAATTTAATCAGAATTAATCACATAATTACTATGGGATTCGCAAATATGCATTGAGTGGCTCACACAATATGCCACACGTCTCTTTATGGGTTAATTAAAAACCCATTTTGAAAAACTCGGCGGCGGAGCAAGGAGGTGTTGCAACTTTGCGACCTCCTTTCAAAGCGAGCTAAGCACAATGCCAAGTTTAAACTTTGAACAAGTGTTTTGTTTTAGGTACACTGCAAAAAGAAAAGATTATTACTATGCTTAATTTGGGTTTATGAAATGCTAAATGAAGTTTAAATATCCACTACTTTTATTGTCAGCACCGAATTAAGTTAATCATAATCAAATTGGGATAAGATAAAAAAAAAAAGAATTATGCTTTTATAAACTCAAAATCATTCGTGTATTTCTGGCAGGATGAGTGTCTAATGGATTTACTGTTATATCGCCTCTCGTAAGAAATCTATTATTGAAAATTGTTTTAAAATAATCCATAGGAGTTCATTGCAAAGATAGTAAAAACAATAGACAGAAAATAACAAAAATCTATATATTCTGAGACGGTGTTTCGTACAATGTTAATTTTACTATTGAAATATCAAGTTTTTTGTTATATTGATTAGGATAAAAGAAACAAAACATCTTATACGCTCTCAGGTAATGACACCAATTATAATTGAATACTGTGATCTGACTATATTAGAATGCATTCATGTTATTTTATACCACCTTGAATAAATACGCTGCCGACATGTCAATTCGAAAAGTTTAATTTGTAGAAACCAGGTCAAATATGAAGCATGTAATAAATTATTTGTTTATTTCCTTCCTTTATATTTGTTTTGTATTTTAATAATGCTAAAAACCTTTGTGTATTGCTGGTAGGATAAGAATATAATGGATTTAGTGTTTTTCGCGTCTCGTAAGAAATTGATTAATGGAAATTGTTTTAAAATAATTCATCGGGGTTAATTGCGAAGATAATAAAACAATATACACAAAATAGCAAAAAACTATATACTATGGGACAAATATAGTGCAATGTTAATTTTCTTAATATTGAAATATGAAGTTTTTTGTACTACACTATATAGCCATTAATCACCGGACATCTTCAAATTTAGACATTATGTCGAATATTACAGATATACTTTTCGGATTTTTCTGGACCTTCATGATTATGAAAAATACGTTTGATTCATATTTATCAATGGCGATTTGATCAGAAGGGCAATTAAGGGGGGAACAAAAAATCAAAGAAAAATAACAATATTTGGGACCATCCTGTAAAAATATTAGCACAAAATGGTCTATTGCTACAAAATACGAATATGTGAATATTGTAAAATATGTGTAATTATTTGCGTAAGAATAGCGCGTATATTCATGTAGATATATCAAGTTTTGTAAAAAGTAAAAAAAAATCTTGCATGTTTGTTGTTTATATTATGCGGAGTTTTATACCAAACGAACAGTCCAACTGGAATGCAAATATACAAGGTATATCTGAAAAAAGTAGTCAGAACATTACGGTGTGGTAGAAAGTAGCTATACGAGCAAATTTTGCCATATAGAACATATAGTCAGAACAAGATGTTGGTTTAAATCAGATTAAACATGTTTCGAACCGGAATTTTGACGACTATAGGTGCTACGTATTTATATAATTACGAACGCACCTAAAAAGACACATGTATCTTAATCTAAGAAAATATAATATAATACTTGCCAACTTGCGACTTAACTTCCGTAAAATGGGAGTTAATTTAAACCAGGTTAAACATGTTTCGAACCAGAATTTTTCTTAAAGAAATGATGTCAAACTAGTACCACGTAGAAACATGAAATTAAACAGCTAATGATACATTTAAAATATTTTCCGGTTAGAAACCTGTTTAACCTGGTTAAAATTAACTCAAATTTTACGGAAGCTAAGTCGGAAGTTGGCAAGTATGCAGCTGTCTGTCAAAATGTAGTATTTCATCAATTTTTTAAATTTATAAGTTTCAACAATCGAAGAGAAATCCTACCCAAGGAAACACAAAGGAATGCCCTTGAAAGAATGAAAGAGAGAACAGATAGATTAAGATCGCTTAAAATGCAATCCTTGTCTAAGATTTACAATTGAGTTATGGAAATGAAGCATCATTGAAGAAAAGTTTTATTTGTTTCTTTCTTTAAGGGGTCTCGGGAGTTTTACTTTGTCACCTTTAATTTTTTTTCTCAGTCTCTATAAAACATAAATGCATAAAATTTTTAATATAGACAACCTAATATCTCTTCTATTTAAAATAGTTTTTTTTATATTCTATACTGAATTTTTTTTTTTAATGTTTAATTTTGATAAAAAAAATTAAAATTGTTTTTTGACTTGCATGCACTGTGCGCAACATTTTTCACAAACTAATAAAGCAATTTGCATTAACCTAGGTAAATATCTTCATTTTAAGGTAAAAAATAACTTATAGTTCAAATTTAGCATTATAATTGCATTGATTATTTAAAATTGGCAATTTTTTAATAAAAGAATGAATTTTTTCACAATTTTATAATTTAAATTTAAATTTCAAATAAAATAAATAAATAAATTGCTTTAAAATTAAGTCTATGTTCAAAATACATTAGTTTTACATCATTATCAATATTTATTTTTTTTTTTGGGGGGGGGGGGGGCTCTTGTACTAATAGTTTAGCTACATTCTTGCGCGCAGTGCATGCAAGTCAAAAAACAATTTTAATTTTTTTTAATCAAAATTAAACATAAAAAACATAAAATAAAATTTCAATAATGAATATTAAAAAATATTTTAAATAGAAGAGATATTAGGTTCTCTATATTAAAAATTTTATGCGTTTATGTTTTATAGAGACTGAGAAAAAAATTAATTGTGACATGTTGCTAAATTGCACCGCCAGGTAAAAAGTAAGACTCCTGAGACCCCTTAAGGGGAGTTTTACTTTTTAAATGCAGCGAAAATTAACGAACACATTGAAAGTTTGAATTAGCTTATCTTCAAAACCTTTTTATGTATAAAAGTGGAATTTTGACTTTTGATTAACCCCTTAATCGTCGCACCCGTGCTGTCACGGGCAGTGTAGGCTTCTTTTTTTTATTCAGATTGTTTTATTACCACCAGTTTTTTTAAATAATGCAATTGGATTTATTCTCTCGACATTTTATCTGCCTTTAAATGAAGAGAATATTTCAACTTGAAAAAAGTGGTGGCAATCAAACAATCTGAATTTTAAAAAGTATTCGACACTTATCAGGCGCGACGATTAAGGGGTTAAACATATTGTGCTTTGTAATATGTTATCATTAGAAACTGATTACCCTTTCTCGGAAATTGTGTATTGTTGAAACTAAAATGGCTGTTTTTTTCACCCGGTTAGTCATTGCGAGCATAATATCTTAAGAATGTGTGTATGGATTGTTATGACATTTGGTGTAGATACTGAGCAAATTTGTGTGTTTAAAATGATCAACTTATAGGTCAAAATTATTTTATTAACTATAAAAAAAATTGTAAAAAAAAAAAAATCAAAAATTTATATTTTTTAATGAATACTAATAATAATAACTAAAAAAATTACCACTGTAAATACTTCAAAGCAGATCATTTTAAAAGTACGTGTATGCTTAGTATCTACACCAAATTTCATAACAATTAATACACACTTTCTCAAGATATCATGCGCGCAATGACTTTCGGAGTAAAAAAAAAGAGCTAGTTTAATCTCCACAATACCCAAATTCCGTGAAAGGCTAAACAGTTTCTAAAAGTAGTATATTATAAAGCACAATCTGTTTAATCAATATTTAAAATTTCATTTTTATACATAAAAAGGTTTTGAAGATAGACTAATTCAAACTTCGAAGTTTTTCGTTAATTTTCGCCGCGTTTAACTTTCCTATCCTGAATGGGTCTAATCGACCCATGTCAATAATTCATTTCATTCAATTCGAACCAGAAATATTTTCGTAAAGTAAGATAAATAAAAAACACCGAAAACTAACATAAAATAAATACATTTTACACAAGTTTTTAAAGAAAATTCTTGTATGAAATGTTTTTATTAAGGTTAAGTAAAATTTCAACAGGGTAGGAAGGTTAAAATGTACAAGACCCCTTAAATCTGGAATCTAGGCTATATTAACCAGCATTTTCTCTATCTTAATGCACTTTTAAATTGAAAAAACGTGTCGGACTCATTTAATACAAGCACGGCTAAAACGAGAAGTCGGTTAAAACGACAAATTTGCACGTTACGAGTGATTCACCTTTGAATTTGTATAAATCTGTTCAGTAATTTTACGAACTACAAAAGCAGAATCATGGCTAATATGATCGGAAAATTTTTAGTTACAGTGTTATTTGCAGTGACAAGTAGGGTAGAATTAGGAAATATATCTCTGTCTTATCGAACACTTATCTCTCTGAGCAATAATGTTGCTACAATACAACTACAACTGTCTGTCAAAATGTAGTAATTTATCAGTTTTTTTCCGCTTCTGTTCAGTTTTTTCATAAATTCAGTTTTATTTCATTAAGTTTTATTTGTTTTTTTTTCTTTAAATCTGGAATCTTGGCTATATAAATCTGCATTTTCTCTATCTTATCGCACTTTGAAATTGAAAGTACGTGTCGGACTCATTTAATATAAGCACGGCTAAAACGATGTCAAGGTTTAAACGCACGGTTTATTTGCACGTTAAGAATGATTTATTCTTGAAATTGTATAAATCTTTATAGGAATTGTACGAATTACAAAAGCAGAATCACGGCTAATATGATCTGAAAATTCGTTAGTTACAATGTTATTTGCAGCGACAAGTAGGGTAGAATTTCGAAAGATATACCTATCTTATCGAACTGTTACCTCTTTGAGCAATAATGTTGCTACAATACAACTACAACCGTCTGTCAAAATGTAGTAATTTATCAGTTTTTTAAGTTTATAAGTTTGAACAATCGAGGAGAACTCATACACAAGAAAACACAATGCAGCTATGAATAAAAAGAAAGAGGTACATAATGTAGTGCCTATCGGTTGCTAGTATAGTAACTGAGGCGGTAGTCACAAGATGATGACTGTTGTTTGTTTTCATCGATCAAAGCCTGATTAACCCCTTAACGCTCGAATTAAATTACGGTTGAAAAATTCAAATTGCTTATTGGCACCACTTTTATGAAAAAGAAATATTCACCTTATTTAATGACAGTAAAAACGATACTAAAATATAGCCAGTTTCACCATTTTATAAAACTGGTGGGAATCAAACAATTTGAGTAAAAGACACAGCCCGAGAATATGACGGGAGCAAGAATTAAGGGGTTAAACACGAGAAAACTCCCACCAGTTAAAAAATAAATAAATTTTAGCCTTATTTATGAGATGAAGTCTGAGTGAAGAGGACATTTAAATAAAGTCCAAAACTCCTAATCAAATTGACTGGTGGGCGTTTGCCGTGGCGGAAATAAAATTCCCTGACATTGACAGGAGGATTGTTTCGTTTGTCAAGATTTGGCGAAACCGCAGGACCTGACTACCGCTGTTGCGAACTTAAACCAGTAAAAACAAATGGATACCTTTGCCTTAGTTATTAAACACATTTTGTATAAATGAACTGTTTAAATAAGGAGGAAATTTCTGTTCAAATTTACTGGCTGTTGACATTCCCGGACGTAATATATCCGTGCGAAACCGGTTACAGTTGAAATATTTTTAATGACATGACAATTCCTCTCTATTCATAGTTCCATGGAAAACACATGAGATGCCCTGAGATCGTGAGGGAATGAAAGAAAGATGTGGTAGCTAAGATCGTTTCAAATACAATTCCTTTCTCAGATTTACAATGGAGTTACGAAAATGAAGGATCACAGAAGAAAAGTTTTATTTGTTTATTTCTTTAAATCTGGAATCTAGGTTATATTAACCAGCATTTCATCTATCGTATTGCACTGTTAAAATGAAAAGTACGCGTGAAATCAATCGATCTAAAATTTCCATGACTAAGTTTACAATGTTAGTACAATTTTTTCTGTGTTAAAGTGAAGTGGTTAACTGCATAACTGTGAGTCGTTCATGTCCTTTGTAATTACCATACCTACCAAGCTCCCACTGATCTTCCGTAATATTTGGATTAATTTGACCCAGGTAAACCACGTTTAGAAGCAGTTAACTTATTTGATAAATCGTCATTTATTTAATTTCAGATTTCTAAGAGGAATTTATTTAACTTGTTAAACAGACGATTTTTTTATGATGAGAAAGAAATGAGTTTTTTTTAACGATTTACTACGTTTATATTAATAGTAATTCAAAAAACAAACAAAAATGATGAAAACAATAAATTTCACACACAAAAAACCCGCCCACATTTGTGGCGCCTGAGCGTTAATAGTAATTTTTAAGTGAAGTGTTTAGTAGTTTATGACTGAAATGATTAGTAATTTTGTAATGAGTGAACTGTTTCCTCATAAAATAAAAAAAACCTATAATAGACCAATTTCAGTAGTATTCAGGGTACCGTCTACAACAGAAAAAATTATGTAATTTCTCTCATATACGAGTATCTGAATAAGAAGCGGATTCTAGAGGTATGTTTCTTGATCAATAGAACTGGAAGATATAACGGAAAATATTTAAAAAGATTGGAAAATTTATATTTTTGATAATTTTTTTTAATGAAGGTAAGCGAGCCCTTAAAGATTTATCTACGACACAATACATTTTTAAATGATCACATAAACAAATGGAAATATTTTTTAACACTTTGAAAATATGTCTATTCTAAATGAAAAAGTATCATTTAGAAATTCTCAAACTGAAAAATCAGTTTTATAAGTAATTTTTAACCTCTTTCGGGACGATTTTTTATGGCAAGAAAAATAGATTTAGCTTTCTTCTCTTTTTTTACGATTTATTTATTTTATATCAATATTATTCTAAAAGCAAAACAAAATGTGAAAAACAATTAAAATTTACAAAAAATAACGTCCACATTTGTCGCCGCTGAGCATTAATGGTGATTTATGGGTAAAAGGATTTTTTTTTTTTTTTTTTTTTTTTTTTTTTTTTTTTTTTATAAATTGAAAAAAAAAATTAAAAGTAAATTTCTTTCTTACATTTCTACAAATTATTAAAACGTAATGTATTTAATATATCTAAAATTATTTTCGTCAAATGTTAACGATTTGTTCAAATAATCCAACAACACTGACTGCCGTAAACTTACTTCACGCTTTTTTTATATCTCTAACTGTACATCGGAAATAACGCTGTCAGTGCAGCCAAAATACAAAATTTTTACTTCTCTCTTTGAGGGATTCTATAGTGAATAAGTTATTATCAAAGTTTTGTCCTTTTTATTATCGACAGTAATTATAATTGCAAAAAACTAAATGTTCAAATATGTGGCCAAGGGCATGAGGAGGTTAATTTCATATCTTAAAAATAAATCTTATTCGAAATGTACAGTCGTGGAAAAAAAGTAAACACCCCCTACTAACTTCTCAACAAATCACCGTAGACAACAGTTACTGGTACCGAACGATTGGAAATAAAGTCTACTTTTAAATGATGTATATAAAATTTGCTTAGGGAATCATCTACATATTAAAACGAATCCAAACTTCATTTTTTTTCAATGGCAATACCCAATTTTAACGAGATATTTCAAATCTTCGGTTCAAACTATGCCTAGTCACCAAATTTCAAGTCATTTGAATGATAAGTTTTTGAATGATATACATTCAAAATTTAGTGCTTCTAATGTTAAATTGCATTTTCATATTTTTATTTATATCTCCTGAAATTATGCTCCTAATGTGCTAATTTTTTTGTAGCAATAATACTAATATACCCAAACATAAATTACGCTGAATTTGCAATTTTTATAATTTTATGATATGAATTATGAATTATGAAATTAATATTCGAAAAAATTATGAATTGCAACCTACAATTTTTTTGATGGATTTAGATTTATTAAGTCTTGCTTTATGGAAAACCAAAATTTCACATTTTTCTTGCAAGTAGTTTCCAAATTATGCTTAAAAAACGGCAAACTGATGGTTTAAGGGGCTGTCTATGATGGAAGTCAGTAGGCATTTTGAATTTTATTCTGCTGTACTGTAATCTAACAGACTTCATTGACTCCTTGAGTGGCGCTTAAGGTGCCTTGATCAAGAAAGGGACTCTCTCGGTTAACAATTGAGTACGGAACTTCAATTTGGATACAGCCTTTAAAATACGCTCGTTTTAAAATAATTAATTCCTTGGAAACTTGTGGTACGAATTGCATAAAAATTCGTTTTTAGGCTAATTGAAGGGTGTAGAGTTCATTTATGGTGTCAGAATTATGTACTGCCATTGAAAAAAAACAAAGTTTGGGTTCATTTTAATATGTAGATGGCTCCCTAAGAAAATTTTATATACACCACTTAAAAGAAGACTTTATTTCCAATCGTTCGGTAGCAGTAACTTTCTCCTATAATTTGTTGAAGAGTTAGTAGGGGGTGTTTACTTTTTTTTCCACGACTGTACAGTATGTCTACAAATTAATTGGTCAAAAAGAATGATTTACTGAATGGTATTTACAGGAAAAAAATAAAGTGCGTATTGTTGCAAGATAGAAAAATATTTCAAGTTTATCATTATCACAAAGGTTTGATGTCACTTCCTTTCGTGACTCTGCAAGTGTCCCATCCGTAAATCGTTATTTGAAGAGACTTGTCAGCATGTTTCCGTGGATCAAATTAATTGCAGTGCAGATTTTTATTTTTTGTTCGAGAATGGATGCAGGAAGTGGTGGTTTGTACACTTGATCCTTTACAAAACCCCATACACCGAAACCAAGCGGTGACAGATCTTGTGAACGTGGTGGCCATTGAATAACACCTCCGCTCGCTAAGAGTCAGTTATGACACCTAACGCCATCTATAAATAAAGTTTGGCAATATTACTACTAGTCTAACTTTCAACTAATTAATTTCATTTAATACACTGGTTATCAAAAATTAAGGAAAAGTCACAAAATGTAATTTTTAAATACGCGAATTCTCAAAAGGAAGTAATATAATTTGAATAATTACTATCTCTGCAGAAGAGCTAGTCCTTTCTGTCATATGACTTTGTCAAATGGTAACAGAGACCCTACCGTAAAGTCACCACTGTGAAAAGTAGTGAAAAGTCACCATGTGACTTTAATTTGACATTATTTGGTGATTTATCATAATGCAACGTTCACAATGACTTTGAAATTGAGTCTCCAGATGAGAGTCACACGAGAGTCTCCATGAAATGACATTGTAAAGTCACCTGGTGACTCGCCACAAAGCAGCAGTCACAGTGACCTGTCAGTGGAGTCACATATAGTAGTCATTTGAGACTCATAAAAGAGACGTATGGAATTTCCTATTTTTTGTTTCGTCGTAGTGACTGTGACACTTGTGACCATGTGTGACCTGAATGAGATGTTATATGGACGAGCTGTTCTGCAGGAATAGTAATTATTCGAATTATATTACTTCCTTTTGAGTATTCCCGTATTTAAAAATTGGCTTTTGTGATTTCTCCTTAATTTTTGATAACCAGTGTATTTCGGATGTTCGTAAGGAGGTTGCCCAAATAATTTGTAGACACCCTGTATTATACCTGGGGTTAAATTAGCCCACATATTACGGAAGATTAGTTGGAGGTTACCACCTATGAATTACTAGTTTTTTAGGGCTTTGACTTCCGCACTGTGAATTTTACAAAATAAAAAGACACATCTAAAGGAAATGACGCTCGAAAATGTAAAATTTAATATTTTATGTTAATTTTATGACATTAGTTTTTAAATTGAAACAATAAGTGAAATAATTAGTAATAATTAGTTTGATTATGCTTGCTTAAATGTTTCATGAATGACAAAAAAATCGACGCGAAGCATAAAAAATCTTGCAAAATCTCTAAAAATCGCATTAAAAACTGCTAAAATTAAAAAATCCCAGATGTTGAAATTTTCTATTTTAGGCTAAAAGTTTGAAACCAAATTTCTTTTTTAAATGTCAAAACATCTCTGTGGGGATCGAAAAAAATGGTAAAAATCGCATTGAAAAATGTACTAAAAATAGCTAAATATTAAAAAAATTGCAGGAGTCAATATTTACTTTGAATATTTACACAGAGCGCTCAAAAATGTTAATTTTATGACATTAAATAAATTTTTAAATTGAAATAATAAGTAAAACAATTAGTAATAATTAGCTTGATTATGCTTGCGGTTTTAATATTTTTGCAATCATTACGAGTTTAACGTGTAAGGGTTTATACGAGTATAATTGTTATTACGTTCTTCGCTCGTACTAACGAAGTTCGACTATTTATTTTAAAAAATGACAAATATGCTTAAAATATACCAGCAAATATGTGTAATCGCGTCTCATTTAGCCACAATGACCTCACATTGCGACACTTAAACTTACTTTTAAAATACCATTGCATAGTTAGAGATTTCATAAAAAATAAAGCGTTAAGTTAATTTGTTTTATGTAACATGCACTTCTTTATTATTTTTCTACAAAATAAAATTTATCGTTGTAGCCAAAGAAAAAAATTCTTCTGCGCCTTTATGCTACGAAAGCATTTTAAAAGCTTAATTAAGATCCAGTTAACACTTAGATAACATTTAATTAGTGTAGCATTTTGAAAAAAAAAAAAAAAAAAAAAAAAAAACACGAAAAAAAAATCACTAATTCTTGTCACAAAAAAGTGGTCTTTTTTAACAGTATATAAAAAAAAGTAATTATTTAAATAGATGGATTTTTTCGTATCTTTGCAAACAATAAAAACACGTGAGTAGCATATTTAGAGCTTTATGCAAAAAAGAAAATGTTAAATATTTTGCTTTGTTCTAAAAAATAAAATCATGACTATTTTAATACATATTTTTCGGTAAATTCAACTTTGGGAAATTAAATTTTACAACTTTTTATACTGAAAATTAGTAATCATAACTAATTCTTTTTTTACTGGAGTAGCAAATTGTTCAGTCCTAAAAGATACTCCTCCCCCCCCCCCCCACACACCTATTAACTATAAAAAAATCGCCGTATAAAAATGTCACTGTTACAAATGTTGCGCATTTCTGAGATGTCTCGATAGCCTCAATTGTTTGAATGTCTCAATATTTTTCGATTGTTAAAATGACTTTGGGTAATTGACACAAATGTATTTTCAAATTTAGAGGACGATTCAGTTAGCCTCCCTTAATATACAAGTAGTCCATAGCGGGATGACAAAAATCGCCGTATAAAAATGTCACGGGTACAAATGTTGGGCAATTCTGAGATGCCTCGATGGCCTCGATTGTTTGAATGTCTCAACGTTTTTCGATTGTTAAAACGACTTTGGGTTATTGACACGAATGAATTTCAATTTAGAGGGCGATTCAATTAGCTTCGATTAATATACAAGTAGTCCATAACGGAGGAAGGGGGGAGGGGGGTTCGTGTTCAAACATAAATGTTCTATATCCAATTTATTATGTGAAGTTAAAAACTAACTAAAAAGCCTTCGATGATTGACTGTAATTCTAGAACTTTATCTATTTAAAAACTAATTTACTATGGCTTTACTTTCAAATGTATGACAATGAATTCGGTGACTTATTCACAGTACTTGAAGCAGATGTTACCTGCCGGCGCAAGTTTAACCTTCCTACCCTGTTGAAATTTTACTCAACCTTAATAAAAACATTTTACACCAGAATTTTCTTTAAAAACTATTTAATATATTTATTTACATTAGTTTTCGGTGCCTTTTATTTATCTTTCTTACAAAAAAAATTTCTGGTTCGAATCGAATGAAATGAATTATAAAAACGGTTCGATTAGACCCATTCAGGATAGGAAGGTTAACCGCTTAACGCTCGAATTAAATTACGGTTGAATAATTCCCATTGCTTATTGGCACCACTTTTATGAAAAAGAAATATTCACCTTATTTAATGACAGTAAAAACGATACTAAAATATAGCCAATTTCACTATTTGATAAAACTGGGGGGAATCAAGCAATTTGAGTAAAAGACACAGCCCGAGAATATCTCGGGAGCGAGAATTAAGGGGTTAAATGCGAATAATTCGCTTAATAAATGACAGTAATCTATTTTTTTTTTTCGAAAGCAATGATCATAAATGTTATTATTATGCTTAAAAATAAAAATTTGATATTTTGGGGGTTTTTTAATTTGAAGGTCTACTGTACCCTTAAATGATCAATTTCTTCTGCTAATATAAATATAAACAAAATGTACACTTAATATTTTACCCCTGCTGAAAACGTTTTAAGAGAATTCGTGTTAATTTCAGTGAGCAGAGTTTTGAAACTATGAAAAAAGTTAAAAATGAAAACAATAATATCTACAAAAAATAACTTTTTAAATGTAATATATAACAAAACAAGCTTTTTAAAAAATTGGAAGAAAAAACCACAAAGAAGCAGATTGCAAGTTGTGGCTAAAGAATAGTGTGACATGGAATTTCCAAGTTTATACTCTGATACACATATAAAATTTCCTTACGTTTTCAACACTGCTATTAGTTTAGCTGCATCAGTGAAAATGTATGTAGTTTCACAGGAATAACAGGTCAAATTAATCCTCATATTTGACACACAATTACAGAAACATTACAGATATTTCGAAAAGTAAAATTCTATTAGAATTATTTACGTTTAGTTACTTACTTGATACCTGAAACAAGACTATACTAATTTCTTCTTCGGTTTTAGAATTTTATTACACATGTATGACACTGTATTATGTAGGCGTGAATGAAAATTGGTGGATTTTTTTAATACAACCTCCACATTTAGACAAGCCTGTGGCTTGATCAAGCAAAAAATTGGACTGTAAAGTGATTAAAACTTTATAGTAATTTTTAAAAAATATCTCTTTCACCTAAAACGGACTCAAATCTTAAAGGAGATGACAGGACATAGTAATAAATACTCCAGAGACAGACACAGGTCACACTTCATGGGGAGGAGCAACTATGCAAATTTTGGTAAGAATATGTCTGCATTATAATCATGTGGGTGGATATACACCCCCATATGAGCACACACATCCAATAGAGGAAAAAGAAAATTTTTTCCCTATTGGTTGAAAGATACAGGGACATTCCACTCGGTCCTTTCAGAAAAAAAAGATTTCTCTCTCTCCCCCTCTCCTCAGTGCAGTTAAGAAGATTTTTAAAGGAAAATTACTTCCAAAAAAATTTCAACTTCTTGAGTCTTGAGCCATGACAATTGGCCTCCCACATTGATATGACTTAGAGACCATGGACCAATGCCTCCTTAAAAGTACTTTTCTTGATGGATGGATAGATGCCGTACGGATGCCACAGGAAATATCAACGAGAGGAAGCAGGGCTCAGTCACCAACGAGGTATTAAAATATTATTTTTAGCACTTCCATTAAATATCGATAAGATTACAATTTACGCAACTTAATGTTTTTTCAATTTTCGAATTTTGTAATATGTGAACATGTATGTAAATAAGCTTTATTTTATATTAAAATTTAATTTCTTCGTTTTATGGCTTGCATTTAATTAATTAATTATTATTTTTGAAATTGGTGATCTCCTCACAGGGTAGGTTATAAATCATGGCCGACATATAAATCATGTGTCATATTAAATCATAACTTTTCCAGGTCACCTATAATCTCTGTGTGATTCATAAAGTTCTTGTGCTTCGAAATCACACAGCGCATCTAAATTTAAATTATGCAATTTTAATTCATACAATAATATATTAATTTTAAATTGCACCACAAGAACTCAGAATCATGGTGCTTCTCACTATACGAATATATCGCGGCATATATGCCTAACATATTCCCAATTCCTAATTTTCTCTGTATGCTGGAGTTAAATATTTATCTTAGTAACTTTTATTATTAATTAATCAGTGTGCACGGAGCGTTCCAGCAAAAATAATTAAGTGAACGTTACATTAATCAACTGAACCTCTACTTCATTGTAATCTCGGAAACACTTGCTTAATCTTTTGTATATTTTTGACAATTATATTTCGATTTTGGCTGTAAACATACCAGTATCGATTCCACTAGATTGAGGTAGTAGCTTTCTAACAGAACTAGCAAAACTCGTGGCGTTTCTCGCGTAATTACTTAAATATACAAAGGGGTATATGTGTGCCTATTTTTATTAGAAAAATTATACTGCTACGGATAATTAAAAAATTGTATATTAAGCCACAGTTTGACTAAATTTCAATATTAAACTGCATTATGTGAACATGAGACTTAAATTAAGGAGAAGAACTAAAATTAATTCTAAAAAAATGATACCTTGAGACTATATTTTGAAGCTTTTACTCTCATTTAAGTTTTCAATTGAAATTTTGAATTTTTTAGAAACCGTTCTTAGGAAGCCTTTACTTCTTAAAAGTAACCATCATGCCACATTTCAAACTTCTATTCAAACGGTCTGCCACCCTCCTGTTGGTAGTGGTACCAACATGAAATATCCCCTATGTTGGAGCATGGACTGTCCCTATCAATTTGCCAACATTACTTTTGAAATATGTATGGTATTTCCTAAGTTTTCATAGAAGTTAATTTAGAAAGTTTTTAGAACGTTTTTGGTTCATTTCACCCATTTAAATTTCAAAATGTTTAGTAACTGGTCTTAGAGATCACTTACATCTTACTATATACAGGGTTCGTACAGATGCCTTTATTTTCAAGGCCAAATATCAGAATATTTTTATAGAAAAATAAATTTAGTTTAAATGGACGAAATTTCGCCTTATTTAAGGAGAGATTTTTCATAAGAAAATAGTGGTACCGAAGAATTTTTTAGTCTGGAAATTCAAGCACCCATACGAACCCTGCATATACTATGCCAAATTTCAAGATTCTATCTTTCACAATTCCAAAGAAGTCGTAATTTAGAAAGTTTTTAAAACATTTTTGGCTCATTTCCTCCATTTAAATTTCAAAATGTTTAGTAACTGGTCTTATAGATAATTTACGTCTTACTATATACAGGGTTCGTACGGGTACCGTTATTTTCAGGGCCAAATATCAGAATATTTTTATAGAAAAATACATCTAATTTAAATTGACGAAATTTCGCCTTATTTAAGGAGAGATTTTACATAAGAAAATACTGGTACCGAAGAATTTCTTAGTCTGGAAATTCAAGCATCCGTACGAGCCCTGTATATACTATGCCAAATTTCAAGTTTCTATCTTTAACAATTCCAAAGAAATCGTAATTTAGAACGTTTTTAGAACGCTTTTTGCGCAATTTCACCAATTTTAAATTTAGAATATTTTTTGCGGTCCTAAAGAGTATTTACACCTTATCTGACACTACCATGTCAAAGTTCAAATTTCTAGACAATGCCGTATCGCATAAATCGTAATTTTCGAACCTTTTTTTCGCTACTAGAACTCTTTGGTCGTACTGACACGAAATAAAATATACCCCATATTCATGCTCGGGCTGTCACTATCATTTTGCAACCCGCTTTTCCCTCATTTTCAGTCTTTGTAAATTTCAATTTTTCTTATAAACTATTCTTAGAGAACATTTCTAGTAAATAACTACCATGCCAAATTTGAAGTTTCTAAGCTTTCAGAGTCACAAAATCACATTTTAAGAACGTTTATTTCTGCTGCACGTTTCCTGGATGTAGTGACACCGACATAAAATACAGCCTATGTTGCAACAGTGACTGCCACCATCAATTTGCTACCATTATTTTTGAAATCGGTTCGGTACTTCCAGAGATTACTCCCTACAAACACACAAACAAACATTACTTCTAGATTAATTTTAACATAATTATTCTAATTGGTAAATAAATCATATTAGATGTAAATTTCCAACTGGGCGAAAAATGTCCGGACCAGGATTCGAACCAGGTATCTCCTGGCTGAAGCCGCCAGTACTCTACCATCTGAGCTATCCCGGACGAATCTGGAAGAACTTTTCACCCAGCTAACCTTAATGATTATAGCGTCTGGTCTGAAATCTGGTTTTGTTCAACAGAATAAATCTCAGGTAATGGAACTCCAGAAATCGCTGGATACGTAAAGACACTAGATTAATTTTAACACAATTATTCTAATTGGTAAATAAATAATATTAGATATAAATTTCCAACTGGGCGAAAACTGTTCGGACCAGGATTCAAACCAGGGATCTCCTTGCTGAAGCCGCCAGTGCTCTACCATCTGAGCTATACCGATTTTATTACCAATTATCCTTTATTTATCAATTAGAATAATTGTGTTAAAATTAATCTAGAGTCTTTACGTATCCAGCGATTTCTGGAGATCCATTACTTGAGATTTATTCTGTAGAGCTGAACCAGGTTTCAGACCAGATGCTATAATCATTAAGGTTAGCTGGGTGAAAAAGTTCCACCAGATTCCTTCGGGATAGCTCAGATGTTAGAGCACTGGCGGCTTCAGCCAGGAGATCCTTGTTTCGAATTCTGGTCCGGACATTTTTCGCCCAGTTGGAAATTTACATCTAAAACATTACTTTTTTATTATATTAGTATAGATTACAACATTTCTAGTTTGCAACTTTTTTCATATTAACATGATTTTCCCAGCTTTCTGTAACTGAACATGTAAAAATAATTCCCATACTTTTTTATAAACCTTTACTCTGCTATGTCTGCCTAAAAGGAGGATTTTCCCCTTTTCTGCAAATACATGGTGTTTCACTACCCTATTTGATGATTCCCCAATTTGGCGATACCAGCTAAAGGTGATTTCTCCGTAAAAAGGACATTGGACCCTGATTTTGATCCCGAATTACTTTAGTTCATCTTTTAACTTATCCCTCAATGAAAGACAAAATCATGTGCAAAAATCTCAAACTTTGAAATTAACTAACTCTGTCAATTTTTGTAGTACAGATGTCAAACTTTTTGTGTTATATCTCTTATGATATGTGTAAACTTTTACTAAATATAACTATAGGGATTGGGGGACCGTATAAAAAATTAGTTTTCGTAATTTTTATCAAACTGAGTTTTTACTTTAAATAATGCCACAACATGAATATTTACCTCATTTGAAACATTTTTTAATTGGAACTATATATCTACGATCAACGGTTGAGAAATTAAAGGGCGGCGATAGATAAAATATTGCACCCTGTATATATATACAGGGTGTCCGGTCTCAACGGTGTCCAATGGCTAATTCCTAAACCGTTAGTCATAGACATATAGTTCCAATTACAAAAATGTTTTAAATCAGGTAAAAAAACATTTTAAAAGCGATTTGGGTCAATAAAAACATTTCTTAAAAAATTACGAAATTTAAATTTTTATACGGTCCCCCGGTCCTATAAGTTATATTTAGTAATTTTTTCCTATTACACTGACAAGTAAGACAAAAAAAGTCCCATTCATATAACGCTAAAACTGAGCGAGTTATGAAACTTTAAAAATGCATGACTTATGCCACTTTTCTACTCTGAAAACAAATGAGTTCGGCTTGGCTTTGAGGGATCATATACCAAGTGTTTAAAGTATTCGAAGATCTTACTTCATGTGTATCTGCGCTTTGAAAAAAAAAATCCTACAAGTATTATGATCAAGTCTCAAATGGGCTAAAATAACATATGTTTTATTTTGTCAGGATTTGAGACTGTTTCTCTTATGATTTTTTTTAACAAAAATTATGTTTTTTTATAAGTTTTTATGTTACTTCAACAATCGTATGTATGTTTTTCCAGTTCAAAATTTGCACTCGAACTTTAACCCACTTTTAAACATCCGATCGAGATTGCATTTTACATACTGGCGCAAATCCGATAACAATCTAATATTATTAAGATTTTCAGTGGTTACCATTTATACTTATTTTACAGGATAACACAAAAATTTCGGATAGATTTCTGCCAAGGAGTTTTAAAAAAAGTTTTAGATTAGATAATACAAGACTGCGATTGTTCGTTTTTTTAACTTTTATGTATTAGCACTGAATCAGAAAATTATCTTAATTTTTAACCATCATGTCAGGATATTTCGCAAATCATAAATTTTCAAATTTAAAGAATAACAAAAATCGAATACTATAATGTAGAGAAGATGGTTGTTTTTTCTTTAACTTTTGATAATTGATTTTGACGCACTTTTTAACACTGAATCTGATAATGACCTTCATTTTTAACCATCACGTTAGAATTTTTTTGCAAATCGCAAATGTGTAAGTTAAAATATAGCGAAAATCTCATACTATAAAACATATGTAAAACATTTTTTATTTTATTTTATTTTATTTTATTTATTAAAAAAATGATTCGATATTTTTGCTTATCCTGGGATTCTTACAGCTAAACAGCTGAGTGGTCCGATGAGATGGGGGAGGAAATTCAATTTTAACATTGAACTTCTTAACTTTGAAATTGGCAATTTGCGAAAAATCCTGATATAATAGTTAAAAATGAAGGTCAATTTCGGATTCAGCGGTACAGAATATGTAAGAATCAATTGTCAAAAGCTAAAAAACATGACATAACCCAACTTTTGCAGGCTTGTGCAATCTAATAATATTTTAAAATACGTATCATTTTGTAAAGAATTGAGGCTGTTAATTTAGCATCATTTTATTTAACAAAAATTCTGTTTTTTTCTTTCTTCTTAAATGTTTATTACAAATTGTATATTTTCCATTAATATGTCAGAATGATTAAAGATTTCAAATTTATATTGCAATGTTAATTTTTCTCCCAAACATTTTTTATATTTGACGAAATTATATTTCGACTAAATTTGTGAATGACCCCCAATTTGCAGCAAAAAATATGCTCCAACTTTAAACAGCTATTACTCGGTCAATTTTAATCGTAGAATAACGGTACTTTTTTTGTATTACTTGTCAGTGTAAAAGGAAAATTTCACTAAATATAACTTATAGGACCGGGGGACCGTATAAAAATTTAAATTTCGTAATTTTATAAGAAATATTTTTATTGACCCAAATCACTTTTAAAATATTTCTTTACCTGATTTAAAACATTTTTGTAATTGGAACTATATGTCTATGACTAACGGTTTAGGAATTAGCCATTGGACAACGTTGAGACCGGACAGCCTGTATATATATATCTGATTTTTGTCCTGCGATAACTCTCGTATTTATGAGCCGATTTGGATGAAATTAATCGTATGCATAGTACATACCAACGTCTCGACCGAGTTCGTTGGACAGATTCATCCGCTATCTTGTTTTAAAATGGCGGACATTTAAATAGTTTAAAAAAACGGTGGAAATAAATTAAAAACTGAAAAATATTTTTTCTTAAAAGTTTGACCTAAATGCAAGGATTCCGAAGCATGTTTTGTTCCGTCTTTATCTTAAAAAAGTCCTTCCGGCCAGTGCCGGGAGGAAGAGGTAGCTTTCAAATTCCTTATTTTAAAAATGCCAACTTATATTATTCAAACACAAGAAGCTCAATTTAGTGAAAATCGAATATAGGAGATTCAATACTAATTTTTATCAATACTAAATCATTATGAATGAGAATTTTGTGAAATTAGTCAGCTTTATCCAAGCTGCTTTTATTTAAAGTAACTTATATTTGGCTGAGATGTTGATGTATATTATCCACATGCATTCTTACATGGAAATAGGCGAAATCGCGTGACAAATACTTGATCGTTTCAAAATGTTAGCCATACTAGAAATTCAAAGAGCTATAATCCAACCATTTTTTCAGATATAAACAAAAGAACAAATTTTCAGAAACAAAATCTGCTCCGGAATCTTTGTATCAACGCCAAACACATAAAAAAATCTTTTTCATTTTCCAATTTTTTAATACCTCATTTTAAATTTTAAATTTAATTTTTTTTTAAATGGCAACCCTTTTTGAAATAAGATGGCGAATGACGCTGGCCAACGAACTCGGTCGAGACATTGGTATGTACTATGTACAGACCAAGTAACATCCAAATCGGTTCATAAATACGCTTGTTATCGCGTGACAAAAATCAGGTCGTTTTAAAATGTCAGCCAGAATAGAAATTCAAAATGCTATAACTCAGCCATTTTTTTAGATATGGACGAAACAGAAACTGTTCCGGAATCTTTGTATTAAGGTCAAACACATACGAAAAAAATCTTTTTCATTTTCCAATTTTTTGGTATCTTATTTTAAATTTTAATTTTTTTAATTTTTTTTAAATGGCCGCCATTTTGAAACAAGATGGCGGATGAAGTTGGCCATCGAACTCGGTCGAGATATTTGTATGTACTATGTACACACCAAGGTACATCCAAATCGATTCATAAATACGCCTGTTATCACGTGACAAATATGAGGACGTTTCAAAATATCAGCCACGCTAGAAATTCAAAATGCCATAACTCAGCCATTTTTTAAGATATAGACGAAACAAAAACTGCTCCCGAATCTTTGTATCAAGGTATAATACATAATAAAAAAATATTTTTTCAATTTTCAATTTTTCTGTACCACATTTCAAATTTAAATTTTTCTTAAAAATTTAAATGGCTGCCATTTTTAAACAAGATGGCGGATGAAGCTGGCCAACGAACTCGGTCGAGACATTGGTATGTACTATGTACAAACGAAGTTACATCCAAATCGGTTCATAAATACGCCTTTTATCGCGTGACAAAATTCAGGACGTTTCAAAATGTCAGCCACGCTAGAAATTCAAAATGCTATAACTCTGCCATTTTTTAAGATATAGACGAAACAAAAACTGCTCCGGAATCTTTGTATAAAGGTCAAATACATAAGAAAAAATATTTTTCCATTTTCAATTCTTTGGTACCACATTTCAAATTTAAATTTTTTTTAAAATTTTTAAATGGCCGCCATTTTGAAACAAAATGGCGGATGAAGCTGGCCAACGAACTCGATCGAGACATTGGTATGTACTATGTACATACTGAATTACATCCAAATCGGTTCATAAATTCGAGAGTTAGAGTATGACAAAGGTCAGATATATATATATATATATGGATATATATATATATATATATATATATATATCAACTTTTGAACGGAGGGTGGTTTCGGGGTCTGGGGGTCATGATCGATGAAAATATACCAAAATTTTTTGAAATCGCTTTCCTTCGAACGGCTGCAATAGGTAGCTTTTTGTAATGAAAGCTACCTAAAATGGCTGAGGTATAGCAGTTTGAATTTATAGGGGGACTGACATTTTCAAACAATCTGATTTTTGTCATGCTTTAACTCTCGTATTTATAAACCGATTTGGATAAGATTAAGTATGTTCATAATACATATGAATGTCCCGACCGAGTTCGTTGGCCAGCTTCATACGCCATCTTGTTTCAAAATGGCGGCTATATGCACTGTGCACTGCCGCGCAATGTATAAATATTATTAATATCCGTTAGCTTCAAATTATCACCAAGCTTGGCGACACTTGGCGAAATATTGCCAAATTTGGCGACTAGAAATAAGTTACCAAAAATGATGCCAACTTGGCTATAGCTTATCAATTTGGCGCAATTCTCATTCAAATTCAGTATTGACGAATATTCACTTATCGGGTTCGTCGCATTTTAGCTTCTTAAAATTTGAGTAAAATTACCGTCGACTAAAACTTACAAAATTTTAAAACCAAGAAAAATGAAAGCTACCTTTTCCTCCCATCACAAGCCGAAAGGAGTTTTTTAATAGTGTTACACACTTTTTAGTGCAATTAATTTTTTATACATTATTAAGGTGCCAAAGAAGATGGTTACTATGGAATACATTATGTGTAGCACTTACTGAACGTGTACAGAGGAACTGAAAATTATACCGTTATATTATGTTCTATGAAGAAAAATCGTTTGCGGCTTATTTTAAATACGTTACTCTGTTATAAATATAATGAAACCAATATGAATTTTCGAGTGCACTAAACATGCTTCATGTAGGGTATGTGCAAAGAATTTATAATTTATTTACAGGGCCATATGAAGGGGATGATCTGGTGGTTCACGAGTTCGATGAAATGGTGAATAAAATACCTCCAACATATAGATGAAAGTACAATCACTTTTTATTCATTCTCAATATCAAGGAAGACATCTCATAAAAAGAGAGCCTCAGATATGAGACTATGTAGAAGCACAGATTAAATATATCTCTATGTGTTGAAGTATATCTGTTCATGACAAACTGCTCCGCAACGTCACAAAAAGAAAGAAAAACAACAGCGGTCCTTTAGCGGACCTTCCAGCAGGGTGGTTGGGAGAAAACTCTACTTAATGCGTACTGAATCACATGGTATATTGTATTATTGCCAACTAATCAAGTTTTTGACGCCGATATTACAGAGACAAAGCATTGGCGGCAGGTTTAGCAGACAAATAACGTGGCAGCACACCCCACCCCCCTTTCAGCGCACCCACATGATGTGAGACAACCCTACATGTTTCAAGAATAAGAGCGACATGAAGTCTGGTTTTTGTTTACTTTAACAACAGATTGCAGTTAAATGTGATTGAGTAATCTTTAACGAATGTATGTAACATGTAGAAGGAATAATGATAAAAATGAAATATAATATGAAACTGCAATTCCAAAAAAAAATTATTTTCTTTATTTCTTTTTTTTTTACCCATCAAATTCTAATAGGAAATGAGAATGGTATATTTAAAACGCAGATAAAATACGATAAAGAAAATGAACCGTTAAAAGAAAGTGCATATGCACGGAGGTATAAATGTGTTCTTGATTGCTTTTAAATAAACACCGTTAAGCATGGAAAAATAAATAAATATGCGAGAATGAGAATTTTGAATAAGTGAAAAAAATATATGAAACTATAAATCTTTATATCTGTTGAGTAAAGTTCATTGTGAAAGGAGAAAGGAAAATAAATAAATAAATGAATGTAGAACTATGAACTGTTTTACGACAAAAAGTTTATTACTATAGTGAATTTACTTGTTCAAAGTAGATTTTGCGAAACAGGAGGTGAAACCGATATGTTGCAGATAAAATCTGCCACATATCTCACCGGGGCAATTACTTGTGAAGGAGATGATCTGGTGGTTCACGGGTTCGATGAAATGGTGATTAAAAAAAAACTCCAACATATAGATGAAAGTACAATCACTTTTTATTCATTCTCAATACGAAGGAAGACATCTCATAAAAAGGGAGCCTCAGATATGAAGCTATGTAGAAGCACAGATTAAATATATCTCTATGTGTAGAAGTACATCTATTCATAACAAACTGCTCGACAACGTCACAAAAAGTAAACAACAACAACAGCGGTCCTTTAGCGGACCTTCCAGCAGGGTGGTCGGGAGCGAACTGTACTTAATGCGTACTGAATCACATAACTTGACATATTGCATTATCGCCAACTAATCAAGTTTTTGACGCCGATATTACAGAGACAAAGCATTGGCGGCAGGTTTAGCAGACAAATAACGTGGCAGCCCCCCTTTCAGCGCACCCACAGGATGTGAAGCAATCCTACATGTTTCAAGAGCAAGTGCGACATGAAGTCTGGCTTTTGTTTACTTTAACAACATATTGCAGTTAAATGTGATTGAGTAATCTTTAACGAATGTATGTAACATGTAGAAGGAATAATGATAAAAATGAAATATAATGTGAAACTGCAATTCCAATAAAAATATTTTTTTCTTTATTTCTTTTTTTTTTACCCATCAAATTCTAAGAGGAAATGAGAGTGGTTTATTTAAAACGCAGATAAAATACGATAAAGAAAATGAACCGTTAAAAGAAAGTGCAGATGCACGGAGGTATAAATGTGTTCTTTATTGCTTTTAAATAAAGACCGTTAAGAATAGAAAAATAAATAAATATATGAAACTATAAATCTTTATATGTGTTGAGTAAAGTTCATTGTGAAAGGAGAAAGGAAAATAAATAAATAAATGAATGTAGAACTATGAATTGTTTTAAAAAAAAAGAATTCCTATCGTGAATTTACTTGTTCAATGTTGATTTTGCGAAACAGGGGGTGAAACCGATATGTTGCAGATAAAATCTGCCACGGCCATACAAAAGAGTTCGTTTATAAAAAGGTCTACGGGGGGGGGGGGGAATGTTCGCAGTGTACGTACTGACGTTCGATATAGCATTCTTGCAATAGAATATGATGCGCATCACATTTATCGTTCATTTACAGAGATGCATAAAATATTTTGGCACAGTACTGTAACCAAAGTTTTGACGGTTAGGGGTGATTTCTGAAAGTTCGTTTCTAGTAATGGTGTGCGTTTTAAGTTTAACTAAATTTTAGCTCACTAGGTGGTTTGTGTACTACATTCTATAGACTATAAACAGGAAGAATTCGTAATTATTACTGAGAATGAGCGTTAAATACTCAACCCTTTATCTACTGACGGTACATATAAGTACCATTAAAATAACTTGTTATAAAATTCATTTAATACATCGATTAGTTGTAATACCGTATACTTTGTGTTATAGATACAAACTTTATTTTGTTCCAAAAGCATTATTGGTTACACAAAACAAAAATATTTTTAAAGGGATGATTTCTTTTGCCTTTGAACCTTTTCAGCTTTCTTGGCGTTGGAAATTGGGGGGGGGGGGTATTTTTCAATTCCGAAATATTTTTATATTTATATTGTAAGAACATTATATTTGTACATTTCCTAATTTTACAAAATTCTAAGATAAATATTTAAAATAAAAGATTTAAGTGGGGTTATAACTATTGCACAAAATCTCTACAAATTCAAATTTAATTAATCCTTATAAATCCTCCAATCCTTCTAAAATGTAATAAATGATTATGTGAATCCTCTAATGCAGTTTAAACAATTCATGAAAAATGCTTTAGAAGATAAAATTTTCACGAATTCATAATTCAGTACATAAAGGGTTAAAGGTTTTTTTTTTGTATATATTCCTTTTAAATGTGTTAGAAATTATATAAATATGTTGGACCTATAGTCGCCGTCTAGTCCGTCCGTCTGTTTGTTCGTCTGTCCGCATATAACAGCGCTAAATCAACACAATCGAAGGTTTTGAAATTTAATATATATAATCGTTACAAAATTTTGCCGAGTCACTTCAAATTTTATGACATTCGAATGAAAACATAAAAAGATATTAATAAAAGTTTTCCTCATTCTATTAAATCCTATCTCACGTAATTAATTCAATATTATCCCATGATAGGTAATGATTCAAGGTTACTATGGGGATCATGTCATATTTAAGATCGAGTCATATTATTTCCGTATTACTAAATTTGAAATATGTAATCGTACTATATTTTGTATTCCTGCATTTTTGCATAAAAGTGCAACAGCTATTGCACCGAGATTTGAATATTTCTAAAATTATTTATAGTACGAACGCATCTCATTTGCCATGTTTGATGTATAATTTCTGACTTCTTTTTTTTCTGTATAAGAGATGCAGATAATTTTATATATTTTAAAAGTTATGTATTAGCCTATAAGTAGAATGCTGCTAATTTTTACTGTATATTAACTATAAGTGTATTGAAAACGAATATAAATATGCAAGCAAAAATAATGAAATTTCTTTATTCAATTGAAAGAAATATTTTTTGAGATGAAGTCCACCTAATTTTTAACTACCGCCGTTTTTGGGATTCCGTTCTTAAAAAGTAAAAACGGAACCATTATATAATCACTCCTGTATCTGTCTGCCTCTCACAACCATTTTACTCGTAAACTATGGAACGGGGAAGTTCAAATTGGGGGAAGTAATAAAGACTATTGACCCACATATTTACAGATTATTAAACATTGACAAATATTTTTTGGATAAATGTAGGGGGACTAATTAAGTTACTTGAAAAAGAAAAATATTTTCTTTGTATATCATTTGGCGTATTGTGTGAAAGCATTCGTAATGCTGAACTCAAAAATACATTTCTTTTAATTTTAGGTATAATATTTTCAGAGATATCGTCGAAAATTAGTGCAAAAATATGTCCCCCCATCTATTTCCTAATCTACTGAAAGGAAAATTATAAAAAAAAAATTAGAGGTAGTAGACGTTAACTTAAACCTTGCAGGAAAATTATAGCGATTACTCTAGGTCACATAGTTTATAAGAAAAGCGTATTTTTCTGATGCGCACTAATTTCGATTTGCAGGCTTTCAGCAAAGATGTTAAGGAGCGCTAGAGGTACTTATCGTAGCAGAAGTATAAAAGCATTGTTGATAATGATTTTTGAAAAAAATCATTGGTTATTAGCCGAAATATTAACCCTTAAATACACGGACATACATAATGATAGGGGCGGCGTATTCTATGTACCATCGGCTTTTAAAACATAGATAAAAACTTTTAATGATAAATTTGCGTAATACAATGTCCAGTAGCAGTATAAAAGCAAGAAAGGTCAAGTTGTTAAAAACAGACTAATTTAAGTAGAATTAATCACATAAGTACTATGGGATTCGCGGCTAGTTTGCATTGAGTGGATCTCACCATACGCCTCCGTGTCTTTAAAAGTTAATTAAAAACCTATCTTCAAAAACGCGGCACGCATTATTCGGCGTTGCAACTTTGCGATCTCCTTTCGAAGCGCTCTTAGCGCAATGCAAAGTTTACATTGTAAATAGAAAAGATTATTAAGACGCTGAATTTAGTTTTATGAAATGCTAAATGATGTTTAAATATGCAATATTTTATTGACAGTGCCGAATTAAGTTCACCATAAACAGATTAGTATAAGATTTAAATAAGAGTTATAGAGAATAGCAATATCTGATATTATTAGGCTTCACATCCCTTTGAACTTTTACGTATACCCATTCATAATTTTCTGGTATATATATACAGCTATACCAAACTCTACGTTGTACAGTTTTTTACAAAATCTTATTCTTTTACTTTCTTCAGTCGTTACAAGAAGAAAGTATTGGATTCGTGAAAATTCTCAACTTCTATTGTTCGACGGATTTACACGTTTTAGGGGTCAGAGATCCCGAAAAACATGTTTTTACAAAATGTCTGTCTATGAGTCTGTGACTCTGTCTATATGTGACACAAATTTTATGGGCACTCTATATCAAGAACTAATGAACGGAATTTAATAAAAGTTTATGTTCAGGTTGTCCCTATCATAAATTGGTGCTTATTAATTTTTTGTTGTGTTAATCGCCCAACAGGTGATGCTGACATGCTGCATTTTTGCGATTTCTGCAACAGCTCTATCTCAAGAACTAATGCACAGCTTTTCATCAAACTTCAGATTTAGTTATTCCTTAATATATGTTGGTGATGATTACGTTTCAGTGTAAATCGCCCAACAGGTGGCAGTGCTATGCAGCATTTTACATGATTAACAAGATTTCCGCTATAGCTCAGTATCAAGAACTAATATACAGATTTTCATCAAACTTCAGATTCAGTTAGTGTTTGATATGAATTGGTGCTGATTACATGTTGGTTTAAATCACCCAACAGGTGATGCTGCTGTACTGCATTATTCACGATTCACGCAATAGCTCTATCTCAAGAACCAATGCGATACTTTTCATCTAACTTCAGATTTAGTTAGACGTTGACAAAAGTTGTTGCCGATTCGGTTCATGTGTTAATTGTCCAGTAGATGGCGCTGATATGCTGGAATTTTCACGATTTTCGCAATAGCCCTACCTCAAAAACTAATCCACGGATTTCCCCCAAACTTCAGATTCAGTTAGACGTTGACTAAAGTTGTTAATTATTAGATTTTGGCGAAAATCACCCAATAGTTGTCGCTGCTAGGCTGCAGTTTACTGGATTTACCCGATTTCAGCGACAGACATATCTGAAGAACTCAATGCACGGAATTTCTTATCTTTAGAATCCTCATGACGGGCATAGATTACCATTTAATTTTGGCTGTGTGATAGCGAATTTTGAAGTATTAACATGTATGAGATAGAAGAAAGTTTTGGGATTGGTACATCTGACTAGTTCTTTTAGAAACGAACTTTTTAATAATACAGTTAATAATTCATATATTTATTGTACGGAAACCTCTGAGCGCGAGTATACTCGCATTTGACCGTTTATTCTGTTTAGACATATTGATTGAAAAAAAAGGAAGAATGCTGCACATTAATATTTATACATAATCGCAGAAATTTGCACTTAAATAAAACGAATATTTGTTTTATGAATTAGTGGTACATAAAAATTTGGGAAACTTGGCAACGTTGCATACCCTTTCAGAAAAAATGTAATAACAATACCATATACTTAAATTCAACTCAGTACACTTCAAACTTTAATAATAAAAAAAATAGATTTTTTTTTTTAAAGTTAAATATTAGTTTTCAATCTCTTATTACCTTTCTGCAACTTTTCTCCAGAGATCAAAAACAAATTATGTAATCTGAAAGTGGTTTTTTTTCTGTTTGTAAAATTTTGTGTAAAATAGTCATCTTCATTTTCCATATTTAAACAAGTATTATTGACAAAAACATTCAAGCGCAATGTTGCACAAACAGATTTCAATAGATGGAAAATGTAAACTTGTTTTTGTTTTTGCAGTCATCTTAAATAATTTTTATAAACAATTTTTCATTAAATATTTGACCTTTCATTACTGATTCTTTTAATTAATCAATATCATATGAAAATACTTTGATAAAAGTAAATACAAAAATGAAATACATTTTTATTCAAGAAACTGTTACAGATGTTTATTGAAAAAAAAAATGTTACTCGTTAATATTTATTTTCCAAAATATCTCAAAGAAAATATAAAAATTGCTTTAATTAAAACAGAGAACGTGACTTCTTTCTTTATTTTCAATACATTTCGAAATCTGTAGTTTCATAAACTTATCGAAACATAGACATTTTTTAAATTTTCATTTTGACTAACGTCACTTTCAAAAATTTTAAAAATAATTAAGCTTTAAAGCAAATGTTTTATTTTTTTAAATTTCTAACTGTAGTTTGAATATTCGAATTATTACTTATGTGATATATTTGCAGCTAGTCTTATGTACGCACGGAAGTTTTCTATTTTAAACAAATATGTAAATCTTACACGACTTTTGTCTGCATTATTTTTATTCAAGCTCGAATAAAATATTGTTAAATAAACACAGTTGTTACTTTGATATTATCATACCATTTAGTTTTATTTCATAAAGCCAGAAAGAGAATATTTTGTTTTGAAAATATTTTGTAAACAAGAAATATAAAAATGTTGTTTTTAAAGTCAATTCCTACTTAGGTCATCAAAGAAAAATTTAAAATAATCCTTTAAGCTATTATTAGTTTTTGTTGCATTAAAATATCCCAATTTGTTGATTTTCTATAAGCAAGTAGGTTTACAATGTAAGTCTATGGGAATTTGGCGAAATATTAGAGATATCGCCAAGTTGGCGTCATTTTTGACGACTCATTTTTCTCACCAAATTTGGCGATATATCGCCAAGTTGGCGACAAACTTGGCGGTATTTGGCGGCGGAACAGGGTCCCCCTATGATAACCTCCCTTATAGATATGAAGATGCGATGCATTAAATGCTGTTCAATAACCAATGGCCGCCATTTTGCCTCCCATGTAAAACAAAAATTTATTAATTAAAATTTAATTAATGAATTAATATTTGAAAAAACTGTATTAACATCAACTGTCATCAAGTACAAGTTTAAAAAAATTTATTTCAACTTGATAGGATGAATAATAAGTATTTTATTAACGATTGAAAATTTGAACAAGATATACGTATAAATAAATAAATAAATAAATACAGGGAGAGTGATAAAAAACATAATCTCAGATATATATTTTAAAGCAAAAATACTAACAATGGGATATTATTTTAATGCTATGTTGCAGAAACGTATCTGCTGTAATTCCAACTAAAATTAATTTGTAAAAAATGTCGAAAACGATGCACTCCATTTTGTTTAAACGTTTGAATGGAATAGACAGAAGTATGAATAAATACGCACAATTTATGGTATAAATACGTACTTATCTCAATACATTTTGCTAACATCAATACAAAACACAAACAAGTTGAAAATTGCTCGTCAAACGTGGCAAATGAGGTGCGTTCGTACTATAACTAGTTTTATAATTATTTTTTGCACCCCATATTGTACTGAATGTATACTTTTTTGCACTTCATAAAGCGCATAGTCTGATACATCATTAAAATGCACTTCCAATAATTTTTTCCCATTCCCCGTAATGTAACGGAACACTTTTGACTGTCCCTGTAATTAAACTATACATCCGATTTTCCTAAAATTTGAAATAGCTCAACAAAACTTTGCAACAATTATATCTTTAAAATTTCAGACCATTCGGAAGGCTGTAATATCATTAAAATGCACTTGCAATAATTTTTCCCATTCCCCGTAATGTAACGGAACACTTTCGACTGTCCCTGTAATTAAACTATACATCCGATTTTCCTAAAATTTGAAATAGCTCAACAAAACTTTGCAACAATTATATCTTTAAAATTTCAGACCATTCGGAAGGCTGTAATATCATTAAAATGCACTTGCAATAATTTTTCCCATTGGCCGTAATGTAAAGAAAAACTTTTGACTGTCCCTGTAATTAAACTATGCATCCAATTTTCCTAAAATTTTAAATGGCTCGACAAAGTTTTGCAACAGTTATATCTTTAAAATTTCAGATCATTCGGAAGGCTCTAATATCATTAAAATGCACTTGCAATAATTTTTCCCATTGGCCGTAATGTAAAGAAAAACTTTTGACTGTCCCTGTAATTAAACTATACATCCGATTTTCCTAAAATTTTAAATGGCTCGACAAAATTTTGCAACAGTTATATCTTTAAAATTTCAGATCATTCGGAAGGCTGTAATATCATTAAAATGCACTTGCAATAATTTTTCCCATTGGCCGTAATGTAAAGAAAAATTTTTGACTGTCCCTGTAATTAAACTATACATCCGATTTTCCTAAAATTTGAAATGGCTCGACAAAATTTTGCAACAGTTATATCTTTAAAATTTCAGATCATTCGGAAGGCTCTAATATCATTAAAATGCACTTGCAATAATTTTTCCCATTGGCCGTAATGTAAAGAAAAACTTTTGACTGTCCCTGTAATTAAACTATACATCCGATTTTCATAAAATTTGAAATGGCTCGACAAAATTTTGCAACAATCATATATTTGAAATTTCAGACCATTCGGTTGGGTAGTTTTTGCTCTGTTACATGCGGACAGACGGACGGACGGACGGACGGACGGACGGACTGAACGACGACTATAGGTGCTACGTATTTATATAATTACGAACGCACCTAAAAAGACAAACTGTCTCATAGTGATAAAAAGTTAATATCCAGTATGTTCGAAAAGTTCGCCATTGCTCACGATACAAGTTTGTATTCGTGAGAGTAATTCTGCATGCACATTTCTCAGCATGGAATGTCTATTGCAAGCCTCTTCAATACGACGACATAGATTTAACCATTTCAAGGGCGGTGGCTAGACGATCTAGTCACCTAATTTTTATTGCAAAACTGACAAATAGCACCAAGAATATTTTAATAAAATTTTGCTTTTTTAATGAAAGTGCAAATTAGCAGGTTTTTCTTTTCTAAGAGATTCGTTTGAATATTCTGGTGTCAGTCAATTATTTCATCACTTTACGAACAGATCTCTTCTGCCCCTGAAAGGGTTAATCTAAAATTTTAAATGTATTAGAAATTAAATTTTTACAGACATTACAGCACAATACAACGTCACAATCTGCAATTGTGCACTGCTATATTTCCGGAATGTGAATATGCAAAGTAGAATCGTCGCTCATCGATTTCAGACATTTTTGGGTATACAGGCGACGATTTATCTTATCCGTGTGAAACAAATGTCATTTCTTACTAATTAATTGATGCTCTAAAACTTTCTAACTGGAAATTTTTCTCTATCTCTTTTCGTTTTCGATTTGCAATAGCTATCTTTCAAATTTCGCCACTAGGAGAGTTGCTGTTATTGGCATTAGGTCGGCCGTAGTCGCTTTACTATACCGTTACCTCACTTGCATAGTCGTAGCTCTCTCCGTTCGCAAGTATTTTGAGGTTAAAGGGACTTTCCTTTGCACCCTGTATATGCAAAGAACAGTGTTTTGAATTTCACAGATTTTTTTTATTCGTATAAAAATTAAAATAGTAATATCTGCTTTAATTAATAACAGACATTCCGTATTTAAATAAATCGAAATTAACCATTGAACTTTCTGGTGTAAAGTCAGATTCTCCGAACTACGTAAATTCAAGAACGCATTCTATCATGGCATTTAAAGGATTAAATGTTAAGTTTCATAAAATAAATAATTATATAAAATAAGGTATTTGGAGATATTTTGCAATATTTTAGGGTAAAACAGCCACACGACAGTAGTTTTTACTTATATTGCAGATGTGCAACTGAAGAAAAAAATTGACGTGTTATATGAAAAATGTATCTCTGATTTTTTTTTCATTATTTTTCGTGTGTAATAAACCTTTCAGAGAATCATACATAATTTTTTCAAAACAAAATAAAAATCGCTCATTTAAGGGTTAAGTCTTCTAGTGAGAGAAATTTCCTCACCCGCATCAACGTCTGGTAAATCACATTCATGAATATCTTTCAGAAACATGTCCGGAGATATGGGTTTGATGGACTCCTTCTCCGACATATAAGTTAGTGGTCGCGAATTTATAATCCTCTCGCTGCCAGCCAATTCAGTTATCATCTCTTCATAGTTCAAACTGGCTTGTCCTAAGACTCTTTTTAATAGATCTTTCATCAATCTGATGAACTTGTCCCACCATCCGCCCCAACAAGCAGAGAGTTGAATTTCCATTCGATAGGATTCATTACTCCATACTTCTATATGCGATTCCAGCTCATTATTTTTAAAAAATTGGATGCACCAATAAAATTGGAACCATTTTCGCAATATATAATAGAACATCTTCCCCTACGAGATACAAATCTTCTCAAAGCTATCAAAAATGCCTCTGTGAAGCTGAAGTGCTCAAAAGGCACAGCTCTGTAGATGAAACATGTAAATAAGATAATCCAAATATAAATAAGTGAAATGTAAATAAACTACAAATCATTTGCTAAAATGGTGTATAAACATTTAATACAGATTAAAACATTAAAAACACTAAAATATATATTCTACGGTTTCAGCACACCTTCGTGGTTTTCTTCAGGAATCTTCTTTGAAGAAACTTTAGATGCCGGAAGAAGGCCACGGAGATGTGCTGAAACCGCAGAATAGATATTTTAATGTTTTAATCTGTGTTAAATGTTTATACATTATTTAGCAAATGATTTGTAGTTTATTTACATTTCACTTATTTATATTTGAATTACCTATGGTGTAATAGTCCAAAATTGTTTATAAGATAACCCAACTCTTCTGATTATTTTTAAGAAACAGAGGGCCAGCCAGATCAATGCCGATAACCTGAAATACTGTTGCATCTTTCACTCAATTTTCTGGCAGAAAAACTGGAGAAGATTCCAAATTCTTCGAATTAAATCTTTTACAAATGGTACAAGGTACATTTTGATAGCACATAGCTCACAGTTTTTCTTCCATTCAAATTCCAGTACGTTTCTCTAAGCAAATTTAAAAGAATCTAAGCACCTGCATGAAAATTTTTGCAATGATAATGTAAAATTAATCGTTTGACAACTTCTGATTTGAAGCATAGAGAAGAGATAGGGGAGGAGAGTGCTTTGGTAATCCTAAAGTGGAACCAACATAATAGTCACGTGACTTTTATCGCCAAAGGCTAGCTTATGTTTGCGAAAGGAAAACAAACAAATTGCCGTATCGTTAAATTAAAGTCAGAATCTTCTTTTATTAATTTAACAGATTTTATGTTGCTTTGTTTTACTTCGTTTATATTTTTGCACTACTTCACATGCATAATGTGGATGTTGAGTTTTTTATATTTTTTTTTCACGACTGGCAACAATTTTCAAATTGCCAAGCAAGCGACAACGAACGAAATCTGGAAACCTTTACATGAGTAGGACCGGTTATGTTGATGCCGCTTTTTAGGAGAATTCTCTACGGAAAGCACACTCCACCCCTATCCCTTCTCTATGGTTTGAAGCGCAGCGTCTAGAATATATAGTGTGGAAATCTGCTATGCAAACAACACTAAAAAGTTGTATCCCTTAAATATGCAATAATGCTGAAATCTATGCAGCCGATCGCAGCGACATCTGCGATATATTTTCAAATTTCAAAGTAATCATCGTATCATTACAGCGTCTAGTAGATCAAAGCGTCTTGGAGTTTTAGATAATATCCTGCAGATGTCGCTGTGATCTATTTATTGGATTTCAGCATCGTTTGATATTTAAGGGAGCGATATTTTAGCACTTTTTTTAAGTATTACTGGAGTAGCCGATTTCCACACAATATATTCTAGACGGTGTAGTTTGAAGGAAATCCGTATTTTCTTGTCTATACATTATTTTAGTCCTTACACGTATTATGTCTTGTTCATCCTTAATCGTCTCCAGAGTTTTCAATCCCCTCTCACATTCCTGAGAAAAACATTCCTTTTGTATAATCCAAATTATCTCCGTTTCTGCCTTCTTAAATTCATGACTGGTCAGTTGTCCTTTTATCTGTTCCACTGAATTAGAAGTATTATATCTGAAACGGGGTATCCAACCAACAAGTCGCACGATTTTCTCATAACTGGAAAAACACCGGTAGTAGCAGGTTTTCTCTGGACTTTTATTAACACTAGGGGATCGTACCCGGGCTTCCCGGGTTAAAGAATATAGGTGAATACATTTTTAGGTAGCTTTCTTTACAAAAAAGCTACCTATTGCAGCCGTTCGGAGGAAAGCGATTTCAAAAAATTTTGGTATATTTTCATCGATCATGACCCCCAGACCCCGAAACCACCCTCCGTTCAAAATTGATATATATATATATATATATATATATATATATATATATATATATCTGACCTATGTCACACTGTAACTCCCGTAATTATGAACCGATTTCGATGTAATTCGGTGTGTACATAGTACATACCAATGTCTCGACCGAGTTCGTTGGCCAGCTTCATCCGCCGTTTTGTTTCAAAATGGCGGCCATTTAAAATTTTTAAAAAAATTTAAAACTTGAAATGTGGTACCAAAAAATTAAAAATGGAAAAATATTTTTTTCTTATGTATTTGACCTTTATACAAAGATTCCGGAGCAGTTTTTGTTTCGTCTATATCTTAAAAAATGGCTGAGTTATAGCATTTTGAATTTCTAGCGTGGCTGACATTTTGAAACGTCCTGAATTTTGTCACGCGATAAAAGGCGTATTTATGAACCGATTTGGATGTAATTCGGTGTGTACATAGTACATACCAATCTCTCGACCGAGTTCGTTGGCCAGCTTCATCCGCCATTTTGTTTCTAAATGGCGGCCATTTAAATTTTTTTTAAAAATTTAAAATTTGAAATGTAGTACCAAAAACATGAAAATGGAAAAATATTTTTTTCTTATGTATTTGACCTTTATACAAAGATTTCGGAGCAGTTTTTGTTTCGTCTATATCTTAAAAAATGGCTGAGTTATAGCATTTTGAATTTCTAGCGTGGCTGACATTTTGAAACGTCCTGAATTTTGTCACGCGATAAAAGGCGTATTTATGAACCGATTTGGATGTAACTTCGTTTATACATAGTACATACCAATGTCTCGACCGGGTTCGTTGGCCAGCTTCACCCGCCATCTTGTTTAAAAATGGCGGCCATTTAAATTTTTAAGAAAAATTTTAATTTGAAATGTGGTACCAAAAATTGAAAATTGAAAAAATATTTTCTTCTTATGTGTTTGACCTTGATAAAAAGATTCGGGAGCAGTTTTTGTTTCGTCTATATCTTAAGAAATGGCTGAGTTATAGCATTTTGAATTTCTAGCGTGGCTGACATTTTGAAACGTCCTGATTTTTCTCACGTAATAACAGGCGTATTTATGAACCGACTTGGATGTACCTTGATGTGTACATAGTACATACAAATATCTCGACCGAGTTCGTTGGCCAGCTTCATCCGCCATCTTGTTTCAAAATGGCGGCCATTTAAAAAACTAAAAAATAAAAAAAATTAAATGAGATACCAAAAAATTGGAAAATGAAAAAGATTTTTTTGTATGTGTTTGACCTTAATACAAAGATTCCGGAACAGTTTTACTTTCGTCTATATCTAAAAAAAATGGCTGAGTAATAGCATTTTGAATTTCTCTTGTGGCTGACATTTTAAAACGACCTGATTTTTGTCACGCGATAACAGGCGTATTTATGAACCTATTTGGATGTAACTTTATCTGTACATAGTACATACAAATGTCTCAACCGAGTTCGTTGGCCAGCTTCATTCGCCATCTTGTTTCAAAAGGGTTGTCATTTAAAAAAAATTAAATTTAAAATTCAAAATGAGGTATTAAAAATTGGAAAATGAAAAAGATTTTTTTTATGTGTTTGGCATTGATACAAAGATTCCGGAGCAGTTTTTGTTTCTGAAAATTTGTTCTTTTGTTGATATCTTAAAAAATGGTTGATTTATAGCACTTTGAATTTCTAGCATGGCTAACAATTTGAAACGATCTTGTATTTGTCACGCGATAACACACGTATTCGCCTATTTCGATGTCAGAAGGCATGTGGATAATATACATCAACACCTCGACCAAGTTCGCTGGCCAGATTCATCAGCCATCTTGTTTCAAATGGCGGCCATTAAATTAAAAAATATATATATATTTAAAGTGAGGTGCAAAAAAATTAGAAATTGAAAAAGATTTCTTTCTTAAGTATTTGATCTTGATATAAGGATTCAGGAGCATTTTTTGTTTGTCTTTACCTTAAAAAATGGCTCAGATATAGCAGTTTCAATTTCTATTGTGGGTGACATTTTGAAAAATCTGATTTTTTGCATGCGACAGCACTCCTACATATTAACCGATTCCGATGTGAGTGAGCATGTGCACAGCAATTACTAAGGTCTCGACTAAGTTCACTGCTTAGCCTCATCCACCATGTTGTCTTAAAATGACAGGCACTTTAAGAAATTGCCGAATTTGGCAGCCAAATATAAGTTACTTTAAAGAAAAGCAGCTTGGATAAAGCTGACTAATTTCGCGAAATTCTCATTCATTATATTGATAAAAATTAGTATTGAATCTCCTATATTCGGTTTCCACTAAATTGAGCTTCGTGTGTTTGCATGATATAAGTTGGCTTTTTTAAAATAAGGATTATGAAAGCTACCTCTTCCTCCCGGCACTGGCCGGAAGGACTTTTTAAATTGAAAACTAATCATTTTTTTATATGCAATAAATTTTTTAGGTTTCCCACTTACATTAAAAAAGCATTTTTCATATGGAAATACGAATTATACAATCAAATAAATTTTTGAAATTTATCAAAAGCGATATTTTCTAATTAGCCGCATGCTAAGAGTTATTTGACCAAGATTTTGCTACTTATGGCATCCTTTTATATTCTGATAATTTCAGAGCTTATACAGGTCTGTTAAATTTGTGTTTTATTTATGTTATTTTATATATTTATTCATAGGGAAGGTTTTTTTTAATGGATATTAGCTCTAAGAAAATGATGAACTCTTTATCAGGTAGCTTTCATTAAAAAAAGCTACCTATTGCAGCCGTTCCGAGGAAAGCGATTTCAAAAAAATTTTGGTATATTTTCATTAGTCGTGACCCCCAGACCCCGAAACCACCCTCCGTTAAAAATTGATATATATATATATATATATATATATATATATATATATATATATCACCTATGTCACACTGTAACTCTCGTAATTATGAACCGATTTCGATGCAATTCGGTGTGTACATAGTACATACCAATGTCTCGACCGTGTTCGTTGGCCAGCTTCATCCGCCGTTTTGTTTCCAAATGGCGGCCATTTAAATTAAAAAAAAAATTTAAATTTGAAATGTGGTACCAAAAAATTAAAAATGGAAAAATATTTTTTTCTTATGTATTGGACCTTTATACAAAGATTCCGGAGCAGTTTTTGTTTCGTCTATATCTTAAAAAATGGCAGAGTTATATCATTCTGAATTTCTAGCGTGGCTGACATTTTGAAACTTCCTCAATTTTGTCACGCGATAAAAGGCGAATTTATGAACCGATTTTGATGTAAATCGGTGTGTACATAGTACATACCAATGTCGACCGAGTTCATTGGCCAGCTTCATCCGCCATTTTGAAACAAAATGGCGGCCATTTAAAATTTTTTTTTTAATTTAAAATTTGAAATGTGGTACCAAAAAATTGAAAATGGAAAAATATTTTCTTCTTATGTATTTGACCTTTATACAAAGATTTCGGAGCAGTTTTTGTTTTGTCTATATCTTAAAAAATGGCTGAGTTATAGCATTTTGAATTTCTAGCGTGGCTGACATTTTGAAACGTCCTGATTTTTGTCACGTAATAACAGGCGTATTTATGAACCGATTTGGATGTACCTTGGTGTGTACATAGTACATACAAATATTTCGACCGAGTTCGTTGTCCAGCTTCATCCGCCATCTTGTTTCAAAATGGCGGTCATTTAAAAAATTTTTAAAAATAAAAAAATAAAATGAGATACCAAACTATTAGAAAATGAAAAAGGTTTTTTTCGTATGTGTTTGACCTTAATACAAAGATTCCGGAACAGTTTTTGTTTCGTCTATATCTAAAAAAAGGCTGAGCAATAGCATTTTGAATTTCTATTGTGGCTGACATTTTAAAACGACCTGATTTTTGTCACGCGATAACAGGCGTATTTATGAACCGATTTGGATGTAACTTGGTCTGTACATAGTACATACCAATGTCTCGACCGAGTTCGTTGGCCAGCTTCATTGACCATCTTGCTTCAAAAGGGTTGAAATTAAAAAAAAATTAAATTTTAAATTTAAAATGAGTTATTAAAAAATTGGAAAATGAAAAAGATTTTTTTTATGTGTTTGGCCTTGATAAAAAGATTCCGGAGCAGTTTTTGTTTCTGAAAATTTGTTCTTTTGTTCATATCTTAAAAAATGGTTGAATTATAGCACTTTGAATTTCTAGCATGGCTAACATTTTGAAACGATCTTGTATTTGTAACGCGATAATACACGTATTCGCCTATTTCGATGAAAGAAGGCATGTGGATAGTATACATCAATACCTCGACCAAGTTCGCTGGCCAGATTCATCAGCCATCTTGTTTCAAAATGGCGGCCATTAAATTAAAAAAAATATATATATTTAAAGTGAGGTGCAAAAAAATTAGAAATTGAAAAAGGTTTCTTTCTTAAGTATTTGACCTTGATATAAGGATTCAGGAGCATTTTTTGTTTGTCTTTACCTTAAAAAATGGCTCAGATATAGCAGTTTCAATTCCTATTGTGGATGACATTTTGAAAAATCTGTTTTTTTGCATGCGACAGCACTCGTATATATCAACCGATTCCGATGTGAGTGAGCATGTGCATAGCAATTACTAAGGTCTCGACCAAGTTCACCGGTTATCCTCATCCACCATGTTGTCTTAAAATGGCAGGCACTTTAAGAAATCGCCGAATTTGCCAGCCAAATATAAGTTACTTTAAAGAAAAGCAGCTTGGATAAAGCTGACTAATTTCGCGAACTTCTCATTCATTATATTGATGAAAATTAGTATTGAATCTCCTATATTCGGTTTCCACTAAATTGAGCTTCCTGTGTTTTAATGATATAAGTTGGCTTTTTTAAAATAAAGAATATGAAAGCTACCTCTTCCTCCCGGCACTGGCCGGAAGGACTTTTTTTTTAAGGGAAAACGGATTAATCTTTCGTAATCGAGCTCCGCGCGATATATATAAATTAAAAAAATATTTCATGCTTTAAAATTGTTTTTTAAACTATAGACAATCAGTAAACTGAGATGAACTTTGCAAACAAATTCCATTTTGAAAAAAATCCTATTTGGTGATCTAAAAATATAAATTGTACGGTTACAAATATGTTAGATTTGTGTTTTTTCAATATTATTCTTTTATTTGTTTATAAAAGAAGTATTAATTTCTTTAATTTGTCTTTCACAAATATATTAGATTGGTGGGTTTTTTTTATATTATTCTTTTATTTGTTTATAAAGGAAGTATTAGTTTCGTTAAGCAAAAATAGAAACAAATGCTGAAAAATATTTGTTGCTTTATGTGCAAAATGTTTATTATTATTATGTATTGAAACCGGCACGTGAGAAGATAAACTTAAAAAAAAATCATGCTTAAACATTATCTTATAATATGTAATACATGAGTCAATTAAGATACAGTTTTTAAACAAATTGCATTTGAAAGTAAATTTTTTCCCTATGCGACGAAAATTGAAAATGTACGATGGTCAGAAGATTAAAAAATTGCAATAGCGAAAATTTCAAGACAGAAATTTGATCGTGAAGTGTTGCCATTCGCAAAATGACGTCAGCGTTACGCACAGATACGCTTGTTCTTTATAATATAGATACTTAATCAGTAAAATATAATAAAGATCAGTTATTAGGATGTGGTTATCAATTGAGGCTCTTCTGTTTGGTATTCCGGAATGAAAAACAATAATTTTCACCTTCTCAAAATTTGCATACGCACTTCTCATATCCATATTCATCATTTTCAAACAAATTGTATTTTGTTTGATCATTTAAAAATCATTTTAACTCAAAACGTTAATTCACGATTGTCAGCAACATCTTTTATGTGAAAAGACGCACTCTTTACTTGTAATTCTAATCTCAATTCCGGAGAGTAAAAATTTCCGCAATTTATGTTTTTTAGACACATTTGTGTTAAAATGTTTAATTTTATTTATGGAAATGATCGTTTTCTGTTAAATATGATTTCATTTTCACTTAAATAAACATTTCGCCTAGTGTCTGAAATTTAGTATTAGTACACATGAAGAAGGAAAAACAATATCGAAAATTTATGAGGAAAAATGCGTGTTTTCAAAAGCAGTATGTCGTTTTCCGTTATTATGCCCCTAATATAATATTCTGTTCCTAATGCGATTTTGCGACACTAACCCCTAGACAACAAGTTTTATTAACAATTTTGAATTTTTATCAGAAAATAGCATGAATAAAGATAAAAATACCTCATTATTTCTCTCTTGTCTGCATTAATGAAAGCTATCTCATTTTCAACATTTTGAAGAAATTTCATAAAATGCTTTTTAAATAAAAATATAAAAGTGGGAATATTTAGAAAAAAAAACAGATAGTGCCACATCTACAAATGAAGAGCTTTCAGTTAAAAAAAAAAAAATTAGTAAAATTGGTTCAGCAGAAATATCCGGGCAGACGACTAAAATACATACTTGTGTTTTAAATATATAGATTACATAAAATTAGGAAAAATTAAATTAAGCAAATTATGTTATTTTGATATAATTATAGTAGAATGTCCTAAAAAATAGCATTAACATTTTATTATTCAAGAGAATTTTGGACAAAAACTTCAAGAACATGATATTATTTTAAAACACGAATTATTTGTTTGCTTGTCAACTCGGCGAAGCAAATCCATCCAGGGGAGAATCATCAATTTCTGTAATATAAATCGCTATTATTTGCATGTCACCACTCTTTTATAAAGACACTCTAAATTTTTGTAAAACATTGCATTTTATCAGTGCGTGATTTCGATTACATTATTTTCAAAAGTGAAGCATTTTCACCTATGAAGAATTTTGAAAGCAGCTGGGCTGCGAAAATGTCGCACTTCTACAAAACATAATTCAGGTTTTAGAATTAAAATACACGCTTTTTTATAAAATGACGTCATTTGCATCTAAACTTCATCTATAGAAAAGTATGCATATGACGTCATTACCACGGAATAACAGACAATATTCTTGACATACCCTATATTTTAATTTCAACTTTTTTTTTCAGGTTTTATGAGAAAATGGCAACAAAAAGATACAGTATCTCCTATTTTTAACTATTTTCCGTTTACTTTCAATGATTTTCAATAGAAATGGGGTACTTTTGTTGCCACGATAAGAAAAATGGTATTAAAAACTACAAAAAAATTAATATCTCAAAAATAAATTGAGGTACAGCTTTCAAACAAATTGCATTTAAAAAAGCATTTTATTCCTTATTCGACGGTGTAAAAATTTAAAATGTGCGATGTTTAGAAGTTTAAAAATTCGCAGTAGAGAAAATTGCATAACTAAAATTTTATTTCAAATTTCAAGGTGTTGCCATTCGCAAAATGACGTATGCGTTACGCACAGATATGTTTGTCCTTTATAATATAGATTTACCAATAATTTTGTAGACTTCAATTTTTCTTTTTTAATTTCTTCTTTGTTTTTTGTCTTGACACTTGAAATTCAATTATTTAGAATATTCTTTAGGATCTCTATTCTCTAAGCCAAGATGGACCCTCCCACCATTTGAGAGATACCAGCTGCTTTGCTTTACACCCTCTAGATGGCAGATCTGCTGGATTAATTTCACCAGGTATATGTTTCTATAAAACAATATCAATCAATATTTTTATTTCTTGAACTCTGTGTCTAAGAAAAACAGACCAGTTGTGTTTCCTGGTTATCCATGCAAACACTGTCGTGGAATCGCTCCAAAATATCTTTCCATATCTTCTCAACCCATAGCGTTAGTTACCGATTTAGCCAATCTAGCACTAATCGAAGCAGCTAAAAGTTCCATTCTAGGTATACTTCCACATTTTAAAGAACCTATTTGAGATTTCGCAACAAGAAAGAATAACTTTACACGATCTTTACTTGCTATCCTCAAAAATATAACAGCAGCATATGTATACTGACTTGCATGACAAAAAAAGAAGAAGTACAACCTTTGCGAAGAGTACAACCTTTTAAATTATCTAGGGTGAACTGAATGTATGAATTTGAATTTCTTGTAAAATATATAATTCACGAAACCATTCAATAAATTCATTTTTTATATCACTGGTAACTTCTTCATCCCAGGTGATTCCATCTTTCCATATTTTCTGTAATATCATCTTGGGACATATCATAACTGGAGCAGTAAAACCAATTGGACCAAAAGCTTTATGTGCACCTTATAGCATGATTTGTTGCGTTATTTTTTTTCTATATTTATATCTTTCGTCCAGCTTATGTTAACTTTTAAAATGTCTAGAAATCTCTTCCATTGTAACCCCACACTGTTAAAAATTTTGCAGCATTCTGGCAGGTCATTCACCCGTTTTTTTGAAAAAACGGTTTCATTACCATAATTTAACTATATTCTGACCATAAAATGGCCAATAATATGGTCAGAATAGTGTTAAAACTATGGTTGTGTAACTGTTTTCGGAAAAAACGGTCAAATGACCTGCCAGAATGCTGCAAATTTTTAACAGTGCAGAGCAATGGCAGTATCTTCGCTATTTTCGATATTGTTTCTTTCTTCTGTCTGTTCCCATGTCGTAAAGAACACTATCCGACAAAGCTTGTTAATTAACGTTAAATAATTTAACAAATCAGCACAATCCAGTATTATTCAAAAAATAATTAATTGCATTTTGAAAGATATTTCTTTATAAAATAAATAAATTAAATTAAATTGGAAAAAACTCCTAATAACATTTCTATATTAAAATTAATAATTTTATAATGGGTATATAAGCAAATAAATACATGTTTATAGTTATTATTTTGTTTGTAAAAATACAAAGGATTACGAATATTGAATTTATTTTGTAATAAGATTAGTAATTATAATTTTTAGAATATTTTATATGTGTGTAAACAGTGTAATACAAATTACCAAATACTCCAGACAAACTAGAGCAATTAGGGTCAATAAAATGCACCAATGATGCCATATTGTGACAAGAGCAGAGTAGTAGGCAGTCACAGAAATTTACGATGCTCTTAGCAAGAAATTTATGAATGACAAGGGTAAATTTATTGGACTTCAACGTGAGTGGCAACTATCCCACGCGAAGTCAAAACCCCGAAGTCATAATAAAATGGACTGTGAGAGGAGAAGCAAGGGACGCCCAAGAACTGGCCGAAAACGAACCACATTTAGGAACAGAAAAGTACCAATGAAGAAGCCAGATGAAGCAACGAATGGGGGGAATTGATATTGTTTCAAATAAGCCCTCCCACAATCAGGTACTGAGTAAGAGACTTTCAAAAACTTTTAATAAGTCTCCATACTTGCTTTGCAGAATGCGTTGGTTCCTATAAGTCCCGAAACGTTTCATAATTATGCTGTTTTTTTCACAAGCCAACATATTCCTGCACAACCTGACACAGATTCTTCAAGATAAAAATATTTTTCTATAATTTCAATGCATTCAAACGACGAAGATGAAGTTCGCTAAAGATGGACATCTTTATAAAATTCTCCAACATCCAGAAAATTTGAATTTCCAAGATGACTGGTCGGGCTTGGTTGAAGTTTTGCGAAATACTTAGAAGAAAATTTATGGAAGAAGATTCCTACATGAGAGTATTCACAAGTGACTACGAATAGATGAACATTTCTCCTGCAAATTAGTGACTGCTATTAGACTGTCAACAAAACAAATACAGTGACTCTGATAGTGTGTGATACAGAAACAAGTGTGACTGATCAAAGACGAAAACCCCAAAAGGACAATTATAAACTTTTGTGTTTCGTTGAACAATCGATCGGTGAATCACCTGAACTTTTAAGTAAACCCTAGATGAGCATCAAGCGCTGTCTAACTATAGTATTTGGTGATAATAATTTTAATTACTTTCAATATATGAGTCATTCTCTGAAAAGTGGCAATTTTATGTCCCAGGGGTCTTGAAGACATATTTATATAATTACAAAAAGAAAATGTGATTTAAACTATCAATATTATCAGTTACACATATAAACTGTAATTATTTGCTTATTCAAATAGAAATTTGATAAATTTAATGTATTTTTTAATGCAAATATCATTCCCTCACATATGTAGGAAAGAAAATGCTTTCTCTGCCATTGCAGCACGTATATTTATGATTATTTTTTTCTCAATCCATTAAACGCACTTAAATATATGTTTAGCCTTTTAATTATATTTATATTTTATATAATGAATGAATTAATGCACTTTTTAATGATGTCTCTAGCATTTGTCGTCATTCCCTCACATAACTATAAATTTGCCGTTATTTACTTATTATAACTCAGCACATGCTTTATATATGTCTAGGACAGTTTGTAAAAGAGTAAAATGAAGTATCCATCATATTGTTTTCTCAAAAACGTTCTTGAATTGTTAGTATATGGCTTTGAAGTACTAGATAAATGTAAGTATTTTTATAACGCGGCATTCCCCATACAAAGCACTATTATAAATTTAATAAAAACTAATGAAATGACTTTTTATGTTGTTATATGATTAGAAATGTGTTTCAAAAGATATTTAGTAGCTGAAAATATACCTAAGACTAATTACTTTTGTATAATATGGTTTTCAGAAGTATTTCTTCATTTACTGACAATCATCCCCTCATAATTTTAATATGAGAGAATAATTTAAATTGTGAGGGAATGATTTGAATCCATTTATATAGGTACTAAACAGCAAAATAAGAAAATCTAATGCAATAAAATACACGTTAAAAAACTCATAAGACTTTTAAATACCATAAGTAAAGATAATACATTTTTAATTTTTATTATTTTACAGGGAAAAGTTTAAAAAAATGTACTAATTCAAATAAACATTGCTCTTCTAAATGTTAATGCTTTATCTTTATTTTTTTCAATTGACATAGAGTAAAAAAAAGAAAAAAATTATTGACGGTATGACTTCTAATTATAATTTCTTTCCTTTTTTAATCCTTTCAAGGGCGGTGATACGTTTATGAAACCACTTAATTTTAATTCCCAAGCGCCACAATGGCACCACACTTTTTATAAACTTTTATCTATTTAACATGCATGTGAAATATAACATTTTTTCATATTTACAAATAAATTTGTTCTTAAATTCCGGTGCCAATCATTTATTTGAACATTTCAGCAATTGAGGTGCTTTGAAATTAAAATATCAGGAGAGCTTTGAGATACAGTTTGGTTCATATTATTTTTTGATAAATATAGCAATAAGGTACTTGTAGGTTAAATTTTGAGATTTTTGAGGAAATTTTATTGGGCCGCAATTAAAAAAAAAAAACAGCCATTTTTCAGAGAATGACCCATATAAGTTCTTCAACATCGGAAAATTTGGATTTCCAAGATAACTGGTCGGAAACAACATACAGCTTGGTTGAAGTTTTGCGAAATAGATAGAAGAAAATTTATGGAAGAAGATTCCTACCTGAGGGCACTCACAAGTGACTACGAATGGAAGAACATTTCTTCTACAAATGAGTGACTGCTATTAGACTCTCAACAAAACAAATACACTGACTCTGATAGTGTGTGATACATAAACAAGTGTGATTGATCAAACACGAAAACCACAAAACGACAATTATAAACTTTTGTGTTTCGTTGAACAATCGATCAGTGAATCACCTGAACTTTAAAGTAAACCCTAAATGATCATCAAGCGCTGTCTGACTACAGTATTTGGTGAGAATAATTTTAATTACTTTCAATATATGGCCATCATTTATTTTGTGTATCATAATGTATATGTGAATAATTTCAATTGCTTAACTAATATATTCAAAACTTGAAAGATAGCATATTATTAACTTCAATAAGCATTAAAGAATAATAATAAGAAGAACTAGTATGTTGTGACCATCACAAAACTTTCTTCTATTTAAATCACGTTAGTTAAATCTTTTAAATAGTACAAAAAATTACATCAATTTAGCACCAATTCATATCAAATTATATCTGAATTTGAAGTTTGGTGAAAATTCGTGCATTAGTTCTAGAGATAGAACTATAGCGGAAATAGGGAAAAATGTAGCATAGCAGTGCCACCTGTTGAACGATTTACACCAAAACATAAATAACACTAATTGATTTCAAGGTATACCTGAATCTGAAGTTTGATGAAAATTCGTGCATTAGTTATTGAGATAGAGCTATGCTGGAAATTCTGAAAAATCCTGCATAGCAGCGCCACCTGTTGAGTGATTTGCACCCAAACAGAAACAGCACTAATTCATATCAAGGTCCTACCTGAATCTAAATTTTTTGAAAATCCAAGCATTAGTTCTTGAGATAGAGCTATTGCGGAAATCGTAAAAAGTGCTGTATAGCAGTGCCACCTGTTGAGCGATTTACAGCAAAATGTACAAAACTTTATTCATGTCAAGGACTAACTGAATATGAAGTTTGATGAAAATCCGTGCATTAGTTCTGGAGATTGAGCTTTTGCTGAAATCGTGAAAAAGGCTGCATAGCAGCGCCACCTGTTGAGCGATTTACACCAAAAACTAATCAGCACCAATTTATATCATAGACTAACTTAATATAAATTTTTATTAAATTCCGTGCATTAGTTCTTGAGATAGAGCGCCCACAAAATTTGTGTCACATACAGACAGATTCACAGATGCACAGACTCACAGACAGACATTTTGTAAATACATGTTTTTCGGAATCTCTGACCCCTAAAACGTGTAAATCCGTCGAAAACCGTAAGTCGAAAATTTTCACGAATCCAATACTTTCTTCTTGTTAAGATAGAAGAAAGTAATAATATTAAAAGTGGAGTTGTTAATATTTTGGCTAAGTAGCCCATATTTTTTGCATGGATTTGTGCTGTGAGAATTTTAATTAGGGAGGATAATTGAAATCAAAATTTACCTGAACGTTATATATAAAAAATTATATTATGAAATTCGATCAGTTTGATGATAATTTGAAAATAATGTTGAACCAACAGAACAAATATTTGAAACATGAATATTATGTGTTTGAAAATAAAATTTAATTGTATATATGTACTTTATTTATTTTCTTAGAATTTTTCCTTTATTCTTTTCTTTTCAGATGTTAATCAATTTTATGATTACTGATAATTTAAAATTAGAAAATTACTAAATTATGTATTTGTTTGAGCAACCTTCCAATCCTAAATTACTGTTTAGAACGTTGAATAAGTCGTTCTTGCGTTATTGCCAAAATTACCTTATCCAAAAATCCCTTCTCCTTTTTTAAATTAATTGATATTATCCCATTTGTTCTTTCACAACGCAGAACGTGACAATATTTTTATCAAATGTACTAACCACTATTCTTTGCGTACCTTGTATGGACTGTCGGTTTCGTCACAATGTCCCATTATCTCAAATCAAATCCAACTTTAGCCATTAGAGATTTAGAATCAGTAATAAACCTTTCCATTTCTTCCTGTGTGTGGACACTAGCAACGACATTGTCAACATAAAAATTTCTCAGCAATTGCTATTTAAGATTGGGATCGTATTCTTTATCGTTTTTAATGTGATATTCTATGACAGAACCGAGGAGAAAAGGAGAACTTTTGACGCGAAACACAACTTTTGTATGTCGAAACATTGTAATATTTCTTTCTTCTGGATTACTCCGCCACAAGAAACGTAAATAGTCCCGATTTTCTTTGCAAACAGCTATTTGTAAAAATGCTTTCTTGATATCATCTACAACACCAAATTTATTTTTTTAATCGTAAGAGAATGTCAGGTATTAATTCAATAAGATTTTGTCCACAATGCAAACATTGATTCAAAGATGGAACGGTGTGTATTCTAGCTGATGCGAAAAACACTGGACGAATGGGAGATGTACTGCTTTCAGTTATCACTGGTCTGTGCGGTAAATAGTTTCAATAAAGATGGATTTATGACTGTGGAATTTCCTCAATCGAAAGAATTATCGGAAAGCAACCTGATTGTAACATTAGTTAACACATTCACGCCGGCGTGCATCACCGGTGGGTCAAGCTTGACTGCCACATCGGTCGGCGTGCATCAACGGTGGGTCACGCTCGGGCGGCGTGCATCACCGGTGGGTCACACTCCACTGTTCCATAGAAGGCGTGTACTACAGGTGGGTCACACTCGACTATGCCATAGACGGCGTGCACTACAGGTGGGTCACACTTGAATATTCGAAAATTCAGTAGTAAAAACAATTTAATATTATAAATCTTACACATTCACGACGGGAAACGAGAATTCTCGTTTTCATTCAAAAGATATCATTAACTAAGGGCGTGGCTTCTACCTTACAGAAAATGCATTTATATGATGTTGTCCATATTTCTTTAGATTTTAAGACATTTTATATTAAATTCGTACATATGCAGTCAATAAAATCATTTCTCTAATTAATTTGCTTACTCCTTACGAACTTTCAGACATTCACAATCAACTCTGCTTGTTATATTTGAGTTCAATGTAATAAATATAAGGTAGGCGTGTCATTACATACAGTGTCTGAATAAGCGAAAGTACCGCGCCGCCAGATGAAGCAAAATATGAATTCAAGAGCCGCCTCACAGCGAAAAACATGAATATAGGCGCCGGCGTGAACGTGTTAATCTTTCCTTGGCTAAACTCGAGTTATCAGGTAAAGTTGGTGTATCTTCTGACCATGACAAAAAACTTCATAGCGATTATTTTAATTCATTTTTACTGTCTGTAAAAATTGCTCTTTAACCTGACGATCAATGCCCATTTTGGATTGTTTTTCAATCGGATAATTTATTCCAAGTAAACCCAATTTCCATAAATCGACAATCTCTGCTTCCTTCACGAACATAGACAAGCTAAATTTTCTTTAGGCTCATTATCTTGAGGCACACATTAAGGTCCAACCTAAATATGTTTCCAATGCTACTAATCCCGACGAGAGTATTTCTCTACGACCTATCAATAATTTTTCGATTACATCGTCTCCTATCAATATTTGAATAGATTCCGAAATTTCACCAACATCAACATCCATCAAAGTGATTCCCTTTTCCGATAATTCTTTATACTAGGATCCTTTTCCTATAGGCATAACATTTTCACATATAATGTTTTTATCCAAAACTTCAAAATTACATGTAAAAATTTCTTTCAAATCGCTTAATCTTACCTTGTAGTAATGATGATTATATTCCTTTGTTATGACTCCGCCAAAAAGGGAATGAGATACTTTTTCTTCTCGAAGAGGTAAATACTCCATTTCTTCGGCTAAATGTTTTAAAATAAAGGATTTCTGAGAGCCTGAGTCCAATTATTCTAATGGGAGATACTCAAAAAGTGGGATCATTAAACGTTAACTATATGTAATTTTTCAAATTTTCAAATTTAAGGCCAATTTTTTTTAAATTTTGTCTATAAATATAATATATAAATATTTTTAATAGTATGTCTACAAAATTATACACAAACATTAAAAGTAAGCAACTATTCTGGAAAATTAATTATTAAAGCATGTAATTAGCAGTTGTGTACGTTACAAATTTTGGACATTTTTTTCGCCCGTACGTTACAGATTTTGGGCGTTGATCTTAGTATTTAAAAAATTCTTAAGACTAAGAATATAGTATATGTGTCTGTATACATATATGTACGTATAATTAACTTTTTGTTATCCAGTAATAATAATAATAAAATCAAATGCTTTGTTACGTACGTTACTTTCGGACATAACAAAATACAGACAAATTCTTTATAGAAAAGTCTTTCTATCTTCAAAAAAGCAATAAATCAGCCTGCCATCTCTTAACGAAATGATCAAAACATCGTTCGTTTCCTTTATGCATTCGTTGTTTACCATTAGAACCACCTGGAAAAAAGTTAAAACTCTTTTTCTTGGTGGTACATTGGAGCAGTTAAAGTTATGAATGTCCGAAATTGGCCTCTTTAGCATATAATAATAAAATTTTAAGATATTTATACAAAGCTTTTACAATAAATTATGTCATTTCCTGTCTCTGAATAGAATTAAAAACTCAATGTAAAAAAAAATAATAATAAAGTCAATGATAATTAAAGTTATGTTCGAAAGGCTTAAAGTTATGACTTGTGTCCAGTGCCCACCTTTTGAGAATCGCCCTAATATCTTTAGTCTAATATCTAAATTGTTGTTAACACAACATCATCATTTATATAATGCCTCGGAACAGGAATAGCTGAATCGGTTGACGTACTTGTTGATCGGGCGACTTTTTCATATGTATAGTCGTAGGAAAAAAAGTAAACACCCCCTACTAACTCCTCAACAAATTATCGTAGAAGAAAGTTACTAGTACCGGGGCCGTCGCGAAACAACTTTCTTCTCTTACGGGCCTGATTCGGAGTGAGGATGACGTCACGCAAGAGATCTTAATAGCAAACTAAACTCATAGAATAATTGTATGTGTGCATTAAAAACAGGGTTATAAATTTCCATTTTATGATATTTTGTTGAGAAATTTGTGGTTTATTAAAGATCTGTTTGAATTATACATCAATAATTAAACACCCAAAGTTCAGTAAACAAGTTTTTTTTTTTTTTTTTTTTTTTTTTTTTTTTTTTTTTTTTGCTTTATTTCAAATTTATACTTGCTCTTTCATTTCAAATACATTTGATTCATAGTTTTTGCCAAAGATTTTAATTTGAAATATAAATTTATGGCAGGAGAAATCATACATTAAAATTGCATAATTTTAGCAGCAAACAATTAAAATTCCCTTTAAAAATAAATATGCCTTAATTTAAAATTGTAAATATCAGAATTGTTATTACATAAACTCATAAATAAGAATATTATTTTTTTCAGAGACTTTAACTTGAAATATAAATTCATGGCAGGAGAAATCATATATTAAAAATGCATAATTTTAGCAGAAAATAATTAAAATTCCGTTTAAAAATAAATATGCCTTAATTTAAAATTGTAAATATCAGAATTGTTATTACATAAACTCATAAATAAGAATATTATTTTTTTCAGAGACTTTAACTTAAAATATAAATTCATGGCAGGAGAAATCATATATTAAAAATGCATAATTTTAGCAAAAATAATTAAAATTCCGTTTAAAAATAAATATACCTTAATTTAAAATTGTAAATATCAGAATTGTTATTACATAAACTCATAAGTAAAAATATTACTTTTCACAAACATTTAAAACAAAAATTCTACTTATCCAATTAAAATTTTAAATTTCATAATGTATGATTAACTTTTAGTAAAAAAGTATTTTTCACTAGTACTATGTACATTTGACATTTACATTACACATTACACACAGTACATTTGACAGAAGTCCTCCTTTAGTTGGAATACCCATTTGTTTTTTCTCATTTGCTTTCAATGTATACATTTTATTCCATTCACTTAACCATTCTCTGAATTTAATTAAAAATAAAAAATTCTCGTCTTTTGTAGATGTAATTGGTTTTGACAAACTATCATTTAGGTGTACTCCTTTCTCAGGATGCTTTACATTCACAATTTTCCCCCACTTGGAAAGTAAATCAATAAATAATTTTGTGCTTAATGCATTATCATCCAACTTATCTACCGACATGTCCAAAGCAATGGAATTAGTTTCATCAAATAAATTCAATGCATATTTAACATTCTGTCTTTCAATAGAATTGGGAAATAATACTTTTTGGGAAAGTTTAGGAGCTAACTTTATAACTGCATCTTTTTCTTTTTCATACACATCTATTAAATTTTGTAAACTGGCACACATGATATCTTTATTATCAGGATTGGGAAAATATATTTTTTTATCAGGGGTAGTTTGATTTAGCCAATTATTTCGTACTGCTTTAATTATATGAACAGAATCAAATAAGAAAAATATTCTTTTATCTGGATTGTAAGGATTGCGTATGTATGGTTTTAATTCTCCACCACACATTTTTGTAAACATATTTCTGTTTATCCTGTTGTTATCGGATATCAGTGAAAAAACTAAAAAACCACACTCGTGGAGCATTTCTAGTACTTTATTAGTATATGTAAGAAGTGTATCAGCATTTAGATTGCGCACTGGAAATAATGAAACTACATCCTTATATTTAGACATGACTGATGTAATCATAAAGGTCTGAATCGTGGTAGCTTCAGATTTTGAATTTTCAGACATACCAATGACATGACCAGCTTTATAATTAAGAGAGGGGTTTATATATCTCTCATCTAGCAAAAGGTTCACTGTTTTCTCATTCTCTTCTAGGTTATCAGCTTTATTTTTAAGATACAATTTAAGGCTTTGACACGAATTTGTAGAACATAAATATGTTAATTTTCTTAAGTATGAAGGATGCGGTAATATTAAAACCTTGCTGTTTCTAATTAAATTGTGTGCTGCAGGGTAGCTAAAGTACATTTCTGCGGACCAATATATAAGGTCAATCGCATATTTCAGTTTTTTCATTAGCACAAGTGACAACTGTTGATTTATAAATTTTAACACAAGATTATTTTCCTCACTGCATTTATCATCATTTATGCATTTTTCCAGATATTTCATAGCAAAGTTAAATTTTCACTTAATGTCATTGAATATTCATTATAGCAATTCAATTTATTTAAAATATTCTCAAACTTGCTCCATTTATCGCATTTAAGGTCGCCTAGTAACCATTTAAAAGAATTTAAATCAATTAAATTATTTTCATAATATATTTTTACTGTCAAATTCCTGAAGACTTTAAAGCAAACATTAATTTCTGGAATATCTGTTTCTTTCAATTTGTAAAACATTATATGATCATCCTTAAATAAATGTAACCACTTATTGTCAATTTTGTTCTCAAATTTTTGAGTGAAATCTTTGAAGGATAATATGATATCCTTTTGGCACCATTCATTGAATTGCTTTAAATCTCTTTTTTCAATTTTTAACATACGTTCAGCAGGATCTTTTCTTTTCGGAGGCAATTTTTCAGTAAGATATTTTGGCGCATTAGGAAATATAGTAGGAAATGCTTCCGGTGAAAGAGTAACTTTTTTCCTTGGGACAACTAATTCAGTTCCATCTGAGAGTTTAATTCTATCTTCTCTAATTATGAAACGCTCTTCAAAGTGCTTAATACACACAACAGCAGTTGAACTGGGGATAAAATTTTCCCTGGGTATCTTATTAATCCATATTTTCTTTTTTTCAGGATCTGATGGAAATTTAAAAACAGTTGTGTATTCCTTTACATTGTCATAATTTGAACGGCAATTCGGTGAACAGCATTTCCGGCCCATAGTCTACAAATTAGATAATATTTATTAGTAATTAAGAATATTTAAATAAAAAATTAATATTTATTAGTAATTAAAAATATTTAAATAAAAAATTAATATTTATTAGTAATTAAGAATATTTAAATAAAAAATTAATATTTATTAGTAATTAAGAATATTTAACTAAAAAATTAAGATTAATGTTACATATAGATATTTTTTTTATTTAAAATAGAATTATATTTTAATAACGAAATTACAAAAACAAAAAACCCTTTACAAAAAAGATTGATATTTATTTTTTCAAACGATATTCATTAAACATTTTTTTTTCATCTATCCATATGCATAAGAACTCGGTACTATTAATGTTTTAATTCTTTCCGATTTATGTAAACTGAAATGAAAACAGAAATTCTAGACACAAAATAGAATAAAAAAGGGCTTTCTTATTACTCTTTTATCTTTTAGATGATTCTAAATTATGTTTACTACCCTACTTCAAAATAAAACCTCACAATTCCCATCACATGTAAGCCCACGTGGGAACGGTATAGATATTTATAATGCATTTTAAATAACGAGATTTAAAAAAGTACTTACTGATTTTTGTTAATCCTTTATCCACAGAAAATGCACATTTTTAAAAACATCCTTATAACAGAACTTGTATTGCACATAGCTTAGAATTATCTAAAATTTACACTCAATGCTAATGGCGATTGTTCACCACGATCACGAGCCAAAAGTTCATAGAGGGTGAAGTGGTCAGGTAGGCCAGGGGTGAAAGGAAAATCAGATCTCTTGTATGACTCACTTCTCCTGTTTGCGATCTTAAATCAGGCCCGTAAGAGAAGAAAGTTGTTTCGCGACGGCCCCGCTAGTACCAAACGATCGGAAATGAAGTTTACTTTTAAATGATGTACAATCGGACCTCGTTATCCGGACACCCGGTTTTCACGTCACTCCGCTTATCACGTCACTTTTTCAAATTCCCGATTTTCTGCATATGATTTTAATGTAAATAATCTCCGGATTTTACGTCGTTAAATAAATTTCAACTCCGGATATCCCGACGGATTAGGAAAATTATCCATTTTTCATAATCCATCTTATAAGCACGGAAATTAAGCGGTAAGAAATGTCTTAGACAAACTTTTTACAAAAGTGTCTAAAATGCCCATTGAGATAAATGAGAATTTTTACTTCAATAATTTATCTGAATAAGTAAACTCAAGCACTATGAATGACACACTTAAGCTCCGATAGACGTATCTGTCTACTCGCGTTCTTTTTGTTCTAGTCAGGCGGCGCTTTCTTGTGGTTACATGGCGTTTTTCATTCGACTAAAACTGATGCATTGCATTGAAACGATCAGAAATTATCTAACATCAGTTTCTGAAACAACGAATATTGATTACAATTCTTTGTATAATACTGAAAAAAGAATTGTGGAAAGTATATCTAGGGATAAGCAAACCTTAATTCAGCAATATTTCAAGTAACAATAAAAAAAAAGTCAACATAAATCTGATTTTTTTATTCTTTTCAATTCGGTTTTTGTGTTTATTTTGTTTAATAATAATGTTTTATTGCTTAAAACTGTAAGAACAATAATGAGTTTTAAATTGTCGTAAATTAATTAAAATACAGCTTTTATAAACATTTTTCTCCAACTCCGCTTACCGCGACACCCCGCTTATGACGACACTTTTTTCTGGTCATTAGAGTGTCGGGATAACGAGGTTCGACTGTATATAATATTTGCTTAGGGGGCCATCTACATACAAAAACGAACACAAACTTCATTTTTTTTCAATGGCAATACCCAATTTTAACAAGATATTTCATATCTGCTGTTTAAACTCTGCCTAGACACCAAATTTCAAGTCATTTGAATGGTAAGTTTTTGAATTATAAACATTCAAAATTTAGTGCTTCTAATGTTAAATTACTTTTTCTTATTTATATTACTATCTCCTGAAATTATACTCTTAATGTGCTAATTTTTTCTGTAGCAATAATGCTAAAATACCCAAACATAAATACTTTTAAATTGCAATTTTTATAATTTTATGATATGAATTATGAATTATGAAATTAATATTCGAAAAAAAAAAGAATTGCAACCTGCAATTTTTTTTGATGGATTTAGATTTATTAAGTCCTGCTTTATGGAAATCCAGTATTTTTCAAATTATGCTTAAAAAACCGGCAAAATGATGGCTCAAGGGGCCGTCAATGATAGAAGTGACTAGATATTTTGAAATTTCTTTTGCCATCCCGTAATCTATCAATTTTTAATGACAGCTTCAGTGTTGCCACCGAAATACTCAAGGCCTGAGGACAGGAGTTGTGACGTCATCACTAATCGACCGACTTCTCACTAGTGTTGGAATTCACACCGGCAAATTTTGAATAGCAGTTTTATTTTATTTTATTTGTGGTATATCTGTCCTCTTATAAAACAATAATAACTATTTAAACTTACTGGTGAGAATTTGGAATCCCCCAATAAAAAATCAGCCAGATACGGTTACATTGTGACATTCCGCATCTGGCCGAATTTTTATTTTGATATTCTGAATTGTCACCAGTAAATTTAAATAGTTAGTATTGTTTTATATGATGATAGATATTCCACAAATAAAATAAAAGGAAATTGCTATTCAAAATTTTCCGGTGTGAATTCGAACACTAGTGAGAAGTAGGTCGATTAGTGATGACGTCACAACTCGTGTCCCCAGGCCTTGAGTATTTCGGTGGCAACGGCTTGAGTGGTGCTTAAAATGCCTTGATCAAGAAGGGGGCTCTCTCGGTCAACAATCGAGTACCGAACTTCAATTTGGATACAGCCCATAAAATATGCTCGTTTTAAAACAATTAATTTCTCGGAAACTTATCGTATGAATTGCATAAAACTTTGATTTTAGGCTAATTGAAGAATGTAGACGCTGTCTTTTACGCTGGCAGAATTGTATACTGCTATTGAAAATAAAAAAGTTATGGTTTGTTTTAATATGTAGATGGCCCCCTAAGCAAATTTTATATATATCATTTACAAGTAAACTTTATAACCAATCGTGTGGTACCAGTAACTTTATTCTATGATAATTTTTTGCAGAGTTAGTAAGGGGTGTTTACTTTTTTTTCCACGACTGTGCATACATCTGCACTGTTATATATCATTAGCAGGGGTCGTACGTATCAGGGAATTTTTCGGGACAAATATCAGTACTTTTTTATAGAAAAATAAATGCATACAAAAAATGCGAAATTTTGCCTTCTTTAAAAAGAAATTTTCTATAAGAAGATACTGGTACCGAAAAATTTCCCGGTCATGAAATTTCAGGACAAGTACGACCCCTGCATTAGTTTGTAAGTGCATTATGGAAAATGTTATTTATGTTTATGTGTTTTTAAAGTGGAATGCAAATGTGTTGTACCCTTTAGTAAGGATAATTATGGGACACTTATTAAATTAGCCACTTTTAGCTTTCTAGAAGATTAAGAATTGAAAAAGATATGAATTGCTGTTATTCACCAAAAGGATTTTTTTCAAACCAAATTATTTCGGGTGTGTTTTTATTGTCGATTTACGAGTTTTAAATTTTTATTAATATTGAATAGCATTTTTTTTTACTAGCAGAAAGTGAAAATAAAGAATGATAATAACTGAATATATTGAGCATTTATGATTAATTGTAATTTTTGTAAACTATGTTCGAGGGAATAGATAATAAACTGAAGATAATCTAATATTTCTTTATGATATTCAATTTAAAAGATAACTAGATTTAACTAGGACTTCCCTCAGAGGGATTAGTCTGAGCGATATTACTGAGAACATAGATTTAATAATAACATGTGGAAGCATAGAAAATGAGATGTTATCTTTAATTGTCCATATACTGCGATAAACTGAAATGATGAATATAAACGAATCGTAGAATTACAAAATCTTATATATAAATTCGTATACACTGTTTAAAAAAATGGGAAATCAAACCATTCAAGACAGCCATGCATGGATATAAAATTGAAAGTACGCAATATATTAAAAGTAAAATAGAAAATAAAACACTAAATTATCTTATATCGGAATTTTAACTGTATTAAATGATGTCAAGAGCATAATCAGACGCTCCGCACCAATTTGAGTAACTTTAAATTACAAATATATGATGTTTAAAAAGAATGGACTATACTTTATATGGTGTGTGCTCCCCCGGAATAGTTAATATTGTACAATATCTGTTTTCCACAGATGCAATGAGGTTGTCGATAACATTTAAGGAATTCTCTCTTCAAAATCTAATATAGTATCAAAGTACCGAATACATCAACAGTGGCATGCAATGCTTCGTTAGAGTGTGTTTTAGATATGCTCGATCGGATTTGAATGATGAGTGTATGCTGGCCACTACATACGCTGTATTGTTTTGTTTTCAAACATATTCTGCACAAGTTGAGCTGTATTTAGCATGTATTAAATAAAAGAAATCGGCAATGATTACAACATAAAGTATGACGCAAAATCTGAATATATCGTCTGCATAACTTTTGAGCTGTCAAAGTGTCATTTGAAGTAATTTACAAATTCATACATATTTACTCAGGAAATCATCCAAGCTAACATACGCCAATATGATCCCGATTATAAAATTTCACCAGAATAAGTTAATATATAAAAAAGCTACTAATGATAATTGAGAATATGACCTTATGATAGAATGTCTAGAAAAATGAATTGGATAAAAAATTCATATCACATTTAAAACGACACTTCCCTCTGTTAGTGGCCTTGGCGAGAGAGAGAAAAGCCTAGAGAAGGAACACTTTAACAAGTACTTTCGGGCAACCTACTCACTGTTTCATACAGGTCTTTATTTAATATTTACACAATTTATTTAATGCTAGGTGGGTATCTATCTTTTTGTTGCATTTAAATTGCACGTTTTGCGGAGGAAATGCAGCATTATGAAATATTTAAAGTTGCTGTACCTAATAATTCCAAATTAATGGTAATTGAGATCGCTTTCCGTTAATTTCATCTTTTAAAACTTTAAATTTTTTAGAAACCATTCATAGAGACAATTGTACATTTTAAAACTAACCCGAAGCAAAATTTCAAAATTTTGGGCTCAGCAGTAACACAGAAATAGAAAATTTTTGAAAGTTTTTTGTTTTTGCACTGTTTTATATGGCGACATTCTTAGAAATTGTTCTATTGCGAGAATTTACGTCATGATAAATACAGCCATGTCAATTTTCATGTTTATATTCCTAACAATTCCATGTACTTCGTTACTTAGATCATCTTTAGATTTTTTTCCGCTTTGTTTAGTCTTTCTATTTTTTAGAATTCGTTCTACAACGAGCATTTACATCTTATTAATTACTACCATGCCAAAGTTCTAGTTTCTAACCCCAACAGTATCCCAAAAATTTCAGTATTCCAAATAAATCATAGTTTAGAACCTTTCTAGAAATTTTTACGTTTATCCGTCAAATTGAACCTTTTAGAGAGCGTTCATTACGAGTATTTACATCTTAAAAGTAACTACCGCACCAAATTTAAAGTTTCTAACCCAATCAATATCACAGAAATCGCAATTTTAGAACTTTTTGCTCCTGCAGCGATGTAGGTTTTTGCACTGACATAAAATAGTCTTTTTTTCGGAGCAGAGATGGCCACCAACATTTTTTTTTAAGTTGGCTATGTAGTTTCAGAGATAACACCTCACAAACGTACAAGCATTAATAATATTATATACTTTATAATATTATAACGCTTTATTATATTAGCATTAGATGTACAGATACAAAAGCCATTTATCTGTTACAAACTAAAGTGCCGGCGTTGCCCAGAATTTGAAGGATGTTTGTTCTGAAAAATCAATTGCAAAATTTAACATACAACACAAAACAAACTTTAAAAAAAACAGTCGAAATGTTGTATGAATGAATCATATGAAAACGCTATATAAAAATGTATAAATGTATATAACAGACGCAAAAGAATACAGCTATAAATGAACTTATTTCAATTTATAATTGGGACAAAAATGTTAAAATAGGCCAATATTTCCCTAATCGGGTTTTTATCATGCATCAATACATTTTTCACACTCATATGACGTTATACTATATCCACCACGTCCTTTATATTTCCAATATGACGTAATATTTTCCTCCTTCACGTGGAAACATTGAAATAGAAAAAAATATGAAGTTATATTCACTTTCATTTAAATTCGTCAAACCATTTATTTCATTTTCATATTTCACGTGAATATCTTGCAATAGAAAAGTTATGACGTAATATTCACCTTTTTTAAAAATTCGTCAAACTATTTATTTCATTTTCATATTTCACGTGGAAATCTTGCAGTAGAAAATTAATTGTTGTAGTAATAATTTTATTGTGTTTTTTAATTGTTGGCAACTGCTATAACGAAAAATGTTTAAATTTGATAAGAAATTGCTGTTAAATTGGTGGTTTTTTATTAATTAAAGATTAACTATAAATTATTTCGATTCCGATTCCGGATTACTTTAGTTGCCTTGGCCATGTTTTAATACATATGTACGTATCTTTTCACAATTTTTGCTTCCAAATTGTGGATTTTTATAGAATTACAAACAGACAGATAGACAAGTTTTCATTTTTATATATCTCTCTATTCTAAAAAAAGTAACTAACGCTGTCACTGCCGCCGCCGCCGGTTTTGAATTTTTTGTGACCGGAGGTCTTTCTTCTTTAATATTAAGAAAACTATTGCATACAAAAAATATGAAAATCGGTGGTATTATAGCGAAATGTTTGATCAACACGCTAATGCATACAGTTTTCAAATCGAAGAATTATTTTAAGAGATATCTAATGCTAAAGTAGGACAAAATCGTTCCATTAAAATTTTTTTTATAGGAGCAAAAGCTATACATGTGAAATTAATCATTTTTAGATCATTTTATTCAATAGAAAATCCCGGTGTGCAGATTTCATTAATTTTTTTTTAATTTGACTCATTTTTTGAGGTTTTATTTCTAGTTTAAATTCAAATATTCAGCATCTTGACTGATATTTTTCACATATTTTAGAAAATGGTATTAATTTAAACTGTTGCCAACTATATAAACAGCGCAAACAATAATGTTTGCTTCAAAAAAAAAAATTATGTACACGTTACTATTATAAACAGAAAAAAACCTTCAAATTAGAATTAAATAATTAGGTATAAAAAGCAGGCACTTATTGGAAATTACGCCATTAAAACTATATATACATGTGAATTTTGAAAGAGAAAGGATATTGTAAAATAAATTCATTAACATGCGTTAGAAATCTGAAATAGAAGAAATTGCGTCACGTTACACTTATTATGCAAAATGAACAAAAAATAGTATTGCAAAACAGTTTAAATTTAAAAATTGCGCGAGACAAAATATTAGAGGTTAAATATTAGATTTGTTCAAAATTTTATTATTTGTCGTTTGATGTGAGGTGTTCAGCTATAAGTATGCAAATTTTCATGTCTCCAACATAATTAGGGGAAATATATTTAGGTTAGAAAAATTGCTTAAAATACACATGTTAGATCCCAGAGGGTTAAATATTAGACTTTTTCAAAATTTTATTATTTGCCGTTTGATGTGAGGAGATCAGCTATAAGTATGCAAAATTTCATGTCTCCAACTTAATTAGGGGCTGAGTTAGAAAAATTGCTTAAAATACACAAGTTAGAGCCCAGAGGGTTAAATATGACTTTTTCAAAATTTTATGATTTATCGTGTTATCGCAAGTGTTCAGCTATAAGTATGCAAACTTTCATGTCTCCAACTTAATTATTGGCTAAGTTAGAAAAATTGCTTAAAATACACAAGTTAGAGCCCAGAGGGTTAAATATTAGACCTTTTTCAAAATTTTATTATTTGTCGTTTGATGTGAGGATTTCAGCTATAAGTATGCAAATTTTCATGTCTCCAACTTAATTAGGGGCTGAGTTAGAAAAATTGTTTAAAATACACAAGTTAGAGCCCAGAGGGTTAAATATTAGACTTTTTCAAAATTTTATTATTTGTCGTTTGATGTGTGGTGTTCAGCTATAAGTATGCAAAATGTCATCTCTCCAACTTAATTAGGGGCTGAGTTAGAAAAATTGCTTAAAATACAGAAGTTAGAGACCGGAGGGTTAAATATGACTTTTTCAAAATTTTATGATTTATAGTATTATCGCAAGTGTTCAGCTATAAGTATGCAAACTTTCATGTCTCCAACTTAATTAGGGGATGAGTTAGGAAAATTGCTTTAAATACACAAGTTAGAGCGCAGAGGGTTAAATATTATACCTTTTTCAAAATTTTATTATTTGTCGTTTGATGTGAGATGTTCAGCTATAAGTATGCAAAATTTCATGTCTCCAACTTAATTAAATTAGAGGCTGACTTAGAAAAATTGCTTAAAATACACAAGTTAGAGCCCAGAGGGTTAAATATTAGACTTTTTCAAAATTTTATTATTTGCCATTTGATGTGTGGTGTTCAGCTATAAGTATGCAAATTTTCAAGTCTCCGACATGTATAGTTTCTGAGAACGGGCTCTGTGACAGACGGACAGACAGACAGACAAAGGAGTGAGACAGGTAGGGTTTCGTTAGATGAACAAAACTCTAAAAACATGCTGCAGATGAGTGTAACAACACCCTAAAATTACATTACCATCAGCGATCTACCAATCCCAAATTTAGTTTATATTCATTTCATATATTCTTATTCTTTTGTGTGGCCCTGCAAAATAACTATCAATATTATATACTGTAAAACCTCTGAATAGCAGACACCCCGAGAATGCAGAATTTGTCCTCTATTTAGAGGTGACCGCTACTGAGAGTAAAACATGTACAGTTATTTAAGAGTTGGTAATCGAAAAAATGTCCGCTAAATAGAGGTATCCGCTAATCGGGTGTGTCCGCTATGGAGGTTTTATTAGTAAAACCTCTGAATAGCGAATACCTCGGGAGGGCAGAATTTGTCCTCTATTTGGAGGTGTCCGCTACTGAGAGTAAAAAATGTACAGTTATTTAAGTGTTGGTAATCGAAAAAATGCCCCCTAAATAGAAGTGTCCACTAATCGGGTGTGTCCGTTATGGAGGTTTTATTGCATAATAATATCATCCTTTAAAAGAAAATTGCATGCTGTATGATAGACAGACAGACATCCAGAGAACGATAACCTCCCGGAGCAATAAACACTCATGTCTTTTGTTTTAATCATCCACAATTGTATGTCATACAACAGGCCAGATTTTATACAACAGGCTAAAAACGGTCACCGTGGTACGGAGTACTGTAATATTATTTGTTTGCCCACCAAAACTGATTGCCACGGGTTGTTGCAAGGTTTGTGATCACGTGGTTGAAACTGATCTATTCAATATTAATGCGTTCGTATTTTTTTTTTTATTTGCTCCATGTGTTCAAACCAGTTGTCTACGAAAACATCAACCGGTGAAAGTGACGCACACCAAATTTCTGTGACGTATGCAGATAAATTGTGCTTTTTTATCAGTTTTTTCTATATCATTTTTAGACGGTTTGGAACTTATTTTTCATAGTAGGTGCATTCAGTAGGCGACTCTCATAGGTACCTTCTGGTGCAATCAGAAACGAAATCCGACAAATATTTTTTGAGTTATGCTTGACGAAAAGTTTTTGTTAGGCTTTTTTATTTAGTAGGACATGGCGTTAATATCCATCGTAGTAGTAATGTGTCCGGACAGTAATATTTCGCTGAGTATTAGCCTTCGCTTCGCTCAGACAACTAATAAGTATGAATATTTATGTGGCAATAATAAAAGTGAAATTTTTGTATGACTTTTCTAAGATACAGAACAAAATTTATAATTAGAAAATTTATTGTTTTTTATGCTTCAAACGCTCAAACATTCTTTTACATTGGATTACACATTTGGTCATAAAATGCATATGAGTGACATTCGAACTATGTATCAAATTAATAGTAAAGCAAAATTCTTGGGTTAGACTAATGTCAGACGAACGACAATTTGTATGCTTTTATTTCAATATGAAAAAGAAACACTTGCGAGTGAAGGTGTTTCTTTTCATGTTGAAACATACAGCGTGCAAATAGTCATTCGTCAGACATTAGCCTTATGTTTCAGAGCTTGAATTGTTTAAAATTAGTTTAAACCAGGGGTGTAAAAATCTAGGCGCCAGCGGGCAGTTTCTCACCACTAAATTTTATTAGTTTTCTTCTCTTAAATTTTATTAGAATTTTTACAAAACATTTAGTCGAAATATTAGACGGAAAATAATGAGTAAAATTTAGTGGTGAGAGACTGCCCGCTGGCGCCTAGATTTTTACACCCCTGGTTTAAACCTTTGATTAAGGAGTCGGAAGTTATACATCTCGTAAACTACTGTTTCGTACCACTTATTTTTCGTAACATTAATGGAACAATAATCTCTACCATACTCTATTATTAAAATATTTTCAAGAGAAATCTACCAGAAAATAAATTTTTGCAAAAAGCGGTATAAATGAATATAAAAATAGTCGCTAGGCCTAACCCGTAATCAAACGTTTCATAGACAGTTCATATTTTACTTTGAAGTAACATGCAACTTTTCTAAGCATTAGATCAACTGTAAATGACTACTGAAGTGGCAGCAGTGATTGGAAAAAATTAGTTACCACTAGTCTTGTTCGAGGCTAACGAAAAAGACAGGATACTGCGGTGCATTCCACGTATCTTTTTTACAGACCACTGGAGTCATGTGATGCTCCAATGCACCAATGCAGTTGTACGAAAAGAGCATCACGTCACTCTAGCGGTCTGTAAAAAAAAGACACTTGCTATGCACCACGGTAGCCTGTCTTTTTCGTTAGCCTCGGTCTGGATGATATGAACTGCCTTGCCATCAAAGCTTAGCACTTAAGCATTATCTATAGGAGGATGCTTCTTAAGAGCAAAGGTTGCCAGTTTGGCCTCCAATTCCAATCAGAAATTTCGAGTTCGTATCATAAATGAAGAATAGCATTTTTTGGTTTACTTAACCTCTTCCCTACTGAGTATAATACAGCGTTAATAATTATTACTGAATTATTTCTCCTCTCGTTTGACTTTACAGCAAGATTTTTATTTTATTTGCTTTAACTCGAATCTTAGACTTCGAAACAAATCGTTCTAATATCGAAATTGTAATTATATTCGAGTATCATTAATAAAATGGGACAAAACGGTGGTCCCCGTTTGGGGACCCAGGGAGCGAAGAGGATAATGAAAAACCTTTCGTGATTACTTAAAGTAAAAATTCTTCTTTCGAAATTTCGGGTAGGATTTTGAAATTTCAGAATAAAACGGTCGGTCAAACTGGCAAGCCTGCTTAAGACCCTCTCACGAGAGTAAAAAGTATGGCCTCCATTGTTATCCAGAAAATCTGAATTCGTGACAGAAATTAGCAAGTTGGAAATAGCTCCTCAAACGTGGCAAATGAGGTGCGTTCGTACTATAACTAGTTTTATGAATATTTTTTGCACTGCATATTGTACTGAATGTATATTTTGGTGCACTTCATAAGTGAATATCAATTTCATTTTGTTCGAAAGGCTGTAACATCATTAAAATGCACTTGAAATAATTTTTCCCCATTCGCTTGATGTAACGAAAAAAATTTGACTGTCCTTCTTATTGAACTATACATCAGATTTTCATAAAATTTGAAATGACTAGACAAAATTTTGCAACAGTTATATATGTAATATTGCAGACCATTCGGTTGGGAATTTTTTTTGCTCCGTTATATGCGGACGGACAGACAGACGGACTGAACGACGTCTATAGGTGCTACGTATTTATATAATTGTGAACGCACCTAAAAATAGAATTTTCTGCTTTTTTAATGACAGAAATTTTGTGATTACTTAAAGTAAAGATTCTTCTATCAAAATTTCCGGTATTAACTTGAAATTTCGAAATGAAAATGAAAGGCAAACTGATAACCCTGATATTAGTCTTGCCAGGTTTTCACGTAAATCCCCTAGTAGCAGCGACTGGTCGCATTTTGCTAGGCCTTTCATCAATTCCTCGAAAGTTGCTCGAGAAATAATACACGTATATCATTGCGAGCAACATATGAGAACCAGTTTTGATGAGGCTATATTTCATCAACTAAAGCTAACACTATGAGCTCATTTGCCGATGAAAACGTGCTGATTGGTAACTCACCAACAACAGATAACTGCCCAATATCGAATCACTGTGAAATATGGGCGAAATCGCAGTTTTTCTGGAAGCGCAAATCTGATTGGTTGAAAGATGAAGGCTGCGCGAAGTCCCGGATGAAGTCGGTGTTGTTGTTTTGATGAACTCTCCAGCGAGGAAGGAGGAAGCGGACGCCATTGCTTCAGCGACAGCGTGAGCTCCTTGGAAGTTGAAAGAATACCTTTTCTCGGAAATATGTAAGTACCTATTTCATTCTTTCTGATGTTATTACTTTTTTCACAAATAAATGTTGTGAAAATACTATACAGACTTGACAATATTTCTGATTTTCCACGTTTTCCTGTACCCTTGAGTTTCATACACATTTTTTAATAGCTTGAAATTTTTATTATCATATCGGTAATTTGTCTCGAATAATAATGAAGTTCTTCATTATTGTTTTGTAATTAAACTGGTACAGAACGTGATTACATTTTTAAAATAATGTTTTTACGGGAAAAAATAAAAACCCGAATTCTGAAATAAAATCCGATTTTTCGGTCTCGGAGATTGGCAAGTCTGTATGTATATGTTGTTTCTGGTTGCTGTATGTATAAATCCTTTTACATTTTCTGATCGAGTAAAGAGAAAAAATATTTTAAAATAAGCAAAAAAAAAGTATCAATCATTCTGGCAACCAAAATGCTTTAATATTATTAAGTCAGGATTTAAGAAAAATAAAACCCCCTTTTAACACCTTTTTTTCAATAACACCCGAAATAACCCCTACAGCTGCGATTTTCAAAAAGAAACAGGCAGAGGAGGGAGGGGGGGGGATGATATTAAAATCCAAAAAAGTTCATAAAATACTCTGTCACTTAAGATAAAAAAAATTTTGGCAGGGTGCGCAAATATCAAAATAGTCAAATACTTAGTGCTGATTATACCGGGTGTCCCAAAAAGGACTGACTGATTTTAAAATTCAATAACTTGCAAATGGTGACAGATATTTAAAAAATTCTTGCAGGAGGGTTATGCATAAGGTCAAAAGTTTTATTACAGTGATTTTCGATTTTAGTTCGAATTACAAACAATAGATGGCGCTGTAAGCAATAGTCGCTAAATACAGGCTCGATTTCTGGTCCTTTCTCTTGTTCCATGCTGAAAAAGGAGATGGAAATGTATTATCCGGGCCACGAAGTACCAAAAATCGAGCCTGAATTCAGCGTCTATTGATCGCAGTGCCATCTATTGTTTGTAATTCGAACTAAAATTGAAAATCACTGTAAAAAAAACTTTTGACCTTATGCATAATCCTCCTGTAAGAATTTTTTAAATATCTGTCACCGTTTGCAAGTTACTGAATTTTAAAATCAGTCAGTCCTTTTTGGGACACCCGGTAAATATTTTAAGATTTTTGTGTTAAAGGAAAGAAATGATTAATTGCTGTCAAAGCTTAATATATATATATATTTTTTTAAAACTGAAAAAGGGTTATTTTGTATACTTAAAAGTAGGTGTGTGTACATTTTTCTTATACAGAAAGTAAAATTATTACAGTGCAGATAATGTATGATTTTTTTTTTAATTTGTCTATTTTCTGTGTTTTAAAATGTGTATTTTTGCTTTATTTTGATTGTCGCCATTTTAAAATGCACACTTTTGCGTGTTGTCTCCTAGAGTTTGGTAATCTGGGAGACAAAACGCAAAAACATGCCGATTTTGTGATTTGGTTTGGAAATGCACCAAGAAGGGGGGGATCAAAGTTTAGTTAAAATATTTTTGTTGGTTTTCAAGGGGGGGGGGGGTCATGACCTCCAGGACCGAAACTAGCCTTTCTTGCACCCGGGGCAAACATGGATTTTGGCGCCCCCCCCCCTCTTCCGTAAAGTATATTTACAAAGAGAATTTTACTAACTTTATAATAGACGATTTATTTTAAAATTTAAAATATATAATCATAAAATATGTAATACTGAACAATTTACACTGGCGGATCCAAGGGGGAGGTCCCTCTGAACATCAACAAAAATATTGTACAGATCATTTTTAAAATGACATATTCAGTAGAGTCCCGATTATTCGAGTCCCGCCTAACCGAGTTTCCGCTTTCACCGAGTTACTTTTTTCTGATGGACTGATGGCTTCCATTATTATGAAACAGCCATTATAAATGAAGTGTTAGCTGAAGATAAAAGAGCAGCCGTAAAAAGTTAGAACTCTGATTTTCTGGTCAGAATAAAGAAAAAAAATGACCATATTTTTTTTTTATTTTTTTTTTTTTTATCTTCATCTAACACTTTATTTATAATGGCTTTTTCATAATAATAGAAGCCATCAGTCCATCAGAAGAAAATGATCCATTCCAAAGGTATAATCCTTCATTTGGCGCCCCTTCGTTCTGGCGCCCGGGGCACATGCCCCCTCAGCCCCCCCTTAGTTTCGGACCTGATGACCTCTGTCACCTCCCTCTTGGATCCGCCATTCTAGATTACGTAGTTCAGTATTACATATTTTATGATTTCATATTTTTAATTTTAAAATAAGTCGGATATTAGAAAATTAGTAAAATTATCTTTCTAAATATACTTTGCAGAAGAGGGGGGGGGGGGGGGGTTTGCCCCGCCCGTTCCATGTTTGCACCCGGTGCAAAAAAGTCTAGTTTCGTTCCTGATCCAAGAGGGGGTGATGACCCCCCTCCCCCTAAACAACATAAAAATGCTAAAATTTATTTAAAAAATGAAATAATTTTTAATTTTTTTTAAATTTTAATGTTATTTAACTAAGTATTAAAGGAAAAAAATGATTAATTGCTGTCAAAGCTTAATATATATATACTTTTTAAACTAAAAAATGGTTGTTTTGTAGTATATAACCTTTACCGGTGCAGAGTAATTCTGTTCATAAACCGATGCAATAATGGACTGACACCGGAATTTATAAACAAATTTATTAGAAAATACGAACTTGCTTATTTTCACGTACATTATAATAGGAAAATTTTAATTAAATATTCTTGGTGCCATTTGTCAGTTTTGGAATTAAATTTAGGTGTCCTTTTTTTAAGGACGCCGCCCTCGAAATTGTTAAAAGTAGGCGTGTGTACATTTTTCTTGTACAGAAAGTAAAATTATTACAAGACTCATAATGTGTGATTTTTTAAAAAATTTTTTGTATTTCCTGTGTTTTAAAATATGTATTTTTGCTTTATTTTTATTGTCGCCATCTTAAAGTGAACGTTTTTGCGTGATGCCTCCTAGAGTTTGGAAATTCTGGGAGACAAAACGCAAAAACGTGCCGATTTGGTGATTTTTTTTGGGAAAACACCAAGAAGGGGATCAAAGTGCAGTTTAATTTGGGTACTCTAACTCAGTAGCAGAACGGCACCAGGCACTGCATTTTTTTATGCCTGGTAAACAATGGCGGATCCAAGAGGGGAGGATAATGACACCCCCCTGAACAACAGAAAAATGCAAAAAATTATTTAAAAAATGAAATATATTTTTAACTAGTTTTGAATTCTAATGTTATTTAATTATGTATTAAAAGAAAAAAAGGATTAATTGCTGTCAAGTCAAAGCTTAATATATATATATATATATTTTTTTTTAACTGAAAAAGGGTTGTTTTGTATTTAAAAGTAGGTGTTTGTAGTACAAACTGTACATTTTTCTTGTACAGAAAATAAAATTATTACAGGGCGGATAATGATTTTTTTTTCAAAATTTGTGTATTTTCTGTGTTTTAAAATATGTATTTTTGCTTTATTTTGATTGTCGCCATCTTAAAATGCATACTTTTGTGTGGTGTCTCCTAGAGTTTGAAAATCTGGGAGACAAAACGCAAAAACATACCAATTTGGGGATTTTTTTTTTTTTTTGAAACACACCAGGAAGGGGATTAAAGTAGAATATTTTTGTTGATGTTCATGACCCCCCCCCCCTCTGACGCCAGTCATCTCCCCCTTGTATCTGCCATTGTAGATTACGTAGTTCAGTATTACATATTTTAAATTTTAAAGTAAGTCTAATATTAGAAAATTAGTAAAATTCTCTTTCTAAATATACTTTGCAGAAAAGGGGGGGGGGCAAAATCCATGTTTGCCCCAGGTGCAAAAAAGGCTAGTTTCGGCCCTGATCCAAGAGGGGGGGTAATCCCCCCCCCCCTTGAACAATAGAAAAATGCTAAAAATTATTTAAAAAATGAAATATATTTTATATTCTTTTTGAATTTTAATGTTATTTAATTACTATGTATTAAAGGAAAAAAAAAAGATTAATTGCAGTCAAAGCTTAATATATACAGTAGACTCCCTCAAATCTGCAAACCTAAAATCCACACATCATTACAGATGTAAACAATGAAAGTTTTAGTTCAGATGCCAGAACACAATTACAGAATTTTTTAGTTTTATATAATTATTCTGCATGTATTTTAATATGAAATTATAGATAATATGACTGAACTCATGGTTTTTCATGAAATAAGTATAAATTTATTTCTGGTAAAAATCAAGATATTGCCAATATCATTGGTAATAATCACAATCTTTTTACTAAATATATATATGTATCAATCAAACTTTTTTGCATATTAAATCTGACTAAACCTTAAATACAACTTCCTTACTTTATGATTTTTATGTGAAATTATTAACATGGTACCTTTAAGAGGAAAGTTTCATTCAATAATTCATCTTTATTATGCATATTTAATTGTACATTAATTATTTAATTTTTAATAATTTAACTTTATTTTTATTTAAAAATATTAATCATTTTTAAAATTATCTTACTGTTTATTATTTTAGTTTAATACTTTACTATTTTAATATTTTGCTGTACTGCAAGCATTCATATAATTTCGATTACATCATTAGCTACATTCAAATTACTGTTTAAAAAATGTAAACAAAACAATAACCAGAAATCTGCAAAATTTTAAAATCAGCACAACCTCTGGTCCCAAGCTGTGCGGATTTGAGGGAGTCTACTGTATATATTTTTTAACTAAAAAAGTGTTGTTTTGTATTTAAAAGTAGGTGTGTATACATTTTTCTTGTACAGAAAATAAAATGATTACCAGGCGGATAATGTAGGATTTTTTTTTTTCAAAATTTGTGTATTTTCTGTGTTTTAAAATATGTATTTTTGCTTTATTTTTATTGTTGCCATCTTTAAATGCATGCTTTTGCATGATGTCTCCTAGAGTTTGGGATTCTAAGAGACAAAACGCAAAAACGGGCCAATTTGGTTATTTTTTTGGAAACGCACCGAGAAGGGGATCAAAGTGCAGTTTCATTTGGGTACTCTGCCACTCAGTAGCAGAACAGTAGCAGGTGCTGCATTTTTTTTTTTTTTATGCCTGGTAAACAATGGTGGATCCAAGAGGTGGGTCATGAGCATGACACCCCCCCCCCCCCCCCCCCACCACCACCACCATCATCACCTGAACAACAGAATAATGCTAAACATTATTTAAAAAATGAAATTTTAAATTCTTTTTGAATTTTTATGTTATTTAATTATGTATTAAAGGGAAAAATTGATTAATTTCTGTCAAAGCTTAATATTATATATACTTTTTAAACTGAAAAAGGGTTGTTTTGTATTTAAAAGTAGGTGTGTGTACTATATTTTTCTTGTACAGGTAGTAAAATTATTACCGAGCGGATAATGTATGATTTTTTTTTTCAAAATTTGTGTATTTTCTGTGTTTTAAAATATGTATTTTTGCTTTATTTTTATTGTTGCCATCTTTAAAAGCATGCTTTTGCATGATGTCTCCTAGAGTTTTTGATTCTAGGAGACAAAACGCAAAAACGGGCCAATTTGGCGATTTTTTTGGAAATGCACCGAGAAGGGGATCAAAGTGCACTTTCATTTGGGTACTCTGCAACTCAGTAGCAGAACGGTAGCAGGTACTGCATTTTTTTTATGCCTGGTAAACAATGGTGGATCCAAGAGGTGATTCATGAGCATGACCCCCCACCGCCCCCCTATCACCTGAACAACAGAATAATGCTAAACATTATTTAAAAAATGAAATAATTTTAAATTCTTTTTGAATTTTAATGTTATTTAATTATGTATTAAAGGGAAAAAATGATTAATTTCTGTCAAAGCTTAATATTATATATACTTTTTAAACTGAAAAAGGGTTGTTTTGTATTTAAAAGTAGGTGTGTGTACTACATTTTTCTTGTACAGGTAGTAAAATTATTAACAAGCGGATAATGTATGATTTTTTTTTTTTCAAAATTTGTGTATTTTCTGTGTTTTAAAATGTGTATTTTTGCTTTATTTTGATTGTCGCCATTTTAAAATGCACACTTTTGCGTGTTGTCTCCTAGAGTTTGGTAATCTGGGAGACAAAACGCAAAAACATGCCGATTTTGTGATTTGGTTTGGAAATGCACCAAGAAGGGGGGTATCAAAGTTTAGTTAAAATATTTTTGTTGGTTTTCAAGAGGGGGGGTGTCATGACCTCTGTTACCTCCCCCTTGGATCCGCCATTCTGGATTACGTAGTTCAGTATTACATATTTTATGATTTCATATTTTTAATTTTAAAATAAGTCAGATATTAGAAAATTAGTAAAATTATCTTTCTAAATATACTTTGCAGAAGAGGGGGGGGGGGGTTGCCCCGCCCGTTCCATGTTTGCACCCGGTGCAAAAAAGTCTAGTTTCGTTCCTGATCCAAGAGGGGGTTTTAACCCCCCTCCCCCTGAACAACATAAAAACTAAAATTTATTTAAAAAATGAAATAATTTAAATTTTTTTTTTAATTTTAATGTTATTTAATTAAGTATTAAAGGAAAAAAATGATTAATTGCTGTCAAAGCTTAATATATATATACTTTTTAAACTAAAAATTGGTTGTTTTGTAGTATATAACCTTTACCGGTGCAGAGTAATTCTGTTCATAAACCGATGCAATAATGGACTGACACCGGAATTTATAAACAAATTTATTAGAAAATACGAACTTGCTTATTTTCACGTACATTATAATAGGAAAATTTTAATTAAATATTCTTGGTGCCATTTGTCAGTTTTGGAATTAAATTTAGGAGTCCTTTTTTAAGGACGCCGCCCTCGAAATTGTTAAAAGTAGGCGTGTGTACATTTTTCTTGTACAGAAAGTAAAATTATTACAAGACTCATAACGTGTGATTTTTTAAAAAAATTTTTGTATTTCCTGTGTTTTAGAATATGTATTTTTGCTTTATTTTTATTGTCGCCATCTTAAAGTGAACGTTTTTGCGTGATGTCTCCTAGAGTTTGGAAATTCTGGGAGACAAAACGCAAAAACGTGCCGATTTGGTGATTTTTTTGGGAAAACACCAAGAAGGGGATCAAAGTGCAGTTTAATTTGGGTACTCTAACTCAGTAGCAGAACGGCACCAGGCACTGCATTTTTTTATGCCTGGTAAACAATGGCGGATCCAAGAGGGGGGATAATGACACCCCCCTGAACAACAGAGAAATGCAAAAAATTATTTAAAAAATGAAATATATTTTTAACTAGTTTTGAATTTTAATGTTATTTAATTATGTATTAAAAGAAAAAAAGGATTAATTGCTGTCAAGTCAAAGCATAATATATATATATATTTTTTTTAACTGAAAAAGGGTTGTTTTGTATTTAAAAGTAGGTGTTTGTAGTACAAACTGTACATTTTTCTTGTACAGAAAATAAAATTATTACAGGGCGGATAATGATTTTTTTTTTCAAAATTTGTGTATTTTCTGTGTTTTAAAATATGTATTTTTGCTTTATTTTGATTGTCGCCATCTTAAAATGCATACTTTTGTGTGGTGTCTCCTAGAGTTTGAAAATCTGGGAGACAAAACGCAAAAACATGCGTATTTGGGGATTTTTTTTTTTGAAACACACCAAGAAGGGGATTAAAGTAGAATATTTTTGTTGGTGTTCATGACCCCCCCCCCCTCTGACGCCAGTCATCTCCCCCTTGTATCTGCCATTGTAGATTACGTAGTTCAGTATTACATATTTTATGATTACATATTTTAAATTTTAAAGCAAGTCTAATATTAGAAAATTAGTAAAATTCCCTTTCTAAATATACTTTGCAGAAGAGGGGGGGGGGGGTGCAAAATCCATGTTTGCCCCGGGTGCAAAAAAGGCTAGTTTCGGCCCTGATCCAGTAGGGGGGCTAATCCCCCCCCTGAACAATAGAAAAATGCTTAAAATTATTTAAAAAATGAAATATATTTTATATTCTTTCTGAATTTTAATGTTATTTAATTACTATGTATTAAAGGGAAAAAAAAAGATTAATTGCAGTCAAAGCTTAATATATACAGTAGACTCCCTCAAATCTGCAAACCTAAAATCCACACATCATTACAGATGTAAACAATGAAAGTTTTAGTTCAGATGCCAGAACACAATTACAGAATTTTTTAGTTTTATATAATTATTCTGCATGTATTCTAATATGTAATTATAGATAATATGACTGAACTCATGGTTTTTCATGAAATAAGTATAAATTTATTTCTGTTAAAAATCAAGATATTGCCAATATCATTGGTAATAATCACAATCTTTTTACTAAATATATATATGTATCAATCAAACTTTTTTGCATATTAAATCTGACTAAACCTTAAATACAACTTCCTTACTTTATGATTTTTATGTGAAATTATTAACATGGTACCTTTAAGAGGAAAGTTTCATTCAATAATTCATCTTTATTATGCATATTTAATTATACATTAATTATTTAATTTTTAATAATTTAACTTTATTTTTATTTAAAAATATTAATCATTTTTAAAATTATCTTACTGTTTATTATTTTAGTTTAATACTTTACTATTTTAATATTTTGCTATATTGCAAGCATTCATATAATTTCGATTACATCATTAGCTACATTCAAATTACTGTTTAAAAAATGTAAACAAAACAATAACCAGAAATCTGCAAAATTATAAAATCCGCACAACCTCTGGTCCCAAGCTGTGCGGATTTGAGGGAGTCTACTGTATATATTTTTTAACTAAAAAAGTGTTGTTTTGTATTTAAAAGTAGGTGCGTACACATTTTTCTTGTACAGAAAATAAAATGATTACCAGGCGGATAATGTAGGATTTTTTTTTTTTCAAAATTTGTGTATTTTCTGTGTTTTAAAATATGTATTTTTGCTTTATTTTTATTGTTGCCATCTTTAAATACATGCTTTTGCATGATGTCTCCTAGAGTTTGGGATTCTAAGAGACAAAACGCAAAAACGGGCCAATTTGGCGATTTTTTTGGAAACGCACCGAGAAGGGGATCAAAGTGCAGTTTCATTTGGGTACTCTGCCACTCAGTAGCAGAACGGTAGCAGGTGCTGCATTTTTTTTTTTTTTTATGCCTGGTAAACAATGGTGGATCCAAGAGGTGGGTCATGAGCATGACCCCCCCCCCCCTATCACCCGAACAACAGAATAATGCTAAACATTATTTAAAAAATGAAATAATTTTAAATTCTTTTTGAATTTTAATGTTATTTAATTATGTATTAAAGGGAAAAAATGATTAATTTCTGTCAAAGCTTAATATTATATATACTTTTTAAACTGAAAAAGGGTTGTTTTGTATTTAAAAGTAGGTGTGTGTACTACATTTTTCTTGTACAGGTAGTAAAATTATTAACGAGCGGTTAATGTATGATTTTTTTTTCAAAATTTGTGTATTTTCTGTGTTTTAAAATATGTATTTTTGCTTTATTTTGATTGTCGCCATCTTAAAAGGCATACTTTTGCGTGGTGTCTCCAAGAGTTTGGAAATCTGGGAGACAAAACGCTAAAACGTGCCAATTTGGTGATTTTTGTTTGGAAACGCACCAAGAAGGAGATCAAAGTTTATTTAGAATATTTTTGTTGGCCATCGCCCCACCCTGGGATCTGCCATTGTAGATTACGTAGTTCAGTATTACATATTTTATGATTTCATATTTTAAAGTTTAAAATAAGTCGGATATTAGAAAATTAGTAAAATTCTCTTCGTAAATATACGTTGCAGAAGAGGGGGGAAGGTGCGTCAAAATCCATGTTTGCCCCGGGTGCAAAAAAGGCTAGTTTCAGCCCTGATCCAAGAAGGTGGATAATGACCCCCCCCCCCCCTCTGAACAACAGAAAAATGCTAAAAATTATTTAAAAAATGAGTGCAAATTAGTGATATTTTTGCACAACCGATTGATACGTTTGCGAGTTTTTTACTATGAAAGGTTGTTGAAATTAAATTTTTTTTCCCTTGACTGATCAACAAATTTTGTGGGGGTTTTCCCCCAAGATCGATTGACAAGTTTTGTGTTATTTTTCATGGCCAATTAATGAATTCGGGTGGGGGGGGGGGTGATTCTTATCCGAATTTTCAGAAAATTTAAGGCATTAAGTTCAAAAAATTATGAAAAATCAGTCATCAGTCTGGAAATTCAGACATAAAAAATATATAACTGAAAAAGCGACAAATGGTCACCAAAAAAATTGATTTTGTCAGTTGTTCGCAGAAAAAACATTTTAATCAAAGCATCATGAATAAAACGCAAATTTCATCAAAGAATCACAGAAAAAACATGAATCTCATTAACCTTCTGAGCGTCTTGCAAAAGGGTAAAATTGTAATGTTGTTTTCTTTGCATTTTGTTTTAAATGCTAATAAAATATGATTCTTTCAACATTATAAAAAAAACTCAATTACAAATATGAATGTAATTCTTAAGATTATTAATAATTCTTCAATATATTTAAAATTCCATAAATCTATAGAATTATATTATCTTAAATATTGCTTGTATTGCTGTGAAACTTGGAGCTTAGTGAACGGAATAATACGCTCCAAACACTTAGAGGGTTAAAGGATTGCGAAAACTTAAATTTTGTCTAAAGATCGCGAAAACTCAAATTTTGTCAAAGGATCGCAAAAAATCAAATTTTGTCAGAGGATCGAGGAAACTCAAATTTCTTCGAAGGATCACAGAAACTCAAATTTCTTCGAAGGATCACGGAAACTCAAATTTCTTCGAAGGATCGCAGAAACTCAAATCTCTTCGAAGTATGCTGAAAACTCAAATCTCTTCGAAGTATGCTGAAAACTCAAATTTCTTCGAAGGATGTCGAAAACTCAAATTTCTTCGAAGGATGTCGAAAACTCAAATCTCTTCGAAGTATGCTGAAAACTCAAATTTCTTCGAAGGATGTCGAAAACTCAAATTTCTTCGAAGGATGTCGAAAACTCAAATTTCTTCGAAGGATGTCGAAAACTCAAATTTCTTCGAAGGATGTCGAAAACTCAAATTTCTTCGAAGGATGTCGGAAACTCAAATTTCTTCGAAGGATGTCGGAAACTCAAATTTCTTCGAAGGATGTCGGAAACTCAAATTTCTTCGAAGGATGTCGGAAACTCAAATTTCTTCGAAGGATGTCGGAAACTCAAATTTCTTCGAAAGATGTCGGAAACTCAAATTTCTTCGAAGGATGTCGGAAACTCAAATTCTTCGAAGGATGTCGGAAACTCAAATTTCTTCGAAGGATGTCGGAAACTCAAATTTCTTCGAAGGATGTCGGAAACTCAAATTTCTTCGAAGGATGTCGAAAACTCAAATTTCTTCGAAGGATCGCAGAAACTCAAATCTCTTCGAAGTATGCTGAAAACTCAAATCTCTTCGAAGGATGTCGAAAACTCAAATTTCTTCGAAGGATGTCGAAAACTCAAATTTCTTCGAAGGATGTCGAAAACTCAAATTTCTTCGAAGGATGTCGAAAACTCAAATTTCTTCGAAGGATGTCAAAAACTCAAATTTCTTCGAAGGATGTCGAAAACTCAAATTTCTTCGAAGGATGTCGAAAACTCAAATTTCTTCGAAGGATGTCGAAAACTCAAATTTCTTCGAGGGATGTCGAAAACTCAAATTTCTTCGTAGGATGCCAAAAACTTGAATTTAGTAGTCAAAGGTCCTCTTAAAAAATGCAAATTTCATCAAAGGTCATAGGGGAAAAAACGCAAATTTTGTGAATGGTTCGCAGAAAAAAGTTGCGGTTTCTTTAGAAAACAGCACACACACACACATACAAATATTTGTTTATTTTTATAGGTATAGTTTTTCACCCCTTGGTGATGAGAGCCCTTTGAGGCTTAATTTTAATCTTTTACCACCGGTTTTTAAAAACAGAAAATTTTCTTTAGTTGAATCGCGAAAATCCTCTGATTAAATAAGGTAAATTTTTCATTAAAAAATAACTGGTGAGAATAATGAAGGATTCTGAGTACCTTAAGTGGCACATATACCGATCGCTTGTCCCCTAGGGGTTAATCTGAAATAATAGACTGAACTAACTTTTGAAAAATTGGTTTTAACCTGAACCCAACTTGCAGTAATGTACGCTCAGCCTGAAATCGACCCGAACCAAAAACAAAGTTTACTCAACTTGCAACAAAAATAATTAGCTCCAGAAGAAAATTGATTGTTCTCCCTACCCCCCCCCCCTCACCTATCTGCTGTAACCTTTCAGAAAATTTGTTGTAAATTTCAGATTTTGATTTTTTTTTTTATTCTGATTCAACTGCAAATTTAACGGTTACTTTTTGCCATAGATTGGACGAAATTCTGTTTTTCAACAGTCAGTTTGTTAATCAAAGAAAATGCCAGGGAGTCCTGTTTTGACTATAATTTCGTTAAGGATATAATAAAACAATTTCATTCTGAAATGGATATTCATGATGCCATCAGCAAATATACATTGTTCATGCAAGTAGTTAAAAATGGAGGCATGTTAAATATTGCAAAGTTTCCTGAAATTTTTTAAAGCGAGCATAATCATACATTTTCAATAATTTCCAAAGTTATAAATGTTGAGCTTGTGCTGTCTGTCACAATTTTACCTTCTGAAAGGAAATTCAGGGCACAAAATCGAATAAAAACTAATTTCTGAACTACATTTAACAACCCCATTGTAAGAACTCATGACATTTGATTGAAAGTTGAATAATAGACTGTATAACAGCTTGATTTTCTTCCTTATTGAAAAAATTTTGCATACTAATTATTCTGAATTGTTGATTTAAATTGCTTCAATGGTATTTTGTCATGTCCGTGTTAATGTATTACTTTAAATAGCATGTAAAATAACAGTGAATTTTAAAGATTTTTTCCCTCCCCCCCCCCCCCTCCTCCCTTAAACAGCTCAACTCCACCTCCATTTATAAATGTTAGGAGGGAGACTCTCTTCCTAAGAAAAATTTAATTTCAAGCCCTGTCTTGACCAATTATCAAATTTTTCGACCGATTTACAAATCCTGCCATTTCGTCTTCTGACTGATTCACAAAATTACTCTGTTTTTCCTCTGTTGCATTGAAAAATTGCATGATTTTTTTATTCTGAGGTGGATAGACAATTTGATTTTTTTTTCTCCATCAATCGATCACAATTAATTGATTTTGCAGTTATATTCTTGCATGGAGTTGGCAAATTTCTCGATTTTTCCCCTTCTCTATGACCAATTGACAAATTTCGCATTCCCTTCCCATATTCGATGAATTTTGCTATTTTTTTCCCCTCAGCCAATTAGTGAAATTCAAATTTTTTTATTGCAGCCGATTGACATATTTTGCAATAAAATTAAATAAAAAGGGTGCATCCAAAAGAGCAGTAAGGACCACTGGGTGCATAATGTAGTTTGAAAAGGTCCACCGTGCTTTACGCCCTTCCAAATTAGCCTAGAGTCAATACTATTTGTACATTAAAATTCCTTATCTTAAAAAAAAGAATTCTATTTTATGATTCTTAACTTTTAGCATTGCACCTGAAAAACATCAAGAAATCCAGAAATTTTATGCAATTGCTTTTTTTTGTGTCTCGGTACTTTAATGAAATGCAATACATTTTATTTTTTTTATATTAATTTTTTTTTTATCCTTAGGATGTTCTTGAAATTCCTATGAGACCACTCTCTGAGAAGGCAAACAGTGTTTCCTTGCATCGTGATTTTTAAGAGAAATCTAAGGGTAATTATAATTATGTTTATGCTAAAGAAACTACTTTTTGCAGCAGATGCTGCTTAATGTGATTATGTGTAATATCAGCCTGTTAGTGTTATCAAAATCATCATGTCCCGACCTAACAATTCATGCTAAAAGCATCGCTCTGTGTGATAAATACTTTGTTTAATGGTATTGCCTTTTCAGCAGCAGTTACAAGCGAAGTTCTGTTAAAAAGCCCTTTCAAGGCATGAATTCTAAATAAGAAAAAATGTAGCAATTTATCCCTATGAATTTTTTGTGATCACGTTGCAGATGCATGCATGACCTGGGAATATGCAGTCAATTAAGGAATGTAGGTGAGTAGCTCGCAACAGCTGCTGCAAGGGGAAAGCTTCAGTAAACCTCGGAATGGGAACAAAAATTATATACCTGCTAGCAGCGTCACATAACCATTTATTTCGTTATCAAATAAAGTTCTAGTCAGACAATAAAGGTCAAAATTAGCACTAGCCACCGGCCACAGGGCCAGTAAATGAGAAAAAGTGGCCAGTGAAAAATTGTCTATCAGCGGCCACTTTTTTACAAGGAGAGAATAAAATTTTCTTGCATTTCATCAAGGATTCTGCTTTTTTTGGGTTCCAATATATTTACATTAACATATTTATTTGGGCTGTTCAGTTTTAGATGAATATTTATAGAAATTTTACTGTTTAGTATTTTTAAATAAAAAAGTGGCCACTTAAAAAACTAGTTCTACCGGCCAGTGGCCGCTAATGAAATTTCCCAATTTTGACCTATATCAGACAACCAGTTGTGGTAAGTTGTATATTGTTCAATTATCTTTGAAAGTCAATGGCAATGGCTACTATGAATGAAAAGCAAATGGATTTAAGTATTTAAAAAAAATTAGATTTTACATCGTTATATTTTACCTCAAATGAGCCAACACAATGCTGCAGTTCAATTAAAAATTATTCAACCTCTTATGTGCAAAATCTTTAAAAATCGAAAGATTTTTAATAAAAAAAGAAAAGAATGGTAATACAGAATATTACAAACTGAAGTGGAAAAGATGCTGACATTTTTGTTTTCAAACAATCGGAAAAAAGATGCAAGAGTCAGTGGTCTACTCATGTGACAAAAAGCAGATGATTTAGCAGGGAAAATGGGAGAAAAGTGGATTTGTTGCAGTTGATGGCTGGTTTCAGCATTGGCAGAAAGAGAAAACATAGATTAAAGCAGATGGCTTAGTAGAAAATAGGAAAAAGTAGATTTGTTGCTAGTGACGACTAACTTCGGTATTGGAAAAAATGTGAAAGCATTGTTTAAAGCAGTTAGTATAGAAAAATGGATTTGTTGCAAGTAATGCCAGCTTCAGCATTGGAGAAAACATGAAAAATAATATTTTAAGAGTCCATAGAAAACAAAAAGATGCTAATATGACAGCTACAGAAAAATTGGTGAAAGGGGAGTGGCCAAAACTTATGTTTTCATATATAGTGTTTAACCCTTTCGAGGGTGGTGTCATTAAAAAAGGACACCTAATTTTGGTTGAGTTGGAAATGAGTTGATGAAAAATGAGTTGGAAATTTTGAAATGCGGTTTACAACATTGGTCGGACAATTTTCAAACATGGTACAGATATGAAAAATTCATTATTAAAATTTTCAGGGAGAATTGTAAAAAGCAAAAATTACCGAAACCCTTCAATATATTTTATCCCTTTTAAAGTCATAATTTCAACAAGGATGAGTAATACTTTTCTACATAATAGTATTACTGGACATAGTATTATCTTAAATCACTTATTCTTATCAATTGGAAGGTTTGCGAGCAGGCCCACTTGAAAAAATCACTGTCGTTTTTTTTTCAAATTCTCTCATGCTTTCACAGCTGTATCATTATTTAATCTAAGTAAAATAATGAACATAATTTTAACAAGAGTTTATTAAAAGTAATTTATTTGATTTTTAATTAATTAAAGAATATTTTTAATTAATCAATTCTTGATTGAATTAAAGTTTTAGAAAATGCAAAGATAAATGCCAATTTGGGGGTGGAGTGGGCGGCTAGCTTTTTCAAGTGTTTCTCTGAAGGGCATTATTTCCACTTAGAAATATTGATTTTGAAATATATTTTAAATTTTATAACACAAATTGTGAAAATTTGGCTTTTTTTTTTTTTTCTCCTCGGGTTTGCAAGAATAAAATTATACAAAATTGTAGATTTTTTTTGTTTGTTTGTTTGGTTTCTGCACATGGGGCCTGAAATAAAACAGATATTGTAAAATTTTAATCTGTGTGACTGAAAATAAAGCCAAAAATGTAAAATTTTCGCTTCAAACTGTCTGCAATCTGTCTCGAATCGAAAGGTCTGTGTGACATAAAATAACGATGGTGGTGTAAACTTTTTACAAATTTTACAGGAGCTCATTGAAATTTAATTTTTTTTTTTTTTTGGGGGGGGGGGGAATTGTTTTTAGAAAAAAGTGTCATCTTTTCCAACCTTTTTTCTCTAACTGCAGTGTAGCTCAAAGAATATATTATTATTACAACAAAATATTCTGCTATTTCCAAAAAGAAAAAACGTGATTGGTTGATCCATTTAAACTGTATATTTTACATGTCAAGCTAAAAATGTTGTATATGCAACTGACAATATCTCTATCAGTTTTAAGAGTTGTTGTTGTATAATAAAAATATCTGTTATACTACAAACTATGAATAATAACTGGATAAATTCAGTTTTTATGATACTTTATTCTTTCTATGTAAAAAAAGAAAAGAAATTGGATTACTTTTCGACACAATGAATGGTATACTGCCTTTAAAGAAAATTATAGAAAATCCAATAAAATCATAAAACCACCTTTTCTTCATAGCAAAAAGCTGGTTTTTTTTATTGTTGTTGTTTGAAATAATATTTTGGGTGAAATCTGTAGGGTATATTGATATAAGTGCCAGGTTTCAATATGGAGAAAATCTCCAAAATTGCTTCTTTGTAAAATGGTTAATAACGCTGAAACTGTTTGTAGAAACAAAGTGTAATTTTGTATATGAAGTCTTAATTTTTTTTTCTTTGTAAATTTGCAGGTTGCTATTGGAAAGTTTTATCTTTGTTAATTTTAGCTTGTATATAGAAAAATTAACAGATGTTAAATAACAGTAGGCATTAAAGGTCTGCACAGACCAAAATTTTTACAATTATTTCAAATTGTGCAAACCCAAAAAATCCAAGATAAATAAATAAAAAAAAATGCTAAGCTGGGGCCAAAATCATAAATCCACCTTCAGTTTCTATTTTTGAATTAGTATTCAACCATCTCAAAAGATATTTTTTCTTTCTTAAAAATTTCAAAATGGACTTTTTTTTTTTTTAGAATGACCCCATATCTCTCCCATGGAAATAAAATACTACAAGTGTACTTAATAAAGCTAACTGAAATAAACCACACTTTTATATGTATATACATACACATGATTATGCATAAAAATTTACTGTTTTGTTCTCTTTTTGTCTAGCTTTGTGAACTGCATTTTACATCTGCTGACATTCATGAGTTCCCCCTCTACACTGCAGAAAATGGAATATGTTACCTACGCTTAAGAAAAGGTGGCATTCCGTCCTGTTTGATTCTTTGACCAGAACACTTCTAAAACAAGATACTTCATGTAATTCTCCAGATACAAAATAAAGATCAATTTCTCTTGAGAATTCTTTTTCCAAAGTTATTTTAAACGCATTAGCTTTTGTTTGTTCCTGTTGGAACATTATTTATAAATAAAAACAGTGTAATTGATGCACTTATATATTTAAACTTACTTTGAATTTCTTTTGTTGTGTATGTTATGTCTTATTTAAAAATAAATAAATCTTAAATTTATATCAAATGAGTTAATTAAAGTTTGATTTGGAAATTATTAGCTATATTTGAGTATGTGAGTTTCAAAATTTGCCTTATCCAGTAAATCAAATTTTGGGAAATCGTGAAAAACCTCTGATTGTGTCCATTGGTTTTCATTGTAAACCAAGATTTTACAATGCCAGAAATACACAATAAAGCTAGTGTTTTGCAGATGGTATTGTTTTCCAGATTCATGTCCACCGGTACCAGTAGAATGGAATGACAGAGAAAACTCTATTTTTTAACTTTTAGATAAGGAGTTTTGAAACTGGTGTCCTCATTAAATTCTTATGCATGAATATTCAATAAATATTTTATTATTTCTACTTTTTATGGGATGTGAATGTACAAAGCAACATTTGAATCATCTGTGACAATTAATTGCTTCAGAAACTTTTTTAACGTAGAAGATTTTTGTTTCGATTTATACGAAGGGTTACAGGAAGAAGCAACAACATTTTTTTTTTTTTTTCTGTCATTGTTTAACCTTAATAAAACTTTCAAATAATACATTTATATTAAATGAGTAAGTTAATTGAACAGAATTTAAGTACTTTTTGTGTACGCTAATTTCAGATGTACATAGTTTGCAGCCAATCAAATAAGTTTTAGACCAATAAAGTTTATTTAAATATGTTGCATAATATGTAAAAAATAGAAATAACATAAATCTTATTTATTAAAATTTCTCAGCAGATTATGCACTAGAAATTAGGGTATTTTATTCATTTAGTAATTAAAAAATGCAGATAGTATATGTAGATTCTTAAAACAACACTTCAAGTTTAGAAACAATAAGATAAAATAGCTAACATTAATGTGATATTTTATATAGGCATAGAGATATAAAACTGAAAAAAAATCTAATTAAGATAATGTATTTTTTCAGTTATCTGCCCTAATATCTAAACAGAAAGTAACAGGAGATGGCTGTTGCTATTAAACAACAAAAAGTACATTCAAATCTCATTAACATGTACAGAATTAACCTGGTGTACTTTTAATATAAATTTTTCCTACAATGCCTGTCAAAATTAATACAACGGTTTTATTAATAATAATATAAACTGATGATAACATCAGGAAAAAACTTTTAATTTGCCTTGAGATTTATGTTAACGAGGTTTGACTGTATAACTACTACAATAGTATTTTAAATTTTGTTTCAATCAGAAATTTATGGATTAATAAACAAAATCAGTTAAATGTTAAACATTTTAAATATCACGAGCATTAAAGCCTTTGCTTATTCCACTTTGTGTGGATTTGTCCGCATTCAACTATTGTGACCTATGCATCTGGATGCATAAGTCTAGGTGTTGAAAATATTTTTTCCTACACTTCCAGAGAATGTTGATCCTGTGCTGCTTAATGAAGCCCAATTCCATAATAAATATAAATTTATGTAAATGTTTTGAATGAAAAAAATCATAACAGCAGTGTTGTGGGAAAAAAATTATCAGAAAGTCTCAAAAAGTTATTTTCAAATACATTTGACAATTAGATTGATCAATAATTAGTAATATATTAATTTAAATAGTTTTTCTGTCAATTTTTCTTAAATCATATTAAGATACAAATATTTCAGAGGGGGAAATCCCCTACCTTCCCTACAGTTAGGGTTTTCACAGACAATACAATTGTGAAGTATCAGCATGACATAAGACTAATAGAAAAGAAATTAACCGTAGGTGTGAAAGTTGTGAATATTAACCCCTTGAGGGACGATGGGATATATTTTATCCCACCTACGTTTAATCGAGATTTGCACCGGAAACTTTTAAATAAATTTTATTTTTGTAACTTTGATGGAAAAAACTTGTAAAATTGCTTTTCTTTATTTTGAAACGGAATTTTTCAAAGATCCCGGTGTGAATTTAACATTACAGGAACACAATCACTTGCCTCTCAAGGGGTTAAATGAAATTGATTTGACTTAAAAATGGAACTTGCAAAGCTGAACCTAATTCATACATTTGTTTTAGAAATATAATCTGTTATTACAGTGTGCTTCTTCAAGAGTTATTTTTTTGCACTTTACAGATATGAATTATCAAATATTTAACAAAGAAATTGTAATAAGTATACTTATTACCACCTTCCCACGTAGTGAAAGAAGAAAAAAACTTTAAACCAGAAATTTATTTAATGAAATAAAGTTTATTTCAAATCACTACTAAATAGAAGCAAGGCACATTTAATTAAATTTTCTGGTTCAAAGTATTTATTTTTGGGAAAAACGGTTTATTGCCAAATATGGGTATGTGTTTGGACAGTTCGTGTGATAAAAAATGGTCTTTATTTAAACGAGAAGGGTGTGATGCCCTTTGCTTTTGTACGCCTCTTGTCAAGGATCTCTGAACAGACCGAAATTCTACCTATTTAGACACCTGAATCCCACCAATCCCCCCCCCTTTCCAGTAAATATGCTTAATTAAAAATATATACTCTTTTGAGTTATGAGTGTTTATACAACAGTATAACTTACTGAATTATTCATGTACCTTGGTAGAAAAAGGCCCAATTGCATTTTTCGTCTTTTAAAAAGTCTAATAAAATGAAAGAAATAACCTTTCATATTTTATAATGAAAAATTTAAGGGGCAAAAACTTATCAAAGCAGAACAATAATTTAGAATTAATAAAATTCTTTTAAAATATTTCTATCAAACATAATGATAAACAATAAGAGTGGTAATTGTTAGTCGAATATTAATACTTAAAAAATGCATTTGATTTTTTTTTTTAAATCAGTTTGTTGAAAACAAGCAAACTTAATTGATTTAAAATAAAAGGCTTTAGGAAGAGGATAAATAATAGAATTTAATAGGATTATTTAAATGAAGGAGTAGTATTCGTTGAGAAATAAAAAAAATATGGAACTCTTTCTAACTCAGCTCACCCCTCCTCCTCCTTCAAAAAATAAAAATAAAATTTGGATATTTTTGTTTAAATATTTTGTTTCAAACGATTGTAGTAAAGCTAATAGAAATTAAAAGAATGTATTTACATTTTTGACGCTTAAAATTTTAATGTATGTATATTTCGAAAATAAATATTCTGAAATCGCTTTCATTTATACACCCAACCAACCAATCTATAATTCATCGCTTTCTAATCAAAATTTACTTGATAACTCATCTAAAAGTCATCGCATTTTCATCGTTATCAAATCGTACTCCTCGGTGTTTCATCACAAATTTTTCTAAAATTCATCAGATTGCGATCATCCATAGATCTCAGGCCGATGAGACATTTCTGAGTAATTGCCGATGAAATTCATCCCTCTCCGATGAGAATGCGATAATCGGCCACTTATCGTGTCATCGGACTTCGATAAGAGGCCATTCAAGGGCCATATACATTTTGCTACTAGGGTCGGTGCTTCACACCAGTATTTTAAAGTAATTTTCTTTGCCTTATCAAATGGCAGAAGTATCTGCGATTGAAGATGGCGAAATAAACTGTAGCAAATTAGTTGTATCAAGAGCATTTGGAGTCCTGATTTACGCCGGAAACCTGGCAATGCTACCTGATACTCACATTATAATGTTAAACCGATGGCAACAGCATTCATATCAAATTTATCTCCCGCATTTCAATATTCTAAAAGGTTTTTTTTTTCATTGGATTGATGACTCACTGGGTATGTTTTTACTTTTTCCATTTTGGTTGTAGATTTTTTTATGAGTCAATATCACTTTCGAAACTGGTTTCGAAACGAAAAGTGTTCTAAAAATATTTCAAACGAAATCGAAAAAGTAAGAAAGTATCCGGATAGACATCAAACTCAGATATCCTACGCAAAAAAGTATTTAAAAATATTGAAATGCAAAAATACATTATAAAAAAAAATGTTACATCTCGTTTAACTTTAGCTTGCGAGTGTATTTGCATTACTGGCGTAGGATCGCCATTGAAAGATGCTGCTCGAATAATTCCTTTCCAGGAAACAACGACTTTGGGGCTCACAGAAATATGAGGCGAACAGAACTGAAGAAGATCAAGCCCACAATTTAAAATTTAGAATCAAATTGTTTTTTTTTTTTTTTATCCATATAATATTTTAGAGCTAACACTAATATATTAGTTTGACTTTCCATGACAGCTTTACGCCAAAAAAAAAAAAAAAAAAAATAGTCAAATGGAAAAATTACAATCAAGGATAAACTACAACTCGATGTATCTGGAAAGTATGAAATATGGACTCGATTCACTTCAGTTCTGGACGCCTCATATCGTCGGTACCATGTCAAGCTGTCCAATATGAAAACAATGCTGCCAGTAGGCTACTTTTTTAAAATTCAGGTTTCTTGATTGGCACCATTTATTTAAAATAGTACAATTCTTTTTGTTTTCGCCTTACCTAATATGTCATTAAATATAGTTAAATAAGGAGAATTTTACTATTTCAAAAAAGTGATGCCAATCAAGACATCTGAATTTTTAAAAAGTAGCCCTCTGGCAACACTGTTTTCATAATGGATAGTTTGACATGGTACCGACGATATAATCTCACATTAATTCTACCCAATGCGTTAACATTTGCGCAAAACTCACAAGGTTTAAATTAAATTACCCTAACCAGAAATATTTAACCAACAAAGAAAGTGAAACATCCTCCAGAAGAATATTAGTTGAATATACGTATTTTATGTAACTTAACCCTTAAATGCACGATTTTTTATTTTGTTTCGAAAAAATTATATATGATTCTCTGAAAGATTTATTACACAGGAAAAGTAATGAAAAAAATCAGAGATATATTTTTCATATAACACGTCAATCTTTTCTTCTGTTGCACATCTACAATATAAGTAAAAACTACTGTCGTGTGGCTGTTTTACGCTAAAATATTGAAAATTAGTAAATATTTTAATAAGTATGTCTACAAATACCTTATTTTATATAATTGTTTATTTTATAAAATTTAACCTTTAATCCTTTAATTCCCATGATAGAATACGTTCTAGAAATTATGCAGTTGAGAGAATGTGACTTTACACCAGAAAGTTTCAATAGTTAATTTCGCATTATTTAAATACGGAATGTCTGTTATTAATTAAAGCAAATTTTGCTATTTTAATTTTCTGGTGAGAATTAGGTATATACGAATAAAAAAATATCTATTAAATTCTAAACACTGTTGTTTGCATATATGCAAAGCTGCGCAATAAAGGGTTAATGTAAATGTTAGTATTAATGTTAACTTAACCCCTTGACTTTCAAGGGCAGTGTAGTCTATCTTTTGGTTTATTCAGATTGTTTGACTCCTGCCAGTTTTTTTAAAATAGTGTTTTTAGCTTTATTCTGGCATCATTTTATCTATCATTAAATAAGGAGAATATTTCTACATCATAAAATTGGTGGCAATCAAACAATTTTAATTTCTTTTTAAAGTAGCCTATACTTATCGATCGCGACCCTTAAGGGGTTTACCACTTGGGGACGAGCTACCAGCATACGTGCCACTCCAGGTACTCAGAATCCTTCATTATACTCATCAGTTATTTTTTATTGTAAAATTTACCTTATTTAATCAAAACATTTTCGCGATTAAATTACTGAAAATTTTATGTTTTGAAAAACTGGTGGCGAAAGATTAAAAATTAAGCAAAAGGCTGTCGTCGCGAAAGCGTTAATGCTAGTGATAGATAGCTCAATATAATTAAGTAACATAACACACTTCATGATTATAGTACTTTCCTTACATTATGTGTTTGGAAAATTAATATTGATCTTTAATTTTCACTTAATACATTAGTTCGGAAAATCTTTGTAGAAATTTCAAAGAAGTTGAAAGTAAATAGAGCAAGTCTGAAGAAAAATAAAATATTACAAAAGCTTCCCGAAGCTTGCATTTTAAAGCTTTGTTTAAAAATCACAAAACTTTTAATTAAACTGCTTTAATAGGATCTCGACATTATTATCGGGAGTTTATCCGTTCTAATTAATTTCCAAATAGCAAACCCTACTTAACTGAAAAATACGAAAAATATACAAAATTAATTATCTGTTTTCTCAGAATCTCTGTAACCTTGCAGTGCTTATATAAGTATCACATATGCTTAACACAACTGCGAAATCTTAGTATTTTTAAACACCCCTATATATGAACATTTATGTACTCCTCTTATTTAATCGCAAATGTTTATCATAAATAAACGATCATTTTTGTTTATAAATTTTGGTATCCGAAAACTGGTAGGTGCAACAGCTACGGTTAAAAAAAAAATTAAGTATGTGTTTGAATACCATATTAAAATTACTAACCTAGCTATTTTTTAAAAATTATATATTAACCCCTTAACCCTCTAATGCCTATGGTAGCATTTATGCTACCATCAGCATCCCCGATTTTGTGATTTTTTTAATTTACATATTCCGTATTCACACCTAAAATTTAAAATAGAAATTTTTGCATTACTTAACGACAATGGAATAATAGAACAATGTGATCTGTTCACCGCCCCCTGTAAACTATGCCTGAGCGTTGACACGAAAATAGAGGCTGCCGAAGGCGGATTTTTTTTTTTTTTTTTTTTTTTTTTTTTTTTTTTTAATGTAGGTACAGTCTCTTAAATGTAGACACCAGTATTTTATAAAAGATTTCTCTGACTTGTTTAATTACAGAAAAAAAAAGCAGAAGAAACTCTTAAAAAATATTGGTACGAATATTTAAGGGGCCGTACACACGCTGAAAAAAATCCGCCTTCGGCTTCCACCATTTTTTTGTCAGCGCTCAGGTCTAGTATTCAAGGGTCGGTGCCTGGTTGATCAACTTAACATCCAGTTTAGAGGTGATTTGTGTTGCAAGGGCATTAGAGATCCTTAAGGAGGTCCGGGACACAAAAAATCTCCCAATTTTCTAAAAAAAAAGAAATTATTCCACTAAACTTTTCCCTGTGTTTTTCTGCTTAAAATGGCGTTTACCTTAATTAGAACAGGAAATATTAAATTTTTCGTTTTGGTGTGATTTCAAAATCTAGCTTTCAAGCAATGGTTGTCATGAAACGATTTCTTGAGAAATGCGTTTTACTTCATGATGGATTTTTTCGACATTTCTTGTATTTAAATCGAAATAAGTCAAGAACCGTTTAAGATAAATGATTCAAACTTGGAACATATCTTTTTCAATTGTTTTATTTTAATTTTGATTTAGAAAAGTAGAAAAAAATATTTACTTTTGAAAATATGATTTTTTTTTCAGTTACACCTTTTTTTTTACTTTAAATATTTTTAATTTTTTTAAAAATTAATAATTTTAAAAATGTTGAACCTAAATTAAAACTTATATAATTCTGTTTATTTAAATGATAAAAAATTAAAATTCTACAAAAAATATTTCGAGTTATAACGATTTTAAATTACTCCAATTTTTTATGAATTTTAAATTTAATTTTTTTTAAAGTCCTCCCGACCAGTGCAGGGAGGAAGAGGTAGCTTTCATATTCCTTATTTTTAAAAAGCTAGCTTATGTTATTCAAACACACGAAGTTCAATTTAGGAGGAACCGATTACAGAAGATTCAGTACTAATTTTTATCAGTACTAAATCATTATGAATGAGAATTTCGCGAAATTAGTCAGCTTTATCCAAGTTGCTTTTATTTAAAGTAACTTATATTTGGTTGCCAAATTCGGCGATATTTTGAAGTTCCTGCCATTTTAAGACAGCATGGTGGATGAGGCTAACTAGTGAAATTGGTCGAGACCCTAGTAATTCCTGTGCACATGCTCACTCACATCGGAATCGGTTGATATACAGGAGTGCTGTCGCAGGCAAAAAATCAGATTTTTCAAAATGTCACCCACAATAGAAATTGAAACTGCTATATCTGAGCCATTTTTTAAGGTAAAGACAAACAAAAAATGCTCCTGAATCCTTATATCAAGGTCAAATACTTAAGAAAGAAACCTTTTTCAATTTCTAATTTTTTTGCACCTCACTTTAAATATATATATACTTTTCTTAAATTAATGGCCGCCATTTTGAAACAAGATGGCTGATGAATCTGGCCAGCGAACTTGGTCGAGGTATTGATGTATACTATCCACATGCCTTCTTACATCGAAATAGGTGAATACGTGTGTTATCGCGTGACAAATACAAGATCGTTTCAATATGTTAGCCATGCTAGAAATTCAAAGTGCTATAATTCAACCATTTTTTAAGTTATAAACAAAAGAACAAATTTTCAGAAACAAAAACTGCTCCGGAATCTTTGTATCAAGGCCAAACACATAAAAAAAATCTTTTTCATTTTCCAATTTTTTGGTACCTTATTTTAAATTTAAAATTTTTGAATTTTTTTAAAATGGTCTCCATTTTGAAACAAGATGGCGGATGAAGCTGGCCAACAAACTCGGTCGAGACATTGGTATGTACTATGTACACACGAAGGTACATCCATATCGGTTCATAAATGCCCTGTCATCGCGTGACAAAAATCAGGTCGTTTCAAAATGTCAGCCACAATAGAAATTCAAAATTCTATAACTCAGCCATTTTTTTAGATATAGACGAAACAAAATACTCTTCCGAAATCTTTGTATTAAGGTCAAACACATAAGAAAAAAATCTTTTTTATTTTCCAAATTTTTGGCACCTTATTTTAAATTTTAAATTTTTTTAAATGGCCGCCATTTTGAAACAAAATGGCGGATGAAGCTGGCCAACGAACTCGGTCGAGACATTGGTATGTACTATGTTCACACCGAGTTACATCCAAATCGGTTCATAAATACGAGAGTTACAGTGTGACAAAGATCAGATATATATATATATATATATATATAATAAATTTGAAATCACAAATATATGAAGAAATCTATAATATATATATATATATCAACTTTTGAACGGGGATGGTTTCGAGGTCTGGGGGTCATGATCGATGAAAATATACCAAAATTTTTTGAAATCGCTTTCCTCCGAACGGCTGCATTAGGTAGCTTTTTGTAATGAAAGCTACCTAATGTATGAGGAGTTTTATCATGCTTATAAGAAAACAGTTTATAAGAAATCAACCAAAAAAAGTTAAGAAAAAGAATAGTAATAATATAAGCACTCGATTCACCTAAATTTTAATAATGTAAAGCAAAAAAAAAAAAGTCCTTCAGGGCATTGCCGGGAGGAAGATGTAGCTTTCATATACCTTATTTTTAAAAAGCAAACTTATATTATTCAAACACACGAAGCTCAATTTAGTGGAAACTGATTATAGGAGATTCAATACTAATTTTTATCAATACTAAATCATTATGAATGAGAATTTCGCGAAATTAGTCAGCTTTATCCAAACTGCTTTTATTTAACCCTAGAACTACCGGAAATTTTACTCAAGTTTTATAAAAACATTCTACACCAGAATTTTTACTTAAAACTATTTAATTTGTTTATTTAACTTATTATTGTCTGATTTATACATTTAGTTTGTTTTGAAGAAATTTCTGGTTTGAATAAATATTTTGAATGTACATGTCGGGTCCAATGGACCCGTCTGGTAGACGGAAGGTTAAAGTAACTTATATTTGGTTGCCAAATTCGGCGATATCTTGAAGTTCCTGCCATTTTAAGACAACATGGTAGTTGAGGCTAACGAATGAACTTGGTCGAGACCTTAGTAATTCCTGTGAACATGCTCACTCACACCGCAGTCGGTTGATATATACAAGTACTGTCGCAAGCAAAATATCAGATTTTTCAAAAAGTCACCCACATTAGAAATTCAAACTGCTATATCTGAGTCATCATATATAGCAATATAATAAAGAATGAAGTAAATAATAATAATATAATATATAATAAAGAAAGAAGTTTGTGTGTGAGTGAGTGAGTGTGTCGACGGTGTTCTGAAGAGACCACTGCACGTAGAGCTACAAAATTTGGGGAAAACGTACGTCTATATATGAAGTTTTGCACCTCGAAGCCCGATTTTCGATTTGTTGATTAGATTTTTTTAATTTAATTTTTTAAGCGATTTTTAGCGTTTTTTTATGTTTCGAGGAGATTTTTCCATATAAGTGAGAAGAATATGTTTTTTTTTCTTTTAACCCAATATAGTAAATTTTATTTTCTATTCAAACAAGTTTATTCGGAATTCGTGCAGCGATTTTTGAATTTTTAGCGAATTTTTTATGCAATTATTGAACAGCATTTAATGCATTTCCATACCTATAAGGAGGTTGCCGTAGAGGACATAGTTCTGTCGCCAAATGCAGCCAAGTTTGTCGCCAACTTGGCGGTATATCGCCAAATTTGGCGACCAAAATGAGTTGCCAAAAGTGACGCCAACGTGGCGATATCTCTAATATTTCGCCAAATTCCCATAGACTTCCATTGTAAACCAATATGGATTACTTGCTTACAGAAAATCAACAAATTGAAATATTTTAATGCAACAAAAACTAATATTAACTTAAGGGATTATTATCTATAATAATAAAGAAAGAAGTTTGTGTGTGAGTGAGTGAGCGTGTCGACGGTGTTCTGAAGAGACCACTGCACGTAGAGCTACAAAATTTGGGGAAAAGATACGTCTATATATGAAGTTTTGCACCTCGAAGCCCGATTTTCGATTTTTTGATTAGATTTTTTTTATTTAATTTTTTATGCGATTTTTAGTGCTTTTTTATGTTTTGAGGCGATTTTTCCATATAAGTGAGAAGAATATGGTTTCTTTCTTTTAACCCAATATAGTAAATTTTGTTCTCTTTTCAAAAAAGTTTATTCGGAATTCGTGCAGCGATTTTTGAATTTTTAGCGAATTTTTTATGCAATTATAGAATGGCATTTAATGCATTTCCATATCTATAAGGAGGTTACCTTGGAGGGACACAGTTCTGTCGCCAAACGCAGCCAAGTTTGTCGCCAACTTGGCGGTATATCGCCAAATTTGGCGACCAAAATGAGTCGCCAAAAGTGACGCCATCTTGGCGATATCTCTAATATTTCGCCAAATTCCCATAGACTTCCTTTGTAAACCAATATGGATTACTTGCTTACAGAATATCAACAAATTGAAATATTTTAATGCAACAAAAACTAATATTAACTTAGGGGATTATATTAATTATATTTAAGGGAATACAAGTAAATGAAATTGTCAATAAAAGTAACATGCTACAATTCTTAGATTATTGTATTTTATTGATATTTTCGACGAAAGGGTTGTCAGTGGTCATTTTGGCGAAAATTATAGTTGATAAATGAATTGAAATGGCTATATCCGTTAGAAAATAATGTAAACAACTCGCAAATTAAAAGAAAATAACTGTTATTTGTTTAATTTAAAAGAAAAAAGAATCAAAAACCTTTTTAATGTGAGATAAAATTTATAAAATGAAAATGTTTAATTTAAATATGAAAGGAATGTTTATAAAACTTAAAAAATAAATTAGTATGAAAGAAGCAGTTGATACATTATTTGGCGATTTTTCGCTTCGCCAGGTTAATAAAAATGTGCCTGAATTCAATTTAATTACCATTTTTATGTAATTTTTCCCATCGAATGTCTTACAGGAGAAAGGCTTTATTTGTGAGTTACATCCTATTTAATTATTACCTTGGTCGCCAAACAATGCAATTTTAAGCCACAAAGGCAGAAGCGTGAAATAAGCCAGGCGAAGGTCGCAATATTTTTTTTTTAAGTATAGGAGAACATTTTGCAGTAAATCTTTATATTCAAATGTAAATTATGTAAAAAGGAGTTAAAATTATAACTATGCAGTCAAGTATTTAAATTTTAGTGTAAAAATGTGCAATATACACACATATTTTATAATATTCGATAATCAAGCCACTACCAAATGACATATTTACTATATTATTGAAAGTTTTGTTGCCACTGATGTCATATACGCTCCATGGTACATAATGGCTCCAAAATGGCGTTATTTTGCCTGACATGATAACTCGGCTATTGGTGTTTATTTATTAATAAATGGTTTATCTACTTTTATTTTCTTTTTTACAGTTATATAAACTGTTTTGTTCTATAGATATTAATTAAACTTTTTATTATTTATGGCTATTTCCTTTTAAAATATCAGGCAACAAGATTGAAGAGTATTTGGTATATTTTTAATATGTGGGCTTTGGTGAGTTAGAAAAAATGGCCTGGGCGAGTGAAGTGAATTTTGGGTATATTTACTGGCAAACTGTTTGCTTTTCATATTTCATATACGTATAAGCATTTTTTTTCAATATTTATTTTATTTATTTATATAAAGAAGAGCTATTTATCTACTTTTAAATACGAACAGAAATAATTGCTGGTTCTACCTGATTATCCCGTAGACCAAAAAAGAAATATAGCCAAACATAAGATTAAATGCCAATAATGGGTGATCGTAAATGTCAAATTTACTTGACATTAAACACTTTACACGTGTTTGTTACGTCATCAGGTGATTTTTAATTTGATATTTACGCTTCTTCGCGATCTGCTGCAATTTTTTTGACATTCCATTTTTGACCTATAATACTAAAATAATTTCTACCTTCATTTCAATAAAGTTCATTCGGATTTCGTGTAACAATTTTCAAATTTTTCGGGTATTTTGTATGTGATTTTTAGTGTAGTTTATGGATTTTCTACCATTTTTCCACATTAGTGAAAGACGTTGATAGAAGTTGAATCTACTTTCAATCTTCGAACACATTATATAATTTTTTTTTCTCTTTTCAAAATTTGTGCAGCGATTTAAAATTTTTTCGCGATATCTTATTGTGATTTTCTGAGGTTCGTGCTGTTTTTTTACGTACCCGGGCAAGTTAGCTAGTATATTATAAAGCAGTAAGATCAAAAAGTTCCGCTCGAATGTTCTCAAAAACTACTCATTGGATTTTTTTGCAAGTTATATCATTCGATAAAGAATATTCACGTGGTGGTTTATGAGAAAATGTACAGGGATAACTATGATTTTTGGTAATAAATTTCATATTTTAATGTTATTTTGAAGGGAAGGGTTGCCAGTGATTATATTTTGGCGATAAGTTTGTCGATTAGAGAATTGAAATGACTATATCCGTTAGACAAACATTTCGCAAATAAATGAAAAGAAAATATTGATATTTAATTTAAAAAGACAACAAAAATGTTTTAATAAGACATAATATTATGAAACGAAAATATTTAATTTAAACATGAAATAAATATTTGTAATAATTAAAATATAATTTATTGTGAAATTTTACAGTTGATACAATATTTGGCGAATTATCGCCTGCCTTACGTTAAAAAAAGAAATCTGAAAATTTGATTAGACTAATTTTGAATTTCTACATTTTTTTCTTTTTAGTTCTTTTCTTTTCATTTTTATCTAACTATTTAATTCACATAATGTTATTTATAGGGGAAATAAGCAGATGCAACTGTAAATAATACTGTAATTATTGTGAGTTACATATTAAGTGTTTCTTTACGATTTCTATTTTTCGTTTGTCGCCAAACAATGTGATTTTAAGCCAAAAATGCATAAGCGTGACATTAGCTTGAGGATTTGTGGTTGTTCAAGTGGACGATATCAACATTTTTATATTCGATTATAAATGATATAGATATCAGTTAATATTTTAAAAATTTAATCAAATATTTAAAATTTTGTTTGAATTTCTGCCACAGATACATATTGTAAAATTCTTTCAGGCTTAGATGCTGTATATTCAAGCGGACGCCATCTTGGATGTTTTGAGATTTCTTGGCGATTTTTTGTTGAAGATGTTTTACATTTTGTTTTCGTTAAGCCTTTCATGCGCGTAAATTGTTGCTGGGTGACATTTACTACTTGGCGGAAAAGGGGTTTTCACGCCAAGAAAAAATCCCAGATGGCTGCCGAGGGAATATATGACATCTGTTCGTAATTTCATACTTTTTTAAAAATTTTTCTTCGTAATTACGGAAGCATGCGATTTTTATAGACTCCAATTCAGATCAATGAATATTATCCCTTTTTTTCTTTTTTGAAAATGTTATTGTTTATATAATATTTCTTTGGCCATAACGCCAATTTCACGTACAGGGAAATTCACACTTTCAAAATTTACGAACTGAAAACTATTCTTAAGGAAATTTATGCTATCATGTGTTATTAGTATAAAAAAATTCAACATTTTGAAATAAAAATTGGGTACTTCGCGGTTAGCCGGGCGCCACTGTTATATATACACAAATGTATTTATATACATCTATATACATATACAAATATGTGGATACACATGTATATATGTGTATACATACAATATATGTATATATATGCATCTATGTATGTATATATATGTATATATAACTCTGGCGCCCGGTTAACTGGAAAGTACCAAAAATTGCTTGCTGAAAAAAAATTGCAAATCCTTTTTAATTCGTTATTTCTTCTTTGTTTTTCTTCATATTCCCCCCTCTGTTAGGTAATATTTTAAAAGATATTAGACTAATCTTCGATATTTAAAAGTACATAAAGTAACGTCTGAATTCCATATTATTATTATTATTATTATTATTATTATTGGCACGGAATTCATATACGCTCCAGGGACATAATGGGCTCCAAAATGGCGTTATTTTGCCTGACATGGTAACTAACATGGCTATTGTTGTTTATTTAATAAATCGTTTATTTACTCTTATTTCCTTTTTTTGCAATTAAATAAATTATTTTCTGTCTATAGTTATTAATTATTTTTTTATTTATTGTTATTTCCTTTTAAAATAATAGAAATTTTTTAAAATAAGTATACATATATGTAACTGGCATTTGAAAATTATGTTTTCGCCAAACTGTTGTGAAAAAAAAAAAAACGCGCCAAACCCGGTACGTATATGACATCTGTGTCTAATAGTTAGGCAAGAGTTCCATTTCCTGTTCTGGTTTTTTGGCGAGCTTCTTAATGGTGATAAATGTTTCAATGTGATTGTTGCGATCTTCAGCATTTTGGGTAGCGTTTTTCTTTGAATGCTACTGGTGGATAAGTAATAATTTTGCATGCATATTTTTTATAATTATTTTTTGAAATTCATAAGTTTTTGGATTTTTTCTTGTTTAATCAATATTTTTCTGTGAATGTAAATGCTGTTTAACGTAAAAAATTCTTTATGCAAATATATTTTTCGTGGGGTACTACTTGATTATCATGTCGACCAATTTCTCCAAACTATTCGCCAACGCCAAATTATTCAAATTAACATAAATTTTTATTTCAAATAAGGAAAGAACAAATAAAGTAGTAAAATCTTAATAAAAATGCAAGTAAAAAGTCGAATTAAAGTTAATTTCATGACGTAACTAATACGTGTAAGGTGTTTAATGTCAAGTGAATATGACATTTACGATCATCCATTATTGTCATTTAATCATATTTTGACGATAGTATTTTGGTCGAATGGGATAATCGAGTAGTAACTTTCAATTTTATTCAAAAAATTTAGGTTTAAAAATCCACTTTTTTTTTACTTCACTGTTTGAATAAATATATAAGTTAAATGCTCATCATTGTCTGCAAATAATTCTTTAAATTTTTTATTCTATTTCTTCTGCTGGAATAGACAGATGGAAAACAGTAGTAGACCTTCCAGAAGAGGACGTTTATTAAAAAAATGTAATGTAACATGTAACGAGATTGAATTTAATCTACCAGAACCACATATAGCGCAAGTTGAGATGCTGGGAGTTCAACAACAAACAAATGAAAATGAACAATCGGAATGTTCTTAAAATTTCAAAAATCAATCTCTTCAATCATTGTAATGCTCTCTAATTTAACAGTGTGATGACTAGGGAATACTTTAATTCCTGTTGTCATAACTGTCTCATTTCCGTACCAAACTCTACTTTAAATGGTCAACTAAAAGAGTTGTTTCTTAATTGCCCAAATTTTGTCTAAGACATAAGATAGTATAATATCCCAATGATCGATTAGCATCGTTTCCAGCAATGCAGAAGGACATTCTAGGTGATGGTCTTTACTGCTTTAAAATAGAATGTTAAAAATCACAATTTCGTTTGATTCAAGATTCGTTTGGAAAATGGACCAGCGTAGCGGGCATAGCCTGCTAGTTTTTTAAGATAAAGAGAAAACAAAAAATGCTCCGGAATCCTTATGTCATGGGCAAATATTTAAGAAAAAAACTTTTTTCAATTACTAATTTTTTTGCACCTCACTTTAAATATATATATACCGGGTGTCCCAAAAAGGACTGACTGATTTTAAAATTCAATAACTTGCAAACGGTGACAGATATTTAAAAAATTCTTGCAGGAGGGTTATGCATAAGGTCAAAAGTTTTATTACAGTGATTTTCAATTTTAGTTCGATTTACATACAATAGATGGCGCTGTAAGCAATAGTCGCTAAATACAGGCTCGATTTTTGATCCTTTATCTTGTTCCATGCAGAAAAAGGAGATGGAAATGTATTATCCGGGCCACGAAGTACCAAAAATCGAGCCTGAATTTAGCGACTATTGCTTACAGCGCCATCTATTGTTTGTAAATCGAACTAAAATTGAAAATCACTGTAATAAAACTTTTGACCTTATGCATAACCCTCCTGCAAGAATTTTTTTAATATCTGTCACCGTTTGCAAGTTATTGAATTTTAAAATCAGTCAGTCCTTTTTGGGACACCCGGTATATATATATTTAATTTAATGGCCTCCATTTTGAAACAAGATAGCTGATGTTGCTGACCAGCATACTTGGTCAAGACACTACGATATACTATCCACATGCCTTCTTACATCTAAATAGGTTAATAAATACGCCTGTTATCACGTGACAAATATCAGATCGTTTCAAAATGTCAGCCATGCTAGAAATTCAAAGTGCTATAATTCAACCATTTTTTAAAACATATACTAAATAAAAACTACTCCGGAATCTTTGTATCAAGATCAAACACATTAAAAAAATCGTTTTCATTATTTAATTTTTTGATAACTCATTTTAAATTTAAAATTAAAGTTTATTTTAATGGCAGCCCTTTTGAAACAAGATGGCGAATGAAGCTGGCCAACGAACTCGGTCGAGACATGGGTATGTACTATGTACACACCAAGTTACATCCAAATCGGTTCACAGGGCTCGCAGTGTTCCTAAAATTTTCGCACTTTTCTATCACTATTTTAAAACGATAATCTTTATTGTATAATTCTGTAATAGATGTTAAAGGAATCTACCACGAAGAATTTTTATTTAAAATACTGGTAACCAAGTGTGAAAATTTTAAGAACACTGCGAACCCTGGGTTCATAAACACGCATGTTATCGCGTGACAAAAATCAGGTCGTTTCAAAATGTCAGCAACAATAGAAATTCAAAATGCTATAACTCAGCCATTTTTTTAGATATAGACGAAACAAAAGCTGTTCTGGTATCTTTGTATTAATGTCAAACACATACAAAAAAAAATCTTTTTCATTTTCCAATTTTTTGGTACCTCATTTTAAATTTTAAATTAATTTTTTTTAAATGGCCGCCATTTTGAAACAAGATGGCGGATGAAGCTGGCGAACAAACTCGGTCGAGACATTGGTTCGTATTATGTATGCACCAAGGTACATCCAAATCGGTTCATAAATACGCCTGTTATCGCATGACAAAAATCAAGTCGTTTCAAAATGTCAGCCACGCTAGAAATTCAAAGTGCTATAACTCAGCCATTTTTTAAGATATAGACGAAACAAAAACTGCTCCGGAATCTTTGTATCAAGGTGAAACACATAAGAAAAAAATATTTTTCAATTTTCAATTTTTTGGTACCACATTTCAAATTTTAATTAAAAAAAATAAATGGCCGCCATTTTGAAACAAGATGGCGGATGATGCTGGCCAACGAACTCGGTCGAGACATTGGTACGTATTATGTATACACCAAGCTATTCCAAATCGGTTCATAAATACGCCTGTTATCGCGTGACAAAAGTCAGGTCGTTTCAAAATGCAGCGAAGCTAGAAATTCAAAGTGCTATAACTCAGCCATGTTTAAGATATAGACGAAACAAAAAATGATCCGGAATCTTTCTATCAAGGTCAAACACATAAAAAAAATATTTTTCAATTTTCAAATTTTTGGTGCCACATTTGAAAGTTTAAATTAAAAAAAAATTAAATGGCCGCCATTTTGAAGCAAGATGGCGGATGAAGCTGGCCAACGAACTCGGTCAAGACATTGGTATGCACTATGTATACACGAAGTTTCATCCAAATCGGTTCATAAATACGAGATTTACAGTGTGACAAAGATCATATATATATATATATATATATAGGTATATCAACTTTTGAACGGAGTGTGGTTTCGGGGTCTGGGGGGTCATGATCGATGAAAATATACCAAAATTTTTTGAAATCGCTTTCCTCCGAACGGCTGCAATAGGTAGCTTTTTGTAATGAAAGCTACCTAAAAACAGAAATAAAAGAAAAAATTTAAATAAAGAAATTCCTTTAGTTCCAACAGGACAGGCGAAAAGCTACCGGGGGATAACCCATCTAAATAAAAAAAAGACTCGTTTCAAAAACCATACATTAGTTTAAGTTGGTAAATGATTACACAATGATTAGCAATTTAGTTCTTTTATTGTTTTGTTTTGTTTTTTAAACAAAAACAGGACAGTAAGTTAAATTTAGTTCAAGGATGAAGAAATCTTGTCTTCACCGAATTTAGTTAGTAAATAAAACGAAATTTACTATTTATATTTTCTGGTACGAGTTCCGATTTTCTGAATTACTCAATTTCTGGAACGCTTTCCACCATGGGTATTAGAAGGTTGTTAAGAAGTTTGCCTGTAGGGGAGCTAGGAGATGTATGGGACAAGGGATGGATGGGACATTCTCAATATTTCAGGCAATAAACATTTATTTTAAACTGCTTCCTAACCCCATATACCTCTACCACAGTGTGCTTCAGAACTAAAAGTAGGACCACATTGCTGTTTTAATTTTCCTTCAAAGTTTCATTTTCTGAAATCTCTGCTTAAAAGTAAGTTTTTTTACATTTGAAGATGTGAAATATCTTATACAATATAAAAAAAATTAAGCTATGTTGTAGTTATTTATTTTAAGGTTCAATATCAATAATTAAAATGAATGAATAGTAACCATTGTGACAAAATAATTTTTGAGGTAAAATGGCTGAGAAGGGATATTATGCATCATGGGGATGATTGGGACATTCTCACTCCTCCCTAGAGATGTTGAAATTTTTATTTATTATTTAAATAGTATTATATAGGATGATAAATCAATAATTTACGTCAATTAGTAGTATTAAATAGTATTATATGAGTTGTTATTGTTTAAAATTTCTGAGCGTTACTTATTGTATTGCAATAATTATTAATGGATTATCAAAAAATTGGTACCAAACTTAATCAAAATAGATAAAATTGATAAAAATAGTATATGTGTATTGATCAAATGGGAAAAATTATATTGAATTTTGAAATGTTGCACAAATAAATCCTCACCTCTAACATATTGGGTCAATCGGAAAGTCGGGTCGTGTTGAGAAAATCAATTCGTACCGGAAAATTCAATCATTTAATTATTAGACATTGATTCCGATATATAATGTCTAATAATTATCGGGCAGAATTTTCCGGTACGAATTGATTTTCCCAACACGACATGACTTTCCGATCGACACTATAATTTCCGTTCTGAATGTTTCTACGATACATTTAATTAATATTAATTAATAAGTTATGATTGAAAATTATTAGCTATGCTATTTTTAAAAGACATTTACACTTTCATTTCAAATCTAAAATGCCTCATAAGTGGAAAAAAAAGAACAGGTTGATAGCCGAAGTCCGCATTAAAAGTTAAAACTGCAATAAAAGAAGTTATTGAAAAAAAAAAAAAAACATATCGATTCGTGCTGTAAAATCATATATTACAAATATAATTTTCATATAAGGTTGTAATTATAAATTTTAATTTGGTAAAATTGAATACAGGGAGGAAAATCTTTGTGTCCCATCCATCCCTATTAGTGTCCCATTCATCCCTGCTGTGGGGATGATTGGGACAGGGAGGAACGTTTTTTTGATTTCGTAATATTTTTATGAATAAATCATAATCTAGAATAAATATTGTTCATATATGTTGGCAAATACCTAATGTATGAAATGGGATATATAATATTGATAGTAACTTAAATAAAAAAATATAAAAAAAATATTTTTGTGAAAATGTCCCATTCATCCCCCACCTCCCCTACTCTAAACGTGCAAGAAGCGTTTGTTTGTTTCGTCAGTAAAAACCTTTCGACTCTACTAATTTTTAACTGCAATATTCACTTTATTTTATCGTAGACATATATCTATTATATAAGGCAAATGTTTTAGTGCGATAAAAGTGATGAATATACCCTATTATTAATTTATTGCGCAGAAAGAAATTAATCACTTAAGACAGAATTTTTTGCACGCGATCCTCCTTTAAGGGTGTCCGGGAATCATTTAAAAAATATATATATTTATTGAGTTAAAATTTTGAAATTTTTTTGTGATGGTTAACCATTTTATTTGTAAACAAAATCGCATTATAAAACTTCTCATAATTTAAAAAAAAAAAATTTAAAATTAAAAATTTACTAAAAAATTGGGGTAGTTTAAAATCGTTATAACTCGAAATGTTATTTATAGAATTTCAATTTTTTTTTTCATTTAAATAAACAGAAATACATAAGTTTTAATTCAGATGATTCAGAATTTAAAAAAATATTAATTAAAAAAAATTTAAACTTTTAAAGTAAAAATTAGAAAAAAATGATGTAACTTAAAAAAAAAAATCTGTAACATATTATTCAGAATTCGGGGTGGAAACTATTTTAGTTACAAAATAAAACTTTATAACTTTTGTATCAACTAATAAATTTAATATTTACAACGTATTTACATGTTATTATTTACAAAATAACTCAGTTAAATTAAAATATTGGCTTAGCTCAGGTGGATGCCTTGTCGGCAACAACTTTGTAAACATTCTTCTCATCTCATCTCGTAAAGTCTAATTTACTCAGCTTCTCAGTTCTTTCGATAGAAAAGAAAAAAAAGTAAAGGAGAGAAAATATGATGGAGTGCGTATTGTTCGAGCGTTACACCCTTCCCCTCACATTGCATTACTGGTCCCTCAGATGCAGTGTGCATTTCCTGGGTGGATTCCTTCGTGAAGCTTTCTGGTGCCTAAAATCCTCTATTGGTCTCGTGTTTTTTTTATCCTTTCGTAAATATTTGCTGGCTGGGCGTCTGACGTTTCTGGCGACCTCGTCAGTTACTTCTTACAAAAATTTAAGCACATAAATTTAGACAAATAAACAGATAAACATAAAACAAAACTTATCGCGTTATGCAGATGAGTTATCCCATGGCTTCATATATTCTGTATCTTGATCTCTATCTTTAAAATCTGCATACCTATTTTTTCTGTAATTTCTTTCTGTATATTGATCTCTATCTTTAGAAGCTGTATACCTATTACCTCTAGAATTATAAGAATTGGAATAAGCATCTCTTCCACTATAAGCTCTTTTAAATCCATGATGAGAACTACTTCTACCGTCGTTATACCTTTGTTTTCCATAGTACCCATTATCATGTCTGTAACTTCCAGGCGTATAATCCAATTTGTAATTATCCTGATCATTAGTTCTAAGATCATTTTCATTTCTCTTTTCAAATTTGCTAGACGAATCTGCAGTTCGCTGTGCACTATACCTGTGTGATGGTTGGGAATTTCTTTGCTCCTCATAGCTACCTCTATCTGATCGTCGGCCATCATAATTATAATTATTTCAAGCATGATAGTAGCCTCTGTTTTTGTACCTAGGAGAAAAATTTGGATTATACTTTACTTTTGAAGTAAGTGAAGCACATTCTAGCGTTTCAGATGCATCATTAGGTTCAAGCATATCCGATGAACTATTCACCAAACCTCCCCTTTCTGTCATAGCTTGAGATATTAATGAATCTTTAGTCTCAAAATTTTGAGGAATCTCTGATTCATCTTGGTAAGAATTCTCTGAACCAGGTTTCTCATAACAATTTTTATTGTAATTTCCATGGTTAAATGACTGTTTAACATATTTTTGGCCATATTTATTATTGCTTCTATTAACAATTGGTCTATTACAATTTCTGTTCTTTCCCCTATAATCGAAATTCCTATGGCAATCTTTTACATAGCCTTTTCTATCATGTGCTGGACTATCAATTTCATCAGATAAAATTATGCCCATCCGTGATCCTGTATCAATATAATGTTTAACTTTAGGTGTAGTCTCTTCCCCTAGTTGGAAGCTACTAGTAAATTTTTCAAGCAGTTCATTCAACCTAACTTGTTGCTCTGAAGTGAGATGTCTACCTTCATCTTCTCTAAGAAACACGGTGTCTAATTCAACGGATTTTAACGCTAATTCACTGGGAGGTCTGTATGTATCTTCAGCGAATCTATACTTCCACCTACACGTATCAGCAAAGAACCATTCTTGATTCACTACATCCAAAACAATTTTTGCTTTGCGTAAAAAATCGATTCCCAAAATTGTACGATTATTTCTGGCATTTCGCAGAGCATAAAGTGTTGTTTTAACGTCGCGACTTCAATTTAAACATGAACTTCTGTTTTATAAACTTCGGTAGTGTTTTGTAGCCCATCCGCTAAGACTACGATCATTTGAGTTTTTTCAAACTTCACACTTTGGTCTTTTAATAAAGAATACAAAACTTCACCCGCAACACAATGTGTTGCGCCAGTGTCAGCACAAGCAGTGCCAGAGAGACCATTTATGCTTATTTTTACCAATAATGTTGGAGATGTTTGCATATTACATTTACGAAATTCTAGTGATTGAAAGTGCACCGATACATTTTTCGGAGAACAGGTTGGACACTTGGATTTAATAACTCCCTGGTTTCCATAACCATAGCAACTTAACATTGGTCGATTTAAATTCAAATTCGAAGGGTAATTAATTTTATTTCTCTTGGACTCCTTTTGATTGCCAATTTTACCAAACTCATTTCTTTTAAAATCTAAAGGCGTTTTTTCAAAGCGATTAGAATTCCCGACCTCACTGATTTTATTTGATCTCTTTATTTCTACTTTGTGTGACCTCAAACTATCATATAAATCTAACTTTTCAGCTAATTCAACAGGATCTGTTAAATTCTCCCATTGGTCTAAATAATGTTCTTTGCAATCAGGGGAAACCTTTTTCTTTAATTGGTCAGCAATAATTAATTCCGATCATTTTTCAAAGGAATTTATATTTAATTCGGATAGTCATCCCTCAAAATAGCTTCTATTTTCAAAATAATATTCTTTCCAGCTAATATCGGTTCGCTTTGGATGTCGACTAAACAAAACTCTAAACCTTTCAGCAGTTAATTTGAACCTCTGCAACAATATATCTTTAATATAAGAATAATCCTCAAATTTTTCTTCCGGTTCACGCGCTATTAATTTACCGATTTCATTTGGAAGGACTCCAATTAAATACGTAATCCACAGTTCTTTAGAAACCTTTAAAAGTTTCATTTGCCTCTCAAAAGTTATTAAAAATAAATTCATATCATCCTTTTCAGGATTGAAATTGTGTAAAACCCTTTTCAAGTAAACGCGGATTGAAGAAGTTTCTAGAGGGTTGCATTTATTAGGTAGATTTCGTAAGAAATACTACCTATTGCAGTCGTTACCATGGTGCGACTTTCGAAAAATTACTTCATAACTTTTCATTATAGGACCCCAGGAACCCAAAACCACCCCCACCTAAAAAGTTTATATATATATATATATATATATATATCAGTGGCGTGGCGTCCGGTCATCGCTGGATGCGGCGATGACCAAGCAATATTTTAAAACTCTTAATAAGCTTTTAAAACTCTACGATCCAGTTTTAGCAGAACATTTGGAGTTCATGTATAAGTGAAGATAAGATTTAAAGTTTCTTTTTTGAACATTCAACCATTGAATTTTAGAGTTAATAATTTTTCACCACAAACTTAAATAATTGCGATGACCACCGAAAATTTTCACGCCACGCCACTGATATATATATATATGTATGTACTAAATTTTTTCCGCACGATAAAAGTCGCAATTATGCACGGATCGTCTTCAAACTCGCGAGCAACTTTGAGATGGCTAATATCTCGGTGGGGATTGAAAATGGGCAAAATCGGCCCAAGGGAATGGAAATGGGGAGGGTTCAAAATTTTAAATACCGTCTTAACATGATTCTGATAAAACCAGCTCTTTCACAACAATGACAGAAAGAAAAAATATTTTTCTTTATAGCAGTTGCCAACAATTAAAAAAAGCAATAAAATTCTCACCACAACAATTGTTTTCCTATTGCAAGATTTTCACGTGAAAATGAAATTAAATAAACAGTTTGACGAATTGAAAAAAAAAAAATGAATATTACGTCATAAGTTTTCTACAGTAAGATTTCCGCATGAAAACTCAAAATGAAATAAATAGTTTGATGAATTAACAAAAAATCAAAATATTGCGTCATATTAGAAATATAATGGACCTCAGCAGGTGAATAGGTAACGTCATGTGAGTTTGAAGAAACGTATTAAAACATGATAAAAACCCGACTATGGAAATATTAACATATTTTAACACTTTGAGGTTCTCTGAATTTACTTTAGCCATTTTTAAACCTATTCCATATACATGCGTGTGTGTATTCGTGTATGTTAGAATTTTCACAAAATGTTTAGCTCCCTAGAGCTCATTCTTAGTGAAGGAACTCGGTTTATCTCTAATCTTGATTTAAGTTTTGTTGGTGAATTTTGTACTTAACTTCGAAATCTACCTCCGCCTGTAGGCCCGAGCCGGCAGGGATTTTTTGCAACAACATCTCTTGTTCCTGCTTCTATTCTGAGCTTCTGTAGCTCAAATTCTCTTTCTTCGGCTAAACGTTTCTCTTCCTCAAGAGTCTTTCTTTCTTCTACGATATTTTCAAAAATTCCCTGTTCAAAATCTACGTTATCTTTAAATGCCTCACTATTTACAATTTTATCACGTAATTCGAGGACTTTATCATCGCTACTTATTTCTACTTTTAATTCTGAAGCTAATGTGATTAAATCAATTTTCTTACCCTTAGAAAGAAACGCCATCATTTGAACTAACTGTGTTTTAGCTAACTTCAAACTTAATTCGTGTTACGAATAACTCTTAGCAAAATAATTTACTTTTACGTAATTTATAACATATATAGAACATAAATAACATACAATATCTTTCAAAACTCACTATAATGTTTTTTTTTTTTTTACACAATAATATCAATTAATTCTTCATATATTAATTAAAATAATGCCAAGCACTCATTTATAATAATAACTTCAATAATAAAATAGCTCAGTGCAACTATATAAATGTATAAAATAAAGCAAACGATTTTTATTTTTCAATAATAATTATTAGATATCTTTCTCTTATGAATATCTTCATTTAATTCAGATACTAAAATACTTGAAGCTGCAGACGGTTTTTTCGTATTTCAATTCCAAGGAAAATATCATTCAGGTTGAATACAGTAATTCCAAAATATTTCGATTCTGGACGAATCAAATACAATTTTCAAAAATCCTCAGATTCCGGATGAATCAAAAGTACTTTTGTATAAATTTTTGTACTTTTGTATCTAAATTTTCTTATTAAAACAGTTTAACACAATTTAAAATAATACTTATCTTCATATCTTGCTTCTATTCGGGCCCGACGTTGGGGAGCCACTTCTGTAACATATTATTCAGAATCCGGTGTGGAAACTATTTTAGTTACAAAATAAAACTTGATAACTTTTGTATCAACTAATAAATTTAATATTTACAACGTATTTACATGTTATTATTTACAAAATAACTCAGTTAATTTAAAAAATCGGCTTAGCTCAGGTAGATGCCTTGTCGGCAACAACTTTGTAAACATTCTTCTCATCTCGTAAAGTCTAATTTACTCAGCTTGTCAGTTCTTTTGAAAGAAAAGAAAAAAAAGTAAAGGAGAGAAAATATAATGGAGTGCGTATTGTTCGAGCGTTACAAATCATATTTTCAAAAGTAATATATATTTTTTAATTTGCTGAATCTAAATTAAAGTAAAGCTATTGAAAAAGACATGTTCCAAGTTCGAACCATTTATCTGTAACATTTCTTGATTTATAATAATTTAAATATGAGTAATGGTGAAAATACTCATCAAGAAGAAAAATGCAATTTGATAAGTAGTCGTTTCCTTGAGAACCATAGCTTGAAAGATTGATTTTGAAAACAAACGAAAACGAAAAAATTAATATTTCCTGTTCTAATTAAGATAGAAACATGATTTAAACGTCATTTTAAGCATAAAACGACATAGAATTTTTTAATCCAATAATAATTTTTTTTTTTTTTAATTGAAAATTTGAAGATTTTCGTGTCCCGTATCCCCTTAAGTAAAAAAAGAAAAAAGCGACCCATCTAATAAGAGGGTGTATCTAATATCAGTATGGAAACTATTCTATGAACACTATAAGCTATTGGCTATTCCATCCTATGAAAAGGCGAATTATCGTACGAAGGATGCACTGTTAATAAAATCAAGAATCGGCAATCCCAATTTGTGTAAATTGAATAATAATTAAAACAACACGCATATTATAAAGATAATGAAAAATAATTTTAATTATTATCAAAGTAGAACTTTACAATCGGTGAGATTTTTGGCACTGTTGTTTATTGATGAGGGAATCTATACTATTAAAGCTGCTTAATTCTAGTATTAAGTAACTTTCTACACGCAGTTTGTCTATGTACTTGTTTTTCAAAAGCAGAAAAACAGAAAAGGATGATTACACAAGTATAACCTGTTGAACAACAAAAAGGACCTCAAAGATGATTTAGATTTTTCTGGTTATTGCTCTTGGATATTCAAACAGAAGGAAATTAGGGATTTTTCCTTGAAAGCTGCCTTCAAAGAGAAATCGCAAGTTAGGTCAATTAAGGAATGTTCAAGTTTGAGTTTTGAGCTTTTCAAATGTTCTTCTTCAAAATTATTTCTAATACACAAACTCCAGAGCGGGTGTCCAGGATTACCATAACGACTGCGCGACTGCTGCTATATCTCACAACCAGATCATATTATAATACCAACTAACAAACTGAAAACAATGTTTTCTCACGAAAGCTTAGTTTAAGCTAATAGCTTTTATGATAATTTTTAAAAATCGTGAGTATCGTTACAATTACATTTGACCCTTCAATGTTTTGTCTTATAATACTCACAAGAATAGGTAAGGGAAATCATCTTACCTTTAGATCACAGTAGACAGCATGTTTCATCTCTTTTCAGTCTAACTGGGCCGGATCTAGAATTTGTGTTTTATCTTTATTAAAGTGAAGTATTTTTTGAATATGTCAGAAATATTCCAGATCTAACATCTTGGATACACTTTATTAAACAATTGAAGAAAAAATTAGTAATTATATATATAAAAAATTTTATTAAATGGTAATAGTATAATAATATTAGTTTTAAAGTTAAAAATTAATGATGGGAGCAGTGAGAGCAATTTCCGCTTCTCAAAGTTTGCGTGAAGATACGGTAAAATATACGTCCTTATAGCTTTACCCTTTCGCTGCGCAACTCGAGATATGCTCGGGCATGCATTTCCCCGTCTAATTAATACTATTTGGTTATTCACACCAGTTATTCTTTAGCGAAAACTTTGTCTGATTTAATCAGGACATTTTCCTCGATTACGATAGTCAAAAATTTCTGCTTTAAAGAACCGGTGATAAAAGATTAAAAATTCTGTTAAAGACGCTCATCGCGAAAAATTACTTAAGCAGCGAGAGGGTTGATCGCCAAAGCCCAGAATGTACGGGTTCGCAAATGCCACTTATGAGTTTTATATTCAGAGTTCGAAGAGTCTTTTCATAAAAAAATAATATTAATTCAGCAGTTTTTTCATTTCCCCTTTCGAAACATTAACCCTCTCGCTGCGTAATTGTTTTATCAAAATAGCTTCAAAAATTGCGTACTTAATTCCTTCGCGACGAGCGTCTTTTAAGAATTTATATTCTTTTGCCACCGGTTTTTCAAAACAAAAATTTTCGTCTGATTTAATCTGGAAAATGCTCTGAATAGATAAGATAAAATTTACAATAAAAAGTAACTGATGGGAATGATCAAGCCGGGTTAATTAGACGGGGAAAATGCATCCCCGATGAAATCTCGGGTTGCACAAATTTTACTACTTTTACGTTGCCCGAGGAACTCTCGGATTGCGCAGCGAGAGGGTTAATTCTCTTGCAGAATAGTCCTGTAGTCGGAAGTGTCACCATATAACGGGTTTTCTTGGTATTAGAAACAAAGTTAGTTCATGGATGAATACTGATAGGCTTGAAGAATTTTAGAAACAGTTCTTCTATAGCTGTGCTGACAGGTGGCGTCACCTGTCGGCGAGCATAAATCACAAACTATTTTGTGCAAGATAAAATAATTGTCGTAAATGCTATTTCCTACAATTATTGCAGTTGTAAAACATTGTATTTGTTATATTTTTTAAACAGATGAAATAAAAGGTATATTTTTGTGGCAAAACCTGACTATTCCGCGACCCATAGATTGAATTGATGACTTAAGGGATTAATCTTATGACTACGTCTGGTCATAATACACAGATAGTAGATTTTCTTTTATTCTATTAGTGCAAACTTAAAAAATATATATATTTAAAAGTATTACTGGGTTGAGCAAAGAGTTCTGGGAAATTTGTGAAAATTGCATTGTTATGCGCAAATTAACAACAAAAGCAACAAGGAGTATTCTTCAAAGTAGAGACCATCATAGTCCACGATTTTCTGCCATCATTCTGCCAGATTCCGGATTTGCTGGAAGTACCATGGCGGCTCCTTGGAATCGAAAAACTCTTGACATCCTTCTTCAACTTCATTAAAGGATTTAAATCGACGGCCCTTGAGAAAGTGTTGCATTGATCGAAAGAGGTCATAATCGGATGGTGCCACGTCTAGACTGTGCCAATAGTACTCCAATATACGATAAAAATGCTGGTAAGTATTAGATTAAAAATTTCCCAGAACTTTTTGCTCAAACTAATAATAAATTTAAAAGAGAAAAAACCCCAAGGAGTTCTTTTATGTTAACCCATTAACCGCTGACGTTGCGTTCACGCAACAGTCAAAATAATTGCTCATGCAATGAATTAATTACATTGGCACCACTATTTTAGAATTTAAAAAAAAAATGTCTTATTTATTGGCAGAAATTTTGCTAATTTAGTAAAGCGAAATTTACCTTACTGAGTTTGTGGTGGGAAACTACTTTCAACAAGAAATTTGAATATTTCTATCGTAATAGTTTTGGCGGTTAATGGGTTAATTGATTTACGATTGAATATAAAAATTGTCGCTCTCCTGCTTCGTAATCAACAGACTTGCCAGTTTGGCTTCCACTTTTAATCCGAAACTTCAAATTCCTAGCGAAAGTATCGAAAGCAGATTTTTTACTTTATCTGGTCGATAAATGTGTGTCATTAACTAATATATAAAATGCTACCCTTTATTTTTGGTATGAACTGGAAATTTCTGAATAAAAGGGGAGGCCGAATTGTCAGCGGTGGTGATCAAAGAGTTAGCCACATTCTGTTTAACCCTTTATCTGGAAATGGAAATAAAATTCCACTTAATTTTTATCGAAAACTGATCGATTCGCACCGGCATTTTTAGATATATATATATATATATATATATATATATATATATATATATTTTTTTAAACCATTTGGAAATGGTTGTTGTTTTCGGTCGAGGATGGGGCCAAATGATGCTCGCATTTTATTTTTTTAACGAAATTCAACGATGTTCTTTACTTTTAGAAGAATTTTTATTTGAATAGGTAATAGAAACGCATAAAATCGTTAAAAATTGAAAAAGTTACAAAATGGATAGGCGCAAATTATCATATATGAAAAAATGCAAAGCCAAAGAGCGACGCCGAAATGAAAATAGTCTTACAAAGCAAAAATCGAGGTCTTCAACTCATTAATGTAGGTCATGAAGATCGAGGTCTTCAACTGATTATGTAGCCCATGAAAATCGAGGTCTTCAACTAATTATGGAGCCCATGAAAATCGATTACAGAATAAAAGACGAACGCAAAAAAAGAATCAATCTAATGTTTAATCAATTAATAGTAAAAGGCCATGTCTCGAGGAGCTCCAATCCACTAGCCACGGCGTTTTACAATCGGTCGGTTCTAACCGGGAAAAATTGAGCTCAACGTAGGTAAGTTGTCGCAATCTGTGGATGATTCGGTGGAACTGCTTTCGATTTGTAAACTGTATTTCTGCTCGAAACGGGACTTGGAGAGTTTATTGATGAAGGTTTTGGTCGTCTGAAGTTTGATCTTTGCGATCTGTTGTGGAAGAGGATGCGACGGAATTTGGTGGACGAAATAAATTCCAAATGGTCGTTGTAATCTATTAAATTACAATTTTTTTTTCTATTTTAGCATTATTCTTTTATTTGTTTATAAAGGAAGTATTATTTTCGTTATACAAAAATAATCAGAAACAAATGCTGAACAGTGCTTGTTGCTTTGTGTGCAAAATGTTTATTATTATTATGTTTTGAAGGCGGCAGGTGATAAGTCAAATTTAACAAAATCATGCTTAAAATTATTTAAAAAAAAACATAATAAATCAGTCAATTAAGATACAATTTTTAAACAAATTGCATTTGTAAGTAGATTTTTTTATATAAGGCACGTAATGCAACAGTACGCTTTACGATTCGAATCATAAGCCAGGTGCTCGAGGAGCGGGAGTCGTCGAGACTTTTCCTACATTTTCGGCCATTTCTTATTTTAATATTTTTCACCTAAAAGTTTTTAATTTTTGCTTCCGTCGAAATACCTCTTCTCAGTTGTTGTGACGCTGTTATGGGTTGCAAAGGGTCTTTCAAGACTTATTTCTGTGCTCACACAGGCGAACTTCGGCTGTTTCGTGGTACTAGGCAGAGGCATTCAATTTTTATTTTTATTTAATTCTTGCAAATTTCTTACCCGATATTTAACTAAACTTTTGTCCGTTAATAAGCATACCCGACTGCAAAGAAGGGTTATGTGTTTCACGCGTATCTGGGTATGTGGATTTCTTTATACCCTCGAAACATCCCAACGGCTGAATGGATTTTAATAAATGATGTCTCTATCGATTCGTTTTAACCGCTCGATAGTTATAGGCTAGGTTTTTTTATAAATTCAAAATGGCGGCCGTAAAATACAAAATGGCGGTATTGAAGAAAAAATTTTTTACGCACCATATCAAGTGACATATCATTGGATAGGTCTTTCAAAATGAAGACGATGTTTCATTGACTATTTTACAGTCAGAAGCTCCATTTAAATATTACACAATCTGGAAGTTGTGTAGGTAGGATCTCTAGCTTTACTGCAACTCTTTCCTTCACAGACATCTGTAGGCCTCATCAAAACAGTGTTTATAGATACGAAATAACTTAAACGCAACTTAAAAGTCACCACTACAAGTAAGTAAAAATATAGGTAAGTAATATAAAAAATAGTTTCACATTGATGAGAAATAATTAATTAGTTCGTTCTTACGCAGTCGGGTTTTTTGATTTTTTAAATTTTTATTAAATCTTTTTTTTAAATCTTTTTATTTAACTCAAGAAACCAAATTGTAGTTATCCCCCCTCATTTTTTATGCTATTACTGCTGGAATCGTACGTCGTTTTCTACCTCACATGTTCAATTTCAGGAGATGTGGGACATAGGTCCCGCATCTCCGGGTTCCTCGGCAAAAAATATTCGTATCATCGTCACAATACGCTTTTATTTTCAAATTAATTCTTTGTAGATTCTGGTGGCAACATAACATTTCAACATTTCAACCACAGAATTGACACTCCCGACAAAGGATTAAAAAGAAATTAGGAAATAACACAAGAAATATTTCGAAAGCAGGTATTTAAAAAGAATTAGCTATTTTTTGTTTATTTTTCATCGAAAAGTTTTAAATAAAAAGGTTTTTATTTTATTTTCATCTTTTCTTTTTCATATACATATTTTTTGCTGCATTTTCGTCTTATTTTATATTTCTTTGTGTGCATATGACGATTAGTTTTCCTCGAACAATTTATGCTATTTTGTCATATTGTACTATTATTTATGTATTTACGTCCTAATTTTCATATATTTTGACTATTTTTTCATAACTATGTATTGCATTTCCCTTGATATTTTCAAAAGGGCAAATTTTATTTGTATATTTACAATGCTTTTCTATTTTTATAAACACGATTTTTAAAAGCAGAAAACCAACGTTTAAAAATGCACAAATAATACATGAAAAGAAGCAAACAGCTGTTTCGAATCTACTGGCGAGATTCTTCTTCAGTGCAAGATAGGGCAAGGTACAGCATGCTAGAAAAAGCAAGGATGATTAATATTGTTGCACAAAGGCTTTATTTGCTATTTTTATAAAGACGATTTTGTTCAATATTTTAAATTAAACAGATTTAAATTTATGATATTTTACTTATATTTTCATCTATTTTGATTTTCAATGTCGGTACATTAAATTATGTTTTTGTTGCATTCATATAACAATTAGCTTCCCATAAAAGGGTTTGTGTGCCTCAAAGAAAAAAATACAAGATATTTTGCTTTATTCAGGTTACGGAGCGGTCTCTTTTTTGTCCACCACTCATTTGTTACTTTTACTGTAATGAAACATTTTTTCGACTTCCGATTTTCGACGGATTTCAACGTTTAAAGGGGTCCGGGACACATTTTAAAATATTTTTTATTTATAGAGTTAAAATTGTGATTTTTTTGTGATGGTTAAACATATCACTTGTAAACAAAATCACATGATAAAACTTCTCATAAAAAAAAAAAAAAATCTTAAATGGAAAATTTATTAAAAAAAGAGAGGTAATTAAAAATCGTTATAACTCGAAATATTATTTATAGGATTTCAATTTTATTCTATTTAAATAAACAGAAATAGTTTAAATTTTGATTCAGCATTTTAAAAATATTATTTAAAAAAATATATTAATTTAAAATATTTTACGAAAAAATTATAAATAAGATGGTGCAACTTTAACCCTTTCAAGGGCGGTGGCTGAACTGACGGTGGTCCAAAACTGACTATTGGGACCAAGAATATTTTAATAAAATGTTGCTTTTGTAATTAAAGTGCAAAATAGCGTTTTGTTATTTAGTAAGAAATTCGTTTGAATATTCTGGTGTCGGTCAATTATTTTATCATTTTACGAACAGAATTCCTCTGCCCCTGAAAGGGTAAAAAAAAATCATATTTTCAAAAGTAAATATTTTTTCTCAAATATGCTGAATCAAAATTAAAGTAAAACAATTGAAAAAGACATATTCCAAGTTTGAACCCTTTACCTTTAATGGTTCTTGACTTATAAGAATTTAAATACGAGAAATGGTAAGAAAACCAATCATTAAGAAAGACTCATCTTTACAAGAAGTCGTTTCATGACAACCATCGCTTAAAAGCTAGATTTTGAAAACAAACCACAACGAAAAAATTAATATTTCTTGTTCTAATTCAGATAGAAACATGATTTAAAAGTCATTTTAAACAGGAAAAACAGAGAAATGTTTAACACGTTCACGCCGGCGCCGGTATTCATGTTTTTCGCTGTGAGACGGCGTTCGAATTCATATTTCGCTTCATCTGGCGGCGATGTACTCTTGCTTATTCAGACACTGAATGTAATAACCCGCCCCTCTCACATGTATTGAATTGAATCCGAATATAACAACCAGGGTTGATTGTGAATGTCTGAAAGTTCGTAAGGAGTAAGCAAATTACTTAGAGACATGATTTTATTGACTACATATGTACGAATTTAATATAAAATGTCTGACAATCTAAAGAAATATGGACAACATGATGTAATGCATTTCTGTAAGGTAGAAGCCACGCCCTTAGTCAATGATATTTTTTGAATGAGAACGACAATTCTCGTTTCCCGTCGTGAATGTATTATGTTTACAATAATGAATTGTTTTTACTACGGAATTTTCGAATATTCAAGTGTGACCCAACTGTAGTGAACTCCGTCTATAACATAGTCGAGTGTGACCCACCTGTAGTACACGCCTTCTATGGAACAGTAGAATGTGACCACCGGTGATGCACGCCGCCCGATGCGACAACCAAGCGTGACCCACCGGTGATGCACGCCGCCGGATGGGACAGTCAAGCGCGACCCACCGGTGATGCACGCCGGCGTGAACGTGTTAATGAAATATTTTTTTTTTTTTTTTTTGCAAAATTTGAAGATTTTTGTGTTCCGGACACCCTTAAGGGGTCGGAGATCCCCCCCCCCAAAAATGTTTATACAAAATGTCTGTCTGGCCGTGTGTTCGTTTTTCGCTATTGTGCCGTCGAGAATTGCTGAAAGGTGGCGTTGTAATAGAGATGTTTGTGTAATTTCCATTATGATATCATTGAAAAGTTTATGAAGTTATTCATAGAACTGAACCAGATTTTTGATGCGTGTTTTTGTCTATGGTCATGGTGAGCTCCTTGAATTTGGAAATATTCCACCGGAAGATGGCGCTGTAATAGCGTTGCTTGTGTATTTTCATTAATTTACCATCGAAAAGTTTATGAAGTTATGCATAGAATTTGAACCAATTTTTTCCTGTGCTTTTGGCTATGGACTGCAGATCCTTCTTCAATTGGAAAATATTCCGCCAAAATAGGGGCGCTGTATAATTGTCTCGTTTTTTTTTTTAGTTCTAATGCACATGGGTGGCTCGTGCAGCGACGTGAACTTCTCGACTTGCTAAGCCGACTATTCGCAAATAGCTGATGCACTACAGAATAACGAAAAACTATAGAATTAAAATAATATATCATGTTCAAGGTTAACTCGTTTTTACTGTGATTGACCGTCTAATTCCCATGGTAGAATATGTTCTAGAAATTCCGTAATTCACAGAATCGGCATTCATACAAGAAATTTTCAGTAATTAATTGCGCCTCATTTAAATACGGAATGTCTGTTATTTACCCTTTAAGGCCCATGATCGCTGTTGTTGATTTAGTATTCACATATTCCGAATTCACACCAGAAATTTAATATAGTAATTTTGGCTTTATTTTATAACTGGCATTTCGCCATTAAATAAGCCGAAATTTACTAATTAAATATTCTGTTCTGAATTCCGTTTCTCTGAATTACGCAATTCCTAGAATGCATTCTACCATGGGAATTAGAGGGTTAAATAAAGCAAATATTGATATATTAAATTTCTGGTGTTAATTTGGAATTTCCGAATAAAAAACTCACTAAATTCGAAGCACTAAGGGTAACATATGTTCTACCATGGGCATTAATGGGTTAATGACTGAAGAAAAAATTGAAAATGAAAATCTAATTTGGTATAGTATTGAATTAATAATATAGAAGTATTGACATTTGTAACTACTTTTAGAAGCATTAACATGTTTGAGATAGAAGAAAGTTTCGTGATTGGCACATGCAACTAGTCTAAATTATTTTCGAGGTTTAAGAAAAAGCGCATCTCTTAGTGGATCGACACATTTCGCAAGATAACAGTAAACCGGAAATTATTGTAAGGACAAATTGGTTGTAAAAAATTTGTCTCTTTCAAAACAAACCGCTCTGTTTATTTAACGAAAAGAATTATGTCTTTAACCATTTGAGGAGCAAGCAACTGCGTTTGTGCAATGCTGAATTCCAACCGGAAATTGTGAAAATTTTATTTTTAAATAAGGAAAAGCAATTTTTTATCTGTTTTCCTTCAAAGTTATAAAAGTAAAACTTAGTTAAAAGTTTCTGGTGCAAATCTTAATTAAACTTAGGTGGGATATAATACATCCCACCGCCCCTCAAGGGGTTAAATATGGCCAACTTTACGAATATTCTGGTATTCAAACCCTTTAAATCACCTGAATGCCCCGAGGTATACAAATTCTGCTCAAATACTTTGTGCCGTTTTATCATCTTGTAATATTATTTATATATTTAAGGGATAATTTTGAGATCTATTTTAACTATTTTTTACATAAATATGCATATTATAATCTCATTGATACACAGACAAAATTATTTATTTATTTATTTATTTACAATTAAAGTATTAAGTCGTTTTAACTTTTAATTAACTTTTAAAAACTATCACTCATATTATCCCGATAAGTGTTAGAAAATTTTTGATTTGTTTAAATTATTTAAGGGGAACGTGGACCATTATTTGAGCAAAAATAGAACTCAAAATCGACATTTCTTTTTATGCGGATTATTTTCTTCCAATTTGTACTAAGTTATTCGTGGAAAACCGCATGCAGATTAGATTATTTTACGCAAAGTTACAAGTGTTTTAATTTTGTTCACAAATTATTTTTTGGCCTTTTAATATAAACTTTAAATCTGTTTTTCTCAATACTGATGTTTCAGTTTTTTTTTAATTTTTGAAATTCTCCTTGCTACTTAATTTTATTACAAAATTCATGAAACTGGTAATGAAGAATCCCGATATTGCTTAAAAAGAAACTATGTATGCATTTTAAAATTCGTGTTCATTAAGACAATTAAATTTCATATTTAACTTAATATAAATCAGAATTTTGATGAAAATCGATATAGAATTCAGAAAAATATCTCTAAAAAATTAACTATTTAAGTGATTTAAAAAAACGATACCCAGATTTTTTTGTAATAGAGATTTACGTGATTAAAATCCAAAAGCGGGCAAATATCTAAAAAATAATGAGGCAAAAAGCGTTTTAAAATTTTTTATTTTTCAAAAGACCTTAAAATTATAATAAGATTGAAAATTTCTTTTAAGATGTTCCATATACTTATGGTGAAATGTACAGTCGTGGAAAAAAAAAAGTAAACACCTCCTACTAACTCCGCAACAAATTATCGTAGAAGAATGTTACTGGTACCGAACCATTTTAAATGAAGTCTACTTTTAAATGATGTGTATACTATTTGCTTAGGGGGCCATCTACTTATTAAAACGAACCACAACTTCATATTTTATCAATGGCAATACCCAATTCTGACAGCATAAATGAACTCTACACCCTTCAAATAGCCTAAAAACAAATTTTTATGCAATTCGTACCATAAGTTTCCGAGAAATTAATTATTTTAAACCGAGCATATTTTAAGGGCTGTATCCAAATTGAAGTTGGGTTATCGATTGCTAACCGAGAGAGCCGCCTTCTTGATCAAGGCACCTTAAGCAGTCAGTGAAGTCTGTTAGATAACAAGGCAGCAGAAGAAATTTCAAAATATCTACTCACTTCAATCATAGACGGCCCCTTAAACCATCATTTTTGCCGTTTTTTAAGCATAATTTGAAAACTACTTAGAAGAAAAATGTGAAATTTGGGATTTTCATAAAGCAGGACTTAATAAATCTAAATCCATCAAAAAAATTGTAGGTTGCAAATCATAATTTTTTCGAATATTAATTTCATAATTCATATCATAAAATTATGAAAATTGCAAATTCAGCGTATTTATGTTTGGGCACATTAGTTTTATTTCTAAACATATAATTAGCACATTAGGAGCATAATTTCAGAAGATATAAATAAAAATATGAAAATGTAATTTAACATTAGAAGCACTAAATTTTGAATGTTTATAATTCAAAAACTTATCATTCAAATGACTTGAAATTTGGTGTCTAGGCATATTTTGAACCGAAGATTTGAAATATCTCGTTAAAATTGGGTATTGCCATTGAGAAAAATGAGGGTTGGGTTCGTTTTAATATATAGATGACCCCCTAAGCAAATTTTATATACGTCATTTAAAAGTAGACTTTATTTCAAATCGTTCGGTACCAGTAACTTCCGTCTACGATAATTTGTTGAAGAGTTAGTAGGGGGTGTTTACTTTTTTTTTTCCACGACTGTACATTTGCAGACAATTTCAAATCTCTGTTATGGAAATTAAAAGAAATTTCTTAAACGTCCTCCCGTCTCCTTAAAAGAGGTTTTGAAAATTGTTTCAGCCGATACTGACGGTATCAAAGTTAATCTTAATACCGTAAGATATGAATAACATGTTTTAATTCTGTTAGTTCAGCAGAGTTACCTGTATACATTAAGTCCTTGTCTTTTGTTTGTTTGCGTTAAACCTTATTTATTTATTTGCTTTAGAATTTAAAACATGTCTTTAACTATTATTTTCAGAAGTATGTATTTTACTGTTTATTTGGCATTCCCAAAAGAGGAAAAAAGCTTTGAGTTTTAACCTTTAAACTTTATATACAGTCCCGAAAAACGTGGGAAACCCCGTGAGGGATAAACAGGTTTCTAGAAATTGTTTGTGTTTTATATAGGGTTTTGAATTTATTGTCTGCAATCGACATATGCTATTTTCATCGTTACTTACTCAGTTATATAACGTTAGTTGGGGTAACTGGACCCATGAGGTAACTGGCTCATAGGCTATTTCATAAAAAACCGTTGATGTTTTTTAAGTTTTAGCTTTTGTGAACAATGCACCTTAATATCTACTTCCTAAAACAACGCGTGTCAACTCGGTCATAACTATCACTTTGTTGTGATAGGTTGTCAAAAATTTACGTTTCTTATTTTAAAAACAACGTCAATGGTTGAACTTCCTCGGCTTTTTATTAAAATACTGTAAGTACTTTTATTAAACAAACTTTTTTTTAAAGATTAGGCATATAACTACATTAATATTATTAGGCATCTATACATATGTACTTCATGTTTCAAATGTAAGCCCGGTGTCCCAGTTACTCCATAAAGATTTCAAGAATAGGGTAACTGGGACATGTATCCGGGGTAACTGGACCATGCTGGATCCAGTTACCCCAATAGTTATAAATATTTTTTTTTAGTTTCTCTTACTACGGGAAATAAATTTCTCCATTGTTTTTTGCTCACAATAATGAAAATTATAGAATACCTTATTAAAATTACGTAATAAAATTTAAAAAAAGCATATTGAGTGGTATAAAACCAAATTTATTGACTCCTTGAGAGACGGTGATACCGTTATGGCATCAGATAATTTTAATCCCTAATTGCCTCATTGGCACCGGAATTTTATAATGAAAATTTCACGTTCATTAAGTACGCGAAAATATATTTTTACTTGTTTACAAATAGATTCTCTTGTAAATACTGGTATCATTAAATTATTTCGACATTTTACGAATGCAAGTAGCGTGCCCCTGAAAGCGAGATAGCCAAACCTTGAAATTGTACAATACACAGAGGTCGCTTTGTATAGGGAAACGTTTATTATTCGTACCACTATTTTGACGTACCACTATTATCTTCATCGTACCTTTCTTTAGAATACTAGGGGGCTCGGCCCCCTACGAGCTACGCTCGCCAACCCCCGTCCAGACACCGCAGACTCCAAATGCACGCTAATTTGATCGGCTTTAAAAAGATTTCGAAAGATTGAAATATAATTTAAAAACAGTGGCGATCTCCCTATAAACGAATTTCTATTCATTTCTCTTTGATTGGGGAATTTTAACGCCAAATCCGCTGCGGTACTACTTGATTATCCCATCGACAATTTCGCCAAATTATATAAATCGCCAAACCACTCGCCAAATTATACAAATTGACATAATTTTGATTTTAAATAACGAAAGAACAAATAAATTAGTACAACATTAATAAAAATACAAATAAAACGTCGAAATAAAAATAACTTGATGACGTAGACACGTGTAACAACACTTCAAAATAAGCTAATATAAAAGGAATTAAGTAAACAGTCTTTGTCTCCCGGTATTTTTTAACAAAGCGAAAAGAAAGTTCTTTTAAATGAGACATTTTAAATTAATCGTTTTTAATCTGACGTAATTTTTACCAAGCTCGTCTTTCTCTTTTAAATATTCACGTAAAATACTTTTGTTAGAAATGAAATATTATTTGCGCTTTCCTGACAAAAATAGTTGAAAAGTATCCTCTCAAAATATAAAATAAATGTCTAGCGCAATTTCTAAATTTAAATCGTTTTGCAATATTATTTTGTGTTCATTTTATGTAATAACTGTAATGTGACATAAATATGACGTAATTTCTCCTATTTGAGATTTCTAACGCATGTTAATAAATTTATTATTTTACAAATTCCTTTCTCTCTTAAAATTCACGTGTAATTATAGTTTCTATGACGTAATTTTTAATAAGTTCCTGCTTTTTGTACATAATTATTTAATTTTAATTCCAAATGTTTTTTTATGTTTATAATAGTCACGTGTAAATAAATTTTTAATTTATTTACATATATATATATATATATATATATAAATATTTTGAAGCAAACATTATTGTTTCCGCTGTTTATACAGTTGGCAACAGTTTAAATTAATATCACCTTCTAAAATCTGTAAAAAATATCTCTAGAAATGCTGAAAATTTGAATTTAAAATAGAAATAAAACCTCAAAAAATGAGTCAAAATTAAAAAATTAATGCAATCTGCACTCCGGCAAATTCTAACGCATAAAATGATTAAAAATGATTACACTGGCATGTATAGTTTTTGCTGCTATAAAACTTTTTTAGTGGAACAATTTTGTCCAACTTTAGCATTAAATAGCTCTTAAAATAATTCTTCGATTTGGAAACTGTCTGCATCAGCGTGTTTATCAAACATTTCTGTATAAAACCACTGATTTTCATATTTTTGTATGCATTATTTTTCTTAATATTAACGAAGAAAGACCTCCGGTCACAAAAAATTCAAAACCGGCGGCGGCGGCGGCGGCGGCGGTGACAGCGGTAGTTACTTTTTTTTAGAATAGAGAGATGTTAAATAAAATTATCATGAAGGTAACTCATTAAAGGCTCTGGTAGGAACAATAAAATTTTCCCTATATAATGTGACCCCTGGATACAGATAAAGTACTTACGTAGCCGTTTGTTCATAGATTTACCTTGCTATTTTTTTCCTTAAAATACCCATGTGACTTTTATACTTATTACGTATACTAAAGTACATAAGTACGTACTTAATTTCTATGTTTTTTGTGTAAATAAATCTTATATTTTCACTTTTAGTGCTTCTTTTAGACACACTGACAGCAAAGGTTTCCCTTACAACGCTCTTTAGTTGATATATAATTTCCATGATCTGCCTGGCTTAAATTTTTGTAAGTTGTTCACACTTTTACAAACAGGACCTGGTATCCCATATGAAAAAGAATAAACGCATGTGGAACATAGACCCTCCTGGTTCACTTACCCCATTTTTATGGGGCAACTGGGCCCATGAGGAAAGAAAGATGAAATATGCATATTTTTATATTTTTAAATATTAAAATGTAATTTTGAGCATTTCTATCTAATAGAAATTACCTAACTGAACACATTTACGGAAGTTCAGACTTTAATTCAAATGGACATTAGCTTTCTGAAGCTGAATTCTCAGGAGCTCCAGAGTCACATTGTAAAATCATGGCCCAGTTATCCCAACTAACCTTAATATATTCTATTTATAACAGATTTACGTTTGAGCATCAATTTCAATGTAATTGAAGAATTGAGAATTCTAGAAGTTTAATATCTGAATAGAATATGAAGTATAATGTACGAGTGTGTACATACAATTTAAATGTTTTTAACCGACTTCCAATGTAGGAGGTTATTCCCAAAAGAGAAAGATTGATTGGAATTTTCACCTTTACACTTCAACCTGCTTTTAATTCTTAGAACTTCACCTTTAAACTTTAAAAACATTATATTCAATTTGGAAAAACTATTAGGCATATTGTTATTGATAAATTTCGAAACGTTTTCTTTGTTTTATTCAAGATTTTAACATTTTGATTGTTTTTCACTTTTTAGATTCGTTCTTAATTATATAAATATGTAGCATCTATAGTCGTCCTCTGGTCCGTCCGGCTGTCTGTCTTTCCGTCTGTCCGCATATAACAGCGCAAAAACTAACCAACATGGTTTGTAATTTAATATATTTAATCAATGCAGAATTTTGTGGAGTCATTTCCGATTTTATGAAAATGAATGAAAATTTAAAAAGATATCAATGAAAGTTTTCTTCATTCTATTAAATCCTATTATACGTAATTAATTCAATGATATCCCATGGTAGGTAACGATACTAGGTTGCTATGGTGATTAATTTATGTTTAAGATGGCGTCTTGTTATTTCCATATTACTGAAATTCAATATATATAATCGTAATAAATAATTTATTTTTGCATTTTTGCGTAAGAGTGCAACAGCTATTTCAGGAAAATCTGAATATTTATAAAACTTGTTATCGTACGAACACATCTCATTTGCCACGTTTGACGTACAATTTCAGACTTTTTTTTATATTCAAGAATAGTACAATATACAAAAAATATTCTTCATTGTATATATCTGTTGAAAATATCCTAGTTAAATATTTTCGATATCGCCGTTGCTCAGCCACTCTGCATAAATAGACCCTTTGCTATTTCATGTTCATTTCGTCTTCAGTCTTTCAGTCTTCAGTCATGTCATACGCATTAGGCACAGCTTGAGAAATTTTCCCTCTCTTTATGGTTTCTAACTTATTATTGTGGTATATGCATGTCCTTTGTTTGTTTCTTTTAAACCTTAATTATTTATTTGCTTTAGAATTTAAAATATGTCTTTAACTATTATTTTCTGAAGTATGTATTATACTCTTTATTTGGCATTCCCAAAAGAGGAAAAATGATTTGAATTTTTACCTTTAAACTTTATATTCAGTTTCCGAAAACTATTAATCTTATTGTCCCGTGAGGAATAAGCAGATTTCTAGAACTTGTCGGTGTTTTATATAGAGTTTTGAATTTATTGTCTTTATTCAACATATGCTACTTGCATCGTTACTTAGTCTGTGATATAATATATTCTATAAATCACAGATTTGCGTTTGAACAGCAATTTCAATGTAATTAGAGCATTGGGAATTCTAGAAGTTTAACTTCTGAATACCGTATAAAGTATAATGTATGTAAATACAATTTAAATTTTTTAACCGACTTCCATCGTAATCCACTAAAGATAAAGATTGATTGGAATTTTCACCTTTAAACTTCAACAAGCTTTTACTTCTTATAACTTCGACTTTAAACTTCTACAAACATTATATTCAATTTGGAAGAACTATCAGTCATATTATTATTCGTAAATTTTTAGACGTTGTCTTTGTTTTATGCAAGATTTTAACTTTTTTGATTATTTTTCACTTTTTAGTTGCATTCGTAAATTTATAAATACGTAGCACCTATAGTCGTCGTCTAATCCGTCCGTCTGTCTGTCTGTCCGTCTGTCTGCATATAACAGTGCAATAACTACCCAAACAAATGGTTTTGAATTTAATATATTTAATCAATGCAGAATGTTGTGGAGTCATTTCAAATTTTATGAAAATCGAATGAAAACTTAAAAAGATATTAATAAAAGTTTTTATTAATGGTATTAAATCCTATCATAAGTAATTAATTCAATGATATCCCATGATAGGTAATGAAACTAGGATGCCATAAAGATTACTTTATCTTTAAGATGGAGTAGGGGAGGTAGGGGCGGTTTGATACATAGGGAGGGTTGATATATTGACAATTTTTCTCAACAAATGGCATTAACAGCTATTTTAACAGATGTAATGTCTTCTTTTATTAGCAGAGGCCATCATTAGCTGCACTTAGCAGTGAAGAACTGACAACGATTTTTTTATTTTAATTTTGAAGACCTTTGGAATGTCAATGTAATTTTTTTAAATGTTTATTTTCTTTGAAAACTCTTATTATTGTGAAGATAATATCTTGTAATTTTTTTAATTTGTAAAGCACATTATTAGGGTGAGTTTTACCAGAAAGCAGATTTTCATTTTGCAACTGCATTCATACAAAGTGATTAATAAAAATCCAGTATGGCATAATAGGGAGAAATGATACATTAGAGCTGAGGAGAAATGATACACTTGTATATTTGAAATTTAATAGATTTTTTAAGTTGTAAACTAATATAGTACTGTAATATTTATTATTGTTTTACAGCAAGAGCTACTGAAATTGGTAAGGAAGAAATAAGAGACTATTCATAGACATTATGTAGGTTACATAGAAAAGCAGTGCCATGATAGATGTTTAGTTCCCTTTGCTCATCATGTATAAGGAAAAAAGTTTAAATGGCCTATAAGGGAAGATGTTTCTATAATTGACGAAGGGAAAATTTAAAAAAAAAACATTAAATCCACCCGATTTTACTTACCAAAATGATAGAGTTATTAGTTTTTCTTTTAATGATTTCAGGGGTGGTGGTATGTTTATGAAACCACTTAATTTTAATCCCAAACGCCACAATGGCACCAGCATTTTGGTAAAATACTATTATGATTTAATATGTAAGTGAAATATAGCCCTTTTCTTATTTCCAATTAAATTTGTTGGCAAATTCCGGTGCCACTCATTTATTCAACACTTTAGCATTGAAAATGCTTTGCCCTGAAAGGGTTAAAGAAATCTTAAATATGCTAAATTTATGTTAAATTGTTGGCAAATCAGCAATGTTCACTTCATTTTTCCTTGCAGCAAGATCTCTAGTGTTTTTTTTTTTTTTTCATTATTTATTTTCTAAAAAATGTGTTAATAGATTTATTTAAATAATAACAATTGTTTAAATATTTTTATAAAAAACATTTCTGAAAACAAATATATGTCAATGTCATTTCTTTTTTAAATTTGACTTAAATATTTCAAGATTTGTCATAAAAAATTGTGACACATGAATTGTCTGCATTTTTTTTCAATTTATATAAGAATGTATCAAATCTCTCTTGCTAGTGTATCAATCCCCCCCCCCCTCCACACACACACACACACCAGGAATGGAGAGATTTGATACCGTATAACCCTTCATAATAATTGGGATATATTTTTTGAATGATCATTTTTTAAATTCACAATATTTTTAGTAAATGAATAAAGGGTCACTTTATAAGAAAACACGAAAAATTTGTTTAAAAATAGGTTTCTAAGAGTTGTAAAAAATTAGTAAAAAAAAAAGTGTATCATACCTCCCCTACTTCCCCTACTATTATTTCTATATTACTGAAATTAATATATATATAATCGACAAAAATATTTTATTTTTGCATTTTTGCGTATGAGTGCAACAACTATTTCAGCAAGATCTGAATATTTATAAAACTAGTTATGGTACGAACACATCCCATTTGCCACGTTTGATGTACAATTTCAGACTTTTTTTTATGTTCCAGAATACTACAATATACAAACAATTTTCTTCGTTGTATATATCTCTTGAAAATATCCTAGTTAAATATTTTCGAGATCGCCGTTGCTCAGCCACTCTGCATAAATAGACCCTTTGCTATTTTATGTTCATTTCGTCTTCAGTGTTTCAGAGAGTCATGCGCATTAGGCACAGCTTGATAAATTTTCCCTCTCTTTATAGTTTCTAACTTATTATTGTGGTATATGCATGTCTTTTGTTTGTTCCTCCTAAAACTCATTTATTTATTCGCTTTAGAATTTAAAATCTGTCTTTAGCTATTACTTTCAGAAGTATGTATTTTGCGCTTTATTTGGCATTCCCAAAAGAGGAAAAATGATTTCAATTTTAACCTTTCAACTTTATATTCAGTTTCCAAAAACTATTAATCTTATTATCCCCTGAGGAATAAGCAGATTTCAAGAAGTTGTTTGTGTTTTATATACTGTTTTGAATTTATTGTCTTTATTCAATATATGCTATTTTCATCGTTACTTACTCTGAGATATAATATATTCTATAAATCACAGATTTACATTTGAGCAGCAATTTCAATGTAATTAGAGCATTGGGAATTCTAGAAGTTTCTCTTCTGAATACCATATAAAGTATAATGTATGTACATACAATTTAAATGTTTTTAACCGACGTCCATCGTAATCCCCTAAAGAGAAAGATTGATTGGAATTTTCACTTTTAAACTCCAACCTGCTTTTACTTCTTAGAGCCTTCACCTTTAAACTTCTACAAACATTATATTCAATTTGGAAAATTTATCAGTCATATTATTATTCGTAAATTTTTAGACGTTGTCTTAGTTTTATGCAACATTTTAACATTTTGATTATTTTTCACTTTTTAGGTGCATTCGTAATTATATAAATACGTAGCACATATAGTCTTCTTCTAGTCCGTCCGTCTGTCTGCCTGTCCGTCTGTCTGCATATAACAGCGCAATAACTACCAAACCAAATGGTTTTGAATTTAATATATTTAATCAATGCAGAATTTTGTGGAGTCATTTCAAATTTTATGAAAATCGAATGAAACTTAACAAGATATTAATAAAAGTTTTTATTAGTGGTATTAAATCCTATCATATGTAATTAATTCAATGATATCCCATGATAGGTAATGAAACTAGGTTCCCACAAAGATTACTTTATCTTTAAGATGGAGTAGGGGAGGTAGGGGAGGTTTGATACATAGGGAGGGTTGATATATTGACAATTTTTCTCAAGAAATGGCATTAACAGCTATTTTAACGGATATAATGTCTCCTTTTATTAATAGAGGCCATCATTAGCTGCACTTAGCAGTGAAGAACTGACAACGATTTTTTTATTTTAATTTTGAAGACCTTTGGAATGTCAATGTAATTTTTTTTAAATGTTTATTTTCTTTGAAAACTCTTATTATTGTGAAGATAATATCTTGTAATTTTTTTTATTTGTAAAGCACATTATTAGGGTGAGTTTTACCAGAAAGCAGATTTTCATTTTGCAACTGCATTCATACAAAGTGATTGAAAATCCAATATGGCATAATAGGGAGAAATGATACGTTAGAGCTGGGGAGAAATGATACACTTGTATATTTGAAATTTAATAGATTTTTTAAGTTGTAAACTAATATAGTACTGTAATATTCATTATTGTTTTACAGCAAGAGCTACTGAAATTGGTAAGGAAGAAAAAAGAGACTATTCATAAACATTGTGTAGGTTACATAGAAAAGCAGTGCGATGATAGATGGTTAGTTCGCTTTGCTCGTCATGTAGAAAGAAAAAAGTTTAAATGGCCTATAAGGCAAAGATGTTTCTATAATTGACGAAGTGAAAATTAAAGAAACATTAAATCCACCCGATTTTACTTACCAAAATGATAGATTTATTAGTTTTTCTTTTAACCATTTCAGGGGTGGTGACAGTGGCGTAGCCAAGGGGGGGGGGGGTCCAGGATGTCCGGACACCCCCCCCCCCACACACACACACACACCGAAAGTTGACCTGGTTTACTGAATCATGGATACAAATGCAACAGTAAAAACTGCTAAGACAGAATCACAAAGGATCTATAAAGAATTCCGCTTTAGAGAGATGTTCGTCTTAGAAGGTATAACTCAAAGGTATGCCTTTCTTCGGGACTATGAACTTTTCCGTTTTAGGCAGATTTCCGTTATAAATACTTTCCGTTTTCACAGTATCCCTTAAAACTTCTAAAACGTACTCACTTCCCAAACATTTTGTTCACGTAGCCCTTTCTTAGGTTTTTCATTTCGGAGTACCCCCATTTCCCATAAGCACACCCCCTACCCCCCCCCTCTCCACTCAAGAAGATAACGTAAACATGCTTTTTTTCATTAGTAATCTTCTTATCACAACCATATAATAAATCGATGCAAATTACATTGATATTCCTAACATTTTTGTGACTTCCGCCATTACCGATATTATTTTCACATACCCCCAGCAGACACGCCACGTACCCGCAGGGGTACGCTACCCCAGGAAACCGCTGCTATAACACCACCTCTGAAGAGCATAAATCTATTACAGGAAAATCTGTGAAGATGACCTATCTCAAAGGAAAACAATTCAAGGTTCGACGAAAACAACACTATATATTTGTGCTTGCTCACGTTTGAAACCTATCTGAAATGAAACTTGTTCCAATTGTGAATCCTTCTTGACAGGGTTTCTGAAAACACGGAATCCTCTCATAAACAAAAACATTTTAATGTCCCGAGACGGAAGGATAACTATGCAAGTATACCTGCTATCCCGTTTACACAAAGGGCATTGCCGGATAAGCATTTGAAACATGCCTTTCAATCAAATTTACTGATTTTTTACCCAGATGTGACTACATACCTGACAATGTATTTCCCCTAATATCGCCCTATAAATATTGATATTTAATGACATAAAAATGTTTTTTCGATTTTTTAAAAAACGGTTTTTCTCAAAAACTACTGCGCGGAATTTCATGCCATTTACTGAGGATATATAGATGCCAAAGATGCATAACTGGTCATTTTTGTATAATTTTCCGTTTATAAAAACTGTGTGAAATAGCGAAATAAAAATTTAAAAAAATAAAAATCATATCTTATGGTTATCCGAAAATTATCATTTTCTTGTAAAAAATTCTCCATATGTGCCCGTATATTTTATATAAATGCTGAAAGTTTGCGTTTGGTACTACATATAAATATTTACAAAAATGTATATTAAAATTATTAAAATTCACTTTAAGGCGTTATTTGGGGCGGGGCTACATAACTTCACCATCCGAAGAATTTTTGGAACAAAGTCAGCAGACAATATGTCAATGGATGTATTTTAGATTCCATTTAGCATATAAGCTATGTTTTTCAACATCATGTTCATTTTGAAATCGACAGTGTTGAGACTGTTACTAATGTGTTCATTAAAATTTAAAATACAGCAATTCTGTAACTGTTTATTCCAAAAATTCTTCGGGTGTGGAAATTGAGTAGCTCCGCCCAAAATAACGCCTTAAAATGAATTTCCATAATTTTAATATACATTTTTGTAAATATTTATATGTAGTACCTAACGCAAACTTTCGGCATTTATATAGAATATACGGGCACATATGGAGAATTTTTTACAAGAAAATGGTAATTTTCGGATAACCATAAGATATGATTTTTATTCTTTTAAATTTTTATTTCGCTATTTCACACAGTTTTTATAAACAGAAAATTATACAAAAATTACCAGTTATGCATCTTTAGTATCTATATATCCTCAATTAATGGCATGAAATTCCATTCAGAAGTTTTTGAGAAAATCCGTTTTTTTAAAAATCGAAAAAACATTTTTATGTCATTAAATATCAATATTTATAGGGTGATAATAGGGGAAATATATTGTCAGATATGTAGCTACGTCTGGGAAAAAAATCAGGAAATTTGATTAAAAGGCATGTTTCCAATGCTTATCCGGCTATGCCCTTTACTGTAACTAGATTAAACGTAAAACTTCTTTATCTTGGACTTCGATGGGGTTCTGTTGTCGACACTTATGGGAAAGACCGAGTTTATACGAACGCAATAACGGTACATTGGTTGAGTTTCGTGAACCCTTATCTTTATTCACTTTATAACGTCAATATTAACAATTACTTTAAATCTGCTGACTGCAATTAATAAAAGTAACTTTATTTTTGGACTGGTTATTTGTTACCACTTTTAAAATACACTGTCGAGAAAAATTAAAGGAACCATAAAAATGTGCTTTATGTTAATTCTATTAAGGGAACTTCCAGAAAGGTAACTCAATGTCAACGTTATCACGTAGTTCAATGGAATTAACATTCGCTACAGAAATATATGCAAATTTTTCAGCCTCAGCCAGTTCTTTCGGTTCACGTATGAAAAGGAGCGCACGTGGGTAATTTGAAGTCTAATTTTAAGGTTTGTACGTGTAATTAGGTAAAACCTTCGCTTCTAGTAGGTGGAATATGTCGTCCAGAAGACATTTGATCAATTTTGAGAAATTACGTGAGATAGGGAGAATAGAAGCAGGACAGACACTCTTAGGGGTCTGTAAAGACTTAAAAATAGCCAAAAAAGTCATGTCAAGAATCTGGAAACGGTTTAAGAATACTGGTATAATATCCACAAACAATCAGGTCAAGGTAGAAAACGCACCACAATAGGCTCTCAGAACTGTAATTTGACAACGATTGCTAAAAGAAATAGGCAATTGACGTCAGTTCAGATTGCAGAGAGTTTGCTGCAGCAACAAGAACTCGACTATCCTGGTTTACTGTGAGTTGCAGGCTGCATGCAAGGAAACCCATGATTTGTGTTCCACTAACTCCGGTAGAAAAAAAATGCGCCCGGTTAAAGTGGTGCAGAGATCATCGTCATTAGAGTACCACGGACTGGAGCCGAGTTTTCTTTACCGATGAATCCCGATTTTGTTGAGAGAGTTACTACAGACGTGTTACCATATGGAGAGAGAAAATCACACGCAATAAGGCTGGAAACGTCCATGAAAGTCATCGATACAAAGGTCGTGGAATCATGGTATGGACGGACATCATTTTGAATGGCCGCAGTGACCGACATATTTTTACCAGTGCAACTATGAATGCTGAAATATACAGAGATGAGGTTCTTGATTCTCCTGTCAAGTTGTTTAAGGGTGCAATCGGAAGATTCGGAATTTTATGATTATTAATGGTCTAGAAGGGCGCTACCCTCTTCCACGGAGCTCCTAAGTGTCCCTTCCAGAGCTGCCTAAATCCGAAGCGTACTGCTGAACTTGGAGAATGTTCTAAATCTGTTTCGAACCATCTAAAATAAATTGGCTGGGAAGTACAAAAATAGAAACCACAATGGACATATTTTACACATTCTAATACTTCCAAAAAAGTGCTAATCCATCACAAATAGACTTATTACAAAAATTTAACTTCCTTAAAGGCGACCAGATATCGGAAGCAACTATTAGATCGAATATTGTATCAAAAGTGGCGAGACATGAAACATGGAAACCAAAAGAATTATGGCTGAATAGGACAATTGTAACAAAACTGCTTTTTCCAGCATGAACTATATTTGATGTGGTTGCTTCTTACATTACTAGTTTCTGTAGCTGAAAATGCAAGATCTTTTTCTTAAAGTTAAAACCTTCCCACATAGCATTTTTAGTTTGCAGAAAATTTGCGACAGTCTTGCTTTGAAAACCTGTGAAGTTGCAGTAAGCTCAGCATGACAAGACTGAAAGTTCATAACAAGACTGCAGCAAGATAACGCAAACGCCGAAGTCACAACACTTTGAACTTGCAGCTAACTTGTCGTGCAAGTTAAATTCATACTGTATCAAATTTATTGCAAACTAACGACAAACAAGTAATAAAAAATACTGCAAACTTACTTAAATGTAGTAAACTTTCCATGTCACACTATAAGTTTAACCCCTTCGAAGCGGTCCATAGACCTGATCAAGTCTATTGATGCGTAAGCGTCGTCAGAAGGTGAATGCATCGGTTTTATCACCATAAACAAATTTAGGTAATTTTTGTACTTTTCATTTCGAGCATTTTTTGGTATTTAATAAGTAAAGCGTTTAGAAAACGCGGTGCCTACCGAATAAAATTTCTGCAATTTCTGCGTATGTGCTGATTGTCTATTATCTCAACAGATAGATTTCTTGCTTTCGTCACTTTCGTGAATTAAAGACAGTCTTGCATCAGTTTCACAACAAACTATTCATGTAAGTGGGTGATGGTATACCTTGCGGGAGATTTGCTGCGAATTTCTCAATTCAAATTTGTCACGGCAAGATAATATCAGAAAAAATTAAACTTGCTGTTAATGTTCATGCTACCTGGGTTATCTCAAATACTCCCATGGGGAGCGCGGCGGATCGCATGAACGGCTCATGCAATTGACACTTATGTGAAATCATTATCCAATATCTATTACAGCACAAGTTCTTAATACAATGGCAAGAAATTAAACATGGAAATTGCTGTTTTAAACTTAACCACTTGATCCTAACTTTATTGTAGGTAAATATTATGTAATACGAAACTTGATTTAACTCATTCGCTGCCAAAACTATAAAGTAAGAATTTTCAATTCTTTTGTTAAAAGTGGTTGCGACCACAAATTCAGAAAGGTAAATTTCGCTTTACTAATACAGCGAAATTTCTGCCAATAAATGAGGCATTTTTTTTTTAAATTCTAAAATAGTGGTGACAAAGTAATTAATAAATTAAAGCCACGAGTATACTCGTGGATGACAGCGAATGGGTTAATTGAATTTAACTCTTCAGTATGCGCTCAGCTTTTTACATCATAGTGAATCTTTTTCATTGGTAAATATTAATGTAACTTCAATGTATTATTAATTGCAGTTATAGAGATTGGCCTTACATTTTTTATCCATGCTTTTTTTTAATTAAGAAATTAAATAAGGATATATCTAAATTCTTAAAGTTACTCGAAATACTTCTATTATACATACACAATCAAGACAAGATTGCAAGGGACTGGTAAAAAGTTCCATTTTAGACAGGCTTTCATAGAAAGAAGTGTAATTAATTACGCTTCTAAGGTACACTACCTCAATAAGATCAATTGTTCGTTTCGCAGGGATTCTAAAACTCTTCCGCTTGAGACAGGATTCCGTTATAAAAAGATTACGCTTTCACAGGCTTAACTAAAGAACGATGAAAATCCCCCTTCAGACAGGTTTTCAGTAAATTTAATTCTATCGCAATTCATATTAAGACCATGCAACGGTTCCGTTAAAGTATTAAAGATTCTGTCATATGACATAAATATGTATATTTATATAAATACACAGAACTTGTAAAAATGGAACCTGCCTATAATTGCCGAAACGTCAGTGAAGGCTTACTGTGGAGACACGAAAAGTTTTGGTTTCCGTTAGTCTGTCTGTCTGTTCCGCGATAACTGCCGTAAAAAGCATCCGATTATCTTAAAATTAAGGATGCATGTTGGTGAAATCCCCGGATTTAGCTGTATAGTTTTTGGTTAAATTTGGTTCATTCGTTCGGAATACATAGAACATTTTATTTTGCGACTTAATGCCTTCCTATAGCAATTCAGACGATTTTTACATTTTTATTTGTTGAAAAGAAATGGCTCATATGATTAAAGGATTTAAATGCTAAATTAAGGATGAGGAAATTTCCTAATTAGAACCATACATTATTCATAGTAGTTTGAAATTTTGTGTATACATTTGTCAGAGTTTTTAAATTCGGTGGGGGGATTTTATGGGGGGGTTTTATATATGTGTTTCAATAATATAAAATATTTTTTTAATATAAATTTTCTTTTTAAGCACATATTTAATTGTTTTTATTATCTTTTAACTGTTACCTAGCAGCGAACTACACCTAAAAATATCGTAAATGTCGTATGTGTAATTGTTTGAAGTTAAATCAAAGTCAAAAGGGACGAATTAATGCCTTTGTGTCTTTACATATAGATGGAATTTACCACAGAAATAAAGAAAGACTATGTTCTATTTATTTTGTTCAAATATTTTTCTTTTAAATTAAAAAGTTCATAATTTTCTTAAGGAATAAATCGACATTTTGCTATGAAATTTAACAATCATTTTTCTTTTTTTTGCCGTTGCCACGAAAATTGAATCCCGGAATAAAAATTTATCCTAAACAGTCAATTTTGATTTGAAAGATTTTTATGTGCGAGAGGAAAATGAAATAAAAATAGACATGAATACGCCTTCATATTAGAAATAAAGTGAAAATACGAAAAGAAGGTGAATTTGATCTCATATATCAAAAATAAAACGAATACGCTTTGAGGTTGAAATAAAAGGGGCTTGTGTTATGATATTAATTCTTATTATTAAAAAAAAATACTAATATCTCATGGTTTATCGTCAGCACACAGTTAACAGAAATGTTAATTCTTAATCGAAAATTCCAATGAGGAAAAAAAAACTTTTGAAGAGCAAATATATAGTAAATATCAAAATTATGCACCGCAAAATTATCGCTGTCGAAAATGACGTCATTGTATCGGGAAATAAATATTTTCATCCTTAAAAACCAAGCATTAACTAGATTGCCTGAAAAATGTTTTTTGACGGGTGTTACTTCTTAATGCCGCCTCATTTCAGAAAATATGAATGAAAATTATTTTATTTTTAAAGGAAATTACATTTTCATTCATAAAACTTAATCGTTTAATATAATCGCGTCAATGTAAATCATTTTCTGTGTTACCAGTATTGAAAAATAAGGCTCGAAAGTGTAAAAATAAATCTAAGATTTGCGCTAACCATTAGCGCAATCAATAAAAAGTTACATATGTAAATTAATAAGACCACGGGGGGTTCAGGAGGGCGGAGCCCCCCTGAAGAAATCTACTTTATTATTTAAAAAATATTCCAGAATTAACAGCTCATGAAAATTTCGAAATATCCTTCCATAACTTTTTTAATTTAATGCTTCTAATGTCTGAAAACTTCGTATTTTTTATTCTTATAAATAATTACATAATTTGAAAACATTAATTTCCGGTTTGCAGGAAACTGAATATTACCAAAGTGAGTCTAAAAACAATGACTTGCAGAGCTGACGTTGAGGCTCCTGATCTGCAGATTTACTAGTTAATTGCCGAAACGTCAGTGAAGGCTTACTGTGGAGACACGAAAAGTTTTGGTTTCCGTTAGTCTGTCTGTCTGTTCCGCGATAACTGCTGTAAAAAGCATCCGATTATCTTAAAATTAAGGATGCATGTTGGTGAAATCCCCGGATTTAGCTGTATAGTTTTTGGTTAAATTTGGTTCATTCGTTCGGAATATATAGAACATTTTATTTTGCGACTTAATGCTTTCCTATAGCAATTCAGACGATTTTTCCATTTTTATTTGTTGAAAAGAAATGGCTCATATGATTAAAGGATTTAAATGCTAAATTAAGGATGATGAAATTTCCTAATTAGAACCATACATTATTCATAGTAGTTTGAAATTTTGTGCATACATTTGTCAGAGTTTTTAAATTCGGTGTATAACTTTTATGGAGGGATTTTATATATGTGTTTCAATAATATAAAATATTTTTTTTATATAAATTTTATTTTTAAGCACATATTTAGTTGTTTTTATCATCTTTTAACTGTTACCTAGCAGCGGACTACACCTAAAAATATCGTAAATGTGAAAGTGTGTAATTGTTTGAAGTTAAATCAAAGTCAAAAGGGACGAATTAATGCCTTTGTGTCTTTACATATAGATGGAATTTACCACAGAAATAAAGAAAGACTATGTTCTATTTATTTTGTTCAAATATTTTTCTTTTAAATTAAAAAGTTCATTATTTTCATAAGGAATAAATCGACATTTTGCTATGAAATTTAACAATTATTTTTCTTTTTTTTTGCCGTTGCCACGAAAATTCAATCCCGGAATAAAAATTTATCCTAAACAGTTAATTTTGATTTGAAAGATTTTTATGTGCGAGAGGAAAATGAAATAAAAAATAGACATGAATACGCCTTCATATTAGAAATAAAGTGAAAATACGAAAAGAAGTTGAATTTGATCTCATATATCAAAAATAAAACGAATACGCTTTGAGGTTGAAATAAAAGGGGCTTGTGTTATGATATTAATTCTTATTATTAAAAAAAAATGTTACTAATATCTCATGGTTTATCGTCTGCACACAGCTAACAGAAATGTTAATTCTTAATCGAAAATTCCAATGAGGAAAAAAAAACTTTTGAAGAGCAAATATATAGTAAATATCAAAATTATGCACCGCAAAATTATCGCTGTCAAAAATGACGTCATTGTATCGGGAAATAAATATTTTCATCCTTAAAATCCAAGCATTAACTAGATTGCCTGAAAAAATGTTTTTTTGACGGGTGTTACTTCTTAATGCCGACTCATTTCAGAAAATATGAATGAAAATTATTTTATTTTAAAAAGAAATTACATTTTCATTCATAAAACCTAAACGTTTAATATAATTGCGTCAATGTAAATCATTTTCTGTGTTACCAGTATTGAAAAATAAGGCTCGGAAGTGTAAAAAGAAATCTAAGATTTGCGCTAACCATTAGCGCAATCAATAAAAAGTTACGTATGTAAATTAATAAGACCACGGGGGGTTCAGGGGGGGCTCCGCCCCCCTGAAGAAATCTACTTTATTATTTAAAAAATATACCGGAATTAACAGCTCATGAAAATTTCGAAATATCCTTCCATAACGTTTCTAATTGCCGAAACGTCAGTGAAGGCTTACTGTGGAGACACGAAAAGTTTTGATTTCCGTTTGTCTGTCTGTCTGTCCGTCTGTTCCGCGATAACTGCCGCAAAAAGCACCCGATCAGCTTGAAATTAATTGGGCATATTCGTGAGATACCCGGACGTAGCTGTATAGTTTTTGGTTAAATTTGGTTCATTCGTTCGGAAAATATGGAAGATTTTATTTTTCTTTATAATGCTTTTTCTACGGCAAGTCCGACGATTTTCAAATTTCCATTTGTTGAAAGAAAATGGCACGTTTGATTAATGGATTTAAATGTCAAATTATGGATACTAAAATTCCAAATAAGGGTTTTAAATTATTCCTATTATATTGAAATTTTATCAATATATCTATCAGATTTTTTTATTTACGTGTATAATGTTTTGAGGACATTTATACATGTATTCCAATAATATAAAGAATTTTTAAATTAATTTTCTTGTTTTACATGATACGTATTTCTTTTTTTTTTTCCTTTTCTTCGTTGCCTAGCGACTGTTATTCGTAGCCTATCATTGCGTCAAATATGAATGAAGTTAGTAAATTACGTTAATTTTGTTGCAGGTACTATTAAAAGGCTATCACAAAAAATATTTTATCGCGCCAAATCGATGCAATTTATGCAATTAACAGTGGCCACGATAATGAATTACTTTCCAGTAGATTTATAGATCTCCAGATATGCATATTTTGGGGGGCTTTTAATATGTTATTGCTATCGCATGGATTAGGATGTTTAAACTAATGTTTAACCATGCTATAAGTGAAAAAAAAGTACAGTTAAAGGCATGTAAATCCTTTTTAACACTTTCCAACATGGATGAAAAGTATTTATGACTTCAGTTTTTGTATCTGTCGCCTGCCGTGTTTCTCTACGTGCTCTAACTCGTGTAAATATAGTCGGGATTACATGTAATTGATATACGTTATTGAGGTTTGCCAAAGTATGTTTGATATTAAAAATGAAGAGTGTAGCATTCATAGCTTAATTACAGGGGCACTCAAAACTATTCCGTTACATTATAGTCTTTGGGAAAAATCGTCTGCGGTGTATTTTAATAATGTTACACAATTTTAAACGTAATGAAATTTATATACTTTATTAAGGTGCACTAGAACCTGGTTACTATAAAATATGTTATGTGTAGCACTTACAGCATGCGTACAGGGAACTCAAAAGTATTCATAATATTACAATCTTTGAAGAAAATCCTTTTGTGGCGTTTTTTAATGATGTTACTCTGTTACAAAATAATAAAATTGATATGTATTTTTGAAACATTTTTGTAGTATATGGGGTGCAAAGCATATGTTTTTTTCAGGGTCACACAAAAGTGGTCGATTAAAATGTGGTCTACGGGGTGAAAAAACTCTTCACAGCTTATTTTAACACATTAGCGACGGGAAACGAGAATTCTCGTTTTTATTCAGAATACATCATTGGCTAAGGGAGTGACTTCTACCTTACAGAAAAGACATTTATATTGTGTTGTCCATATTTTTTATAGATTGTAAGACATTATATATTACATCCGTACATTGAAAGATATTTACTGCTGCATAAACATGAAAAACATATCTCAGAAACCAATTTCCGAGACACTTTCAGAAGAGGGAGGAGCTTCTACTGTTTTTAAACCCAGATTTAATTAAATTGCCTGTCGTCAGTGTGTTAATTGTGTTGCACTAATTCAAACATTATGAAATTAAATTACATTACTGTGGTTGACTACAAGAAGCTTGAATATGATTTGTATCGTATTTATCGTTCATTTATAGGGTCACATAAAAAATTTCGGATACAGTTCTGGTCTATTAGGGATGATTGCTGAAGAGCATTTTCGATTATGGTGTGCGTTTTAACGTTAAGTAAATTTGTGCTTAATAAGTAGTGCATAAATATTGTATAGACCATGTACAGGGATACACAAATGAATTCGTAAGTATAAATGAAAATGAGCGCGAATTGCTTCAGTGTTTTTTTTTTTTTTTTTTTTTTTTTTTTTGAGTTATGTATTTCCCAGCCCAATTACATTTAGTATACTAACAAATGTTTGCAGAATTTAAATAGAACCATATACAGGACTCCGCAGAAACTGGATATATGGTGCACACTATGCATACTAATCCCCGGAAATGTGATATGAGCAGTTTTAAGAGGGTTTTTTGTCTGCATTAAATTTAAATGTTATAGACGACGCGTAAAAATCTTCACGTAATATACAGGGCTGTAGAAAAGAATACATGTACGTTTCCGTCTATTGGTAGAATTTACTAAAGGACATTAACACAATTAATTGATAACTACAAATGTAAATTAAATTACACTACGAAGGGGTTCAGGGGGGCTCTGTCCTTCGAAGAAATCTACTCTATTATCTAAAAATTACCAGAATAAGTAGCTCATGAGATTTTCAGAATACCTTTACATAACAAGGGGTTTAATTTAACGCTTCTAATGTCAGAAACCTTCGAAATATTTTTTCGTTTTATAAATGTTTATGTAATTTCAAAACTTTAAATTTCGTTTTTTGTAGAAAGATTAATATTACTCAAAGGGTGCTAAACACAATGAATTGTAGAGCTGACGTTGAGGCTCCTGATCTGCAGATTTACTAGTTTAATGCTTCTAATGTCTGAAAACTTCGTATTTTTTATTCTTATAAATAATTGCCGAAACGTCAGTGAAGGCTTACTGTGGAGACACGAAAAGTTTTGGTTTCTGTTAGTCTGTCTGTCTGTTCCGCGATAACTGCCGCAAAAAGCATTCGATCGGCTTGGAATTCACTGGGAATGTTGATGAGGTACCCGGACTTAGCTGTATAGCTTTTGGTTAAATTTGGTTCATTCGTTCGGGAAATATGGAACATTTTATTTTGCTCTATAATGCTTTTCAATGGCAAGTCAGACGATTTTCAGATTTTCATTTGTTGAAAGAAATGGCTCATATGAAAAATGGATTTAAATGGTAAATTTTTGATGCTGAAATTTTTAAATAACATTAAATTAGTCCAATAAATTATGTCAATATATTTGCGAGATTTTTTAATTAGGTTTATAATATTGGGGGGAATTTTATGCATGTTTTCCAATAATATAAAGGATTTTGTTTTATCAAATTGACATAATGCATATTTCATTTTTTTCCTTTTCTTTCTCTGTTGCTTAGCAACGAATTTGGTCCTAATAATATTAGTATAATTGCGTGTATAATGCTTGAGTAAAGCCAACGTCAAAACAGATGAATTAATGCATTTGTATCTTTGCATATAGAAGGATTTTAGCCCAGAAATTATAATAGGCAATATTTCATTTATTTTATTGAAATAGTTTGCTTAAAAATACAAAAGTTCATTATTTTCATAGAGAATAACGTAACATTTCCCCATAACATTTACCAGTATTTCTTTAATTGTTGCCAAGAAAATCAAAACCCGGAATAATATTTTCTTTTAAACAATTTTCAATTGAAATGTTTTGTCGTGAAACAGGAAAATGAAAAATAAAATTAAGTTTAGAAAAATTAATATGGCGGCATATTAAAAATAAAAAGAAAACTCTAGAGTATTTCGTAATATAACAAGATGAAAAGTTTTGAGTAAGTACGCATAGCAGGTGAATTAGACGCCATTTATCGAAAACAAAGATGCTGGAATAAAAAGATCTTGGGTAAAATAAAATCAACTATTATTCACGGAGGAAAGAGATAGATGGAGATGCAGTATGCCGTAAAAACAGTTTGCAATACGATGTGCGTTATCGCTCAGATTTAAATGCGCTCATTCGGCCCAAACAAAACAAGCACGTGGAACAGGGACCAAATTCTTTGACTTCATCCGTTTAAGCACGTCGTTGTGTTGTGCATAATGTAGCGGATTTTAGGGTTACATTTTTGGCGTCTCTTCAAGATTTATTGTCTGTGTACGGTTAACATGAATATTTTATTTTAAATTTAAATTTTATTAATTTATAAAAAAACTTATGCTTATCCTTATAAATCACAGCGTAAAAAAAATCTAAGATATACTATAACCATCCGCACAATCAATAAAAAATTACGAATGTAAATTTACATAGACTGCGGGGGGTAAAGAAGAAATGCAATTTTTGATTTTAAAAGTTACCAGAATAAGTAGCTCATCAGAATTTCAGAACATCAATGTACAACCACTTGTTTAACACTTTTAATTTCTGAAACTTTACGAAGTATCTTGTATGCTCATAAATATTTATGTAATTTGAAAACTTCAAAAAGCGATTTGTAGGAAGTTGAATATTATGCAATGAGTGTTAAAAACAATGACTTGCAAAGATGACGTTGAGGTTCCTGATCTGCAGATTTACTAGTTACATAATTTCAAAACTTTAAATTGCGGTTTGCAGGAAACTGAATATTATCAAAGTGAGTCTAAAAACAATGACTTGCAGAGCTGACGTTGAGGCTCCTGATCTGCAGATTTACTAGTTGCCGAAACGTCAGTGAAGGCTTACTGTGGAGACACGAAAAGTTTTGATTTCCGTTTGTCTCCCTGTCTGTCTGTTCCGCGATAACTGCCGCAAAAAGCATCCGATCGGCTTGAAATTAATTGGGCATGTTGATGAGGTACTCGGACTTAGCTGTATAGTTTTTGGTTAAATTTGGTTCATTCGTTCGGGAAATATAGAACATTTTATTTTGCTCTGCAATGCTTGTCTATGGCAAGTCAGACGATTTTCAAATTTTCATTAGTTGAAAGAAATGGCTCATATAAAAAATGGATTTAAATGGTAAATTTTGGATGCTGAAATTTTTAAATAAGATTATTAAATTATTCCAATTAGTTTGAAATTATGTCAATATATTTGCGAGATTTTTTAAATTAGGTTTATAATTTTTGGGGAAACTTTATGCATGTTTTCCAATAATATAAAGCATTTTGTTTTATCAATTTGACATAATACATATTTCATTTTTTACCTTTTCTTTCATCAGTTGCCTAGCAACGAATTTAGTCTTAATAATCTATATATATAAAAGAAAGTCTGAATTTTGTATTAATCAACGCGCAGCCCAAACTACTGAACCTAAAGTCTTGAAATTTGGGGTAAAAATTCTTCTTATGACATAGAGTACCGCTAAGAAAGGATTTTCTAAAATTCCACCCCTAAAGGGGGTAAAAAATCGAACGAACTTTTAAAAAATTTCTTAAAAATCTGATTTTATAGCTATTTTTCAACTGATAACATATTTTGCTGTATTTTTGTATGCTGAATCGAATGGTACTAACTAAATTCTTTTAAGTCCAATAGTTCGCGAGATATTTCATATATTTCTAATTTGGCGATGTCTTTGGAGCCAAAACCTCGAAATACCTAACATTATAAGTGATAATTCATCCATATTCATTCATCTTATACATCCGTTACTGTAGCAACGGAAGAAATTCAAATTAAATCTTTTTGTTAAATCTTTTGATTAAAGAATTGAACCGGCTATATGAGTTTGAAAAAAATAAATAAGTACAAACGCCTTGAAAAAAAGAGAAAAAAAAATTGGATTTATTTAAAATACAAGGAAGCGATCCACTTAGAAATTAACATTATAAAACGAAAATATTTTTAAAATAAATGAAAGCAATGTTTGTACGACTTTAAAAATTTTGTGGTACTTACATCCGGGCCATGTCAGATACAATTGCGCCAAGCATGGCAATTACCTTAATTACAGCAACCCTTATTTTTTGTCCATTTGATAGTTTATTTAGTATAGTTTTAAATTAATTTTATTATTATAATCTTTATTTATTGTAGTTTATAGTATGTAGTTTTATGTTATATATTTTATTTATTTATTTACTTAAAACAATTTGCCATTTTTAACAAGATTATGTATTTAAGAATGTTAAATTACTTTTTTGAACGTAATTGGCAAACGATAAACAAGATTGGCAATTGTCAACCATTTTTGGCGATCTATCTCAAGGTCCGAATAATGCGTAAGTATTACTTTTTTTAATGGAAGAAATTGGAATTGAAATAATCCATCGCGATTTATCACTTGCTCCTGGATAAGAAGGAAAAATGGGTACTTTTATGTCAGCCGTATCCGTATGTAAATATCGCCATTAGCATTTTTAAAATTGCCAATGGCAGTAGTTACATTTCGCGTATGTAAATTTAAAAAAAAAGTCTTTGTTTTAAGTTATGGCATTATTAACCATTTGGAAAAATGGTTATTGTCCTCGTCAGGGTAGGAAATCAAAAGCCTATCTGAAGCTTTTTATTGGTTTAATCTGCAACTTATTCGTATTCTGATTGGTCTATACAGTAATATGTATTTCCCTTTACTTTCAGCAGAGATGGACAACAGAGTGTTGCCACTATGACAAAAAAAGTAATAAAAACTACAAAAAGAAATTAGTAACTCAGAAACAAATTGAGATACAGATTTCAAACGAATTGCATTTAAAAGTACATTCTTTTCTCTATACGATGATATAAAAAATAATATTGTGGGATGTTTAGAAGTTTAAGAAATAAATTTCATTTAAAATTGGCCGTCAGATTTCTTGGAAATCTGACGATGGAAAAACCTTTTCCCGAACAGCCAATGAAATGCTTGGATAATACTTAAGTTTCAGGTGGATAATATGTACGAGTCGCAGGCGATTTCTGTCGCTTGCAACTTTTACGTGTAATAACGCTATTAATGTTTAATTCATTGCGTACGTAATGTAGGATCAACTCCGTGCTATTTTTTGTGCCTTAAATTTTAGTCTTTGAAAAAATCATTTTCCAAATGGTCGTTGTAATTTGTTAAATTGCATTTTTTCCCCTATTGTTTTACTGTTCATCTTTTTCAATGACATTAGTGTTAAGCATGTATTAAAATGCAAATTTGCTTTTCCTTCCACCCGTTTATAATTTGAGTTTTGCTGCATGTATTTGGATGGGACTTACACTGTTAGTTAGATTATTTTTTGTGGATGGTTGGTACTTCTCCGTAGCGAAGTGTTCTTCTGGGTTATTGTTTTTCTGAAGCACAAATTTGGCAACAAATCAGATTGCAGAAAATTAGATTACAAGAGAAAGTTCCAAAACTAGGTGAACCCGAATGTGAAAGATTACTTTTTATTTAAAGTTCTACTGAACGTATTTTGATTGGAGTTGCACAGCTAGGTAATATTAGGGATTGTTGCAATATTTGAAATGTCATTCTACATTTTTAGTTATGGAATTATGAGGAAAGTTCTCAGTGGTGTAGTTGAAAAAAAAGTAGGATAAAATCTATAGGCAGAGGGTATATATTAGAGAGTATATACGTTATATCTATGGAGTGCAAAGTTTCTAAAAAACACCAGATGGTCTACGGCGTATAGTCTATGCTACATTCCTAAAAATTCCACAATCACGTTAACTTGATTATGAAAGATATATTTAACTATCAACTTCAAATATAAAATAAAAAAGGCAATATCTGTACGACCGCTTATAACTTGAGTTCTTTTCAATGGATTTTGAGAAGATTTTCATTGTTAGATAAATTTTCAAGAAAGTTTTTAATATATAACACATATTATTCTAAGTTGCTCAGTTATAGAATTATGTGCGAAAGTTCTTTAATCAGTGAACCCTATTTTGAAATATTAGCCTTTTTAAAAGGTTCTACTGAGTTAATTAGCACTGTTGTTAGATATTTTTTCAGGAAAGGTTTTAGTATATAACACATTTTGTTCTACATTCCTTCGCTATTGAATTATAGCTGAATGTTGTATTATCTGGTGAACCCGATTATGAAAAATTTGTCTTATTAGAAGGTTTTACTGAACGGATTTTGATGGGATTTGCATTTTTTAATTTTCAGGGATGGTTTTAATATGCTACATATTGTTCTTCCGTTCTTTTTTATATTGTTTATATTGAGTTATAAATAATAAACTTAAAGATTTTCTTCATAACAGTCCAAATTTTGTCTGAGACATTAGAAGATATAAAACCGTAATGGATTTCATGTTGTTTTCAGCAACGCGGATTATCATTAGAGATAAATGTATTTATTGCTATAAAACACAAGATCAAATACACCGATATATTTCGTTTGATTAAAATTTCGCTTGGAGAAACCGACCAGAGTAGCGGGCGAAGGCTTCTATTACTATATGTTAAGCGTAAATTCCTATTTCATTCCGATTGATTATAACTCAGATTCTACTGAACATAATTTTGCAGAACTTACACTATTAGATAGTAAATATGGTTTATAAATAGTTTAATCTAAAAACCATCGTTCCAAGTTGCTTAGTAATTGTTACGGGAGTTCTAAAATTAGGTGAACTCGATTAGGAAAGATTTCAAGTTTTACTGAATTGATTTTAATGACAGTTGCACAATGAGCTAGATAATATTTCAGGGATTCTTTTCAATATTTATCATATCGTTCAAAATTGTTTAGTTTAGTGTAACGAAACTATGCGGAAAAAGTTATCTGTGGTATAGTAAAGAAAATTGGAGGATAGTACGCTACAGACAAAGGACGTATACTAGAATGCTATAGTTATGGAAGTTGTGCAGAGTTTCTTTAAAAATCCAGAAATGATGCGACGTATACCTACCCCTACATCCCTGAGTGTTCTATATAATCAGGTTAACGCGATTATGATAGCTATATTTAACTATCTCAATGTATATAAAATGCAAAGAGAAATTTCATTCCGGCCTCTTTTAAATTTACTTCTACTGAATTGATTTTATGGCGCTTACATTGTTAGTTAGATAATTTACAGAAAAGATGTTAGTATAAAATATAATGTTCTACGTTGCTTAATTATATAATTATGCGTAAAGATCTAAATCAGATGAACCCAATTTCGAAAGATTGGCTTTTTTTTAATGTTCCGCTGAAGGAATTTTCACTGGATTTAAACTGTTAATTATATTAATTTTATGAAATGTTTCGGTATGTTTTCCAGTTTAAAAGATCCTGCTCAGTGGATGTCGATGGAACTTGCTCGTTTAGTTAATTTTTCAGTGAATGTTTTAGTATAAAGCACATATCATTCGCTTGGTGTTGCTTGGTCGTCAGGTTGCTTGATTGTAGAATTAAGGCTGAATGTTTTAGAAGCAGGCGAACCAAATTATTAACGACTAGCCTTTTCAGTATGTCCTATTAACAGATTCTGATGAGACTTGCATTGATAATTTTTCATGAACCCTTTCAGTATATTACACATTGTTCTATCGTTCTTCACCGAATACTACACTAAATGATCAACGAAAGAAGTTGGCCCTTAACAGCCTAAATTTTGTATGGCTCAAAAGATATAATAGCGTAATAACGTTCATATTGTTTGGGCATCCCAGGTAAATGTCCATATTTCTTTAAAACGCATGATCAAATTTACAGATATATTTCGTTTGATTCAAGGTTTCTTTAGAAAAACTGACCAGCGTAGCGGGCGTTAGGCTGCTAGTATTAGTATAAATGCGTCTATAACGTTTCAGTAAAGCCAACGTCAAAACGGATGAATTAATGCATTTGTATTTTTGCATATAGATGAATTTTAGCCCCAGAAATAAAAATAGGCAATATTTTATTTATTTTATTCAAATATTTTGCTTAAAAATACAAAAGTTCATTATTTTCATAGAGAATAATGTGACATTTTTTCATAAATTTATCAATGTTTCTTTAATCGTTGCCAAGAAAATCAAAACCCTGAATAATATTTTCTCTTAAACAATTTTCAATTGAAAGATTTTGACGTGAAACAGGAAAATGAAAAAAAAAAATTAAGAATAAAAAAATTAATATGGCGACATATTGGGAATAAAAAGAAAACTCTCAAGTATTTCAATGGAGTTGTGAATAAAGAGGAGGCGACATGTAGTGTGTTGTCTACCAGTTGCGAGTGAAGTAACTGAGGAGGTTGTCACAAGATGGCGGCTGTTTTTTTAAATAGGTTCTCCAGTTTCTGATTACCACTAGGGCGAACATCCCACCAGTAAAATTTAATAGAAAATTTTGTCTTATTTCTACGTCTTATTGATGGAAATTTTTCTCAAAAATGTCGTAACAACTTTTGTTTGTTTTTACTGGTGTAAGTATGCATATTAAAACTGTCAGTTTGTTTCCCTGGTTGTCACAATATGGCGGAAACGCAGTACCTAACTATTGCCAAAACAAATTCCTACCAGTAAAAATGAAAATCTGTTTCTACCATGATTTATGACTGAAATTTTGTAATATTAAGGCGTTTAAATAAGTTGAAAATTTCTATATAAACATACTGGTGGAAGTTTCCACCGGCCGTAAAAAACGCTTGCGATAGCGGTTACAGTTGATGCTTCACTATTTTAAGACTATGTCGGTTCCTCTTTATTAATAGTTCCATGAGTATTTCTTAATATAACAAGATGAAAGGTTTTGAGTAAGTACGAATAACAGATGAATTAGACGTCATTTATCAAAAAAAAAAAAAAAAAAAGATGTTGGAATAAAAAGACCTTGGCTAAAATAAAATGAACTATTATTTACGGAGGAAAGAGATAGATGGAAATGCAGTATGCCGTAAAAACAGTTTGCAATATGATGTGCGTTATCGCCCAGATTTAAATGCCATCATTTGGCCCAAACAAAACAAGCACGTGGAACAGGGACCGAATTCTTTGACTTCATCCGTGCATTTTTTCTGTAAAATGAAAATTATCTGCTTATATTTAAGCATTCTAAAGTAGCATTTCATCGTATTATGAATTAAAAACTGTATTACTAAAAATATTTTTCTTTTCTTCCTTTCTTTTTTTAAGCACGCCGTTGTGTTTCGGTCGAATGTAGCGGATTCTAAGGTTACATTTTTGGCGTCACTTCAAGATTTATTGTTTGCGTACGGTTAACATGAGGATTTTATTTTAAATTTAAAATTTATTAATTTATAAACAAAAAAAAAACACGTATGCTTATCCTTATAAATCACAGCGTAAAAAAAAATCTATGATATACTATAACCATCCGCACAACCAATAAAAAATTACGAATGTAAACTTAAATAAACTACGGAGGGTTCAGGGGGCACAGCCCCCCTGAAGAAATGCAATTTTTGATTTAAAAAGTTACCAGAATTAGCAGCTCATCAGAACTTCAGAACATCAGTGTATAACCACTTGTTTAACACATTTAATTTCTGAAACTTTACGAAGTATTTTGTATTCTTATAAATATTTACAAAAAGGACTGACTGATTTTAAAATTCAATAACTTCCAAACGGTGGCAGATATTAAAAAAATTCTTGCAGGAGGGTTATGCATAAAGTCAAAAGTTTTATTACAGTGATTTTCGATTTTAGTTCGAATTACAAACAATAGATGGCGCTGTAAGCAATAGTCGCTAAATACAGGCTCGATTTTTGGTCCTTTCTGTTGTTCCATGCAGAAAAAGGAGATGGAAATGTATTATCCGGGCCACGAAGTACCAAAAATCGAGCCTGAATTTAGCCTCTATTGATCGCAGCGCCATCTATTGTTTGTAATTCGAACTAAAATCGAAAATCACTGCAAAAAAACTTTTGACTTTATGCATAACCCTCCTGCAAGAATTTTTTTAATATCTGTCACCGTTTGGAAGTTATTGAATTTTAAAATCAGTCAGTCCTTTTTGGGACACCCGGTATGTAATTGCCGAAACGTCAGTGAAGGCTTACTGTGGAGACACAAAAAGTTTTGGTTTCTGTTAGTCTGTCTGTCTGTTCCGCGATAACTGCCGCAAAAAGCATCCGATCGGCTTGAAATTAATTGGCCATGTTGATGAGGTACCCGGACTTAGCTGTATAGTTTTTGGTTAAATTTGGTTCATTCGTTCGGGAAATATGGAACATTTTATTTTGCTCTATAATGCTTTTCAATGGCAAGTCAGACGATTTTCATTTGTTGAAAGAAATGGCTCATATGAAAAATGGATTTAAATGGTAAATTTTTTATGCTGAAATTTTTAAATAACATTATTAAATTATTCCAATAAATTATGTCAATATATTTGCGAGATTTTTTAAATTAGGTTTATAATATTGGGGTGAATTTTATGCATGTTTTCCAATAATATAAAGGATTTTGTTTTATCAAATTGACATAATGCATATTTCATTTTTTTTTCCTTTTCTTTCTCTGTTGCCTAGCAACGTATTTGGTCCTAATAATATTAGTATAATTGCGTGTATAATGCTTGAGTAAAGCCAACGTCAAAACAGATGAATTAATGCATTTGTATCTTTGCATGTAGAAGGATTTTAGCCCAGAAATAAAATTAGGCAATATTTTATTTATTTTATTTATTTTATTGAAATATTTTGCTTAAAAATACAAAAGTTCATTATTTTCATAGAGAATAACGTAACATTTTCCCATAACATTTACCAATATTTCTTTAATTGTTGCCAAGAAAATCAATACCCGGAATAATGTTTTCTTTTAAACAATTTTCAATTGAAATGTTTTGTCGTGAAACAGGAAAATGAAAAAAAAAATTAAGAATAGAAAAATTAATATGGCGGCATATTAAAAATAAAAAGAAAACTCTCGAGTATTTCTTAATATAAAAAGATGAAAAGTTTTGAGTAAGTACGCATAGCAGGTGAATTAGATGTCATTTATCGAAAACAAAGATGCTGGAATAAAAAGATCTTGGGTAAAATAAAATTAACTATTATTCACGGAGGAAAGAGATAGATGGAGATGCAGTATGCCGTAAAAACAGTTTGCAATACGATGTGAGTTATCGCTCAGATTTAAATGCCTTCATTCGGCCCAAACAAAACAAGCACGTGGAACAGGAACCAAATTCTTTGACTTTATCCGTTTTTTTTTTTTTTCGCACGTCGTTGTGTTGTGCCGAATGTAGCGGATTTTAGGGTTACATTTTTGGCGTCACTTCAAGATTTATTGTCTGTGTACGGTTAACGAATATTTTATTTTAAATTTAAATTTTATTAATTTATAAAAAAACTTATGCTTATCCTTATAAATCACAGCGTAAAAAAATCTAAGATGTACTATAACCATCCGCACAATCAATAAAAATTACGAATGTAAATTTAAATAGACTACGGGGGGTTCAGGGGGGCGGAGCCACCCTGAAGAAATGCAATTTTTGATTTAAAAAGTTACCAGAATAAGTAGCTCATCAGAATTTCAGAACATCAATGTACAACCACTTGTTTAACACTTTTAATTTCTGAAACTTTACGAAGTATCTTGTATGCTCATAAATATTTATGTAATTTGAAAACTTTAAAAAGCGATTTGTAGGAAGTTGAATATTATGCAATGAGTGTTAAAAAACAATGACTTGCAAAGATGACGTTGAGGCTCCTGATCTGCAGATTTACTAGTTAATTTGTACAATGAGATGATGATAATTTGCACAACAAATTTTAACCAATTAATATGCGTATAATTGTAGAGTATTTTCACAAAGAAATAATACATACTTTCTTTTTATAATTTAAACATAAAATATCTACCAATATACCCATGATTAAAGAGTTATTTTCTCCAAACATAGGTTTAGTTGATGCCCTTTTTCTGTTTTAATTGCCGAAACCTCAGTGAAGGCTTACTGTGGAGACACGAAAAGTTTTGATTTCCGTTTGTCTGTCTGTCTGTCTGTTCCGCGATAACTGCCGCAAAAAGCATCCGATCGGCTTGAAATTAATTGGCCATGTTGATGAGGTTCTCGGACTTAGCTGTATAGTTTTTGGTTAAATTTGGTTCATTCGTTCGGGAAATATAGAACATTTTATTTTGCTCTGTAATGCTTGTCTATGGCAAGTCAGACGATTTTCAAATTTTCATTTGTTGAAAGAAATGGCTCATATAAAAAATGGATTTAAATGGTAAATTTTGGATGCTGAAATTTTTAAATAAGATTATTAAATTATTCCAATTAGTTTGAAATTATGTCAATATATTTGCGAGATTTTTTAAATTAGGTTTATAATTTTTGGGGAAACTTTATGCATGTTTTCCAATAATATAAAGCATTTTGTTTTATCAATTTGACATAATACGTATTTCATTTTTTACCTTTTCTTTCATCAGTTGCCTAGCAACGAATTTTCTTAATAATATTAGTATAAATGCGTCTATAATGTTTCAGTAAAGCCAACGCCAAAACGGATGAATTAATGCATTTGTATTTTTGCATATAGATGAATTTTAGCCCCAGAAATAAAAATAGGCAATATTTTATTTATTTTATTCAAATATTTTGCTTAAAAATACAAAAGTTCATTATTTTCATAGAGAATAATGCGACATTTTTCATAAAATTTATCAATGTTTCTTTAATCGTTGCCAAGAAAATCAAAACCCTGAATAATATTTTCTCTTAAGCAATTTTCAATTGAAAGATTTTGACGTGAAACAGGAAAATGAAAAAAAAAAATTAAGAATAAAAAAATTAATATGACGACATATTGGGAACAAAAAGAAAACTCTCAAGTATTTCTTAATATAACAAGATGAAAGGTTTTGAGTACGTACGAATAGCAGATGAATTAGACGTCATTTATCAAAAAAAAAAAAAAAAAAAAAGCTGTTGGAATAAAAAGACCTTGGCTAAAATAAAATGAACTATTATTTACGGAGGAAAGAGATAGATGGAGATGCAGTAAAAACAGTTTGCAATATGATGTGCGTTATCGCCCAGATTTAAATGCCATCATTTGGCCCAAACAAAACAAGCACGTGGAACAGGGACCGAATTCTTTGACTTCATCCGTGCATTTTTTCTGTAAAATGAAAATGATCTGCTTTTATTTAAGCATTCTAAAGTAGCATTTCATCGTATTATGAATTAAAAACTGTATTACTAAAAATATTTTTCTTTTCTTTCTTTCTTTTTTTAAGCACGCCGTTGTGTTTCGGTCGAATGTAGCGGATTTTAAGGTTACATTTTTGGCGTCACTTCAAGATTTATTGTTTGCGTACGGTTAACATGAGGATCTTATTTTAAATTTTAAATTTATTAATTTATAAAAAAAAAAAAAACTTATGCTTATCCTTATAAATCACAGCGTAAAAAAAAATCTATGATATACTATAACCATCCGCACAATCAATAAAAAATTACGAATGTAAACTTAAATAAACTACGGAGGGTTCAGGGGGCACAGCCCCTGCAATTTTTGATTTAAAAAGTTACCAGAATTAGCAGCTCATCAGAACTTCAGAACATCAGTGTATAACCACTTGTTTAACACATTTAATTTCTGAAACTTTACGAAGTATTTTGTATTCTTATAAATATTTACAAAAAGATTTTAAAATTCAATAACTTCCAAACGGTGGCAGATTTTAAAAAAATTCTTGCAGGAGGGTTATGCATAAAGTCAAAAGTTTTATTACAGTGATTTTTGATTTTAGTTCGAACAATAGATGGCGCTGTAAGCAATAGTCGCCAAATACAGGCTATATATATAACCTGAAGGAAAAATTCTGGACCCCCCCCCCCCCCTCCGAAACGAAATCCTGTCTACGCCACTGGTTGGTGGTATTTTTATGAAACCACTTAATTTTAATTCCCAAACGCCATATTGGCTCCAGCATTTTCCAGCATTTTGGTAAAATATTATTATGATTTTATGAAAGTGAAATATAGTCCTTTTCTTATTTCCAATTAAATTTGTTGGCAAATTCCGGTGCCACTGATTTATTCAACACTTTAGCATTGAAAATGCTTTTCCCTGAAAGGATTAAAGAATTCTTAAATATGCTAAATTTATGTTAAATTGTTTGCAAATCAGCAATGTTCACTTCATTTTTCCTTGCAGCAAGAGCTCTAGTGTTTTTTTTTCATTATTTATTTTCTAAAAAGTGTGTTAATAGAATTATTTAAATAATAGCAATTGTTTAAATATTTTTGTAAAAAACATTTCTGAAAACAAATATATGTCAGTGTCATTTCTTTTTTAAATATGACTTAAATATTTCAAGATTTGTCATAAAAAACTGTGATACATAAATTGAATTGTCTGCATTTTTTTCAATTTATATAAGAATGTATCAAATCTCCCTTGCTAGTGTATCAATCCTCCCCAAAAATGGGGAGATTTGATACAGTAGTAACCAATCATAATAATTGGGATATATTTTTTGAATGATTGTTTTTTAAATTCACAATACTTTTAGAAAATGAATAAAAGGTCACTTTATAAGAAAACAGGAATTTTTTTTTCGAAAATAGGTTTCTAAGAGTTGTAAAAAAATACTAAAAAAAAGTGTATCATACCTCCCCTACCTCCTTTACTATTATTTCTATATTACTGAAATTTAATATATATAATCGTAATAAATATTTTATTTTTGCATTTTTGCGTATGAGTGCAAACAACTATTTCAGCAAGGTCTGAATATTTATGAAACTAGTTATGGTACGAACACATCCCATTTGCCACGTTTGACGTACAATTTCAGGCTTTTTTTTATATTCCAGAATACTACAATATACAAAAAAATTTTGTTGTTGTTTATATCTCTTGAAAATATCCTAGTTATATATTTTCGAGATCGCCGTTGCTCAGCCACTCTGCATAAATAGACCCTATGCTATTTCATGTTCATTTCGTCTTCAGTCTTTCAGAATGTCATGCGCATTGGGCACAGCTTGAGAAATTTTCTCTATCTTTATAGTTTCTAACTTATTATTGTGGTATATGCATGTCTTTTGTTTGTTTCTCTTAAACCTTATTTATTTATTTGCTTTACAGTTAAAAATCTGTCTTTATTATTTTCAGAAGTATGTATTTTACTGTTTATTTGGCATTTCCAAAAGAGGAAAAATGATTTGAATTTTAACCTTTAAACTTTATATTCAGTTTCCGAAAGCTATTAATCTTATTATCCCGTGAGGAATAAGCAGATTTCTAGAAGTTGTTTGTGTATTATATACTGTTTTGAATTTATTGTCTTTATTCAATATATGCTATTTTCATCGTTACTTACTCTCAGATATAATATATACTATAAATCACAGATTTACGTTTGAGCAGCAATTTCAATGTAATTAGAGCATTGGGAATTCTAGAAGTTTAACTTCTGAATACCATATAAAGTATAATGTATGTACAGTCGTGAAAAAAAAAAGTAAACACCCCCTACTAGCTCCTCAACAAATTATTGTAGAAGAAAGTTACTGGTACCGAACGATTGGAAATAAAGTCTACTTTTAAATAATATATATAAAATTTGCTTAGGGGGCCACCTACATATTAAAACGAACCATAACTTTGTTTTTTTCAATAGCAGTACCCAATTCTGACAGCATAAATGAACTCTACACCCTTCAATTAGCCTAAAAACGAATTTTTATGCAATTCGTACCATAAGTTTCTGAGAAATTAATTATTTTAAAACGAGCGTATTTTAAGGGCTGTATCCAAATTGAAGTTCCGTACTGGATTGTTAACCGAAAGAGCCGCTTCCTTGATCAAGGCACCTTAAGCGCCACTCAAGGAGTCAATGAAGCGTGTTAGATTACAGTACGGCAGAATAAATTTCAAAATGTCTACTCACTTCCATCATAGACGGCCTCTTAAACCATCATTTTGCCGTTTTTTAAGCATAATTTGAAAACTACTTGGAAGAAAAATGTGAAATTTTTGAATTTCCATAAAGCAGGACTTAATAAATCTAAATCCATCAAAAAAATTGTGGGTAGCAATTCATAATTTTTTCGAATATTAATTTCATAATTCATAATTCATATCATAAATTTATAATAATTGCAAATTCAGCTTATTTATGTGTTGGTATATTAGTATTATTGCCAGAAAAAAAAATTAGCACATTAGGAGCATAATTTAAGGAGATATAAATAAAAATATGAAAATATAATTTAACATTAGAAGCACTAAATTTTGAATGTTTATAATTCAAAATCTTATCATTCAAATGACTTGAAATTTGGTGTCTAGGCATAGTTTGAACCGAAGATTTGAAATATCTCGTTAAAATTGGGTATTGCCATTGAAAAAAATGAATTTAGGATTCGTTTTAATAGGTAGATGACCCCCTAAGAAAATTTTATATACATCATTTAAAAGTAGACTTTATTTCCAATCGTTCGGTACCAGTAACTTTCTTCTATGATGATTTGTTGAGGAGTTAGTAGGGGGTGTTTACTTTTTTTTCCACGACTGTACATTTCACCATAAGTATATAGAACATCTTTCCACGACTGTACATACAATTTAAATGTTTTTAACCGACTTCCATTGTATAAATAGAATAAATCACGGGTAATGGAACTCCAGAAATCGCTGGATATGAAATTATACTAGAGTAATTTTAACACAATTATCCTAATTGGTAAACAAATCATATTAGATGTAAATTCCCAACTGTGCGAAAAATGTCCGGACCAGGATTCGAACCAGGGAACTCCTGGCTGAAGCTACGAGTGCTCTGCCATCTGAGCTATCCCGGACGAATCTGGTGGGACTTCTTCACCCAGCTAGTGTAATTTCGTATCCAGCGATTTCTGGAGTTCCATTACCTGTGATTTATTCTGTTGAGCTGAACCAGGTTTCAGACCAGATGCTATAATCATGAAGGTTAGCTGGGTGAAGAAGTCCCCCCAGATTCGTCCGGGATAGCTCAGATGGCAGAGCACTGGCGACTTCAGCCAGGAGGTCCCGGGTTCGAATCCTGGTCCGGACTTTTTTCGCCCAGTTGGAAATTTACATCTAATATGATTTGTTTACCAATTAGAATAATTGTGTTAAAATTAATCTAGTGTAATTTCGTATGCAGCGATTTCTGGAGTTCCATTACTTGAGATTTATTCTGTTGAGCTGAACCAGGTTTCAGACCAGATGCTGTAATCATCAAGGTTAGCTGGGTGAAAAAGTTCGACCAGAATCGTTCGGGATACCTCAGATGGCATATCACTGGCGGCTTCAGCCAGGAGGTCCCGAGTTCGAATCCTGGTCCGGACATTTTTCGCCCAGTTGGAAATTTACATCTAATATGATTTGTTTACCAATTAGAATAATTGTGTTAAAATTAATTTAGTGTAATTTCGTATCCAGAGATTTCTGGAGTTCCATTACCTGAGATTTATTCTGTTGAGCTAAACCAGATTTCAAACCAGATGCTGTAATCATCAAGGTTAGCTGGGTAAAAAAGTTCGACCAGAATCGTTCGGGATAGCTCAGATGGCAGAGCACTGGCGGCTTCAGCCAGGAGGTCCCGGGTTCGAATCCTGGTCCGGACATTTTTCGCCCAGTTGGAAATTTACATCTAATATGATTTGTTTACCAATTACAATAATTGTGTTAAAATTAATCTAGTATAATCGTATTAGTTATAAGCTTTGAATGCCAATTTCACAAAAAATGTTCCGCATATTGTTGCCATTTTTTATAATTTGCTTTCAGGGGCACTACTTAAATCACATTTTTTGCGGCAACCAAATTGAAGAGAGAAAAACTAAATTTGTACTGTCATGTTGCAGGTTTTTAGGTTACAGGATATTACCTGAGAGCTTTTGCCCCTACAGATTCTGTATGTATATATGCACGTATGTATGTAGGAACGTACATACTTACAGAACTCGATATCTCTTGATAGAAATATCAGATCGCCTTTAAATTGTAAATACTTATTATTGAAAAAAGTTTCCGTAATTAGTTTCGAGGGCTCATAGGTGGAAAATCAGGGGAGAAAAGAGGGAATTAAAGAAGTATGGAGTAGACGCAGAAATGCTTAAAAAGTTGTAAATAATATTAGAAGTCATAAGAAGTGGGCATTGCATAGACGGAAAAAGTTCCAAAGATGTGCTGCTGAAGCAGCAAGACTGTATGTGAACCTTTACAATTGGCACCCCATGATTCCATCAAAGCGCAAGGTTTTGATTCCTGGTGCCACTGTAATTAAAAAAGCAGTCGTGCCTATTGGTTAACGTTCAGAAGAACCTGCCGTTGCCAGAAGCAAACACTTTATACCGTGCCGTACAAAGTACTCAAGAAAGTGCAATAGAGATGTTCACAACAGAGATGTCCCAAATTGGCTTCTTTTAGCACTTTGCCGCCCGCACGATTCGTAAATATTTATTCGCTTGGCTCCGGCAGTGCTAATACGGATCACTTGACTTGTCGCCGGAATATATCTTGAATGAAGAAATGTATCCCGTAAGCGAATCACACATCATCCGAATTAATAAATTTTTCTTTAAACTTTTTGGTAAGGTAATCAATTATGAATTGCACTTTGAAAAGCCGGTCGGCATTATTCGGTTTATTGTTGTTGTCAGAAAAATGTAAAAATTATAATATTTGTCTGAATCGGTTGCGGGACATCGTTTTGCGAAATATCGGTGTGTCTATCAACGGATTCATTGACCAATAATCATCTATCCTTGCTTTCTTTACAAGACCCATAAGGATAGCAAGCCCAAACCATTTTCTCAGTTCGAGTGCCGTAACATTAAAAAATTTTGCATTTTTTTATTCTGTTTCCTTTTATCGCCATTTTGACTGTGATACTTGTTGGTTTCATTGCAAATATATTCAAATATATCGTTCCCAATATATAATCCCGTGATATCCTCGATGCTCTGCGTATCCTTGGGAAATATGTTTGGACCCGGAGATCTTAAAGTGCTGTCGCCAACCACTGAGCGAAAATTGTGCTCACGACACCACTGTGGTGTCGCCGGCCGTTGGCAGCTAATTTGCGCACGACATCACTGTGGTGTCACCGGCCGTTGACCGCTAGTTTGCGCACGTCACCACTGTGGTGTCGCCGGACGGCATAGTGTTAAGCAGTGATTCTTTTATAAGCTGCTCTAGACAAAGACCAAGGGAAAAAAGCAAGCCGTACAGTAGCGAGACCCTGCAACTTTTTCTTCCAGCTAGTTCTGATGGTAGTCCCAATAAAAGCCAAGTAGAGTGTGATGAAAAATCGAAAAACAGAGTTCTGGAGAATCACAATGAAACTGGTAATCTATTAAATACACTAAAAGAGCAGCATCTCTATACTGTACAGACTCCACTTTACTAAATATATTATTAAATGTAACTTTATCAAATGTAAATAATCTTTATTAAATGTAAATTAAATGTAGATAATACATTTTATATATAGTAAAATTAAATAAACTTAATTAAAAATTTCTAGCAAATACAACAATCTATCAACAATTACTATTCTCTTATAAACAGTAAACATTTAAGACTGCTAGTCACTCAAATTCCGAATTCCATTCCCTAATGTTCAATCTATGGGCTTATGACGTATTCACATTTTTAAAATATTTACATATTAAACGAATATTTTAACTTCTTTTTTTCTTTGTACTCTTCTTAAAGGATGTCTCTTTTTTTTTTCTTAGTTGTCAAAATATTTATAAAATGTATACTTACTTTTATATGAAATGTTAAAATCTTGCTTACACTTTCGTCAGATTTTAAGATATAAAATATTAAATTAAGCTATGGATTTCTATGTATAGTACATAGTATTCTAAAAGTTAGTCCAATGAAATGTATAGCACAGATAAAAATTTCTATTCCGTGAATAAACAGAAATGTACTTCAGAGCTTTTGTGCAGTCCTGTATATGATCTATAGAATTTATCCACACCAAGTAATATTTAAAAAAAAAATAGTTCAGTTTAAAAACGCATATCACAACTGCAAACACACTTCCAGCAATTATTATTCATAGACTTCAATAGTTAAATTTATTCTTCAGCCAAATTTTTTGTGCGTCCCTGTAAATGAATGATATATTCTATGAACACCCTATTCTACAGTAAGTGCCGTAGTACACCTCAGTGATGTATATAAATTTCAGTACGTTTAAAAAAGTGTTATGTCATTAAAATACAGAGTAAACGATTTTTTTTCTATAGACCGTAATGTAACGGAATTCTTTTGAATGTCTCAATAAATGAACCGTAAATGCTACCGACTTCATTTACAGTACCAAACATTCAATAGTGATGCCCAATAACATCTAAGAATTTCCAGGAAATCGGATTATATTTACGTGAGTTAGAGAACGGACGGACAGACCAACAGACAAACTAATAGGCAAACCGAATTCATAAACACTTTTCAACTGTGTTGGAAAGTGTAAAAAAAGAGTTAAAAATATTAATTTACCAAAAAGATATTTTAAATATACAAATGCATCACATGCCCATAAACTTAACATTAGCGAAGGGAATTCAAATTAGCAGCCTTAAGTAAACTTTGTATGATATATTTATTTTTAAATAAATGCGTGCATTTATGACATTATAACACTAATTAAGTGTATTTACAAATAGCAAATCAACAGCAATGGTTTTAACTTAATAATACTTGAAAAATATTTTTGGACAGGATTTCGGATCAAATACTCCACTGTGTGACGTGCAGTTGCTTAAAAGTTAGGAAACCCTGAATCAAACCACAGTTTCTATTATAAGTGTATGGAGGAAATTATTTTTTAAAAAGTAGTGCAAAAAGATTTACTAGAAAATAAGAATTCTGCTATTTCAGAATTTACTGTCGCCACTGGTGAAAAAAAAAATATATATGTACATAAATATAGATAGTACAAAACATATTTCAGTTTTATAACTTAAAACATACGCTTTTATTTTATATACAATGACGTCATTCGCATCCGCTGAAGAGTTCCACATTTACGATCCAGTCTTAAATAACATTTATAGTAAAGTATGCATATGACGTCACTATCGCTGAATAATAGAGAAATCTAAACAAATAGATGTCGTTATTCAACAACCTCGGCAAAAAAAAAAAAAATCGGCTGTCTAATGATTCATATGCTTTCATTTGTTTGTAATATTAATATAGATACTTAAAATTAAATATAGTTTATAATAGCTCTACGTTTTATCAGAAATCCTTCATTTATATTTTTTCAAAATAGCACGTATTTTAATTACATTTTTTTCTCAGTTGTTATGAGAAAATGGCAACAAAAAGATATAATTACTATTTTCCATCCAACTATTTTTTATTTCCTTTCTACAGAAATGGAGTACTTGAGTTGCGAACATTAAACTATTGCGCTAAAAACGACATAAAAATCAATAACTCAAAAATAAATTGAGATGCATTTTTCAAAGAGATAACATTTAAAAGTACTTTATTTTCTGAATACGACGGTATAAAAATTGAAAATGTGCGATGCTTAGAAGTTTTAAAAAATTCAGTAGAGTGTTTAACTGTATAATAATACATCTGCTTTGTTTTACGGTTGGCTTATACAACGGAACGTTATTTTTTAGAGACGACACTTTATATCCTAACCGAAAGAAATAGCATATCGGGAGGTAAAATATACAGGTCGCTGGTATTTACAGTTTCCCGACCCGCTAATTAAAAAGTTAAAATTATTTTTATTAACTCAAGTATGCTATTTCCATCGTTACTTTAATTCGATATAATATTTTCTCTTAAACACATAGTTACGTTTGAGCAGCAGTTTAAATGTAGTGATTAGAACTTTGAAAATAATAAAACTTTATAAATAAAATATAAATTATAATGTGAATATAAACAATTTGAACGTTTTTCTCTAAAGGTGATCTTGAAAAAAAAAACCTCCAAAATTTTCTGATCTATTAATTTTTTTAAAATAAAAGCATGGCACTTACAAGCATGATTAACCCTCCGTCTACCAGACGGGTCCATTGGACCCGACAGGTACATACAAAATATTCATTCAAACCAGAAACTTCTTTAAAATAAACTAAGTATATAAACCAGACAAAAATAAGGTAAATAAATAAGTTAAATAGTTTTAAATAAAAATTCTGGTGTAGAACGTTTTATTAAAACTTGAATAAAATTCCCGGTAGATCTAGGGTTAATAAAGTTATATAGAATGAATAGTTTTTCTTTTTAATTTCTCGAGAAATGAATTAGAACTAGAGTTATAAAGGATTGTTAACCCTTTTCGGCGCGGAGTAATTCTGTTTATAAAATGAAGAAATAATGGACTGACACCAGAATTTACAAGCGAATTTATTAGAAAATATAAACTTGCTTATTTTCCCATACATTATAAACGGAAAAATTTAATCAAATATTCTTGGTGCCGTTTGTCCGTTTTGAAATTAAAATTAAGTGTCCTTTTCTGACGACACCGCCCACTAAATGGTTAAATTAAGACGAAATTTATCGGGTTGTTGCGTAACTCCGGAAATACGGTTCAAAATGCCAATTTTTTTTTTTTTTTTTTTTTTTTTTTTTTTTTTTTTTTTTTAGAAATAGCCACATTATCATTATAGGAAATTGAAAAAAATATTTTTCGATTTCGTAGTCCATTAATAAATGTCTCTTCAAATTTCAAATATTTACAGAAAGATTATTTCAGGAATGCATTCGAAAGTAGCCAGGTTGCAGCAGTATTGTTTAGAAATAGTGTTAGTCAAAATAGTAGTTCCCGTATTGACTTCTGTAAATATCGATAATTATTAGAAAATAAATTGCGCTTTATCTAAAATTCCATAAAGAATGACTTGTCTTGTTGTTTAATTTTTATTTATTTGAATGAAAATTTTAAATGTCAGAATTTTTTTGCTATCCTTCACGAAACAAAATTTCTTGTTAGTATAAATTTATTTTTATAATATTTTATTTCATGCGTCGTTACTCAGTTTTATTGTTTTTTTATGCTTATTTTTTCATTATCAATTTATTCTAAACATTATAAAAATTTAAATTGTTGCTATAGTCACAAGTATGTAAGTCAGATAATAATATTCGAGCATTATTTATTACTAGCAATTTGCTAAATTTGAATTTTACATGAAAGTATTAATGTATTGCATATTATATAAAATTATAATAAAAATAATAATAATAAAATATGCAATTAGTTTAGAAATTGTTTTTTAGTGTCGATTCTAATGATAGAATTTCAGTCTTTCAATTAGTTATATGTATTTTTTATTACAATATTATTTAATAATCAGATGTGTGTAAATAAAATACACGAATGCCAAACTTAATGCGTACTTAGGCATTTTCTAAAATTATAAATAACTGCAACAATGCCATACGGTTATAGCAAAAAAAAAAAAAAAAAAAAAAAAAAATCTGAGGAAAAATCTGGATAAATTAAATAAACACTCTGTAAGTTGTTTTTGCTGAGCATTACCTTTATTTTTATTGTTAAAAGTTTGTTTAATTAAGCTTGGACAGTTTGTACATTTTTATGACACTTTATTAAATCGTTTAAAGACTTCATTAGAATGCCTTTAGCTCATAAGTATCGCACTCTAGAAAAAATATCGGTTACTAACCTTTATAAAGATGAACATTTTATCGTAAGCAATAACATTTTTAAAGAAAGATTTTTCGGCATTTTAATGAATAGTACTTTTTTTTCATTTTTTTTTAAACAAAATTTATTTTTCCTAAAAAAATTCTGTCACTTAAAAGTAAAAAAGTACTTATTTTAGATCTCAAAAGGCTACATAAATATTTTTTTTCAGGAAAAGAATATTTTCGCTGCATTGATTTTATTTTGTATTTAGTAAAGTAAAATTAAATTACACTGGTTTCCTAAAATTAAGGAAAAACAAAAATAGCGATTACTCAAAATGTTAGGTGTGGATTTTAATAAAACTGAGGCACAATATACAACACATAGTAAGGTATAAAATAACAATACGAGAAATTACCCAACAATTGTGGTGTTTCATAAATTAACACAATTATAAAAAAACAAAATAAATGTGTCAGTTTGGTATGGGAAAAGTACCTTTAATATGGAGTATGATCAACCCTAGAAGCAATGCAGAACATATAGCGACGTGTGATACTGTCAATTATGTGATCGATAAGTTTGTTGGGAAGTGCCAGCTATTGCTCTTGTAAAGCAGTTGTAAGCATGACAAGGGTCTGAGAAGGAGGATTGAAAGCAGTATCATATCTTCCTAAAGCACCCCAAATATGCTCGATTGGATTCAAGTCCGGTGATCGAGATGGACATTCCATGCGCTGGAGATAATCTTCCACCATGCGAGTACTGTGTGGTCTAACGTTGTTGTCCTTTAACAGGAAATTACTACCTACGGCGCCGACATAACGCCGCACATAAGCATCAAGAATATTATCTCTATAGACGTGAGCATTCCCAGTTCCACGTGGAAAGACATGGAGGTCGGTACTTCCATCCAAAGAGATACCACCCCAAACACAGACATTGCCTTATCCGCATGAATCTCTTTCACGAATATTTGATGGATGATAGCGTGTTCCAAGTTCTCTCCCAATAAAGCAACACTTGCTATCGCTTTGGAGGCTAAGCCGGTACTCATCCGTGAAGAAAACACGCCTCCATTGATCAACCGTCCTGAGGACATGTTGACCTGATGTGAGCGGCACACAAATGGCTGGTCGCCTAGCGTAAACTCCACCTTTGTGAAGCATTCTACGCACATTAGACGTTGATACCAACCTTCTAGTAATGCAGCAAAGGAGTATCTAAGATAAGAGGGGGTTGCTGTTCTATTCATTCATGTACATAACCACAAATATCGGCCGTCGGTTCTTGTCATAGATCTTGCTCGTCCTTGGCTTCCCCCAAACAAGTTAAAGCATTGTTATATTTTGGTAACTCATCGGATGTTCATTTCTAGTGCCAAGCCAAAACGAAGTTCTTCCCAAATTTTTTGGAATGGCCGTCAGTTGTCTCATATTACTAAATTTTTGGTATATTTAAACTGTAGTAATAAGAGTCGTCTACATTTCAAAATCAGTACCAAATGGTACAATGTAAAAAAAAAAAAAAAAAAAAATCTGTCAAATAGACAGGAAAAAAATTTCACTTTTGGCGCCAGTTTAAACCCGCTTAATTTACAGAAAAAAACTGTAATTTTTCATTAAAACATATTTTTCCGTAAAAAATACAGATTTGTTCTGTAAAAATTACGAAATTAAGTTTCTTTTGCAGAAAAAAAACTGTTTTCCTTCAAAACAGTTTTTTCTGTAAAATATACGATTCTTTTCTGTAAAAATTACAGATTTTTTTTGCAGTGTAGAAGGTAACACCACATCTTTAAGACACATTGGACTAAGGGGTGCACTTAAGTACTACAGGTAACACCTAAGGCAATTAGAAAAACACATTTGTAAGATATATTTTTATATTAGGATGTCGTAGTAAAACTATAGCGGCAACCTGTATATAAAGTAAAATTAAATGAAACTTTTTCTTAAATTTATATAAAAAGGTCTTTAACTAATTTCTTTTGGTTGTTGTTTTTGATTTTCTTATATATGTTTGAACGGCAACGGAATAAGATACATTTCGACCTTAGAAATGTAAAATTTCGCTATATCTCTAAAGATAATAATTTCAATGGACTACAAACTTACAAACATATGTTTCTGACGATGCCCATTCTGTTATTCTTTATTTAAAAGTCTTTAAAAGAAGGTAATATAAACATTAATTGTGATAACTGTAATCTTAACATTTTTATTTTTACAATTGCCTTTGATAATGGTGGTACTGTGGAAATAAGAATTTTGATTTAATGGTACACTAATCTACAAGCTTGGGATCTCCTCTTTCGTTGAAAGAACATTTAAATTAAAAATTTGGAACATAATATAAAAGCAACGAAAATAATATAATATTTATAATAATGTAAGCAAAAATATTTAAAGATTTTTTTAATTGACAGTTACAACTATCAGTGCAATTTAATAAAAACATGCCTTTTCTCAATATTTTCATTTTACAAAATTTTGCAAATACAAATTTACAAATCTGAATTTTGAATGCGTGAATTTTAATTCACACTGCTAACAAGCCTTAGAACCAACAGAGGGAAAATTTATTCAAGCCAAGTTTCGAACATGAGTCACTGGTAATGTGAATTAAAATCCACAAATTCAAAATTCAGATTTATTATTTCTCCAGTGTAATTTATCGTTTAAAATTTTGTAATATACAGGGAGATCCTAAATTCCTGGTACAAATTTTAAGGGTTGGTACAGGATACTGTAACAATCATTTATTGTATAGGAATGTATGGGCGCAAGTGACGCGTTGAGGTACAAACGCCAGGAGGCCAATTTGGCCCTTTTTAAACCCTTAAATGCGCGATTTTTTTTAATTTTGTTTCGAAAAAATTATATATGATTCTCTGAAAGGTGTATTACACGGGAAAAATAATGAAAAAATCAGAGATACATTTTTCATGCAATACAACAATCTTTTCTTCTGTTGCACATCTACAATACAAGTAAACACTACTGTCGTGTGGCTGTTTTATGCTAAAGTATTGCAAATTAGTAAATATTTTAATAAGTATGTCTCCAAATACCTTATTTTATATAATTATTTATTTTATATAACTTAACCTTTAACCCTTTAATTCCCACGATGGAATACGTTCTAGAAATTATGTAGTTCAGAAAATCTAACTTTACACTAGAAAGTTAAGCACTTTTGTTTGCATATATGTAAAGCTGGGCACTAAAGGGTTAATTTCAAAATTTCTCATTCTTACCAGAAAATTCCTATACTATTCTTTTCATTATTTAAATCAGACATTTCACGATTACACAAAGAAAAATTCTTCTTTGAAAATTTCCGGTATGAAATCGAAAATTTTGAATTGAAAAAAAAAAACTTCATTTCTATATATTTTCGTGTATTTCCTGTGTTTGACAGATTTGCCAATTTTGCGTTTTTTTTTTTTTTTAAATTCAAATATTTTGAGTTCATAACGGAAATTTTCAAAGAAGAAATTTTCTTTATATAATCAAGAAATGCCTGCCCTTAACAAAGAAAAGAATAGTGTAGGAATTTTCTGGTATGAATGAGAAATTTTGAAATAAAGATCCAAATTGGCCCCCTGGTGTTTGTACCTCAACGCGTCACTTGCGCCGATATATTCCTATACATTAAATGATTGTTACAGTGTCCTGTACCAACCCTTAAAGTTAATACCATAAATTTAGAATGACCCTGTATACAAATTTACAAGCTTAACGCAAATGTGCCGTTTTTATGAAAGGTTATATCTACACGGTTTGAAATAATCTTGTTTGTATACGAATTTTAATCTTTTAGAATCATTAACCCATTAACGCCCGAATTATTTTCTTCATTAAAATTTAAAATTTGGATTTCCCACCACTTTTAAAAGAAAAGTAATTTTACCTGATTTTACCAAGGAATTTGTCTCGTGAAACAATGTACATATTTATCTTCATATTTACTGGTGTGAAAATCGCTTTCATGCCTCTAAATCTATCGATCTAAAAGTATGCCACTGGGCGTTAATGGGTTAACAGTGTGATCCTGCTATAACTTGTACATAAGATAACAAATTAAGTACAAATCTTACATTTTCTGCTACCAAAATGCCACACAATATATTTTTCTAATTTTAGGACTGCAGCAAATTGTAAAATATATGTCATTTTAACTGCTTCCATTTCACTAATGTATGGGGCATTCTCACAATCTTTTGACTTTTATGTCCCTGATTAATAATTTTTATTTTAGTACATGTTCTTGTGTTTTTTTTATTTCATATACTGGGGAACATCCCATTGCACGAATGCATAGCAATATTAACGAGATAAATAAGTTTTGGACGATGTTGGGGGTCAAAATACCAGGAAAACTCCTATACCGTCCCGTGTCCCTGATGCTGATTTTTTAAGTTTGGAGATGCCTGTATAAAATTGTTTCAATAAAAATAATTCGATGTAATTTTCTTCCGAAACTGGACCTATTGTTTTATATAAATATGTAGCAAAAAATTAACCTGCACACATTTTTAGGGTTGTTATTATTTAACTTCATTTAACTTATTATTTAACTTCAGATGCAGTCACAGAATTTTTTTCAAGTTATTTCTCATTCAAAAGTATGCTATAGAAAGGATGTCTAAAATTCTTTGACAGGAAATTTACTGAAAAATTTAAATCAGCATTTAAATATCAATTTCAAGCATAGTAGCTTTATTGGTAGTCTTACCGTCCCCAAGGTTTATTCCTGCACTTTTCGAGGTAAATTATTATTATTTTTTCATTTAATCCAATGTAAAGATCTGTTTATAAAAATCAATGATCATTATGGCTACCACTTAGTCTTAACATGATTTGCCTAAAATAGGTGGTAATTTTCCTTACCATTCCATCCTTACCGTCCCTTTTTTTCCTATACCGTACCCTTTTTTTACCTTACCGTCCCTTCTTTACCACCCCTTTAAGACAATGTTATACGAAAATTTTGCAGTAAAAATACTACATTGGTATTATTTCTTATTTGAATGTTCTGTGGGTACTATGAAAATTCATTATAAGTAAAAATTTAGAAGAAAATAAAAAGTTTTAGTGGTAAAATGGTAAGGAAAATTAAACTCGCAAGTTTAACATAAACCTGAGCTAAATAAAAACTTTTTCTCTGCTGACCATTTTTTCTTTATTTTTAATCAGTAAGGCATTCGTCTATCAGATTAAAATGTTATTTTAGCAAGTTTAATTTCACCAGATTTTTATACGAGAAAATCAAAAGATTGTGAGAATGCCCCATATACAGTTCTATCTCATTAACACTTAAATAAAATACTTTTACTGTTATATTTATGTTGTAATTAGGAGTTAAAAATTAATAAAAAATAAATAACTTCCGAACATCATTTTTTAAGAAGTTATCTGCATATCAGCTTAGATACTTAAATGAAACGCTTCATTTATAGCAACCGAAATTCTCTAGGAATACCTACATAATCAAAAATCTGTTGATGCAGGAACCTATGAAGCATATTGTTTCTCAGTTGTGTATGAAACTTATGATAACAAATTACTTTAAAAGATTCCACTTGCAAATGCGATAGAATCGACTAATCAATTCCTCTAACGTTAACCCTTTCCGGTCCAACTTCGAGTCTGACTCGACATCATCTTTCTTTGCAAAATTTGTTTTTTTTTCACCAGAAATAATGAAAAATAATATTTCTCGTATATAATTAGAGCCTTTTTGCAATTATCTCTCTATTCCATAAAAAAGTAACTACCGCTGTCACCGCCGCGGCCGCCGCCGGTTTTGAATTTTTTGTGACCGGAGGTCTTTCTTCGTTAATATTAAGAAAAATATTGCATACAAAAATATGAAAATCGGTGGAATTATAAAGAAATATTTGATAAACACGCTGAAGCAGACAATTTTTAAATCGAAGAAATATTTAAAGAGATATTTAATGCTAAAGTTAGACAAAATAGTTCCATTAAAAAAGTTTTATAGGAGCAAAAACTGTACATCCGAATTTAATCATTTTTAGATCATTTTATGCGTCAGAATTTTCCGGTGAGCAGATTGCACTCAGTTTATTAATTTGACTCATTTTTTGAGGTTTTATTTCTATTATAAATTCAAATTTTCAGCATTTCGAGAGATATTTTTTACTTATTTTAGAAAATTGTACCAATTATCCTGTTGCCAACCGTACAAACAACGGAAACAATAATGTTTGCTTCAAATTAAAAATTTATTTACACGTGACTATTATAAACAAGAAAATATAAAAAGCAGGATCTCATTGAAAATTATCATAAAAACCATATTACACGTGAATGTTAAAAGTGAAAGAATGTTGTAAAATAATAAATTCATTAACATGCGTTAGAAGTCTTAAGTAGGAGAAATTACGTCACATTTACGTCACATTACACATTATGTAAAATGAACAAAAAATAATTTTGCAAAACAGTTTAAATTTAAAAATTGCGCGAGACATTTATGTAATATTTTAAGATGATATTTTCAACTATTTTTATTAGGATAGCGCAAATAATATTTCATTTCTAACAAAATTATTTTCACGTGAATAGTAAAAGGAGAAAGAAAAGTTTAGTGAAAATTACGTCAGATTAAAAACGATGTATTTAAAGTGTCATTAAAAAAAAACCTCTCTTTTCGCTTTGCTAAAAAATACCGGGAGGTAAAGACTGTTTATTTAATTCATTTTATATTAGCTTATTTTGAAATGTCAACTGATTTTATTTAATCAAAGACGGAAACAGACATTGTATCATTTAACAACCGCTGATTTGGCTTTAAAATTCCCCAATCAAAGAGAAATGAATAGAAACCCGTTTATAGGGAGATCGGCACTGTTTTTAAAATTATAATTCAATCTTCCGAAATATTTTTTAAGCCGATCAAATTAGCGTGCTTTTAGAGTCTGCGGTGTCTGAACGGGGGTTGACGAGCGTAGCTCGTAGGAGGCAGCGTCCCCTAGTGTAATTGAAAATAACTTTTTTAATTGTTGTGTTAACTGAATAAAATGTGTGTAAAAGACGCCGGTTCCTAAAAGGTTAAGATCGCAATATTTTGTACAATGTATAAGTCTGCCTTTCCACTTGTCTGATTAAATTTTCAATTTCTGTATTGTCCTTTCCAATGGCGGTTAACAATCCAGAACATTATCAACTTTTCATATTATTTCAACAAACATTAACAACTTCAAATATATTAACTTGTTTAAGAGCAACATCAACTCAGTAGACGAATTTTCTAAAATAATAACTTTTTTAAAATAATAAACTTATTTTTCAAAAGTTAATTATTAATTTTTAATGTTTTATCTACCTTTTTGCAACATTTCGCCAGAGAACAAATACAAAATATTTAATCTGTTATGTTAAGTTATAAGTTACTTTTGTTTTTACTTTCTTCTATCTTCAATAGAAAAAAGTATTGTAATCGAAATTTTTTTCGACTTCCGGTTTTCGACGGATTTACGCGTTTTAGGGGTCAGAGATCCCCAAAAACATGTTTATAGAAAATGTCTGTCTGTCCGTGTGTCCGTCTGTCTGTCGCCATTGTACCCTCAAAAAGTGTATGAAGTTATGCATAGAATTGAACCAATTTTCTATTTTAAGTTTTTGTCTATGACAAGCAGATCCTCCCTGAATTTGGAAAAAATTCGCCGGTAGGGGGCGCTGTAATAGCGATTTTTGTGCGATTTTGAATATTGTACCATCCAAAAGTGTATGAAGTTATGCATAGAATTGAACCAAATTTTTATTTTTAGTTTTTGGCTATGGCAAGCAGATCCTCCCTGAATTTGAAAAAAAATCGCCGATAGGGGGCGCTGTAATAGCAATTTTTGTGCCATTTTGAAAATTGTACCATCCGAAAGTGTATGAAGTTATGCATAGAATTGAACCAAATTATTATATTAAGTTTTTGGCTATCGCAAGCAGGTCCTCCCTGAATTTGGAAAAAATTCGCCGGTAGAGGGCGCTGTAACAGCGATTTTTGTGCGATTTTGAATATTGTATCATCCAAAAGTGTATGAAGTTATGCATAGAATTGAACCAAATTTTTATTTTGAGTTTTTGGCTATGGCAAGCAGATCCTCCCTGAATTTGGAAAGCATTCGCCAGTAGGGGGCGCTGTAACAGCGATTTTTGTGCGATTTTGAATATTGTACCATACAAAAGTGTATGAAGTTACGCATAGAATTGAACCAAATTATTATATTAAGTTTTTGGCTATCGCAAGCAGGTCCTCCCTGAATTTGGAAAAAATTCGCCGGTAGAGGGCGCTGTAACAGCGATTTTTGTGCGATTTTGAATATTGTATCATCCAAAAGTGTATGAAGTTATGCATAGAATTGAACCAACTTTTTATTTTGAGTTTTTGGCTATGGCAAGCAGATCCTCCGTGAATTTGGAAAACATTCGCCGATAGGGGGCGCTGTAACAGCGATTTTGAATATTATACCATCCAAAAGTGTATGAATTATGCATAGAATTGAACCAAATTTTTATTTTAAGTTTTTGGTTATGACAAGCAGGTCCTCCCTGAATTTGGAAAAATTTCGCCGCTAGGGTGCGTTGTATTAGCGATTTTGTGCGATTTTGAAAATTGTACCATCGAAAAGTGTATTAAGTTATGCATAAAATTGAACCAAATTTTTATTTTACGTTCTTGGCTATGGCAAGCAGGTTCTTCCTTAATTTGAAAAAAATTCGCCGGTAGGGGTCGCTGTAATAGCGATTTTTGTGCCATTTTGAATATTGTACCATCGAAAAGTGTATGAAGTTATACATAGAATTGAACCAAATTTTTATTTTACGTTCTTGGCTATGGCAAGCAGGTCCTTCCTTAATTTGGAAAAAATTCGCTGGTAGGGGGAGGTGTAATAGCGATTTTTGTGCCATTTTGAATATTGTACCATCGAAAAGTGTATGAATTTATGCATAGAATTAAGCCAAATTTTTTGTGTTTGTTTTTGGTCATGGCACGAAGGTCCTCCCTGAATTTTTGAAAAATTCCTCCGGAAGGGGGCGCTATAATTACGATGTCTGTACCATTTTCATTATTGTACCACCGAAAAGTGTATCAATTTATGCATAGAATTGAACCAAATTTTTTGTGTACGTTTCTGGCTATGGCAAACAAGTCCTCCCTCAATTTGAAAAAAAATCTGCCAGAAGGAGGGCGCTCTAATAAAGATGTTTGTGACATTTTCTTCATTGTACAATCGAAAAGTGTATAAAATTATGCATACAATTGAACCAAATTTTATTGTGCATGTTTTTGGCTTTGGCCAACATGTCCTTGTTGAATTTGGAAATATCGCGCGGTAAAGGGGTTCTATGATAGCGATTTTTGTATACTTTTCTTGATTTTTCGTAGTTCTATTGTCCGTCGGCGGTTCGTGCAAAGGCGGGAACTCGCTTCCTGCTAAGCCGGCTATTCGCAAACATCTGATAACAACAGAATAAGGAAAAATTATTAATTTTATATCATGATATAGATTAACTCGTTTTTAGTTCGTTTAATTGACTGAAGCAGAAATCTAAGATGAAAATGAAAGTTGGTATAGTATTGAACTAATAATATTGAAGTATTAACATGTGTAACTAGTTTTTGAAATATTAAGATGTATAAGATAGAAGAAAGTTTTGGGATTGACACTACCAACTAGTTTTGTTTTATGTTCTTTTTTTCTTACATCTATCTTTACAAGAAGAAAGTATTGGATTCGTGAAAATTTTCGACTTTCGGTTTTCGACGGATTTACACATTTTAGGGGTCAGAGAACCCCAAAAACATGTTTTTACAAACTGTCTGTCTGTGAGTCTGTGAATCTGTTAGTCTGTCTGTCTGTCTGTATGTGACACAAATTTTGTGGGCGCTCTATCTCAAGAACTAATGCACGGAATTTAATAAAAATTTATATTCAGTTAGCCCCTGATATAAATTGGTGCTGAATAGTTTTTGGTGTAAATCGCTCAACAGGTGGCGCTGCTATTCAGCCTTTTTCACGATTTCTGCAATAGCTCAATCTCCAGAACTAATGCACGTATTTTCATGAAACTTCAGATTCAGTTAGTCCTTGACATGAATTGAAGTGTTGTACATTTTGGTGTAAATCGCTCAACAGGTAGCACTGCTATACTGCATTTTTTACAATTTCCGCAATAGCTCTATCTCAACAATTAATGACTGGATTTCAACAAACTTCAGACTCAAGTATACTTTGATATGAATTAGTGCTGTTTGTGTTTTGGTGCAAATCGCTCAACAGGTGGCGCTGCTATGCTGCACTTTTCAGAATTTCCATTATTGCGGTATCTGAAGAACTAATGCAACAATTTTCACCAAACATCAGAATCAGTTAATCCTTGATATGAATTGACATTTTGTACATTTCGGTGTAAATCGCTCAACAGGTGGCGCTGCTATACAGCATTTTTCGCGATATCTACAATCGCTGTATCTCAAGAACTAATGGACACATATTCATCAAACTTCTGATTGAGTTACTCTTTGATATGAAATGATGCTGACTACGTGTTGGTGAATATCGCCCATTAGATGTCGCTGCTATGCTGCATTTTGCACTATTTCCTCAATAACTCTGTCTCAAGAACTAATGCACGAATTTTCATCAAACTTCAGATTCAAGTACACCTTGATAAATGTTGATACTGATTATGTGGTTGTATAAATCGCTCAACAGGTGGCGCTATTATACAGCATTTGTCATGATTTGCGCAATAGCTCTATCTTAAGAACTAATGCACGGATTTTCCCCAAACTTCATATTCAGTTAGACATTGACATATGTTGATGATAATTAAATTCTGGTGTAAATCACCCAATAGGTGGCGCTGCTATGCAAAATTTTGATGGATTTATACAATTTCAGGGACAGTAATATCTCAAGAACTAATGCACGGAATTTCATCTTTTTAGAATCCTCATGATGAGCATAGATGCACTGTGATGATGAATTTTGAAGTATTGACAAGTATGAGATAGAAGAAAGTTTTGTGATGGCCACAACATACTAGTTTTTCTGTAAAATTCTGTTCAAAAAAGTAATCTTCATTTTCCGTACTTAAATATGTATTATTAACATACACATTCAAGCGCAATGTTGCACAAATATATTTCAATACAAGAAAAAATGTAAACTTGTTTTTATTTTCGCAATCATCGTTAGTAATTTTTTGAAACGATTTTTTATTAAATAATTGATTTTTCATTACTTATGCGTATTGCTTTTTTACATCAATAAATAATATATGAAAATAGTTTAATGGAAGTAAACACAAAAATGAAATAAATATGCATTAAAAAAATCTTTACATGTATTTATTGCAGCAGAATAAAAATGAATAAATACTATACACTAATAATCATTTTCTAAATTACCGTTAAGAAAATATGAAAATAGCTTTTTTAATTAAACATAGAGCATTATTTATTTATTTATTCTCAACAGTTTTTAGACTTAGTTTCATAAACTTACCTAAATATAGATTTTTTTTAAAATTTGATTTTGGCTAGTGCCACTTGAAAAATAAAAAAATATTTAAGCTTCAAAGTAAACGTGTTATTTATTATATTTTTAACTGTGCTTTGAATATTTGAATTATTACTTATGTGTTACATTAGCAGCTATCCTTACGTAAAAACGAAAGCCTTTCTTGTTTAAACAAAAATGTAAATCTGACATGACTTTAGGCTATATTATTTTTATTTAAGCTCACATGAAATATTTTTAAATAAACACAATTGTTATTTTGATAAAATTTTAACATTTATTTTTATTTGACAAAGCACAAAAGAGAATATTGTGTTTTGAAAATATTTTGTAAACAATAACTGGAATATACAGTGGGTTGCCAAATTATTAGGGATAGTCATGAAGTATAGGTTTTTTTGTACAATATTAGGATATAATTTGAAATTAAACATTGTTTTTAAGTTTAAAAAGCTTTCTTGTTATAGTTGAAGTATTTACGTAATATTAGTATATGAAAAAACCCCAGCAAAATATATAATAAAGTCAATTTACCAATGTTAAGTAAAAAATATTATTATTTGGTGACATTTCCTTCGGCTTCGACGAGTGCTTCGATGAGTCTCGGCATGCTTTCAATGTAATTTCTGGTAACTTTCTTTTATTTTAGGGTTGTGATGCCATACATTTATTAGTTTTTCGATGAGTTGTACAATGGTTGCAATCATATCTTTGGCGATTTCCGGAGTGTTATCTCCCATAAGTTTTCTATGAGGTTCATGTCAGGAGAATTACCAGGCAAAGGTAAAACTGGGATGTTGTGGTCTGCCAAAAACTTTGTAACACTTCTAGCTTTATGACAAGGCGCTGAATCATGCATAAACATGAACTATTCACCACCTGGGAACCATTCTTCAATTTGCGGCAGCAGCCGAGTTTCCAGAACTTGCCTGTACTGGTCTTGTCTCATGGTTCCCTGGACAATGTAGAAGCCTCCAACCCCTGTAGCGCTTATGAGAGACCTCACCATTATTTTATCAGGGTGTTTAACACTTTCCACGATGCAGTCAGGGCAGTATTTTTCGCCTGGGTGTCGCCTAACAAAGCTGCTTTTATCGGACAAAACCTCAAATGTTGATTCATCTGAGAAACACACCTGAAAAAATTAAAACATGTTAATAATTTAGAAATAAATGATTTTAAATGACATAAATAATAATTATCTTAACAACCGACCTCACTCCAGTCATCAGCTGTCTTCTGGCGGTGTTCACGAGCCCAGGCAAGGCGCTTCTTCTTCATTGCTTCTGTCAACCGGGATTTCTTGGCTGGACGATGACATGTCAACCCTTCCTCCACTAATCTCCACTGCACAGTTCTCTTAGAAACTGGTATTCCAGATTCTTGAACGATCTGAGTAAGGAGTCCCTCGCTTTTCTTTCTGTTTCCTAAAGAGATATCACGGATTTTCTTATCGGTACGTGGAGTTGTAATGTGTTTTCTTCCACTTTTACCTTTTCGTTTGGACGAAAGTGGATGGTTTTTGTCCCGATTTATTTTTATCCAGTTGACTACTGACATGGAAACTCCAGCAAGTTCTGCTATCTTCCTTTGAGAATGACTCGTATGCAGAATAAGGGTTTTTACCTCAGATTTTTTCCTAGGGGACAAATCAACCCCTCGACCCATACTGAAATCAATAAAAATAAAAAAATGAATTAAAATCGTAAATAATTTCCCAAAAAACAAATATTTAATCAATAAAAGAAAGATAATACTCACATATAATTCTTAACTTTTCCAAAAAAAGGCGAAAGAATTTTGTTTAAATTAAAGAAAAGCGTCTTCCACTATTACGGGTGTAAAAGACTCAGCGTCTCTCCCGTTATTAAAATATTTATAGAAAGCAAAAAAAACCTTTTAACATACCAAAAGTACTTAAATGTTGAATTATAGAGATGTTGAAAACTGTAAAATACATTCCTGCAACACTTAAACCACTTAGAGCGGCAGCCAAGTGCACCCAAAGTAGAAAACTAGCAAAAAATATGACTGTCCCTAATAATTAGGCAACCCACTGTATATGAAAAAAATTTAGATGTATTTTAAAACAAAAAAAATTGTAGGAATCGAATATTATTTGCATGCAATGTTGCAGAAACCTCTCTATTTTAACTCCAACTAAAGGTATTTGTAAATAATGTCTATAATTAAGATATTTGAATATTTTATTCAGTGTTTGATTGTATAACTTACCTTAAGGGGTTAACGATCTAAAATTTTATTTTAAAGAGGGGAACACGACATGGTATTTTTAACGCGATAAACTGAATATTCTACAGCCTTGGAAATCTGATATTGCAATGGAAGTTTTATTTATATGAAAATTTTACAACTTTGTGCGTATTTCTAGCCAAACTATTTGTCTATAACCTTGTTGTCTAGCCTAATCTTGTTGTATATTAATTTTTAAAACAACTTTAAGCCTGCATACAGAAAAAGGCATATGTTGAGATCATTGTTATATATTTCTGATAGTAGAAGTAGCACAGTCAGGATGGGAGTTCAGAGGTTCAGGATACTTTTATTTTTAAAGAAAAATTTATTTCGCCTTATCTACTAGCAGAGATGTCTTCGATTAAACAAGACGAAAACAACTTTACGAAATTAGTGGCATTCAGATAATCAGAAACCCAATCCTGGCTACGCTACTGGAGAATGTTCTCATATGCCGCCCTCAAGAAAGAAAACCGTAGTACTGGCTGCATCTGCAGCTTGAACTTATTTACGAACTTCCTCTAATCACTTAATGATCACTTTTTGTCCCGATTTATTTTTATCCTGTTGACTACTGACTTGGGAAACTCCAGCAAGTTCTGCTATCTTCCTTTGAGAATGACTCGTATGCAGAATAAGGGTTTTTACCTCAGATTTTTTCCTAGGGGACAAATCAACCCCTTCACCCATACTGAAATCAATAAAAATAAAAAAATGAATTAAAATCGTGCCAAACAAGCTAATAACCAAGCTAATCTATACTTCTATACAAATATTATAAAGAAGTAAAGCTTGTTTGTTTGTTAGAGGTAATCTCTGGAGCTACCGAACCGATTTCAAAAGTAATGGTATCAAAATGATGGTGTTAGTCCAACTTAGAGCATAGGCTATATTTTATGTCGGTGCACCTACCCCAAAGGGGGTGCAGGAGCAAAAAACGTTCTAAAAATGCGCTTTTTGCGTTACTGAAGGGCCTAGAAACATGAAATTTGGAATATTAGTTACTTATAAGATACAAATGATGTCTAAGAACAGTTCTTAAACACTTCGAAATTTAAAAGTGGTGAAAATGCACAAAAAGGGTTCTAAAAATGTTCTAAAGGGTGGTTTGTACACAATCTCAGGAAATACCAAACCGATTTAAAAAATAATGATGTCAAAATGACGGTGACAACTCATGCTCCAACATAGGCTATGTTTTATGTCGGTGCCACTACCCGAAAGGGGGTGCAGGAGCAAAAAACGTTCTGAAAATGCACTTTTTGCGTTACTGAAGGGCCTAGAAATATGAAATTTGAAATATTAACTACTTATTAGATATAAAGGATTTCTAAGAACAGTTCTTAAACAATTCGAAATTTGAAAGGGGTGAAAATGCGCGAAAAGCGTTCTAAAAAACGTTCTACATGGTGGTTTCTACACAATCTCAGGAAATACCAAACCGATCTAAAAAATAATGGCGTCAAAATGATGGTGACAACCCTTGCTCCAACATAGGCTATGTTTTATGTCGGTGCCACTACCCCAAAGGGGGTGCAGGAGAAAAACGTTCTAAATTGCGGTTTTTGCGATACGGAAGGGCCTAGAATCGTGAAATTTGGAATGGTAGTTAGTTATAAGATATCAATTATCTCTAAGGATATTTCCGAAAAAATTCGAAATCAAAATGGGGGTCAAAATGCGCAAAAAGCGTTGTAAAAATCTTCTAAATTGCGATTTCTATGCAATCTCAGGAAGTACTCAATCGATTTCAAATATAGTGGTGTAAAAATGATGGTGACAGACCTTGCTCCAAGATAGGCTATATTTTATATCTGTTTCCACTAACACAGAGGAGATGCAGGAGCAAAATGCGCAAAAAGTGTTCTAAAAACGTTCTAAATGCCATTTTGTCAGCAATATCTCAGGAAGAATTAAACTGATTTCAAACGTAATTATAGGAAATTGATGCTGACAGCCTCTTCTCTAACATAGACTCTCTTTTATGCCGGTATCACTATCACCTAGACGTTGCAGGAGCAAAAAAGCGTTCTAAATTTCGATTTTTGTGATCGTTAGGGGCTAGCAACTTAAAATTAGGCAAGGTACATATTTATCGTTACAAATGATCGTTAAGAACAGTTTCGAAAAAATTGGAAATTTAAAAAGGGGTGAAAATGCGCGAAAAGCGTTCTAAAAACGTTGTTAATTGCGATTTCTACTCAATCTCAGGAAATACCAAAGCTATTTCAAAAGTAAGGGTTGTAAATCAATGCTGACAGTCCCTGCTATAACATAGGTTATATTTTATGTTGCTGTCACTACCATCTGAGGGCTGCAAAAGTAAAACATGTTCTAATTTGCGTTTTTTGCACAACTGAGGGGTCTAACACTTTGAAGTATGGCATGGTATTTACTTACAAGATGCAACTGTTTCTAAGAACAGTCGAAAGAAAATTCCAAATTTAAAAAGATGAAGTGAGCGAAAAGCGTTATAAATTACAATTTTTAAGCAATCTTTTAAAATACCAAACCGATTAAAAAAATAACGATGACATATTGTTGGTGATAGAACCTGCTCAAACATAAGCTATATTTTATGTCTGTGCCACTACCACCAGAGGGTTGTTGGAGCTAAAAATTTTCTAAATTGCGATTTCTGTGATACTGAAAAGGCTAGAAACTTTAAATATGGCATGGTAGTTAATTATAAAATATAAATGCCCTGGAAGGGCTGTCAAAAATAAATTCGAATTCAAAAGGGGTGAAGCGAAGGGGAGGTGCGGAAAGCATTCTAAAAAAGTCCTAAATTACGATTTCTACGCTATTTCAGGGAATATAAACCGATTATAAAATTAATAGTTGCGAATCAATGGTAACAGTCTGTGATCCTACACAAGCTATATTTTATGCCGATGATTCTACCATCTGGGGTTCACAGGAACATCAAACGTTTTAAAAAAGGCCTTTAAAAGCTTTCTAAATTACGTTTCTGTGGAATATTAGGAAATAACAAACCGATTTCAAAATTAATGGTGACAGTTCCTATTTCAACATAGATCTTTATGTTGAGAGAGGTGGTAGGACTTGGAATTTGACATGATGGTTAATTTTAAGATGTAAGAATATGGTTTCTAAAAAATTCAAAACTTCAAATGAATACTGAAATGAGCGTATTAATTGAGCATAAAAGTTTCAAAATATTTTCTAAATTATCATTTTTTTTTAGTTTTATTTCGTTTTATTAATTTAAGTCTCATTTCTGCCTAATGCGGTGTAATAATGATGTTTAATCAAATTGTGTTTTAAATAGTGATTTTTGAATTATTCCTAAAAGTAATAAGTACCTTTTAATAAAATAAAATATTACCTTTTAATAAAATAAAAATTTAGTTAGTGCCTTTTAATAAAAATTAGACATATAAATATCACTTGGCACATTTCAAATATTACGCGAGCAAAGCCGCGGGGTTTGCTAGTTGTATATAAATGAAAGCGTCATTTAAGAATGTCCAGAAGATCTGTATGTCCCTACTGTATAGAAATATTTTTTGTCTTATGCAATTGCAAAAGTTTGTTCGATTAAGGCGTTTCTCAATTTCCCTGCTCAACAAACGCTACACTTTCGGACACATTTTCTGACTCATTTTTAAACGCAAAGCAGGGCTGCCACGGGCGACTATTTTTATATTCTATTCGCACCCCTATTTTAACAAAATAAGTTTTCTAGTTTATTTCTATTGCAGATGTTGTAAAAGTGAATGAGATTTTTTTTTGTTCTTAAAAAAATAGTGCGAAATATAATTAAAAAATATTCGCCAGTGGCAGCCCTGTAAAGTCACAAAATTGGTAGGCCTGAATATTGAAGCGATTTGGATATGTATTTGCAAAAGTTTGTTCTATTCAGACGTTTTTCAAGTTTCTTCTCAAGAAACACGAAATTTTCTGACACATTTTTAAACGCAAAGGCACAAAATTAGTAGGCTTGAATATTCAAGCGATTTGGATATGTAATTGCAAAATTTTGTTCTATTAATGCGGTTCTTAGTATCCCTGCTCAACAAACGCTAAGCTTTCTGACTCATTTTTAAACGTAAAGACACAAAATTGGTAGGCCTGAATATTGAAGCGATTTGTATATGTAATTGCAAATGTTTGTTCTATTAAAGCAGTTCTCAATTTACCTGCTCAACAAACGTTAAACTTTCTGACTCATTTCTAAACGTAAAAGCACAAAATTGGTAGGTCTGACTATTGAAGCGATACGCATATGTAATTACAGAATATTGTAATGATTTGGGTATGTAATTAGAAACGTTTGTTCTATTAAGGCGGTTCTCAATTTTCCTGCTCAACAAACGCTAAACTTTCTGACTCATTTTTAAACGTAAAGGCACAAAATTGGTAGGTATGAATATTGAAGCGATTTGGATATGTAATTGCAAAATTTTTTTCTATTAATGCGGTTCTCAGTATCCCTGCTCAACAAACGCTAAGTTTTCTGACTCATTTTAAAACGTAAAGACACAAAATTGGTAGGTCCGAATATTGAAGCGATTTGAATACGTAATTACAAAAGTTTGTTTTATTAAGGCGGTTCTCAATTTCCCTGCTCAAGAAACGCTAAAGTTTCTGACTCATTTTTAAGCGTAAAGGCATAAAATTGGTAGGCCTGAATATTGAAGCGATTTGTACATGTAATTGGAAAAGTTTGTTCTAGTAAGGCGGTTCTCAATTTTCCGGCTCAACAAACACTAAATTTTCTGACTTATTTTTAAATGTAAAGGCACGAAATTGGTAGGCCTGAATATTGAAATAATTTGGATATGTAATTGCAAAATTTTGTTCTATTAATGCGGTTCTTAATTTACCTGCTCAACAAACGCTAAACATTCTGACTCATTTTTAAACGTAAAGGTACAAAATTGGTAGGCCTAAATATTAAAGCGATTTGGATTTTTAATTCAAAAAGTTTGTTGTATTAACTCTATCAAATTCCTTTTTCAACAAACCCGAAACTTTTAACTCATTTTTAAACAAAAAGGCACAAACTTAACCGGCCTGAATATTGAAGCGATTTCGAATAGAAAAGATTTTTCCATTTTTAATAATTAAATTGCTTTCCGAGTTATAAGCAATTATGTGTCACGTGACTACCGGTACTTTCACTGGCTAGTTTTTCTCATTTTGTTCGGAAATTCGATTGAAAACTCCAAATTTGAAAGCATTTTCAGAAAGATCTGCTGACTTTACCAAAAATTGGAAAACTTCTTTCGATTATATAGTTTCTAAATAACAACACCTGCTAATTGCATACGCCTGCGAATAAAAATTAATTATGCCTCTTTGGATTTTAGAACAGCCTTAACCATTTTAGGTGCAGAAAATGTAACCGTCGCCCTTGAAACAGTTAAACAAGGCGAAAAGAGACTTTAAGAAATTAGTGCAGATCATCTAGAACCCCATCCTGTATACACTGTTAAAGAAGGATGTACTGTGCCGTCCTCGAATAAGAAAGCGATAGCACTCATTTCGTCAGGAACATGAATGTTTTTTCGAACCTAAAAATGGCCGCCACAGGCGACTGTTTTTAAGTCTACCTATACCAGGGACGGTGAACCTGTGGCACGCGTACCATAAGTGGCACGCTGCAGATTACTTTTGACACAGCATAGATTCAGGTTCTACATCTAAATACAGTAGAATTTCACAAAATGCATTACTTAATCTAGATGTTGCCTCTGTTTATCTGAATTCGTTTAGTTCGGCTGATTGTCATTGTCATACAGACTGAAGAAACCGAAATATAACTTAATATATCCCAACCTAGCTCAATATTGGGGTCACAAAATTTTCAGAATAAGAGAGAATTAGGAGACTATCGCAAAAGAAATATTAAAAAGCTTTGTAAGCAAAAATGTCGATGGTAAATATGTAAGAATTTGGAATGGAATTCCAGACACTAAAAGCTGTAGATTCTGACGCTTGTTATTTTGAAATGTTTTTCTGCGAAACATTCTTTTCGGAAATAAATAATATGAAAAAAATCAAGTAAAATCATCTTGTCAAATGAGTATAATTCAAGCTGCATTCTCGTAAAAATAACTAAGTACGAAGCTGATATAAATTATTTAGCATCTAAGATGAGAAAACAAAAATAATATTTTAAAAATAAATTTCTAAAGTATAACATCAAATATTATGCATATTTGTTTAATACTATAGTGAAGTTTTTGAGTAATTTTAATTCATTATCATTTCATCCATTACATATTTTTTACTGTTGGCACGTCATGATCACAGTAAATACGTTTTTGAAAAAATTTGGCACGTGGAAGTGAAAAGGTTCGCAGTCCCTTATCTATACTATCTATTCTATTAATTTTAAATCAAAATTTGTAATAATCTTTTTTTCTAATAAAACTACTTAAAAGTTGCCATGATCGTTGAGAAATTTTGGTAATTTTACGTTAGTCGAGAGGAAATCTCGCCAATAGCAATTATTAACTTGCCAGTTAACATTTTTTATTTTTGTTGAAATTAAATGAGACCATGGATTTCTTTTCTGATTTTTTTTTCTTTAAATAAAGAAATAACTGAATAAAGTCATAGATTTTAAATATTTCAGTTTTAAATTAAATATGCGTATTTTAAATAAAATGAGTGAAAAGATTATATTTTATATTAAATTAATGAAATGCGAAAAAATGCGACCGCAACAATGTTTGGCGATTTATCTTCTGCTCCCGACTAGCATAAAAACACAGAGTTCTTGACTTCTCAATCAAAATCTTCCGATTTGGTGAAGAATTAAGTAAGTACATTAAATTATGAATAAAAGTAACATTATACAATGCATAGCATACATTTAAGGGAGACCAAACTGGTCGCCAAAGGCGGCTAGTACAATATAGTAATAGAAGAAAACTTTTTCTGCGTTTTCAGGAGGGATGAAAGGTCAACTCAACATATACTGGAGCATTAGTTCTATTTATCTAAAAATTCTAATACATATTACCATTAACATAAGAGAAAACAAAACGTTGTCAAAGAAGTAATAACAGAGACGGCCACCACGGAACCGTCGAACAGTGTTGTCAGTGGGCTACTTTTTAAAAATAAGAATTTCTTGATTGACACCACTTTTTTGAAATAGTAAAATTCGCCTCATTTAACCCTCCCGCTGCGCAACCCGAGAGTTTCTCGGGCAACGTAAAAGTAGCAAAATTTGTGCAAGCCGAGATTTCATCGGGGATGCATTTTTCCGTCTAATTAACCCTCCTTGATCATTCCCTCTAGTTACTTTTTATTGTAAATTTTGCCTTATCTAATCGGAACAGGTGCTGAACAGGTGAGCAGCATTAAGGCTCCACTGCACACAAATTTATTTTCGTCTTTCAGAAAAAGCATGTCTTGTAGAAGTTTCTGGGGGCGTCAACCATGTACCAATGACTGACAGGAAATCCTCCAATTGAAATAAGGGGCGATTTCAATAGGGTCAGATCAACCCTGTGTATGGTCAGATATCACTTTAGGGCAATGGTTATCTTTCCTTTTGAACGTAGCGCGAAAAATCTCCCCTCTCTGCGGGGTCATCTCTTGACCTCAGAATGAAAGGGGAGATTAATTTCAGGTGTGTTTCGAAAAGCAGTTCAGTAAACTCTGTCTAACGCGACGGGACCGGGAAAATTTTCTGTAGTAGAAAATATTTCGCCTTAGACAAATTTCACTCTATGTCTATGGATTTGCAGGGACTTGAAAATCTTTTCGTGTTAGACAGATTTCCGTCTTACACAGAGTTCGCCTTAGACAGAATTTACTGTAATTCTATTTCATTTTGTTCAAATAGAAAGGAAAAATAGTGTAAAATATATGTCCAAATAGGAAGAAGAAAAATTTCATCAATCAGTCACAGAATTTTTAATATTTGGCTAATATGCATATATTTTAGAATATATGGGATGCCATTGTTATTTAATTTTTAAACAATATAAAGAAATTTACTATGTTCGAGTTTTGTGTTTGAATGCAATTTTCCATATGAAACAAAATAAACATTTTCGGAGATAAAGTAAAGTTTTAATCAACTTACGACGATCTCGTGAAACATTCTCCATTCATCAATTAACGGTAGTTATTTATGTTAATTAATTAATAATTAAAAATATTGAATTTAAGAACTAATATAATTTTAATTCAGATTTAATATTTACTGTGCTATCGCAATTATTATTTTGATATATATATACATGCATGAGCAGTATACCAAATTTAAAGTAGAGACACATTTCATCCCAATTCAAATACGCATCGTTGACACGTATGAATCGTAAATTTTAATTAAAAAAAATAATGAATAAAATGCAAATAGTTTAGAGAGAAAATATTTCAAAGAGATAAAAATAAAATAAAAATGCTAAATATGTCATTAAAAAAAAAAAAAAAAAAAAAAAAAAAAAAACTTAAGTGTGTATTTCGATCCAAACTGATTGATTCACTTTTAAATTCATTTTTGCTCTCAAACGCATCAAACTGGGAAATTCTCTTATTTAGAAACTACATAATGTGCCGTATTTCTCGATTTTTTGATAAATGCCGAAAATATTGTAAAAAAGGTTGTCAAAGTTGGTGTTTTAAACCAAGTTTTTCGAAGCATGAGATCTGGGAATGAAAAAAAGGGTCATACTGAGAAAATAATTGCTTAAAACTCAAATTCTAATGAATTGAGCGAAAAATGAAATCACACGGCCTCTTATACATGTCTTCAAAAATCACCTCAGCAAGTTTCATGTTTTTTCTTTTAAAAATGAGTCTGAAAATGTCTCAGAAAATTTCGAACTGTTGAGGGTGGAAAATAAAGTTTTTTCGAATACACCCTTAAAAACTTAAAAAACTACAAAGCGAAAATATATTATTATGTTTCAATTAAACAAAAATGCCAAACGGATAATAACCAAACGGATTTTCTAAAAAGTGAACTATGAAAATAAACAATTTATTCATAGGATTTCTTGTTCGAAAAGGTAGATTTCCAGATAGTTAGGCAAAATTATTATAAATTTTATCTTTTTTGATAGAATGCAGTTTGGTTATGATAAACGAGTGTTATCATGATATACGCTTTCGGTCATCGAAGTATTTAAAAAGTTATCAAAGAAACGTGCCTTATACTTCTGCAATAGAAATATTGAAGACGTGACATTCCGATCTCTCTCGCTGTCTCTCTTTCTCTCTCTCACTCACTCTCTCTCTCTCTCTCTCTCTATCTATCTATATATATATATATATGTGTGTGTGTGTGTATGTATATATGAGATCTGCACGGGACGGGCCCAAACCCACGCCCAGCCCGGGCCTCGGGCTTATTTTCATTCACGGCACTCGGGCCTAGTCTCTACTTTTTTTGGGCCGAGCTCTGTCCTTACTTTTTCCCTGGAGGATCGAGCTGAGTCGGGCATTAGATATTTTTTCTGGGCCGAGTCGTGACTAGTTTCATTCTTCACGGGTCAAAATTTTCAGTCCCGGTTTCGACCCAGCCCATATGAATGGGTTGGGTTGATTTTTGACGGCCAATTATCTACACGAGGGATATAGGCCCGAGGGGAGTGCCCTCCGTGGGGGGTCTTTCTAAGGGAACCTAATCCGTATTAACGCATGGAAGATCCACGGCTCGAAGAAAACCACGAAAACTCCGAACGATTAGGCCGACGGGCGCGATTGGGATCGAACCCAGCACCTCCCGTCTACCAGCTTCGAGAGCAGAACCTCTCGGCCACTGGTGGGGCCCAGCCCATATGAAAATCGTTGTCTCGGCGTTGCATGGTCCGTTCAAAGATACGTAAAATTTGGTCTGGCCGAAAAAAATTTTGCCAAAAAATGCATACATTTTAAAATCGCCATTATTCTATTATTTAATATTAAAATTTATTCTTTTTAAAGAATAGTAGATTTCTAGGCTTATTAAAATATAGCTAAATTAAAATATAGTAAAACGTGTGAAAAAAGAACCTGCCTATGACGGATTATTATGCTAATATTAACGATAACTGAAACATTTACATACAACAAATAGAGATTCATTAAAAAAATATATCGCAGCCTATGGCACTTCTGTAAAAATAAACATTTTAAACATGAAAAAAAAAAAAAAAAAAAAAAAGCTAAGTATTTTTGGTCAGAACTCTTCGTAAGAGACAATTTTTAACCAATTCGACGTAAAAATCAATGTTTTGTAGAAATTCACTCGGGCAGGGCTCAGGTGCAAGATTTTAACATTTTTCCGGGTCTGGCTGGTCCCGGACGGAACTTTTAATTTTTATACCGGGCCGGGCCGCATTTTTTTTATTTGTCGGACCGGGCCCGGGCCTGATAATTTCGGCCCGAGCAGACCTTTATTACATATATATCGTCATCAAACGTTTTCAATCTACTGCTGAATATAGGTCTCGCCAAAATTTGTCACTTATTTCCTGCTAGTGTGGTAGAAATCGCAGTAATCTATATTATAAAGGAGAAACATATCTGTGCGTAACGCATACGTCATTTTGCGAATGGCAACACTTTGAAATTTGAAATAAAATTTTGGTTTTGCATTTTCTCTACTGAAAATTTTTAAACTTTTATCCATAACACATTTTAACTTTTTACACCGTCGTATAAGGAAAAAAATTCTCTTTTAAATACCATTTGTTTGAAAGCTGTATCTCAATTTGTTTTTGAGATATTAATTTTTTTGTAGTTTTTAATACAAATTTTGTAATCGTGGCAACTGAAGTACTCCATTTATATTGAAAGTAAAGGGAAAATATTCATGGTTTATTATTTTTATTCATTATATCCTTATTGATGCCATTTTCACATTACAAATAAAAGTAACTTTTCTATAATTTTTGAACAGAAAATGATGTCAGATATTAAATAAAACACGCATTTTTCTTCATAAATCAGCTACATTTTAATATTTTTACATTACGCTGATAAATGAGTTTGAGGCGCTCGGCAAAATGATTCATTGAGTAAAAATGATATATTTAAAACAAAACGATCATTTTTTTTTTTTTTTTTTTTGATAAAACTAAATATTTGACCAATACTATAAATGGCGAATACTATGACAACTAAAGTCAAATTTCTGATTTTTTTTTTCGCGGGTACTAAGATTAGAACTTACGGTTTGTGCGGACAAAGTTTTGTATCGGACAAACGTGACTTTAACTTTGGAAATGCATTCATTAATAATCTATTCTTTTGCGCGTTAAAATACTTTCAAATTGTGAATTTGAGTGGTGCGTATGTAAATTACGAGAATGTGAAAATAACGTACAGTTTAGATTTTATGGGGGGAAATTTTATGATGTGACAAAGCGAAATCCTTTTTACTGATTTTTCATCCCGTGAAAACAAACATAAGAGCTCAATCCATAACTTCATCATAATTACTCATCTTGATTACGTAATCTAATACAGTTTAATTTTTCAATAATTTAAGCAGTTGAAGTTTGTAGAAATAATATTTTGGTAATTTTGGGTTTAAAATATTATTTGTTTTAAGAGTTAGACAACCAATGTAAGATGATTTTTTTTTTGTTGTAATTATTTTTGTAGGTTTATTATAATTTCGATCTGACAGTTCCTTTCAAACATTTTAGTACGTTGAATTTCAACGGGTTGCAACTCGTTTCTGTAATAGCTAAAATCTAGTAGAAAAGATAGAGGCCTGCACCGGCTCGGGCTAATTTTCATTCACGAAACTTGAGCCGGGCCAAACTTTTTTTTTCCGGGCTGAACGGGACTGTACCTCTTTCTTCCTTTCTTCAGAAGTCCGCACGTGCCGATATTTCAAGTCCCGGTATAGAAGCTAACAGTTCACTGTAAAAAAAAGGGGGGAAGGTTGAAAAACGGAGGTTCTACTGGCAATCTAGACGCCAGTACTATTTCCGTTTTTTTTACAGAAAATTTCCCCCATAATTTACAGAAAAATTTCCGTTTTTAAACAGAAAAACGGAATTTTTTCTGTAATTTATAGGGAAAAATTTCCGTAAAAATACGGAAATAGTACTGGCGTCTAGATTGCCAGTAGAATCTCTCTCCGTTTTTGGTCCTTTTTTTTTTTTTTTTTTTTTTTTTTTTTTTTTTTTTTACAGTGTTCGGTTCGTATCAATCCAACTGAGCTCGTATGAAGACTATCATTAGTCCGGCCCTGCTCGGCTCATGCAAACCTCTAAATTATTCACTTCAAGCTCACAATGGAATAAGATTTTATTTATTTATTTTTGTAAAAAAAATATAGTGATGTTTCTTTTAAATGACTTCTTTTAACGAAATCTTTAGAAATTTATTTTGGCTTAATCACAGAATATATATTCTAATTTTTAGGTAGCTTTCATTACAAAAAGCTACCTAATTGCAGCTGTCCGGAGGAAAGCAATTCCGAAAAATTTTCGTATATTTTCACCGATCATAACCCCCAGACCCTGAAATCCCCCTCGAAGCTTTGTCTGGATAATTTTTACGCAAATGTTGATTTAATAAAAATAGTTAAAGAAAAATGGAAAGGTACATTGTAATAATTAGTTTCAAAGTTTATGTTGGTTGTGATGAATAAGCATTTCTTATTAATGCATAAAACCATTATAAATCATATTAACTTACTTCTATGTATTTATAATAGATTAATTACGATAATAATTTATAATTATTATATTTATATTATTAATATTATTATTTACTTGGTGTAATGATTTTGAATTGTCAGAATTCGCTTTTTACTATAACCCATTAATATGGCGGGGGTTTTGCTGTCATTAGGTAAGCATGATTACAATTCATTATGGTATTTTAAAATATTATATGAATCTATTGCTGAGTAAGCTTTTAACTCACATGTTTCATTTTTATTTCTATTGTGCATGGCTTTGTTCTGTCCGAGTCTTTACATATTGATTAATTATGTATTACTTTCATTTTTTCATGGTGTGGTTAATTGAGAAATGGAAGAAATAAACATTTAAGCAGTGTGTAAGCTTATTTCTTCCTCAGAAATTATCCGCTTATTACTAATGACTTCGTAATATTGCCCTTGAAAACGAGTTACGAATCATTAGTTCCAATTTTATTCATAATTGCTCTCATATTAAGTAGATTTTGTAGATTTTCTTTTTGAATTAATGAACTTTCAATTTTGAGATCATGCATTTCGTGCAAAGGATTTGTTGATGATGACAATGATTCATTATTTCAGGTCTTTTTTCCTTGGTTAAATTGATTTAGTTACAAATAGTTTTAGAAAATATTTCAAATTATTATGATTTCCTTCACATATTTCGTTATTTACTTGTTCTTTTTATGAATTCGGCATCCTGTTGTTTTTCCCTTCGCCCCCCTTTTGAATGTTTTGACTTTTTAATACTTCATATATTGGTGATTAGGATATAAGTTTATTAAAAAATGCATTAATGATTAGTTAAATTAATAATAGTTGATCCATCTTTATTATGTATAATGTCAGTGTCAGTATTGATACTCATTTTATTGATTTTTAATTGAAAGGAGAAAAAGGGAAGGAAAAGATGATGAATTGTAATATTAATATAATGGTTATACTATGTATATATATACCGGGTGTCCCAAAAAGGACTGACTGATTCTAAAATTCAATAACTTCCAAACGGTGACAGATATTAAAAAAATTCTTGCAGGAGGGTTATGCATAAAGTCAAAAGTTTTATTACATTGATTTTCGATTTTAGTTCGAATTACAAACAATAGATGGCGCTGTAAGCAATAGTCGCTAAATACAGGCTCGATTTTTGGTCCTTTCTGTTGTTCCATGCAGAAAAAGGAGATGGAAATGTATTATCCGGGCCACGAAGTACCAAAAATCGAGCCTGAATTTAGCCTATATTGATTGCAGCGCCATCTATTGTTTGTAATTCGAACTAAAATCGAAAATCACTGTAAAAAAACTTTTGACTTTATGCATAACCCTCCTGCAAGAATTTTTTTAATATCTGTCACCGTTTGGAAGTTATTGAATTTTAAAATCAGTCAGTCCTGTTTGGGACACACGGTATATATATATACATATCCATATCTGATCTTTGTCATGTTGTAACTCGTATTTATTAACTGATTTGGTTGTAACTTGGTGTGTACATACTATACACCAAATGCTACTTTTCTAAATATTTCCACTTTTATATTTTTAATTTAATTTGAAATTTTTTTTTTGAAATTTCATCAAAATGGTAGCAATCGTATTATTTCCACTGGTGCAGAAAAAAAAAAGAAATTTTGGGGTTTATTTATCCTTATTTATACCATTTACTCATTACAATTTTAAAAAAAGCAATTTAACAAATTACAACGACCATTTGGAAAATGATTTTTTCGAAGACTAAAATTTAAGACATAAAAAATCGCACGGAGTTGATCATACATTACGTACGCCATGAATTAAACATTAATAGTATTATTACACGTAAAAATTGCAAACGACAAATATCGCCTGCGACTCCTCAGATTTCCTGAAACTTGCGTATTATCCACCTGAAACTTATGTATTATCCAAGCATTTCATTGGCTGTTCGGGAAAAGGCTTTTTCATCGTCAGATTTCCAAGAAATCTGATATCATTTTAAAAGAAATTTCATTTTTTAACTTCTAAATATCCCATAATATTACTTTTTACACCGTCGTATAGAGAAAAAAATGTACTTTTAAATGCAATTTGTTTGAAAGCTGTATCCAGGGATGAGATATCCGCGTTTTTGCACACCAGTATTTTGTTAGAGAAAATCATATTTCATTTAATCGGAACACTGCCCTAGCTGTATCTCAATTTGTTTCTGAGTTTAATTTTTTTTTTTTTTTTTTTTTTTTGTAGTTTTTATTACTTTTTTGCTATAGTGGCAACAGAAGTATCCATCTCTGTTGAAAGTAAAGGGAAATACAGATTACTGTATAGACCAATCAGAAAATGAATAAAATGCAGATTAAACCAATCAAAAGATTCAGATATGCTTTTGATTTCCTACCCTGACGAGAACAATAACCATTTTTTTAAATGGTTAAAAAAAAAAAAAAAGAAAAATAAAAGAAAAAAAAATTAGGGTCAAATAGTATTTAATTCACTAGATTAATATTGACACAATTATTCTAATTGGTAAACATATCATATTAGATGTAAATTTCCAACTGGGCGAAAAATGTCCGGACCAGGATTCGAACCCGGGACCTCCCTGGCTGAAGCCGCCAGTGCTCTGCCATCTGAGCTATCCCGGACGATTCTGGTCGAACTTTTTCGTATCCAGCGTTTTCTGGAGTTCCATTACCTGAGATTTATTCTGTTGAGCTGAACCAGGTTTCAGACCAGATGCTGTAATCCTCAAGGTTAGCTGGGTGAAAAAGTTCGACCAGAATCGTCCGGGATAGCTCAGATGGCAGAGCACTGGCGGCTTCAGCCAGGGAGGTCCCGGGTTCGAATCCTGGTCCGGACATTTTTTGCCCAGTTGTAAATTTACATCTAATATAGTATTTAATTGTCAGGAAGAGACTAAAGTAAACATAAATAAATAATACAATCTATTCAGATTAAAATATATATATATTTATTTATTAAATGTAAATTGAAAGTAACAAAAAAAAAAAAAATCAAAAGTTATTATACAACCAATTTAATTGATAAAGGACTTGGAAATATCTGGCAAACTGTAATTAAAGAAAATACATATGCTTTTCAAAAACTTCATTACTTACATGACACCACAATGATCTCGATGACGACATTGACGATATTTCCTAAATGTTTGTTTAAGAAAACTGGAACATTCCAAAAACAAAACAATTTGGGAAATATTTTACGAGAAATTTTTACAAAATGTCGACTGAATATGACAGGGGGAATTGTTGAAAAAATATTAAAAATAAAGCAATATGTGATCTCATTGATTAAAAACTTTGAAATAACTGGCTCTAAGAAGGCATTGGATGCTATATGCAGACGTATAAATATCTGAGGACATTTCCTAGTTGATTGTTTAGAAAAACTGGCGCATTGCATTAGAAAAGAGGAACTTGGGATATATTTATATATATTGTATATATATATTTTTTAAACAAACTGAAAATGACAGCGAAAATGTTAAGAGATATAAAAAGAGAAGCTACATGTGATTTCATTGATTGAGTTTCGAAAGCTACAACAGAAGAAAATAATTGTTTTTCAAAAACATCATTATTTAGATAATACAACATGTATTATCACGATGTCCAATGACGACATTATCACGATAGCAAAATGGATGTATAGAGATATCTGACGATATTTCCTACATAATTACTTTAAAAAAATTGGCACATTATACAATAGCGAACAAATTTAGAAAAGATATTGAGCCGTATTATATTTTATTGATGAATGACCTAATTTTTAGAAAAATGCTTTTTCTAAACTGCATGATTTACACAACACAATGTATTTATGTTGTAATGTATGTTTTGGTATTTATAACATGATATTCAATGCGATTTTGGGAGATTTTTTATAGTTTTTGAATTTTTTTTTTAATTTATTTATTTATTTATTTTTGTCATTTATGAAATAATTCCGACTGCAATGTTGTACCCCATTATAGCAAATTTTGTCTCCAGCAATTTTTGAATATTTAGCGATTTTTAGTCTCGCGACGATTTTTTTTTACATTCGGAAAAGGAATTCGGTTTCAAACTTTTAGCCTAATGTAGTAAATTTTCTCTTGAGCGATTTTTGATGCTTTTGCGCTTTTTAGCTATTTTTTTTACGCTTCATGTCGATTTTTTAATTCAATTATGATATTCAATGCGATTTTGGGAGATTTTGTATTGTTTTTGATCGATTTTTTTGTCATTTATGAAATAATTCCAACTATAATGTTTCATCCCATAATAGCAAATTTTGTCACCAGCAACTATTGAATATTTTGCTATTTTTAAGCCCCGCAACGAATTTTTTGACATTCGGAAAAGGAAACCCCAAACTGTTTCAAACTTTTAGCCTTATATAATAAATTTTCTCCTGAGCGATTTTTGATCTTTTGGGGTTTATAATATATTCAATGCGATTTTAAGTGATTTTCTGAGATTTTTATTGTTTTTGATCGATTTTTCTTTTCGTTTTGTCATTTATCAAAGAATTCCGACAACAATGTTGTACCCCATTATAGTAAATTTTGTCTCCAGCAACTTTTGAATATTTAGCGATTTTTAGTCCCACGACGATTTTTTTGACATTCGGAAAAGGAATTCGGTTTCAAACTTTTAGCCTAATGTAGTAAATTTTCTCTTGAGCGATTTTTGATGCTTTTTAGCTTTTTTTTTTTTTTACATTTCATGTCGATTTTTTTACATTCGTAATAAGAATTAGATAACTTTTATCCCAATATAGTAAATTTTGTCCTACATGATTTTTTGAAACTGTTACGATTTTCACGTTTCTTCGCGATCGGTAGCAATTTTTTAATTTTTTGATCTCATATAGTAAATTCTGTCTTCTTTTGCAATAAATTTATTTGGATATCGTACCGCAATTTTTTAATTTTTTGTGAAATTTTTAAAGTTTTTTTTTGCATTTTGTACAGATTTTTTCGACATTCATAGAAGAAATCTGATTTTAATCTTTTATCAAAATATAATAATTTTTGTCCGCGGCGATTTTCGATATTTAAGTTTTTTTTTCTTTTTCGCGATTTGCTGCGGTAAAATTAGAAAAGTATCTGGTTTCAATCTTCTAGTTCAATATGGTAATTTTTTTCTCTTCTCAGTAAACTTTATTCGGAATTCGTGGGATTTTTTAATTTTTCGTGATTTTTAGTGTTTTTTTTTTTTTTTTTTTTTTTTTTTTTTTTTTGCGTTTTGTGATATATTTTGACGGACCTGGGCAACTCCCAGTGAATCAGCTAGTCTAATAATAAGGATAGTAGAATGCATTCGTTGTGTGTGTCTGTCGAATGCATTCTAAAGAGACTGCTGCACACAGAAGTACAGAATTTGGTAAGTATAGGTACCTCCATGTATGTAGTTATGTATCTCGAAACCCAATTTCGGAATTTAGATTTTTTAAATTTTAATTTCTTATGCAATTTTTAGCATTTTTTCATGTTTCTCAGAGATCTTCCAAATTATCAAAAGTTCGGTTTATTAGCGGTTTCAGTCTTTTAACTCAAAATAGTAAATTTAGTCTTCTTTTGAAGAAAATTTATTCAGAGTTTGTACAGCGATTTTTTTAATTGTTCGCGAAATTTTTATGGAATTTCTAGAGTTTTTTCACATTTCACAGTGAATTTTACCATTAGCTGAAACTGATTTCAAACTTTTAGCCTAATAAAAGATTTAGTTTCCTCGATTTTTGAAACTTTACTGAGTTTTATTATGATTTTTAGCGATGTTTAATGGCGGTTTTTTTTTATATTTATGAAAGAATTAAGGTTACAATATTTCAGCTCACAATAGAAAATTTTGTTCTGCGATTTTTGAATTTTTAGCGATTTTTACTTCATTTTTGTTTTCTTCCCGCAACGATTTTCTGCATTCATAAAAGGTATTCTATTTCAAGCTTTGAGACGCACTGTATGCTAAAAATCTGCACGGGCCGAACTAGGGCCTATTTTCACTCACGGCACTCGGGTCAGGCCGGGCTTGGTCTCCACTCTTTTCGGGCCGGGCCAAACTTATTTTTTCTGCACATAGCCGGGCCTGATTTCATTCCTAGTCTTCACGGCCCAAAATTTTCAGCCCCACTTTTGACACAGCACGTATGAAAATCATTGTTACAGCGTGGCCTTGTCCATTTAAAAGTCAGTAAAATTAGGCCTGGCCTAAAAGTTTTTGAAAAATATGCATGCATTTTTAAATCGCCATTACTGTAAACTTAAACATTAAAATTTATTCTTTTTAAAGAATAGTAGATATCCACAGTTATTAAAATACAGCTAAATTAAAATATAGTAAAACGTGTGAAAAAGAACCTACCTATGACGGAATCCTGTTTTAAACTGAAAAACGTGCTGATCCATGCAAAATTAATATACTAATACGTTATACTAATACATATAATACATTTACACTTGTTAAGAAGGTAACTTGGCTATAACGCATTTTTTTCTTTTCTGTGCAATTCCGCCTTAGAAGATTTTACTATATAGCATTTTTTAGATTTTTAACACTTCAGTACATAATATATGGAATATGGATTAATAATATTAATGATAACTGAAACATTTACATACAAGAAATATAGATTCATTAAAAAAAGAATACAAAAATGAAGATTATAAACATGAAGATAAATATTTTTGTTCAGAACTCCTTGTACGAGACAAATTTTTAACCAAATCGATGTAAAAATCAATGTTTTGTAGAAATTCACACGGATTGAGCCGAGATTTTATACTTTTTTTTCGGGCCGGGCGGGGCTCGGGCCGAAAATTTAAGTTTTTTACCGACCGGGCGAGGCCAATATTTTTTTTCTATTGTCCGGACCGACCTTTTAATTTCTGTATCGGGCTGGGCCGAATTTTTTTTTCTATGAGTCGGGTCGGACCTGGGCCTGGATATTTCGGCCCGTGCAGACCTCTACTGTATGCTGCTAGCTATCATAAAAGAGATCTTCTGTGTTGGAAAGAGCGGCTCTTTTTCCTGTGCGAATATCTTCTGCTACATCTCTCTCTACATGTATTACATTTATTTATATTTACGTTCTGTGGGATACATATCATTATCTTCCATTCCCGATACGCCACTGAATTTTCTGAAAATCGCAAAGAAAGGATAAATCTGCAGACAATGATTTTTTTATTTTCCACTTATTTTTTTTTTTATTTATTTATTTTTTTTTTCTGGCGAGTGTGTTTACATTTTTAGAATATGCAAAACATTAATCCTGCTGCAGGAACTTATTTCATAAGGAAGAAATTTATCAGAAATATTTTTTATAATGGAAAATGCACACACACACATATAGATATATGCGTGTGTGTGTGAAAATTTAATTATCAATTATTATTATTAAAGTTGATTTTGCAAGTTAGTTACTGGATAAAATATAACGAGCGTAAACGTTAATTGTATAATTATATACATGTGTGCGTGTTATAAAATTCTGAACTTCAAAACATTAATGCAAACCACATATGAAATCATAGTATATTTCTAATACAGACAAACTTGGTTATAACGAGAACGAATCCACAGTATTTTCGCGTTATAACAGAGTTATATTTCAGTCAAGTTTAAAATAAATAAGTAAAAGTTCCGCTTATTTATCAAAAGGCAGAATTATTATTGTGATTGACACAATTTTCTATTTATATATTATTGAGAGCCATTATTGATGCCTCCTTGAGATTTATCATTATTTTTTTTTTTTTCAATTCTAAATTTATAAGATGGATAAAACTCTATAAAATTGATTTAGATATGGATAAGGAATTACACAGATCTTTAAAAGTTACGACTATTTTTTTTTTTGTTGTTGTTGTTTATTTATTATTATTATATGTATTTATTTTTCTTCTTAACATTATTATTATTAATATTAATACTACTATTATTGTTATTAGTAATAGCAGTAATATTATATTTATTTATTTTATTTCATAGCACAGTTTCTGTTATGTCTTTTTATAGTCAACAAAAGATTTCTTTTTGCTCATTAAAACCTGTACTCGTTACATCTAAGCTCGTCAAAATCAAATTAGACTATATATTATTTAAAATTAATACATTAATAGAATTAATAACTATACTTTTTCTCCATGTTGCAGGATTTTTGCCTCTATTTTTTTTTTCTTCTGGTAGTTATTGTAAGATGCTGCCCTTTTTGCTTTTTATATCGATAGCTCATTTTTTAAAAATATGTTTATGAATGACTTTTATTTAGTAAATGAACATATAGCTCAACATTTTCTGTTAAAATATAAAAAATATATAAACACACATTTATTGGAAAGTAAAATTTTCACACTCGCATATGTCAACTAAAAAACAAGAAATGGTTCTTCCTGACCGCTGTTGACCACGCTGAAAATTCTATTAAGGTTTTCTTTCACGGGAGACAAGCTAGGAGATAAGAGTGCAATAGGACACCTTTCTTGAGTCCTCGAAAAGGGAGAGGCAGGGGGTGCGAAGTTTCCCCAAAAGCACAATTCCATCTTCCATCACACCCACACGGATTTCACCCCCACGACTTCCCCTTAACCAGTAGGGGCGGATTTCTTACGCAAAATGCTGCTTTTTCACAAGATTTTTTTTGAATTCCAATGCAAATTACGCTTATTCTAATTTGCGCAGAATTAAAAGAAAATTATATTTAGAAAGCTTGAACTTTCATGAAATGAGATTAGTTTTTCAAATTCTAGAGATGCTTGTTTTTCAGTCTCTATAAAGCTTTCTATGGAAAAGTACCTCAGTTTTTGTCGAACCAGAATTTCATCCTATTTTACGACTGAATGACAAAACAAAGCAAAAAAGTGCAAACTGACTTAACTCAGAAAAGGCTTAAAGTATCTTATGCAAAAAAAAAATTACGAAAATCTTTAAATGCAAATGAGATATAGCTATAGGAGTTTTACATTGGTTTAACATTAACTACGAAAGTCCAGAAGCTCTGTGAAGCGGGGCCTTAAGGGGTTTCCTAGCTCATAACAGCTTAACACCCAGACTAGGAATTGAAGAATCGTATGTTATTATGAGCCATTGGGAAAAATTTAAACTGTAGCTGAGAACTACTAAAGAGAAAAATTTAAATGAATTAAGATTAAAAAAGATAAGAAAAATTACAAATTAAGTAAGACTTAAGAGGAATAAAAAAGTAAAATAGAATCTTAAAACGTTAAATAAATAGTCAAACTGTAGTTAAAAGACTACTAGAAAGGTTTAAAAAATAGGTAAAAGTTTTTCCCGATTAAATCAGAAGAAACCTTTTGTTTTGAAAAGCGGTGTCAAAAGAATAAAAATTCTTAAAAGACGCTCGTTGCGAAGGAATTAAATGCAGAATTTTTTAAGATATTTTGATAAAACAATTACGCAGAGAGAGGGTTAATGACATGTTAATTAAGGCAAAAACAAGGGGAAATTTACAATTTCAGAAAAGTGGTGCCAATCAAGAAATCTGAATTTAAAAGAAAAGTAGCTCACTGGCAACACTGCCGGCGAAGTATCAAATCAAAAAAGAAGAGTCCGTATTGAGCTGTTTTTTTAATTTCGTTTGCTGTATTTTTTATTTCATATCACGTTCCAGTACTGGACTTTTGCATACCAGTAAACAGAGCTTCCCGTATCTGTACTGGTACGCGTACCATAGTTTGAGAACACCTGTATAGAAATCTAAGGATTAAATGAGAATGTCCAAGAAATGTAAGGATTTTCGCATAAATCTACCACTCGGATAATAGGTATTTTAACCGCTTTTAAACCATTTTGAAAACATTTTGCCACCGATTCTATCAGTAAATACACTAAGTTATTCTGACGGAATATAAGTGATAAATACTGCGGCGATGTAGTTTAGCATAGTGGGCCTGCGGTAACGTCTTCAATTTCGAATGCGGAGGACAGTGCTTGAATCTATAGTCTGTCTCAACAGTTTACGCACTCTTCAAATATGGTTAAAAATAATTGAAGAATATAATATAAGAAGCCAACAAATACTCGATATTTAATAAAAATAAAATAAAATAAGCATTTTTTGTTAGTTAAAATAAAAATTACATTAATTTTTATTTAAATTATTTTTATTTTCTTGAAGAAACACTGTCGCAAAAGTTTAAGCACTTGGTGATTTTTTTTTTTTTTTTAGAAACACGGGATTCGATAGATGTAATGAGGTTGTATGACGTCATTTTCCAATTTTATAAAAGTATAAAAGTGAAAAAAATAATTTCCACCCATTTTAAAAATGCCGAAGTGTTAAGAATACACAAAAGGTGAGATTTTAAAAGTTTTTAAACTGAAATCACAAAATGAAACTGTTTCTTAAATTTCAAAAATTTTAAATCGGTCAAGGCAATATATCTATACCAAGTACTCGCTAGAAAGGATAATTTCAACCGGAAACCAAGATGTGGACGACCACGTAAGACGTTTGTTGAGACGGATAGAAGAATATGGAGATTCCTGATTAGATAAAATATGCCCATATAGCAAATTAAAAATAATCCCGCTATACAGGTGTCCAAAGATACTGTATATAGACATATTAAAGAATGTGATTACATCATACTAAAGAAAATGGATTGCAAACTATGTCACACTAACAAGCAAGAATGAACTGTGCTAAAACACACATGTCCTGTGGGGACAAGTGGCTTACTGTTTTATACAGTGATGAGATAAAATGGAACTTAGATGACCCTGATGGATGGAACATGTATTGGCATGATCTCCGAAAGCAACCAAGGATTTTTCTAACAGGCAGCAAAGCGGTAAACTTGTTATGTTTTTTTTTTTTTTTGGAGGGGGGGGGGGGGTGTATTCGGCTTCAAAACCATGACCTCTCTGATTTTTCAAAAGGAAGACAAAATTCCCCAAAAATATCAAGAGACGCTGAACCAACATTTCCTTCCATTCGGTGAAATTTAATGCTGTGTGTGTGTGTGTGTGTCCTGAATGTACCTTTACAAAATTCCCAAAAATATCAAGAGACGCTGAAACAACATTTTCTTCCATTCGGTGATTTTTTTTTTTTTTTTTTTGGGGGGGGGGGGGTTCTGAATGGATCTTTGAACAAGGTAATGCTTCAATGTACATATCACATACTACATAACCATGGCTTTCGCAGAAAAGTTTTTTAATATTTTAATTGCCAGCTTTAAGTACTGGCGTAAACCCGATTGAGAATGTCTATGACATTTTAAACCGTCAGGCTTACAGAAATGGAAAACAGTATGACTCTCTTGAAGAATTCAAAGAGACCAGGAGAAAGCATGGTACTCTTTGCCACCAAAACCGTACAAAAACTAATAATTTTGATGGACGCGCATTTATTTGAACTAATACGAAATCACGGAAAAATAATTTATGTGAAACAGTTTTGTAAAAATGCTAAATGTAGTGGTTTTGTCATTGTGCATAAACTTTTGAGACAGTTTTGTTTAAACAAATTTTAAATTATATTTTTTAGAAATATGTAATTAATTTTTTAGCATTTTATGTTTTTGCTTAAAGTTTTGAGACGGACTATAGTAGGTTTCATTGTGTGAGAAGTTTATCTGAATTCAAGGTGTTCTATAAAACGTTTGGAAAGTCGAGGAGTCATTTTAGATTTTACTTTGAATGGGAAATTCTAGGTATTTTAACTGTTTAAGTTTTCTCTTATTATATTCTAGCTATTGGTGTTATAAAAATAGTAATTATTGGCAATATATTAAAGATTTTATTTTTAGAAAACCGTAAAATTGTAATATATTGTCCAAAAAAATCATGATTGATATTTAAAATTCATTTTCAGTATTATTATATATAATTTTTGGTTTTTGAATAGCCTTTTACATTATTTTTTATGCCAATTTAAATTTTTTTAATTCCCAATATTATATATTTTAATTTCAAAACTAATGCTTACATACACTTAAAAAACATATGAGTATGTTATGATTGTAATATTTCTGTACATTTTTATAGAAAAAACCTTACGAAAACCTGTTGACTGTTTTTATTATGTATTACATTTATTTTCATCATAAAAATGTACTAAAGTTTGAATAGTTTATACATTTTAATGGCACAGTATAAAAATGTTTAATAATTTCATTAAAATGCGTTTAGTTAATAATTACTATAAGTAGAAAAATTAATATTTTACCATCTTTTATATAGCTGCATACTTTCTAACAAACAACGGAATTATTTTAATAATAAGTTTTTTTTTCTCGTTTTAATGAGGAATATTTTTTTAGCATACAAAGTTTATTTAAAAGAATATATATATATATATATATATATATATATATATATATATACATATATATTTAAGATCTCATAATGTTTCACTAATATTATTTCTATGTCAAAAATATTTTCGATGCAGAGAAATAATTTTATATAACTTATGCACATGAAATTTGTTGATTATCTATTTAACCCCTTCAAGGCCGTTGGTTCAGTTTTGAACCACTTAATATTAATCTCTAAATGCTACATTGGCACCAGGATATTGGAATAAAATTTTCTATTTATTAAGTACGTGAAGAAAAACTTTTGCTTATTTTGAAAGAAATTTGTTCGTAAATTCTGGTACCATTCACTCATTTCAGCATTTTGCGAATAGAAATACCTTGCCCCTGAAAGGGTTAATACTATCATAAGATTTTGGTGTTTAAAAGTTTTATTATACTAAACTTTAATTTGAATTAATTTTTAATTAAATACATTTTAAAGAGAATGCGTAGTTATACTATTTTTTGATTGTACGAATATCGAAAACTTTTGTAAAATTTAGAAGCATACGTAAAACTGAATAAAAAACCAAACTGTCTGTCGAAGATTTTTGAAATATTTTTATATTATTTTAGGTTGAAAAGGTATTACAAGAAACACACACACACGCATATATATCTATATATATAATATAAGCTTACTTCTACATCCATCCAATTGATCTTTCATTTTTTTTTTCATATGTTCAACTTTATTTAGCTGGATTTTTGTATATTTTGTCTATAAATGGTTAATGCATCATGTTTGGTAAATTTTCATGTGTTTAAATGGTTTAATTGTACAAAAAGTTTATATATATATGTATATTTATATATATACAGGGTGTTCCGTTAAAGGGGTCTAATATTAATAGGGGTAATAGAGGAGATCACATAGAGCATAAATCAGTATATAAAGCCTGGTCGGATCTCAATAGTTTTCAAGTTACAGCAAATAGAATGAAAATTCGGAAAATTGTAAAAGAACCCTCATTGCTAAACTATCGATAATGCTACATAAAAACGAAGCACATATTTAGAAAGAGCAGAAAAAAACCTACAAAATGACATCAATTGTATTAAAATAGCAATATTTATTGACGAGTTACAAGCCCTGAAACAGTGAAAAAAGTACGAAATCCAATATACATCAAAATAGTTAATCGTTAATTCCAAAAAGACAACTCTAGCTACAACAAGGAAAATGTAGTAAAATTTGGTCCATTCCGAAAACTTTCGAAAAAGCTTACAATGAACCATATCGGTTTAATTGTGTGAGAGAAATTAATCAGTTTCTTAGTTACAACTCCGCTTTCTTTGACACTAGCAAAGGTTAAACTCCGCCCATCACGATTGGAAACACCGCCTTTTTAATTACTCTCAACTATACATTTTCGATCATGCTTCTTCTGAGATGCAACATTTTTAATTATTCAAGAGTTGAATGAACCAAAATAACTTTACAATAATAGTCTACATTTTAAAGTGGTCTTTTATTGATATAAAGCTTAAGTTAAATTCTTTAAAATTAAACTGGTGGTGAAAATTCGGAAATAATTAAAAATATTGCGATTTGTAACTATGCAAGAAGTTTCAGTACATGTTTTACATGGACAATTATTGTATGTATATGTGCATCATAATTTATGTTAGGAAATAATAATAACAAATAGCATAATAATTTCATTAATTATAAATTTAAAAAAGACACTAAATTTTAAATTAATTCATACAAACTTTGTAATTTACAATTTGAGTACACCACAGTCTGTGACTTACAAAATACTGTGCCAAAAAGTGTTGAAAATAAAAGAAAAATGACAAATAAAGAATTACATTCCACGTACTTTATGACATATGTGAAGCATAGTCTTCTGGCCTGCGCTGCACAGTTCAATGTCGGAAGGCAGACGAACGGACATTATTATAATAGGTGTTCGAGGTTGCGCCCATTAACAGAATCGCACAGCCGACAGCGACGTCGTAAAGATTGGCGAACACGCCGAAAAACTCCGACGGAGTTGGGAATGTCTCCTGCAGCGACAACGATTCGCGCTAGTAAATCCTCCGGTGCATCCACAGGCGTTTCATACACCAGCGATTTAAGGTGTCCCCAAACAAAAAAGTCTAACGGATTGAGGTCTGGAGAGCGTGCAGGCCAAGCAACAGGTCCACTGCGTCCAATCCATTTCCCAGGATATGTTGTATTGTGGTGATTGCGAACACCTATGGAAAAATGTGCCGGTGCGCCATCGTGCATAAACCACATATTGTGGCGCAATGTTGCTGGCACATTTTGCAGTAACTGCGGTAAGATATCCCGTAGGAAACCCAAGTACGTACTGCCATTGAGTACATCTGGGAGTAAATATGGTCCTATGAGATAATCGCCGAGGACACCTGCCCATATGTTCACACTGAACTTTTGTTGTGCGTTCGACGGGAAAACAGTGTGCGGATTTGTATATGACCATGTGTGCATATTGTGCGTGTTTACCACGCCCTCTCTCGTAAATGTTGCTTCATCAGTAAATAAAATATTTTCCAGAAATTGTGGATTATTTTCTGTTACATTAACCCTAGATCTACCGGGAATTTTATTCAAGTTTTAATAAAACGTTCTACACCAGAATTTTTATTTAAAATTATTTAACTTATTTATTTACCTTATTTTTGTCTGGTTTATATACTTAGTTTATTTTAAAGAAATTTCTGGTTTGAATGAATATTTTGTATGTACCTGTCGGGTCCAATGGACCCGTCTGGTAGACGGAGGGTTAAACAACCAGCGTACGAATTCTGTCCGCTGAGCACAATTTGTTACTGATAACAGTTGTACCCGCTGCACATGAAAGGGGTGCATGTTTTCTGCACGCAGAACACGCCACACACTTTGGTGAGAAACACCGACTTCAGACGCAGCAGCTCGTGTACTCGTGGAGGGGTTATCTTTAAAAATATTCAGTACATCTTCTTCCATTGCAGGTGTTCGTACATGTCGAGGTTTCCCTGCATCAATGCTTGCTGTATTAAACGATCCAGTCTCCCGTAATCGTCTATCGATTTTTATGAAGAGTTTCGAACTTGGGCAACGTCTCCTTGGAAATTGCTCACGGTACATGCGCTGTGCTAGACATGCATTTCCATGAGCTTGCCCGTACATCAGATGCATGTCCGCATATTCTTCGTTAGAGTATTCCGGCATAATTATTATACATCAACTTACTACAATCCCACTTACAACAGCCTCCCTTTAACATAACGCCCACTGATGACTGCTGTTTTATTACACTTTTCTTCCTATACACGTAGAAAATTTGCATAAAAAGTACTTCTTCTTCATCATCCTGAAAGTTCATGGAGGAAACGCAGAAGTCACGGAGTTTGCTTTAAGACAAGGCGTGAGCTGCACAATATGTCATTCACTTGACCAGACTGAATATTGAAAGGGTATTGATAGAGGTTGATCAGAAATGTATAATTGAAAGATATTAAAACGGGGTGTTTACAATCGTCATGGGCGGAGTTTCGCCCTTTCCGAGCGTGCAACAGTACAGAGTTGTAACTAGGGAACTGCTTGATTTCTCCTATACAATTAAACTGATATGGTTTATTGTCAGCTTCTTCGAAAGCTTTCGGAATGGACCAAATTTTATAACATTTTCCTTGATGTAGGTAGAGTTGCATTTTTGGAATTAACGATTAACTATTTTGCTAAATATTTGATTTTGTATTTTTTCACTGTCTCAGAGCTTGTAACTCGCCATTAATTCTCAATATTCTAAAACAACTTATGTCATTTCGTAGGATTTTTTCTGCTCTTTCTAAATATGTGCTTCGTTTTTATGTAGCATTATCGATAGTTTAGCAATGAGGGTTTTTTTACAAATTTCCGATTTTTCATTCTATTTGCTGTAACTTGAAAATTATTGAGATCCGGCCAGGCATTATATACTGATTTATGCTCCGTGTGATCTCCTCTATTACCCCTATTAATATTGGACCCCTTTAACGGAACACCCTGTATATATATACATACATACATATATATATATATATATATATATATAATTACTATAGGATGGTTGGGTGGGTAGATGTTAGAGTACGGAGGAGGGTGGAGTTGTCTGGATAATACGCAATGGCATAGGTGCCAACCTCAATCTAATCTTCCGTAATACTTGCGTCAATTTGAACCTGGTTTAATACGTTTCGAACCAGAAATTTTTTAAGGAATTAAATTAAATTTGTTCCACGCAGAAACCTGGAATTAAATAAATAAGCATTCACGAAATAAATTTTCTGCTTTGAAATGTGGTTAACCTGGTTCAAATTAATACCGACATTACGGAAGATTAGTGGAAGGCTGGCAGCTATGGCAATGGTTAATTATAAAAAAAAATGATGGGGCTTTTGTATTATAACTACATTTCTATTACGCATTTTATATGGATGTTGATTGGATGTTTTATATGTATATGGTGACATTTCTTTTTTTTTCTTTTTTTCAATTCATATTAAATTTAGCTTATTTTATCAATTTCAAAATTAACTTGATTTTAAATTTTAGTTTACTCAGGACAATGTCATATTAATAATAATATACCATCTTTATAGTGATTAATATGCATATAAGTTTATTTGATATAACTAATGTTATACTGTATGTATTAAAATTGGGTAATTGGTTTTTATTATCATTCCTCTATACTTTTTAATATTGTTTCATTTTCAACTTTGTATTACATGATTAATTATCGGTTTAATGTGTTTGATTGTCACAATCAAATTTTTTAGCTTTTTTTTTGGCTAATATGAAGATAATCCACGCACTATATTTGTATTCTTTAGGCTATTGGGAATTTTAGAATCTGACAATCATCTATAAGCATCCTTTTTTCCCTGTTCATTTTATTAATTTATTATATTTTAAATTTAATAGTAATTCTTAAAGTTTTTATAGTTATATTATATATAATTTATTTTATGTTATAACATATAGCTATATTCTATATATTATCAATGTTGTAAAATTATTTACTTTCTCAGGTAGATTAAATGGGTTTGGTAATAGAATATATTGATAGCATTTTATTAACATTTAATTTATTTAATTTTTTTTTAAATAATGATATATAGTAGATTATTATTTATATATTAGGATTAGCGTGGTAATGCAGATGATATATTTTAATTTCATTAGCTTTTATTATTTTCTTCTTGTGACATTTGAATAATAATAATTGTTTTTAAAATAATATAATAGATGGCAGCACTAAACAATTTTGTCTATTAAAGATTCTGTTAAATTAATAATTTTAATTTTTTACACCAGGTGCTATTAAACGCTGAATATTTGTAATATTGTAAAATTGAAATTAAACCATTTAAAAGTGTTTTTTTAGGTATTTTAAATAATGTAATTATTTTCTGTTTATATTATATTAATTGTTTTTATTACGGTATTTCAAAATGAATTAACTGAATCCATAGCTCTAATTTCTGTCTCAACTTAACTGTTTTATTCACCTTAATCTTATCATGCTCGGATACCATGTGCGGGTGGATATTTTGAAAATCAACTGGGTTTTTAATCGGTATGGTGTGTAATATTTCTGTTTTTTATGCTATAAATTAAATATTTAATGGATTGTATTGTTTTTTCCATTTAATGCCATTTGATAATGTTCTGTATTCATCTTGAAACTATTCTATTGATCATATTGGTTGTTTGAGTACAGGAGAAAAAATTTTTCAGCTTTTAGCTTTTTTCTCACAGAAAACAACCGATTTGCTTATATCATTGAATTCTGTACTCTTGAAAACGTAATTCAATATATAAGTTTTTCAATTATTTTTTTTCGGTGTCCGTGTTCTTCTTTTTTTCTTCCATGTTGGTTCTTGTGATTAAGTAAAAGGAGCTTTGTTTTATACATGCAGTTGTATATTATAGGTTTGTGGTATCCATATTTATTGTCATTTCATTCACAATATTGCGGTTTTTGATGATGGTCGGCAATGTTTAATTAATGGTTATATATGTATATATATGTATATATATATATATATATATATTACATATATACACGTTGTCCCATCTAAGATTTTATAAACTTCGAGGGGAGGTAGGTACATTTAGAGAACTCGTAATAACATAGAATGCCGGGTCCGAAACGCCTACCTGACGTGGTAGAGGGCATTGAATAAGTGTTGCCAGTGGGCTGCTATTTTTTAATTACGATTTCTTGATTGGCAACACCTTTTTCAAATGATAAAATTCCTTTTGTTTTCAACTTAATTATGTCATTAAACAATATGAATTTTATCATTTCAAAGTAGTGGTGCCAATAAAGGAATCTCAATTTAAAAAATGTAGCCCACTGGCAACTCTGCCAGGGCCAAAGATCAGCTTTGTGTGATCCAGTCTTTTCAATGCCCATGCGTAGAACATTATTTTTCTTTGTAAAAATTTTGAATCTAAGATGCTTTTTTTTTTTTTAAGATTTATCTATGATTAAAAATATTTTTTATGATCTGTGATAATTCTATAGTGAGAAAAGGAACTGCATATCTATTTTGTATTGAGTAATACTGAATTTTTAACCTCTTAATTCTCGTTCCCGTCAATATCACGGGGTGAGGTGTCGTTCGTTATTTCTCGCTACCGTCATATTTCCGGGCTGGAGATTTATTGCTCGAAAAAACTTCCTAAACCAGAAAAATTTTACTAGCATTTCAGTGTGAAGTCTTTTGAATATGTTCGTTTGGGCTTGGCTTTTGAACGGACTGTAATTTTGGGCTTTGTGTTGCATGTTTCGAAATATGTAACACTAAAAAAATTATTAATAATCAAAATTTAATGTATATATATTATTTCAAATGTTATTTATAAAAATGTGTGTGATGATGATTAATAAAGATCTAAGATGTGAAAAATAAAGGTTTTATTCGCATTAATTTTTACGGTGTAAAACAAACATTAAGACACAGAATTCTCGCATGATGGCTTTTCTACAAATATGAATTTGTCCTATAACATCTTTTTTTTGCCTTAAAAAACTAATTGCATATTCTATTTAGAAACCTTATAATTATTCAGTTTCTGTAATAAAATAAATAGGAACTTTTTTGATGGTTTTTCCAAATATTAAGCGACCGTGAAGGGGTTAAACGAGAAAAAACCAAATAAACAACCAGATGTTGACATCCTTAATTTCCACTATTTATTCCACAAAAGCACAGTATAATAAAAAGCAAAATAATTACAAATAATAAAATTATTATTATTATTATTATTTATCGCACATTATTCAATTCGTAACAAAACAAAATATAATGTTCTCATTAAAATACCGTTTACTTAAATATGCAGAGAACATCTCACTATAGTTTATCCACGGTGATATTTGATATAAAAGTCAACATTTTGTAAAACGTCATTTATTACTTTACATAAAATTCATAGGAATCACGTTCATCAAAGCAACACTGAATTCTTTCTAAGTTAGAAACATATAATTTATTGTTCACTATAGTTTTTCCACGGTGATGTTTGGCATAAAAGTCAACATTTTGTAAAACATCATTCATTACTTTACATGAAATTCATAGGAATCACGTTCATCAAAGCAACACTGAATTCTTTCTAAGTTAGAAACATATCATTTCTTCTAAGAAGCATGTTAATATGTATGCTATTATATTCAACGGACGTGTGCTCTTTCCATGTATGACATTGTACGTTACATGTCAATTAACCCAAAACTGCATACATATTAAGCGTCCTATCTTAAATGGGAGAGGTAACCGCAAGATTAAAGAGGAAATCACATCAATCGAGGTCACGCGCCACGTAGCGGATGGGGTTGAACTACAGGAAGATGCCTAACTGTTTTCTTACTTTACACAACTAAAATTATAAAGTTTTTTCAGCTTAATTAATAGCTGAAATGTCCCTGATTAGATTAGGTGAAGAAAACTTCGTGGTGTTAAGTGCATCTGGACCCCACCCGCTTCCCGCTACGGCATTATTTTGCAATAAATCTGGTAAACGAGATTCATATTCCTTGAGCAACTAAAGATTTAGAAAATATTCACAGATGGTAGATATTCTGCCATATATGACGTCACACTAAAAGAACGCGTATGTGGATTATCAATCCCGTCCACAAGATGGTGCAGCTGTTTTAATTTACATCCGATTCCAGCATTGACTTTGTACGCTTCATACGTATGCATTACGCAATTTTGTTAACCTGCATTAAATAAACACAGATCGTTACCAAGAATATTCGCACATCTGTCAAACTGTATTCTAACACCTAGAAATGTATTATTACTCCAGACAAGTTAAACAATTAAATATTACTGGGGACAGTTTATGTTTTATAATATATTCTTTTAAATGAGTTTATCCAGGGTTGAAAGTTTGGACTTTTTATTAGTCAGAAATTCAGAATTTATGCCGGAAATTCCGAATAGCTATGTTTGCTTTGTTTAAAGTAAGATGTTTCAAGTAAGTAGGAATTTTTTATTCGGAATATTTGAATTAGAAAAAAGGCCAAACTGGAGATATCTGCATTTTTATGAAATTCAGACAACTCAATTAAAACAGTGTTGCCAGTGGGCTACTTTTTTAAATTCAGATTTCTTGATTGGGACAACTTTTTTGAAACGGTAAAATTCTACTTGTTTTCACCTTAATTAATATGTCATTAAATAAGGCGAATTTTACGATTTCAAAAAATCTGAATTTTAAAAAAGTAGCCCACTGACAACACTGAATAAAAACAAAAATTACAAATCTTTCCAAAAAATACTAAAATATATTGCTAAATAATTGACATTGTTTGAATCAAAATTTTGAAAATTAAACGAAACAAAAAATTGTCTAATAACATTATGTGATATTTCTATTTAAAAAATTGACTGCAAGTGTAACTCTGCTTAAAAATTGTATAAAATGCACTTCGAAACACAGTTGTATAAATTCAAGTTTCCACTGAAGCACGTTCCTGTGCTGACTGATTGAAAGTCTTCTCTTCAGCAATAGAAAAGATAAATTACTCCTTCAACCGATACACTTATCGATATGTATAAACGAACCTTGAATAAAACAAAATATATCAGTAAATATGACCTTTTGTTTTAATAATATGGATCTTTACCTGAAATATCATTCCGAATTGCTGAAATGATAGGAATGGTATTGCGTTGTTATATTTTCTGATATGTCAAACAAAATTTTAGCTGTTAGACCACTTTTTAGGCGATTATTTACAATAGGGCTTAGTAAAGAACGATATCAATGTACCGAAAATATTTCTATCTAAATAACGAAGCAAGTCTCATCAAAATCCGTCGAGTAGAGCCTTTTAAAAAAGGCTAATTTTTCATAATCGGATTCACTTGTTTTTAGAACATCCTTTCATAATTCTGTAACTAAGCAACGCAGAACGATATATTATATACTAAAAACTTTCCCGAAACATTACCTACACATTGTAAGTTCTATTCAAATCTGTCGACAGAATCTTTTAAAAAAAGCTAATCTTTCGTAAGACGATTTACCTGATTATATTGTAACTAAGCGACATAGAACAATATATTATATACTAAAAACTTTCCCGAAAAATTATCTACACAGCGCAAATTCTACAGTATCTTTTAAAAAAGCTAATCTTTCGTAAGAGGATTTACCTGATTATAGAACATCCCTTCATAATTTTATAACTAAGCGACATAGAACAACGTATTATATACTAAAAGCTTTCCCGAAAAAATTATCTACACAGTGCAAGTTCTACAATATCTTTAAAAAAAGTTAAGTTTTCGTAATCGGATTTACCCTGATTATAGAAACATCCCTTCATAATTTTATAACTAAGCAACGTAGAAAAATATATTACATACTAAAAACTTTTCCAAAAAAATATCGATACATTCCAAGTTCCATTGAAATCTGTTCAGTAGAATCTTTTAAAAAGGCTAATCTTTCATAATCTGATTCGCCTGATTATAGAGCATCATTTCATATTTCTATAACTAAGCAATGTAGGGCGATATATTATATACTAATTCCTTCCCTAAAAAATATCTAGCTAACAGTACAAGTCCGTTCAATATCCATTCAGCAGCGCTCTATATAAGAAGCCGGAACGAAATTCCCATTTGCATTTTACATACAGTGTGTCCAAAAAAGAATTGTCCCAGTTTCAACGGCACGCTACAACAGTTTAATTTAAACTATTTACAACAAATCATGCATCAAATTTAACCCTTTAGTGCGCAGCTTTTCATATATGCAAAGAACAGTGTTTTGAATTTAACACTAGAAAGCCCGTGAGCAGTCATTTTGACTGCTACCAAATGAATATATCTCGGTTCGAACCAGCATTTTTTTTTTATAAAACTAGTTTAACCCCTTGAGGGGCACCGGTATAAATTGTATACCACATACGATTAATGAAGTTTTACACCAGAAAAAATTTATTAAATTTTACTTTTCTAACTTTGGTGAAAAAAAGGACGTAAAATTGATTTTACTTATTTTGAAATTGAATTTTTCAAAGATTCCGGTGGGAATTCAACATTTCACAAACATAATTGCTTGCCCCTCAAGGGGTTAAAAGATACAAAGAAAAAAGCTAGTTAAAAGCATAGGTTTATAATTTAAAATAAAAATTCTGTTGTGAAATATTTTTCTAAAATTTGAGTAAAATGTTCGGTCTTTCTAGTGTTAACAGATATTTTTATTCGTATATACTTAATTCACACCAGAAAATTAAAATAGCAATATTTGCTTTAATTAATAACAGGCATTCCGTATTGGAATAAAACGAAATTAACCATTCAAACTTTCTGGTGTAACGTCAGATTCTCTGAACTACGTTATTTCAAGAACGTATTTTATCATGGGAATTAAAGTGTTAAAGTTTAAGTTTTATAAATTAAATTAAATAATTATATAAAACAAGATATTTGGAGACACACTTATTAAAATATTTACTAATTTGCAATATTTTAGTATAAAACAGTCACACGACAGTAGTTTTTACTTATATTGCAGATGTGCAATAGAAGAAAAGATTGACGTATTATATGAAAAATGTATCTCTGATTTTTTTTTCATTTTTTCTGTGTAATAAACATTTTGAGAATCATATGTAATTTTTCGAAACAAAATAAAAAAATCGCGCATTTAAGGATTAAAGAAAACTAAGGGTTCTTATGGGTACCGTTATTTTCAAGGCCAAATATCAGTATTTTTTTATAGGAAAATAAATCTAGTTTAAACGCGCGAAATTTCGCATCATTTAACCCTAGATCTACCGGGAATTTTATTCAAGTTTTAATAAAACGTTCTACACCAGAATTTTTATTTAAAACTATTTAACTTATTTATTTACCTTATTTTTGTCTGGTTTATATACTTAGTTTATTTTAAAGAAACTTCTGGTTTGAATGAATATTTTGTATGTACCTGTCGGGTCCAATGGACCCGATGACCCATTGGACCCGTCTGGTAGACGGAGGGTTAAGGTGAGATTTTCTTTACGAAAATACTGATACCGTAGAATTTCTTAGCCTGGAAATTCAAGGACCCGTACGAATCCTGTAAACTCATTGCTGCCAATTTTTACACTTTTTTCTTACCACTAAGATTTAATAGTAAAATTTCACATATTTAATTGGCAAACTCTGCGATTTAAAAAGTGAATAATTTCTTTTAAATTTTAGTGGTAAGAAAAAAAGCGTAAAAGTTGGCCGCTATGTAATCTAATTTCTCTTACACATGTTCAATATGTGTACCTTTAGTTATATAGCGTGCATTCAACCTAAACTTCAATTCTTCCCACACTGCTGTTAACAAGTCTGGAGTAATGGAAGCAATAGCCTCTTCAATTAATTGTATTTTTACAACATTGTATATCACACATAAATTTTAAACGAAACACACGTAGTGTTATCAGTGGGCTACATCTTTTATCCAGATTTCTGAATTGGCACTACTTTTTTGAAATAGCAAAATTCCCCTTGTTTTCGAATTAATTAATATTTCCTTAAATAAGGCGAATTTTACCATTTCAAAAAAGTGGTGCCAATCAAGAAATCGGAATTAAAAAAAGTAGCCCACTGGCAACAGTGAACCCACATTGAACTGAAATTACAGACTTGCTCTTATCAAATTACGAAACGCAAAACACTTTGCGTTCAGGAGTCGCCATTTTGCGTATGTGGTGCTAGTGTTGCCAGATGGGCTACTTTTTTAAAAATCAGATTCGTGATTGGCACCATTTTTTTGAAATGGTAAAATGTGCCTTATTTAATGATATATTAATTAAGGCAAAAACAAAGTGAATTTTATTGTTTCAAAAAAGTGGTGCCAATCAAGCAATCCGAATTTTTAAAAAGTAGCCCACTGGCAACGCTGTGTGGTACTGCAAGCGAGTCAATAACAAAGCAATACTCGCACATGCGCTTATCTAAAACTGTTTGAGTTACTCTTTTTTGGGGAACTTGAACCAACATTCGACAACTCTTACAGTTGATACTATTAAAATTTATAACTGCGATGTTCTTTTACGGATACCCTGTACATAGTAGATAAATACTTATTTTTTTCGAACACATAGCTTTAGGAATTAATTTAATCATATTTATTTATGTGTCTGTGTGTTTGAGTGAACATGATGGCTTCTAACAACACGTCTGATTGAACTCCTACTTAGTTGAATATGTGTTGGCCACTGCCAAGGAAACTGTATAGATTTTCGTACAAATCATCCGATGGATTTCATATTTTACCTTTTTGTCAACCATAGTTAAAACATTCTGCGACCGATTTCATTGGGAAAATCACCAAGGAAATTTAGTAGAGATTTAGTAATGATAAATATGTAGTCAAGCATTAGTGTTCTGAGGTAATGTCTCAAGTTTCGATACTGGAGTTCTGTGTTTGAATCCAGCAGACTCCATTGCGTAAGAAATTTATGTGAATCTACGTTATTTTATAAAATGTTCGAAAAGTTGAGTGGGGTCATTTCAGAATTTTTACGATTAGAAAGGAAAAGTATTTTAACTGTACAAAGTTTTCTTAATTATGTTCTAACTATTGATATTAGAACAATAAAAAATAATAGTATTATACTAGAGTTTCTATTTTTATCAACAATAGATGTATAATATATTGTTTTAAAAAAAGGCACAAGTGATTTTAGAAATTGCTTTACAGTATTTATTTTAAGAATATATGTTTGTCTTTCGAATAGCTTTTTACGCATTTTTGTTTTATATTTTATGCTAATTTAAATTATTTGAATTGCTAGAATTAAATGTTTCAATTAAAGCTCTAATGCTTACATAAATATCAAAAATACAATGCTATGTTTGAAATAATGCTGTACGCTTTTATATAGAAAACCGTATGAAAAGTTTAGCATAAATTAAACAAATGAGTTTGTAAACTGTTTTCTATTATATCTTACATTTATTTTCAATGTTAAAAGGTACTAAAGTCTGAATAGTTTATTTTTCTGACACATTATTTATTCATATCACCAGAATGTTTTAGATAATAATTAATTAAAGCTAGAAAAATCTTCTTTTAGCAATGCTTTATAAATCTGCGCATTTTCTATTAACACATTCACGACGTGAAACGAGAATTCTCGTTTTCATTCAAAAAATATCATTGACTAAGGGCGTGGCTTCCACCTTACAGAAAAGGCATTGATATAATGTTATGCATATTTTTTTTTTAATTGAAAGACATTTTATATTAAATTCCTATATTGAAAGATACTTATCAATGCATAAACTTGGGAAACTTATCTACAACACCAATTTACAAAAGACTTTCAGAACAGGGAGGAAACTCCTAATGTTTTAAAATTCAGATTTGATAAACATTCCCGTCGGCAACGTGTTAAAAACGGAACTCTTTTAATGAAAGATTTTTCCTCGCTTTTATGTGTAATATTTTCTAGTATACAGAGTTTATTTTTCATAAAACAATTACATAAGATTCTTATTTGTGATCTCATAATACTTTAAAAATATTTTTTGTCCGTGTTAAGAATATTTTTGATGCAAACAATTAATTTTACACATAAATTATAAAAATAAAATTAACTTTTCATCTATTTACTATCATAGATTTTAGAAGCTTTGAAAGTTTTATTGTACTACAATTTAATCTTTTGTGATACTTCATTAACCCTTTATCGGGCAATTATAATATATTTCCCACTTAATTTTTATTGAAAATTGATCGATTTGCACAGGAATATTTATTGCAATATTTTTTTTTCTTATATGCACATGAAGAATGAAACGCTTTTCATTTTCAAATCAATTTGTTTACAGATTCTTGTGGCAGTGAATTTTTTCAACATTTCAGCTACAGTATTGACTTGCCCGATAATGGGTTAAAATAAAGAAAGAATAAGTATTCCTGCGTATACTTTCAATGATTAATTAATAAAATGTTTAGGTGTCATAGTCGAAGATACATTATCTACATATTTAAAAGGCAAGAGTGCCTTTTAGTCATCTGACCATTCTACTGAACTGATTTTGATAATTATTTTTTAAAATGAAAGCAGTTTATTTCTACATGTATCCGCACTCTCTATTTTTTTAATAGAATCCTATTTTTATATATTAATTCTAATATTAAAAGCCCTTTATGAAATTTCTCCACATTGGTGGAAATCGGGTTACTTCTATTTTTGAAGAGATAAATGAAACAATAGGATTTACATATCATTAAGGATGCCACTTTCGCATTAGAATTAAAAATAACTTTTTAAATAATATTGTACAGAAAATGACGTCACGATGGAAAAAACGCATTTTTAATCATAAAGCTGTTACATTTTAATATTCTTTTCATTCCATTGATACTGAAACTGAGACTCTCATCTTAGAGGGCTTCAGTTTGTGAAAATGACGCCATAGTAAAAATGAAACGAGTTTTTACTTTGGTAAAACTGAATATTTTATGACGAAAGTGTCTAAAGAGGCATAATTCCCTAGATTTCGTCGGCACTCAGATTAGAACATTAAGTTAAGAGTGCGGATGTTCAGATGCAAAATTGTAACTGGCAAACGTGACATCAAGTATGGGACTATATTTATTAATAACTTGTAGCAAGTTAAAATATTTTTTAAATAGTGAATATAAGTATAAATTTATACATGTAAATTCTGCGACGGTAAAAACAGCGATATTTTTCAATATTGTTCAAAATAAAAATGATTGTGTCATAGTACGCAATTTTCGTTGATTTTAATTACGTAATACCAAACATCAGTGCGGCTCAATCAATAACTTCAAAAGTTCTTATCTAAATTGCATGTTCATTACCTATTACGTAATGAAAAATAAAAATTAATTTATCAATAATTTAAAATTTTTAAATTAAACTTTTATTAAAAATAATATATGTTTTAATAGTTAGGTCATACAATATAAGATTGATTAATAATTGTAATTATTTTTGCTATTTATTTAAAAAATTTAATCAATCAATTTTTTTAAACATTTTCATTCGTCGAATTCGACGGGTTTCGAGTCGTATTTTCTTACGAATCTTTGAAGTTTCTGTAAAAGTTGCATAAAATAAATATGCTTCTTAAATAGTCACTTTTTTACACTTTTTTAAAAATAAATGCTTTTCTAAAAAAATCAAGAAACCTTTCAATCAAATCGTTATTTGTGTCTAATCCAATATCTGTTCGTCCCCGTCGGTGCGATAATTCATGGTGGCTTAGATGCTGTATATTCCCGAGGTCGCCATCTTGGATGTTTTGAGATTTCTTGGCGATGTTTTGTTGACGATGTTTTGCATTTCATTTTCGTTAATCCTAACATGCGTATAAATCGCTGCTTGGCGACATTTACTACTTGGCGGAAAAGGGCTTTTCACGCCCAGAAAAAAATCCAAGATGGCGGCCGCGGGAATATATGACATCTGTTCCCTCATGGTTATGTTACTTTAAAAAAAAATGAAAAAGGTTCAGATTTTTTCTAAGTAACATATTTTATTTTAAAACTTTAATTAAGGAATTTAGCCGAAATTATTTCAAATGTAAAACTAATAATTAAATATTTAGAGATAAAAAGATTATTATCTTCATTGTAATTTGAGAAACATCGCAGAATGTGTTCACCAATTTATAAAATTTAGAAAAATATTTCTCACCTTTTTTTTTTCATCTACACTGTTAAATATATCGTGAAAAATTACCTCTGTTTATAAAGGCTATCTTTTTTTGACCAATGAGAACGCTACATAAACGCCTATGGATCGTTCTCATTGGTCAGAAAATAGATAGCCTTTATAAACAGAGGTAATTTTTCACGATTTTTTAACAGTGTAGTGTTGACTGTCTTTTCGTTAAGTATTGATCATTGGATCTTTAACACTTTCGACTCTGTTGTCTCTTACACAAATTTTATTCGGATGATACCATTTTTTAAAAAGAAGTTTCCTTCAAGTACACAATTTCAAAAATGCTGTAGTTAAGTAAGACAAATTTTATTTTTCTTTACGACAGGTGAAAAAAAAAATTGCAAAGAAATATGGTGTTTAGTCAGACTGGGCATACGAGTGCAAAGGGCTAAATTCTTACAAAAATGTTTATTTAATTTCAGAAATTATGCGATTGTATAAAACAAGTATTTCTGCATAAAATTATTGGTATTTGAAAAAACCGGGAGGTTGGCAACCAGTGTTGTCAGATTGCGGACTTTTTTTAGTTCAGATTATTTGACTGTCACCACTTTTTTAAAATAGTATAATTCACCTTATTTTTCTCGAATTTTTAATCTATTTTTAAATAAGCCGAATATTTCTATTTCAAAAAAGCGGTGACAATCAACAATCTGGGGACAAAAAAGTCGCAATCTGGCAACACTGTTGGCAACTATGGTTAAGCATTGTTTTACGTTACATTATCAAACATCCCATTATCAGACACATTACAGAACATCCCATTATTACATTATCAGACATCCCATTCAGGTCATTGCATTATTAAAAAATACATAAATAAAAACCAGAATAACTAATGTTTATCTGTTTTTGAGCAGTGTTGTCATACTGAGAAATTTTTTTATTCAAATTTCCTATCATTATTTCAGAAGAGTAAGGTTCACTTTATTTAGTTCTGACGAACATTCCGATATTAATTGGTACGAAGATACTAATCGATAAGTGTCGATATTATAAGTAGCAAAATATCTCCAATCTGGCATTATTAAAAAATGCATAAATAAAAACCAGAATAACTAATATTTATCTGTTTTTGAGCAGTGTTGTCATACTGAGAAATTTTTTTATTCAAATTTCCTATCATTATCTCAGAGCAGTAAGGTTCACTTTATTTAGTACTGACGAACACTCCGATATTAATTGGTACGAAGATACTAATCGATAAGTGTCGATATTATAAGTAGCAAAATATCTCCAATCTGGCATTATTAAAAAATACATAAATGAAAACCAGAATAACTAATATTTATCTGTTTTTGAGCGGTGTTGTCATACTGAGAATTTTTTTAATTCAAATTTCCTATCATTATTTCAGAACAGTAAGGTTCACTTTATTTAGTTCAGACGAACATTCCGATATTAATTGGTACGAAGATACTAATCGATAAGTGTCGATATTATAAGTAGCAAAATATCTCCAATCTGGCATTATTAAAAAGTGCATAAATAAAAACCAGAATAACTAATATTTATCTGTTTTTGAGCAGTGTTGTCATACTGAGAAATTTTTTTATTCAAATTTCCTATCATTATTTCAGAACAGTGAGTTCACTTTATTTAGTACTGACGAACATTCCGATATTAATTGGTACGAAGATACTAATCGATAAGTGTCGATATTATAAGTAGCAAAATATCTCCAATCTGGCAACACTGTGATTCTGTACAGTTTAACAGTTTGACCGCGTTGAATCAAGTATGATTCACACTAGATTTGCTTTCCACAAGATAGCTTGTTTCAATAATTGTTTTATAACAAAAAAACTTTAAAAATACAAAAAATATTATGAAATAAATACTCCAAGAAAGTAGGATACAAGTTGTGAGGAAAAATCTCTTGTTGAAATTGGCATGTATACCAGAATCCAGAAAGTTCACATATCCCTTAGCATTGGTACATGGAGCTTTATTTTAAAGTTATGTCAGCCAGCGTGTTAAAGCATTTTACTTCAGCCTTATCCTGAATTATCTTTTATATTATCGCAGGGCTGCCTTCTATATATATGTTTAATAAAACATAATTCAAACCACAAAAAATTGTTCATGGAATGTCTGTTATGTCAATGTCGTTTTTGATTAACATCTTTCTTTTTTAAAAAATTGTGATATATTTCCTTTGAAAAATACCCGAAAATTGCCAGCTAGTCGTTTTTAGGTGCGTTCGTAATTATATAAAAAGGTAGCACCTATAGTCGTTGTTCGGTCCGTCTGTCTGTCTGTCCGTCCGTTCGTCTGTCCGTCTGTCCGCATATAACAGAGCAAAATCTACCCAACCGAATGGTCTTAAATTTTAAATATATAATTGTTGCAAAATTTTATCGAGTCATTTCAAATTTTATGGAAATCGGATGTATATTTTAATTGCAGGGACAGTCAAAATTTTCCATTACATTACGACCAATGGGGAAAAATTATTGCAAGCGCATTTTAATGATGTTACAGCCCTTTGAACAGCATGAAATTGATATGCACTTATGAAGTGCACTAAAATATTCATTCAGTGCAATATGCGGTTCAAAAAAATATTTATAAAACGTGTTATAGTTCGAACGCACCTCATTTGTCACGTTTGACGAGCATTTTCCAACTTGTTTTATCATGTCTTGCGTTTTAATTATCTCATAAATGTTATAAGGATTATATCACATTTATGTATGTGACACATTTAGGCAGTCCTTCCGCTTCCGATTTGAGCTTAACTCCAGGATTGAAAACAATTGTTTCTTCAATTTTTTCTGATGGTGAATGTGACGCCTCATTTTATGTCTTAAAAGAGGTAGGGGATGTGAAATTTTTTATTATATAGGTTTCATTGGGAACGTTTGGTCACAATTGAAATTTTACTATATCCATAGCTGCCAACTTTTACTCTTTTTTTCTTATTACTAAAATTTAAACAAATTATTCAATTATTGAATCGCAGAGTTTGCCCAAATCCGTACAAGGTAGCAGCTATGTAATATATATTGCGAATATCCATTAAATCGAATCTGAAGATTGATCGGAACTCGATGTCCGGATAATTTCGATTTCAAAAAATTGTTTAAAATCGGAGACTTTTCAAAATAAGCACGTATGATTATCCCGTAATTGAATTAAATGAGTTCCACAAGTAAATGCAAATAACGGTCTGCTACAACATAGAATAAAATTTATAATAAATTCACTCGGAATTGTAACTTTAACGCAGATTTCGAATTTAAATACCAGGAAACCCATAGATCATTCACGTTGACTATAAATAACTTTCTGTTTCACAAATAAAGTCATTAAAATTTAAAACCTGATAGGAAAAAATATTCAAAATTTATTTTAAAAACGATTTCCTTGCGCATATATACGTATTTAAATTTCAATGTTTTAACTCGCTATGCGTGTGAGGTATCGTGTTTAAGTGAAACAGTGAAACATTTACTTTTTGCATTCAAAAATACATTTAAAAGTTTATTTTCTTGTCGTAAATTCAAGTGTTATTTTAAAAATATGTAGGGTATTTTTATTCCTACCAGAAGTAATTTGGAAAACCTATAGGCTGATTATAGCGCTGATTCTAGAACATGGCTAGCAAGTAAAGGTACTGTAGTCCGTGGCGGCGAATTTCGATTTTTATAGATCATTCTATTCGTCTCATCGAGCTAAATAACTTGCCTCCTCGCATATCGGCTATTGAGTTTTAATAATGACAGAGGGCCGGGTCAAAGTTTAAAAATTTGCATAATGCAAGGTTGCCAAAGGCGACTATTTTAATATTTTATTGGCACCGCTATTTTAAGAGAAAAATTTTGTTGTGCATTTCTCTTGTAGATGTTGTCACAGCGTATCAGAAAAAATTTTGTTTTATAAAAGTGGTGAGAGATAGAATTGATAATATAAAAGCCTAAGTCATGTGACTGTCATCAATAGTTCCGGGTTGACCGCTACACTTTTTTGTATGCCAAGCGTCAAATTTGTTAATTTAATGCTAGCCAGGAGCTGGTGATAAATCGCCAAATATTGTAAATATCATGTCATCAGTATTATAATAGTCCATTTCATGCGACTGTCATAAACAATTTTTCACGTGATAAATTATAACAAAGCTTTGATGTTGAAATCGAATGTCATGGTTATTATTTATTACTTTTCTTTTTTAAGCAATAATTGAGAGTCATAAATTTTAAATATTTCAGTTTTAAATTAAAATTATGCATTTTAAATAAAATGAGTGAAAGTAGTATATTTTAAATATTTAATATATTTTAAAAAATTTCCGCGAGTTACGAAGTTACTCAAAAACTGACAAAAGAACCGACAGTTTGTGGTTACAAAGATTTTTGCTCGTAATGTGGGAAAAAGTATTGAAAGGATGAGTAAAACTAGACGAGGACATCATAACTTGCGAAAACGAATAGCATACAAATATGTTATCTGCAATTACAAATTCTTATAATAACAGCAATAATATAATATTATAGTTGTTTTTGGAACTGTAAAAACAATTAGTAAATTTAAATCTGACTTATTTCTTTGAGGGCATGTGTTTTTCAATGAACGAAATTTTGAAATTTGACCCGGTCCCTTGTCATTATTAAAACTCAATAGCCGATATGCGAGGTATAAAATTACAAACTCGATGAGACGAATCGAATGACCTATAAAATCGAAATTCGCCGCCACAGACTATAGTACCTTTACTTGTGAATTTTATACCTCACATATCAGCTATTGAGTTTCAATAATGACAGTGGGTCGGGTCAAATTTCAAAATTTCGTTCATTGAAAAACAGATACCCCCAAAGAAGAAATTGAGATTTAAATTTACTGATTTTTTTTACAGTGACATACATTTCCAATAACTACTACAATGTTATGTTATTTCTAGTATTATAAGAATTTGTAATTGGAGATAAAATATTCGTATGCTTCTTCACAGGCAGTTTTCCGCAAGTTATGATGTCCTCCTCTAGTTTTGCTCATCCTGACAATAATTTTTCCCGAGTTACGAGCAAAAATCTTTGTAACCACAAATTGTCGGTTTCAGTCACTTCGTAACTTGGGGAACGACTGCGTACGGTTGCATAAGAAGGAATTTTCTGCTACTGTTTTATTTTCGCCAGCTCGCATTACAGGGCTGGCACAGGTGCTATTTTTTAATTGTTTCTCGCACCACTTTTATAAAACAAAATTGTGACACTTACACTGCTACAATATTTACAAGAGAAATGTACAAAAAAAATTTTCTCTTAAAATAGTGGTGCCAATCAAATATTAAAATAGTCGCCTTTGGCAGCCCTGCATTATGCAAATTTTTAAACTTTGACCCGGCCCCCTGTGATTATTAAAACTCAATAGCCGATATGCGAGGTGGCAAATTATTTAGCTCGATGAGACGAATCGAATGAGCTATAAAAATCGAAATTCGCCGCCACGGACTAAAGTACCTTTACTTGTAAGAGGTCACCAAATTTCGTGTAAACAACTGCAGTCACCGAAAACGTTAACAAATTTTGGACAAGCAGTTAAATATGAATCATTAGTTTTGAATCTATATAGGGACTGCTCTTTTCTGGAAGTTTTTGAAAGGTCAAAGGTCGTCAGATCTTTGTACTATCATTTTCAATATTAGGGCATTCGGTGCCGAAGAGGATGAAGTCCGTAAGCCATTATCCAGAGATAATTTGATATAAAGTTAATGATTTCTCATGTGTTTCAATTTAGAATTTTAAGTGATTAGAACTATTTGTAGCTTAAAAATTCAAAGTAGGGATTAGTTTGTTACGGCACCGAACAAATTATTGTTTCTAGAGCAATAATTCATTTTAATTTATGTTGAGAGAAGAAAGGACTTGTTCCCTTTTGACAATGTACAGTTGTGTAAAAAAAAAGTAAACACCCCTTTCCAACTCTGCAACAAAATATTGTAGAAGAAAGTTACTGGTACCACGCGATTGGTAATAATGTCTACTTTTAAATGATGTATACAGAATTTGCTTAGGGGGCCATCTACATATTAAAACGAACCATAACTTTGTTTTTTTCAATAGCAGTACACAATTCTGACAGCATAAATTAACTCTACACCCATCAATTATCCTAAAAAAATTTTTATGATATTCGCAGTGGTGGAAAATTGGCGCAGAGGAGGAGCCTATTGACACCACTAATATTTTATAGTATTCTTCCCCTTCATAAAAACTCAGAAATCCCGTCGTTAGATAAGCCGAAAAATACTACTCAAATTTAGTGGTGTCAATAGGCTCCTCCTCTGCGCCAATTTTCCACCACTGTATTCGTATGATAAGTTTCCGAAAAATTAATTATTTTAAAACGAGCCTATTTTAAGGGCTGTATCCAAATTGAAGTTCGGTACTTGATTGTTGACCGAGAGAGTACCCTTCTTGATCAAGGCATTTTAAGCGTCACTTAGGCAGTCTTTGAAGACTGCTAGATTACAGGATAGCATATGAAATTTCAAAATATCTACTCACTTCTATCACAGACGGCTCCCATAAACCATCATTTACATGTTTTTTAAGCATAATTTGAAAAGTACTTGGAAGAAAAATGCGAAATTTTGAATTTTCATGAAACAGGACTTAATAAATCTAAATCCATGAAAAAAATTGTAGGTTACAATTTATAATTAGTTTTGAATATTAATTTCATAACTCATGATTCATATCATAAAATTATAAAAATTGGAAATTCAACGTATTTATATTTGGGTATTTTAGTATTATTGCTACACAAAAATTAGCACATTTGGAGTTTAATTTCAGGAGGTATTAATGAAAATATGGAAATGTAATTTAACATTAGAAGCACTAAATTTTGAATATTTATAATTCAAAAACGTATCATTCAAATGACTTGAAATTTGGTGCGTAGACGTAGTTTTAACCGACGATTTGAAGTATCTAGTTAAAATTGGGTATTGCCATTGAAAAAGATGAAGTTTCTGTTCGTTTTAATATATAGATGGCCCCCTTTATATGCATCATTTAAAAGTAGACGTTATTTCCAATCGGTCGGTACCAGTAACTTTCTTCTACGATAATTTGTTGAGGAGTTAGTAGAGGGTGTTTAACCCCTTAATCGTCGCGCCTGAGAAGTGTCGAATACTTTTTTTAAATTCAGATTATTTGATTGCCACCACTTTCTTCAAGTTAAAATATTCTTTTCATTTAATGGCAGATAAAATGTCGAGAGAGTAAAGCCAACTGCATTCTTTAAAAAAACTGGTGGGAATAAAACAATCTGAATAAAAGAAAAGAAGCCTACACTGCCCGTTACAGTCACGGGCGCGACGATTAAGGGGTTAATTTTTTTTCCCACGACTGTACACCTGAAATATAAATAAGTTAATGTATTGCACTTAGGACTGACAGGTATTTAAAACAACTGAAGTTGAAATACCACTATTTTTGTTCAATAATATTAGCCTTATTTAATTAGAGGAATACTGCGATTAAATGAAGTGAATTAGATTTCTCTAACTGCAGACACCCAAAAACTTAACACATTGTTGAACAGCAATTAAATATGGATCATCGGTTTAAATCCTATTTAGGGCCTGGTCCTTTATGGAAGTTTTTTAAACGCTATCAGTTCCTAGAAAATCATATTCAAATTTATGAATTAGTTAATGTATTGCACTCAGGTTTGCCAGGATATAGCACAACTGGAGATGAACTACCACTATTTTCATATAGTAATATTAGCTTTATTTGATTAAAGGAAATCGTCGTTAAATAAGGTGAATAGCATTGAATAAAAAGAAATATGTTCAAAATTCCAATGTGTTACTACATCATTAATCCTGTTCACGATATATGAATTTAATGTAAAAAAGTTTGCTGCATAACTATACATTCTTTACCCTTAAATGCATGCTATTTTATTTTGTATCGAAAAAATTACATGTGATTCTCAGTAAGGTTTATTACTCAGGAAAAATAATGAAAAAATTCAGAGATATGTTGCACATCTGCAATACAAATAAAAACTAAAAAATTGCAAATTAGTAAATATTTTAATAAGTATGAATCTAAAAACATTATTTTATATAATTTTTTATATTGTAAAACTTAACCCTTAAATGCATGAATTATTCTTTTAGAATTGTGTTTTTTATTCTTATATTAAAGATTAGACACCAGAAATTTTAAGACAGAATTTTAACTTTATTTAGTAGCATATTCTTGTATTTATTACCTGATTAATATTTCTATATAAACTTAGTGGCTGCTAAGAGTTAAATAAAAACTAATGGAGATATGCATCACTATGAATTTAAAGTTTAACCCTTTAGTGCGCAGCTTTGCGTATATGCAAACAGTGTTTTGAATTTAACAGATTTTTTTTTTTATTCGTCTATAAGTAATTCACACCAGAAAATTAAAATAGCAATATTTGCTCTAATTAATAACAGACATTCTGTATTTAAATAAAGCGAAATTAACCACTGAAACTTTCTGGTATAAAGTCAGATTCTATGAACTACGTATTTTCTAGAACGTATTCTATGATGAGAATTAAAGTGTTAAAGGTTAAATTTTATAAAATAAATAATTATATAAAATAAGGTATTTGGAGACATACTCATTAAAATATTTACTAATTTGCAATATTTTAGCGTAAAACAGCCACACGACAGTAGTTTTTACTTGTATTGCAGATGTGCAACAGAAGAAAAGATTGACGTATTATATGAAAAATGTATCTCTTTATTTTTTTCCATCTTATTTCCTGTGTAATAAACCTGTCAGAAAATCACCTATAAATTTTTCGAAACAAAATAGAACAAGTTGGAAATTGCTCGTCAAACGTGGCAAATGAGGTGCGTTCGTACTATAACTAGTTTTAAAATTATTTTTTGCACCCCATATTGTACTGAATGTATATATTTCTAAACTTGATAAATGCATAGTCTGTAACATCATTAAAATGCACTTGCAATATTTTTTTCGGAACACTTTTGACTGTCCCTGTAATTAAACTATACATCCGATTTTCCTAAAATTTGAAATAGCTCAACAAAATTTTGCAACAATTATATCTTTAAAATTTCAGACCATTCGGAAGGCTGTAATATCATTAAAATGCATTTGCAATAATTTTTCCCATTGGCCGTAATGTAAAGAAAAACTTTTGACTGTCCCTGTAATTAAACTATACATCCGATTTTCCTAAAATTTGAAATGGCTCAACAAAATTTTGCAACAATTATATCTTTAAAATTTCAGATCATTCGGAAGGCTCTAATACCATTAAAATCCACTTGCAATAATTTTTCCCATTGGCCGTAATGTAAAGAAAAAATTTGACTGTCCCTGTAATTAAACTATACGTCCGATTTTCCTAAAATTTGAAATGGCTCGACAAAATTTTGCAACAATTATATCTTTAAAATTTCAGATCATTCGGAAGGCTCTAATATCATTAAAATCCACTTGCAATAATTTTTGCCATTGGCCGTAATGTAAAGAAATACTTTTGACTGTCCCTGTAATTAAACTATACATCCGATTTTCATAAAATTTGAAATGGCTCGACAAAATTTTGCAACAATCACATATTTGAAATTTCAGACTATTCGGTTGGGTAGTTTTTGCTCTGTTACATGCGGACAGACGGACAGACGGACGGACGGACTGAACGACGACTATAGGTGCTACGTATTTATATAATTACGAACGCACCTAAAAACGCGCATTTAAGGCTTAATATGAATTCGTCAGAACTACGCTTTCAGAAGTCACCATTAGTCAACCATGCGTAGCATCATTTGACCAACAAGTTGTTAACATATCACCTTTCGATACCAAGCCGTTAATACGCACGACTTTGTTTCTTGAACTTCATGGATCTTTGTCACAGGAGCGGATAGTTAACTCGGAAACGTTTTTGCAGTTGCATAAATTATTTTATATTTCTGGTGTTTTTTTTTTCTTTTTTTTTTTTTACATTTCTTCTCAGGGATATGTACTTACTCTATGCCGATTATTATATTCCAGAATATTTGTAGACTTTTATAATAATAAATTCAAGAATATTTCTTTTAAAATTTCACGTGGAACCCCCAATATTCGGGGAGACAGTCACTCTTCCTTAGTCGCTATACCGCTTAAAACACGTGCGGAATATTCAACGAACGCGATTACCAACCATTGATTTATCTTAAGTATGTTACTTTATGTTGTTAAATTAAAAAGATATATTAAAAAGTACCTGTAAATACTTGATGGCAAATTACTTAAAAGTTCCAGGGGATATATCATCAAAATTTCAGAAATTTTTACAGAATATTTTTTAGCAAGAAAGAAGTATAGAAATGAAAACCTCATCTTTTTTAACCCTAGATCTACCGGGAATTTTATTCAAGTTTTAATAAAACGTTCTACACCAGAATTTTTATTTAAAACTATTTAACTTATTTATTTACCTTATTTTTGTCTGGTTTATATACTTAGTTTATTTTAAAGAAATTTCTGGTTTGAATGAATATTTTGTATTTACCTGTCGGGTCCAATGGACCCGTCTGGTAGACGGAGGGTTAACTGGTGTTCCAATTACAGGGCTGTACTGGCGACTATTTTTTAAATCTATATCGAAGAACTTTTTCCAAAAAAAAAAAAAAATCCCATTTACTTGGACAACATATGCAACAGAAATTTAATACAATTTTTTTTTTAAAATAGTGGTGCGAATAGAATATGAAAATAGTTGTCCATGGCAGCCCTGTATTAGCTCTGTAAACAGAATGGTTACTTCGTTTATACTAATTTTAATGTAAAAAAATATAAAAATGCATTATAACAAGAACTAAAAATGCATAACTATTATTAAAATTATATGTATAAAAATAGTGTTCTATATTTCAACTACTTATGTGTGTTTTTTGTTTTGTATTTTTTCATATCTTCCATAGAAGAAATTTGAACCCGAATTGGAACGGAATTTTGGAACCGTCAATTCCTATTTTAAATTATTACCTAAAATCAGCCGATTTAACTAATACACAAATTTTCTTTATCCGTTAATTTATTTAAATCAGTCACATAAATAAACAGAAAAAATCTTATACTGCTACGCATGATAAAATATATAAAACATTCAATCTAAATTGAAATTTTGAAACACATTTGTGGAGCAAACATTCAAACCGTGTTTTCTCAGAAGAAAATAAAAAATGAGTTATTGTTATTTTTATGAACTCTGTGTTAAATTGCACAGAAATAAATGGTATTTTTTACTAAAAAATGTTTTTCTCCGATTATAAATCAATTTTAAAACTTGACGTTTCAATCAAAGAGTTTTTCCTCCAAAGCCTGCATTCAATCAAGCAGTGATTTCTCCAGTCTGCAAATCACAGTTGTCACTTAACCCTTAAATGCCTGGTGTTGCTTTTCGTCAACATACCCAATTTAGGCTCTAAAATACTATTAGAATAATATTGAAGCTATAATGCCTAATGTTGCCAGTAGAATACATTCTGAAAATATTATTAAATCGATTTTCAACATGTAGATGCCAACACTGTGCTGTTTAAGAATAAAGATAGATTTATTTTTTCAATTGTTGCTACACGTTCTTTTTGTTTTGTTTGGAAGCTTGCGAAATACCCTATTTTGACCTGCAGTGAGCAAGTGAAATTTATTTCTTATTATAGTTCCTAAAATTCTTGTGTGTTTAATATTATAGAATTTTTTCAAGGCAAATTATTTTTTGAATTAAACACCAATATTGCCGATTAGTAACAAACTGTTTTTTAGCCGTAAACTATACTTAAAACAAAATATGATTTTTTAAAGTATTTTTCCCATGATTTATTTAAAAATGAAAGCCGAAAAACATTATTACAATGATTTTTGAAAAATCAGGTATTTAAGGGTTAATGTGTACTTTCGAAACCTACCATACATATCACAATTGGAACGGATTGTTTTAGAAAAAAATAAGAGAACTGTTAAAGTTAAAGGCTTCCAGAATTATAGATTTCAAGATCTAAATGAAGAATATGATGTAAATCTTCTTAAAAAGGGAGTTACTGTTGCCTTGTTCAAAGGGTTGTTTTAGAATATCTTCCTCTTAGCCACGCCATACCAGTTGAAAAGAACAAAGATGTTAAAAAACTTTTGAAGGTAATGTATAGTGAACAGTGGCAAAATCAACCTGATGATATATTCAAATGATACAACCACATTATCCATGATTGATAAGCTTGCAATAAAGAAGAGGGGGTTGTGTATAACTGTCTAGATCAGTGGTTCCCAACCTTCTATTGGCCACGCCCCACCAAAGCATCCGTAAAGTCACTATGTCCCTCCCCCCCCCCCCCCATAATCTGTAAATTATGCCTCTCATTTTTTTAAAAATGAACTCTATTCACACGCTGGAACTGTAATAGAGCCTTAATAAAATCTATTCATTTCATATTTTTTAACTTATCAAAGAGGTGAATCTTTACCACAAATGTGTTTTTAACATAATTTTATAAATGCAATGAGATTATACATCTTTGCCTACATGCCAAAACGAGTTATGTTGTACTTTTCCAATTTAACTCAATGTTAAAGAAAAGTGTTATACAGTCTGCATTTTTATCTTCCCAAGTAACTTAAATAAACACTTACATTTAACGTTAAAACTGATAAATTCATACATTTTATAATGCATTCTTGTAACTTATTAAGAGTTGGCAGAAAAGCTTTGGACACTGGCTTTTCTTTATATGAATAACACAATACACAAGAAGTATTTTAATATTCGCATCTTTATCAAATTAAGTAGCCGTTATTTCGCATACCACATTCTCTCTGTTTTCCCTTTCCAAATATCGATAATTGTATTAGCGAATAGAAGTAGAAAACTCATTTAATAAATAATGGAAAGCATTACGAAAAATTTTAAAATTCTCCACCAGAAAAATTATAGTGAGTTTTAATAGTTTAAAGGATAAAAAAATTTTTTTTTTAAATATTCACATAATTATTCTGGTGTTAAATCTATTTTAAAATTTTGATATACAACATTTTAAAAATTCAATAAAAAACTGATTTTGCTTGTATAATGTTTGCTTGTATAATGTTTGCTTGATAAATTTTGCTTGTATTCCATTTATTTTTAGCCTACAACACAACATATCCCCAAAAAGACAAAAGAAACTTATAGTGAATGAGTAAGTAATAAATTTGGAATTGTTCCCCCTAGAAGGTCAAATGTCCCCCCGGTGGGGCGTACGCTCCACGTTGGGAACCACTGGTCTAGATGAAGATAGAGATTTTAAAATTTGAAGTGGATTTCTGGCAAACGAGTATTTATTTAGTAAATATTTAATGAATACTACTAGGTACCATAATCTGTCATTTTATTTTAACAATACTCAACTGAAATTTGGTATTTATTCAAATAAAACAATGCTATTGTATTATTTGTGAGTTAGAACTTATTTCATTCAAAAAGCGTTTTATCCACTTGTCAAACAATCAAAACATGTTTCCTCCTCTGAATTCGGTCAAAACGTGATTTCTCCAAATATTAAATGCATTTTATTAATTTGTTTTATGTTTAATATCTTAGGTATGCTTGCAATTCTTTCTAATAAACAGTAATAAAATTACACAATAAAAATGAGAATTAAATACAAGTTATTTTCTTATTTATCAGTTTTTTGTGTTTTTTGAAAATTTGTATCTGAAGGAGAAAGCATGGTTTGCATGTTTGCTCCACAAATAGCTTTCTGTGGAAGAAATTAAGACAGAATGAACTTATGACAGATATTTTACATCAGTTGACTGGCAAAAATGTAAAACATATCTCCTGATTATATTTTCGTTATTTTCTGTACAAAAACACGGTCAACCCTTTGCAGTCGAGTGTTAGTATATAGTCGATCAAGCTTTATATACATGATTCTGTTTTTTAATTCTATTGTAACCACTATATTTTAAAAGTAAGTTTATAGTAAATTAGTAAATTAAAAGAGTTTACTCGCACAAATCTGTGTAAGAAATGTCAGTCTTTTGGAGGAGTACTTCGACCGCATTAGCGTCTAAATCGCGTCCCACACAACGGCTCATATCACAAATGCACCCGCGAAATTCCGTAGCACGCCGAGCTGGCTCAGGATGCTTTGTTTACTTTCACCTTAAAAGCGGAACGTTCCATATCCTGTCTTCATAGTTTTTAGAAATAAAAAAATAATAATAAAACAGCTAACAAATATCATTCATGTACAAGTTAAATGAGCTTTATTTAAAACCGGATTTAAATTGCTTGATATCATCATTTATTTTTATTACTTTCTTCTATCTTTACAAGAAGAAAGTATTGGATTCATGAAAATTTTCGAATTCCGGTTTTCGACGGATTTACACGTTTTAGGGGTCAGAGATTCCAAAAAACATGTTTTTACAAAATGTCTGTCTGTGACTCTGTAAGTCTGTCTGTCTGTCTGTCTGTCTGTCTGTCTGTGTGTATGTGACACAAATTTTGTGGGCGCTCTATCTCAAGAACTAATGCACGGAATTTAATAAAAATTGATATTCAGTTAGTGCCTAATACAAATTGATGCTGATTAGTTTTTGGTGTAAATCGCTCAACAGGTGGCGCTGCAATGCTGCATTTTTCACGATTTTCGCAATAGCTCTATCTTAAGAACTAATGCACGGATTTTGATCAAACTTCAGATTTAGTTAGTCCTTGATATGAATTGATGATGATTACGTTTTGGTGTAAATCGCCCAACAGGTGGCGCTGTTATGATGAATTTTTCAGGATTTACACGATTTCCCCAATAGCTCTATCTTAAGAACTAACGCACGGATTTTCATCAAACTTCAGATTAAGTTAGTCCTTGATATGACTTGCTACTGATTAGGTGTTGGTGTAAATCGCCCAACAGGTGGCGCTTCTCTGCTGCCTTTTCCACGATTGCCTCAATAGCTCTATCAAGAGAACTAATGGACCAATTTTCATCTAACTTCAGATTTAGTTGTATGTTGACACAAGTTGTTGTTAATTAGGTTTTGGTGTTAATCACCCTATAGGTGGCGCTGCTATGCAGAAATTTTCACGATTTTCGCTATTGCTCTATCTCAAAAACTAATGTACGGATTTTCTCCAAACTTCAGATTCAGTCAGACGTTGACATAAATTGTTGCTGATTAGGATTTGGTATAAATCACCCAATAGGTGGCGCTTCTCTGCTGCCTTTTCCACGATTGCCTCAATAGCTCTATCAATAGAACTAATGGACCAATTTTCATCTAACTTCAGATTTAGTTGTATGTTGACACAAGTTGTTGTTAATTAGGTTTTGGTGTTAATCACCCTATAGGTGGCGCTGCTATGCAGAAATTTTCACGATTTTCGCTATTGCTCTATCTCAAAAACTAATGTACGGATTTTCTCCAAACTTCAGATTCAGTCAGACGTTGACATAAATTGTTGCTGATTAGGATTTGGTATAAATCACCCAATAGGTGGCGCTGCTAGGCAGCATTTTGCTGAATTTAGACGATTTCAGCGATAGTCATATCTCAACAACTAATGCACGGAATTCCATATCGTTAGAATCCTCATGAGATGCATAGATTGCCATTTAATTTTGGCAGTGTGATAGCGAATTTTGAAGTATTAACATGTATGAGATAGAAGAAAGTTTTGGGATTGGTACATCCGACTAGTTATTATTGTTTTAAAATCTGAATAAAATCAGTTTATTTTTACTTTCTTCTATCTTTACAAGAAGAAAGTATTTGATTCATGAAAATTTTCGAATTCCGGTTTTCGACTGATTTACACGTTTTAGGGATCAGAGATCCCAAAAAACATGTTTTTACAAAATGTCTGTCTGTCTGCCCGTCTGTGTGTATGTGACACAAATTTTGTGGGCGCTCTATCTCAAGAACTAATGCACGGAATTTAATAAAAATTGATATTCAGTTAGTCCCTAATACAAATTGATGCTGATTAGTTTTTGGTGTAAATCGCTCAACAGGTGGCGCTGCTATGCTGCATCTTTCACGATTTTCGCAATAGCTCTATCTCAAGAACTAATGCACGGATTTCGATCAAACTTCAGATTTAGTTAGTCCTTGATATGAATTGATGATGATTACGTTTTGGTGTAAATCGCCCAACAGGTGGCGCTGTTATGATGAATTTTGCAGGATTTACACGATTTTCCCAAAAGCTCTATCTTAAGAACTAACGCACGGATTTTCATCAAACTTCAGATTCAGTTAGTCCTTCATATGACTTGCTCTGATTATGTGTTGGTGTAAATCGCCCAACAGGTGGCGCTTCTCTGCTGCCTTTTTCACGATTGCCTCAATAGCTCTATCAATAGAACTAATGGACGAATTTTCATCTAACTTCAGATTTAGTTGTATGTTGACACAAGTTGTTGTTAATTAGGTTTTGGTGTTAATCACCCAATAGGTGGCGCTGCTATGCAGGAATTTTCACGATTTTCGTTATTGCTCTATCTCAAAAACTAATGTACGGATTTTCTCCAAACTTCAGATTCAGTCAGACGTTGACATAAATTGTTGCTGATTAGGATTTGGTATAAATCACCCAATAGGTGGCGCTGCTAGGCAGCATTTTGCTGAATTTAGACGATTTCAGCGATAGTCATATCTCAAGAATTAACGCACGGAATTTCATATCGTTAGAATCCTCATGAGATGCATAGATTGCCATTTAATTTTGGCAGTGTGATAGCGGATTTTGAAGTATTAACATGTATGAAGAAAGTTTTGGGATTGGTACATCCGACTAGTTTCTTTTGGATTGATTTTAACTGGAGACGGGACTTTATATTTATTAATGTTCAAAAAAGAGAAATTAAAACAATATTACAGACAACTTAAAAATAATAAAAGAGGTAACATTTTATAAAATTTCTGTCTTTTAGAAAAGAAAAAAACTGGCTATTAGTATTTTATGAAAGTAAATACGAGAATACATAAAAAAAAAACCTGGTCGTGCCAAAAAACCTGCCTTTTAAGTATTGTTGAGAGATACAAAATCCTAAAAATAAAAGTATGGATAAATATTCTTTTTTAAAAACGGCTTCATTTCCTAGTTTCAACCTTTATTTTTGTAAGAATATAACTAGACTGATGTGCCAATTCCAAAACTATTTATTCTATCTCATACATGTCAATAATTTAAAATTCGTTATCACAGTGCTGAAATTAAATGGCAATCTATGTTCATCATGAGGAATGTAAAGTTTCGTTTAATTGGATGTATTTAATAAGAAGATATAAGTATCGCATTGTTTCAAATAAATCATTGAATTTCGGAATCCGGCCTCTTAGATGTCCGCAACCAAAATTCTAACCCAAAGTATCAAAATCAACAGCTGTTGTTCAATATACACACAAGTCTAATAAGGATCTATTTACGTGAAAATGTAACAGAATACTAAGTTTGATAAAATTCGTGCATTAGTTTTGTGTAAAATTCAGAATAGCAGCGCCACCTGTTGTGCGATTTACACCAAAAGCTAATCAGTAACAGCTTAGATCAACGTCAAACAGAATATGAAATTTGATGAAAATCCGTGCATTAGTTCTTGAGATATAGCTATTAATTACTCAGAAATCGTACAGCACAGCAGCGCCGCCTGTTGGGCGATATACACCAAAAACTAATCAAGCTAGTTTATATCAAGGTCCAACTGAATCTAAAGTTTTATTAAATTCCGGACATCAATTCCCTACATCAATTCACGATTAATGTTGAAATCGTGAAAAAAATCAGCATAGCAACGCTACCTGTTGGGCGATATACACCAAACACTAATTAGCACCAGTTTATATCAAGGTCTAACTGAATCCATAGGTTTGTGAAATTTCGTGTATAAGTTATTGAGATAGAGCGCTCACAAAATTTTTGTCACATACAGACAGACTCACAGACAGAGTGAGAGGCAGACATTTTCTAAAAACCATTAAATCGTGGTCAAGATTTTCTATAACGTATAAATCCATAGAAAACCGGAAATCGAAAAATTTTCCGAATCCAACTAATTTCCTCTTATAAAGATAGAAGAACCCAAAAATGAGAAACATGGATTTTTCATTTACAATTTTTATTAGTATAAAAACACTCAACGAGTTAAAAGTTTGTGACACAGAACTTTATCTTATGGCTCTAAAAATTTTAAATATAGGTATTAAAAAAAATGATGTAAGAATTTCGGTAAATTATTAATTAATTAGGTATTAATTAATTAAAAGAAAAATATATCATCATTTTCTTTTTTCTATTTATATTCAAAAGTGCAAACAGTATTTTCAACATCAATTGATATATATAAAATTTATTCACTAATGCTTTTTCATTCAGGTCTCTGATAAATTCAAAATATGGGTTTTAAATGAGATGATATGAAAATTTGAGTGGCGAATTTATTGGACTTTAAAAGGTTTGTTTAAAATTCTATAAAAATTATTTTTGGTTTGTGTTTTTAAATATATTTTCACATTCAAACAATATTTTTAAATTTTCCAGTATACTGTTAAATATATAAAATTTTCACTGAGCCTATATCATACATTGAAATGTTTTATTTCAATCAATTGAGTTATCTTTTGTGTCAAGCTATCCAAAAATCATAAGTAAAATTTATGTAAACGTTTTGTTTGCGTCATAGTAGCAAAATTAAATGAAATATATGCAAATCGATAACATGGCAGAAATATAACCCAATAGTTTTTTTTTTAATTCTTTATTAAAAGAAAATAATCTGCAACATTTGCTGTTCAATGAAAAGAATAAATAAATAATTACTGTTAAGTTTGTAGCTTTTAATGAGCACGTGGAAAGCATGTTCAAAGTTTAGTCATATATGCATTTCTTGGCAATAAATGAAGAGAGTCTCATTTAAGCCGGTACAGCTCAAATCAATGAGTAATGTAGAAATTTTCCGAAAAAACAAACGAAATTTTTGAAATATAGATAGTTTCGGCCGAATTTTCGGCAGCATTTTCCCCGAAAACGAATGTTTGGCGAAACACAGATTTTGGGCCGAAAACGTAACCAATATTTCGGTCGATCTACACTTAAACTTACTAAAACTTTTAAATCTATTATACTCAACTCGTTAGTCGCTTATTTTCTGATCTCTAATGCCAGATATTTAAGATCTGACTGCTTACCTTTACCTAAGAAAGACATTTTAAAAACTAATATTCATATACTATTTATTCTTTCCTTTAAATACTGAAACGACCAGAGATTTGATACGTAAAAAAGCAACAAAATTAACATAAATCATATTCATAACATTTAAAGGACAACATTTTTATCCCAAAATATTCCTCTACATTCATCTGTATATTTTATTCAGAATCAATCAATAAAAAATTAATTGCGTGCGTGCAAAAAAAGAAAAGCATCTGCATTTAACTCGTTTCCGCAGATAAAAAAGAAAAACCATATTTTCCCTTTAAATAGGGACTTTCTCAGTAGCATAAGGAATTTCGCGGGTGCATTTGTGATATGAGCCGTTGTGAGGGGCACGGTTTAGACACTAGTTTCGACCGCTAACCCTTTCAGGGGTAAGGCATATCTGCTCCAAAAAAGTTCTTGAGCCATCGGAACAGAAAAATACCAAACAGCTGGGACAGTTCGGTGTAGTTTGATCATCACATTTTGATCTTATATATTTACTCCATGTACTTTACCGCCAATCATTTCTGGCATATGCCTTACACCTTTTTTTTTCCTTTGAGAATCATGTGGCACACAAGCAGGTCTCCCCGTTTAGCTGCAAGTTCGGAGTCATCAATGGATTAATCACATGATTTAATAGAGTAAATTCGTCTTTGGGATTGTTTCATCCGAAATTATGTACAACTGATTAACTTACATAAATGTAGGAAATGCAAGCAAAAAATAGTCTAAAAATCCCCGAATAAAAAGTGACCAGGCGCCATGTGAAACCAAAGTATCACATGCGATACTAAACTGTTTACCGTTCCCTCAGTATCTAGAATTTGTCACAAATAAGAATATTTAAATCCATATTACAAGATCATATACCCTAACAAATAAAGGTACTGTGGCGGCGAATTTCGATTTTTATAGCTCATTCGCTTCGTCTCATCAAGCTTTCAAAGAAGGTCTCCTGACTGAGCACCCCCCCCCCCCTTTTTTTAAAAAATACAAAATAAACTACTTATGTATGTAATAAAGGATCAGTGAAATTTAGCGGTGGAATTACAGTAGAAAGTCTATAACTAGAAAACAAGAATTCTGCTCTTTCAGAATTTAGTGTAGCCCCCGATGAAAAAAAAAATATGTATATATAAATAGTACAAAACCTATTTCAATTTTAAGACGTAAAGTACACACTTTTATTTTATGTAAATTGACGTCATTCGCATCCACTTAAGAATTATCTTAAACATCTACAGTAAAGCATGCATAAGGATGTCACTCTCGCAAAATAATACATAAATGCAGCAAAAAGATGCCGTCATTAAAGAAACTTTACAAGAAAATGGCTGTTTAGGCATTCATTTGTTTGTAACATTAATATGGACGATTTCAGTCATGACGTTTTGGTTGGAAATCAACTCCAAACAAACGATTGCTATGTTGTATTTTCTTGCTATGTTTGTATGATGCAGCTATATCTTATATCCATATCTCACATCTAAGTGTTTTAATAACTTGATATGTACTGGTAGCATTTTCCACAATTTATATTTAAAAAGAAATGACGCATAGCAATCGTTTGTTTGGAGTCAGTTTCCTACCAAATCTTCATGACTGACGTCAGACTAAAAGCGTCTACAGATACTAAAATATAGTTTATAACAGCTCCATGTTTTAACAGAAATTATTCGTTTATATATTTTTTTTCAAAATAGCACGTATTTTAATTACATTTTCTTTCGTTTGTTAAGAGAATATGGCAACAAAAAGATATAATTGCTATTTTTCAACTATTTTCCCTTTACTTTCTACATAAATCGAGTACTTGAGTTGCCAAAATTAAACAAATGTGCTAAAAACTACAAAAAAAAAAAAAAAAAAAAAAAAATTAATACTTGAAATATAAATGGAGATACAGTTTTCAAACAAATTGAATTTAAAAGCACTTTTTTTCCCAATACGACGGTATAAGAATTAAAAATGTGCGATGCTTAGAAATGAAAAAAAATGCTATAGAGCATTTAATCGCACAATGATACATCTGCTTTGTTTATTGCTGGCTTCTGTAAGGTAACGTTATTTTTTGGAGAGAAAATAAGCTGGGAGAAAGAAATGGCATACCGTCCCGGGGGCTAAAAAAATAAAATAATTTCGTGTATTTGGCGCGAAGCGTCATCGAGCGTCACGCGATTTGGCGAGCAGTACTTTTCCTCGACAAAAGCAAACGATTTTAATGCACCTGAAAATTGTTTGTTAATTGATTTTTAGAATGCGTGAAAAAAGTATTTAATGAATTTAAACATAAACAATGAGAGAGTTAAATAAATACATTTTTTCGTATTACATATTTATGTTGCTTGTTATTTAATTTTAATACTTTAAAAACAATTTCATATATAAAAAATACTTTCATATATTTAAGCTTATTTCAAAATTAAGGGAAGATTCATTTATCAGTTATTCATTTTAATATAAAAGAATTCGTCGTTTCCATAGCAACAAAATTGAATCGACAGTGCTCAATTGGACTTAATTTTGAGATATTGAACCAATTTTAATTTATTTTAATTTTGTTTTAATTCATAAAATTTGATAGTTAAATTTCATTATAAATATATACATATATATGACAAAACTATAGTTAAATCAAACTAAAACTGACAAAACTAAAGTTATTTACATTAAATTTATTTAAACAAGTTCAATATGAAACAATTTTATCACAAAGAGTATTCGACATAAAAAAGTATTTTTCGAAATTTAATTTAATCGCCAACCGATGATAAATCGCCAAATAAACAACTGTCCATTATTTTTTTGAGAACGGTCTATCGAGGTTCCGCTAAAAAAAAAAAAAAAAAAAAAAAAAAATTATAAACATATATATCCACATGAGAAGAATACTCTGTAATTTTATTCAGATTTTTCTGAATATGCCCGTATGGATACCTTCCTTGTTAGTAATTGTATACCTCGCATATCGGCTATTGAATTTTTATAATGACAGGGGGCCGGGTCAAAGTTCAAAATTTCGATCATTAAAAAACAGATGTTTTCAAAGGAAAAAGTGTGATTTAAGATTACTAATTGCTTTTACTGTAATTAAATCAAGTTTTTACAGTAGTTGCCAATATCTACTATAAGGTTATATTATTGCTGTTTTTATAAGAAAATAAAGACGAAAACAACGTCACCCCTATAGACTACTGTTTCAACCCTTTGCACTCGTATGTCCGATCTGACTGGACATCATCTTTCTCTGCAAAATTCGTTTTTGGCACCAGTAATAAAGGGAAAAAATGCTTAATTTAATTAAACATTTTTAAATATATGTACTTGAAGGAAAATTCTTTTAAAAAAGTGGTGTAAACCAAATAAAATTTGTGTAAGAGACGCCCGAGTTAAAATTCAAGAAAGAAAGCTGAGCTGTTTTGAATGCGTCGTCAAGTCAGCTAAAGAAGCCTTTGCTCGTTGTGCGCACTGTGAGAAACATTTCCCTTTTACTCACTTCTTCGGAACGAACAATATGTCAAAAATTGACCCAGGGGTCGTAATTGTCCGGAAATTTCGCGGCCAGGAAATTATTCCGTACCAGTACCTTCTTATGGAAAAATCTCTTCTTAAAAAAGGCGGCATTTCGCGCGTTTAACATAAATTTATTTTTCTATAAACAAATAGTGATATTCCTCCTGAAAAATATCTCTGAAGAGTACGACCCCTGTCAATGTATCTCAGTATAAGAACCTTGAATAAATTTAAATTTTACCTATTTCTTTGACGGCAACTGGTTTTCAGTAAACGAAATTTTAAACTTTGACCCGGCCCCTGTCATTATTAAAAGTCAATAGCTGATATGCGAGGAGCAAATTCGTTAGCTCGATGAGACGGATAGAATGACCTATAAAAATCGAAATTCCACGCTACAGACTGTAGTACCCTTACTTGTAAGTATAACCTAAACCCTTTAATTGAACAATAATTTCTAAATAAATAGTACTACTATAAAATACTTTCTTTACCCTTATCGGTACCTGGGTCCCCATTCGGGGACCTCTGTTCCTTTCCTTATAAAAACTAAAATGCCCGATTTTTTTACATTTTCGCATCACTTCTTAACCCTTTCATTCCTATGGTAGAATACGTTCTAGAAATTACGTGGTTAAAATAATCCGAATTCACACCAGAAAATTTCAATGTTAAATTTCGCATTACTCAAATACGGAAATGGCCTGTTATTAAATAAACTAAATATTACTGTTTTAATTTTCTGGTATGAACTTGGAATATCCGAATTAAAATATATACTAACATCATGATGCCATTTGGACTCACTGGGAATGAAAGGGTTAATAGCTGAATGTTTTTTGCGTTCAATGAAAACGAATAAATGGCAGCATCTAAGGTGATTGACACATATAATAAATGTTATTTTCATCGGAGTTTGCAAAATGCCAAAAAATGCACAAAATACAGTATGACCAAGAAAGTGAGAAAATTTCATAAGTTTTTAACTTAAATCTTTTTCATTAAAAATTTTTGATGATTTGTAGATTATTTACTTGTTTAAAGCTCTTAAATTTGTGATTGCGTTAATTTAGGTTAATGGTTATTAAATTGATGTTTTAAGGAGGTTTGTAGTTTTAGATCATATTTTTTAACCTAAATTACTAAGCACCTAAAGGACCAATTTCTGAAAAGATATTTTTTCTGTCATTTACGATGTCATTTTCTTTGAAAAAAGCCAATGAATAAGCATTTGTATTATTATTTTAGCTTCGGAACTGAAGAGGTTAGCGTCGATAAGAAATTGTTTTTACTGTTACAGATGACATCATAAAATCTGTAATGGGACATGTCCTAACAATGAAGTTATGAATATAGAGGGGGAGATATATGATATAGCGTATTGTCTAACATTTGCAAGTGAAGTAACTGAGCTGAAGATGGCGGCTGCTTTATGACATAGGATCAATAGTTTCCGATCACTGCCTTGGAGAATTTTCATCAATAAATTTGAATAGAAAATTTTGTCTTATTTAAGCGCCTTGTTCATGGACTGTAAAAGAAAAAAATTCAAGCAATATGGGTGCCAGCAAATTTTGCACTAAATTTTCAGAAATTTTCTTTTTCATGGATAAATAGTTCATTTGGGCATTTCCACGAGCACTTGTCGTGTAAGTCACATACTAGGATTTTTGGCTACCAGTATTTTAGAACGGAAAAATGTGACTTACTCTATGGGAAATATCGCATTAATTGAAAAAGGCGAAGCAAACTTTTATAAAATAACGGTGGCCAACAAGCATAGTATGAGACTTACTCGACAAGTGCTCGTGGGAAATACCCATTTGTAAATCTGCAGCATTTTTTGCAGATAATTTTACAGCAGTTCTGTTTTTTATTTTACAGGAAATATGTTAGTTTTACAGCAGTTTTTTATGTTAATTTTACAGTACTGTTATACGACATAACTGCAAAATTTTGGAATTTTTGTTCATATACTGTTTTATCCGCCCTCCCTTCTCCGTGTATTGTTTATTTTAAATGTTTTTTGTCTTATTTTATTCTGAGATATATTTTAAAGACTTTGGGCACTAAGTATTATCTTTTTGTTTACTTAATTCGTTGTTTTAACGTCATTATTATACAATCAATTCTGTTATACATATGGAAGATTCAAATTTCGTTTTTTAGTCATGTATATCGCCAACAAAACTTTCTGTCATTTGCCTAGAGATAAAACGTTCTTCGATAAATCATAACAAAGGAAGAATTTACTTCTTTATCTAGCGTTTAATTAATTTACTTTATTATCATTTCCTTGCAGGACAGGTGGTGTAGGCTACATTTAAAAATTCAGATTGTTTGATTTCCACCAGTTTTTTTAATATAGTATAATTGGCTTTATTCGGGCATCATTTTATCTGCCATTAAATAAGAATAAATTTTCTACTTCAAAAAATGGTGGCAATTAAACAATTTAAATAAAACAATAGCCTATACTTATCGGGCGCGACGCTTAAAAGGTTAATTTAAGAGAGAATTTGCGTCAAATACATGGAATACAATGAAAATTAAATGTTCAAACACAAAGTTTCAGGATTCTATTTACTTTTTACCATAAATTTATAGTCTGATTCATTGGAATGCATATTAACTTAAATGAGTAGAATTTTTCAAAAAGGAGTAAATTATGTTCATTTTCATTACATAAAACTTTAATACAATTTATTTTTCGAAACAAATCTTCTAAAAAATTTAAACGTTACTGTTTTACTAGAAGTTAATTAATCTCTGGGCAAATAAATAAAAATTGTAAAAAAATAGTACCAGGTTTCGTACGAGTACCATTATTTTCAAGGTCCAATATCAGAATTTTTTATAGGAAAACAAATCTACTTTAAACGGCCGAAATTTCGTCTGATTTCAGCAGGGATTTTCCGTAAGAAAATTCTGGTATCGAAGAATTTTTTAGTCATAAAATTAAAGCACCCGTACGAACCCTGAAGTACTATGTGTAAAATCAGAACTCTTTTACCACAAATGAAAATTTTTAACAGTATTTTAAAATAGAAATTTCCTCCTTCCAAGGGATACCTTACAAAGAATTTTAAGAAAAAACTAAAAATATGGCAAAAAATACTCTTATAAATTGCCAGTGGAAGTTTCCCTCTGCTTTAATCGAACTGAAAATAGCAGACAATATTGTTATTGATTAAATTATAGTCGTTAACTTTTTTGACGAGTATAAAATGTATTTTTTTAAACAGGTGAATTTTGAACAAAAGTCCGTAAGTAACTAATGGAATTATGAAAAAAGAAGTGACAGAGGAGGTTGTTACATGATTGCGGCTGATTTTTAGGGTTCCGTACTTAAAAAGTAAAAACGGAACCATTATAGGATCACTCCTGTGTCTGTCTGTCTGCCACAGCCATTTTACTCGTAAACTATGCAACGTGGAAAGTTCAAATTGGGGGAAGTAATAAAGATTATTTACCCACATGTTTACAGATTAATAAATAATCATAAATATATTTAGGATAAATGTAAAAGGACTAAATATGTTAATTGAAAAAAAAAATTTTCTTTGTATATCGTGTGGGTATCGTATGAAAGCTTTCGTAACGCTGAAATCAAAAATATATTTCATTTAATTTTGGGTATTATATTTTCAAAGTTATGGTGGAAAATGTAGTGCAAAAATATTCCCCCCCCCCATCTAATTCCGAATCTATTGAAATTAAAATTATGAAAAAATTAGAGGTAGTAGACATTAATTTAAACCTTGCAGGAAATTATAGCGATTACCCTAGGTCACATAGTTTTTGAGAAAATAGCATTTTTCCGTTACACTCCAATTTCGATTTACGAGCTTCAGCAAAACTGTTGAGTAGAGCTGGAGGTACCAATCGTAGCAGAAGTATAAAAGCATTGTTGATCATGAATTTCGGAAAAAAATCGCCGGTAATTAGCCGTGATATTAACCCTTAAAGACACGGATGGTTTGGACATACATAATGACAGGAACAGCGTACTCTATGCTCCATCGGCTTTTAAAGCCTAGATAACAAATTTTAAGGATATATATGTGTAATGCAATGCCCAGTTGCAGTATAAAAGCAATAAACGTCAAATTGTTAAAAACAGATTAATTTAATGAGAATTAATCACATAAATCCTATGGGTTTCGCGACTAGTTTCTATTAAGTGGCTCTCTCAACACACCTACCTCTTTAAAGGTTAAGTAAAAACCTATATGGAATGACAATTATACAGAATTCTACATTTGCTATTATTTAGGTTCCATATATCTTTGAACTTTCACAGTATATCCATTTATAATTTTCTAGTATGCAGGGTGCAAGAAAAGTCCCTTTAACCTGAAAATACTTGTGAACGGAGAGAGCTACAACTGTGCAAGTGAGGTAACGGTATAGCAAAGCGACTACGCCCGATTTAATGAAAACGACAGCAACGCCCCCTAGTGGCGAAATTTGGTATATAACCACTGCCAATCGAAAACGAAAAGTGATAGGGCAAAATTTCCTGTTAGAATATTTTAAAGCATCAATTAATTAGTAGAATACGACATTTGGTTTACATAGATAAGAGAAATCTTCGCCTGTCTACTCAAAAATGTCCGAAATTGATGCACTCCATTTTGTGTAAACGTTTGAATGGAATAGTCAGAAGTATGAAGAAATACGCATAATTTATGCTATAAATATGTACTTATCTCAATACAGTTTGATAACATCACGCAAAAAAGACAAACTGTCTCACAGTGATAAAAAGTTAATATTCAGTATGTTCGAAAAGTTCGCCATAACTCACGATACAGGTTTGTATTCCTGAGAATAATTCTGCATGCACATTTCTCAGCATGGAACGTCTATTGCAAGCCTCTTCAATACGACGACATAGATTTAACCCTTTCAATAGCGGCGGCTAGACGGTCTAGCCGCCTAATTTTAATTCCAAAACTGACAAATGGCACCAAGAATATTTTAATAAAATTTTGCTTTTGTAATGAAAGTGCAAATTAGCGGGGTTTTGTTAATCAGAGAAATTCGCTTGAATATTCTGGTGCCAGTCAATTATTTCATCAGTTTACGATCAGAATTCTTCTGGCCCTGAAAGGGTTATTCTAAAATTTTAAATGCATTGGAAAATAAATCTTTACAGACATTACAGCACAGTACAACGTTACAATCTGCAACTGTGCACTGCTACATTTCCGGAATATGAATAGGCAAAGTAGAATCGTCGCTCATCGATTTCGGACATTTTTGGGTACGCAGGCGACGATTTATCTTATCCGTGTGAACCATATGTCGTTTCGTACTAATTAATTGATGCTCTAAAACTTTCTAATTGGAAAATTTGTTCTACCTCTATACGTTTTCGATTTGCAATGCCTATCTTCCAAATTTCACCACTAGGGGTGCTGCTGTCGTTTGCATTAGGTCGGGCGTATTCGCTTTAGTGTACCTTTACCTCACTTGTATAGCTGTAGCTCTCTCCGTTCGCAAGTATTTTCAGGTTAAAGGGACTTTCCTTTGCACCCTGTATACTATACAGCTATTCCCAACCCTACGTTGTATAGTTTTTTGAAAGTCATAGTATTCTTTTAGCAACGGTATTTTTTTAATAATACACTTACTAATCCATATATTATTGTACGGAACTCTCGGTGCGCGAGTAATACTCGCACTTGACCGTTATTTTTTACATCGAATCAACAGTTTCTGATTACCGCCGAAGCAAACTTTCATCAGTAAAATAGAAAAATTCGCCTTATTTTAGCGACTTATTCATGCAAAATTTCTCTCACAAATACGATAAAAATTTCCATTATTTTTTAACCGTAGGAAGTCGGCTCGGGTAGTATAATCTCTTTCAGTGAAACTGACAGGAAATTGTTGATGTTGTCACAATATTGCTGAAACGTAAGTCCTAACTCCCGTCAAAGTAAACTACCGGCGGTAAAAATAAATACAGTCGAACTTCGTTATCCCGACACCCAGTTTTCACGTCACCCCGCTTATCACGTCAGATTTTCAAAGTCCCGATTTTCTGTATATGATTTTAATGTAAATAAACTCCGGATTTTTCGTCTTTGAATAATTTTCAACTCCGGATATCCCGACGGTTTAGGAAAATTGTCCATTTTTCATAATCCATCTTATAAGCACGGAAATTAAGCGGGAAGAAATGTCTTAGCCAAATTTTTCACAAAAGTATCCAAAATTAACCATTGAGATAAATGAGAAATTTTACTTCAATTCTTTATCAGAATAAATAAACCCACCCACTATGAATGACCTACTCATGCTCCAGATAGACGCATCAGTCTATTCACGGTCTTTTTGTTCTGGTCAGTCGGCGCTTTCTTGTGGTCACACAGTGTTTTTCATCCGACTAAAACCGAAGCATTGGGTTGCATTGAAATGATCAAAAATTATCTAACATCCATTTATGAAAAACGAATATCGATTACAATTCAATGTATAATATTGAAAAAAATTTGTAGGGAGCACATCCAGAGATAAGCAAACCTTAATTCATCAATGTTTCATGTAACAATAAAAAAAAGTAATCGGAAATCTGATTTTTATTCTTTTCAATTTTATTTTTGTGTTTATTTTGTTTAATAATAACGTTTTATTACTTAAAACTGCAAGAACAGTTGTGACTTTAAAATTGTTTTAAAATAATTAAAAGTTCAGCTTTTTGTAAACATATTTTTCTCCACCTCCGGTTACCGCGACACTCCGCTTATGACGACACTTTTCTCTGGTCACTGGAGTGTCGGGATAACGAGGTTCGACTGTATATGTTTTGGTCATAAATATGACTGATTGAAATTTACTTTTGGAAGATTGCTCCGGCTGTAATAAGACAATGCAAAACCGGTTACAGTTGAAGCTTCCATCTTTTGAGTGTACGCCAACACTCCTTTTTTCATATTTCTCCTGTAGTGATTCTGACGACATAATGGCAAATGTCTGAGAAATAAATTTTGTTTTTTTCGAGAAACTTATTAGTTTCTAAAGATCACACTGTTTTAATTTTAAATCAGTAGAATAGGAAAAAAATCTTCTTTCACATGTAATTTATTTCAAAACTGAATCTCAATTTATGGCTATTTTATTAATCCGTTTGCGCATAAATCAATAGAAATTGTTAACCCTTAAATGCCTGATTTTTCAAAAATCATTGTAATAATGTTTTTCGGCTTTCATTTTTTAAATAACTAGGGGGCTCGGCCCCCTACGAGCTACGCTCGCCAACCACCGTCCAGACACCGCAGACTCTAAATGCACGCTAATTTGATCGGCTTTAAAAAGATTTCGAAAGATTGAATTATAATTTAAAAAACAGTGGCGATCTCCCTATAAACGAATTTCTATTCATTTCTCTTTGATTGGGGAATTTTAACGCCAAATCCGCTGCGGTAGTACTTGATTATCCTGTCGACCAATTTCGCCAAATTATATAAATCGCCAAATTATACAAATTGATATAATTTTTATTTTAAATAACGAAAGAACAAATAAATTCGCACAACATTAATAAAAACACAAATAAAACGTCGAAATAAAAATAACTTGATGACGTATACACGTGTAACAACATTTCAAAATAAGCTAATATAAAAGGAATTAAGTAAAGAGAGTCTTTGTCTCCTGGTATTTTTTAACAAAGCGAAAAGAAAGTTCTTTTAAATGAGACATTTTAAATTAATTCTCAAAATATCAAATACATGTCTAGCGCAATTTCTAAATTTAAACTTTTTTGCAATATTATTTTGTGTTCATTTTATGTAATAACTATAATGTGACGTAAATATGACGTAATTTCTCCTAAGACTTCTAACGCATGTTAATAAATTTATTATTTTACAATATCCTTTCTCTTTTAAAATTCACGTGTATACTTTTTATGACGTAATTTTTAATAAGTTCCTGCTTTTTATACGTAATTATTTAATTCTAATTTGAAAGTTTTTTTCCTGTTTATAATAGTCACGTGTAAATAAATTTTTAATTTGAAGCAAACATTATTGCTTGCGCTTTTTATACAGTTGGCAACAGTTTAAATTAGTACAATTTTCTGAAATCTGTAAAAAATATCTCTAGAAATGCTGAAAATTTGAATTTAAAATAGAAATAAAACCTGAAAAAATGAGTCAAAATAAAAAAATTAATGCAATCTGCACTCCGGCAAATTCTAATGCATAAAATGATCTAAAAATGATTACACTGCCATGTATAGTTTTTGCTGCTATAAAACTTTTTTAGTAGAACGATTTTGTCCAACTTTAGCATTAAATAACTCTTAAAATAATTCTTCGATTTGAAAACTGTCTGCATCAGCGTGTTTATCAAACATTTCTGTATAAAACCACCGATTTTCATATTTTTGTATGCATTATTTTTGTTAATATTAACGAAGAAAGGCCTCCGGTCACAAAAAAATCAAAACCGGCGGCGGCGGCGGCGGTGACAGCGGTAGTTACTTTTTTTTTAAATAGAGAGAATCATGGGAAAAATACTTTAAAAAATCCTATTTTGTTTTAAGTACAGTTTAGGGCTAAAAGACAGTTTGTTACTCATCGGCAATACTGGTGTTTAATTGAAAAAATAATTTGCCTTGAAAAAATTCTATAATATTAAATAAACAAGAATTTTAGGAACTACTAGGGGGCTCGGCCCCCTACGAGCTACGCTCGCCAACCCCCGTCCAGACACCGTAGACTCTAAATGCACGCTAATTTGATCGGCTTTAAACAGAATTCGAAAGATTGAATTATAATTTAAAAAACCGTGGCAATCTCTCTATAAACGTATTTCTATTGATTTCTCTTTGATTGGGGAATTTTAACGCCAAATCCGTTGCGGTACTACTTGATTATCCCGTCGACCAATTTCGCCAAATTATATAAATCGCCAAATTATACAAATTGACATAATTTTTATTTTAAATAACGAAAAAACAAATAAATTAGTACAACATTAATAAAAATACAAATAAAACGTCGAAATAAAAATAACTTGATGGCGTAGACACGTGTAACAACATTTCAAAATAAGCTAATATAAAAGGAATTAAGTAAACAGAGTCTTTATCTCCTGGTATTTTTTAACAAAGTGAAAAGAAAGTTCTTTTAAATGAGACATTTTAAATTAATTGTTTTTAATCTGACGTAATTTTGACCAAACTATTCTTTCTCTTTTTAATATTCACGTGAAAATACTTGTGTTAGAAATTAAATATTATTTGCGCTTTCCTAACAAAAATAGTTGAAAAGTATCCTCTTAAATTATCAAATAAATGTCTAGCGCAATTTCTAAATTTAAACCGTTTTGCAATATTATTTTGTGTTCATTTTATGTAATAACTGTAATGTGACGTAAATATGACGTAATTTCTCCTATTTAAGACTTCTAACGCATGTTAATAAATTTATTGCTTTACAAATTCCTTTCTCTCTTAAAATTCACGTGTAATTATACTTTTTATGACATAATTTTTAATAAGTTCCTGCTTTTTGTACATAATTATTTAATTCTAATTCCAAATGTTTTTTTCTGTTTATAATAGTCACGTGCAAATAAATTTTTAATTTATTTACACGTATAAATATTTTTTTTTTTTTTTTTTGAAGCAAACATTATTGCTTCCACTGTTTATACAGTTGTCAACAGTTTAAATTAATATCACTTTCTAAAATCTGTTAAAAATATCTCTAGAAATGCTGAAAATCTGAATTTAAAATAGAAATAAAACCTCAAAAAATTAGTCAAAATAAAAAAATTAATGCAATCTGCACTCCGGCAACTTCTAACGCATAAAATGATCTATAAATGATTAATTTCCTATGAACAGTTTTTGCTCCTATAAAACTTTTTTAGTGGAACGATTTTGTCCAACTTTAGCATTAAATATCTCTTAAAATAATTCTTCGATCTGAAAACTGTCTGCATCAGCGTGTTTATCAAACATTTCTGTATAATACTACCGATTTTCATATTTTTGTATGCATTATTTTTCTTAATATTAACGAAGAAAGACCTCCGGTCACAAAAAATTCAAAACCGGCGGCGGCGGTGACAGCGGTAGTTACTTTTTTTTAGAATAGAGAGATACCTAAAATTAAAAGGAATGTATTTTTGAGTTCAGTGTTACAAAAGCTTTCACAGGATACCCCACATGATATATATATATAAAAAGATTTTTTTTTCAAGTAGCATAATTAGCCCTCTACTTTTTTACTAAATACTAGGGGGCTCGGCCCCCTACGAGCTACGCTCGCCAACCCCCGTCCAGACACCGCATACTCTAAATGCACGCTAATTTGATCGGCTTTAAAAAAGATTCCGAAAGATTGAATTATAATTTAAAAAACAGTGGCGATCTCCCTATAAACGAATTTCTATTCATTTCTCTTTGATTGGGGAATTTTAACGCCAAATCCGCTGCGGTACTATTTGATTATCCTGTCGACCCATTTCGCCAAATTATATAAATCGCCAAACCACTCGCCAAATTATACAAATTGATATAATTTTTATTTTAAATAACGAAAGAACAAATAAATTCGTACAACATTAATAAAAACACAAATAAAACGTCGAAATAAAAATAACTTGATGACGTATACACGTGTAACAACATTTCAAAATAAGCTAATATAAAAGGAATTAAGTAGAGAGAGTCTTTGTCTCTTGGTATTTTTTAACAAAGCGAAAAGAAAGTTCTTTTAAATGAGACATTTTAAATTAATTCTCAAATTATCAAATAAATGTCTAGCGCAATTTCTAAATTTAAATTTTTTTGCAATATTATGTTGTGTTCATTTTATGTAATAACTATAATGTGACGTAAATATGACGTAATTTCTCCTAAGACTTCTAACGCATGTTAATAAATTTATTATTTTACAATATCCTTTCTCTTTTAAAATTCACGTGTATACTTTTTATGATGTAATTTTTAGTAAGTTCCTGCTTTTTATGCGTAATTATTTAATTCTAATTTGAAAGTTTTTTTCCTGTTTATAATAGTCACGTGTAAATAAATTTTTAATTTGAAGCAAACATTATTGCTTGCGCTTTTTATACAGTTGGCAACAGTTTAAATTAGTACAATTTTCTGAAATCTGTAAAAAATATCTCTAGAAATGCTGAAAATTCGAATTTAAAATAGAAATAAAACCTGAAAAAATGAGTCAAAATAAAAAAATTAATGCAATCTGCACTCCGGCAAATTCTAACGCATAAAATGATCTAAAAATGATTACACTGCCATGCATAGTTTTTGCTGCTATAAAACTTTTTTAGTGGAACGATTTTGTCCAAATTTAGCATTAAATAACTCTTAAAATAATTCCTCGATTTGAAAACTGTCTGCATCAGCGTGTTTATCAAACATTTCTGTGTAAAACCACCGATTTTCATATTTTTGTATGCATTATTTTTGTTAATATTAACGAAGAAAGGCCTCCGGTCACAAAAAAATCAAAACCGGCGGCGGCGGCGGCGGCGGTGACAGCGGTAGTTACTTTTTTTTAGAATAGAGAGATAATAAGCAATAAATTTCACTTGCTAACTGCAGGTCAAAATAGGGTATTTCGCAAGCTCCCAAACAAAACAAAAAGAACAATTAGCAACAATTGAAAAATAAATCTATCTTTATTCTTGAACATCACAAGTGTTGCCATCTACATGTTGAAAATTGATTTAATAATATTTTCAGAATGTATTTTTTTGGCAAAATTAGGCATTATAGCTTCAACATTATTCTAATAGTATTTTAGAGCCTAAATTGGGTATGTTGCCGAAAAGCAACACCAGGCATTTAAGGGTTAAGCACTTATTTCCGGCTGATATACCATAACGAAATTAACACTTCATCTTAATAAATAAGTAAATATATTAATTATTAATATTACATAACTAAAACATAAATTAACTTATATCTAATCAAACCACGTGCTTAAACACTGAAATAATCAGAATGACGCTTCTGTGTGTAGCGAGCATTTGGCAATCTCTTAGTATTAGGCTGCTAACATCTGGTATGCAGATAACACGAACGTATCGCTTTTAATAAACATAAAATCTTTATTTGAATACATAATTGATAGTTAAAGTCGTTCTCATTTTTGATCAATCTAACCCGTTGAGGGGCGGAGGGATAATTTTTTTCCCATCTACGATTAATAAAGATTCGCACCAAAAAAAATTTATTAAATTTTATTTTTTGTTAATTTGGTGGATAAAGTTGTAAAATTGCTTTTCCTTATTTTGCAATAAATCTTTTTTGCAGATTCGGCGTGAATTCGACATTACAGAAACACAATTACTTGTCCCTTATAGGGTTAAACTGTAATATTAGAATGAATCGTGAATTTTGAAAAAATGTCATTTTCAACCAATTTATTGATTCGGACAGAATCCATGTTACAAAGCAAAAAAAATGTATGTAACAACGCTCAAGCCGCTGTTAGTGAACAAACTATATAACAAAAATGACTGATGGATTTTAAAATTCAATAACTTGCAAACGTTGACAGATATTTAAAAAATTCTTGGAGGAGTGTTATGTAAGATGTCAGAAGTATTTATGCTGCGATTATCAGTTTTAGTTACAAATAGAATTGATAGACGGCGCTGGAAGCAGTAACCGCTAAATCCAGACTCGATTGTTTGGCCTTTTTCTTCTTCCATGTGAAAAAAGGAGATTAAAGTGTATTGAATGCACGGAAAAAACGATTTTGTTAAACCAACAAAAAATAGTTGGGCTAATCAAATTTTGCCCACACCAAATATTTTTCGTTGGACTGACAAAATCCTTTCGTTAGTTCAATTAAATTTTTTTGAACGAACAAAATCATTTGGTCAGTCGAACCAACATTTGGTCAGTCCAATCAAACATTTTTGCTAGGGCTATATTAACTAAATCTTTTTTCCGTGTGGCTCCTGAAGTATCAAAAATCGGGTCTGGAGTGAGCATCTATAGCTCTCAGCGCCATATATTGTTTGAAATTCGAACTAAAATCAAGAATCACAGTAAAAAACTCCTGACATCATACATAACCCTCCTGCAAGATTTTTTTTAAATGTCTGTCACCGTTTGCAAGTTATTGAATTTTAAAATCCATCAGTCATTTTTGGGACACCTGGTGTATCAAATGTAAAATATATTTTACACTTTTCAATACTTCTTTTAATCTATATTCTGTATCCCTAGAAGCCCGGGTTGAATCCTTTGATTGCAATAAAACAAGAAATTCATCCTAAAAAATTTAGTTAGTAATTCCCTTAAATACATGTTAATAATAATCTTATAAACCTTTAATTCCCTAGGTAGAATACGCTCTAGAAATTATGTAGTTCAGAAAATCTGAATTTACACCTGAAAGTTTTAAGGATAAATTTCGCTTTATTGAAATACCGCATGAATGTGTTAATGATGTTACCAAACTTTTCGAAGTACGAGAAAAAAACTTAAAAAGAACTAAGAATTAATTCATTTGATGAGTTATCAAATTATCTTGAAAATTCTATATTGAAATTACCTCAGAAATTAATATAGACAGGAAAATTTTAAAATTTATGGACGGAATGTCCAAATTTTCGAAAAAATGGAGAAAAGAACGTTAACTTTGTGTCACTGTACATATTCCTGTCAATGTAACTCTCCATGTAAATAGCTTTGTAAAATACTTCCTGTAATTGCTTTCATTCTGTAAATTTAACATTGAAACATTAAAAATTGTTTATTTAGTTTAGCTGGTCCCTGAAACTGGTCTTTTTATTTGTTGTTAACGTGCCTACCGAGCTTTCTTTTCCGCTTTCCGTTCTGATTAGGGTTGTCAGTTTGGCCTCCATATTTATTCAGAAATTTCCAGTTCATACCAAAGATAAAGAATGGTATTTTATTCTTTAATTAAGGAGTGAAATTTAGAGATCACTTAAAGTAAAAATTCTCCTTTCAAAATTTACGGTGTGAATTTGAAATTTCGGATTTTTGAATTTTGGAGGCCAAACTGGCAACCATGGTTCTGATCGACCTGGCATGTTCTAGAATTCAGCTGGGAAGGGCTTGCCACAACCAATCCAAATTTTTCCACTATCCATCTCTTACGACTGACTGTTCTCAGCTACGTTCCTCATTTGTTATGTTTCGTTGATCTGGGGCAAAGGTCCCGGAATCCTCGAGGAAACATCAGAAGTCTGTCATTAGAAGAAAAAAAATTGCTGTTTTAATTTTCTGGTATGAATTTGCAATATCCGAATTAAAATACATACTAAATTCGAAACAATTACTATTATACGCATATATGCAAACATGCGCATGAAAGGGTTAAGATCTGAAGAGTTTTGGTAGAAATTAAAAGTCTCGGTGTTCAACCCTAATTAACATTTAACTGATGTCACGCGGTCTGCCAGACCCCGCGACTCCCAGCTGTAAACACTTTTACAACTTTTTACTTTTCTCTACTGAAGTTAAATAATATGAATAAAATACTTTTTTCATGCAATTTAATTCTCATGCTCCCAAGAGATAATACAATGATATTGTTAGGACAAAATTTAAGTAAATTCAACCATTTGAGTTATTTATTTTATTCACTTTATTCGAGGGGTCTGAGAGACCGGATCACATCAGTTGTACGACAAATTTTAGTCACATGAGTTAGAGGTTAATAGGATCATATTTGACAGAAAAAAAAAAGAATCCGATGCCAGGTTACGTCGTGGGAGGATCCGCACAATTGTATGGTGCAGGCTCGGCTTTAAATCACAGAAAAAGAGGAAAATGTAATTTCTTTTTTCTTAGGATCACCTACACAATTGTGTAGGTTTTAACCCTTTATCTACTGACGGTACATATACCCACTCAGTACTCACTTAGTACCACTTACAAGGGAACCACTTTTGGTTCTACTAGCACCTAGCATGGAGAATTGGTGCATTTTAAAGCCCTATATTACGAAGTTTGAAAATCGGTAAAATTTTTCTGTTAAAACGATATTTCTTGATTTTACAGCAGCATAACTTTCTGAAAATGCAATTTTCGAGACCGCTTATCGGACTATTAATATTAAAATTGTTTAAAGAAAAGCATTTAAAAATAAAAATTAGTTAATAATAAGTATAAAATATAGAAAAAAGTGTAAAAATTCCTTCAAAAACCCACGAATTTGATTTTGAAAATTTGCAACATTATATTCACATTTTTGGCGGAGAAAAAGTTGGCGTTTTTTTTTATCGAAAGGAGAACTTTCCCGCAACCCTAGCCAAATATCATAAGTGTTTGTCTTGCTTGAGGAGTGGTTCGGAGGACTTCAGTCAGTGGTGGAAAATTGGCGCAGAGGAGGAGCCTATTGACACCACAAACATTTTATAGTATTCTTCAGCTTAATAAAAACGCAGAAATTATGTCATTAGATAAGCCGAAAAATACTTCTAAAATTTAGTGGTGTCAATAGGCTCCTCCTCTGCGCCAATTTTCCACCGCTGACTTCAGTAGAAATTGTAATGTCCGACCAATTAGCCACAGTAATTTTTATAAATTGTGTAAAAATATTAATTTACTTTATGATTACTTTTAACAAAGGACAGTTTAATACAACAACGTTTCATTTTAAACATACGAAACTTTATTCCATTCGATTTCAAAAGAAAATAGTTTGTTTATTTTGTATTTCACTAAAAATTGGTTTTCAATGATCTTGAAAGCTTTTATAGAAATATATTTACTATTTATATATATATCGCCCGCATAGACAAAAAAAAATAAATAAATAAAAAAAAAAAGGAAGAAAAAAGAAAGCCTAATTCTTGTTTCTTATGCTATCAATTATCCACGGAGGCAATTATCAAACAAATCGCAATTTGATATAATTCTAATATGTATTCCCCCGATAAAGCGGGTGGAAAAATTGTAGCACCATATTTGGCGACTTAACTCACTTTTGGCGTGAAATAAACAAATGAAAATGTAATAATAAAAAAATTATAAGTATAAAAAAGTATATAAAATATGACTTTACCAGAAAAATTTCATCGGTTCTCTGACTTGTATGTATAGGGCTACAAAGTGCACTAGGTCTCGATGCTAGGTGCGAGCAGCACCAAATGTAGTTCCCTTGTCAGTTTAAACTTTCATCCTATAGTGAGTATTACTAATGTTCTAATGGTACCGTGCAAAAACAATCTTTTAACCCCTTCGGGACGAGCATCTTTTGCAGAATTTTTAATCTTTAATCACCGGTTTTTTAAAACAGAAATTTTTGCTTCATTGAATACGGAAAATGGTCGGATTAAAAAACATAAAATTTACAATAAAAATTTACTGGTGAGAATAATCACTGATTCTGATCACTTTACGCGGCACGAATACCGATCGCTCGTCCCCAAGGGCTTAAATCCACTTTTTCATAAATCATCGCAGCAGTAGTTCAAGGTTCGTTATTTTAGCGAGGAAGGAGGCTATTTTTGAAACAGTCTATGTGTTTTGTACCGACACAAAACTGTGTTTTGCCACAAACATTTCTGCGTGTGGGGTTCATATTGTCAGGCTTGACTTTTTAATGCTGCAAACATAGTAAAGGAGATAAAATAAGTGTTGGATTTTTTATGTGTTCATTATGATCTTAAAATACAATTTGACTAGTTATTTTATGTAAGCGGTATATGTATTTGATTTAACAGTTAACTTACTCGTGCACTGGATGTTGCAGAAAAACTTCTTATTTGTCTTATTTCTTTGGTTTGCTTATTTAATAATTTAGTATTTCCATTATATTTATGATCATATGCATTTCACTTAATATTTTCCAGCTCTAATATTAAAAAAAAAATGTCTTGTAATTGTTTATGCATGCATAATGGACGAACGCACGGTTAAGGAAAAAGCTCGTTACCTGGGCAACGGAACGACTGACGTGAAAGGGTGACGTCAGCATATACAGGTACGATCTCTCGAAATGAAAACAGTCTGAATTCGAATGGTGAAAATGAAAGTACGCGCAGTCTTATATTCTGTTGATTCTAAGAATTATTATTCGGTGTGGTGTCAGAGAAATATCTGTATTCGTTTACTAGTAATAAATCGTCGTTATTCAAAAACCAGTCAAGAATTCGTATGAAGGTTGGATATAGTCAAGATTCTCTTATTCTGCCAAAGGCTGGCTCATTCGTAGGTGTTTCTAATTCGACAAAATCAGTGTCATTCGAGAAATCATAAGTTCATTCAACATGATTCAACAATATTCTTCCATATTTGTGCTATATATTGAAATAAAATTGTGCCGTTTTACCCAGCTGTTCCTTTTTAAGTGTCTGCCTGAATTTATGGGAAATTGGGTTAGGTAACGCATATTTAAACTTAATTGTGAATTCTAATAATTATAAATCGCAGTTTTTGTTTAAAATCGAGTCGCGAATTGAAATCTGTTAAATCCCATTCTTTTGTCATATTATTAATATATATTTTCGCTAACTTAAATTCGAGTTATTAAAAATTTATTCCATTGTCAATGTATATACTGATGACACTACTTATGAGTTTCAGAATCAAAAATAGAAAACTGAATTTATTTTTCTGTGTGTTATTAACTGTTTTAAAGTATTGTAAAGACTAGTCATTGTTAATCTATCTTACCATACGCAGTGGATTTGAGTCTTCTCTCCGGGATTGAAATTACACTCTAAAGGGAAAGCTGGGCTTCCGGGGCGGTCATCTCTGTGATCCCTGTTTACTTTTCGTCTGTGTAGTTATCCAACGTTTTTATATGTTTTATAATGTAATAATTAAATTGTAGAGTAGCAATGTTTTTTATGGTATTTCTTTTGTCTTTTATTACTGTTTTTTATAGGAAATCGAAAAAGTTGTGATACCGGCTCATTTTTGCTTTGCTAGAAATGGCATATGTAAATTCATATATTGCGTATGTGGAGATGAGAGAGAACATGTTGTCCTTGGAATATAGGTATCGCATAACTAATGCTAAGGCTAAACTAATAGCATAGGGAAAAACTAAACTAGAGTAAACTAGGGATAACTAATGCTAAAGGACTGCTAGCAAAGTCAAAACGTAAAAAACATTGTTTTTTAATACCATCAAATTTCAATTTTTACTCATTTTTCATGTGTAAAATGGAACTATGTCAATTTAATATTTTTTATTGTTAACTTGCGAGTGTCTCCTTGATATTTAAAATTTTTAAATGTTTACATTTTATTTGAAATATCATGTGGGTTTTATGTTACGAGAATATTTTAGCCATAGTGTACTGACGGTACTTACCACTTTAATTAATTACCTCTAACAAATTAAATTTCTCTCGTGTGAGTATTTTTTGCGTATATCCTTTAAGGGGTCTCAGGAGTCTTAATTTTTCACTGAAGGTGCATTTTAGAATCATGTCACATTTAATTTTATTTCTGATTCCCCATGAAACACAAATACATAAAATTTTTACCACTGATTGCTAGATATCTGTTCTATGTAGCATAATTATTTCAATATTATACAACTGATATTTCACTATTTTTTTAAATATTTACTTATTATAAAAAAATTAAAATTGCATTTTTACCTGCATCTACTGCGCGCAAGATTGTAGCGAAACTATTTGTTCTAGAGCCCCAAATAATATTGATAATGATGTAAAACGATTGTACTTTGAACGTATACTTCAATTAAAAGCAATTAAAATTTTATTTTCTTTAAATATATAAATTTAAATTATAAAAGTTTGAAAAAAAAATCATTTTTTGTTGAAAAAATGCTAATTTTAAATGTTCAATACAATTATATTAATAAATTTGAGGTATAAGTTATTCCTTGTATCAAAGTGAATAAATGTTTCAAGTTTTGTACAAATTGCTTCATTAGTTCTTGAGAAATGTTGCGCGCAATGAATGCAAGTCAAAAAACAATTTTAAAACTTTCCTCAAAAGTAAACATTTTAAAAAGTGTAAAATAATAGTTATAGAACATTGAAATAATTATGCTACACAGAACAGATATTAAGCTGTCAGTTGCAAAAAAAATATGTATTTCTGTTCAATACGGAATGTGAAATAAAATTAAATGTGACACATTGCTAAATTGCACCATCAATGAAAAGTAAGACTCCTGAGACACCTCAACCCTTTGCACTCGAGAGGTGACTCGCACTCACCACTAGTGTTGCAAGCTGTCCCGCGTAAATCGTTTCTCCAAATACTCTGGACACCAGCATTTTAAAGCAAATTTTTTCGCCTTGCCTAATAGCAGAATTATCTGCGATTAAGCATGGTGAAAGAAACTGTGAAACTTTAGTGGTGTCCAAAGCATTTGGACCCTGATTTATGCGGGACACCTGGCAGTAGTAGTGGTTAGTGAGAATCACCTCTCGAGAACAAAGGATTAATTCATTGCAGTAACTGAAAAAAAAAACTACATGAAAAAAATTGCACTAGATCATAATGTAGTAGATAAGGGGTTATAATAAACTTACTTTTTTCCAATCTTATTGTATCTATCACTTAGTTATGACTATATTATTTCCATTTATTACAAAGCTTAATTTTGGCCGAAGTTAATTTCATTGTACTAAGAGTGGTTGTAACTCTATTATTGTAATCCTTTTATTGACAGCATCACTGACTAGTTTCTGCAACACATTCTAACTATGCGAAGGATGTGTTGCAATGTAGTCTTGTCATGCGCCCTTGAATATTGTCTATTCATTGCCACTGAACTTGTATGAAATATTTTTTTAAATATCATTTTGACAGAAGTGGGTCGAAAAACAATTGAAAGATTTGACTAAGACAGAATAAAAACAAAGCTAAATAAATTAATAGTGTGAGATAAAACTGAATAAATTAAAGATGAAAAACTTTGAACAAAATTCATTTAAATATTCAACTTGCATTAAAAAACATATATTTAAATCGCATATAAAATTGTTTTAAAATATAACCCATAGCATTTTATGACCTATCAAAACAATGGAGTAATGAATAAAGAGAATGAGATATATAGCCCCTTAACGGTCGTATTGACACCACTTTTTTGAAACAGAAATATTCACCTTGTTCAATGAGAGGTAAAATGATACCATAATAAATCCAATAACACTATTTTATGAAACTGGTGGGAATCAAACAATCTGAATATCACGGAAGAGAGAATTAAGGGGATAGTGTAGAATCCAGTGTACCAGTTGCTACTGAAGTAACTCACGAGGTTTTCACAAGATGGCGGGGTATTTTTTACGTCGGATCAACAGTTTCTAATGACCGCCAAAGAAAACTTCAACCAGTAAATATTGAATAGAAAAGTTCGCCTTATTTTAGCGGCTTTTTCCTGCAAAAATTCTCTCACAAATGCAGTCAAAATTTCTATTTGTTTTTACAGGCGGCATTTTGCTCAGGTATTATAATCTGTCTCACAGACACTGACAGGAAATTGTTTAGATTCTTACAATATGGCGGAAATGCAGTGTCTGGCTGCCGCCAAAGTAAATTTCCAGCAGTAAAAATAAATATATGTATCTGGTCATAATTATGACTAAAACTCTGCATTAATAAGGCGTATAAATATGGATAAATTTTAAATTCAAATTTAAAGGTGTTAGTTTTCACCGGCGGTAATGAGCCACTTCAAGTCAGGTTGCAGTTGAAGTTTCACCATTTTGAGGATATTCTTCTCCTATATATCCGCTTTATTCTTATTTTCATGTTCCAATCTTATAGGTAATAGGCAGGTATTTACTCTTAAAGCTTAGGAATACACAGGACTCTTAACCCTCTCGCTGCGTAAGTAAGTCTTCGCGATGAGCATCTTTTACAGAATTTTTAATCGTTTAAAACCGTTTCCTTAAAGCAGACATTTTTGACTATCATAATCGGGGAAAATGTCCTGATTAAATCAGACAAAGTTTTCGCTAAAAAATAAATCGTGGGAACAACCGAATAGTATTAATTTGACGGGAAAATGCATGCCCGAGCATGGTTCTGAGTGTGCATCGAGCTTCAAAATTTTCTAAATTTTAATTTTTTTTATATGTTAAATGCCTATCTTTTCTAAACATTTTTATGTAATTGTTTCCTTGAAATTCCCATTAGAACAGAAGTTATGGCTTTTAGAATTATACCCGCTCAATAGCGGAAGCGGCGTTTCCGAAACTTTGAAGTCATTTTTCTTCAAATGACGTTTTTGGGCATATCGTGCAAAATATCTCAAAAACTTCTAAATATTTTTTTATGAAAAATTCAAAACACATGATTCATGTTAGTCTGTGTAAACTAAACCTACAATTTCCTTTTTATTGTTAAAAAAAAATTCGGTGATTATACTGCTGAAATTTTCAAACTTTCGTATTAGCTAAATACAACTTTGTAATAAAAATACAAAAATACTTTGAATACAAATTTATTTATGTTCAGGGTAATTATTATAATCTGAAGTATAAGTAGACACCGAAATTTTCATTCTAGCTGGAATATTTATTTTGTAATCGTGTGCGTAAGCTGTTATACCAATTTTCTGCTCGTCGAATGTCGAACAGTTTGGAGCCCCCTATAAATGCTGATACTGCATCTTGCAATTTTTTAAATACATAAAGGCAAAGAACGTAATGTATCTTTCCTCCCAATTAAAATTGCGTTTTAAAATTATATACATTTTGAGATATTAAATGTTGAAAATGGTCTTTTTCGATTTTTTCCCATTTTAAGAGTCCTGAGATCTCTTAAACAAATTGGAATTAACCCGTAAATAACAATTAGACTTATGTATCCAACTCCTTTTTTTAAAGCGCACAGACGCTGTCGTTACAGTTGCCAATAACTTGATCTACTTTTAGAACTATGCATAGCATTCACATTTGTCTTACAGTTGTGTTCGAGCTGATTAAATAATAAATAAATAAATAAATAAAACTTTAATGAACACAAATGTTAGTTTATTTTTTTGAATTTTAATGAAAAAATGTAGAAAAAGCATTATAACGCCAAAAAAAAGTTGCTATTGAAACCATCTGGTTTAAAATATAGCGTTCTATCTTTAAGCTAGTTATCTCACGTTTTAATTTTTTTTTTCTTTTTTTTAACGAATCTTCAATAAAAGTAATCTGAAGCTGGGTCAGAAAAGGATTTGAACTTGTCAATTCATAAATGAGTACAAAACAAAGTCAACTGCTACGCACGATATAAACTATAAAACATTCACTCGAAATTTTAACTGTAAAACATATTTCCTATTTAACCCTTTGGGCTTGGCGTCTGTTACACAAATTTTATTCGATCAGCACCACTTTTTTAAAGGAAGTTTCGTTCAAGTATACAATTTCAAAAATGCCCTGATTAAATAAGGTACATTTTACTTTCCTTTATTACTGGTGCAAAACAAATTTTGCAAAGAAAGATTATATCTCCGCAGCGGAGCCCTCGAGTGCAAAGGGTTAAACATAAGTCATCCTCTTAATCGTTGATTGTAAATGGCTTTTGTTGAATAAAATAAGATTGAGAGATTATATACAAATTACATACGTTTACTGGTAAAAACAGACAAAAAAGTCTTCTGCTAAAATTTTCTTTGTTTTCGCTACATTATTGTGAAAATATTGATTGACATAATAAATGCTATTTTTCCTCTATCAGGTTCGGGAGGTCCTTAATTTTAGTAACATTCTTTCCGAAAAATAATTTTTGTCTTATTTAAGAACATATCCCAGAATAACTCAGAATATAATTGCAATATCTATGATGAATCAAGGCGAAAATTACTATTGTGAAATAGTGGAATTAAAATTAAAAACTTGACGAACAAATATTGATAACTTATTTCGATTAATACTTGCGTTTATTTATTTTATTTTTAATTTGCATATTTTAATTCTCCCTGCTTATTAAAAGTGATCCTATCGTTTTAAATTCATTTAAATAATCGATGAAATTACATAAAAGCTAATATTTTCGTGGAGGCCCTTTATGCACATAATTTACCCCTTTATCTACTGCATTATGATCTACTGCAATTTATTTCATGTAATGTTTTTTTCCGTTACTACAATGAAAATTAAAGGATAAATATAAAAGAAATACTCACCCGTGAGAAATTTAATTATATAGAGGTATATTAAAGCACATAAATCAATAGAGGTAATTAATTAAAGTGGTACTTTAAAGTACCCTCAGTACACTATAATTAAAACATTGTAACAGAAAACCCACAAAATATTTCAAATGCACCAGAAAATATTTTCGAGTTAATAAGTATGTGAAATATAGGCTTTTTCGTATTGAAATTAAATTACTTGGCATATTCCGGTGCGCATTTATTTCAACACTTTAGAATTGAAATGTTTTGCCCATGAAATGGTTAAAAAAAACTAATTTTTTTTTTAAGGTTTCGATCTTGTTAGCGGTCCTTTAGTTATGCGACGTCTATATTCCAGGAGCAACATGTTCTTTCGCATCGCAACATATGCAATATATGAATTTTTATATATGCCATTTTTAGCATAGCAAAAACGAGCCGGTGCACAACTTTTTCGATTTCCAATAAAAACAACAATGAAACAGAAAAGAAAATCCACGGAAATCATTACTACACTACATTTCAATAATTACATTTTAAAGCTGATGTAACGATGGATAACTACACAGACGAAAAGTAAACAATATCTATTATTTTAACACAGTCAAACTGACTGGTAAAGTTATCATACGAATTCAAGTAAACAATATGTTTTTCTCCAACACCCAGTGTATTGGCGGTACTTATAAGCACCACGGAGTAATTCAGCTGTTAAACCAAATACATACACTGTTCACCTAAATTATCTAGTCAACTAAGATCATAATGAACACATAAAAAAATCCAACGCTTATCTTGTAACCTTTACTTTGTTTGCAGCAATAAAAAAGACGAGCGCGACAATCTACACAAAATGTCGACACAAAAAACATCGTCTGTGTCAAATATAGCCTCCTTCCTCGCTAAAATAAAAAAAACTAGAACTACTGCTACCATGTATCCGGAGTGGAGTTAAAAGAGTTTTTTTCCAAAGTACCATTAGAATATTAGTAATATTCACTATGGGATGAAAGTTTGAAGTGAGTGGTACTTATAAGTACTGTCAGTAGATAAAGGGTTAAACTGGATGGTTCGAATCTGGGTATTAAACTTCCATCTTACATTATTGAACATAAGATTTTATATCTTTCTTTTTATATTTAAATTGAATGTTTATAATAACGTGTCTAATCGAAGTATTTATATCATAGATGCCAACACTTCTTAATTATTACCGAGTCTGATACAAGACAAACAAGTTCAAAACCGGGTGTTTTCTTTCAATGGTACTTATTAGATTTCATTTTAAAATCGTTTATTAAATAAAATTTCCGATCGGAAACGTTTTTGTCTTGGATCGGACTCCGGAATAATTAAGAGTTGGCATCTATGCTTTATATGCATAGTACATTAATTATAAAATCACGAATTTAATATCTATTTTTAGGGTTTCGTTCATCTGACGAAACCCTATTCGTCTCACTCCTCTGTCTGTCTGTCTGTCCGTCACAGAGCCCGTTCTCAGAAACTATATATGTTGGAGGCTTGAAATTGTGCATACTTATAGCTGAACACCTCACATCAAATGACAAATCATAAAATTTTGAAAAAGTCTTATATTTAACCCTCTAGGCTCTAACTTGTGTATTTTAATCTCTTTGTTCTAACGGAGCCCCGAATTAAGTTGAAGACTTGAAATTTTGCATACTTATAGCTGAACATCTTACATGAAAGGACAAATCCTAAAATTTTGAAAAAGTCTTATATTTAACCCTCTGGGCTCTAACTTGCGTATTTTAATCTTTTTGTTCTAACTGAGCCCTTAATTAAGTTGAAGACTTGAAATTTTCCATACTTATAGCTGAACACCTCACATGAAACGACAAATCCTAAAATTTTGAAAAAGTCTTATATTTAACCCTCTGGGCTCTAACTTGTATATTTTAATGTTTTTGTTTTAACTGAACCCCTAATTAAGTTGAAGACTTGGAATTTTGCATACTTATAGCTGAACACCTCACATCAAACGACAAATCCTAAAATTTTGAAAAAGTCTTATATTTAACCATCTGGGCTCTAACTTGCGTATTTTAATCTTTTTGTTCTAACTGAGCCCCTAATTAAGTTGAAGACTTGTAATTTTGTATACTTATAGCTGAACACCTTACATCAAACGATAAATTATAAAATTTTGAAAAAGTCTTATATTTAACCCTCTGGGGTCTAACTTGCGTATTTTAGCCTTTTTCTTCTAACTGAGCCCCTAATTAAGTTGAAGACTTGAAATTTTACATACTTATAGCAGAACACTTGCGACCACACGAAAAATCATAAAATTTTCAAAAAGTCTTATATTATTTACCCCTCCGGGCTCTAACTTGTGTATTTTAAGCAATTTTTCTTATCTTCCCCCATTGCACCCGGTGTGTACTTTTCTAACTTTTGCCGACACACCTTTGACCACTCTTTTATATTATGCACATAGCCTTACATATTTTAGTTCCACTTTTTACTGCAAGGGGGCGCCTACCTATCTCGGGTGCTGTGGGCCGATCCTCTCGACTGATATATCTAGGGATAGGTTGTAAAAAGGAGTTTCGTACGGATAGAGGTTTGTGTAGAATAGAGTACGTCCCCTGGTTGGGATATGTGGAACTAACAGATTTTGCAAAAGGATAAAGTGTTTTGAAAGGAATATTAAACGAAACCCTCTGTGCGATCTATGATCACACTTACTCAATTTTTTTTTTTTTTTATAATGTAACACTTAATCACAAAATTACTGGCTGTGGGCGGAATAATATGTGTGCAGAAAATATGAAGCCGCGCCAGGTGTTAGTATTGTGCAAAAAAAAGTATAATGACGATTTTAAATTACAAAAGATAATAGCAAATATGCAAAAAATTTGGAACACTGCGACAACTGGTGTAAAGCAGGGTTCTCTGTATGCAGCGTTGCCAGTGAAGTACTTAAAAAAAAAACTCAGATTACTTGATTGGCAACACTTTTTTGAAATGGTAAAATTCCGCTAGTTTCGCCTTAGTTAATATGCTACTATATAAGGCAAATTTTACCTTTTCAAAAAAATGGTTCCTATCAAGAATTGTGAATTTAAAAAAAAGTAGCCCACTGCCAACATATCCTGCATGGCCCACTTTTTTATTCAGAAATTCCGAGTTAATACCGGAATTTATTAAAGTATATATATTACCTAATGTAATCACGAAATGCCTCACATTAGATATAGGAAAAAATAAGTGCTCGGAATTTTTCGTATGCACTGAAAATTTCTGAATAAAAATGAAGTCAAAATTGGAAAACCTGGTGTCAAGCTGTATCAGGCTCTTAACGAGAAAATTTTAAATTATCTGTATTTAAACAAACTTTCAATGGATATTATTTATCTTTTAAAAATTTAAATTTATTGTAGAAATTATTTTGTCTTAAATTGAAGTGTTATTTTAAATCTATATGTAGATATTATGTATTGAATAATTTGAAAATTATTTAAGCTAAATGTAGATCAAATTATATATCACAGGGCTCGCAGCGTTCCTAAAATTTTCACACTTTACTACCACAATTTTAATACGACGATATTTGTTGTATAATTCTATTGTACAAATTAAAGGAAACTGCCAGGAAGATTTTTGATTTAAAATACTGGTAGCAAAGTGCGAAAATTTTAGGAACGCTGCGAGCCCTGTATATCATCTCAGAAGTCTCCAAGGAATGCGTCACAACGAAAACTCCGTCTCGATGTTTCATGAAGACAAGCACAATAAACAAAAAGTTAATATATTAAATTAAAATATGAAATATGACTTGCATGAACAATTAAGTATTCGAAAAGTGCGTCGTCCGTTGATTACCCATATAACAAAGGGCATAGGTGGATACATATTAGGGTGGGTAAAAAAAAATGAATTTTTTTAGATCAACTTCTAATAGCGCGGAAAAGTTGGCTTTTGTAATTAGAAGAATAACGCAAAATAAAGTTATGAAATCGGTTAATATCTTTAGGTCGCGCATCGAACTTGAATTTTGGAAAATATGATCAAAATTGATGATTTTTGAAATGAATTATAAAAATTTTTTTTAATTCACACATACTTCTAACCGGAATGAGATTTCCAACTTTTTGCACACCACTATAATCTTAGAGAAAGTGTTATTTCATTTAGTCGGAACATTTTTGCGGTTTAAGAGAATAACATTTTCTCTAAGATTATACTGGAATGCAAAAAGTCGGAACTCTCATCCCTGTTCTAATAGTGTGTAAAAGTTGCCTTTCAGAAATTGAAGAATAACACAAGAAGAAGAATTGAAATCCATTAAACTCTTTAGGTCGCGCATCGTTATTGAATTTAGGAAAATATTTTCAAAATTGACAAAGTTTTATATACTGATGATTTTTTTTTCACATTAACTTCTAATAATGCAAAAATATTACTTTATTCGCAATATTGTGTGCTTTATGTGAGTAACATAAATATAATTTAAAATTAGTTTTATATATTTTGGTTGTGCATTGTTTTAAAATTATGAAAATTTTCATAAACGATATTTTTCAATTATTTTATTTATTAATCTTTAAACAATTGTATTGAAAAAAATAAAACACTGTTTATAATACTTTTGAGCAGTATTGGTTGAAACAATTTTAAACAAATTTCACTGAAACAATTTTAAGCAATGTGCATTAAAACAATTTTATAGAATTGTTACTTTTCTCTCATACCTATATTTTGTACTATAGGTAAAAACTTGCACTGAGATTTATTATAAAACTTTGGCATTAGCGATTGCGAAAGCAAGGGCTTTTTCAAGCAAGGGAAATATCAGTCACAAGTTTCACAATTTTGTTCCACAGCTTTTGTATCGTACGTAAACGCCTTTATGGTTTTCAATTCCCATTCTGAGAGAGTTTTTGAATCAATGAGAGGCAAAAAGCTCTCTGAACTGATTCTATGTAAGATGGGAGGTGAAGTAATCTTGCAGGTAGACCAATTATTTAGTTCTCAGTAATCGTGAGCAACAAAATGGAGCATAGTACAACAAAATCTTACAAAATTCCCGATATTTCGATCACAAATTGCATTGCTTTTCAAATCCTTCTGAATTCCAATTCCCTTATTTGTTCTCTTTTATCTGTGATCGTTGAGAATAAGAAGTTTTCGGGATGACCAAAGAAGGTGTTACGCTCAATAACAGAGTCTACCACCTCCTGCAATTTTTTGGTAAGTAACGAGATGGTCTTATAGCTTTAAACACATGCATTGCTCCGGCAATAGCAGAATGATTCCCGTTAATGTCAAACCATACAGATGCGAAGACAGATACAGATGCAGACCTTTATTGCGAAGAAACTGGCCCTCGATTACAGACAACAATATTTCCAGGACAGAATCCTGATTGCTGAGCATGGCATATTTCATGAATATATATATTTTTAATCTTTACATAAGTCATGAGGAATTTTAACTGTCACTATTGGAAGTATTGAAATTGATTAATTTAAATTTGACAAAAGTAGTGTTACACAAGCAGGTAGTTGCTTACCTATAAGACCAGAAAATAATGCGGGTTTTATGTTTTATTTTTCATCCATATGTTGAAACACGTGCCTAAAAGGTAATTCAATAAAATGCAAAAGGCAAATACACTATCACAAGAGCCTTCCTGTCGGCTTTTCTAAATTTTAAATAACCCAAATTTTCAATACTATATTGATAGCAGTGCAGTCACGTTCAATTACAACGACCTCATCTAGTATTAGAAGTAGGTCAGAATATTTTTTTTTTGTCATTTTATTTCAAAAATAGTCAGTTTTGATCATACTTCGTAAAATTCAAGTACGATGCGCGACCTAAAGATATTAACCGATTTCAAAATTTTCCCCATTATTCTTCTAATTATAAAATCTGACTTTTGCTCACTATAAGAAGCAGGTATGAATATTTTTTCATTTTTATCATTAATTTCAAAAATCATAAAATTCGATCATATTTTCCAAAATCCAAGTGCGATGCGCGACCTGAAGATATAAACCGATTTAAAAAAAAATTGCGTTATTCTTCTATTAACAAAAGGCAACTTTTCCGGGCAATTAGAAATTGATCTAAAAAATTCGCTTCTTCCGACCGCCGCTAATACATAATCTCTATGGCTACTTGGTTCAAATTTGAAATAGGTATTTCTCTGTATATTTGTCCTGTATGAAATTTCAATATTCTGAAACATCACTTATGAAGGAAGTTGCTATCTTATAAAAGCGTGGAATTATTATTTAACTTGTTCAAAGATCTAGATTCCTATTAACCCATTAATGCCGAGTTTCTTTTACACATTTTTAATACCTAGGTACCAGTTGACACCAGTTTTCCCATATTATAATTTTAACTTATTTGATGTCTCAAAGTTTGAGATTAAGTAATATAAAAATTTCCTTATTAAAATACTGGTTTTCATATTTAAATTTTTCGAATTTCTTAATGGCAGATTTTCGTACCAACCGGCATTAATGGGTTAACCCCTTGAAGGTAGGCGGTATTTTATACATACCACTTAACTTTAATTCCCAAAAGCCACATTGACACCAGAATTTTTTAATTAAATTTTGCTTTTTTTAATGTACGCGATGAAAAAATTTTTTTTTATATAATTTTGTTCGTAAATCCTGGTAATTCAAACAATATAACATTTTACCAACATAAGTATTTTACACCCGAAAGTGTTGAGATAATATGTCTTTTAATTCAGTATTATTTTTTCTTAACAATTAGTTCTGTTATGATCTCCATGTGCAGGGCTCCCAAATGGTAGGCAAATGAATACCAATATTTTTTTTAGAAAAATTTTCTTTTTAGATTTTTCTTACAAACCGACCCGGAATCACCTTTGAAAGGTTATTCTAGAGCAAACCTTCCATAAAATTTTCTGTTAAAATTTATTGGTAATCAGTTGGCCACCATTTGGGAGCCCTGCATGTGTTAATGACAGTAGCTTAATCAAATAATATCATAAATGTGAAAGTCATAAAATGTTACTGAGGTCAGAGTTAAAAATGATGAATAAATAACGTCGTATTCATTATCCGTTATATATATATATATATATATATATATGTGTGTGTATGTATGTATATATATTTTTTTTCAATGTGCAAAATTGTCACTCAAGTTAATAAAGATTACATATTTCATTTCTTTGTAATATATAAAACAGAAAATAAAAATAAAACCTACTTTTAGTCAAATATAAAAATGGAATATTCTATTGCGTACATAATAACGTGGTATTTCAAAGACAAAAAAATTAAAATTCGTTTGACATTGCAGTAATAAAGGGTACAGCAATGTTAACCTTACTCAAAATGTAGATGATGTTAAAACTCTGCAGTGATTGTGTTTCTGAATTTAAGCGAAATATTTTTTCCCGATATTTATTTCCAACATAAATTAAACATTTTTCGTATAGTAGTATTCATCGCATTTAATTACAGAAGTTTATCGAATATATAAGGCAAATATTACTGCATGAAAATAGTGATGTTTAAAATTCATTTGAGGTATTTTACTGGCAATCATATTTACACTATATGGATTTAATGCACATATTTTTGCAGTACAACAAAATGCTTCCAAAAACCTCCTAATCTAACTAGTTTTCATATGAAATAAATACATATTCACTCTTTCAGAAAGATGTTTACGAAACGTTTATTTTAGAAACACCCATGGGCTACTAAGAACTTGTATTAGGCCATTAAGCCAAAGATGTTTAGTTTCAAAAAGCATGCAGACTTGCTACTTGCCAATAAATTTTTAATACTCCCTCCGTCCCAAATTAGTTGCGACATTTAGGTTGAAAATTTTCCCACAAATTAGATGCGACACTTAGGTCGAAAATTTTGTCACAAATTTGTTGCAACATTTCAAGTGGGTGGAGTCATAAATAACTCCCAATGCAGTTTAGTAGAACGACACCATTTTGCATAGCTGCCAACTTGTACGGATTTTTCCCACCACTAAAATTTAATAGAAAATTTTATCAAAAACAATCGCCGAAAACTGCGTTTTTCTAACGATTAAACAATACAAAAATCTCTGTTAAATTTTAGTGGTAGGAAAAATCCGTACAATTTGACAGCTATGATTTTGTAAGGACTCTACCACCAATATCATAAAGATCATTTTCTTCCTAAAGAATTAAAAACTCATTTGCTAGAAGGTAGTTTTATGTGACTGATGGAAGAATTCATAGAAAATGGGGCGTGGCTTAAGAGCGTGTGGATTTTTTAAACTAATTTGGTACCAGGAGAAACGGAAGGAATGTTAGGTAAGTAAATGTAGTTGATTGATAGCATAGCACCCTGATATCTCTGGAAAATGTTCAAACGAAATCTTAAAATGATCAGTATCAATAACAAGTACAAAAGTAATCAAATGCAACATCTAATTTCGGACAGAGGGAGTATCATGTCATAGTATGTGGGGTTAACATTGGAATCACTGCCAAAGCCGACGTAATAGTCGACCTTGTGGCATGAATAAAAAAATGTTCAATTTAAGCTACGGAACAGTTGCGGGCAATAGTTATTCAATTAAATAAACCCTATTATATTTCTGGTGTGAGTTTATAAATTATTGCTATTAGTAGTATGTGCAGCTTGACATTTTTTTCTTTTAAATTTTCCCGTGGGATTTTTTTGTTGTCGGTGATAGTCCTCAACCTTCCGTAGTCGAGGATAACCGTCACCCTTCCGTAGTCGGAATCACGCCTCGAAAACGGAAGAATGGTTTCGCGACAGGTATTTGCAATATTGAGTAACCATTGCCATTATAAGGGATATTTAAATTTAAATTATTATTTTAAAAAATAAACTTATGTTTATTATTCGTATCATCAGGGTTATAAGCATTTAAATTGTGAGCAAAATTGTGCTAAATGAATGAAATGCAAAAAATGAAATTTTAAATGCGATAGATAAAGTTCCAGCGTTCAGATGACTATTTATGAAAAAAGATAATGAGTCATTTATTAGAAATTATTCATACTAATTATGCATATTTAATTTATCAAGAAAATATTAGCAGATCTTTTAAGGAATTTTCTTATGCTTAATTTCATTACAGAAGAGCTTTAAAATAAGTGCTGTTTTTGCGAAATAAGCCAGTAAAAACTTTAAACTTTTTTTTACTCGAAATTTTTTTTTTATATTAACACATTGCCGACGGGCAGTTTTTATCAAATCTGAATTTTAAAACAGTAAAAGCTCCTCCCTGGTCAGGAAGTATTTTGTAAATTGATGTTCTAGATAGGTTTCCCAAGTTTATGCATTGGTAAATACCTTTCAATGTACGAATTTAAGATAAAATGTCTTACAATCTGAAAAAAATGTGGACAACATGTTATAAATGCATTTTCTGTAAAGTAGAAGTCACGCCCTTAGTCAATGATTGTTTTTTGAATGAAAACGAGAGTTCTCTTTTCCCGTCGTGAATGTGTTAATAAAACAAACAATGTAAAAATACGGTTTCAGAAGAAATTGGTTACTTAAATAATAAAAAGCGTTTTCATTTAAGCAATTTAATACGTATATGTTACTTTTAAATGAGATGTTGATTTACGCAAACGGTATTTTCATCCTTTTCATTAATTTTGTCAATACCTATATTATAAAGCTAAAACAAGACTGTGAATAACTCCTACGTCATATCGTCGGTACCATGTCAAACTATTCAACGTAGAAACAGTGGGCTACTTTTTTTAAATTCAGATTTCTTGATTGGCACCACTTATCTGAAATCATGAAATTCCCCTTGTTTTCGCCTTAATTAATATATCATTTTACCCGCTCAGGACCGGCATATTTTACACGAATGTTATTCGTTTGTCGCCACTTATTGTTAATTATTCGAATTAACTTTAGAAATCTCGCAAATGTCGTAATTAATCTGTTTTACTTTTCTTTTTACTGATACCAAACTCAAGCGTTTTAGTACTAAAACGTCCGGAAAATTTAGCCAACCTTAATAGAAACACATTAACACCAGAACTTATATTTAAATTCATTTCACTTATTTGTTCAGGTGGTTTTTCTCTAGAGACAATTTAACTGATTTTACGAAAAGAATTCTGTTTCGTATCGGCATTTTATCATTCGATCGGTGTCGAATCGACACCAGATGTACGTTCTAGTGTTAAGCACTTTTTGAGGGTACATATATGCACCTATGGTTCGGAACGGGTTAACCCTTTATCTACTGACGGTACTTATAAGTACCATTAAAATAACTTGTTATAAAATTCATTTAATACATCGATTAGTTGTAATACAGTTTAGAATGAGTTATAGATACATTACTTTATCTTGTTACAAAAGCATTATGGGTTACACAAAACAAAAGTATCTTTAAAAGGATGATTTATTTTGCCTTTGCATCTTTTCAGCTTTCTTGGCGTTGGGGGAGGGGGGTGGAATTTTTCAAATCGGAAATATTTCTATATTTCTATTGTAAAAATATTATATTTGTATATTTCCTAATTCTACAAAATACTAAGAAAAATATTTAAAATAAAATATTTGAGTGGTTTTATAAATATTGCAAAAATCCCTATAAATTCAAATTTAATTAATTCTTCTAAATCCTTCAATGCTTCTAAAATCCTTCTAAAATTTATTAAATGATTATGTAAATCTTCTAATGTAGTTTAAAGAATTCACGAAAAATGCTTTAGAAGATAAAATGTTCATGAATTCATAATTCAGTAGATAAAGGGTTAACAAGGTTAAACAAGGCGAATTTTACTATTTCAAAAAAGTGGTGCCAATCAAGAAATCTGCATTTAAAAAAAGAAGTCCACTATTTTCACATTGGAATATTTGACATGGTACCGACGACATGGCCGCGTGCAATGACCTGGCCAATATATTTCTCATTTTTAGCATATGTATTAACTTCTAACAACCTTTAAATATCAATTTTAACCCAGTGATGTAGGGAAAAGAGAAACTACAAAGCAATTTTTTTCATGTAATATTATTTTTGAAATTTTTTCTGGTGATAGTTTTTTTCTTAACCCCTTTGGGAAGAGCGTCTTTTACAGAATTTTTAATCTTTTATCACCGGTTTTTCGAAACAAAAATTTTTGTCTAATTGAATCGGGAAAATGCTCGGATTAAATAAGGCAAAATTTACAATAAAATTTTACTGGTGAGAATAATCACTGATTCTGAGCACCTTATGCGGCACGAATACCCGTCACTCGTCCCCAAGGGGTTAAACCATTGTGAAAAAAATGCTTGTGGCTTAAAAACTACTCATGTTCCTATAGTAGGTTTCGTCACGTCCTTAATTTGAGTACCACTGGTTCTGAAAAATAATCATGATCTTTTCATTTTCATATTATTACAATACAATTATCTGTGATTAATGAGGCGAAAATTACTCTTGTGAGGTATCGTTTATTAAACTACAAAAACAGTATAAAAAATGCAATTTAACAAATTACAACGACCATTTGGAAAATGATTTTTTCAAAGACTAAAATTTAAGACATAAAAAATAGCACGGAGTTGATCATACATTACGTACGCCATGAATTAAACATTAATAGTGTTATTACACGTGAAAATTGCAAGCGACAGAAATCGCCTGCGACTCGTATGTATTATCCACCTGAAACTTACGTCTTATTTAAGCATTCCATTGGCTGTTCGGGAAAATTCTTTTCCATCGTCAGATTTCCAAGAAATCTGACGGCCAATGTTAAATGAAATCTATTTCTTAAACTTCTAAACATCCCACAATATTACTTTTTATATCGTCGTATAGAGAAAAAAAAAATGTACTTTTAAATGCAATTTGTTTGAAAACTATATCTCAATTTATTTCTGAGTTATTAATTTATTGTAGTTTTTATAACTTTTTTGCCATAGTGGCAACACTCTGTTGTCCATATCTGTTGAAAGTAAAGGGAAACACAGATTACTGTATAGACCAATCAGAAAATGAACAAAATGATGATTAAACCAATAAAAACCTTCAGATATGCTTTTGATTTCCTATCCAGACGAGGACAATAACCATTTTTCCAAATGGTTAACAAGTATTCAAAAATTGTTTTGCTGAATGCCTGCCTACATTTTTTTTTTAAATCTTTTAATTCGTTATCTGTATGAGGCATTCTGGCATTGCAAACCTGAGAAAGATATAAATTCTATTAAAAATACACTTATAAGATTAAATTTTGTCGTAAATACATGTGTAATTTTTATTCTTCATCTAATATGTCAATTACTGCCGAGAGTAATTTAAGAACCTCTTAGGTTATTTAAACTCAGTTTCTAGATCATTACAAAGAGGTCGTCAAGTTTGGAGTAAACAAATACAGTCACCAGAAACGTTAAAACACTGTTGGCCAACAATTAAGTATGAAAAATCGGTTTTGAGTGTATATAAGATCTACACCTTTCTGAAAGTATTTAAAAAGTCGTCAGTTGCTCAGATATCACTTTAAAAATTATGCATTAGTTAATGTATTGCACTCACATTGAGCAGAGAAATAACACAAATTAATATTGAATACTACTGTCTTTTTACAGTAATATTTCCCTTATTTAATTATGGAAATTATGTGATAAAGAAAGTGAATATTACTGTATGAAGAAAAATTATATTCAAAATTATATTGTGGTATTTCAGTGACAATCCTGCTCTCACTATCTTGATTGAATGCAAAGTTTTTCATTATGTGACAAAATATTCTCAAACATATAGTTGATTTTTTTTTTTTTTTTTTTTTTTTTTTTTTTTACAGTCAAAACAAATTTTTCCATTATTCTGAAAGTTCTCTTTATTTCTAATGTGTTGAATACATATTAAACATACATGCTGAATTATTATTAAGTATTTTAACAAGTGTTGCCAGATTGGGAACTTTTTTTAATCAGATTATTTGCCTGTCTCCTCATTTTAAAAATAGTATAATTCGCCTTATTTTTCAGAATTTTTAATCCATTTTTAAATAGATCGAATATTTCTATTTAAAAAAAACCGGTGACAATCAACAATCTGGGGACAAAAAAGTCCCCAAGCCGGCAACACTGATTTTAACACTATTGCATCTTTTGATCTGTATGAATAAATATCGTACAAAATTCAAACCTTGCGGTTTTATTTCGTTTCCTGAAATTTTGATTCTTGCCCGTTAAAAGATAAATATATAAGTTTACAAAAATATAGTTTTTTAAAGAAGTTCGTCTAGCACGTTACACATTTCTTTTTCTTAAAATAGAAAGTTATTTGGAGTGTTATTTGACAGCAAATCTGGCATTTTTCACAAATATTATATCTCTTTTAAACGCACTAATTAAATATCAATGTACGTAGAATTCTACTTCCATTATAGAATAGACATTTTCGAGATACAGTAAAAAATCGATTATCCGAAGTAATTGGGACCGACCATCTTTCGGAAAATCGAAATTTTCGGATAATGGAGGATGCTTCATTTTTAAGATTAAGGAGAAATATGTGCAATATTTCTTATTATGGTAACAAGTTCTTAATAAAAATGAAGCAATAGCAAAATAGAAACAAGAATAAATTACCTGAATTTTAATTTTGAAATTAAATACCTTTTACATATATCACAAGGGTTTGAAAAAATGTTTTGTTTGTCTCAGTTTCGATTGCTTTGCTTTGAAGCTCTATCACGGAGTTTTTTTATATTATTAGTTCACCAGTATCACAGTCTTTCTGCTGCTCCAGCCATGCCAAATCTTTTTCAAAACATTCAAAAGCTTCAGAGTTGCTAATTTGTTCGTTTTCTTCGTTCCATTCCGCAGGTTACGGGAGAACAAGCTAAATTTAAAGGAACTCTAAGAAAGGGGGGTCGAAAATATTTATTACTCTTAGTTCGGAAAGAAGCGCTTGCACACAAGGAATATAATAGTTAAAAAAGAAAAAAAATGCTTTCAAAATGAATTTTGCACACAAGGAAGGTAATATTTGAAAAAAAAAAGGCTTTAAAAATAGATTTCGTTTTACCGAGAGTTTCGGTTAAAAGAATTTCGGATAAAAGAGGTTTTACTGTATTTATTTGCAGAAAAAAATTACACGTTCTGCTATAAAATAAGGCGAATACAAAGTCTGCGATTTAAATACTATCAAGAAAATATCTAATCTGAAATATTGGTTCCGTACACCTTGAAAATTCTAATTCTCTGCACTTTGTAACTTGCTTGTGATTATTACATGAACTGTTTTTTCTGAAAGAAACATTAGTTGAAACAACTGTTTATTTGTCGTTCCTGTACTGCTATAAAATACTTTAGAGACTATACAGATATTAGATGAAAAAATACTGAGGTAAATACAAAAAAATTTGCAGATTAATTCCATTTTCTAAAAATTTCCTTAGCTTCCATAAAGAGATAAATATTAGTCGCGTAAAACATAGTTTTAAAATGTAGTCCATTGAAACTCTTTATGTCCTTTTTTACCGTTTGGGCAACGCGAAGATATTAAAAACCTTTTTGACTCTGGCGTCTCTTACACAAATTTTATTCAGTTGACACCACTTTTTTAAAAAGAAGCTTTCTTCAAGTACGCAATTACAAAAAATGCTCTAATTACATTAGGCAAATTTTATTTTCCTTTATTACTTGTGAAAAAAAAACAAATTTTGCTAGAAAGATGATGTCCAGTCAGATTGGACATACGAGTGCAAAGCGTTAACCCTTTCAGGGGTACGGCACTAATGTTAATTAAATGTTGAAATCGTTGATTCACACCGGGATTTAAAGAAAAAAATATTTGAAAATAAGTAAAAGATTTTCTTCATGTATAATTATGAAAGCAAAATTTCATTCAAAATTCCGGTGCCATTGTGGCATTTCGGAATTAAAATTAGGTGGGGTACATTATATCCCAACGCCCTTCAAGGTGTTAACCCTTTATCTACGGCATTATGATCTACTGAAATTTTTTTCATGTAATATTTGTTTTTCAGTAACTACAATGAAAATCAAAGGATAAACATAAAAAAGATACTCACCCGTGAGAAATTTAATTATTTAGAGATAATTAATTAAAGTGGTACTTTAAAGTATCGTTAGTACACTATGACAATCGTAACAGAAAATCCGTAAGGCATTTCAACTGGCACGAGAAAATATTTTATTTTCGATTTAATAAGCTTGTGAAATACAGGCTTTTTCATATTTACAAATACATCATTCGGCAAATTCCGGTGGCAATCGTTTATTTCAACACTTTAGAGTTGAAAATGCTTTGCTCCTGAAACGGTGTAAAAAAACTATTTTTTTTTTTTTTTAGTTTCGATCTTGTTAGCAGTCCTTTAGTTATGCGACGTCAATATTCCAGTGACAACACGTTCTCTCGCATCTCCACATATGCTATATATGAATTTACATATGACATTTCTAGCAAAGGAAAAACGAGCCTGTGCCACAACTTTTTCGATTTCCTATAAAAAATAATAATGAAACAGAAAAGAAGTACCTGGGAAATCATTAGTACACTACATTTTAGTAATTACATTTTAAAGCAGATGAAAACGATGGATAACTACACAGACGAAAAGTAAACAAGAAGTTTTTCTCCAACACCCAGTGTACTGACGGTACTTATAAGTACCACCGAGTAATTCAACTGTTAAATCAAATACATACACCATTCACGTAAAATAGCAAGTCATATTGTATTCTAAGATCACAATGAACACATAAAAAAAATCCAATACTTATCTTATATCCTTTACTCTGTTTGCAGCAATGAAACGACGAGCGTGGTATTCTGCACAAAATGTCGGCACAAAACACATCGACTCCTTCAAATATAGCCTCATTCCTCTCTAAAATAACAAACCTAGAAATACTGCTGCCATGTATTCGGATAAATTGGAGTTAAAAGAGGGTTTTTTGCAAAGTACCATTAGAATATTAATAATATTTACTATGGTATAAAAGTTTAAAGTGAGTGGTACTTATAAGTACCGTCAGTAGATAAAGGGTTAAGCAGAGATATATATTAAAAGTGTTCTCTATATTCTAAAAGAAACTGCAACGTTTATTATTCTACAAATAATACTGTATCAACCTCTTACCCCTTTGAGGTGCAAAACACTTCCATTGCTAAATTGATTAATTGAATGTGTGACACCTGAATTTACTAGCAAATTTATTTGGAAATAAGGTAAAGCTTTTTTTTACATGCCTATTGAACGGCAAATACTTGTACCAACATTCTGGTGCAATTCCGGCATTTCCTAATCAAACTGGGTGTTCCATGGAATGGAACACTGAGAAACAAAGGGTTAAGAGCGATGCAATACTAACTCATTCATGTTACTTCATTAAATATTACTTCATTATCGATCCGCGAAAAAAAATGTATCTAAAAATTTTTAAAACCAATGTGTCATTCTGCCATAATTATGAAATTTTCTGATTAATACAATAAAATATAATACATGGTACCGGATGTCCCATAAATGACCAACGATTTTAAAATTCAGTAACTTGCAAACCGTGACAGATATTTAAAAAATTCTTGTAGGAGGGTTATGTATGATGTCAGGAGTTTTTTTACTGTGATTCTTGATTTTAGTTCGAATTTCAAACAATAGATGGCGCTGACAGCGATTGGCGCTCAGTCGAGGCCGAAACTGATGTCACTCAGCATTGATACGAAAGAAGGAGATTAAGGCTATGGAGTGGGTCTCATTCGCCAGTAGAATATTGCTCTTAGGGCCCGATTCTGAACTCGTTCTATAAGATTTCAATGGAATGCCTTGTTGCCATGGAAACAACAAATTCTTCGATAGTAGAATACAACGTTCAGAACTGGTTAAACAAGGCAACTTATATTATTTGTTTTGAGGTAGTTATTTTGAACAACAATATACTATTAATCATTTTCACGATTATTTTTCAACGTTCAGAAAAGTCTACTGACGAACTTCCTTAACCCTTACCAGTGCAGTGTCCTCAAAAAAGGACACCTAATTTTAATTCCAAAACTGACAAACGGCACCAAGAATATTTAACTAATTACTATTATAAGGTACATGAAAATAAGCAAGTTTGTATTTTCTAATAAATTCGTTTATAAATTGCGGTGTCAGTCCATTATTTCATCAGTTTATAAACAGAATTACTCCGCGCCGGTAAGGGTTAAAAGATCTAAAATTTCTTAGAATGTACCGGGTGTCCCAAAAATGACCGACGATTTGAAAATTCAATTAAAGAAAAACGGATGGAGATAGAAATGTACGGTTTGCTGCATTCTGCTTAGGTAACCAGTAGGACTGGGCGATATAGAAATTTCTTAAATCGATTTATCATCCATCTAACATCGCGATTTAGCACTTCGCGATCTAACAGATTTTACCATTTAGACTATGGAAGCCTAGTTTTTAATTCTTAGTAACAAAATGCGGTCTTTTTGCACCCCCCCCCCCCCATCCTGTATCATTTAGTATACTTAGCTTTAAATTTTTCAAATACCTTTGAAAACAGATAATATTTTACAGATAAAAAATCTTTGAATGTCTCAAAACACTCATTTTTTTCCGTTTTAAAAAATAGTGACATATTTTTATACAATTTATAAACTCATTCTTTAAAAAATATTAAAAAGAAAAGTTTTTTTTTTTTTTTGGGGGGGGGAGGGGGTGGCCTGACATGTTATGGCTTCTATAATATAAATTTCTTAATTTCAGTGTGGGGGGGGCAGCTTCCCCTACTTTACCCAAATAGCATCTCATTGCTAATAAGATCTCTTTTCTTTTTTTACAGATACAAAATTAAAAACTTATTGTGATAAAAATAAACCAGATTCAACGAATTCAATGATAAATTTAACTGTGCATTTACCATGAGAAAAGCATAAAAGAAAAAGTGGAATATCAGAAAAAATGTGCACTTTTATTTCTTTTTAACTTTTAGATTACAATAAAATTTTTTTAACATAAATGATGACATTCGTATAGTGGATGGGGAAGGATTGAAAGTGTGAGCCTTGGAGCACATTTCTGAAATCGCTGATTTTTTTTCGAGTTATATTTATCGAGTTGATTTATTGCGAGTTTTGGTACCCTGTAAGATTAGTAATAAAATAAAATCTTAAAATATATTAATTTTTAATGATAACAAAATGTCAAAAAAGCAGAAAATCGTAGATCTGCAGAAAAATCTAATGAATGCTTCCTCTACCTCTCCCCAATTCTGCTGTAAAAATCAGGTTACTTGACTCATTACAGAACTCCTTTTTAATAAATTACAAAATAATAATAAATTAAAACTAAAGTATTCCAATGTTACCCAAACATATAAAAATTAATTTTTCATCAAAATAACGCATACAAATATAAACTAAAAAATTGGCCAAATCGAAATACACCAAAGCAATGCAGTTCTGAACGCTGTATTCCACTATCGAAGAATTTGTTGTTTCCATGGCAACAAGGCATTCCATTGAAATCATATCGAATGAGCTCAGAATCGGGGCCATTCGTTGTTTAAATTGAACTTATTTTATGAAAGAATTTCTGGTTCCAGTTTACATTTAATCATATGGATCAGGAAATACAAAACTAAATGCACACATTTTGCGTGTTGACCAATTTGCATATTATCATGTATGTGCGTGCATATATTTTTTTATTCAGAAATTCCGATTCCATACAGGAAAGTCACAAAGAAGGATTTTTACTTTCAGTGAACACGAAACACGTGTCACTAAAAAAAGCAAAAATCAGCGTTCAGAATTTCTGAATAAAAAGAAATTCCTGAAATGCACGCATATATGCAGCGCCTCAATATCACCTAGGCAAACATCCACCAGTAATGTTTAATTTAAAAAAATTGTGTTATTTAAACACCTTATTCATTCATAAGTTCTGTCAAGAATGACCCAAAAATCAGCCAGATAACTTGATTTCTTCATTTCTTTTAAAATGAAAGCGGTATTTCTCCCCATTAAAGAAGAAATTGCTGGCCAGTAGCAAGATAGGTGCTGGAAATGATGGAGAAGTGATGGCTAATGGTCTGCCACTGCATGACCACTGCTGGACAGCTTCAGTCAACTTTGCTGTTTGAAATTATCAGATAAAATTCTGATGGACCTCCGTTTTATCTCTTGCACTGGCCCACCACACCATGGAAGTGCACGAACTTTTGCAGTATTATTGCTGGGAACCCATCCGCTAGGTGGCGTAATTCATCTAAGTTAAAAAAATCACTAATTAAAATTTTTATTCAAATATTTTAATATGAAGTGTAAAAATATTTAAACAATTACGTTTCAAGTTTAAACTAGTCGGATGTACCAATCCCAAAACTTTCTTCTATCTCATACATGTTAATACTTCAAAATCCGCTATCACACTGCCAAAATTAAATGGCAATCTATGCATCTCATGAGGATTCTAACGATATGAAATTCCGTGCGTTAGTTCTTGAGATATGACTATCGCTGAAATCGTCTAAATTCAGAAAAATGCTGCCTAGCAGCGCCACCTATTGGGTGATTTATACCAAATCCTAATCAGCAACAATTTATGTCAACGTCTGACTGAATCTGAAGTTTGGAGAAAATCCGTACATTAGTTTTTGAGATAGAGCAATAACGAAAATCGTGAAAATTCCTGCATAGCAGCGCCACCTATTGGGTGATTAACACGAAAACCTAATTAACAACAATTTGTGTCAACATACAACTAAATCTGAAGTTAGATGAAAATTCATCTATTAGTTCTATTGATAGAGCTATTGAGGCAATCGTGAAAAAGGCAGCAGAGAAGCGCTACCTGTTGGGCGATTTACACCAACACATAATCAGTAGCAAGTCATATCAAGGACTAACTGAATCTGAAGTTTCATGAAAATCCGTGCGTTAGTTCTTAAGATAGAGCTATTGGGGAAATCGTGTAAATCTTGAAAAATTCATCATAACAGCGCCACCTGTTGGGCGATTTACACCAAAACGTAATCAGCATCAATTCATATCAAGGACTAACTAAATCTGAAGTTTGATCGAAATCCGTGCATTAGTTCTTGAGATAGAGCTATTGCAAAAATCGTGAAAAATGCAGCATAGCAGCGCCACCTGTTGAGCGATTTACACCAAAAACTAATCAGCATCAATCTGTATTAGGGACTAACTGAATATAAATTTTTATTAAATTCCGTGCATTAGTTCTTGAGATAGAGCGCCCACAAAATTTGTGTCACATACACACAGACAGACAGACAGACAGACTCACAGAGTCACAGACAGACATTTTGTAAAAACATGTTTTTTGGAATCTCTGACCCCTAAAACGTGTAAATTCGTCGAAAACCGGAATTAGAAAATTTTCATGAATCCAATACTTTCTTCTTGTAAAGATAGAAGAAAGTATAAACAATAATTTAGTAGACTTTTAAATATTTTGTAAAGTCAATATTAAACTAGTATGTTGTGGCCATCACAAAACTTTCTTCTATATAAATCACGTCAATTAAATCATTTAAATAGTAAAAGAAATTACATCAATTTATTCATATAAAAGTATACCTGAATTTGAAGTTTGCTGAAAATTCGTGCATTAGTTATTAAGATAGAGCTGTAGAGGAAATTCTGAAAACTGCAGCATAGCAGTGCCACCTGTTGAGCGATTTGCACCAAAACACAAACAGCACTAATTCATATTAAGGTATACCGGAATCTGAAGTTTGATGAAAATCCGTGTATTAGTTCTGGAGCTAGAGCTATTGTGGAAATCACAAAAAATGTAGCACAGCAGCGCCACCTGTTGAGCGATTTACACCAAAAGGTACAAAACATCAAATCATGTCAAGGGCTAACTGAATCTGAAGTTTCATAAAAATCCGTCCATTAGTTCTGGACATTGAGCTATTGTGGAAATCGAGAAAAATGCTGCATAACATCGCCACCTGTTGAGCGATTTACAGCAAAACATAAACAACGGTAACTCATATCCAGGTATACCTGAATCTGAAGTTTGATGAAAACCCAAGCATTAGTTCTTGAGATAGAGCTATTGCGGAAATCACAAAAAATGACGCAAAGCAGCGCCACCTGTTGAGCGATTTACACCACAAGATGCAAAACGTCAACTCATGTCAAGCACTAACAGAATCTGAAGTTTGATGAAAATCCGTGAATTATTTCTTGAGATAGAGCTAATGCGAAAATCGTGTAAATGCTGCAAAATTCAGCATAGCAGCGCCATCTGTTGGGCGATTTGCACCAAAACGTTACCAGCACCAATCCATATCAAGTATTAACTGAATCTGAAGTTTGATGAAAATCCGTGCAGTATTTCTTGAAATAGAGCTAGTGCAGAAATTGCGAAAAATGCAGCATAGCAGCGCCACCTGTTGGGCGATTTACACCAAAACCTAATCAGCACCAATTTATATTAGGGACTACTTGAATATAAATTTTTATTAAATTTCGTGCATTAGTTCTTGAGATAGAGCGCCCACAAAATTTGTGTCACGTACACAGACAGACAGACTCACAGAGTCACAGACAGACATTTTGTAAAAACATGTTTTTTGGAATCTCTGACCTCTAAAACGTGTAAATCCGTCGAAAACCGGAAGTCGAAAATTTTTACGAATCCAATACTTTCTTCTTGTAAAGATAGAAGAAAGTAAAAAAGAGTTATTTTTATCACTCCGCGGCAGATTAATGAATTTGAACACAAATGTGAAATGAATATCTTAAAAAAATTTAAGCCGTCAAGCTATCTATATTATAAAGGACAAACATATCTGTGCGTAACGCATACGTCATTCTGCGAATGGCAACACTTTGAAATTTGAAATGAAATTTCGGTTTTGCAATTTTCACTACTGCAAAATTTTAAACTTCTGAACATTCTACATTTTAAATGTTTACACCGTCGTATGCAGAAAAAAATGCACTTTTAAATGCAATTTGTTTGAAAGCTGTATCTCAATTTGTTTTTCAGATATTAATTTTTTTTTTTTTAGTTTTTAATGCCAATTTTCTAATTGTGCCAACTGAAGTACTTCATTTCTATTAAAAATGGTTTAGTTATCTTTATTGATTTTATTCTGACTGATGCCATTTTCTCATTACAATTAAAAATATCTTTTTTTAAAAATTTGAACAGAAAATGACGTTACACTTTAAAAAAGATACAATTTCCCTGATGATGCTGTTATAATTCACTATTTTTTCATTTCGCTGATATTGAGTTTGAGACAATAGGCAAAATATTTCAGCGACTGTAAATGAGGTCATATTTAAAATAAAATGATAATTTCATTTGATAAAACGAGATATTTCCCTTTGAATACGTCTAAAAGTTATACATTTCTTTTTTACGGGCAGGTACAGAGATTATACTAAGACCTCAAATCACGAGTGGGAATTTTAACATGGAAAGCTGTAATACTTGACAAACGTGACTTCAAGCTTGAAAATATATTTATTAATAACCTATTGCGGGTTAAAATGTTTTTAAATTGTTAATATGGATGTGCAACGTGGAAAACGACTTGATTCGGTTTAGATTTAAAGGGGGGGGGGGATTCTATAATTATGTCAAGGTGAAATCATTTTTGCTGATTTTTCATTACGTAATATCAAGCATCAATTGATAACTTAATCAAAATTACCTATCTTAAATATATGTTACTGATTACGTATATGAATGAAGTTTAATTTTTCAATAATTTTAACAGTTGAAGTTCGTGAAAAAAGTATTTTGTTACTTTTAGGTTAGAATATGTCTTTGGAGAGTTAAACTAACAAGTGTAAGATGGATTTTTTTAATGTAATTATTGTTGTCGATGTATTACAAATTTGATGCAACAGCTCCTTTGTAAACATTTGCTTTCGTCGAAATTCGACGGGTTCCACCTCGTTTATTTAAACTGTAAATAATATAGCACCACTGCCACCAACCAAATGAATAAGTAAATGAACAAATAAATAAATTCTTCAGTTCAACGCCCCTTTTTTAGGTGCGTTCGTAATTATTGCCGAAACGTCAGTGAAGGCTTACTGTGGAGACACGAAAAGTTTTGATTTCCGTTTGTCTGTCTGTCTGTCTGTCTGTCCGTCTGTTCCGCGATAACTGCCGCAAAAAGCATCCGATCGGCTTGAAATTAATGTGGCATGTTGATGAGGTACTCGGACTTAGCTGTATGGTTTTTGGTTAAATTTGGTTCATTCGTTCGGGAAATATAGAACATTTTATTTTGCTCTGTAATGCTTTTCAATGGCAAGTCAGACGATTTTCAAATTTTCATTTGTTGAATGAAATGGCTCATATAAAAAATGGATTTAAATGGTAAATTTTTTATGCTGAAATTTTTAAATAAGAGTAGTAAATTATTCCTATTAGTTTGCAATTTCGTCAAAACATTTGTCAGAGCTTTTAAATTAGGTGTATAACTTATGATGGAATTTTATACATGTGTTCGAATAATATAAAACATTTTATTTTATGAATTTACTTATATTTCATTTTTTTTTCTTTTAACCGTTGCGTAGCAACTATATCTCATCTAAAAATATCATAAATGTGAAAGTATGTATGGTTTTTAAAGTCAAATCAAAGTTAAAAGGAATGAATTAATGAATGCCTTTGTATAGATATTTGCATATAGATTGATTTAAACGCAGAAATGAAAATAGTATTTATATACTATATAGAATAATATCTTTATTTATGTATTCAACTATTTTGATTATAAAGGAAAAAGTTCGTTATTTTCATACAGAATAAACTGACATTATTCTATTAAACTTTATAAACTTTATTGTTGCCAAAAAAAAAAAAAAAGGAATAACAATTTCTCCCAAAGAGTTCATTTTAATTTGTAAGATTTTCACGTGCAAAGGGAAAATGCAGCAAATTACAAATAATAAAAAAGATAAATAGGACAGGAATGAATACATATAAACATTTCACACCAAATACCACCTAAATTAATTTTTGTAGTGGTATTTTCCCACACTACGAAGAAAGATTCCTCGATTTACACGATTTTACTTGGCCTTCCTTTTCTCATTGGTTGCGATTTCATTTTCGCAATTGCGTATATTAATTGGCACAAAATTTTACATTTTTATGACTGAGGTATATGTAAGGCCATACAAATAAGAAATTCCGTATTGTTTCCTATAAAATGTGATAAAGTGTTGGTTAACTATATATGTTTCTATTAAGAGGAGCAGGGCTGCCAAGCCTCCGGCATTCTGGATACCAGTATTTTAATACAAAAAATGTTACTTTATTTAATTGAAACATTTGCGCGATTTAAAAGAACAACATTTTCTGTAAGGTAATAGTGTTGTGCAAAAAGCCTGAGACTTGCCATGTCTGGTGGTGAGTGAAATGTTTTATTTAATGCATTTATCTCTATTTTAATGCTACGTGAACAACGTCCCGTGTAACAGCTTGTAGAGTGTAAAATAAATTATTAAAATAATCCCTATTACGAAAAATGAAACAAAATGCCCGGCTAAGGGAAATAAAAGGTTAGTTAACCTTTCGTAATTTGACATGAATACAGGTGTGCATCAAATTTCAACGGTGTTTGTAACATCACGATTTTAAATTAAATGTGGATACTATTAAAAGGCTATCACAAAAAATACTTAACGGCGCCATATCACAATTATCTATTTAGTCAATTGGAAGTGGACACGATGATGAATTATTAACCGTTAGGTTTAGAACTCCCCCTACTTTAGAGTGATTTTAGTAAGTTAATGCTATCGAGTACATTTTTAGATATTTAGATTAGATCTTAGATATAAATATTGCAGAATGGTAATCAAAATTATTATTAGATTTCTAAATTAGATGTCTCAGTTTACATTTCCAAAAGTTCTTTATCCATTAGATACAGATGTTTGTGGTTAGCAGGCAAGTAAATACTTCTGTATGGATATTAGGATAACGTAAAATGCTTGACCAAATTGTTGCTTATCCTTATAAATCGCAGTGTAAAAATGAATCTAAGATATAGGATAATCATTAACTCAATCAATAGAAAATTACAAATGCTAAATAAATTACACAACGGGGGGTTCAGGGGGGGGGGGCACCCCCCTGAAGAAATTTGCTTTATTATATAAAAATTACTAGAATAAGTAGCTCGTGAGAATTTCAGAATATCATTACATAACAACGTGTTTAATTTAACGCTTCTAATGTCTGAAACCATCGAAATATTTTTTTCTCCTTCTATAAATGTTTGTGTAATTTAAAAGTTTAAATTTTGTTTTTGTAGAAAGATTAATATTAAGCAAAATTTGCTAAAAACAATAAGTTGCAGAGATAACGTTGAGGCTCTTGATCTGCAGATTTACTAGTATAAATACGTAGCACCTATAGTCGTCGTTCAGTCCGTCTGTCCGTCTGTCCGTCTGTCCGTCCGCATATAACAGAGCAAAAACTACCCAACCGAATGATCTGAAATTTTAAATATATGATTGTTGCAGAATTTTGTCGAGCCATTTCAAATTTTATGAAAATCGGATGTATAGTTTAATTACAGGGACAGTCAAAAGTTTTTCTTTACATTACGGCCAATGGGGAAAATTATTGCAAGTTCATTTTAGTGATGTTACAGCCTTCCGAATGGTCTGGAATTTTAAATATATCATTGTTGCAGAATTTTGTCGAGCTATTTAAAATTTTATGAAAATCGGATGTATAGTTTAATTACAGGGACAATCAAAAGTTTTTCTTTACATTACGGGCAGTAGGAAAAATTATTGCAAGTGCATTTTAATGATGTTACAGCCTTCCGAATGATCTGAAATTTTAAATATATGATTGTTGCAGAATTTCGTCGAGCCATTTCAAATTTTATGAAAATCGGATGTATAGTTTAATTACAGGGACAGTCAAAAAATTTTCTTTACATTACGGCCAATGGGGAAAATTATTGCAAGTTCATTTTAATGATGTTACAGCCTTCCGAATGGTCTGAAATTTTAAATATATCATTGTTGCAGAATTTTGTCGAGTTATTTAAAATTTTATGAAAATCGGATGTTTAGTTTAATTACAGGGACAATCAAAAGTTTTTCTTTACATTACGGGCAGTAGGAAAAATGCTTGCAAGTGCGTGTTAATGATGTTACAGCCTTCTGAGAGGTCTGAAATTTTAAATATATGATTGTTGCAAAAGTTTGTCGAGCCATTTCAAATTTTATGAAAATCGGATGTATAGATTAATTACAGGGATAGTCAAAAATTTTCCGTTTCATTACAGGGAATGGGAAAAAATTATTACAGTGTATTTTAATGATGTTACAGACTATACACTTACGAAGTGCAAAAAACTATACATTCAGTACAATATGGGGTGCAAAAAATAATTATAAAACTAGCTATAGTACGAACGCACCACATTTGCCACGTTTGACGAGCAATTTCCAACTTGTTACTTTCTTCTATCTTTACAAGAAGAAAGTATTGGATTCATGAAAATTTTCGAATTCCGGTTTTCGACGGATTTCAACGTTTTAGGGGTCAGAGATTCCAAAAAACATGTTTTTACAAAATGTCTGTCTGTGACTCTGTGAGTCTGTCTGTCTGTCTCTCTGTGTGTATGTGACACAAATTTTGTGGGAGCTCTATCTCAAGAACTAATGCACGGAATTTAATAAAAATTTATATTCAGTGAGTCCCTGATACAAATTGATGCTGATTAGTTTTTGCTGTAAATCGCTGAACAGGTGGCGCTGCTATGTTGCATTATTCACGATTTTCGCAATAGCTCTATCTCACGAACTAATGCACGGATTTTGATCAAACTTCAGATTTAGTTAGTCCTTGATATGAATTGATGCTGATTACGTTTTGGTGTAAATCGCCCAACAGGTGGCGCTGTTAGGATGAATTTTGCAGGATTTACACGATTTCCCCAATAGCTCTATCCTAAGAACTAACTCACGGATTTTCATCAAACTTCAGATTTAGTTAGTCCTTGATATGTCTTGCTACTTATTATGCGTTGGTGTAAATCGCCCAACAGGTAGCGCTTCTGTGCTGCCTTTTTCACGATTGCCTCAGTAGCTCTATCTGTAGAACGAATGGGCGAATTTTCATCTAACTTTAGATTTAGTTGTATGTTGACACAAGTTGTTGTTAATTAGGTTTTGGTGTTAATCACACAATAGGTAGCGCTGCTATGCAGGAATTTTCACGATTTTCGTTATAGCTCTATCTCAAAAACTAATGCATGGATTTTCTCCAAACTTCAGATTCAGTCAGACGTTGACCTAAATTGTTGCTGGTTAGGATTTGGTATAAATCCCCCAATAGGGGGCACTTCTAGGCAGCATTTTGCTGGATTTAGATGATTTTAGCGATAGTCATATCTCAAGAACTAATGCACGGAATTTTATATCTTTAGAATCCTCATGAGATGCATAAATTGCCATTTAGTTTTGGCAGTGTGATAGCGAATTTTGAAGTATTAACATGTATGAGATAGAAGAAAGTTTTGGGATTGGTACATCCGACTAGTTTTCTTCTTAAATCTGGTTTTACTAAGTTACAAAGGATTTCTGTTTTCGTAATTTACACAGTTGAGAATCAATCAACGTACAAAATATATTTTTATATATATTTATTTATATATTTATTTATATAATTTCTATAAAATACAATAATTTCTATGCAAGTTTAATGATTGGGAGCGCAAATCACAAAAGAAACAAACTTGAAATAGTGTAATGAGAGCTTGAAAACAACGCGCGGTCGTATAATACGCTGAAAGTACTTGTTCCTGTCCGATCACGAAAAACTGAACAGCACCGAGCGCGGTCAGTACTTGGGAGGGTGACCACATGGAAACAGCTGCAAGTTCAATTATTTCTATAGACATTTCTATTATAGTCCCTTCTATAGCTGTTGGTAAAACTAGCTCACAGAAAAACGGGCCATTTTTTCTATAAGTTTTTTTTGTAGAATTCCATTTGTAATTTTTGTAAGGGAAAGTGCTGGGCCAGCAAAGGAATAGCAGTAGGATATGTGCTAGCACTACAGGAAAAGTGCCGGATTGAAGCAATGTAATGGCATACCAATGCTGGCCTGCTGTTGGCCATCACTGATGTGCCAGGTGCATTCTGTACGGACACATTTGTACTGGTTTAAGTAATGGCACCATTGCACTTTACCGCTGATGACAGTGTTGGCTGCCATCTTTTTTCCAGCTGATGGCCCATTATTTCTTTCTTTGCTGGGCCTAGTCTTTAATTAGTGATTTTGTGAGAATATTAAATCTTTTCTCTTTTTTAAGACATAACAAAAACAAATTTTTAGCTGAAAATCAATACAATAATTTTAACAGTCCGCCATTTTGTCAAAAATGCTGAATTAAAAAAAATAATTATATAGATATTACTGTGATTTTTGGTTCATTAGATTCAGATTAAATCTCTCATTGTACTCTCTTGTACTGCGAAACACTACATGCTTGTGTGAAAGAGATTCCAAAAGGCAAGTTTTTCAATAACAAATAACAAAAAAATTTGTTTATGAATATTCCAAAAATTTATTTTTCACGCCTCATATAAATACCTACATAAATATACTCATTTTTAAACATAAGGAAATTCAGAAAATATGCTTATTTTTCAGGACGAAAAACGCCTGTGCCACTTAAGGTGTCTCAGGACTTTTAAAATGTGAAAAAAGGACCATTTTTAACATTTAATATCTTAAAATGTATATGATTTACAAAACAATTTCTAGGGAGATGAGAGATATAAGTATGTTCTTTCGTTTCACCTATTTAAAAAATTACAAAATGCAGAATTAATATCTATAGGGGGGTTCAAACTGCCAGATATTTGTAAAGCAGAAAATTTGCATGACAGCTTACGAGCACGATTGCAAAGTAAATTTTGCAAGCTAGAATGAAAATTTTGGTGTCTAATTATACGTCAGATTCTAATAATTAACCTGAACCTAAATAAAGTAGTATTTAAAGCATTTTTATAATTTAAAAAATAAGTTGAATTTAGCTAATACAAATTTTTTTAAATTTCAACAGTTTAATCACATACAAAAATATATTTTTTTGAACAATAAAGGGAGATTTTAGGTTCAGTTTATACAGATTAATATGAAACATCTATTTCGAAAATTTTATGAAAAAAAAAAAAAAACAATGAGAAGTTTTTGAGATATCCTGCGCGTTTTGCCAAAAAATGTCATTTTCAGTAAAATGACTTCAAAGTTTCGTAAAGCCGCTTCAGCTATTGAACGGGTGCAATTCTAAAAGCCATAACTTCTGTTCTTATAGAAATTTCGAGATAACAATTATATCAAAATGTTCATAAGAGATAGGAGTTTAAAATATAAAATAAAGAAAATTTCGAAGCTTTAAGAGTCCTGAGACGCCTTAACCCCTTAACGCTCGAATTAAATTACGGTTGAGAAATTCAAATTGCTTTGGCACCACTTTTATGAAAAAGAAATATTTATCTTATTTAATGGCAGGAAAAACGACACTAAAATATAGCCAATTTCAATATATTATAAAACTGGTGGGAATCAAACGATTTGAGTAAAAGACACAGCCCGAGAATATGACGGGAGCGAGAATTAAGGGGTTAAGGGGATTCGGGATACAAAAAACTTCAAATTTTCTAAAAAAAAAAAGATTTTGTTGTATTAGAAATTTCTCTGGTTTTTTTCTGCTTAAAATGACGTTTAAATAATGTTTCTATCTTAATTGGAACAGGAAATATTACTTTTTACCCGACTAAAAAGAAGTGTTATGTGTTTCACGCGTATCTGTGTATGTGGATTTCTTTATACCCTCGAAACATCCCAACGGCTGGATGAATGGGGTCTCTATCGATTCGACTTAACAGCCCGATGGTTGTAATTCAAAATGACGACCGTATAAATACAAAATGGCGGTATAGACAAAAAAAAAATTACACACCCTATTGAGTGGCATATCATTGGATAGGTCTTTCAAAATGAAGACGATGTTTCATTGACTATTTTACAGTCAGAAGCTCCGTTTAAATATTATACAACCTGGAAGTTGTGTATGTACTGTGGATCTCTAGCTTTACTGCAACTCTAACCATCATAGACATCTATAGACCTCATCAAAACAGTGTTTATAGATAGGAACTAACAATTAAATACAACTTAAAAGTCATCAATACAAGTAAATAAAAAAAAATAGGTAAGTGATATAAAGAAAATATTTTAAGTCAATTCCTACTTAGGTCAATAAGAGACTCTTTTTTCCTTCCATTCTTCTTTCCTCCTGAGTGGCGCTTAAAATGCACTGCTCAAGAAGAGGGCTCTGTCGGTCTTAAAATACCTTGATCAAGAAGATCTCGATTATTGAAAATTAATTAATTTAATTTAATTAATGCATTAATATTTGATAAAAAAAAACTGGTTTAACATCAAGTGTCATCCACTACAAGTTTAAAAAAACTATTTGAGCTTGATTGGATGAATAATAAGTATTTTATGAACGATTGAAAATTTGAACAAGATATATATAGCGAGAGTGTGAGCTAATAGTAAGAATTGGAAAAAAAAGTTTTACATTGATGAGAAATAATTAATTAATTCGCCTTTTACGCAGACGGGTTTTTTGATTTTTAAAATTTAATTGTTTATTTTCGTTTTGGTTTGTTTTCAAAATCTATCTTTCAAGCAATGGTTGTCATGGAAACGACTTCTTGTGAATAGAATTTTTCCTTCATGTTGGTTTCTTTCACCATTTCTCATATTTAAATTGTTATAAGTCAAGAACCGTTAAAGATATATGGTTCAATCTTGGAACACTTTTTCTTTTTTTAAATGATGTACTTTAATATTGATTCAGCAAATTTGAAAAAAAAAATATTTACTTTCAAAAAGTGATTTTTTTAAAAAGTTACATCATTTTTTAAAATTTTTATTTAAATTAATATTTTTTAAATGTTGAATCATAATTTATATATATTTCTGTTTATTTAAATAAAAAATATATTGAAATTCTACAAATAGTATTTCAAGTGATAACGATTTTAATTTACACCACTTTTTTAATAAATAATTTTTTTTTAATTATGAGAAGTTTCATCATGTGATTTTGTTTACAAATGTTATGGTTAACCATCACAAAAAATTTCAAAAATTTAATTCAATAAATAAAAATTATTTTAATATGTATCCCGCACCCCCTTAAGGGTCGAAAACTGATAAATATTTAAATCGGTTTAAAAATAATTTTTTAATAAAAAGCAAAGAATGTAAATATTTTGATTTCCTTTACCAGTGCGATAATGTATAGATTCTTAAAGCTGTATAAAACAGTACATGTGTTCCATAGCTGATAAATTAAATTGAACCAGAAATTTTATTATCGAAAAGAAATTAACAAATAATTCCACTAAAAACAGTGTCCCATGTTATCTATAAGCTCACCATTCCCAGTGTTGAATCTGGTGGGGAAAAATGCAGCTGAAGATGTAATACCAGTAGTTTCTTGTAGTTATATTCGGCTTATTTAATTAGAAAAATTCTAAGAATTACACTGTATGAAAACAGGGATGAAATTAAATGAAAAAGCATCGAAAGTATATCATTTCTTTATATCTATAATGAAATGAAAAATTAAAATTAAAATTTACTTTAAATCGATAATATATTTTTTTAATCAATAATGTGTTAAAATCTATACATTATCGCAATAAAATAATGTATCTATTTTTAAAGCTATATAAAACAGTAAATGTGTTCCATAGCTGATAAATTAAATTGAACTATAAAAATTTAACCAGAAATTTTATTCTGCAAGAGAAGTTTATAAATAATTCCATTAAAAACAGTGTTGCATATTATCTATAGGCTCACCCTTCCCACCGTTGAAAGTGCTGTGTAAAAAACAACTGAAGATGGAATACCACTATTTTCGTATGGTTATATTTGGACTATTTAATTCGAAAAATTCTGATAATTATACTGTATGAAAAAAAAATGGAGTTATGAATAAAGAGGAGGAGACATATAGTGCACTGTCTACCAGTTGCGATTGAAGTAACCGAGGAAGTTGTCACAAGATGGCGGCTGCTTTTTTTTAAATCGGATATTCAGTTTCTGATTACCGACAAGGCAAACATCCCATCAGTAAAATTGAATAGAAAATTTCGTCTTAATTAAGCGTCTTATTCATGGAAATTTCTCTCAAAAAGGTCGTAAAAATTTCTATTTGTTTTTACTGGTGTCAGTATTCCTTGTAAAACTGCCAGTTTGTTTCCCTGGTTGTCACAATATGGCGGAAATTCAGGGCCAAAGTACCACCAAAGTAAACTCCTACCAGTAAAAAGGAAAATCTGATTTTATCGTCTTTTATAATTGGAAATTTTTTAATAATAAGACGTTTAAATAAGTTGAAAATTTCTATATAAATCTACTGGTGGAAGTTTCATCTGGCGGTAAACAACTCCTGCGATAGCGGTTACAGTTGAAGCTTCACTATTTTAAGGCTATGTCAGTTCCTCCTTATTAATAGTTCCATGGTATGAAAATGGTGATCTTCAAAATTCTATTTTGGCATTTCACTGGCAATCCTGGTCACTATAAGGATTTAATGCAAAAATCTTTACTATCTAACAAAATGTTCACAAATATTGGTTGGATTTTTTTTTAATAGGTCTAACAAGTTATTTTTCAAATATATAACACGTATACATATTCTTCCAGACAACGATTTATCAAAAATGTTTGCAAAAAACATCCCGTAGGCAAACCGAAGGATTTAGAACGCGCCTTCAGTCAATGTTATTTCAAAAGAGGTAGGTTGATAAAGGCTATTTTTCGCCCATCATACACGCGAAAAAAAAGTCTTGGATTCCGAAAATTGTTCAATGTCTTTGTATGCTTAAAGATATGTATTTTTGTTTAATATAAGATTTACGTGAGAAATAAAACAATAATTGATAGAAATTATAGCCCGAAAATAGACTGATTTGGTTTTTTCCTGCATTTTTTTTTTTTTTTTTTTGTACCTTTGAATTACTTTTTTAAAGAAGCGTTCAATGAACCAAATTAATTTTGACATGTAATGATACTACTCTTTATAAGCTTTTATATGAGCATAATTTATTTTGGTTCAGTGAGCGCTTCTACCTATTAGAGAAAAAAAAATGTTTCGTGCGAGAATATTAGATGCACTGCTATCGGAGCACGTTCAGATTTGTTTTGCCGAGCTCAAAAAATATTTACTTTGTTCAGATGTCAATATTGTTTTCTAAAACTGTTACTGTAAATATTTATTGAAGTCAATTAATGCTTGGAAGTCAGTGTGATTGTTGTAAAATCTGGCGAAAAACAAATAGTGATTTTCGTATCTGTTTCTGATAGAAAAGTTATATCGATACTTAGATGTTCTAAAAACTGCGATCTACAGAGTGGTTCTAAGTTGTGCTTTAAAAGCAGATCATATGTATTTCGTGTACTTCGGGATCGAAATACTCCTATTTTTTCTCCTGTGGTAACAATAGGAGATTATGCGTCAACGAGTACTGCCGACGACACCACAAATAAGTAACCTAATATACATTTATCAATACCTCGTTGTCGCAACTCTAACACTTGTTGTATGATATAAGTATCTGTAAAGGTTAAAAAGTCATCGTGACTGTACCAAAAACAGTTCAAACTCAAGCCTTTATAGAAACTAAAATGTATATTTCGTCAGGATAATGATGCTGTAAAAGTCATACTACGGGATCGGTATTCAGTAAATTAGCTCAGCGAGCTTTACGCCCTGTATTAAGAATACATCGATGTATGAAAAAGATATTGGAAAGTCTTTTAAACAATATCTAATATGTAGCAAAGAAGAGAGGCCTCGATTTTGACACACGGGGAACACCTTTCCGAGATCGATTACTATACTCTCATGGGTGTATCCATGTCTCATTTTAACTATATTTTTGAATTAGTAAAGTCCAAAATGTGTTCCTCGAAAAAGAGGTCATCTTGTACTTGCTTGACAGTGTTATTTGAAAAGCTTAGAACTGGTCTCTTTAATGGTGTTCTTACCACATTATTCAATATAAGAAAAAGAATAAAATCTTCTGAGCAACATGCATGCCAGGCTTTGACTGAGAACTTTGTTACACTACATCTTGAAATGGAAAACAGAACACAGGTTATTGAAAAATATACGAGGCCATTAGCAAGATTATTTTTTCCGGATGGCGACAATTATACTGTGATACTTGTTGCTGATGGCACGTACATTTATATCCATAAGAGTGTGACCTATTCCTTCCAGAGACGATCTTTCTCGTTACATAAATAAAGGCATTTGGTTAAGCCTATGATGTACGTCACTACTTCAGGTTACATTTTGGATGTCTTCAGATATTATTTCTCGGATTCAAATAACAATGACGCTAACATAGTACTTACACATATATTTAAAAAAGATGTACACAATATCAAAGAGTGGCTGAAGCGAAATGATGTTATGATTGTTGATAGATGCTGCCGGGATTGTTTGGAACTTCTGCAAGAAATGGATCTCGAACAGGAAATGCCCAGATTCTTAAATAAACAACAACAGTTTTCACCAGAGTTGCTAAGGAGACACGTTTTGTAATTAAAGTTTGATTGTTCAACACAAAAGTGCTAAAAACTATAATACTTGGATAAAAACTTACCGAAGCAACATCACACAGTGGTACTGTCAATGTAAAGTAGGCGCAATTGTCGTAGTGTACTATGCATATGCTGCTTCCGTATCATGGTTTCTGGCTTACTGGCGCCATAACTCAACAAAAGTTTTAAAAAACCAAGTCTTGAATATGCTCATATACTACAAGACGTTGCCGCTGGATGGTCTAGTAGTGATTCGGCTGAAGAAATCAAGGAGGAAGAATAATCTAAATCATACTGCCAAAAGTGTCTGAAACTGTATGATTATTTTCGGTTATTGATTATTTCCGATATTTCATATATTGAAATAATAGTCTTTATAAGCTCTATTCATCTTAATTTTGCATTTAGTGTTGCATTTACTGTTGATTATATGGATTGAAACTAATGACAATAGTGTTTATGTTCATTAATGTTCATAATACTTACTTAATTACTGTAAAAGCACTTATTTTCGGGAGCCGTAATTTTCGCGAAAACTTTGATATCTGTTATTTCGTGAGCTGAAAATTTCGCGAGGTTTATACGAACTCAACCGAAAGTTGAAAAATCCCGAAACTACCTAAATAGAACCCCTTTTGCATAAGGCATTTTAAGGAACTTCCTTTTGTCCTGACACAATGGCTCGATACATCGAGGATATTCTTGTACTTCATTACGAAAAGCAGAGAGAACTTCTCGGGCTAGTTCCAGTACAACCTGGTGTAGCATTGTTCGACATTTTTAAGGTACACCAAGATCCTCTTATTCTGGCTGAACTAGAGAAGAGGAATGTTATTCCAATTTTTGTGCCCGCTTCCTGCACAAGAGAGCTCCAGCCTTTGGACGTAAACCGCGTAAAAGCCTGTAACGGCGAGTTCAAGCGTTTGCTCAAGAATGAGTTTATTGAGTGGTATTCTAATGAGCTTAAATTTCTAGAAGAAAAAGAATATGTGGAACTCGGAATATCACGAATAAAAACAATTCACGCTTCTTGGCTTGTGCACACATTTAACGGTGTTGAAACCATAATAATTTTGAATGGCTTCAAACAAGCTGGTATAAATATTGTAAGTGAATGAGCTGCATTCTATTAGTTGTACTATTGTTTTTTATTCAAGAAACAGTTGTATAGTACTCAAGAAATAGTTTTACGTATTCAAGAAATTTTTGTACTTATTTCTTATTTAAGTAACTGTAATCGTTAAATTTTGGATAAATGAAAAAATTCTGATTTTTTATTATTATTTGAGGCGAAAAAAAATATTTCGCGATTTCGACGGATTCGCGAAAATAAGTGGTTTTACAGTATATATTTTATTTTTCACATCAATTATTGAACTTTCATTCAAGATATTATTTTTTCTTATATGTTATGAGGTATACAAATGAAAAAAATGTGTGTCATGTCAAGAGGCTGATGGGCGAAAAATGGCCCTTATCAACCCTCCTCCTTTTATGTTTCTTGCAAACGGCCGAAAAATTTTTAAGGTCCGACCATGGAGGGATGATGTTGCATTAGGTAACAAAGCCGTCCCAAAAGACGACTTTACTTCTTGATCAAGTTAATCTCCGATACCAATAGCATATGTATACTCACGGACAAAGATTAACTTATTATATAAATATTTTTATACTTCTGGTGTGCACAGGTTAAAATATTTCTTATCAAGTATATTGGGATCTTCAATTCCGGCTGATTGTTACAATAATTCTATGGTGGGATACCTTCACTACTCTCCAGAAGTGGTTCAATCGTATGAAGTTCCACTATAAAGAGTCAATGATGTGACTGTCTTGCGATAGAATCGGATCACTTCCGGCCTCTCTCCATACAGTTGTGTTCTATAACAACGTTCGGAGTTGGCGGCAACGCACAGTGTATTGACTGTTTTTGGCCGTGTACACTTGCAAAATATCGATTATCAGGTTTTTGTATTTACTTAGTACCAGTTATTATATTGTTGAATATTATCAGAATGATATTATAATAATATATGTCGCTTGACGAATACAGTCGACGCTCGTTTTTACGAACTCGTAGGGAACACCCAAATAGTTCGTAAAATAGAAAGTTCGTAAAATAGAAAAACACCAAAAATGATATGAATACGTACATTAATTATGTCTATTTTTATCAAACTGCCCCCTCTTCATGGATGAAGCAGTATTTCAAGATTATTTATTATTTAATAAAGTTATACATTTATTTTTAAATATACCAGAAATAAATGCAAATTTATGCACAAAAATAATTTTAGTACACAGAAACATACGTTACCATGCTTTGAAAATATTACATATGAAAACGCAGACTGTATTAGTACTTAGTAGATGAAAATACATAGATGAAAGCATAGATAAAAAATTAGGAATGGAAATAATCATCTTTTTTAGAAAAATCACATTTTGAAAAATATAGGTTTCCATTTTATCTATGGAAACCTTTACTACCTTTACCTTTCACAGTTATTGCTTTCCTTCAAAAAGTGCCTTAGTCCTGACAACCACTACTTGAAATTGTTGCTATGCCCCCTCCCTACGAAAGAGATTGGGGAAAATCAACACATTATTGGACTGCACCTGATGTCTCATTGTACCTGTATAGAGTTTAACTGACGTTGGCACTGCATTCCGATTCTTAAAAAAAAAAAAAAAAAAAAAAAAAAAAAAAATCAGAAGTACGAAAACTGAGTTCGCAAAAAAGAGATTTTCATAATCTGTAGTTCGTAAATGGGAGCGAAAAATTACATTGATTCTATGGGAGCGTATTCGGGACTACTCTATAGTTCGTAAAATCGCAAGTGTTCGTGAAAAAGAGGTTCGTAAAAACGAGAGTCTACTGTATTTCTTTTAAACTTTCCTTTTGTAGCCGGAGATCGCCCCACCAGCGGCTGAGAGGTTCTGCTGCCAAAGCTGGTAGACAGGAGTTGCTGGGTTCGAATCCAATGACGCCCATCGGACTAATCGTTCCGAATTTTCGGTGGTTTTCATCTAACCTTGGATTTTCTTGCGTAAATACGGGTTATGTTCTCTTTGAAAGAACCCCACGGAGGTCACCCCTCCTTCGGGCCCATATCCTAAATGTTGATAATTCGCCGTCATAAAACAACAAATAAACATAGCCGGAGATCACCGGTACTATCCTGTATTCAAGATCTTGCCTCAAACAAGAAATAATACTCCCCGGGAGCGAAAAGTAACCGTTGATTATCTGAAATATTACAATGTATATTATTATCTATATTATAAAGGACAAACGTATCTGTGCGTAACGCCGACGTCATTTTGCGAATGGCAATACTTAACGAAGAAAGGGGATAGCCGGATAAGCATTGGAAACATGCCCTACAATCAAATTTCCTGAATTATTCCCGAGATGTGGCTACATATCTGAAAATATGTTTCCCCTATTATCACCCTATAAATATTGATATTTAATGAAATAAAAATGATTTTTCGATTTTTTTTAAACAGATTTTCTCAAAAACCGCTGCGTGGAATTTCATGCCATTAACTGAGGATATATAGATACCAAAGATGCATAACTAGTATTTTTTGTATAATTTTCTGGTTATAAAAACTGTGTTAAATAGCGAAATAAAAATAAAAATAAAATAAAAATCATATCTTATGGTTATCCGAAAATTTCCATTTTCTTGTACAAAATTCTCCATATGTGCCCATATATTCTATATAAATGCCGAAAGTTTGCTTTGGGTACTACATATAAATATTTACAAAAATGTATATTAAAATTATTGAAATTTATTTTAAGGCATTATTTAGGGCGGAGCTACTTAACTTCGACATCCGAAGCATTTTTGGAACAAAGCTAGCAGACAATATGTCAACTGATGTATTTTAGATTCCATTAAGCATGTAAGCCATGTTTTTCAACTTCATGTTCATTTTGATATCGACAGCGTTGAGAATGTTGCTCATGTGTTCATTAAAATTTAAATACAGCAATTCTGTAACTGTTTATTCGAAAAATTCTTCGGATGTGGAAGTTGAGTAGCTCCGCCCCAAATAACGCCTTAACACTAGAACGCCCGGAAATTTTACCTAAGCTTCATAAAAATATTTCACATCAGAATTTTTATTTAAAATTATTTAACTGATTTATTTAATGTATTTCTGTGTCGTTTAAATTTAACTAATTTTATGAAAAAATTTCTGGCTCCAATTTACATTTAATCATTTGGTCGGAGTCGATTCGACTCCTTCCGGGCGTTCTAGTGTTAAAACGAATTTCAATCATTTTTATATACATTTTTGTAAATATTTATATGTAGTATCCAACACAAACTTTCGGCATTTATATAGAATATGCGGGCACATACGGGGAATTTTTTACAAGAAAATGGTAATTTTCGGATAACCATAAGATATGATTTTTATTATTTTTTATATTTATTTCGCTAATTGAGACAGTTTTTATAAACAGAAAATTATACAAAATTACCAGTTATGTATCTTTGGTATTTATATATCCTCAATTAATGGCATGAAATTCCGAGCAGCAGTTTACGAGAAAACCGTTTTTTTTTTTTAAATTGAGAAAACATTTTTATCTCATTAAATATCAATATTTATAGTGTGATAATAGGGGAAATATATTGTCCGATATGTAGCCACATCTGGGAAAAAAATCAGGAAATTTGAGTGAAATGCATGTTTCCAATGCTTATCCGGCTATGCCCTTTCGGTTTTGCAATTTTCGGATACTGCAATTATTTAAACTTCTAAGTTTCTAAACATCGTACATTTTCAATTTTTACACCGTCGTGTAGAGGGGGGGGGGGGGATTTTCTATCAAATGCAATCTGTTTAAACACTGTATCTGAAATTACTCATTTTTTATGGCTTTTAAATTAATTCAGGGTTCGTGAGCCTCAAGGGATTCAGGGGAATTTAAGTGTTTCAATACTAGAAATTTCATAATCTACCGGTCGCTATACCTGAAGATAGATTTTTTTCCATTAATTAAGGCAAAAATTACTTTACAAGAATTCTGGCAAAATGTGCTTGAAAGTCCTTGAGGAATACGAACGCTGTAATTTTCAAGCATGAATCTTTAAAAATCTATCGCGTGCAGGCTCTATTTTCGGAAGAATAATAACCCATTATAACTTTAAGTAATATAAATAGTTTCAACAATATAAATATGTCTCCGGCTAATATTGCATAACGAAATTATAAAATTAATAAAAGAAAAAAAAAAGTAATTTATCAAATTACAACGACCATTTTGAAAACGATTTTTTCGAAGACTGAAATTTAACACATAAAAAATCGCACGGAGTTGATCCTATATTACGTACGCCATGAATTAAACATTAATAGTGTTAAGACACGTAAAAATTGCAAACCAACAAAATCGCCTGCGACCCGTCAGATTTCATAAAACTTAAGTATTATCCACCTGAAACTTACGTAAATATCCAAGCATTTCATTGGCTGTTCGGGAAAAGGCGTTTCAATTGTCAGATTTCTTGGAAATCTGACGGCCAATTTTAAATGAAATTTCATTCTTAAACTTCTAAACATCCGAGAATATTACTTTTTACACCGTCGAATAGAGAAAAAAATGTACTTTTAAATGCAATTTGTTTGAAAGTTGTATCTCAATTTGTTTCTGAGTTATTAATTTTTTTTGGTAGTTTTTATTACTTTTTTGTCATAGTGGCAACAGAAGGTATCCATCGTTGTTGAAATTGAAGGGAGATACAGATTACTATATAGACCAATCACAAAACGAATAAAATGTAGATTAAACCAATGAAAACCTTCAGATATGCTTTTGATTTCCCATCCTGACGACAACAATAACCATTTTCCAAATGGTTAAAAAGTTTAACATCTATGTAATGTAAAAATTTCAAGCTTTGGCCGGCCGAATAGGGGGGGGGGGTGGATTCTTGCTACCAAATATAATTTGTTTGAAAACCCAAACTCATTTTACGTTTTAGCAGCCTTAATCACATTTTTAATTAGTAGTAAATGTTTTAAAAAGCTATAACAAAAAATATAATTAATAATAATTGCGAAAGGTAACCCCTTTTTCTTGAAATAATTGAAGAAATGAAAGTAGAGATTACAGAAGAGATTACAGAAGAAAAGTAAATAAATGAGAAAAAAAGTCATCTTTGTTTTTTAAAAAAATATTTGGGAGTTCAGCATTACATTTTCTGCCTTACTTTCGCTCTTTTTAACCCTTTGCAGTTTTTATAGCATTAAATATAACGAAGAGCTAGGAAATAAAAACTAAGGAATGAAACATAATTTTTCACGTTCATTTTCACGGAGAAACTTATTCTATTTCTTAAAAATTCGTCTGCCGACAAATTGCCATCTTCAAATATTAGACAGTCGGTTTTTTTATAATTAATATTGAACCGTTGAAGCTGGACAAAAATAAATTTAATCTTTTGGCATATATCAATAGAATTATTGTTTATATTTCAACCAAATAAATTTAAAGAAGCAACACCGATTTTCAAATAGCTTTTTCTTAAAGACGAAACGCTTAAAATTTATTACAAAACCACTCTAGGCAGAACGACTAAGCGTGAAAAATTTCATTTGTTAAGCATTTAATTTAATTTACAAATATGAAATGTTTCTTTCTAGGTTCACAAAATGACATTATATTTGTCAAATTTCGTCAAAATGATTTCGGTTGCATTTCAGCAGTTTCGAAATATTAAAAGTCAAATTTTAAAAGGACACGGTGTTTTTTACAAATGAATTTTCAAAAAGTGCAATTTACTTTCAGAAGCTTCTAGCCTACATTAGTCTAACATGATTTACTTACTACTTGAAATTCAGTATTTAATCAAATTAATGTTAAACGAAGGTAGACTGAAAAGTAATGCACACATGCTCGTAAAGCACGAATAGAAACAAATAGCAACATCGGATAAAAAGTACATTAAGTAACCAATTTCTGCTGAAACCGTATTTTTACATTGTTTCTTTATTAACACATTCACGACGGGAAAAAAAAAAAAAAGAGAACTCGGCAGAATCCCAAAACAGCCGAGACACCTGATTTTGGCGATTTTTCAAGACTCGCCAAGCATATACGCACGCCAACCGAATTATCGGCAACCTAGAAATTCTCACCAATCACAATGCCTGCGCGTAATAAAGTTCCTAAGACCATTCTTTTCATAAAATAAATATTCTACAAAGGAATATAAAAAAATTTGCAATTACTTACATTTTACTCCTGATTATTTTCTGTTTTTCGATCTTTTCACTCCGAATTTTCAGATTTTAACAACTTTTTCACAATGTAAACAAAAAATATTCAAAATTCCATATACACCAATTTCTAACACACATAATACAATACTCATCAATTAAAACCAATGAAAATTCACATCTTTACTTCTTTAAACGAACGAAACGTTTAACGAAAGTCATTTAATCCTATAAAGAGGTTCTAATATTAAGCTAATTTAAAAACAAATCATACATTCGAAACATCCAAACAAAAAAAGAATTCTTTCTCCCTGCCAGATGGCGCGCGCTGCGGCAGACGATTCAGAAATTACAGGATTTCAAACCTTTTCTCAAATTAAGCTCAATGTTTCGATCTTATAAAGTACACTTCTACATGAGAAATACTTTTTTGTCCCTTAAAAATCAGTTTAAAAGAAATATTTACGCATTAAAAAAATTACAAGAAATGAATTTTAAAAGCGCATTCCGTATATTTATACGAAGTTATAAATTGAGACTTATTTTATTCACGTGTTTTACAGATATTGTTTATTTCAATAATTAGTACCGTACACTTATCAAATATTTTATGCGCGACGTCAAACGAATCCATAGAGATAAACGATTTTCTCAAAGTGCACATCCAATGATTCAAATTATGATTTAATAATAACTTTTAAATTATTAATCTGATGTCATAATGCTATTTAAAATGCCTTCCTAGATTAGAAATAGATTTGATTACTTAAAAATTCGTATAAAACGTTTACTTTCGCATTACAAAAATAATAAAAAAAAAAGCAATTTTAACATTTTACAAAAGAGATTTGTACAAATTTCTTTAGATTTTACAACTTCCGTTCCTGAATTTTGCAAATATATTTTATTTCTAAAATTTATTATGGACAATTATCAAACATTTCAATTTCTCTAATTTAAAACTAAAGCACGTATGAGCACTGCAGCTCATTAAAACAACCAAAAGAACATCACTAGACACACGAACCTCGCTGTGCAGCGATATCTGAAATGGAGGAAACTCGTCGATGCAGCGATCAGTAACGCGCGTATGAGCGCTGCGCGCTCATAAACCGAAAAAAAAATCACTGGATGCACGAAACTCGCTGTGCAGCGATCTCTAAAATGCACGATACTCGTCAATGTCGCTATCTATAAAATGCAGGAAACTCGTCGATGTAGCGATCAGTAACGCACGTATGAGCGCTGCGCGCTCATAAATCGAAAAAAACATCACTGGACCCACGAAACTCACTGTGCAGCGATCAGTAACGCACGTATGAGCTCTGCGCGCTCATAAACCGAAAATACAAGACTGGATGCACGAAACTCGCTGTGCAGCGATCTCTAAAGTGCACGAAACTGGTCGATGCCGCGATCTCTAAAATTCAGAAAACTCGTCGATGCAGCGATCAGTAACGCAAGTATGAGCGCGCAGCGCTCATAAACCGAAAAAATCCTCACTGGATGCACGAAACCCGCTGTGCAGCGAACTCTAAAATGCACGAAACTCGTCGATGACGCGATCTCTAAAATGCAGGAAACTCGTTGATGCAGCGATCAGTAACTCAAGTATGAGCGTTGCGCGCTCATAAACCGAAAAAAAACATCACTGGACGCACGAAACTCGCTGTGCAGCGATCTCTACAATGCATGAAACTCGTCGATGCAGCGATCAGTAACGCGCGTATGAGCGCGCAGCGCTCATAAACCGAAAAAATCCTCACTGGATGCACGAAACTCGCTGTGCAGCGATCTCTAATATGCACGAAACTCGTCGATGCCGCGATCTCTAAAATGCAGGAAACTCGTCGATGCAGCGATCAGTAACGCACGTATGAGCGCTGCGCGCTCATAAACCGAAAAAAACATCACTGGATGCACGAAACTCGCTGTGCAGCGATCTCTAAAGCGCACGAAACTCGTCAATGCCGCGATCTCTAAAATGCAAAAAACTCGTCGATGCAGCGAACAGCAACGCAAGTATGAGCGCTGCGCGCTCATAAACCAGAAAAAAGGCACTGGACGCACGAAACTCGCTGTGCAGCGATCTCTAAAATGCATGAAACTCGTCTATGTAGCGATCAGTAACGCGCGTATGAGCGCTGCGCGCTCATAAACCGAAAAAACATCACGAGACGCACGAAACTCGTTGGGCAGCAATCTCTGAAATGCATAAAACTCGTCGATGCAGCGATCATAAACGCACGTATTAGAGCTGCGCGGTCATAAACCGAAAAAAATAACTGGATGCACGAAACTCGCTGTGCAGCGATCTCTAAAATGCAAGAAACTCGTCGATGTAGCGTTCAGTAACGCACGTATGAGCGCTGCGCGCTCATAAACCGAAAAAAACATCACGGGACGCACGAAACTCGCTGTGCAGCAATCTCTAAAATGCACGAAACTCGTCGATGCCACGATCTCTAAAATGCAGGAAACTCGTGGATGCAGCGTTCAGTAACGCACGTATGAGCGCTGCGCGCTCATAAACCGAAAAAAACATCTTTGGATGCACGAAACTAGATGTGCAAGCGATCTCTAAAATGCATAAAACTCGTCGATGCCGTGATCTCTAAAATGCAGGAAACTCGTCGATGCAGCGATCAGTAACGCACGTATGAACGCTGCGCACTCATAAACCGAAAAAAACATCTTTGGATGCACGAAACGCGCTGTGCAGCGATCTCTAAAATGCACGAAACCCGCCGATGCCGCGATCTCTAAAATGCAGGAAACTCGTCGATGCAGCGTTCAGTAACGCACGGATGAGCGCTGCGCGCTCATAAACCGAAAAACAACATCACTGGATGCACGAAACTCGCTGTGCAGCGATCTCTAATATGCAGGAAACTCGTCGATGCAGCGATCAGTAACGCACGCATGAGCGCTGCGCGCTCATAAACCGAAAAAAAAACATCACTGGAGGCACGAAACTCACTGTGCAGCGATCTCTGAAATGCATGAGACTCGACGATGCAGCGATCAGTAACGCGCCTATGAGCGCTGCGCGCTCATAAACCGTAAAAAAACATCTTTGGACTCACGAAACTAGATGTGCAAGCGATCTCTATCATGCATAAAACTCGTCGATGCCGCGATCTCTAAAATGCAGGAACCTCGTCGATGCAGCGTTCAGTAACGCACGTATGAGCGCTGCGCGCTCATAAACCGAAAAAACATCACTGGATGTACGAAACTCGCTGTGCAGCGATCTCTAAAATGCACGAAACTCGTCGATGCCACGATCTCTAAAATGCAGGAAACTCGTCGATGCAGCGTTCAGTAACGCACGTATGAGCGCTGCGCGCTTATAAACCGAAAAAAAATCACTGGATGCACGAAACTCGCTCTGCAGCGATCTCTAAAATCACGAAACTCGTCGATACCGCGATCTGTAAAATGCAGGAAACTCGTCGATGCTGCGTTCAGTAATGCACGTATGAGCGTTGCGCGCCCATAAACCGAAAAAAAACATCACTGGACGCACGAAACTTGCTGTGCAGCGATCTATGAAATGCATGAATCTCGACGATGCAGCGATCAGTAACGCGCGTATGAGCGCTGCGCGCTCATAAACCAAAAAAACATCACTGGATGCACGAAACCCGCTGTGCAGCGAACTCTAAAATGCACGAAACTCGTCGATGCCGCGAATCTAAAATGCAGGAAACTCGTCGATGCAGCGTTCAGTAACGCACGTATGAGCGCTCGCGTGCTCATAAACCGAAAAAAACATCACTGGATGCACGAAACTCGCTGTGCAGCGATCTCTAAAATGCACGAAACTCGTCGATGCCGCGATCTCTCAAATGCAGGAAACTCGTCGATGCAGCGGTCAGAAACGCACATATGAGCGCTGCGCGCTCATAAACCGAAAAAAACATCACTGGACGCACGAAACTCGCTGTGCAGCGATCTCTAAAATGCATGAAACACGTCGATGTAGCGATCAGTAATGCGCGTATGAGCGCTGCGCGCTCATAAACCGAAAAAAAATCACTGGATGCACGAAACTCGCTGTGCAGCGATCTCTAAAATGCACGAAATTCGTCGATGCCGCGATTTCTAAAATGCAGGAAACTCGTCGATGCAGCGTTCAGTAATGCACGTATGAGAGCTGCGCGCTCATAAGCCGAAAAAAAACCATCACTGGATGCACGAAACTGGCTGTGCAGCGATCTCTAAAATGCATAAAACTCGTCGATGCAGCGATCAGTAACGCACGTATGAGCGCTGCGCGCTCATAAGCCGAAAAAAAAAACCATCACTGGATGCACGATACTCGCTGTGCAGCGATCTCTAAAATGCACGAAACTCGTCGATGCCGCAATCAGTAACGGCTCTAACACCAAAGAAATAAAATCATCACTGGTTGCCCAAAAATCGCATTGCAACAATTTCTCAAATGCGCAAAACGCGTTAAAGTTGCGTTTAATAACGCACTAATCAAACTATTAAAATATATATAAAATTGTACAGAAATACCCGATAAAATTTTCAAATTCTTTTTTCAATATATAAATAATGCGTAAATATTAAGTTGTTTTTTAACAAATGAAAAAGTATTTCTGATATAGAAATGCCCTTTCAATAACATAAATATGTCATCTTAATGTTCTAAATGTTATTTAAAAGTCATAATTTAAATCATTGACTTTTTAGTTTCAAAAAAGCATACACAGTAGCTCACAAATATCTCACAAATCTACCTCACTATTTATTCAAATAAACAATATCCGTAAAATACATGAATATAAAACATCGAAATAAAAATTAATTCATACAAATATACGTCGCAAGCTTTTAAAATATAAACACAAAATTCACGTATCAAACTCATTTCAAACAGGTAGTATTTCATGCGAAATCTCCCTAAAAACTCAACTATCTAATACACAACAATCCAACATATCCCATTAACGCGATCCAAATTCAAGAACAAACCATTGTAGGCGTGGAAAAAATTTACGAAACGAACTGGTAATAACGAAAATCCATTTATCGCCTCGCCAAATTCAACGATGCCAAGTGTCTCGGCTGTTTTGGGATTCAGCCGAGAACTCTCGTCTTCATTCAAAAAATAATCGTTGACTAAGGGCGTGGCTTCTACTTTACAGAAAATGCATTTATATCATGCTGTCCACATTTTTTTTTCAGATTGTAAGACCTTTTATCTTAAATTCGTACATTGAAAAGTATTTATCTGTGCATAAACTTGGGAAACCTATCTAGAACATCAATTTACAAAATACTTCCTGACCAGGGAGGAGCTTTTACTGTTTTAAAATTCAGATTTGATAAAAAATGCCCGTCGGCAATGTGTTAACATAGAATTTTTTTTCGAGTAAAAAAGTCTTTAAAGTTTTTACTGGCTTATTTCGCAGAAACAGCACTTATTTTAAAGCTCTTCTGTAATGAAATTAAGCATAAGAAAATTCTTCCTAAAAGATCTGCGAAGATTTTCTTGATAAGTTAAATATGCATAATTAGTATGAATAATTTCTAATAAATGACACATTATCTTTTTAAACAAATAGTCATCTGAACGCTGGAACTTTATCTATCACATTTAAAATTTCATTTTTTTTGCATTTCATTCATTTAGCACAAATTTTGTCACAATTTAAATGTTTATAACTCTGATGATACAAATAATAACCATAACTTTATTTTTTAAAATAATAATTTTAATTTAAATATCCCTTATAATGGCATTGGTTACTCAATATTGCAAATACATGTCGCGGAATCATTCTTCCGTTTTCGAGGCGTGATTCCGACTACGGAAGGTTGACGGTTATCCTCGACTACGAAAGGTTGAGGACTATCACCGACAACAAAAAAATCTCACGGGAAAATTTAAAGGAAAAAAAAATGTCAAGCTACACATATTACTAATAGCATTAATTTATAAACTCACACCAGAAATATAATAGCGTTTATTTAATTGAATAAATATTAGCTGTAACCCTTATTGTAGCTTAAACTAAACGCTTTTTTATTTATGACACAAGGTCGACTATTACGTCGGCTTTGGCACTGATTTCAATGTTAAACCCACATACTATGACATGATACTCCCTCTGTCCCAAATTAGAAGTTACATTTGATTATTTTGTACTGGTTATTCATACTGATGATTTTATGATTGCGTTTCAACATTTTCCTGAGATATCAGGGTGCTATGCTATCAATCAACTACATTTACTTACCTAGCATTCCTTTAGTTTCTCCTTATATAAGTACCAAATTAGTTTAAAAAATCCAGGGTTCGCACGCTCTTAAGCCACGCCCCATTTTGTATGAATTCTTCCATCAGTCACATAAAACTAACTTCTAGCTAATGAATTTTTAATTCTTTAGGAAGAAAATGATCTTTATGGTATACTGGTGGTAGAGTCCTTACAAAACGGTGTCGATCTACTAAACTGCATCGGAAGTTATTTATGACTCCACCCACTTGATATGTGGTAACTAATTTGTGACAAAATTTTCGACCTAAATATCGCAACTAATTTGGGACGGAGGGAATATTAAAAATTTATTGGTAAGTAGCAAAACCTAACGTAACCTAATTTAAACACATGAAAATTTACCAAATATGATGCAATAACCATTTACAGACAAAAGATACAAAAATACAGCTAAATAAATTTGAACATATGAAAAAACAATTGAAAGATCTATTGGATGGATGTAGAAGTAAGCTTATATTGTATATATACATATATATGCGTGTGTGTGTGTTTCTTGTACCTTTTCAACCTAAAATAATATATATATATTTCAAAAATCTTCAACAGACAGTTTGGTTTTTTATTCAGTTTTACGTATGCTTCTAAATTTTACAAAAAGTTTTCCATATTCGTACAATCAATAAAATAGTAATACTACGCATTCTCTTTAAAATGTATTTAATTAAAAATTAATTCAAATTAAATTTTAGTATAAATTCCAAAATTTTATGATAGTATTAACCCTTTCAGGGGCAAGGTATTTCTATCCGCAAAATGCTGAAATGAGTGAATGGTACCAGAATTTACAAACAAATTTTTTTCAAAATATGCAAAAGCTTTATTTCACGTACGTAATAAATAGAAAATTTTATTCCAACATTCTGGTGCTAATGTGCCATTTAGGGATTAAAATTAAGTTGTTCAAAAATGAACCAATGGATTTGAAGGGGTTAAATAGATAATCAACAAATTTTATATGCATAAGTTATGTGTAAAATTATTTCTCTGTATCGAGAATATTTTTGACATTGAAATAATATTAGTGAAACTTTATGAGATCTTAAATATACATATTTCTTTTTATATATTTTTTAAAAATAAACTTTGCATGCTAAAAATATATTCCTCATTAAAACAAGAAAAAAACTTATCATTAAAATAATTCCGTTGTTTCTTACAAAATATGCAGCTATATAAAAGATTGTACTATATTAATTTTTCTACTATAGTAATTATAAACTAAACGCATTTTAATGAAATCATTAAACATTTTTATACTGTGTCATAAAAACGTACTCCCTCCGTCCCAAATTAGTTGTCACATTTGGATTGAAAATTTTGTCCCAAATTAGTTGTCACATTTCAAGTAGGTGGAGTCATAAATAACTCCCAATGCAGTTTATTAGAGCAACACCAGTAAAATTATATTGCAATGAATAAAACATGGTAACTAGGTGTTGGAAATAACGTTAACTTGAATGTTAACTAATGGAAATAAGGGGTGACGAAATTACAATTATGAATAATAATTTAGCGAGTCACCAAAAGAAGGAAATGAAGAGCTTAACGCTATATTGCAATTTTTATTGCAACATTGGAAAAATGATAAACTGAGCCATGGTTCTGTAAATGCTGCAGCGATGAAATTTAATGTTCATCGTAGAACAATATCCCGTTTGTAGAAGCAGGCAAAGACGTCAAAAATAACAGATGATGGAGTTTACAATGTAAAGTCACAAAAAAACGGTAAATGCGGACGAAGAAAAAAAGATTTTTCTCAGTAATTGAGCAAAATCAAAGATATCACAAAAAAACAGTAAATGCGGACGAAGAAAAAAAGATTTTTCTCAGTAATTGAGCAAAATCAAAGATATCCCAATAAAACGAAGACAATCACTTCGGAATTTATCATGTACTGTCAGCGTTCCTAAATCAATATTACACAGAATTCTCAAGGAGGGAAAAGTTTTGAAGCATATTTCATCCACCATTAAGTCAAAAGTTTAACAGAATAAAATAAGCTGGACAGAATTCGATTTTGCTTACAGCATGTTCAAACTAATGGATGTTTTTCGGAAATGTTGGATCGTATTCATATCGACGAAAAATGGTTTTATATTACGAAAACCAGTAATTCATTTTACATCACCCTAGATGAAACTGAACCTTCGAGGCATTGCAAAAGCAAAAGGTTTATCACCAAAGTAATGTTTATGGCAGCGGTGGACAAACCAAAATGGAACTCGAATACAAACGAAATGTTTGATGGAAAGATTGGAATATGGCCTTTTGTTTAGTCAGAACTTTCAAAAAGAAACTCGAAAAATCGTGCAAAAGAACTGCTGTGACAAAAGTTGTAGAAATTGTTAACAAAGAAGAAATCCGAAAAATGATTATAGAAAAAGTTTTACCGGCTATACGTGAAATATTTCCAACTAGTGAAAAATCGAGTCCTATATACAGACAACAGGACAATGCGAAACCTCATATGGCAGTGGATGATCCCAGTATCACAGAAGAATGTTTAAAAGATGGATGGAACTTGCAACTACAATGTCAACCTCCGAATAGTCCGGATTTAAATGTACTTGATGTCGGGTTTTTTAATGCAATACAGTCATTGCAACATCAAATGCCCACAAACAATACTGACAACTTAATTGATGCTGTTGAAACCGCTTTTTAAAATATGGAAGTGGAAAAGATTGAAAATGTATTTTTAAATTTGCTAACATGTATGGACAACATTATGCTGTCAGGCGGAGACAACTGTTACAAAATAACTCATCTCAAGAAAGAAAAACTTCGCTGTCAAAATCTTCTACCGCGAAACCTGATATGTAAACCTGAAGCAATATTATTTTGAAAAAATTCCTTAAAAATCAGTTAAAATTGTATTATTTGCTATTAAAATAATCACAACTTGGTATTTTCATTCTCATTTTTTCCACAAATATAGCACTTATTTTGTGACAAAATTTTCAAAGCAAATTTACAGGGTTCGCACGCTCTTAAGCCCCGTCCCATTTTCTAAGGATTCTACAACAAATATACCAGACACATATGGTAAGTCAGGCACACGTGGTACTAGACAAACATAGAAATATAATGTTATTCCTAATAAATTCACGATTCATTAACTAGAAGATAGTTTTATGCGAATCATTACAAAATGGGGAGTGGCTTAAGAGTGTGCGAACCCTGGATTTTTAAAAAAATATTTTGTACTGATTTAAGGTGGTGAGGAGGGTAAGTAAATGTTGATGATTGATAGCATGGCATACAGAAATCTCAGAAAAATGTTCAAACAAATTCATAAAATCATCAATAGCAATAATCGGTACAAAATTATTCAAATGTGACAACTAATTTGGGACGGAGGGAGTATAAACTATTCAAACTTTAGTACATTTTTATGATGAAAATAAATGTAATATATAATAAAAACAGTCAACAGGCTGTTTATTTAATTTATCCGAACATTTTCGTAAGGTATTTTCTATAAAAATGTACTGAAATATTACAAGCATAACATACTCATATGTTTTTAGGTAGATTTCGTATGAAATACTACCTCTTACAGTCTCCCCTATATTGAAATTTCTGAAACATTTTTGCAGATCTACCCCGATCATGATCCCTAGAACCCAAAACCACCCTCGTTAAAAAACTTTATATATATATATATATATATATATAGATATATACATATACACACCGAAGAGCCAAAACATTATGACCATCAACACATATTGCAATGAATTCGCCTGGATGACGTGGAGGGCACATAATCAGGTGGGAATGGTATTTAAATGCTCCTAGGGAATCTGAGGAATCATCTTTGCGTTTACTTTTTCTTGTGATGGTAAAGGTTGCTGATCTAAACGACTTTGATAGATGGCAGAATTCAGTCACCCGACGACCAAGAACGAGTTTCTTCGAAACTGCACATCCTCATGGGTTTTTCGTAAGATATCGTTGTTAGTACTTAAACAAAGTGGATGAATGAAGGTGGAACCATCAGTAGAAGATATCGCGTTGGACGTTTAGGCGTTATCAAATAAAAACTACGTCAGAGACTCTCCCTTTTGGTAAAGGAAAATCGGCATCAGACACTTGTTCAACTGACATCCCAACACAAAACAGGTTGAAATAGAATTCTTTCGGGGTACATAGTTCAGCTGACACTGTTGAATGTGCGGCTACTCAGGAAATGTCCCATTCATGTGCCTTTGTGGACCAAGCATCATCGCCAAATGCTCCTACTCTAGGACCGAAGACATCATGACTGGACTATGGATCACAGGGAGAGAGTTGCCCCGTCAGGTGAAACACGAATCATCCTTCAACACGTCGATGACCATGTTAGGTACGCCGTCTTCTAGGCGAACTATTACTCCTCCTATTACAACAGGTCATACACAGAACGATGGTGGCGATATTAAGCTTTGGGGAACTTGGGCGTCTCTTGGACATATGGTTGTGGTAGAATAGACCATGAAAGCCGCGGATTATCTGAACATCATTGCGAACCATTTGCACCTTTACATGGAGTCTGTCTTCCGAATGGAAGTGATGTCTTCTAGTAAGATAACGCTCCCTGTCACAAAGCTCGAATTGCGCTCGAGTAGTTCCAGGAACATAATACTGAATTTTAGTTAAGGTCCTAGCCTCCTAAATTGGCAAATCCTAATCCAATAGAGCATATTTCCAGTGTCATGTAACGGCACCCCTAGAGCTCAAAAATGACCATTTTCAAATATCCCGGATATGCATGATCGCTGTTTGTACGTCGGGTACAATATATCTCCGGTCATCTACCAAGGATTTTTGGAATCCATGACAAAACGGGTTGCAGCTGTTTTGCGGGCCAAAGGTGGCCAACGCATTATTAGGTAGGTGGTCATAATGTATTGGCTCTTCAGTGTATATCACTTTCTTCTGGACACGATAACTTCCACAATTCTGCACAAATCTCTTCCAAACTGATACATAAAATCAAGGGCATAAAATCTCGGTCAGGTTCGTTAATAGGCAAAATCGGACCAAGGGGATGCAAATAGGGAGGGTTTTCTGAAAACCGAAAAAAACCCACAACTTCTTAATTTTTTTTGAAAAGTTAGGAACTTTGAGTGAAAGGCATGTTTCCAATGCTTATCCGGCTATGCCCTTTCGGTTTTGCAATTTTCGGATACTGCAATTATTTAAACTTCTAAGTTTCTAAACATCGTACATTTTCAGTTTTTACACCATCGTGTAGATGGGTGGGGGTGATATTCTATCAAATGCAATCTGTTTAAAAACTGTAACTGAAATTACTCACTTATTATGGCTTTTAAATTAATTCAGGGTTCGTGAGCCTCAAGGGATTCAGGGGAATTTAAGTGTTTCAATACAAGAAATTTCATAATCTACCGGTTGCTATACCTGAAGATAGAGTTTTTTTCCATTAATTAAGGCAAATATTACTTTACAAGAATTCTGGCAAAATGTGCTTGAAAGTCCTTGAGGAATACGAACGCTGTAATTTTCAAGCATGAATCTTTAAAAATCTATCGCGTGCAGGCTCTATTTTCGGAAGAATAATAACCCATTATAACTTAAAGTAATATAAATAGTTTCAACAATATAAATATGTCTCCGGCTAATATTGCATAACGAAATTATAAAATTAACAAAAGAAAAAAAAGTAATTTATCAAATTACAACTACAATTTTGAAAACGATTTTTTCGAAGACTGAAATTTAACACAGAAAAAATCGCACGGAGTTGATCATACATTACGTACGCCATGAATTAAACATTAATAGTGTTATGACACGTAAAAATTGCAGGCCAAAAAAATCGCCTGCGACCCATCAGATTTCATGAAACTTAAGTATTATCCACCTGTGCTGGAAGTGATATCATATAACTGATACAAACACCCTTTATACCACTTCAGCAGGTTGCTATTTTTTTAATGCCATAAAAAAATACTATTATTTATATATTTTGATTATTATTATTATTTTATAAAGTGTGTATGTATATATAGAGTGTGTTCTTACATGTATTTATTTTGATTATTATTATTGTTATTTGATATAAATATACTCATATATGTATTTATGCTGTAAAACCTTAATAAGAGAACGAGTACACAGTCGGATCTTATCTTCGAAGGGGATCTTTTTAGATAGATACGAAGTCTCCAAGCTTAGCAAAAGGTTGACATAAAATGCCAAGCTGAATTTACAACTGGATGTAAGATTATTTATTGGACCTAATAAAGAAGTCGTAAAAGATGGACCACACGGCCGAGGAAAAGAAGGCCCGGGGCCCGGGGTTTGCAGATCCCACGATCACTGACGCTCAGTGGGCGGAGTACTGTATACCCCGAAAAAGTGGAATACCAAATCAGAGGTTTGCGAGAAGGCGGAAGAAGAGCGGGTCGGCAAGACTGACCGACCATTTGACGAAGGGGGCAAAGGACCATCCTCCATATTGTTATTACGAGGTGATGTCGTAAGCGAAGAATGAAGTTATAGTCAGATTAGATCCATTTCTCAACTATGAGGGTTTAATAAAGAGTTGTTCGAGTTCTCAACTGTGATGGTTTAATAAAGAATTGTGCTGTTTCTCAACCATGTTGGTTTTAAAAAGATTTGTTCCAATTCTCAACTGTGATGGTTTAATAAAGATGAGTTCTATTCCACAACAGGGATAGTTAAACCCAGATTTCCTAAGTGTTTCAACGGTGATTTTAACGATGATTACGAGTTATTCGGGTCGTGTTTTCCCGCTAAGGGACGGCCCTAAGATCGACAGTTCTTGGGCATTGCTATCATCGTCGATTTAAATAAATTAGCGAACTGTACCTGGAGTGTGAAAAAATAACACTCAATGAGCAACGGATATAAGTGTGACCTAAAGCTATGAGTAAGCCTCCACTACAGAAGGTATGTGTTATTCAATGTTTTTGTATTCCCATTGTTTTAATAATCTATGTTGTGCTAGGGATGTACAATTTATGGTAACCAAGCAATTAATTAATATTTGTAATAATAATTTAAAAGGTAAACTTAATGCAAATACTAATTAAATTTCGTTCTTTGGAACGCTGGTGTCTTGTGACACAATTCTATTTGTTTTTGTAAATATGTAAATTAACTGTAAATAAACTTTCTGTTTATAGTTAAATTTTGGCTATGTTTTTAATACAACATGAGTCCATTGTTTTACTTTAATGTAAGTTTTATTTCAGATGACAAACTTCCTTAGTATGTTATTTATGCGTAGTTTTGATAGGTTTTGTTTAGATATAACTGCGCGGTCTACACGCTATTTCTTCAATAAAATTACACAACGCAGTTTGGGGCAGTTTTGGAGATGTGTTTTCTCCCTCCTCAATTTAAGATAATTATGGTTAGACTAATTATCAGAAGTAGCCAGGACCTTATTCAATTATTACGATCACAAATGTTTGTTTATAAATTGTAATGTTTTTAAATATCCACTATAATATTTCAGGTATAGTAATTTAGGAGTAGTTAATCTACAATTACTTAATTAATTAATGCACATTACCCATTTCCTTCCCCCCACCTCCAAGATTGGGGTTTACCCTGTCCCCAATCCCATGTATGTTCGGGTAGTTAAGTTGGTGTCGGTATATGGACCTAGATCTGCCCAGCATACAATTTCTTTAACTTGCGTGGTGCCGTTCCTTTTCGGAGCGCCTGGAGTTAGTGTTAATATTACCCGTTATATGGAGTTAATATTATTTTATTATAGTGGTATTTTTAGTCAAAAAAGTAAGAAAACGCGTTACTTATGTTTGCTAACATTAAAGTAAATTCTAAAAATTAGTCTTGGTACCAATGAATTGTATGAATTATTTCTGACTTGTTTTCCCAAAAAGTGTATGGCTCAACGAATTTATATTTTGAAAAAAAAAGTGTTGTCATGAAACAATATTTTGTAATTGAAGTGTAATTTATACTGTGTGTATAGGGAATTTCAGGTTATTATTAGTAGAAAAGTTGCATTTATTAAAAAAAAAATTTTGCAATTACGTTGTGGGAATTTTAAAAATGTTGACGCAATTATTGAAATGAAGAGAGAAAAATCTTTTTCATAAATAAATTGTAATTATTGAAGTATGAAAAGAAAAATCATACAGTATCGAAAAGTAATTCATTGTTGTGTTTAAAATCAGTAAGTAGTGCTGAATATTTTTGAAAAATTATTGGAGTGTTTATTTATGGTACTGAGAAAAATTTATGGATTCTTAGTAGAAAGAATTTATTGATTTATGTGTTATTGTGTATTATTTGTGCATTTTGGGGGAAAAATCACGAAAAGTATTGTGTATTATTGTATTTATGTGTATAGGATTTTAGAAAATTTACTTTATGACAAATAGGTAAAACAAATAGGTATGACAAATACGCAAAAGTAAAGATAAATCTAATTCAGGAGTTAGCACGCGTAAGCAATTAAGACAGGCAGTTAAACAATTAGAATTAGAAAATATGTCTCACGAAAAAGAGGAAAACTCATTATCTCAAGTGTTGAGTTCAATCAACTCTTTTGATATAAAGAAAATTCCTAATGTAAAAATCTATTTAAAAGAATTTGATCAGTTCCTGGATAGGACAAAAATAAAAGAGGACTTTAGGCTACAAATTCTAAAATCAAAATTTGTAGGAGTTGCACATGAAAAATTGGTGCAAGATGACAATTTAAATTCTGAGCAAGACTATGCCAAATTTAAACAGAAAATTTTGGATGTTTTCTCAAAAAGAGAATCGTTTACAGAACATCAGACAAAATTTAATCAAATAAAGCAAAAATCTAATCAATCTGTCAAAGATTTTATAGAGGACTTTATCATTTTGGCCTATAAATATTTACAAACGACAGGATATGACAATAATAAAGGTGCGAAGGATTTTTTTGAATTTATTAAAATAAATAAATTTCTGGACGGAATTTCTCCGAATATTTCTTTAGAATTAAGGAAATTGGATATCAAAGAATTCTCTAAATTATGCGAAAAAGCATTGAACCTGGAAAATGCTTTCAATTCTTCAAAAATTGAACAGGTTAATAATGTGACGGAAAATGTAGAAATTAAAGATACAGTTTATGAGAATTTATTGGAGCAAAACAAAGAACAATAAAACTATATCGCAAAATTGACGGAACAATTGAATTCGTTAAATATAAAGAAAAGTAGTGAAAATAAAGACGAAAGAGTTCAGGAAAATTATTGCGCGATCTGTAAAACTAGTAAGCACGATTTACAGAACTGCTATTTTAATGGTAAAACGAATAACAAAAAACCTAATTTTCTTAGAAAACAGAATTCTGAAAATTTTAATCCTAGAAGTGATTATAACAGATTTAATGCAGGTTTCGGGTATCTATCTCCAAGTGTACAGGGGTATCCCAATTTTACACCCAATTTTATACCAAATTATGATAACAGTCAACGGTATGATAATAATCATGGTTACTTACATCATAATCATAGGTATGGGAACTTAGATAAATCTAATAGACAGGATTATTATGATAATTTTCAAGGGAATCTGAATTTTTCAGGGTATAATTCTGATTATTGTACGGATGATAATTTTTATCCCAGGGGTTCGAACAATAGAAATTTTGCACATCAAAGGCAGAATTATAGAGACTCTAGTGTTAGACGTAAGCACTCGCAGAGGGATAATTTTGATAGGAAGAATGGTTCTTAGGATACTTCTAACAGGGGTTCGCGTAAAAAGTACGATAGGGATAAAAGTAAACCTCCGGAGAAGACGTAGAATGAATAATAGGGTATTGAATTTTAAAGTACTAGTTTGTACATAGATATTTGGGAATTTTATCTAAGGGATTGTCGCACTTTCAAAAGTAAAAAATAGCAAAAATTATAAAATCCAGTCTTATTAGATAATATTTTCTCTAAAATTTGTATATATAATTTTTATTCTCTTTAGTGTATTTTGTGTTCATTTGTTTTCATGTTAGTGTAGTGTATTTTCAGTGTATTAGGGTCTAAGTTCAATTATATTAGGGTAATTAATGGTATAAATTGGATTTTATGTCGCTAAAGACATGTTTTTCTATATATCTCTGAGATTAGTTGATATATCGTGGGTCTGTAGTGCAGAAAAACGATAGGATTTCGTTTAGTTGGGAAAGTGTCAGGTAGTGACATGTTTTGGTGGACGTTCACGGGTTAAATTTTGAAATTGGTATTTCAAACAAAATATGGTTAATCCTTTTACTATTTGCAAAGTACTTAAGCATAAATAGTTTTTAAGTATAGGATTTTACATGCTCCGAAGCAAAAAGCAGCTTTTGTAGGAGTTGAGAAAAGAAATTGTAAAAATTCAAATAAAATCAATTTTTGCAAGTAAAATTCGGTTCTAAAGGATAGTAGTAGTTAAAAAGGTTGTTAGCTATGCAGTAGCAGTGTTTTTGAACACCTACAGGTTTTTTAGACTGGGAATTTTACTTTTAGGTTGCTCTATGGAGCAAGTCAGCATAAGTTTAAAATTATTCAAAAAAAAAAATGCAAATTTCAAAATGCAAAAAAATTATAAACAAAAAAATTGTAAAATACGAAAATTCGTAAGTAAGTAGGTTTGTAGTGATGTTACAAAATAAATAAACTATTTTGTAGGTGTCAGAGTATGACAATGAAATAAATAAATTGTTTTTTTTTCAAAAAAAACCAAAAACAAATTCGGCGTATGGTATGCTTACGCATGTAAAAAATATTACTGTAATTTTATAAGTATGAAATAAGTATGCAAAATTCCTTACGGAAAATAAACTAGTTTTTTTCTAAAAATAATGACGTATTTTGGTCAAAATTAAAATGTTTTGGTCAGGGTAAAAATGTTCTTTAGAGGATAAAATTGAGGGAATTGCATAGATAAATTATATAAAAATAATATATAAATATAAAATAAATCAAAAGGGAAAATGTTATATTTATATGAAATATATAAATGACAGCTTTAGATTTAGTTACAAGTAAATAAATAAATATGTAAACATTCAACAGTATAAAATATTGCTGGTAGAGTATAATTGCATGGTGTCCAAACGGGGTTTTTAAAAGGTATATAATTTATTGTGGAAACAGTTTTGTAGGTTTGGGAGAAATATTATTCTTCAGGAAGACGTTAAAGTTTCCGTGGAGCTCCCTTTCCGCTCCCTTCATCCCCGCATCCAAGATGCAGCGTGTTTTCAAGTTGTCAACACGGCAGTCGAGAGGAAAGGTGGGCAGCGCGAATGATGGATTGAAACTCACCCACCCATTTTGCCGGGAAGAGTTGTTCAGCAGTCACGTTTGACGTAAGGGCTCAAAACCGGCTGTTTCCGAGGACAGTTTTTTTTAGTTTTGGTTTCTAGTAGCAGTAAAAAATATGGGAATTTAGCTATAGTTCTAGGGTTCTTACTCTGGGATTTTTTTGAGGATTTTTTTTCTCGTGGCCTGTTTAAAGGTAGGAGTTTTATTTTAGACTAGTAGCAGGTTTACGGTGGTTTGGACACATTGCAAAAATACGTTAAAATATGGTAAATAAAATTTATAATGGCGAGTTATAAATAAATAATAAATAATATATTGTATATAAATGCAGTAAAAAAATATAATGGTTGTAGATTACAATCATCGGCTTCATCTGTTCTGAAAATCACAGTATGGTACAGTAATAAGGTGTTAGCATGCAAGTTTATAAATAAATAAATAAATAAATAAATAATTTGGACAGCATGCGTGTTAAAAAAAATTCAGGCATATAAATATAGCAAAATAAAATTTATGTTTTCATGCATCGGCAGGCAGGTATTGTACAAGCAAAGTGTATTTTATGTGTAAAACAAAAATTGAAGTTTATTTATAAAATAAATTCGTAATGATAGGAATTTTAAGCCAGCGGCAACAAATATTGGTTGCGTAAGCCATGGTTTGCATTAAAATTGCTATTGACAAGTTTTTAGGTAGCGGTACAGGCGTACCAAAATTTGGGTATTTTTCAGCGGAACTATTTTTAAAATAACTCACGTGAATTTTGGTTAAGAGTACCTAAAAAGGTAGTTTTTGGGTATATTCTACTTTTGGTAATAATTGTATATAATATTTGTGTCAATAAGTATGTTTATATGTGTATTAAAATTTTAAAATTGGTTTCGGTGCAAACGCACAAAGTGGAATGTTGTTATCAAACGACTCTCGTGTCAAAATTTAAAGGGACATGTTGGTAAACAAACAGGGTGTGTACGTGTTCGTCCAGACAGAGGGCGGAGTGTCCCTACAGACAGGATAGTTGTTTCATGCATTTATAAGTAGGATAATGATTCAACAAGCGTACTTACAGTGTCCAGTGAAGAGGCATTGGTTCCCGAGGTATCGTTTTGGGCGACATGGTTCTACATTTGGGGTATGGAGCCTCCCCTTATTCAAATTCTTCGACATATGTCATTATCTGAAAGAAAAACAAGCGAAATATTAATATCTTGGATTTGGTAGAAGTTACGTATTTTAAAGTACAGGGACTATTCATTTTGTATGGCGCATATATTAGCGTTAATGAGGTTAAAATAAATGAGTGTATTGAATAAAAGAAAATTAAATAAAAAATTGTAGAGTTGATATAAGGTTTGTAGCGTTTAGCCAATCACTTAGCGAAAAGTTAATTTATTTTAGGCTTGCTATTAAAATATAAGCTGAATAAATAAATAAAGAAAAATGTTCTAAATTAGGATTAAAATTTAGAATAAATAAATAAAAAAATAAAATAAATTTTTGAGAAGGTTTTAATAAAAAGTGATAATTAAAATATTAGAATGAAGGTTTTCGTTTTAATTAAAGTTCGGAATTCTGATAACGAATTCAGCAAAATATTTTTTTTGAGAGTATCTTTTATTTACTTGAGCAAATTATATGCAGAATAAATAAAGAAATTTTGTAAATTGCAGGTAGGCAAAATGTAAAAAGTAAAACAATATTTTGCGTTTTAATGAATGTTTTATTCTTGCTAATTAAATTTAAATTAAAAATTAGTTAAATAAATTAATTTAGTAGAAAAATTTTAAATAAATTAATTTTAGATAAAATCAATTAAGCAATGGTATAATTAAATAATTATAAATTATTGTTAGCACTTGTAAAAATTCAAAAGTTTAAAAATAAAATTTAAACTTAAAATTTCGGTTAGGTTATTAAAATATAATTTAACAAGTGGTTTAAAAAAACAAAAAAAAGAGAAAATTATTATGCATAAAAATAAATAAATAAAAGTGTATACCAGTCACCAAATTTTTTTTCTTCCAGAATTGGCAATTTTTTGTTGCTAGTAAAAAACTAAAAATAAAAAGCATTTTCGGGATTAATAGCACTTTTAAAAACAGTAAAGTAATTTTAATATTAAAACAAAGGTGTAGAGTAGTAATAATATTTACCTGGTAAGTTTGGTAATCCAAGGTGGTTGAGGCTGTACATCCGTGTGGTACTGCACTTTGCGGGTCGAAGGGCCGTACTTCCGGAAACTCGGATGGGTGGTGAAGCCTATTTACCTATAAATAAAAAATAAAGCGAAGGTATGTAAATATAAAGAAATTAAATACTTGAAAGAAATAAAAGTAAAAAAGATAGTGTTTAGACGTAATTTTAATTTTAAAATAATAATTTTTTTTCTCTGGTTTACTAAAGTGTAAATTTTAAATTGGGTTATTTTTGGTGCTAACAGTTTTAAAATTCGAGTTAAAAATTGTTAAAAGGGAGTATATTATTGTAAAGAGTATTGGTAGCTACGGAAGCAAAGGCTTCAGTTTATAATTGGTCAGGTTAGGACAGCAGGTAGAAAATTGTGTTTCCGTCTTAGACAGTGTAACGTTATGTCCCGTGTTCACAAGTGTATTTACAAGTAAATACAAGGTATTGGGTGATATTTATTGTTCGGATATTAGATAAGGGTAAATGAATCTCTAATTTTCTGGTTCGGCAGAGTTTTGAATATCACAAGGTAGTGTAATTACTCATTTAAATCAGCGATGGGAATTCCGTTGAAGGAAGGTGCTTGATATTGAGTTTATTTGTATCAACTGTTGCAGAATTAGTTAAGTACGTTAAATGGAAGGCTAATTGTCTGTACAACAGTATCGACAGTATACATTACAGTAGAATGTGTCATTTTAATCTGGGAAAATAGAATTCCGCTGTAGGGAGGTTTTTCTCGATTAAGGATAAATTGGTGGAATTTTTTTGGGGGGAAAGTATTTTATGTTAGAGACCAGGAAAATAGGTCTATTATTTCGTGTATAAAGGTCATGAGCATAGCAAAAAAAAAAAAAAAATAAATAAAAATAAAAATTGGGCTAGCCAAGCTATATATTTAAATAAAATAATATGGGCATTACTGATATTGGGAAACACAGATTTCAGGTTTCGGTAAAGGTACGGTAACTGTTCTTTTTTAGAAGCGGGAAAGGTCTTCGTAGAACAGGTTTTCTAGCGTCTCGTTTTCAACACGGATTGGAATCAGGGGATAATCTTGACCATTTTTTAGATTGAAGTTTTCTTTTACTTAGTTTTAATATTTATAATGGGTGTATTAAAATAATTTTTACAGCATTAGAAAGTTCATAAGTAGTACTTCATTCTAGTATAAATTTGCATATGAATATAGTCATTTTTACAGTATAAAACATGGTTTTACATACCTGAGAAAATTGGCGTGTAATGCAGTGGGTCCAGCGTCACACGCTCGTTAGTAGGGGGGTGAAATCGATTAGTAGGGGGTAGATAAGCAGTCCCTGTCCAGCCAGTTGGCTGTTAGGGGGTCAGCCAAGGTGACATTTAGCGGTTGCTAAGTAACACATGATTGCTTACTTTCAGATATGCAGGAATAAACTGCATCGCGATTCTTTGGAAATAGATAGATCGCTAATGACAGCTATTACGAGTTTTTCATGCGCGTACTCTTCAGTGGATTCAGATTTCCAAGAAATCTGACAGCCAATTTTAAATGAAATTTCATTCTTAAACTTCTAAACATATGAGAGTATTACTTTTTACACCGTCGGGTAGAGAAAAAAAATGTACTTTTAAATGCAATTTGTTTGAAAGTTGTATCTCAATTTGTTTCTGAGTTATTTTTTTTTTTGTAGTTTTTATTATTTTTTGTCATAGTGGCAACAGAAGGTATCCATCGTTGTTGAAATTAAAGGGAAATGCATATTACTGTATAGACCAATCAGAAAACGAATAAAATGCAGATTAAACCAATGAAACCCTTCAGATATTCTTTTGAATTCCCATCCTGACGAGAACAGTAACCATTTTACAAATGGTTAAAAGTTTAACATCTATGTAATGTAAAAATTTCAAGCTTTGGCCGGCCGAGTAGGGGGGGGGGGATTTGTGCTACCAAATATAACTTGTTTGAAAACCCATTTTACGTTTTAGGAGTCTTATTCGCATTTTTAATTAGTAGTAAATGTTTTAAAAAGCTATAACCAAAAAATAAATAATAATAATAGTGAAAGGTAACCCCTCTTTCTTGAAATAATTGAAGAAATGAAAATAAAGATTACAGAAGAGATTACAGAAGAAAAGTAAGTAAATGAGAGAAAAAGTCATCTTTAAAAAAAAAATATTTGCGAGTTCAGCATTACATTTTCTGCCTTACTTTCGCTCTTTTTAACCCTTTGCAGTTTTTATAGCATTAAATATAACGAAGAGCTAGGAAATAAAAACTAAGGAATGAAACATAATTTTTCACATTCATTTTCACGGAGAAACTTATTCTATTTCTTAAAAATTCGTCTGCCGACAAATTGCCATCTTCAAATATTAGACAGTCGGTTTTTTTATAATTAACATTGAACCGTTGAGGCTGGACAAAAATAAATTTAATCTTTTGGCATATATCAATAGAATTATTGTTTATATTTCAACCAAATAAATTTAAAGAAGAAACACCGATTTTCAAGTAGTTTTTTCTTAAAGATGAAACGCTTAAAATTTATCACAAAACCACTCTAGGCAGAAGGACTAAGCGTGAAAAAATTCATTTGTTAAGCATTTAATTTAATTTACAAATCTGAAATGTTTCTTTCTAGGTTCACAAAATGATATTATATTTGTCAAATTTCGTCAAAATGATTTCGGTTGCATTTCAGCAGAAAAGGACACAGTGTTTTTTACAAATGAATTTTCAAAAGGTGCAATTTACTTTCAAAAACTGCTAGCCTACATTAGTATAACATAATTTACTTACTACTTGAAATTCAGTATTTAATCAAATTAATATTAAACGAAGGTAGACTGAAAAGTAATGCACACATGCTTGTAAAGCACGAATAGAAACAAATAGCAACATCGGAGGAAAAGTACATTAAAGAACAATTCTTAAGCTTCAAACTCATATATTTATTTTTGAACATAGTCACTGTTAAGGAAAAGAAATTTCTCCCAACGTGTCACAAGTTTTTTTATTACGTCGCTGAAAATGTCTTCCGACTTTTCTCGAATCTAGGACTTCACAGCTGCCTTCACCTCATCGTCCTAGATGTAATGATTACCCTTGAGGTGTCTCTTGAGTAGAGGAAATAAATAAAAATCGGAAGGCGCAAGATCGGAGAAGTAAGGAGTGTGTGGAGTCGGTTAAAATTTCAGGTTTCGCAGAGCATCTGCAGTTGCGGATTTTGCGGTATCCCAATTGATTAATAATGAAGATGACATGTTCATGGATATTCCAATATGGTTTGCAATACACTTTTATGTGATTCGCCGGTCATTTTCAATCAAATAGCCGACGAGTTTGCGATGTTCATCGTCTGGGCAGTGATCGGACGTCCGCTGTGTTTTTCATCAACAATTGTGACTTTTCTAGCCTCGCAATCACAAAATTTTACTACCGACTGATTTACAGTATACTAATCAACATTATAATCTTTAAACGACGATGAATCTCAGCATCAGTCACTTTTTCAGCAGTTAAAAATTCGACTCGCGTTGACATAGCACTTGAACAAGTCTCCATACTTCTGCTTCTGAAAACACACGGATGAATTCAGGAACTTAAAATATGCACATTTGTATAGAGGGGGAATGTTACTTCCACATGTCACCAGGCGCGTTTCTGGAGGTCATTTCGTTCGCGCGCTACAAGTATGTGAGCATTACTTATCAGCCTATCCTCGTAGTTTTCTCCAAACGTATAATCAAACTAGATTTACATTTCCAGCAACAACAACAAAAAAATCTTAAGATGTCATGCAATTTAAATGCAACACACCTGGTTGCTATGCTAACTAGTTATTTTAAAGTACTAAATACCTGAGTACAAGTTCCACAGAAAAAAGGTTCATGACATCATTAGAATGTCAAAAATTGTTACAGAATTTTTATTAGCATTAGTTAAAAAAAAATGAAACCTTTCCTTAATAAAATATTTCTTTTTATAACCGGATCGATGTCCGGCTGTATGTTCGCCCCCTATACACGAATACATACGAGAAAACATTTTACACGGATTTCAGTTTGCAGAACGGAAAGCAATTTGGAGGTTTATTTTTCCTTTACATTTTTACAAATAAAGAAATTGTTAAAGTTAAAATTTCATAATATTTCTCAAATGTGAACATTTAACTGCATTAGACTATCAATAGATAACACGGCAGTTTTATATAATTATATTTTTCTACTTTATTTTTTTAACTATAATAATTACCGAGTTTTCTTAGTTTATACGCCTTATCGACCAATTGCAATAACAAAATAAGCCAAAAACTTCATATCTTTTGATTTTTTTATTGGGTCACTTGGAAAGTCGTATCCATTTGAGAAAATCAATCTGTACTGGAAAATTCTGCCCGGTAATTATTAGACATTAGACATCGGAATCAATGTCTAATTTTTCCGGTACAAAATGATTTTTCCAAACAGACATGACTTTCCGAACGACCTAATAAATCGATAATTACAATTCAAAGTTTTAAATTAAAATTTTAAACACCACATTATTAATTTTAAAAAATCTGTGGGTGGTGCTTTTATACAATGCTTTGTAATGGCCAAGGTTGTAAAAATAATATTAATTTCATAACATTCAAGGTTATTTATCGACATTCTTATAAACAACATCATTATTTGGACATTTCAAGATATCTGTTGTTATTCATCATATCTGACGCAGTTTGTAAATCTGAATGCTCATTTGCATGGTTTGCGCCGAGAGCATGCTAAAATTTGTGCACATGAAAATGCCTATATAAACATTTTCTGTTGGAATCTAGTTATTTATATAGAAAAGTTTATTTATTTAACCCTTAAATGCATGATTTTTCATTTTGTTTCGAAAAAAAAAATATATTTGATTCTCTGAAAGTTTTATTACACACGAAAAATAATGAAAAAATCAGAGATACATTTTCTGTATAACTCATCAACCTTTTCTTACGTTGCACATCTGCAATACAAGTAAATACTAAAGTATTGCAAATTAGTAAATATTTTAATAAGTATTAATCTAAATATCTTACTTTATATATTTTTTTTATTTTGTAAAAGTTAACCCTTAAACGCATAAATTATTTTTTTAGAATTAAGTTTTTTAATCTTATAATAAATATTAGACACTAGAAATTTTAAGATAGATTTTTAAATTTATATTTTTGTAATTTTTAGTGTTAACCCCTTGAGGGGCGCCAATATATATTATATGCCACCTGCGATTAATGAAGTTTTACACCAGAATTTTTTTTTTAAATTTTACTTTACTAACTTTGGGGGAAAAACACCGTAAAATTGCTTTTTATTATTTTGAAATAGAATTTTTCAAAGATTCCGATGTGAGTTCAACATTACAGGAACACAATCATTTTCCACTCAAGGGGTTAAGCTAATACCAGCTAGGAAACTCCTCAATGCTGATCACCTGTTCAGAATAAATATTTCTATATAAATATACTGATTGTTAACCCCTTGAGGGGCACCGGTATATATTATATACCACCTTCGATTAATGAAGTTTTACACCAGAAAAATTTTATTAAATTTTATTTTTCTAACTTTGGTGGAAAAAAGACGTAAAATTGCTTTCACTTATTTTGAAATAGAATTTTTCAAAGATTCCGGTGGGAATTCAGCATTTCACAAACGTAAGTGCTTGTCCCTCAAGGGGTTAATAATGAAACAAAAAGTGGTGTAGATATGCATCACTATGCATTTAAGGGTTAAAAAATATATTATTTATAGAAATCTATAAAGTTTTCTATAGGAAAATTTCTTTAGAAATATTTTATATGAAACCCTATAGATAGTACTAAATAGAAATTGAAGAAGAAAATATTGTAATCATTGCTCTAGAGTTATTTCTACGTTTAAAAATATAATGCAGAGCCTAACACGATGTTTTAATCATGGAACTACTAATAAAGAGGAACAGCCATACCCTTAAAAGTGTGTATCTTCAGCTGTAACCGCTTTCGCTCTGGTTGATTACCGCCGCGGCAAACTTCCACCAGTAAATTTAAAGAGATATTTTCGCATTATTTAAACGCCTTATTAATTCAAAATTTCAGTCATCAATAAAGGTAAAAATAGATATTCATTTTTACTGGTGAAAGATTACTTTGCGTTGGTCAACCCCTGTGTTTCGGTCATATTTTGACAACCTAGACAAACTCCTCTCAGTTTCAGTAAAAAAAGATTATAATACCTGGCCAAAAATTCACCAGTAAAAACAAATAGAAGATTTGACCATATTTATGAGAGAATTTTTTTTTTGAAAAAGCTGCTAAAATAGGTCCAAATTTTCTATTCGAAATTTATAGGTGGAAGTTTGCTCCGGTGGTAATCAGAAACTGTTGATACGATGTAAAAAATCTGCCGCGATCTAAAAAAAACTAATTCTTTAATTGTTGCTTGATTATTTGATTTTAAATTTTATTGAATTTTGTATTTTTATAAAAACTTAATTTTTTATTATTTATAGAATACAGTTTTGTTTCAAGAGTAAGTCAATTTAATTAGACATCACTCATTTATACATTATTATTAGTAGTAATTATATATAATAATAAAAATTTATAATAATAATAATTTTTTAATAATAATAATTTTATAACAATAATAATATAATTAATTATATATAATAATAAACGTCAAAGGCTAATTTAAGTGCATGTTAACTTGTAAGGAGTGCATCAATTTTTAAGGATATAATGCGATGGTTTATGACTAAAAATAAAATATATTTATTTAATTTCTTACAAGACAATCTTTAAAAAGATAGGTTTGTTTAAAACTTTCGTAACAGTTTTATGCAAGCGGATTACATGATTTTATGGATAGCAAGGTTTAAAATTCCTTGCAATCTTTAAATTTCTTACCCGTCATAAAAATTTCTTACAAAATTTCTAGAAAACTATAAAAATAGTCTAATATATATGTGTGTTAACTTGTAAATAATGCATAAAATTTTTGGAACGTATGCATCTATTTATGTTTTAAAATATTATGTCATTATTTTTTATTATTTAAAGAATACGTGTTTTGTTAGTCATTTAATTTTGACACCATTCATTTAAATATTAATAATGATTACATATATTAATAATAATAATAAAGTTTTACAGCTAAGTAATGTGCATGGTACTTTGTCAGAAGTTATGACTTTTTATTAATGATCTGCTTACATTAAAATAATAAGATTAAATAAAAATATATGTTTAATTTATTAAAATGGACATTTTAAAAGTCTATTTTTGTTTAACACTAGAAGCGCCAGAAATTTCACTCAAGTTTTATAAAAACAGTTGCACACCAGAATTTTTATTTAAAGCTTGGTAACTGATCTATTTAACTTATTTTTGTGCGATATATGTATGTAAACCTTTTTTACAGAAATTTCTCTCTCAAATTTAATTGTACATATTTGGTAGCACTGCTCTAGGAGCTTTTAGTGTTAACAATAGAAAACCCGCGAGCAGTCATTTTGACTGCTACCAAATGAATGTATCTCGGAACATATTTATTAATAAAAAAGTGATATTTGAACAACACTTTTCTGAAATTATGTTTTAAAAATATAAGTCGATTGGGATGTGAATAGATAGTAGTTTTGTCAGAGATTTTCCTAGTCAACAAATTAAAATTATCCACCACTTTTTGCTGAGAATTTTTTATCAATAAACTGTTCCTCGAAAATTCCGATTTTATACTAGAATATTTTGAAAAAAAAAAAGTTTTTTATTCATAGATTATCTATCTTTAATTAATGTTCAAATAACTTTTCAAACTTTCTAGCAAGAATTTGGTATTTCTGGTTTAAAAAATTCGCTAGATTTGGCAGCACTGCCGAAGTGTGCCCTTGTTTCCATCCGTAGAAAGGAAGCGAAAAAAAGTTTCCGTTGAAAATGTTACTCCATAAAATAAATAATAAATAAAAGATAATCAATACTCAACAATTTTTAATTTAAAAAATACGACAATTAATCAGACATATACGTTAAAAACTACATAAGTTACTACATAAGTGCAAACGTTTCGGGCTAAGTTTTAGACCCTCATCAGTGCAATAACATTCAGATTACCAGAAAACTGCATGTCATGTTTACAGTCAATAAATACTAACAGTTAAAAACAAAGAAACTATAAAGAACGAATATCAAAACTGTATATTCAGGTGAAATTGCGCAGGATGCATTAATCGGCGAAGTTGCTTACGAGTGAACCAACTTTAATTCTTCATTCTATTAATTTAATTCAAATGAATTCTTCTTAAAAATTCTTAAAAATTAAAATTCTTCTAATTAATTTTCTTAAAAATTTAAATTCTTCTTATACATGTTATTCTAGAATGTTAGAAAAATATATCTCCCAATTTATAAATAAAATATCCAGCAATGACAGAACAAAGTATCCCCAAATGTCAAATAATGATATTCATAGATGTTAGGAAATAATAAGCATTTAGCAATGCATCAAAAAATAGTATTCACGAATGTCATTTAGAGGGTATCATTTTACGTTTGCCAATATTAAATTTTGATATTGGCCAATATTATGTTTTGATAATAACCGCGAATATATTTGTGTTGTTGATGTAGGTTTCAATATTAAATTTTATCCATCTAATTTGCGCCAAAAAATAAGTTTGCATAATCGTAAATAAAACGTACATTTTCCATAATTCTGAATTTTTTCTTATTTATATAAATCAAAATGAGTGGAATCCTTATAATATTATAAATGTCAATGTGTGTCGGAATGTTTGAATGAAGTTTCATTGACAAAATGAGTGGAATACTTATAATATTATAAATGTCAATGTGTGTCGGAATGTTTGAATGAAGTGAACATCAAAACGGATGAATTAATGCTTTTGTATCTTTGCATATAGATAGATTATGAAACGGAAAAGAACATAGGATATATTTTATTTATTTTATCCAAATATTTCACTTAATAATTCAAAATTTCATACTTTTTCATACAGAATCAATTGACATTTTCCCGATAAAATTTGACCATTTTTCTTTCCCGTTGCCAAGAAATTCTAAATCTGGAATAATAATTTATCCTCTACAATTAATTAAAAATTAAAATAAAAGGAATTCAAAAGAAAATATTTATGGCATCATATTTGAAACAAAAAATATGTATTTTTTATTATACATGAAGGATGAATATCAGTTACGTTAATAAGGGGTTTTCTGCAAAAAATGGAGTCATAATTAGAAGGGAAAATAATGAAAAAGAATCATATTATTAATATAGTTATTCGCTTGGAAAATATGACGTCATATTTGAAATAAAACAGATATTTCCATGTATTCGTTAAAAATGCAAGGGACATGAATAATGAAAGAACATGAATAATGAATAAATAAATAATGAAAATAGATAAATAATGACGTCATATTAAAACGAATAACAGAAATATTTTTTACTAATGGACTCTATTCTCGCTTTCAGTTCGAGGCTATAAAACAACCATTTTACTAAATTGTGACGTCAAAAGAATACTATCCATACTGATTAAAGAGTTTGAATATAAGTTACAAACAAATGAGAGTTTTCTTTCAAAATTCACGCTATGATTATAAGGAGAAGATCTTTTTGGTGGAAGAGAGGGGAATTAAAACGGATTAATATATTTTTTGACGCTATTTCCTCATTAAAATTAAAAAGAATTGAATTTCAATTAGTATAAATGGTACAAAAACATGATTAAAGTAAATCAGTGGTGGAAAATTGGCGCAGAGGAGGAGCCTATTGACACCACTAAATTTTAGTAGAATTTTTCGTCTTATCTAATGACAGTTTTTATTAAGATGAAGAATTCCATAAAATATTAGTGGTGTCAATAGGCTCCGCCTCTGCGCCAATTTTCCACCACTGAGTAAATTTCCCAAAACTGAAAACATATTTACACACATCGAAACTTTATGAATGAATTTATTCCACAGAAGCTAAAATCGTCTGCGGTTGTAAATATATCTTCTGTACATTTAAGTGGATAGTTATTGCCCACTATTCATAAGAATTAAGCTTTAAAAAATCATATACTATTTTAATTAATTATATTTAAAGATGGGAGTTAAAACATGTCACAAAGGTGATTTTAGTAAAAGGGTAAAAATGATGTAATATTTTTTCATGGAAAGCATTAATTTTAATACGACAACATTAACATATATTTATTTCAATTTCGTCAAAGCGATGTCGTTTTCGTTACACCAGCTTCGAAATCTTAAAATAATATACATTTTAGAAATAAAATTTTGCACCAAAAGTCGCATTATTTCAAAATGAAATTTTAGCTTACATTTTAAATATATTTTATTACTTGAAATTTAGTCTATTTAATAAAAATAATGTTTCAATGTTTTTCTAAATGTACAATAATATTGGATTTCATTAATCGATTCTATGTTTTAAACAAATTGAAATGCATAGTTTTAAATGATTCATGAAGTGAAAGAATATATATATTTTTTTATTTCGACAAGTATCATTCCGTAAGATAAACTAACCTAGTGAAAGCGTTGTTATATTTAAATCATTAGCTGCTTTTCTTTCAGAAAATGTTAGCATTTTATAGCAGTTATACAAAATGGCGTAATTTGCTAAGAACTTAACAATAGCAAATACATAAGTTTAACACGCTTTTACCGTACAATCTCCAGGAACATTGGTTTCAATAAAATTTAATAAATGGCACATCAAAGTCGATTTTAAAATGTTTAACAAGTAATTTTAATTTGAGATTAGGCTTTACATGTGACATCATTTACGTGTAAAAAAGAACCAAAACCATTAATAAAGCAATAAATTTGTCTTTTGCCTCAGATCCCTCTAATTTTTAAAGGCATCGTGATTATCGAAAAGGGCAAAGGAAGGAGGAAAATTTTCTTTCGATTTTAAAATATCAAAATCTATAGTTAAAAATCTCTCTGAAACACAATCTCTGTTCCCCATTGGAACATATTTCTGCAAATTTCAAAGCTTTCAAAAGCCAAAATTACAGCACAACGTTAGATATGAAAATGTTAATTCATAATTGGGGTGCTTTTTCCATTTTATTCCGCGAAAGCAATAAGCAACTCTATTGCTTAAATAATAAGTATTTAGGCTCAAGAGTCTTCAGAGCAGGATAAATATTTTGATATTATTGGTAGATCTACAGTTAATAAAAGTGTGGTACAATGAAATTAAATTGTAATAAATATTTAAAAGTTAAATATATTTCTCGTACTCTTATTATTTATTTTTGAACTTTGATGCTTCACCACGTTTGATTATTACTTTTTAATACCATTTATCTTTTTTTTTTCTTTCACGATGTGATTTTTTGGAATATAAACATAATGTTGCATGTTGATTTTTCGATTATTCTAATCTTATCAAAGTCACGTCTGAAGTGACCTGTTAATAACCACTTTCTTTTAAAAATATTTACTAATATATTTCTTTAAATAATATTCGTTGTCTCAAAAACATAAATTAAATCAATGTCCTTGAGCGGAATAAATATAAAATAGAATAAATATAAATAATAATATAGAATAACAGAGATGTAAATTTATTCTTCATTTAATCATAGAAAAGGTGTATGAAATTTCATGCTCACGAAAAAATTTAAATGATCCTATATATATAAATAAAAATAAGCAAATTGGGATCATCAGAAGCGTTTCTACTATAAAATGTGATAAAAGGTTAATTATATATGCTTTTAATTATCGAAACTTTTTGCTTAATTGGTGAATTTCTTCTTCTTTAAATGTTACGTGAACGCAGTCACGGGTAACAGCTAGTAAAATATAAATGCTGAATCATTATTTAATGTTTTAACGCAACCGAATCTTGCAATCTGGATAAAGAAATACTAATCTAAATCAAACATTCTTGCTCTTTTTTCATTATCCGGAACCTTGCATTAACCCATTAATCCTCGCGCCTGATAAATGTCGAATACTTTTAGGTAGCTTTCATTACAAAAAGCTATCTATTGCAGCCGTTCGCAGGAAAGCGATTTCAAAAAATTTTGGTATATTTTCATCGATCATGACCCCCAGACCCCGAAACCACCCTCCGTTCAAGATTGATATATATATATATATATATATAAGTTATGAAAACACAAATAATTATGAGTTAATTAGGGCAAAAATTAATGAGGTGGAGAACAGAATTAGGGCAATGTATAAAAAAATTAAAACAAAACAAGATAATTTGAATTTTCCTTATTTGGTTTTAATACCCAAGTTCCATAAATGCCCTGTGAAATTTAGAACCGTTACATGTGGTTATAATTCCTATATTGAATGTGCGAATAAAAAATTATTAAAGGTATTGAAGAGAATATTTTTGAAGATTAAATGTGAGAATTCAACTTTTATAATAAGTAATAGTTATGAACTGTTGGAAAAAGTAAAAAGGTATAAAAATAAGATTACAGGATTGTATGCATATGATTTTGCAGATTTGTTTAACAACATAGAGATTGAGGATTTGAGGGAGAAGATATTGGAGGTGTATAATAGGTATGGTGATTTATACATGGATTTAAGTGAATTTCAAAATTTGTTTCAATTGGTGGTTCAAGAGAATTTTTTATATGAGGGCAATAAGGTATATAAGCAGATTAAGGGTATCCCCATGGGGGGGAGTTGCAGTTCAATTTTGGCCGACATGTATCGATATATATGAAAATATAAGTGAATTACATAAAGACATAATGAGTTTCAGATATATCGACGACTTTTTGATTGTCGAGCTGAATGGAATAAATATTAACCATGAATTTAAATATTATCCTAAAAATTTAGAATTGAAACTTTCCGGTAGTCATAATAGTTGCAATACAAATTACTTAGATGTAAATCTAAAATTAGAAAACAGAAATTTGATTACATCGGTTTATGATAAAAGAGACGATTTTAACTTTAAAACAATTGCAATATTGAATTTCAATTCAAATGTCCATATATCGGTATTCAGAAACATTTATATTAACGGTTTAAACAGATTAAACCGATTGACATCGGATAGTGTCATTTTGAATGAGGATATGCTGAAATGGTACGTCACTGCTGTGAAACAGGGTTATCCTGTGAGTCTGGTCAAAAATATGACGTATAATTATGTTAGAACTTGCAAGAACAGAAGTGAATTGATGCCTTTACTCGAAGCGTGTGGTTTACGGAATGTAGTGGAAACAGATCGCTTTTGATATGGATTGATGTCGGTCGGTCGGTTTCATTTAGCGTTAATCTTGTTTCATTTGTTTTTTCAATATGGTCTCGACAGGTAAATCTGGGGAATGTTGCATGCTTAAAAAAAGTTTTAACCCTGCATTAGTGTGTCATAAGCCACACAGACCTGTCTCCATGTTTAATTAGTTATTTGCCTTGTTTCTTATGGTTGTTTTGTTTAAGTTAAGGTTGGTTAAGTTGTGTTTCTTTAAGTTTGTTTACTAAGTTAAATTATAGTTCTTATTTGGTTTGGTTAAGTTAATTTTGTGCTTCAATTAAAGTTTACAGTTTGTGGTAATGCTTGAAATAACTATTGGAATTTTTTAACTATATATATATATATATATATATATATATATATATATATATACTAGGGGGCTCTGCCCCCTGCAAGCTACGCTCGCCAACCACCATTCAGACACCGCAGAATCTAAAAATCTAAAGACATACTAATCTGATGGGTTTTAAAAATATTAGAGAAGATTAAATTATACTGAAAAAAGCTGTGCAGATCTCCTTGTAAACGGGTTTCCATTCAATTCCCTTTGATTGCAAAAAATTAAGGGCGAATCAGTTGCTGTTAAGACATCCAATGGTTGTTTTCGCTGTTGATTAAAGAGGATCAGTTAAACATTTGAAAAGAAGCTAAAATAAAATGAATTAAGTATTCAGAGTCTTTGTCAACCAATATTTTAAAACATTCTCTATAACAATAGCCTAAATCATGTGACTATCATCAACAGTTCCAGGCGGAACACTTTGCTTTTTATACTCATAGGTGTCATTTTGACACTTTAAAGTTATCCAGGCACAGGTGATAAGTCGCCAAATATTATTCTATCCCGGTCGCAGACGATTAGCCGAAAACCAAATAGCCGACAAGACATTTAGCAGACAGCACTTAGACGACAGGACGTTTAGCCGACAAGTACATTTAGTCGACACGTACATTTAGCAGACAGGACATATAGCCGACAAGTCCATTTAGCCGACAGGGCAAGTAGCCGAAACGTACGTATAGCATACAGGACAATTAGCCGAAACGGACATTTAGCAGACAGACAATTGGACGACAGGCAATTGGCCGAACGTGACAATTAGCCGACAGGACATTTAGTCGACAAGACAATTAGACGACAAGACAATTAGACGACAAGACAATTAGCCGACAGGACATTTAGCCGACAGGACAATTAGCCGACAAGACAATTAGCCGACAGGATATATAGTTGAGAGGACGATTAGCCTAGTTAGGTTATGGTTAGGATACTTTTGGGGTTACGGATACATTATAATTATTTTACGGTTACTTTAAACGTAGGTTACAGTTACGTTACGGTTAGGTTACAGTTAGATTACGGTTACGTCACAGTTATGTTACTTTCAGGTAACAATTAGGTTACGTTTAAGTTACAGATAGGTTAAGGTTATGCTACGGATAGGTTACAGTTAGATTACGGTTAAGTTACGGATAGGTTACAGTTAGATTACGTTTCTGCTACGATTAGGTTACGGATAGGATACAGTTACGTTACAGTTTGGTTACAAATAGGATTACGGATAGGTTACAGTTAGATTACGGTTAGGTTCCGGATAGGTTACAGTAGGTTACGGATAGATTACAAATAGGTTACGGTTAGGTTACCGCCAAGCTACAGTTAGGTTACGGTTAGGTAACATTTAGGTTGCAGTTAGGTTATAGTTACATCATAGTTAGGATACGGTTGGGTTATAATTAGGTTACGGTTAGCGTACCGTCATGTTACGTTTATTTTACAGATAGATTACTGTTAGGTTACAGTTATGTTACAGTTAGGTTATGGTTAGGTTATAAGTAGTTTACGGTTAGGTTACAGTTAGATTACGGTTAAGTTACGGATAGGTTACAGTTAGATTACGTTTCTGCAACGATTAGGTTACTGATAGGATACAGTTACGTTAGTTTGGTTACAAATAGGATTACGGATAGGTTACAGTTTGATTACGGTTAGTTTCCGGATAGGTTATAGTAGGATACGGATAGATTACAATTAGGTTACGGTTACGTTATCGCCAGGCTACAGTTAGGTTACCGCCAGGCTACAGTTAGGTTACGGTTAGGTTACATTTAGGTTACAGTTAGGTTACAGTTACATCACAGTTAGGATACGGGTAGTTAATAATTAGGTTACGGTTAGCGTACCGTCATGTTACTTTTTTTTACAGATAGATTACTGTTAGGTTACAGTTATGTTACAGTTAGGTTATGGTTAGGTTATAAGTAGGTTACGGTTATGTTCCATTTCCGTTACAGATAGGTTCCGGTTAGATTATGGATATGTTACAGTTAGGTCAGGGGGGTCTATGTCATTTAGCCAAAAACCAAATAGCCGACAAGAAATTTAGCAGACACCAATTAGCCGACAGGACGTTTAGCCGAGAAGTATTTTTAGCCGAAACGTACATTTACCCGACAGGACATTTAGCCGACAGGACGTTTAGCCGACAAGACATTTAGCCGACATGATACTTAGCTGACAAGACATTTAGTCGACATGACAATTAGCCGACAGGTCAAGTAGCCGACAGGACATTTTGCCGACAGGTCAAATAGCCGACCTGACAATTACCCGACAGGACAATTAGCAGACAGGTCAAATAGCCGACAGGACAATTAGCAGACATGACAATTAGCCGACAGGACAACTAGCAGACAGGTCAAATCGCCGACATGATATTTATCCGAAACATACATTTTGCGAAAGAATTTAGAAGACACATTGATATGGGTTGGTGATATACTAACAATGTCAATCTCAATAACACGTCACCATCATTATTCAACTTTTAGCTCACAGGCAATCAAAGTCAGAGAGCTGATGTGCCCGCCGTTCTGTATGCATGTAAGTATGTACGTACGTATTGACGTAACGAGGTAACTCTTGATAGAATCATCCGATTTGCTTCAATTCTTTTTTCTAGGTTCATTCTGGAAAGGTGCTTCTCTGATTAATTTTGGGGGTTCATTGGTTAAAGATAGAGGGGGAAAAGGGGGCTAGTCCCTCCCCTTAATTTAGATAAATGGGTTTTTCATGCAGAATTATACGATTTGCTCTAAATCTGATATACCGGTTTATTATGTTAAGGATCTTCTCTGATTAGATTTGGAAGTTCATTAGTTAAATATAAAGGAGGGAAAGAGGGTTACCCCCCTTAATTTAGATAAATGTTTTTTTCATTCAAAATTATTCGATTTGTTTCAAATTCGGTATACCGGTTTATTATGTTAAGGAGCTTCCCTGATTAGATTTGGAGGTTCATTAGTTAGGAATAAAGGGGGGATAGGGGATCTACCCCCCCCCCCCCTTAATTTAGATAAATGGGTTTTTCATGCAGATCTATTCGATTTGCTCCAAATTTGCTATACCGGTTTATCATGTTAAGGAGCTTCCCTGATTAGATTTGTAGGTTCATTAGTTAAGAATAAAGGGGGATAGGGGAGCTACCCCCCCCTTTAATTCAGATAAATGGGTTTTTGGTGCAGAGTTATTCGATTTGCTCCAAATTTGCTATATCAGTTTATCATGTTAAGGAGCTGCATTGATTAGGTTTGGTGGATGATCATTATTATGTATAAAGGCGGGGCTACCCCCCCCCCCTTTATTTATATAAATGGGTTTTTCATGCAGAATTATTCGATTTCCTCCAAATATGGTATACCGGTTTACTATGTTAAGGAGCTTCCGTGATTAGATTTGGAGATTCATTTGTTAAGAATAAAGGGGGAAAGAGGGCTATCCCCCCTTAATTTAGATAAATGGGTTTTTCATGCAGATTATTCAATTTGCTCCAAATTTGGTATACCGGTTTAATATGTTAAGGAGCTGCCTTGATTAGATTTGGAGGCTTATTGGTTAAGTATGAAGGGGGGACGGAGGTTAATCACCCCATTAATTTAGATAAATGGGTTTTTCATGCAGAATTATTCGATTTGCTTCAAATTTGATATACCGGCTTATTCGCGTCTATGTCATTTAGCAGACAACCAAATAGCCGACAAGACATTTAGCAGACAGCATTTAGCCGACAGGACGTTTAGCCGACAAGTACATTTAGCTGACACGTACATTTAGTTGACAAGACAATTAGCCGAGAGAGACAGTTAGCCGACAGGACAATTAACCGACAGTATGTTTAGCCGACACGACAATTAGCCGACAAGACGATTAGCCGACAGTATATTTAGCCGACAGGACAGTTACCGACACTTAGGTTAAGTTAGGTCACAGATTACGTTTAGGTAACAATTTGGTTACGTTTAGGTTACAATTACGTTACAATTAAGTTATGGTTATATTACGGTTACATTACGGATAGGTTACAGTTACGTTATAGTTAGGTTATGGTAGGTTATAATTAGGTTACTATTACGGTTAGGTTATAATTAGGTATAACAAACCAATTTTTTAAAAAGTAACATTTTCTACAATAAATATTGTTAGAAATGGTGTTTTTTGACGGATAACTCCGAAAAATATTATTTTTTAAATATAAGAATTTAAAAGAGTGGCTGCATGAATTAAGAGTGTATTCAGGTGGCGAAAGATTGGACCCACAGGGGGCAATTTTCAAACTTTTTTCGGACCTTTTATGTGATATATCACCGGAAAGACCACTTTATCATGTTATAATTATTTCTTCTCCCCTTCCCTCAATTTAGCTCCCCAGGGGGCACTTTTCGAACTTTTTGAAATCGTAGCGTTTTCATCATTCTAGATTAGATTTTTTTACGGAGCCCTCCTATAAATATTATTTATAAAATATAAAATTCCAAAGAGTGGGTGGTTATTGCAGAGGGGCGCGAGAGTTGGTGCACCGGTGGTGCTTTTCCAACATTTGCAGACACCCCTCATGTGATATATCATTGAAAAGCACTATAGCCAGTATTTCATATTATACACCTCCCAAGTTCCACCCCCCACACTGCTTTGCCACCCCAAGGGGGAGCGCTTTTTGAAGTTTTTTTAAATCGTATCGTTTTCATCATTTTAGATCGGAATTTTTTTACGTAAAATTTTATAATATATAAAACATTCAAAGAAAGGGAGGGTCTATTCTGAGGGGCACGACTCCCTGGAGGGGCACTTTTCTAACTTTTGCCGACACACCACATGTGATATATCAATGTGATAAACACTGTGATCACATTTCCATATTATACACTTCCCACGTCCCTCCCGCCACTTTACAACCCCAGGGGGGCACTTTTAAAACTTTTTTTGAAATCGTAGCGTTTTCATATTTTAGATCAGAATTTTTTTACGTAACCCCCCAATAAATATTATTTATAATATATAAAAATTTTCAAAAAGGGGGGAGGTGTATTCCGGGGGGCGATATAGTTTCCTCCCCGGGGGCACTTTTCTGTCTTTTGCCGACACCACTCCTGTGATATATCAATGTAAAGCACCGTGATAACTATTTCATATTATACATCTCTCACGTCCCTCCCCCACCTTTCCACCCTAGGAGGGTACCTTTTGAACTTTTTTGAAATCGTAGCATGCTCAGCATTTTAGATCAGAATATTTTTACATAGCACTCCAATACATATTATTTGTAATACATAAAAATTTCAAAGAGGGGAAGGGTGTATTCCGGGGGCCGAGATAGTTGCCTCCCCAGGGGGGTCACTTTCCTGACCTTTGCCGACACCCCTAATGTGATATCTCAATGGAAAGCACTGTGATTACTATTTCATATTGGACACCTCCCACGTCCCTCCCCTCTCTTTGCCACCCCAGGCGAGGGCACTTTTTAAACTTTTTTGAAATCGTAGCATTTTCAGCATTTTAGATCAGGAATTTTACGCAGTCCTTCGATAAATATTATTTATAATATATAAAAATTTCAAAGAGGGGGAGGGTGTATTCTGGGGGGCGCGATAGTTGCCTCCCCAGGGGCAAATTCACAAACACTCAACGTCCCAGCGCTCTTAATGCCAACCTCTGTTGCCAAGCGCGTTGGCGAGAAAATGAACTTTGATGCGCATGCATGCATGCTGCAGTCTATTTTTAGTATCGTAGTTCGAAATTTGCATGTGCGAATATTTATATCCGCTTTGTATGAATATTTTAGATACGCTTACAAAGTTCAAAGAGTTTTTTGTAGCTTTCGCAGATTAATTCAGTCTACACAAGTTGTATTATTGATTATACTAAGTCGAATATTGATGCTGTTAGAATAAGATTATCGTTACAAAGTAACGATGCACATTCTAAATTAATACAGCACTGCAATAATCCCAAAAATTCAATAATAAAGTAATGAACATGTTTAGTTTTTTACATTTTGATATTCAACCTAATTAAGTAAAATTTTTGATTTGTTTTAAATAAATTTGATAGCCGTGCAGAGAAGAAAATTAATTGAGCGTTCCATTAATGAATAAATATGGAAAAAAAATAATAAAAATGAGAAATGGATAAAATATCATAAAATCTTTGAAATAAATGCAATTTTGTAAATGGCCATTAGTATATAAACAAGGTTTTCTATTACTTTGAAAAAAACTGTAATTTTTCTGCTTCCTAAGTGGTTTGATTATGAAGCATGCATGGAAAAGTTATGAAAAGTTAAAAGTGTGTGTGGGGGGGAGGGGTTCCATTAATGGTCAGGAGGCTATGCAGGCTTTTTTTTCGGAGGGGGGGGGGGCATTTTGTGAAAAGCAGAAGTTATTTATGTGAATGTGAATTATTTATGTTTTTGGGAAAAATAAATTTTACAACGAAAGACGAAATCCAGTTACTGAAATTTGAACAAAGTATTAATTAATAATAAAGGCTTTAAGTCATCCTGTAAAGTTTTGTTTTCTAGTGAACTTGTTTTGTTTACAAAATGCACATTTTAAAATCTGGCAAAATAAAAAAATAATTAATGAAGGGTATGTTTTTATGAAATGAGCTTTGTGAAGGGGCCTATTTTATTAGGCAGAATTTTGTGAATGGGCCATTTTTATTAAAAATAATTTGGTGAAGAGGCTTGTTTTATTAAATTGATTTTTTTTCGAAAGTGCCCAAAATAGGCCCCAAATTTTGCCCCCTGCTAGCTATTTTTAACTTATTATCAATCAGCAACAAAGCACTTATCTGAGCATAGACGCAACAGGTAAGTAAGATAATTATGGTAAATTTTCATTTATTTATGGTGATCATTTAAAAAGAGCGGATTATATAATATTTATATGACATATTATAAGCGGAATATATATATACATATAACTTATATTTATATTGCGTATTTATATTATAGATCGGATCTATAAGAATAAACATTTCACTTTTTCACAATATACATATACATGCATATACATATCATAATTATTCAGAGGATGAAATAAGAACTTGTTATTGTAATGTATTTTGTACTTATGTTTGCACTAGATGGCGGCACATTCTACGTACATCTACAGAAATAAATACTTTAGCTTGGGAGGGCAAAAAATACAAAGTTATAGAGCAGATCAATAATATTAAATATTTGACCTTGTTCAATTACAATTATTCTGAAGGAAAGGTAATGATTTAGTATTTCGCACTCGTATTCTTACAAGTATTCCACAAACAAGAAATACGCAGTTGAATGGATAAATTAAAGTAGCTTCAGATTTTTGCAAACGTATTTGTTTGAGAACACACGCATGCGCGTCGAAGTTCGAAGTTCATTTTCTCGCCAAAGTGCTTGGCAACAGAGGTTGGCGTTAAGAGCGCTGGGACATTGAGTGTTTGTGAATTTGCTCCCCGGGGGCACTTTTCTAACCTTTGCCGAAACCCCTCATGTAATATATCAGTGGAAAGCACTGTGACCACTATTTCATATTATACACCTCCCACGTCCCACTCCCCACTTTACCACCCCGAAGGGGGCCCTTTTTCAACTTTTTGAAATCGTAGCGTTTTCATCATTTTAGATCGGAATTCTTTTACGCAGCCCTCCGGTAAATATTATTTAAACTATATAAAAACTTCAAAGAGTGGGAGGATGTATAACGGTAGGCGAGGACACCCCTCATGTGATACATCAATGGAAAGCACTGTGACCCCTATTTCATATTATACACCTCCCACGTACCTCCCGCCAATTTGCCACCCCAAAGGGGGCCCTTTTCAACTTTTTTGAAATCGTAACGTTTTCACCATTTTAGATCAGAATTATTTTACGTTGCCCTCCGATGAATGTTATTTATAATATATAAAAACTTCAAAGAGGGGGAGGGTGTATAACAGTGGGCGAGATAGTTGCCTCCCCGGGGGACTCTTTTCTAACTTTGTGGACACCCCTCATGTGATACATCAATGGAAAGCCCTGTGACCCCCTATTCCATATTATACACCACCCACGTTCCTCCAGCCAAGTTGCCATCCCAAATGGGGCCCTTTTTCAACTTTTTTGAAATCATAGCGTTTTCATAATTTTAGATCGGAATTCTTATACGTAGTTCTCCGATAAATATTATTTATAATATATGAAAACTTCAAAGTTGGGAGGTGTATAACGGTGGGCGCGATAGTTGCCTCCCCCAGGAGGTGGGCCATTTTGTAATTTTTCGCCGACATCCCTCGTGTGATATATCATTGGAAAGCACTGTAACCGCTATGTCATATTATAAACTTCCCTCCCATCCCCCACTCTGCCCCGCCGGGGGCAATTTTCTAAATTTTGCCAACACCCCGCATGTAACACATCATTTGAAAGACCTGTGATAACTTAATTATGTTACGTTGATCAACTATCAACGGCTCGCAGAACATATTCAGCTGAATTTTTCTTAGGACATGATTTCTCAAGCCTTTTGCTACATTTCTACATTGAAGGGACAGTTTTTATGACAATAATCTCCCCTATTGCCATCTCTGGGATGATTTTATGTTGATAAGTACTATTCAAGCAAATGTCATTGACAAAGGCATACTTCGAATCTTTAGTTCAACCTATGTTTTTTTTTTTTTTTTTTTTTTTTTTTTTTGCATAAAACCTTAAGTTTTTAAATCATATATTTATATAATATATTTGACCATATTTATTAAACTTGTAACGAATTTTATATTAAATCCATATATTGGGACATTTTTATTGATGTGTCAATCTGGAAAACCTATCTAAGCACATAATGTTCAAAGAAGAGAGTGGGCCCAGGTAAAAAAGGCAGCAAGAAACCTTAAAAAAAAATCTTCAGGGAAACTGAAGGTATTTGGAACTAAAATTACCTTCAGCTTACCTTTAGGTAAAAAACATGTATTTTCCCTTAACCTTCTGAGTTCCAAATACCTGCTGTTTTCCTTCAGGTAAAAAACCTGTTATTTCCCTTCACCGATTTTGGCAGAAATATCTGCAGTTTTCCTTTAGGTATAAAAGCTGTATCTTCTCTTTACATTATATCGTTGCACCTGCATGCGGACAGCCTTCTGTGCAAATTCGCATCAGATCAATACATAATAATGATTACATATCCAGTTCGACATTGATTTGATACATATTAATAAACTAAACATATTAATAAAACATATATACATATTAATAAAAAAACTTCAAATACTCAAATGGAATTAAAAATTTGTGAAGTTGGTTGATTTAACATTAGCTTTTGGGGGTATCATGTCATGGCTTTGTATAGGCTCGTTTCTGGAAATCAACTATGCTTATAATAAATTGCATGAACAGTGTTGGCAAAATTTAGAAAAGTGCCCCTTCTGTGCAGCAAAGTGGGAAGAGGGGCATTGAATGTGCATAACATGAATAAGTGGTCACATGCCTTTTGAAAGATATATCACATGAGGGGTGTCAGCAAAATCCGGAAAGCACCGGAGGTGCGTAATGAATAAGTGGTAACAGGACTTTCGAACGATATGTCACATGATGTGTCAGCAAAATTTAGAAAAGTGCCCCCCGGGGGGGGCAAAGTAGGGGGCAGGGGCATTAGAGGTGCATAACATGAATAAGTGGTCAAAGGCCTTTTGAACGATATGTCACATGACGGGTGTTGGCAAAATTTAGAAAAATGCCCCCGAGGGGGGGGCAAAGTGGGGGGAGGGGCAATAGAGGTGCATAACATGAATAAGTGGTCACAGGTCTTTCCAACAATATGTGACATGAGGGGTGTCAGCAAAATTTAGAAAAGTGCCCCCCCCGGGGGGGGCAAAGTGGGTGGAGGGTCATTTGAGGTGCATAACATGAATAAGTGGTCATAGGCCTTTTGAACGATATGTCACATCAGGGATGTCAGTAAAATTTAGAAAAGTGCCCCCCCCGGTGGTGCAAAGTGGGGGGGAAGGGCATGGCATGAATAAGTGGTCACAGACCTTTTGAACGATATGTCACATGAGCGGTGCCGGCAAAATTTAGAAAAGTGCCCCCCCTGGGGGGGGCAAAGTGGAAAGAGGAGCATTAGAGATGCATAGCATGAATAAGTGGTCACAGACCTTTCCAGCGATATGTCACATGAGGGGTGTCAGCAAAATTTAGAAAAGTGCTCCCCCCGTGGGGCAAAGTGGGGGGAGTGACATTAGAGGTGCATAACATGAATAAGTGGTCACAGGACTTTCGAACGATATGTCACATGAGGGGTGTCAGCAAAATTTAGAAAAGTCCCCCCTGGGGGGGAAAAGGGGGGGGGGGCAGAGGCATTAGAGGTGCATAACATGAATAAGTGGTCAAAGGCCTTTTGAACGATATGTCACATCAGGGATGTTAGCAAAATTTAGAAAAATGCCCCCCGGGGGGCAAAGTGGGGGGAGGAGCATTAGAGGTGCATAACATGAATAAGGGGTCACAGACCTTTTGAACGATATGTCACATGACGGGTGTCGGCAAAATTTAGAAAAATGCCCCCGAAGGGGGGGGCAAAGTGGGTGGAGGGTCATTAGAGGTGCATAACATGAATAAGTGGTCATAGGCCTTTTGAACGATATGTCACGTCAGGGATGTCAGCAAAATTTTGAAAAGTGCCCCCCCCCCCCGCCCGGTGGGGCAAAGTGGGGGGGGAGGGGCATAACATGAATAAGTCGTCACAGACCTTTTGAACGATATGTCACATGAGAGGTGCCGGCAAAATTTAGAAAAGTGCCCCTCCCAGGGGGGAGCAAAGTGGCAGCATGGATATCGGATGTGTATGACATGAATAAGTGGTCACAGGCCGTTCCAACTGTATGTTACACGATAGGGACAGGTGTTGGTAAAAGTTAGAAAAGTGCCGCACTTTGGGCTTTAGTATTGTGCCCCCCCCCCCTTTGAAATTTTTATATATTACAAATAATATTTATCGGAAACCTCCGATGAAAATGCTGCAATTTCAAAAAAAGTCCGAAAAGTAAGAGATAATGAAATCCCCCAAATCAGAATGTGCTTATAAATGCGACGTACATCGCAGAACAACGGATTTCACTGCAGAACATTTCAAATTTTCATTTTCAAGAAAATTCACCATTCAATGTAGGAAAAATCGCAAAATTTGTCACTCATTGGTTAGAAAAAAAATCACCAAATTCTTTAATCGTTCATTTAAAAAGTAAAGATGAAAATAAGCAATCGCCAGTCGCCACTCAACGAGTAAATGTGAAAAACTGACGATTAAAAATATGGAAAGTACCAGCCAAACGCAAGATTTTCCAAAAGGAATTTCGTAAAAGAATTGGGAAAGAAAAAAATGTGAATTTTGTCAAAAGATCGCGAAAAAACACACATTTCGTCAGAGGATTACGAAAAAAAAAATGTAAATTTCATGAAAGGATCACCAAAAAAGCGAATTGTATCAAAGAATCGCAAAAAAGCGAGAATTTTGTCAAAAAATCACAATAAAAACAGCACATTTCGTCAAAGGATCGTGGAAAAACCCGAATTTCATCAAAGGATCGCAAAGAATCCGAAATTTCGTCAAAGGATTGTGGAATAAATGCAAATATGGTCAGTGGATTGCGGAAAAAAACACAAATATCGTCAATACATCGCAGAAAAAAAAAAAAAACCAATTTCGTCAAAGAATCGCAAAAAACCCACACATTTCATCAAACGATCTCTGAAAATCCAATATTTCGTCAAAGAATCGCGAAAATACACAAATATCATCAATAGAGCAAAGAAAAAACACAAATATCGTCAATGGATCATGGCAAAAACACAAAATTCGTCAATAAATCGTCAAAAAACACAAATTTAGTTAAAGGATCGCGGAGGGGGGGGGGGGGAAATGAGAATTTCGAAAAAAAAAAACCCGAGAATTTTGCCAAAGAATTGCGAAAACGAATGTGAATTTTGTCAAAAGATCGTGAAAAAAACGCACATTTTGTCAAAGGAACGCCAAAGAAACGAAAACATTGCCAATAGATCCGGAAAAAACGTGAATTTCGTTAAAGTATCTGGAAAAAATGCATAATTAGTACCAGGAGGGATCCCCTACCAACCCTCCCTTTACATTTCAGAAAATTTGCTGCAAATTTCAGATTTTTTAAACCTATTTTTTTCAATTTTGAATCATACCTGCTACTCAGTGGATAAACATACCTAAAATATACCCATAAATTAAATATTCAGTGACATAAATGTACTTACTGGCTACTAAAGAAATTATTCTCACTCGCTAGTAACTGGCTACTAAATAAAGTCAACCTACCGGCCAGTGGCTACTAAGCAAAATTCCTTATTTTCATCTTTATTAAAAAGATTGGGAAATTCATCAATGGGTCGCGAGAAAAACTCGTACAGTTCATCAGTCATGGAGAACAAACCATGAAATTCTTCAGCCTGTTGTGGAAAAACATACAAAATTCGACGAACAGTTGCGAGAAAAAATCCATGATTTTTGCTAATCAGTTGCAGGTAAAAAACTTCGTCAGTGCACCGCCAGAAAAAACCCACGATCTTCTCTAATCGGTCGCAAGAAAAAGTCTCAAAATTCACCTAAGTTAAAAGAAAAAATCCAGAAAATTGCAAATCGGTCGTGGCTAAAAAAAAATCGCGGAATTCGTCAGTAGATCGACGGAAGAAACTGCAAAATTCGTACATCAGTAGCGGAAAAAAACTCTCTCCAACCGGCCTCAAGATATACTTACTGGTTCAAGAGAGATATAGCAAAATTTAAAAATCAGTCACCGGTAAAAAAAAAAGCGAAATTCGTCAGTAGATCAGAGAAAAGATGGAAATTCGTCGATCAGCCATGCAAAAAAACCCCTCGAGATTTGGCCAATCAGTTGAAAAAAAGACACAGTTTATCATTCGACTGTGAAAAAATATCACAATTTTCACTGATCTGTCACGAGTAGAATGCGAAATTCGTCGATCGGTAGCAGAAAAAAATATTATCGTTCGCAAAAAAGAGAGAAAAAATTTGCTGTCAGAAGTGGAGGGTATACAGAGGTAAATGTCGTATACCTTCTGGTTCTTTTTCAGTAACACTGCTTAACTTCCGTTTCTCAAAAAAGCTATTGTATATACACTCTAAGGTATACCAGAGTTTCCCGTAGACAGTGTCAGGAGGGTGCTGCACCCTGCCTGCCCTTAGGTTTACAAAACAGCAGCCCTCTTACCCCTGATGGGAAACATTAGCACCCTTGTTGCCCCCAGCTGAAAAAAGTGCCTTTACTCCTTTATTAAAAAATTTACTTGCATAGTAAAAATTGCCTCATTGCTGTCTTTAAAATAGCGTCCTGTCTATTAAATATTAAAAGTAATTTTAAAAATGAAAAGGATGCCTTTAAAAATTAAAAAAAGTGTCCTTAAAAATCCAAAACATGCCTTTCGGAATCCAAAAGTGCCCTTTTCCTACAAGAAGCACCCTGCCCTTTTTTAAACATGGGAGAAACTCTGAATATACCCTCTGTTTTTTTTTTTTTTTTTTACGTTTACATCGCTGCATACGAGTGCCCTTTTTTCTAGAAGTTTACTGTAGAAAAAACGGGTCAGTGCCCATCAGGCACAGATTTTTTTAATAAAGGACACACTTGTACCTTGTAAAGAAACGAAAAAAACAAAACAAAAAACAAAACAATATTTGGAACTGGCTTGTTTAATGTTCCCATTTCTCAACAGAATTTTTTGATATTTTCCCACGACTGATTGAAATTTGTCAATTGTCCTCTCAAGCAACAGACGAATGTCACAATTTCTTTCTCCCGTAATCAAATGAAGAATTTTGCTAATTTTTAAACATTAAGTTTCATCATTAGGTCAGGGGGAAGCATCATAAACTTAACTGGTCATATGAAAAAGAAAAAAACCCAAGAAATTTATCAGTCAGTAAAGGGTTAAAAAAAAATCACACAGTTCTTTGATTGTCATGGGGGGAAAAAATTATTTAATTCATCCATTGATCGCATGAAAAAAAAAATGTTTTGTTAGTAAGTTGTGGGGGGAAAATATGGAAATTTATCAACTTTTTATCAGAAAAACGAGATCTGTTGATCAGCTTAGGTAAGGGAGGGGGGGGGGATCGGCAAAATTCATAAACCGACTGTTATGTATATATATATTCAGTTCCGCTAGTTGCTCGCAAGAAAAAATGCAATATTTGCCAATCAGTACAAGTAAAATACCCCAAAATTCGTCAATTGGTTACAAGAAAAAATTGCAAAATTCTTCATTCAGTCATCAGGGGGAAAAAAAAAATCTGAGAAATTCACCAGTAATCGTTGACATTGGGGGAAAAAAAAAGAGAAATTCTTCAGTGTGTTGCTTTAAAATATTGTGAAATTTGTCAATCTGCTATGGAAAAAATAATGAAATGTAGCGGACAATCAATCGTGAGAAAAAAATCATGAGATTCTTCATTCGGTTGCAGAAAAAAATGGAATGCAGAAAATTAGCGAAAAATCGCTAAATTAATCACATTAAGTGACAATTGAATATTATCGTTGAATAATAATTATTGAACATCAATGTAAACAAAAAAGAATGCATAATTATATAAATTCACCAGTCAGTTATGATGAAAAAATCACATTGTTCTTCAGTTGTAGCAGGGAAAAAATTGCTTAATCCACCCAGCGATCACATGAAAAAAAAAAAAATAAGAAAAAGAAAAACCTCACAAGTTTACCAATTGGGTGCAAGAAAAAATGCAACATTTAAATGCAAATTGGTAGAAATAAAATATTACAAAATTCATCAGTTGGTTGCGGGAAAAAATTGCAAAAATTCTCCTGCACTCATCTGAAAAAAATATTGCTTTAAATTTCTCTTTAACTGTTTTTTCATGAAAAAATTACTTTATTTAAAATAATTATACACATGTAAAATTATTTTTGGTACTTTTTGGTTAGCCGGGCACCAGTGTTATATATACATATATATTGTAATATATAACACTAGCGCCCGGCTAATCGAAAAGTACCTTATTTTTTCTATATTTCATATTCTACATAATAAATTAATCTACAATATATAAAAATTCTTTTAATTATTTGGTACTTTTCGGTTAGCTGGGCGCCAGTGTTATATATACATATATATGTGTATATATATGTACACATATATGCATTTATATATGCAATATATGTATGTATATATAACACTGGCAAACAGCTAACCGAAAAGTACCAATTATTTTTATGCGTCGAACATTGCAGCCAAAGATATTGAGCCCTGCTAAATGATTTGCAAGAGACATTACACCTTCACTGTGCATTATTAATCAAGCAGTTATGTTCCTAAAAAGATTATAGCTGCTCAATTTATAAAGGAAACTAAATCAGGTACTTACTAGTAAAATTTGTATTCCAATACATGGATCTATTAACTTGGGTCCTTTAAAGGACCCTTCACAAAATTTTATCACCTCAAAACAAGGAACCTTCATCAAACTTTTCACCTGCAAACAGGATCCTTCACAAAACTTTCCCACCTCCAAACTGAACTTTTTACAAGTTTAATTATTTAGGAGTAAAATCAGTGTTTCACTTTTAAACATAATGGAAATATATGAATATATTTTTCGCTATTATTTAAAAAAATAGTGAAATTTATCTTTAGTTGTACACGAAAATTTCTTATAAAAAGTTTTCCCCATACCACAGCATTTCTAAATTAATGTGGCGATATTTTTTACCGAACATGATTCTTGTCGAATGCGTAGTGAATACAAAGTGCCGAATATCAATATTAATATTAAAAAGAAGTGTAATACAGCCCTCTTACGCTATATATATATATATATATGAACTTAAAAATTAGTTAAAATTCGACTACTATACTGTTGAAAAACTCCCTGCAAAAAGAAAACAAGTTGGAAATTGCTCGTCAAACGTGGCAAATGAGGTGCGTTCGTACTATAACTAGTTTTATAATTATTTTTTGCACCCCATATTGTACTGAATGTATATTTTTTTGCGCATCATAAGTGCATAGTCTGTAACATCATTAAAATGCACTTACAATAATTTTTTCCCCATTCCTCGTAATGTAACGGGAAACTTTTGACTGTCCCTGTAATAAACTATACATTCGATTTTAATAAAATTTGAAATGGCTCGACAAAATTTTGCAGCAATTATACATTTAAAATTTCAGACCATTCGGAAGGCTGTAAAATCATTAAAATGCATTTGCAATAATTTTTTCCCATTGGCCATAATGTAACGGAAAAATTTTGGGTGTCCCTGTAATTAAACTATACATCCGATTTTCATAAAATTGGAAATGGCTCGACAAAATTTTGCAGCAATTATATATTAAAAATTTCAGACCATTCGGAAGTCTGTAACATCATTAAAATTCACTTGCAATAATTTTTCCCATTGGCCGTAATGTAAAAAAAAACTTTTGACTGTCCCTGTAATTAAACTATACATCCGATTTTCATAAAATTGGAAATGGCTCGACAAAATTTTGCAGCAATTATATATTAAAAATTTCAGATCATTCGGTCGGGTAGTTTTTGCTCTGTTATATGCGGACGGACAGACAGACGGACGGACAGACGGACGGACAGACAGACGGACTGAACGACGACTATAGGTGCTACGTATTTATATAATTACGAACGCACCTAAAAATACAACAACAACACGACAACGTGACGATTAGTCCCGCTAATTTTCCGAATGGCGGTTAAAACGTAAACACACGGTCTCAGAGTTGAGTTGGGTACTTCCTTCTCATTCTCCCGTGACATGGAGTCAGAAATAGAGCTCTGTAATCAAAAATCAAATGTTCCAACGAAAATTTGAAATAAATAAATTAATACGAATTATACATTTTTCATTTGTTTTTGAAGAAGTAATTTTTATAAAAACTGGAAGTCACGCCTGATAGAGAATAAGGGAAAATTATGCATGCAATAACCCCACCTATATTTTTCAGCTTTAATCGTAGACGCCACCAAAATGAGGAGAGAGGGGGGGGGAGGGTCCCTTCCCCTCCATTGATTTTGAAATTTAAGTGACTACAGTGAAACCTCCCTGTGTGACCACCTCCATTAACCAACCACCTCTCAGAACGACTATTTTTTTCATGGAACGAAATTTATTCCTATAGGCTCAATACTACTTTTACCTCCATTCAGAGACCATCCCAGTTGAACTCCCTCCATGAGAGACCAATTTGTTTGAAGAAAATGAAACAAATTCCGTTTTCTCCTGGTCGCTTGAAGAGGGTTTTATTAGAAAAATAATTCCGGAGAGCGCATTATTCATCAAACTTCTAAACTAAATTTAGATTTTTTATTATTATTTTTATTATTAACTTTTAAGTGTTTAAACCCCTTTATGCCTTTTTTAGGCAATAAATTTAATTCTGATGACAAATTAAGAATGACGGTCAATAAACTCCCTTGCCCTATTCTGTCAGGAAACTCTCAAATAAATACATAATAATAGATACAAATTAATGAAATCTTCATTATTTATTGCTCCCCCCCCCCCCAAAAAAAAAGCATTTATTTACTGAACTTCGAAAGGACTTGGTTGGATAAGTTATAAAAGATAAAACCGTATTCATTTTTTAAACTTTGTAGTAATTAACATATGTTTTGATACTTAAATTTTTAAATTTTTTCTTAATGTGAAAGATAAATGTTTAGTAACATTGTTATCTTTTTTCAACAATTAAAATCTAGATTTAAACATAACCTCCATTAAGAGAGACTCTCGGAGTGACCAATTTTTATTGGAGCGGAACGTGGTCGCTTTAAGGAGGTTTTACTGTAATTAGCTTTTGTTTTGATACTTAAATTTTTATATTTTTTCTTAATGTGAAAGATAAATGTTAGTAACATTGTTATATTTTTTCAACAATTAAAATCTAGATTTAAACATAACCTCCATTAAGAGACCACCTCTCAGAGCGACCAATTTTTATTGGAACGGAACGTGGTCGCTTTAGGGAGGTTTTACTGGACATAATTTTTTTATGTTTTCAAAAACAATATAAAATTTATTATTAACGAGTAACTAAATTAAAAGAGCCTCTTTTATTTTAGCAAATATATGTAGATAGTGTAATATAGTAGATGTAATATAGAATGTATGTGCAAAATTCTTAGTTCCTCTTTTTTAAAGAGCTGTTGTTGGTGTGTTTTATGACGGTCAATTATCCACACTTGGGATATGGGCCCAAAGGGGAGGGGAGGGGGTGCTCTGGCGTCTTTCTAAGAGAAAGCAAGGAAATCCAAGGTTCGAAGAAAACCACGGAAAACTCCGAACGATTAGGCCGACGGGCGTGATTGGAATCGAAACCAGCACCTCTCGTCTACTAGCTTTGAGAGCAGAACCTCTCGGCCACTGGTGGGGTGGTTTTAAAGAGGAACTATGACTGTCGCGCTTGGATGAAAGAGCGGCATGGTGGGAGGGGTGAGTGCCATTGTTCCTTCTGTATTTTGAAATTTAATTAACTAAAATTTCTTTTTTTTTGACAGATTTAGAAAAACGCAGTAAAATTTATTCTTTTAGGAAAACTTAAAATGAAAAACTAAATAAGACATTTACAGAAAGGGGGTGGGGGAAATTGGGGCCCCATTATCCATCGTTAGATACTAAAATTTAATTAAAATATATTTTTGTGCGTGTTTGAATACGATTTTAAATATTAATGAAAGGGGTTTTGAAATAATTTGGAGATTTTTTTTAGGGGACAATTTTCGTTGATTGAAATTTTTGTATGCGTTAGAGTTTGAGGGAATATTTTTACTAGTGGTAATTTAAGAGAAATTTATGAAAAATTTTAGGATAAAAAGGAGACTTTGAAATAATTTCGTGATTATTATTTTATTTATAGAGGGGTATATTCTGAGATTGAAATTTTTGAGCGTGTTAGAGTTGAGGTGATATTGTTCCTGGTTATAATTTTAGAAATTTGTGACAAATTTAAGGTCAAAAAGGGCTTCGAAATAACTTTGTGATTTGTTTTTCTTTTTAGGGGGAATTTTCTGAGATTAAAATTTTTGAGCGTGTTAGAGGTAATGTTACTTGTAATAATTTCAGAAGTTAAAATTTTTTTATTGTACCGATGGAAGACTTGTCATTGACTTAATGATTGGACTTAATGATTTCCGTGTATTATCTAAAATATTAATTTAGAAATTTATTAAAATTATTAATGAGGAAACACAAGCATATCAAAATCTTAGATACCATAATGTGCAATAATAAAACTTTCAAGTAAAACCTTCATATTACCTGCATGAGAAACAGTTTTCATTTTCCCTGAAAATATCTCAAGCGATTTCACGAAAATTTTCTAAGTCATTGAAGATAATTTGGAGGTGATACCTTACAGAAATAAACCTGTATGAAATCTTTTAAAAAGCGGTATACTTCTCTTAAGAGAACCTTTAGTTTTCATTTTCCTTAAAGATATCCGCTGAAACCTTCAAAATGGCTGCAACATCTCAAAAATTTTAAAGGTTTGTGTCTGATTTTTTTACCTGGGGGGCTTCTATTGTATTATTGGAAAATCTCTGGTCAACAATATTTCATGGAATTATTCAATATTATATGGAATGACTTAAATTTTTTTAAAGAATATGTTTTATGAAGTTATAATGTTACTTATTATTGACTCAAAAATAATCCAATGAAAATATACCAGAGCATTGGATGTTTTAAATTTTAATAAAGTATAATTTAAAGTGATTTATTTCAAAATGAGGTTTTTCAGAATTGTGCACAAGATATCCCTGGAACTACGTGACATTTTTCAGATGTTATAGATTAATTATATCTTTAACTTAAAACTGAGCTTAAATATGTTTATTGTTTCACCCGCACAAAAAAATGCAATATTTTAAACTTTATTTTAAATATATAAATTTTGCTGAAATATAAACATGTTTAGGTTGTCTTAAGATATAGATATAATTGATAAATATGTGAAGATAGAATGTAAATATGTTAAATGGTTCAAGAGGAATCATGTGCACAATTAAAAACTTTTTTAATATTTTAGGGGAAATGACACTAAAGTATTCTTTTAAGCATTGCTTATATAGGGATCACGTAATATTTCTCTAGTCATAACTAATGTAATTATAGGAATTGTTCATGCAATTTGTTTTAAAATGCACGTAAAATGTGCTTCGAGAATAAAAGTCTAACTTGCCTCTGCAGCATGGTTATGAGAATGGGGATCAAACTTTTTAATTATATGTTCGCCGATTAAGAAGGTTGTAACTGCTCTTGCAGTGCATCTGGATTCTTTAAAATTTTTTCGTTCGCAAATCCAATAAAATATATCTTCACGGTTCTTGTCTTTTATGAAAAGAAACCCATTAATGTTGATTTTAGGTTGTCCTTTCTGAGAAATGATAATTTCTGCTGGTTTACCGATAGAAGACACATTATCGGAATTATCTAAATTATTAGACATCGCCGAGAGATCCGAAAGCTGGCTCATCCTTCCAATATAAGTTGTATAACAAAACCAAATGAAGCCTTTAGTGGAAAAAGTTACCAGGGTGATATAAATAAATAATGTGATTGGTTATTGCATTTAGCTGTGGCGCCAGTTTAGCCCCGTCTTTTGTTACAACAATTATGAAAGTGTTATTTTTTAAAAAAAAAAAAAGTCTTTTCTGATTGTGTTCAGAAAATTGTCAGATGTAGCTGAAATAAAAATCTTTAATAATCTTTTATCTTAAAATCTTTTGTTTATTTAGTCACATAATAACTATTTTATTCTTTTTACTTTCATAAAACGAACAAAATATCTTTTTAAAAATCTTAACCTTCCCCCTCCCCCTGCTTAGAAAAGAAGTAAGAAATTTGTAAAAATAAATATAAAAAAAAAAAATGATATCCAATATGCAATATGTCAATATTAAGTTTTATATAGGTGATTCAATGTATGGAGAATTTGTGTTATAATAAACGAGAAAATTTAGAAAGACCAGTTCTAGTAACTGTAATTAGGTAATAAAATGATATAAACTTTATGGATAATAAATATTAAGAAGTTCTAAAAAAACCGCTCAACTTTCCAAAACTTTCTAAAATATTCATGGAGACATTTTTACGCATAAAAACCTTAAAATAAAATCCTTTATATCTAACTTCCTATTATCAGTAATTTATTTATTTTGTTATTTTTTTTTACTAGATAATCGTAAATTTAAGAGCTGTTTATTTTTATTCCACCCTAACATTATTTATTCCAGACAGTGTTGCTCCAACATATGCGTATTTGGCGGAATCATGATGCAACAGTTGAAAGGAGAAATCAGTTATCATGTTTGGTCATTTCTTTATTCATTTCATTTTATTCGGTTACTAACGAAAAAGAGCTATTATTTGATACCAATTTAACCGTGCTAATAAGTCTATTTTATACAAATAAAGCATATTATGGCATTAAACTGGATTATTCCTAATTTTCTCTTATTGATCAAGTTGAATTTAGACACTTTACTCCGTGAGGGATTTCTGTAGCTCCGGGGTGGGGGTGGAATTTGCACTTTTTGACCATTAAAAATACAAAATCACAAATCATCCATGGGGACATTTATTCTCTGGGGAGAATGTCTTCCCCGGGTCACCCCATGAATTCAACACTGTTAATGATTTTAAAAAAAATTAGGACTGTTTCTCTTTTTGATTTAATTAAGAAATTTAAACATTTAAATACGGAATGTAAAAAATTATTTTGGAGAAACTATTATTTGTATAATGAATGCCATTGCTGGATTATATACACCTACGTTTACAAATGAACTGAAAATTTAATAGAATAATATTAAACTAGAGAACAGGAAAACTGCTTTTTCGGAATTTAGTGTCGCCCCCGGCATTTCCATTACTTAATTTTTTTCTGATGGACTGATGGCTTCTATTATTATGAAACAGCCATTATAAATGAAGGGTTAGGTTAAGATGAAAGAGCAGCCGTAAAAAGTTTGAACTATGTTTTTCTGGTCGGAATGGGTTAACAAATTGGCTATTTTTTTTTTTTTTTTTTTTTTTTTTTTGACGACTGCTTTTTCATCTTCCCCTAACACTTCATTTATAAAGTCTGTTTCATAATAATAGAAGCCACCAGTCCATCAGAAGAAAATAACTCGGTTAAGCGGGACTCTACTGCAGTACAAAACATATTTCAATTTTAAGACTTAAAGCACACGTTTTATTTTATGTAAAATGACGTCATTCGCATCCGCTTAAGAATTCCACATTTACGATCTACTCTTAAACATCTACAGTAAAGCATGCATAGCACATCACTATCGCGAAATAATGCACAAATGCAAAAAAAAAAAAATATTCCGTCATTCAAGAAAAAAAAAATGTCGATCTAGTGATTCATAGATACTTACAATTAAATATAGTATATAATAGCTCCATTGTTTTAACAGAAATCATTCGTTTATATATTTTTTTCAAAATGGCACGTGTTTTAATTACATTTTCTTTCGGTTGTTACGAGAAAATGGCAACAAAAATATATAATTGCTATTTTAAAACTATTCTTCCTTTACTTTCTACAGAAATCAAGTTCTTCCGTTGCCAATATTAAGCAAATGGCTCTAAAAACTACAAAAAAAATTAATATTTCAAAAATAATTGGAGATACAGTTTTCAAACAAAATGTATTTAAAAGAACTTTTTTTCTCCAATAAGACGGTATAAAAATTGAAAATGTGCGATGCTCAGAAGTTTAAAAAATTGCTAAACAGTATTTAATCGTAATGCTTTCTTTTACGGCTAGCCTCTGTAAGGTAACGTTATTTTTTGGACACAGAATGAGCTGGGAGAAAGAAATAGCATACCGTACCGCAGGCTAATAACATTTTGTTTTAAACGTGATATATAATTTTAATTGTTTCACCAATTTTCAAGTTTATTGAGAACTTTTTACGTTTCATCCTCATTCCTCTGTTTGTATTAACTTAATTTTTCAATAACGGTTTCTTTGTAATCAATAATACTCTAAAGTTAAAAAATATATGTTGAGAAAATTAAAAATATTTTTTTCAAATAATTCTAATTTAATTTGATATTGAAAATTTAAGAAAAGCATTTATCGAATTAGATATATATGGTAAGCATATAGAATTTTTCTTTAAATTTGAAGCTAGGTTCTCCTTTATATTAATAAAATTGGTTCTTATTTAATATTATTTTTTTCATTCTTGTTAATAAAGTTTGCATTTGTAGTCGTAGAATGTATCCAGCCTCAGCTAGGGATCTAACGAATTTCGGACGATATTCAGTATTAAGCAGAATATTGTAGATATTCAGAGGAATAAAATCAGGGTAATACATTTTTAGGTAGATTTCGTAATAAGAAATTATACTACATATTACATTTTCCCAACATTTTTGCAGATCTACGCCGATCATGAAACCATAGAACACCAAACCACCCCCAGTTCAAAATTTTATCTAACTATCTATCCATATATATCACTTTTTTATGGACACGATAACTTCCATAATTCTGCACAAACCTCTTCCAAACTGATCAAGGCCATACCATACAATCAAAGGGCAGAAAATCTCGGTAAAGTTCGTTAATGGGCAAAATCGACCCAAGGGGGTGGAAATAGGGAAGGATTTTGTGCAAACAGAAAAAAAACAATAACTTTTTAATTATAATGCATATCAAATCAGTTTAAAGTTATTATTACTTCTAGGAAAAGGTCCAAAAAATTATGCATAACAGGTTTTTGATATCATTAAAAATGGGCTCAAGGGGCAATAAAAATAGAGATTTAAGAAGAAAAAAATTCATAACTTCGTCAATTCACACGATATAAAATCCACTTAAATTTATTATAAATCTTCTTAATCTTACCTACAACTTTTATATTGACAAGTTTTTGATAGTACCAACTCTTACAGAAATAAGAGAGAGGGTTAAAAAGAAAAAAAAATCATAACTTCGTCAATTCACAAGATATTAAATCCGCTTAAATTTATTATAAATTTTCTTAATATTATCTACAACTTTTATATTGACAAGATTTTGATAAAACCAACTCTTACACACAAAAAAAGGGATTCAAGAAAAAAATATCGTATTAAAGCTGTTCTCAAATCCATAGGGGCAACTTTATGACATAAGTTTTAATTCCTTTTTGTTCGGAAACGCATAAAATTGGAAGGTGTTGTTATACGGAAACTATGTAATTGAAAGAAATTTTCCGTTTTTTTTTTTTTTTTTTTTTTTTTGTAAACACAATAGATGTTTCAGAAAATACTGCAGCAGTTTGAACCAAATTTCCCAACAAAAGGAAAAAAAAACTGAACGAAGGGAGAAAAATCCCTTGTAGTAGGTCTACCAATTTTATACAATTACGTTAAAAAATATGTACGTCATTGTGTCAGAAAACATCAACCTTGTTGAGCAGTGTAGTTGAGAACACAGCCTTAACATGTTTCTGATAAAACCAGTTCAGAAAAATGAAATTAAAAACTCGTCAAAAGCGACCAGAAAAAATTGTCAAACTGTGTTTATCTCTAACCTTGATTTATCCTTTTTGGTGAAATTAAATCGAAATCTACCTGTGCCTGCAGGCCGAGCCGGAAGTGATTTTTTTTCTCATTCTTTTCCTTTTTTTTAAATGATTTTCTCAAATCTAAATTGGCTATTTTCTAACGCATTCATATAGAACCATTTTTATTTCTTACAAGTACAAAATGTACAGCTATTTTCATTCAGATACTAAGCAATCAAATTCAATTTTTTAGTGTGAGACTATTTTAAGAATCCATAACCTTCCTATTTGTCATACATTTTTATAATGAGGCTCCTAAAATTTCGCTTATCGGTGAGAATTTTAACTATTTTTTTTCATTTTGCACGAAAATATCATTATTTGATAAATTTTATAGTACAAATAATGTTCCGATACAACAGTTTGTTGAATTTTCATGATTTTTTAAAAAAATAAACGGATATGGGCAATTGGCATAAAAAAAAAAAAATATTTTATGAACTGATATAAGGATTACTACTGCAATTTGTTTATGTAGAAAAAGGCAAGTCATATAAACAAGGTCTTTTAACAAATAATAATCTCTTTGTGATGTTTCAACATATTATATTAAACGTATAAAACAGTTAGACATATGAATAACGAAATCTATATCGAATTAAAAATAAAAAACAAACTGTGCGGTACGAATTTTTTGCTTGCTTTTTTTTAGTTCCCTACGTTACAACCAAATTTTATACAATGCAATTTTATATCACACTAGCTGATCCACCCGGCGTTGCCCTGGCCCATCATAATAACCTTAAACAAAACTCAAGTTTGAATGATTTTATATCCTTTGAAAATCTTTTAAATGAACCTAGTTTCGGTTGTTCAATTGCATTCCACAGCGTCTCGTATGTTTCCAACAAACGTCTTTCCGAACGAACCTGTAATCTGGGTCCCCGCTACCTAACACAGCATGTGCCGGAAGTGCTCCGCACGTATCGTAGACAATCGAAAACCAAGTCTAGTGAGCCAAACTTCGTAGTAATCAAGCCCATAGAACCGGAAAAAACGAATGCATCATTAATGTTCGAAAATGTCGTTAACTGAAGTCTAAGATAAACTTTCATAATCACAGAAAGTAGTATTTTCACAGAAAGTAGCTGAATTGTAATCTAAGTTAAATAAACCAATTCCCGTTGAAATTGGGCCCTTATAACCCGAGGTAACAATTTATCCTTACGCGGTGGAAAGTTGAATCCCTCCTCCTCTGTAAATTTCACGGTCTACTTTTAAAATTAACACGATATTATTTAATAAACGGATGAAATCCCTTTTCTAAAGTTACCTTTAACTCTTTAGTGCGCAGGGACAAAGAACAGTTTTTTTATGCAAAGAACAGTTTTTTTAATTTAATAGATTTTTTTTATTCGTATATACCTAATTCACACCAGTAGATAAAAATAGCAGTATTTGTTTTAATTAATAACAGTCATTCCGTATTTAAATAAAGCAAAATTAACCATTGAAACTTTCTTGTGTAAAGTCAGATTCTCTGGAGTACGTAATTTCTAGAACGTATTCTACCATGGGAATTAAAGGGTTAAAGGTTAAGTTTTATAAAATAAATAATTATATAAAATAAGGTATTTGGAGACATAGGTATTAAAATGTTTACTGATTTGCAATATTTTAGCGTAAAACAGCCATGCAACAGTAGTTATTATTTGTATTCCAGATGCGCAACAGAAGAAAAGATCGCCGTATTATATGAAAAATGTATCTCTGATTTTTTTTTTCCTTATTTTCCCTGTGTAATAAACCTTTCAGAGAATCATATATAATTTTATCGAAGCAAAATAAAAAATCGCGCATTTAAGGGTTAATGTAACGCGATTTTTATTTTTAATTTACGGATGTAGTGAGTAAACGTAAGCTGTTGCCGAAAAAGGAGATTAATATTCGAAAAAGGTGGTAGCTTGGGTATAAAGAAGGACCGGTCTCAGGGGGCAGGATATTAACTGGAATGTAGTTGGGTAAAGGAAAAATTTTTAATAGTTTTAAAGTAGCTGTAGGACGCAAGAACTGTGAAGTAGAAAATTGTAATAGAGTAAGATCGTTTTTAAAGAAGCTGCAACAAAGGCCCCAAGAAGGAGATTAATATTAAAAATTGGTGGTAGCTGAAGTGAGAAATTTTTTTGTCGTTCATGGAGTTGCTAGAAGACTTAAGAAGTTGTTAGAAAAAAAATCTAATGAATCGGGTCATTTTTAAGGGAGCTACAATAAAGGGCTCGAAAGAGGCCAACTGATAGTTAACTGCAGGGCCCTAACATGAAAATATGTTAAAAGGTCTTAGATCTTCAATTATTCAAAATTAGCTGTAGAGTTATGAATTATTCCTTAGAATAATAATTTAAAGAAATGCGCCAAAAATTGGGTAAATGCTTAAATGATTGTCTAGGGCCCAAATAAAATATGAGGGTGTTGGTCCTGGGAGAAGTGTCCAATACTCAGTTTTAAAATTATGCACTGAGAAGGTGAGAAAATTAGAGGGTGAAAAATGCATGGCGCACAAAAAATTCAAGGGACCTACGGGACCCTAGGGGGGAGAATGGAGCAAGGGTCTTAACTAGGGTGTAGAAATGGGAGAGTAACTAAATGAAAAAAGGATACCAAAAATGAAGTTCGGATTAAAAGGAAGCAATTTATTAACAATTTAGGGCGCAAAAACTTCAAGGGGTGCTGTACGGGGTCCCAGGCTTCCAGGGTCTTAACTGGAATGTAGAAATGAGGGAATAACTAAATGGAGAATTGGCCCCAAGAACGAAGAAGATCGGATATAAAGGGGGTAAGTTATTATCAATTTAGAGCATAAAAACTTAAAGAGGCACAAGGGCCCGGACCCTTAAAAAAAGAAAAATCTGATTGACAGGTGCATCAGGACATGTCTTGGACTGTTCTCACCTAAATGTTCAGACTTCTACGTGCGGTAGATTTGGCTAGTCATCAAACGCAGAAACACAGACACTCACACACTCACATACACACAGACAGAGCGAAACTTTCTTTTATTGGTATACGTTTTATTCAATTTTCCTCGCTAAGAACTGGGTTGTCGTTAAATCCGATCTCGCTGAAAACTTATTCTACAGTTAAATACAAACACACTCTTAGTAGCTGACGAGTTATTGAGGTTTTAATGCATATGTATAAAATATTAATGATGATTGAGTAAAAGCACTGATTTATGAAATTGATGAGCTATCGATATTATAGTTCCCCCATATCAGTAACAAATAAATATCACATCTTTCAACAAAAACAAAAGTTTATAAGGCTGGCGAATCACTGATCTTTTAATCAGTGGCGTGGCGTGAAAATTTTCGGTGGTCATCGCAATTATTTAAGTTTGTGATGAAAAATTATTAACTCTAAAATTCAATGGTTGAATGTTCAAAAAAGAAACTTTAAATCTTACCTTCACTTATACATGAACTCCAAGTGTTCTGCTAAAACTGGATCGTAGAGTTTTAAAAGCTTATTAAGAGTTTTAAAATATTGCTTGGTCATCGCCGCATCCAGCGATGACCGGACGCCACGCCACTGCTTTTAATATATAAATTAAATAAATTTGATGCTCAAAAAGACGAATTTGTGAGAATGTCGTTATCACGATTGGATATATATAATTCATTAATGACATTCGACTTAATGAAATCACAGATGATTAAGGATGACGACTTTTCGAGGTTTTTTGGAAATCATACAGAATTTATATCAAACTGATTGAAATATAAATTTAAAGAGATGGCGAAGTAACTAGGTTTTTGCGTTTAGAGAGATCGTTTGGGGATAATTTGTTATTTTGATTTTATTGCGGATGTAAAGAAAATTAATTATATTCTATTGCATAGAAGCACTGCTTTATGAGGATAAAGAGTTATCAAGGTTTTAACCACAATGAGAAATGATAATTGTTTAAATAAAAACATAGATTTATAAGCTTGAGGATTCATCAAGGTTTAACCGTATAACTTGTATTCGATATATAATAAAACAGATTAATGAATCTTCAAGTTATCCAGTTTTTAGAGCAAATGTATAAATAATAATATTAACTAAATACACTTATTTATGAGGATGTCAAGTTATCGAGGCTTTAAGATGTAAGCGTAATAATAACAACATTTTATTAAACTAGCTGGCTTCGCCCTCTAGCGCGCTCATAATTACATCGGGGCCTCTAATTTATACTAACATCGAATAAAACGATTGTCGAATTCATATGAAAATTTTCGTTAGGTGCAGTAGCGTAGCTACGTTGTTTACCGCCCGGGATTTCATCCGTTTATTAAATAATATTGCGTTAATTTTAAAAGTAGTCCGTGAAATTTACAGGGGGGGGGGGGGTGCAACCTTTCACCGCTTAGGGGTGTATCCTTTCCTCGGGTTCTAGGCTCCCGATTTCAACGGGAATAGGTTCATTTAAGTTAGATTACAATTCAGCTACTTTCTGTATTATGAAAGTTTATCTTAAACTTCAGTTACCAACATTTTCAAACATTAATGATGCATTCATTTTTCGGGTTCTATGGGCTTGATTACAACGAAGTTTGGCTCACTCGACTTGGTTTTCGATTATCTGCGGCACGTGCGAAGCACTTCCGGTACATACTGCTGTAGGTAGCGGTGACCCGGATCACAGGTTCGTTCGGAAAGAGATATGTTGGGAACACACGAGAGGCTGTGGAAGGTAATGGGACTTCCGAAACTAGGTTCATTTAAAAGATTTTCAAAGGATATAAAATCATACAAACTTGAGTTTTATTTAAGGTTATTTTGATGGGCCTGGACAACGCCTGGTGGGTCAGCTAGTGTGATATAAAATTACACCGTATAAAATTCGGTTGTGCGCAGTAATCTAATTGTAACGTAACCTTAATCTAACTCTACCATAAACATTACATACCTGTACCCTAGCTGCAATATGTTACCTAACGGTAATCTAACAGTAACATACCTTCAACCTAACTATAAACAAATTATCACCTAACCGTAACCTAACTGTAACCTAATTGCAACCTAACCTTAATCTAATTATAGCATAACAGTAACCTAACTGTAACGTAGCTATAAACTATCGGTAACTTAACAGTAACGTAAACTAATTTTAAGCTAAATTTAACGTGACTGTAACCTATCTGTAACCTATCCATAATCCAACCGTAAACTATCTGTAACGGAAATGGAACATAACCGTAACCGTAACCGTGACCTATCTGTAACGGAAATGGAATATAACCGTAACCTAACCGTAATCTATCTGTAACGGAAATGGAACATAACCGTAACCTAACCGTAACCTAATTATAACCTAACCGTAACGTAACTGTAACCTACTTATAACCTAAACCAAAACTAACTGTAACATAACTGTAACCTAACCGTAATCTATCTGTAAAATAAACGTATCATGACGGTACGCTAACCGTAAACTAATCATAACCTAACCGTTTCCTAATTGTGATGTAACTATAACCTAACTGTAACTTAAATGTAACCTAACTGTAGCCTGTCGGTAACCTAACCGTAACCTAATTGGAATCTATCCGTAATCTTAATTGTAACCAAACTGTAGCGTAACTGTATTCTATCTGTAACCTAATCGTACCCTAAACGTAATCTAACTGTAACCTATCCGTAACCTAACCTTAACCTATTTGTAACTTAAACGTAACCTAATTATTACCTAAATTTAATCTAACTGTGACGTAACCGTAATCTAACTGTAACCTAACCGTAACCTAACTGTAGCCTGGCGGTAACCTAACCGTAACCTAATTGGAACCTATCCGTAACCTAACCGTAATCTAACTGTAACCTATCCGTAATCTTAATTGTAACCAAATTGTAACGTAACTGTATCCTATCTGTAACCTAATCGTAGTATAAACGTAATCTAACTGTAACCTATCCGTAACCTAACTGTAACCTATCCGTAACGTAACCCTAATCTAACTGTAACCTATCCGTAACCTAACCTTAACCTATTTGTAACTTAAACGTAACTTAATTGTTACCTAAATTTAATCTAACTGTGACGTAAACGTAATCTAACTGTAACCTAACCGTAACCAAACTGTAGCCTGGCGGTAACCTAACCGTAACCTGATTGGAACCTATCCGTAACGTACTGTAACCTATCCGTAACCTAACCGTAATCTAACTGTAACCTATCCGTAATCTTAATTTTAACCAAACTCTAACGTAACTGTATCCTATCTGTAACCTAATCGTAGCATAGACGTAATCTAACTGTAACATATCCGTAACCGAACAGTAACCTATCCGTAACTTAACCCTAATCTAACTGTAACCTATCCGTAACCTAACCTTAACCTATTTGTAACTTAAACATAACCTAATTGTTACATAAATTTAATCTAACTGTGACGTAACCGTAATCTAACTGTAACCTAACCGTAACCTAACTGCAACCTAAGTTTAACGTAACCGTAAACTAATTATAACCTAACTGTAACCTATCCGAAACCTAACAGTATCCAGACCAAAACCTAACTGGGCTAATCGTCCTCTCGGCTAAATATCCTGTCGGCTAATTTTCCTGTCGGCTAAATGTCCTGTCGACTAAATGTCCTGGTGGCTAAATGTCCTGTCGACTAAATGTCCTGTCGGCTAATTGACCTGTCGGCTAATCGTCCTGTCGGCTAATTGACCTGTCAGGTAATCGTCCTGTCGGCTAAATGTCTTGTCGGCTAAATGTCTTGTCGGCTAAATGTCCTGTCGGCTAATTGTCTTGTCGGCTAAATGTCTTGTCGGCTAATTGTCTTATCGGCTAAATGTCGTGTTGGCTAATTGTCTTGTCGGCTAATTGTCCTGTCGGCTAAATGTCCTGTCGCCTAATTGTCTTGTCGGCTAATTGTCTTGTCGGCTAATCATCCTGTCTGCTAAACGTCCTGTCGGCTAACTGTCCATGTCGACTAACTGTCCTATCGGCTAATTGTCTCTGTCGGCTATCTGTCTTGTCGGCGAACTGTCGCTGTCGGCTAATTGTTCTGTCGACTAAATGTACGTGTCGACTAAATGTACTTGTCGGCTAAACGTCCTGTCGTCTAATTGCTGTCTGCTAAATGTCTTGTCGGCTATTTGGTTGCCTGCTAAATGGCATAGACCCATTTTGCTTGATATTGTAAGCCGGATGTTGCTGTTTATGCTGTCGATGCGTATTTTGCTTGATATTGTAAGCCGGATGTTGCTGTTTATGCTGTTGATGCGTTCCCCAAATCGGCTTTGGAAAAAAATCGCGCCAATATGGTGTCTATTAGTGCCAAACCTTCATATGAAAGGCGAAGTGCCAAACCTTCATATGAAAGACGAAGGGATCAGATCGTATTTGTTTATGGCATTTGATGACTTGAACTATTATAATATAGATGAAATGATCGGGATAGAATGGGTCTATTTAAGTATCCGTTGTGCGTATATGACATTGGCGTCAGAAAAAAATCGCGCCAATATGGGGCCGTATATCACATCTGTGCCGAAAGAAAAAAAAGCCGGGTGCAAATCTCACCTTTTTTTTTTCAACTCGCCAGTTAGCATTTTTTTTATTGTTCGAGTGGTAAATTAAAACAATGATTTGAAGTTGAAATTAAATGTCATGGTTTGTTACATAATTTTATTTTCGCCAGATGTCATATACGCATCGCATATTTGGCATTTTTTTTTTTTTTTTTTTTTTTACGAAAATTTGGCGAAAACCTAGTTTTCGAATACCAGTTACATATGTATTTTTGGTACTACTTAGTTATCCCGTCGATCAAAAATCTATCGCGAACTATAAGATTAAATGCCAATAATGGTGTATCGTAAATGTCACATTCACTTGACTTTTAGCAAGTTACATTGTACCGTATTTTTAAATTATTTTCTATTATTTTCAAATGGAAATAGCAAAAAAATAATTAATAACTATAGAACAAAATAATTTATATAAATACAAAAAAAAATAAAAGTAAATAACCATTTATTATTAAGTAAACAACAATAGCCGGGTTACCATGTCAATCACAATAATGCCATTTTGGCTTCAATCAGGTACCCCGGTGCGTAGATAACTTCTGTGCCTAATTTTTTTCTTTTCGTTTTGTTTTTTAAAAAAAGAAAGGAGTGAAAGCCATAAATTTTAAATGAAAGTTGTGTATTTTAAATAAAAAGAATGAAAGGATTATATTTTAAATGAAATGAATGAAATATGAAGAAATGCGACGGGAAAAATGTTTGGTGAATTATCACCTGCGTCTTGCTAACATAAAAATACCGGCAGAATTGATTTCTCTATCAGAATCTTTTGATTTGGCGAAAGATTGTTCAAGTAAATTGAATTATGAATAAAAGTAGCATGATACATTTCTTAGCATACATTTAAGGTAACCTTTTCTGAATTATGAAAAAAAATATCTGATATGATTAAAATTTGAGTTGCCATCATTAGAAAAAATGTATTTAAAATTAGAAAAAAATTAATATTTCGAAAACTAATTCGAATTTAAAAATTCTAATACCAGTTTTGAGATCTGTGGATCAACACGGATTTTTGGTGTTAATTTCATCGCAAAGTATTCCATATTTTAGGAGAAATCGCCGTGAAACTAAATCAGTTGTTTAATCAGTCGATTCAAAGAATTGATACATTTCAGCCGTTTCATATATTCGTTTCATAAATTTGTTTCATTAGGATTTTATATATATAGGGAAGATATATATATATATATATATATATATCTGACCTTTGTCACACTGTAACTCTCGTATTTATGAACCGATTCCGATGTAATTCGCTGTGTACATAGTACATACCAATGTCTCGACCGAGTTCGTTGGCCAGCATCATCCGCCATTTTGTTTCAAAATGGCGGCCATTTAAAATTTCTAAAAAAATTTAAAATTTGAAATGTGGTACCAAAAAATTGAAAATGGAAAAATATTTTTTTTTCTTATGTATTTGACCTTTATACAAAGATTCCGGAGCAGTTTTAGTTTCGTCTATATCTTAAAAAATGGCTGAGTTATAGCATTTGAATTTCTAGCGAGGCTGACATTTTGAAACGTCCTGAATTTTGTCACGCGATAAAAGGCGTATTTATGAACCGATTTCGATGTAATTCGGTGTGTACATAGTGCATACCAGTGTCTCGACCGAGTTCGTTGGCCAGCTTCATCCGCCATTTCGTTTCAAAATGGCGGCCATTTAAAATTTTTAAAAAACTTTAAAATTTGAAATGTGGTACCAAAAAATTGGAAATGAAAAAAATATTTTTTTCTTCTTATGTATTTGACCTTTATACAAAGATTCCGGAGCAGTTTTAGTTTCGTCTATATCTTAAAAAATGGCTGAGTTATAGCATTTGAATTTCTAGCGAGGCTGACATTTTGAAACGTCCTGAATTTTATCACGCGATAAGAGGCGTTTTTATGAACCGATATGGATGTAATTTCGTTTATACATAGTACATACCAATGTCTCGACCGAGTTCGTTGGCCAGCTTCATCCGCCATCTTGTTTAAAATGGCGGCCATTTAAATTTTTAAGAAAAATTAAATTTGAAATGTGGTACCAAGAAATTGAAAATTGAAAAAATATTTTTTTCTTATATGTTTGACCTTGATAAAAAGATTCGGGAGCAGTTTTTGTTTCGTCTATATCTTAAAAAATGGCTGAGTTATAGCATTTTGAATTTCTATTGTGGCTGACATTTTGAAATGTCCTGATTTTTGTCACGTGATAACAGGCGTATTTATGAACCGATTTGGATGTACCTTGGTGTATACATAGTACATACACATATCTCGACCGAGTTCGTTGGCCAGCTTCATCCGCCGTCTTGTTTCAAAATGGCGGCCATTTAAATAAATTTAAAAAAATTAAAATTTAAAATGAGATACCAAAAAATTGGAAAATGAAAAAGATTTTTTTGTATGTGTTTAACCTTAATACAAAGATTCCGGAACAGTTTTTGTTTCGTCTATATCTAAAAAAATGGCTGAGTTATTGCATTTTGAATTTCTATTGTGGCTGACATTTTGAAATGTCCTGATTTTTGTCACGCGATAACAGGCGTATTTATGAACCGATTTGGATGTAACTTGGTCTGTACATAGTACATACCAATGTCTCGACCGAGTTCGTTGGCCAGCTTCATTCGCCATCTTGTTTCAAAAGGGTTGCCATTTAAAAAAAAAATTAAATTTAAAATTTAAAATGAGGTATTATGAATTTGGAAAATGAAAAAGATTTTTTTTTATGTGTTTGGCCTTGATACAAAGATTCCTGAGCAGTTTTTGTTTCTGAAAATTTGTTCTTTTGTTTATATCTTAAAAAATGGTTGAATTATAGCACTTTGAATTTCTAGCATGGCTAACATTTTGAAACGATCTTGTATTCGTCACGCGATAACACACGTATTCGCCTATTTCGATGTAAGAAGGCATGTGGATAGTATACATCAGTATCTCGACCAAGTTCGCTGGCCAGATTCATGAGCAATCTTGTTTCAAAATGGCGGCCATTAAATTAAAAAATAATTATATTTAAAGTCAGTTGCAAAAAAATTTGAAGTTGAAAAAGGTTTCTTTCTTAAGTATTTGACCTTGATATAAGGATTCAGGAGCATTTTTTGTTTGTCTTTATCTTAAAAAATGGCTCAGATATAGCAGTTTCAATTTCTAATGTGGGTGACATTTTGAAAAATCTGATTTTTTGCCTGCGACAGCACTCGTATATATCAACCGATTCCGATGTGAGTGAGCATGTGCACAGCAATTACTAAGGTCTCGGCCAAGTTCACTGGTTAGCCTCATCCACCATGCTGTCTTAAAATGGCAGGCACTTTAAGAAATGGCCGAATTTGGCAGCCAAATATAAGTTACTTTAAAGAAAAGCAGCTTGGATGAAGTTGACTAATTTCGCGAAATTCTCATTCATTATATTGATAAAAATTAGTATTGAATCTCCTATATTCGGTTTCCACTAAATTGAGCTTCGTGTGTTTGAATAATATAAGTTGGCTTTTTTAATATAAGGAATATGAAAGCTACCTCTTCCTCCCGGCACTGGCCGGAAGGACTTTTTAAAAATTCAGATTGTTTCATTGCCACCACTTTTTTCAAGTTGAAATATTTTCTTCATTTCAGGGCAGATAAAATGTCGAGAGAATAAAGCCAATTGCATTATTTAAAAAAACTGGTGGGAATAAAACATTCTGAATAAACGAAAACAAGCGTACACTGCCCGTGACCGTCACGGGCGCGACGATTAAGGGGTTAAATGATAATTGCATAAGCTTCATAAAGAAATGCCTCTAAAACACTACATATTTTATTTTTCTGTCATAATATATTAACCCCTTGCGCTCTGACGTTGCTAGCTGATGTATGTTACTAGTCACCAGTATTGCCGCAGCTGGCAGATTCTTTTTTTTTAGAAATTTTGAGTTCCCACCACAAGAATTTAATTGGTAATTTTCTTTTATGTTATTTATGTGACATTCTTCTGCTCTGCTGTTCAATTATATAGCAAAGCGAAAATAAGAGTTAAAACTTTCTGCGAGAATTCTAATGTGTAAGTGAAAAGTAAGTGAAAAGTCTGCCATATATCATGATATACGCTACGTACGTCATTGTCGGAAATGATCAAAATAGCATGACATGCGCTGCGTACGTCATTGAGCGCACGAGATTAATGTAAATGGAGTACAAAATGAAAAAAAAAATCAAAATTCTTATTTCAATTTTTCAATTATTATTGCAATAATTTATTGGGATTTTTTATTTTGTTTCAGTTTATAAAAGAATCTGAAAAGGTAGTAACTTGGATACTTTTTTTATCGTCATATTTTTCATTGTTGTAGCATAACTATTTGCATGGTAAAAATGAACATGATATGATGATACATAACATCAGATATCACCTCTTTGATGATAAAAAGATGCGCATGATAAAGGCCACACTATAAAAAAATTTGAATAACGCTAAGATAGATAAAAAATTTCAATAATATTTGATAATAACAGGAAAGTTAATTGAAATATGGAATTTCTCTTATTTTTAGCAGTACGAAAGAGCTCAATTTTAGCCATGTCAATGGATTTTTATTATTTTAATATTATATAAAGATTACACATTGTTTTCTGTCAAATCGTTAACTTCTTGAACTTTTAAAATCCCCGTTCAAAAAATGTCTAATGCTCGAGGAAAATATCTGAATGACTTTCGTGAACTTTCCTGATAGAATATATTTAACCCCTTGCGGGCGGTGGGATATATTTTATACTATCTACAGTGGGGGTGGCAAAAAATGACTTGTTACACTACAATTTTTCTTACTTTTTAAAATTCTACACATAAAAATTGGCATAAATTTGTTTTTGTTTTCCCACATGTCATTGAATTTAAATGCTGGCAATTTGGTTTAACGTTTTAGTACTGACGTAAGTACAGTTGACATTTGATAGGTGTCACTAACTGGGTAAGCGCCTCTTACTAGCGAACGTTCCCAGGTGCAAGTTGTGGATTTGGACGAGAGTAGTATCAAAAGTAAGGTCTCGTCATGCACATTAAAAGTCCAATGGAACTACCCGTCCGAATTCAACCGTTTTCGAGATATCCTCATTTGAAGTGTGAATAAGTAAATAAATAAATTGGAAGGCAGGCATATAAATTGTTCGCAAGTTAAAAGTTTCTTTGCATTGTTTTAATCCTCTACCAATACCTTTTCCCGAGCTACGAGCAAAATCCTTTACACCCACACATTTGCCGAAAAATTTCCATAAAACAAGGTGCTGGAAATAGCAAAACCAGATGGAAAAACTCTCCGAATGCAGCCGTACGCGAAAACTTCGTAGAATGCGAAGTGCCTGTCTAAAAGAGGGGAAATAACCGGCAATGTGTGGGTGTAAAGGATTTTGCTCGTAGCTCGGGAAAAGGTATTGGTAGAGAATTAAAACAATGCAAAGAAACTTTTAACTTGCGAACAATTTATATGCCTGCCTGCCAATTTATTTATTTACTTATTCACACTTCAAGTGAGGATATCTCGAAAACGGTTGGATTCGGACGGGTAGTTACATTGGACTTTTTAATGTACATGACAAGACCTTTCTTTTGATACCACTCTCGTCCAAATCCACAACTTGCACCTGGGAACGTTCCTTAGTTAGTGCAAAACGTGCATTAGGAATGTTATGAAAACACATGGTTTTCGATTGTTTGGGGTGAATTCTGTTCAATTTTGCGCTAATTAATACATTGTGGACTCTAATTATGGTAATTTTCTATTTATTGTTGTGTAAGTGTTTAACAACAGTTGTTAGAAATAGGGAAAATTAAGATTTGCCTTCGGAGAAAATTTCAAAAATCACTGTATTGTTGAAGTATGCCCATTATTCACAATGACAGATTTATATTCTTATACATGTATCCACTATGACTGTAAGCAGAATAAAATCCAAACTTGATAAAAACACTGTCACAGGGAGTGAAGGTATGAAAATTGTGGCGTTGAGGCATCACTACGCCTCAAGATGAACGAAAAAATTTTCTTTTGTCTTGAAAACAGATGAAAGTTCACAAAAGAGTTGACAAAAATCATAAAAGAAGCTGGCATTGCTATTTCTGCCAGAACAACAAGGCGCCGTGTTGCAATAATGGGGTTTAAATGCCGTATACCAGCCAAGACACCCAAACGGATTTCAGCTATGAAGTTGAAGCATTTGGCTTCGGCCAAACACCATCGACACATGACCGTTGAAGACTGGGAAAATGTGAACAGAGTAGTTTTTCATTTTTGTCTTTTGCTTACTATACATATTTCAATTCTTCGCAATACAACTCTGAACTAACTTTTAAATTTTTCAGGTTCCTCCGATGAGTTTCACATCGAATTTGTTCATTTCAGAAAAGAAGAATAATGTTAATCGGAATGTATTGCAGATATCATCAATAGCTCACTGAAGATCATGATGTGGTATGTCATCAGTCAAAGGGGAATAGGTCGTCTTTACATCGTTTATGGCATAATGAATCAGGTTAGTATAAAAAAAGCAGTCGAAGGAAGGTTGATCCCTCAACTAAAGGAATGGTTCCTGATACCTCCAAATGTATTTTCATGCATAATTCGGCGTCATGTCATAAAGTAAAGATAATATGGGAAGTCTTAACTAAGGAGAAACTAAATATTTTTTTATGGCTGGACGATTCTCCGTATTTAACCCCTTGAGAGGCAAGCAATTACGTTTGTGAAATGCTGAATTCCCACCGGAATCTTTGAAAAATTCTATGTCAAAATAAGTAAAAGAAGTTTTACGGCTTTTTTCCACCTAAGTTAGAAAAGTAAAATTTAATAAAAATTTTCTGGTGTAAAACTTCATTAATCGTAGGTGGTATATAATATATACCGGTGCCCCTCAAAGGGTTAAACCCGGTCGAGAATGCCTTGGAGCCTCTAAAGTGAAAAGTATCAAAAGAAAACAACAGACGAAATTTGATAGAAGAGACATATTTTTGTTAAGATATGACACAATGATAAGAAACGGCAGAAAAAAAAAATTAAATAGAGCATGCCAAAAAGTGTAGAGGCTGTAATCGACGCTAAGGGAGGTACGACTAAATATTGATGATATTGTCTTGGAACATTTGTGCTAAGTGTTTTTGCAATAAATTTCAATTTTATCAGCGAAGTTTGTTTTTATTTTTAAACCATAGATGTTATATCCAAATATACCTGAAATAGTTTAACTATCCACCAGTAAACAAAAATATGTCGCTTTAAGGGGACAGTTCCCCATCAACCGGTCAAAAATGATAGAAAACTGATTCAATTTCCATACCTTTTCACAAACTAACTAATAATGCAAATTCGATGAAATTTTTCGGATTGTTAAGTATAGCTTTACTTGTTACAATAAACAAAACAGATTGATGAAAAATATTTAAATTAATTAGGAAAACTTAATTAGATAACCTACTGTTTTTTTTTTCATAATTACTATATATCACTGCGCGCATGATATCTCGTGTTCATTTTAATTTATTAACTTTAAAGGGATGTTAATTTAAAGATAATACTCCGCTTAACGTAATGAACTAAAAACTTTTAATTATCTTTATTTATAATATTTATAATTAATAATAAAAATTAAAAAAATAAAATCTGTAAAATTTCTCGCATATTTTTTGTAATAAAATTTTTATTAGTTAAGATAATTCTAAGATTTTAGTTCATTTTATGCAGAAGTGTAATATTAATGCACTCCGAAAATTTCAACCCATTATCTTTACTAGATTTTGCGAAATCATGCGCGCAGTGTTTATATATGGCAATTACGAAAACAAAAAAAACAGTGGGTTACTTAATTAAGTTTTCCTAATTAATTTAAATATTTTTCATCAATCTGCTTTGTTTATTGTAACAAATAAATCTATACTTAACAATTCATTGAATTCAAATCTATACTTAACAATCCATTAACAATTCTTTGAAAATTTCATTGAATTTGCTTTATTAGTTAATTTGTGAAAAGGTATGGAAATTGAATCAGTTTACTAGCATTTTTGACCGGTTGAAGGGGAACTGTCCCCTTAAAGATCGTCACAACGTAAATTTTATACGTGTAAATAATAATTTGGCCTCTCACTGTAATTTTAATCAGGCCTGCACCAGAAACATTTAGTAAAATTTTACATTTATAATATTGGTGCAAAAAAAAAAAAAAAGGTTGTAAAATTGTTTTTCTTTATTTTGAAATAAAAATTTTTAAAAAATCCGGTGTTAATTCAACATTATAGAAACCAATTACTTACCTATGAGAGGGTTAAAATTTCATAGAAATGCATTTTAAAAACCTTAAATTGTCGCACCACTAATTTTAAAAGTTGAAGAAGTAGTAATGCAGAATTTTTTTTTTTACGAACGACAAAGCATTTCTACAATGATAAAGTAACATTTCCTATTCTCTCTTGAAGTCTTGTATTTAGTGATATACAGGTTAATTAAAATCTGAGGAAAATAATGGTTACGGAAAGTAGAATGAATGGTTCTTAGTTTGGCTTGCATATTTATGAACTACGCATTCGTACTAAAAATTCCGAATAGCAACTTTTACTTTATGCAATGTCACGCATTTCGTGATTATCTAAAGTACAGTCATTCAGGGTAACTTTTATCCGAGTTTTCTCTATTTTCATATGCCACATTCTTATTTTAAGAATATTGTTGCAACTAGGGGCATAAAAGAGAAGAAATGATCCTGAATTATTGTATGACTATAAAAGATTAAGGAATATTAATGATAAAAGCAATAAAAAATAAATTTTTAGCCTGGTTCAAAGTTACCAAGCCATTTAGGGTAACATTGCACCATATGATAAATATTATCTAAAATAATTCATTATAAAAAAAGTATTATAGTTTGGACAACTTCGAACCCCAAAAAATGTTTTCAGATATGTAGACTCCGGATTTATATTTCCCAACATCACAAGATTTGTATAATTTATGATATTACAACAAATATTAGGCATATGAAAAGTGGAAGAAGAGAACCATGAATATTTAGAAATAAAAAAAAACTATTTATTGTTCACATAAAACATAAAAATGCAGTGAAAAAATATTTTCAATGTTTTAGCTCAGTAATATATCCATAGTTACAGTAATACATACTAGTACTAGTATTATTCAAACAAGAATAAAAAATGTCGAATGTATGAAATGTCAAATTTGAGTAGCTCCGCCCCGAATAACGCATTTAAATGAATTTTATGTATTTTACACATATTTGTGAAAATATGTACATGTTATATCTAATGCACACTTTCGACATTTATATAAACTATACGTGCAAACATGGGAAATTGTTGACAGTAGCACCTATAATCATTAAATTATAAACATCAGTATAACTTTGAGCCGGCTCAAGGTTACCCTAAAAATGTGGTAAAATGTTAGTGCCTTCTAATTTTACATTTTATTAACTATTAATAAATAAATAATCACAAAATATTAACACATTTACATCATTTAGATAATAATATGTCTGATAAATGAGTATATTGTTACTTACTATGAAAATTTAATTGGATTATAACAGCTTCAAAACAGTATTCAAAATTAACTTAAAAACAGTACTTCACAAAAATAGTTAGATGATGCAATTAATTGCGCATAATGTTGCTAATTCATTTTCTAAAATAAAGAGTAGAAATCCCAGTTTAGAACCTTGCCAACAGAGCACAGTTCTGGAATTTATTTAGTCTTTTGGAGTGAAAAATATTGAAAATTAGGAGGTGGTGCAAAGTAACACCCCATGGTTCAAAGTTACCCTGAATGACTGTAAATGTTATTTTTCGGAATTATTGACAAAAAGATGCGGCCAAATTCGCCCCCGGAAACAGGTTCTGATACGCGTATTTTATTACTAATTAATGGGCTATCTCTCTACATTAGTATTGCCAACTTATCTTCTTCTTTTTTTTTAAATTTAAAAATCTACTTGTATTTCCGAATAGAGTATTTTTCCTTTATTTAATCGAGAAATGTCTTACATTAAACAAAACAAAATATACGATACAGAAGGTCGGGTTTTAATTCAGCAAAATATTAAGTACCAACTTTGTACAGAATTTTCGGGCTCGAAATGGTGAAAGTCCACCTGTTCAGGATTTTAATTTTCCGTAATTATTTGCTTTTAACCAGAAATGTCAACCTCTAAAGTTTTTGTTCAGCTATAAGACTTGTAACTTTCGGTAATTTACAAATCATTAGTTGTAAAACCGTAAGCAGAATTGCTACAGGCAACTAAAATTTTAATATCGTATCTACCACTTTTTTCGAACAGCAATCTTCGTGGTAAATTTGAACTAGAAATCAATCATTTATATTTTGTTTTGGAATAGTGGTAGGTAAACAATAAAAAAAGTGGTCTGTAACATACCTGCTTAATTTTTTATAAACATTAGAATAATTACTGATAATCCATAAAAAACTGCATTTCTGCTTGAAAATTCTAGTAGTTATAGAAATGAGATTTGGGAATTGATAATGAAACCGGAGTTATGATTCATTCTGTGATGTGTTAGGTATTTGCTGGAAACAAAATGATAGATCTGGAAAAAAGGAAACAGGGGAATGTAATATTTTAAACTGTTTTATTTGAATTAGAAATCGGATTTGTTTTTAGTTCTCGAATAAAAAGCACATTTAATAAAATAAATATAATAAAATAGGGATTGTCACTATCTATTTCTGCCAGTGTTTATTTTTCTTAAGGGGTTAAATGAGATTAAATTTTTTTAAAAAATCCATTTTTTATGGTACAATGGTACAATATGTCTAGAATATTTTCCTAAAGTTTCAAGTCAATCGGAGTAAAAGTCTAGGAGAGAGAGAGCATTTGGAAATTCCCCTCATTAGGTTGGAGTATATTGATGCAGCTGCTTAGTTATTTGTTTGTTTGTGTCCCTCGCGCGCTTTTCTCACTTTTTAAGGTCCACTTATTTTAAATATTTCAAATTAACCCCTTGAATGCTGATTTATTTGGGAAAAGGTCTTGCGTTTGGAACGGATTTAATTTGCTGATTCTAAAACCCAAATATAAACTCTGGATACTCGTAAGATGCCAAAGCAGCACTTGCTCCTGAATTGGAATCCGGCATGGATATAAAACTTGGCCGAAGTAGCCACGAGTACGCGCGGAAAGAGGATGGATATTGCATACTCATAGCTGAGAAGAAAGATGAGATGGGACTCGAGAAGCAAAAATTCTTCTGAGACAGGCGCTAAAGGATGTCCTAGACATTGAAGCCGCAGCAAGATCTTTGCTTTATGGAGCTGGAATAGACGATGCTATGTAAGTTTTAAAAAGAAAAAAATTCTTTGTTTTATTTCTACCCAGGTCGAAATCCATGCCGGTATTTGTTTGCTAGACAAGCATTAAATGCTGTATTTCAGCAAAGTAAACTAGCATAAACTACCATAACACATTTGCTGGTTCCATTATAATTACCAGCAAGTCATGGTGTGTACTGGAACACTTTACTGCTTGCCCAGCATACATATTCCAGCTTGTGTTGCTTCAATATGTTGCTGGCCTAGCAGCAATCAAGATCACCACTTGCTTGTAATTTCTGCAATTCTAGCAGTAATTCACAAGCAACAGATACTTTTTTTGTTGCTATTCTATCATTACATTTCTACCATCATTTGCTATTAATTTTACCTAGGCTGGCATTACATTTCTAGCATCACTTGCTTTTATTTTTTTCTATTCTCCCAGTTAGAAAAAAAAATGACGTTGGTGGCGCCATCTTTGGAGAATTTCAGAAGTACCTACATTTTTTAGAAGGGGATATTACATCGGGTTTTCTTTTCCTCTGACAAGGACAGACCTCATTATCTCCGGTTTGGGAACTTGATGCTCTACTAACTTCGTTACTGGGGCCGAATTACTCTTCTATATCCGCTTTGGAAATTAATTATTAGTATTGTTTCTTTTGATATTTAGATGTTAAAAACTAATCTCAAATGGTTGGTTTAAGACAGTATTGAATTCAGGAGAGGGCCAGCCCGGATTTTAGATTTTAATGAACAAATTTTTTTTCTCCGTTTTTTAAAGACATTCTGAATTTTTTTCGAGTAAGTTCGAATATTTAAATTCTAAGAAACAGAAGGAAAAAAATTCCGTTATGGGTGGAGAAGGGGGGCTCCCCTAGAAGACTCTCATATAAGTTAAATCCCTCACATAATTTAACACACCCCCATAGACGTTAATTAAAAAAAATAGAAGTTATATTTCACATCTTGCAAAATTGCAATATACAGTGAAAGCTCCATAACGCAAACTCCTGAATAATCCGTTAAGGGAAGAGGGCTTAGGTGATCCATCAAGCCTCTCTCGAGTTGTAAATTTAACAATTTTTTTTTCTCCGATTTTGAAAAACAAATTGAAATTTAATCTTTTCTCTTAGTTTAAAATAAAAGAGAAAGTAAGACTTTTCTGTTGGGGAGAGGGGACGGAGGTGGAAGAGAGCTATTGTCTTTCCCCGGATTTGAAAAATTAATCTAATTTATAATTAAAATTTCCTTTTCTTCTATTTTCAAAAAACATTGTCAAATATATATTTTTCGAGTAACTAAAAAATAAAATAAAAAAATAAACATTTGATGCTGACAAGCATTAACAAGCACACAATGCTTAATTTAAGTACCTACCTCATCATTACTGGGAAGAGACTTGTGTAGCAAATTAGCATATGTTACTGACACATAGTAACCAAAGCTGGTTGCATAGCATATTATGCTGGCAAGCATAAAAAAGCATATAATAGCATATAAATGTACCTACCTCTCCATGCTTTGACAGAAGATTAAACAGCAAACAAGCATAAAATGTTTGTACATAGCTTGTCATGCTATTTCTACCTAAGATGGCTGCATAGCATATTATGCTGGCAAGCATAGAAAAAGCATATAATAGCACATTAAGGTACCTATCTCTGCATGCTTTGGAATAAGCTTAAACAGCAAACAAGCGTAAAATGCTTGTATATAGCTTGTCATGCTATTGCTGCGTAAGATAGCTATATAGCATGTGATACTGGCTAGCATTGTAAAGCATATACTAGCATGAAAATCTAGCAGACAAAGCAAAACATAGCAATAACAAGCATAATTTTTATGCTGGTACTAGCAAGAATTTTGACCTGGGTACTTAAAACTTTAATCTAATTTTCTACAAACACTATTTTTGATGTCGTTGGGCAGGATTTCTTAAAATCTAATGCACGAAACATATTGAAATTTTGCACACTTCTTCAAAATAGGATTGACTAGTTATTGAATAAAAGTTTTTTTTTCGATTGCAACTAATTTTATAAGCCTATTCGTAGTGTAAATTGCACGAAAAATGTTACTATTTAGCATACAACTCTGCCAAAAATTAAAATTTCAATTTTTATTTAGATACTTCGTTCAATCACAAGCTATACTTATCTGCTAACAAAAAAAATTTGCTTTTTAATTTCAGATAAGGCTATCATGTGTTATCCTGACCACCACGAGGACACGTTATCTTTAGGGGTGCCCGAAAACCAATTCCCACCTGTTGAATTTTCATGATTTTTGAATTGAAATGTTATGAAAAATTGCTTAGCTGTTGCTTTTTTATAAATGCTTAAAATTTTGAATAAAATTATTTCTTTATTACATTGAAAAAATAGAGAATATATATATATATATATTTTAACCTACGAAACTCATGTAACCCCTTAAGGGGGTAGGATACCTTTAAACATGCAAAATTTTCGAAAATTTTTAAATACATATTTTGATTCCGTAATCATTTCTTAACAATATGCAAAAAACCGCATTAAAAAATTCCTATTTCTTTACTAATTATGGCAGTTTTATTAAGACTACATATTAAGACTACATATTAAGACTACATAGGATAATTAAAGTTTGGATTGCGTTTATTCAAAACAATGAATTTTGATACTGCGCGCAGTGTTACTAAAAAACTATGCATGGCAATCAAAAAAACTTTTCACCACATATTCATGACTGTATTATCTACATCTTAAAACCAGAAAAAGGCAAGATTTTATTTTATTTTTTGTTTTTTACTTTGAAAATATTTTTTAAAAAGTGAAAATTCTTATTTTTTTGTTAATTTTTAAACTTAGTCAGTATTTTTTACAAATATTCTGGTTTTAGTATAAAAATAACAGTATTATGTATATATTTCCACCAAGATATCCTCTTTATATGCATATTTTCAGATTTTATCATGCGCGCAAGATTTTTTTCTCTTATTATCATATATTTTTAAACTTATCATTTCAATATTTATTTATAAATTTACAAGTGTATATATATTTTTAAATATAAATACAAATACAAATATGAGCTTTATATTTAAATGAAGTTTGATTTTTATTTGTGACTTATTACACAAGTTTAGAAGCTTGGAACATAGTGATATATTTTTTTTCGACGTGTTCAAAGGTATCTTACCCCCTTAACAAACTATTTTATTAGGATAATTACCGAAATCAGCCACTGAACAATCAGTGATGATAAGTATAAAACAGAGTAGATTTTTTTTTAAAGTCTACTCGTAATAAAGATTGTTAGCCAAAGTGATACACTTCTATCTTTTTCAAGCTTTGGTGGCCTGAAGTCCTTACCTAGGTATATAAAGTTCTTTATAAAATGTGTACTAATATGTAGAAACAAAAACGCTCTGATTGCATTTTTTCCGTGTTTTAGACCATTTATAAAGACATCGTAGCTTTATTTACTAATATCGTCTTTTCTTTCAAGTTTCCTTCAAGTACACAATTTCAAAAATGCTCTAAGTTAAATAAGGCAAATTTTATTTTCCTTTATTACTGGTGCCAGAAACAAAATTTGCAAAGAAAAATGATGTCGCCGATGTGGCGACAACGGATTGCAAAGGGTTAAATATTATAAGAAGCAGAATTTACGTAATGTAGAAACGCATTTTGCTTTTCGTCGATTCGACCTTTTACAAACCAGCTACTGGTGAATGCATGCCCATGCTAGTATCATACGCAGGTGTTTAACTACTTTAGCAAAGTTAAATACTAAATGACTAACAAGTACGGACAATGTTTTACCAAAGTTAACATTTCTTTCGATATTAAAATACTGAAATGTAGTAGATGCCCATAAGACTTTCATTTCCATCCTTTTGTTATGGAAGAGTTTGACTGTACCAATACAGTAAAATCTCCCTAAAGCGACCACGTTCCGTTCCAATAAAAATGGGTCGCCCCAAGAGGTGGTCTCTTAATGGAGGACATGCTTAAATCTAGATTTTAATTGTTGAAAAATGGTAACAATTAATGCTACTAAAATTTATTACTCACATTAGGAAAAAAATATGAAAATTTAAGTATCAAAACAAAAATTAATTACATAAGTTAATTAGTGCAGAGTTTAAAAAATGAATACATTGACGTTTGCTTTGATTTTACGGTTTTATCTTCTATAACTTTATTTCCAATTCCTTTTGAAATTCAGTAAATAAATGCAATCTTTTTAGGACGGGAACAAATTATGACGATTTTATTAATTTATCTATTTCTTGGAGAGTTTCCTAACAGAATAGGGCAAGGGAGTTTATTGACCGTTATCCTTACTTTGTCATCAGTGTTAAATTAATAGGCTAAAAAGGCACAAAGGGTTTTAAAAACATAAAAGTTACCGGAATAAATAAAAATTCTAAACTTAGTTTATAAGTTTGATGAATAATGCGCTCCCCAGAATTATTATTTTAATAAAACCTTCTTCAAGCAAACAGGAAAAAACGGAATTTGTTTCATTTTCTTCAAAGAAATGGGTCGCTGATGGAGGGAGTTCAACTGGGGTGGTCACTGAATAGAGGTAAAATTAGTATTGAGCATATGGGAATAAATTTCGTTCCATAAAAAATGGTCGTTCAGGGAGGTGGTAGCTTAATGCAGGTGGTCGCACGGGGAGGTTTCACTGTATTTCATAACAGGTTTAAAAAAGAAACACCGTTGTAAGCACATGTGACATAATTTAACAAAAGATAGAAGGTCATTTTATTAAATAAAAGGTACGGCGTATTTATAAATGTCCTAAAATACTGAAGTGTTAAGTAATCTGAAACTTTTTTTTTTTAACACATGGGCTAAATATCATACATGATTCTTTTATACCGTGGTAGGACATTCAAATCACTAAACTTCGAGTAAAGGTCGGAGTATACTATTACTCCTTGTTAGTGCTAGACAGACTTTTTTAAAACACTTATAGTTATTTTGTACGCATTACAAAGGATTGCTTAGTCTCTAAATTTACGTAATTATCCCGCGTTATTGTAATATTTTTAATTATAGATAGTAAGTTTGTTACATAAAATTAATACTTTTAAATGCACACTAACAAAAACTTTCTTTAGATTAATTAGATTTTTTTTTTATTAAATACCATTTTTATTTGAGAGCAAAATCCGAGTTCATATCCAAAAGGAACGATTGTACAATCTTTCATCTTTTTTTCAGATCTCTGCTTTGACCTCCCTCCATCCCCTAAATATTAGGCCTTTGCGCAAATATGTCGGATGTTGTAGTCGGCTTTTTTAAGCCTTTGTACGATCGCCTGAATTTAGATACCAATATTTTGTAAAAGTTTTCTTTGACCTATACAATCTTAGAAAAATAATGGGTAGAAAATTTATAGAAATTATTCGTATTAAAATTGTAGGGACTGTTCAAAGGCTGAAAAGAAATCTGTCTACGACATCTGCCATTTTTATGTCTGGGTGTAGGAGTTGTATCCAGGGGGCACCGATCCTCCAGAATACATTTTTGAATCACCATCCCCTGACTACTATTCCTGATCGCTAATACAAAAATGGCGTCTGTCGTACGAGGATTTTTCTGTGCTTGTATGATCCCTTGAATTGGAATACCAAAAATTTTAAGGTTTTTCGCTTCATTTTTCTGAGATTAAAGAAAATCGCAGAAAATGTTTGAAAAATGTAGTTTCTAAATTCAGATAAGCGTAAATACGCTTATAATGTTCGCCTACGGCAAACTCTATTTTAAGGCCATTCCTGGTATTTAGGAGGTGGTGTTTAAATGAAGCATTACCGTTGTTTTCTTTTCAGCTCTAATTGCATTGCTTTATACAGGGTGCTTCATAAAAGATGGGCAAAACTTTTAGAGGTGATGGTAAGAATCAAAACAAACAATTTTCATCAAAGAATGTGTGGTCGGAATTAAAACGCAAATATGCTAGGGGGAGCCAAAGGAGAAATTCAGTGTTGCCAGTGGGCTACTTTTTAAAATTCAGATTTAATGATTGGCACCACTTTTTTGAAATGGTAAAATTCCCCTTGTTTGAGCCTTAATTAATATGTCATTAATTAAGGCGAATTTTACAATTTCAAAAAAGTTGTGGTAATCAAGAAATCTGAAGTTAAAAATAGTAGCCCACTTTTGCAACACTGGATATGTTGTTATGCGAGGCAAAAAAAAGCAAAGAACGAATAAGTGACAAAAGGAAGGTGGGAAAACCGCTCTCCGTACAATCGTTGAGTCTCAGAGCCATTTCCATATCCAGTTCCGCAAATAAAATGCCAGCTTTTTCCCTGTTAGTAAAGAGCAAAATCTTCCTATTGCGATTGACAGTTACACACTCGGTATTGTATATTAATCGAGGCAAAATTTTGCATACGCGTTCTTCTTCTTCCACAAATCACATTTTCATGCTATTAGCGTCATTCTTCTCCCGATAACTCCCAATACGAATGGAGCTTTAACGTTTGAATCAGTGTTGCGAGTGGACTACATTTTTAAATTCAAAATTTTTAATTGCCCCCAGAATTTTAAAATTGATAATCCACCTTGTTTTCACCTTATTTAAATTGTTATTAAATAAGGCAAATTTCACCCTTTCAAAAAATGATGGCAAAAATAAATCTGAATTAAAAAAAAGTATCTCACTTGTAACACTGGACCAAGATTCTAAATGCGCCAGCACCTTTGCGTTTTATTTCCGACCATACAATCTTCGATGAAAGTTGCTTGTTTGGATGTGTACTATCACCTCTTAAAGTTTTGCCCATCTTTTATGAAACACCCTGAATATTTTTATTAATTAGATAATTCAGTCATTAGCTAAAGATTTCAGTCCGTATTTGCATTAATTGACATCACTGTTGTGCTATAACAACTGGTTCAGAAGATGTTAACAATAAATGACGATACTTTCAACAATATAAAAAAAAATTAATTAAAATTTTTCCTTATACTTTTCGCGAATGGTTTAGGGTTTCAATATTTTAAACTCTTCTGTAACCTTACCAAGCAAGTAAGTGCAATGGTGATGCGACCGTATACATAGATAATTAATTATTTAAATTTTTCTAAAAAAATGTTGACAAGAGAGTGAGAAAATGAATGATTACCTGTGCTCAAATGGCAGGAAAAAAACTATTTTAAGTAACATTACTCTATATAATTTTATGTACCTAGGTCTCTGGAATTGAAGTAAATAGTAATACACAAAACAAAATTTGAAGAGAAAACTGATTTCAGATTAACATATTAAAAAAAAAAAAAAACATAGGTAGAATAGATAAAATAAATATTTTTTTCACCAAAGTTAATAATAAAATTTTACATAAAAAAGAATTTAAATTAATGAAAGAAAATACGTTACATGTTACTAAATAAATTTCCTTGTTTAAGTTATATTTATATAACCTTTGCAAGTTTCGCTTTCAAGGCAAAATAGCCACTGTACAGGCTAAAAGTTGAGAATGATTTTTTTACATATACCCAGATAAAGTCTGTTGCGTGGTCAGTAACGGTTTTTCTCATTCCAAGATACCGTATGAAAATGCTTCATGTTACGCTACAGTTAAAAGACTAGCAATGCGTCAGAAGATAACATGTGGGCGGGTGTGAAAACTAAAGAAAACAAACACTATTTTGAAAACACTTTTTTTTTTTATAAAAATCAACTAGAGAGTGTAAATTTTAGCTTCTGGCGTAGCCTTGATATGTTGATGGAAACAAACAATAGAACACATTTTAGCGTGTGCTAAATCATGCATTCTTGCCTCTGGCACCAAGTTTAAATTTTAGAAGCGTTTGAGAGCAAACGGGTAGAGCACAAACAAGTTGATATTTCCAAAATTATATCTTGCTAGTAAGTAGACTCAGAGTAGGTGTGAAACATTACGGCGTGAAATTTGACGGGTAAAATAACAAGAAATATAGAATGTGCCAAATTAATTTGTTCAGGATTTGGACAGCCATAGGAATAAGATTTTTGCACTTTAAGTGCACTTTCCCCCCAGAAATTGAGTTGAATTATCATAGTTAGATTAGAATGTAGTAAATTCTAAAATGTTCTATTTTGAAAAAATATATATACATATATGTGAGCACATGAGTTTCAAAACTCGCCTTATCCAGAAAATCAAATTTTGGAAAATCGCGAAAAACGTTTAATTACGTCCATTGGTTTTCATTGTAAACCAAGTTTTTACAATGCCAGAAATACAGGATAAAACTTTTTTTTTTTGCAAATTGTAGCTTTTTTGTGTAGATTTACCAGCCGATTAGATTGTTAAAGAAAACACGATTTTTTAAATTATGCATAAGGCGAGTTTTGAAACTTACGTCCAAATACAGGATGAGTACAATTGATGGACCCGATTTTAAAAAATCATATTTTCGAAACTACTGCATATATTATAATAAGTGTACACGAATTTAAAGAGAAATGTAACAAATTTTTTCAGTAACAAATGTTCGATGTGTGATCCTCTTGTTACACGGCATACGTCTAATCGGTAATCCAGTTCCTTCCAAACATTTTGTAGCATCACTTTGTCAATGGTTCTGAATGCTGTACAAATGCGTTCTTTAAGTTCCGGCAGTGTTTTTCGCATTGGTGGTACATAAACGATGTCTTTGACGTAACCCCACAAAAAGAAATCACACGTTGTTAAGTCTGGGGATCTTGGTGGCCATGTGATTAAGACTAAATCACCATCACCCGCTTGAGGACAGCGCAGATTTTGTGGTTCAGCAACATGGATCCCCACCTCATTGATCTTTGCAGGTACGCGATTACTTGAATGAGGAGATTCCACACCGGTGGATGAGGCGTTTGGTGTTTGGAACAAACTGGATTACATATTGGACGTATGCCGTATAACAAGAGGATTACACATCGAACATTTGTAATTGAAAAAAAACTTTGTATATTTCTTTTTAAATTCATGTATCACTTATTGTAATATATGAAGTAGTTTGAAAATATGATTTTATAAAATCGGGTCTGTCATTTGTACTCACCTTGTATATATATGCGTCGTAGAGGGACCTATATTTGCTTCTTAATGAAACTTTTCCAAATACTGCTCTAAATATAAATCTTTTTGCAGTTTAAATTCCGTTTTCAGAATCTTTCTCAAATTATATAAAACGATAAACGTTGTATTCGCATGAAAATTTATCTTAATACATACGGCAATAAAATATGTTTATACTTGTTTTACTTATCAGTTCTTTGACTACGTGTCGGGATATACGTCAAGGTGGACTATATCTTATTCTAATTGTACCACTTTTTGAAAAACAATCTTTGTAATGAACTTATACTAGAATATTTTCACAAGAAATCTACCACAAAGTAAATGTTTTGTAAATTTTAGTACGATTGAACAAAACAATAGTCTCCCGTTCTGGCCCGTAATCAAAGGTTTTAAAAAAGCTGAACTTTTTAAATAGATTAAGGGGTAAAAAGTTTCCATATCATTTGGAGGAACTCGTAACTTACATTGTTGTACAAAAGCTGTTTTATCAGTTCTTTGCGTGCACTATTATAACTACCTGGCTTATATTTTTTTAATCAAGGTGTACTGTATCTTATTCAAACTATACGTCTTTTTGAAAAACAATCTTTGTAAGCAACTTATACTAGAATATTTTCACGAGAAATCTACTACAGAGAAAATGTTTTGTAAATTGTCGCACGATTGAATATAAAAGTAATCTCCAGTCCTGGACCGTAATCAAAGCTTTAAATAAAGCTGAAATTTTTAAATAGAATAAGGGTAAAAAATTCCATTTAATGAAATTAATTCATTTAATGATAAAAATAATTTTAAACAAAATGACTAATTTTACAATATGAATGATGCGATAGCAATTAGCAAAAGGAGAAAGTGCATATGATTTTGTGCTAATTTAATGTAACGAAATATGCTATATCTGGGAACATATTTACATACATAGAAATTTGGTTCAATTGTTTGCCCAAAAAACAGTTCCAAAACCGTTTTCCACCATTCCCTGTGCTCCCGTTTAACAATGAACTCGTGTAGATTGTATCATGAACTATTGACATATTGAACAGTCAAGTAATCCGTTGAGCAATAATATTGAATAATTCGATAGTAATCAAAAATATTGAAATATAAAGTGGCTACATATTGTTCTTCTTAAACAAGGTCTGAAATGTACAGCACTAAACAATGTTTATATTTCTTTTACCAATTATCCGTTTGACAACGTGTTTGGGCATTTACGTCCCAGTCCCAGTGGAATTTTTTATTCCCACCTTCCCACCTTATTGAAAAATAAACATATATGCCTAAACGAATAAAAATGTGAACATAAAAAGTAAAAAGAATGGAAATATACCCCACATTAAACAAAAAAAAAATATTTACTTGTTTATACAACAGGACATCAACAGAGAAACAATACTCATCTTGTTGATGAAAGGGAATATAAATATGTATGTTATATTAAGAAAAGTGTCTATAATAAAGTTAAACGACACTTAATTGTAAAGATGAATGAGTTAATTTGAATTACAATAATTAATTCATCAGGATAACAATTCTCACATACAGTAAATTTGATAAAAAATTCTGCTAAATAATATTTTCTAATACAAAATGTTATTTGCTATATAATCAAACAATTATTCTGACAAAAATTCATTAGCATTATCACAAAAAAAACTTATTTTTAGCTGCGTTATACTGCATTGTATTTTATCTTAAAGTTTGATATGTGGAAGTGAATCTAATAGCATGTTTAATAAATAAACAACAGATGATTGTATATAGCTAACGGAAAATGCGTTATCGCACATACACTATTCATAATATCAGAGAAACATGAATCGATAATGATTTCAGCATTGTAAAACAACGAAAATATAGATTAATTACGCTTGTAACTACAGAAGTCAAATGCATTATGTTTCTTGATTTATATTCCGAATGCATCATTAGATAATTAGAATAGAGAAAGCATCAAACTGAAAATAAAAGATATCAAATGATAAAGGAGAATAGTTGATGTGCACTAGAATCCAAATAACTTGTTATTATCTTCAAAATTTAGTGAAGGAAGTCTTCCTTTTCGTCGAATTAGATAAAAGTATAATGTATTGAAACAGTAAAAATGTTGAAATAATCGAACGTAGAAGGTGTTGCAGAAAGGTAGTTTATCTATACCTAATTCTTTCTTATGAAGATGACGTATTTATTTCGTTAGTCATTCTGCATTTCTAATATTTCTGAATTCGTTCTGTTTTTTTTTATTTGATGTAAATGTTAAGAATTTAATTATTTTATGATGATTTGATATAAATATCTTACTACAAATAAGAGATATATAACGTAATTCCCGGTGAATTCCCAAGTTTTCACAGACTTTTGCTTTACAAAGAAAATTCGTCTCTTTCTTTTTAAAACTCGCAAAGTACCAGGTATTTATTGTTTTTTTTATTTGTATTTTTAAGTTTAAACCTTCAACATAAATTAACTAGATTTCCTTGAACATGATCAACATACACATAGGGAGAGATATATACAAACACATTATTTTATTAACATAGGTAAATATTGTTTAATTTTCTCTTATCTGTTAATTTTTAATAATTAAAATGAAATGCCCTAATTTAAAAACGCCCCTTAGCCCCTTGAAGGACACCGGTATATGTTATATACCACTTAATTTTAATTCCCAAGGGCCACATTCACACCGCTATTTAGGAATTAAATTTTGTTTCATATAATGTACGCGAAAAAAAGCTCTTACTTAGTTTCTTATAAAATCGTTCATAAATACCGGTGTCAATCAACCATTTTACCATTTTTGCAACAAGAAGTGCTTTGCCCCTGAAAGGGTTAAACACATAAATTCACACAGCATAGCTTTTCGTTCAACGTGTTTTGAACAGCACATATTTCAAATTTTTTAGAAAAATAAATTAATGCTTTATCAGTTTAATTTTAAGTGAAAATACCAAGTACTGCAATATTATAAAACCCTTAATATAGGTATGTTTGACAATATTTTCGAACAATGCGCATTTATAACATGCTTACTTAAATTTTAAGCATCCAGCGGTGTACAAAATACCATCAGAACGAATAATGAAGGGTTAAGCATTCACATAAAATGTTTAGGTGCCAAATATTAGGGATTTAGAATACTATTATAAACAAACAATAATATTTGTCTTGTTAAATCGAAGAATTTTGAAATTTATTAATGCGAAGTGTATTCGAAAATAGTGGTTTTTAAAATCTGTAATTGTTGGAACGTATCCATTTAAGCACGTAGTCATATCGCCATCATGCTCGCTTATATTTTCATTTTGTTCTATTGTTGGCCATTGGAATACATCTTGGTATTGTCATTAACTCTTTTTGTTTTTGGTATAAAGGACAAATTTGAAAGGCAACAAATAAATGAACCTATCTAATTTCTTCTCTACATGTGGGTCTATACCTACAAGAATACATTTGCGACAAAGAAATTACTTTAAAATATAAGTTACCTTGATGTAATTTTTTAAATCACCCATTCAATTCGCATCTGATTGTTTTCTATTCTCTAAATATAGTAGATATGCTTGGATTTACATGTAATTGATAAAATTGAAAACGGCGTGTATTGCGTTTATGATTCGATTTCGCGGATACTAAATAATACATATACATGGTGTATCTGAAATGCTTCAACAAACTTAGGTGGGTGATAGTACTCATCATTTGAAACAAAAAATGCACTCGAACATGGGGTCACAAATGACGTTTAAAGGGTGAAAATCGCAAAACTAATAAAAATATAGAAATCTCACGTGATGCTTTTCTGCAGAACTGGCTAGTAGCACGAAGCTGGTTTTCCTTTCACTTTGTGCATATCCGGTCAGAAAGAGATAACAAAAACATGGAAGAATGCCAAACAAATCTGTGAGCAGGAATCCACGTATGCAAATTTTCTATCTTCTTAGAAACAAACCAATAAACGCAACTTTGCAACAAGCATGCGTTGTAAGTTCATGAACCGCCAATGACGATAGGTAGTATCATTACGAAAACATTTTGTTTGCGCTTTTTAGCTCACAGGCTATCAAAGCCTGAGAGCTAATGTGTCCGCCCGTTCTGTATGTATGTATGTATGTATGTATGTACGTACGTACGTATGTATGTACGTAACGCGATAACTCTTGATAAAAACATCCGATTTGCTTCAAAATTTTTTTCTAGGTTCACTGTGATAAGGCGCTTCCCTGATTAGTTTTGGGAGTTCATTGGTTAAGGATAAAGGGGGGAAAACGGGGTTAGGCCACCCCCTCCCTTCTTAATTCAGATAAATGGGTTTTTCATGCAGAATGATTCGATTTGCTCCGAATTTGGTATAGCGGTTTATTATGTTAAGGAACTTCCCTGATTAGTTTTGGGGGTTCATTGGTTAAGGGTAAAGGGGGAAAAACGGGGTTAGTCCACCCCCTTTATTCAGATAAATGGGTTTTTCATGCAGAATGATTCGATTTGCTCCGAATTTGGTATAGCGGTTTATTATGTTAAGGAACTTCCCTGATTAGTTTTGGGGGTTCATTGGTTAAGGGTAAAGGGGGAAAAGGGGGGTTAGTCCACCCTCTTAATTCAGATAAATGGGTTTTTCATGCAGAATCATTCAACTTGCTCCGAATTTGGTATACCGGTTTATTATGTTAAGGAACTTCCCTGATTAGTTTTGGGGGTTCATTGGTTAAGGGTAAAGGGGGAAAAACGGGGTTAGTCCACCCCCCTTAATTCAGATAAATGTGTTTTTCATGCAGAATGATTCGATTTGCTCCGAATTTGGTATAGCGGTTTATTATGTTAAGGAACTTCCCTGATTAGTTTTGGGGGTTCATTGGTTAAGGGTAAAGGGGGAAAAACGGGGTTAGTCCACCCCCTTTATTCAGATAAATGGGTTTTTCATGCAGAATCATTCAATTTGCTCCGAATTTGGTATACCGGTTTATTATGTTAAGGAACTTCCCTGATTAGTTTTGGGGGTTCATTGGTTAAGGATAAAGGGGGAAAAGGGGGGTTAGTCCACCCCCCTTAATTCAGATAAATGTGTTTTTCATGCAGAATGATTCGATTTGCTCCGAATTTGGTATAGCGGTTTATTATGTTAAGGAACTTCCCTGATTAGTTTTGGGGGTTCATTGGTTAAGGGTAAAGGGGGAAAAACGGGGTTAGTTCACCCCCCTTAATTCAGATAAATGGGTTTTTCATGCAGAATCATTCAATTTTCTCCGAATTTGGTATACAGGTTTATTATGTTAAGGAACTTCCCTGATTAGTTTTGGGGTTTCATTGGTTAAGTATAAAGGGGGAAAAGGGGGGTTAGTCCACCCCCTTAATTCAGATAAATGGGTTTTTCATGCAGAATGATTCGATTTGCTCCGAATTTGGTATAGCGGTTTATTATGTTAAGGAACTTCCCTGATTAGTTTTGGGGGTTCATTGGTTAAGGGTAAAGGGGGAAAAACGGGGTTAGTCCACCCCCCTTAATTCAGATAAATGGGTTTTTCATGCAGAATCATTCAATTTTCTCCGAATTTGGTATAGCGGTTTATTATGTTAAGGAACTTCCCTGATTAGTTTTGGGGGTTCATTGGTTAAGGGTAAAGGGGGAAAAACGGGGTTAGTCCACCCCCTTTATTCAGATAAATGGGTTTTTCATGCAGAATGATTCGATTTGCTCCGAATTTGGTATAGCGGTTTATTATGTTAAGGAACTTCCCTGATTAGTTTTGGGGGTTCATTGGTTAAGGGTAAAGGGGGAAAAGGGGGGTTAGTCCACCCTCTTAATTCAGATAAATGGGTTTTTCATGCAGAATCATTCAACTTGCTCCGAATTTGGTATACCGGTTTATTATGTTAAGGAACTTCCCTGATTAGTTTTGGGGGTTCATTGGTTAAGGGTAAAGGGGGAAAAACGGGGTTAGTCCACCCCCCTTAATTCAGATAAATGTGTTTTTCATGCAGAATGATTCGATTTGCTCCGAATTTGGTATAGCGGTTTATTATGTTAAGGAACTTCCCTGATTAGTTTTGGGGGTTCATTGGTTAAGGGTAAAGGGGGAAAAACGGGGTTAGTCCACCCCCTTTATTCAGATAAATGGGTTTTTCATGCAGAATCATTCAATTTGCTCCGAATTTGGTATACCGGTTTATTATGTTAAGGAACTTCCCTGATTAGTTTTGGGGGTTCATTGGTTAAGGATAAAGGGGGAAAAGGGGGGTTAGTCCACCCCCCTTAATTCAGATAAATGTGTTTTTCATGCAGAATGATTCGATTTGCTCCGAATTTGGTATAGCGGTTTATTATGTTAAGGAACTTCCCTGATTAGTTTTGGGGGTTCATTGGTTAAGGGTAAAGGGGGAAAAACGGGGTTAGTTCACCCCCCTTAATTCAGATAAATGGGTTTTTCATGCAGAATCATTCAATTTTCTCCGAATTTGGTATACAGGTTTATTATGTTAAGGAACTTCCCTGATTAGTTTTGGGGTTTCATTGGTTAAGTATAAAGGGGGAAAAGGGGGGTTAGTCCACCCCCTTAATTCAGATAAATGGGTTTTTCATGCAGAATGATTCGATTTGCTCCGAATTTGGTATAGCGGTTTATTATGTTAAGGAACTTCCCTGATTAGTTTTGGGGGTTCATTGGTTAAGGGTAAAGGGGGAAAAACGGGGTTAGTTCACCCCCCTTAATTCAGATAAATGGGTTTTTCATGCAGAATCATTCAATTTTCTCCGAATTTGGTATAGCGGTTTATTATGTTAAGGAACTTCCCTGATTAGTTTTGGGGGTTCATTGGTTAAGGATAAAGGGGGAAAAACGGGGTTAGTCCACCCCCCTTAATTCAGATAAATGTGTTTTTCATGCAGAATGATTCGATTTGCTCCGAATTTGGTATAGCGGTTTATTATGTTAAGGAACTGCCCTGATTAGTTTTGGGGGTTCATTGGTTAAGGGTAAAGGGGGAAAAACGGGGTTAGTCCACCCCCTTAATTCAGATAAATGGGTTTTTCATGCAGAATCATTCGATTTGCTCCGAATTTGGTATACCGGTTTATTATGTTAAGGAACTTCCCTGATTAGTTTTGGGAGTTCATTGGTTAAGGATAAAGGGGGAAAACGGGGTTAGTCCACCCCCCTTAATTCAGATAAATGTGTTTTTCATGCAGAATAATTCGATTTGCTCCGAATTTGGTATAGCGGTTTATTATGTTAAGGAACTTCCCTGATTAGTTTTGGGGGTTCATTGGTTAAGGGTAAAGGGGGAAAAACGGGGTTAGTTCACCCCCCTTAATTCAGATAAATGGGTTTTTCATGCAGAATCATTCAATTTTCTCCGAATTTGGTATACAGGTTTATTATGTTAAGGAACTTCCCTGATTAGTTTTGGGGGTTCATTGGTTAAGTATAAAGGGGGAAAAGGGGGGTTAGTCCACCCCCTTAATTCAGATAAATGGGTTTTTCATGCAGAATCATTCGATTTGCTCCGAATTTGGTATACCGGTTTATTATGATAAGGAACTTCCCCGATTAGTTTTGGGAGTTCATTGGTTAAGGATAAAGGGGGGAAAACGGGGTTAGTCCACCCCCCTTAATTCAGATAAATGGGTTCTTCATGCAGAATGATTCGATTTGCTCCGAATTTTGTATACCGGTTTATTATGTTAAGGAACTTCCCTGATTAGTTTTGGGAGTTCATTGGTTAAGGATGAAGGGAGAAAACGGGGTTAGTCCACCCCCCTTAATTCAGATAAATGTGTTTTTCATGCAGAATGATTCGATTTGCTCCGAATTTGGTATACCGGTTTATTATGTTAAGGAACTTCCCTGATTAATTTTGGGGGTTCATTGGTTAAGGATAAAGGGGGGAAAAACGGGGTTAATCCACCTCCCTTAATTCAGATAAATGTGTTTTTCATGCAGAATGATTCGATTTGCTTCGAATTTGGTATACCGGTTTATTATGTTAAGGAACTTCCCTGATTAGTTTTGGGGGTTCATTGGTTAAGGATAAAGGGGGGAAAACAGGGTTAGTCCACCCCCCTTAATTCAGATAAATGTGTTTTTCATGCAGAATGATTCGATTTGCTCCGAATTTGGTATACCGGTTTATTATGTTAAAAATGTAAAAAAACTTCCCTGATTAGTTTTGGGGTTCATTGGTTAAGGGTAAAGGGGGAAAAGGGAGGTTAGCCTGCCCCTCTTAATTTAGATAAATGGGTTTTTCATGCAGAATGATTCGATTTGCTCCGAAGTTGGTATACCGGTTTATTATGTTAAGGAGCTTCCCTGATTCGTTTTGGCGATTCATTGGTTAAGGATAAACGGGGAAACGGGGGCTAATTCTCCTTCACTTATTTTTTGAGTGGCATTATTCTTTAAAATAAGAGTATAATATACAATTAGTGTGAATAGTCTGTGAGCTCAATGCCATCAGTTTAGCTGGGCACTTTTCTTTTTTATTGTAGAAATGGCTACCTATTCCAATAACGAAATGGCTGATATGCATATGGTGTACGGCGAAGCTGCAGGAAATGGCCACTTATCGCAGAGACATTTTCTTGATTTTCATCCTTTAAACGTCATTTGCAACCCCATGTTCCATTGCATTTTTTGTTCGGCTTCATGAGTACTATCATCCCTCTAAGTCAGCTGAAGCATTTCAGATGCACCCTGTATATAATTTGTCTGAGTGAGATAAAAGTTTGAACTGCATTTAATGATGTTACACACATTCAAATGTTACGAAATGCATATAAATTATTTATGTGTGTCATAATTTGTTTCTTATAGAAAATGGTATGTATAGCGTATACTGATAATAATAAAGGACTTTACGTTGTAATATCGATACAAAACAAATAGGTGTTGCTATCCAACGTACAATTTATACACAAGTTTAACATAAAACTCTACGTTTCGGTTTATGCCATGCTAAAGTTATTTCCAAACAAGTTTTTCCGCGCAATGCTATTATTCGTGAATCTTTAGAAATTCGTCTAAGAAACCATGAAGTGTGTAATGATAATGTTTCCTTTCACATACCAGAAATATGGCTTTCAATTTTGAAAAGTCAATGAAAATTCCATTTTTTCAGCTAGTCTTTCTTCGTTTACATCTTTGATTAAAAGATGGCGCCACTGAACTCTTTATTTGGGAGTAAGAGGTTTCCGTTAGAATGTTTTGAATTTTGAATTGATTTCAAAATGTAGCATGTAAAGAGTTTGTTGTCGATTTATATTTTAGAAATTTTTTCTCCTGATGAAGGTTTTAAAGAATAAACCGAAACGTAGAGTTTTATGTTAAACTTGTGTATAAATTGTACGTTGGATAGCAACACCTATTTGTTTTGTAGCGTATACTGTTCATTTGCAGGGGCATGCAAAAGAATTAGATTGCATAATTATCTATAGGATATGATTGTTGAACTGGATTTTAATGATGCTACACTATTTCTGACCGGATGAAATTGATGTAGTTTTAGAGGTGCATAATAACATATTTATATAATTTGTTGCATGTAGCTTTAATACTTTATTTTTTCAGGGACAGGGCAAAAAATTTAAATATATTACCATTTATGATCGATAGCTGCTTTAAACGCGTTGTCAACAGCGTTATGTATTTTCAAACGTGACTAAATTTTAGTATAAAATATTGCGTGTACAAATTCTATTTATCATACTTTGGCCTATCCAAAAGAACTCGAAAACATTAAGAAAGTTAGAAATAATAGATCATTTACTTTTGGAAGACGATCACACATAATTTAGTGTTCCAATCATATACGGATTTCACTGCTTCCATCTAATGGCGCGCATTTACTAACTTGACTAAATTTTAGTATAAAATATTGCGTGCGTAAATTCTGTTTATCATACTTTGGTCTGTCCAAAAGAATTTGAAAACATTAAGAAAGTAAGACGCAATAGGCCATTTAAGTTTGGAAGCCGATCACACATAGTTCAGTGTTCCAATCATATATAGTTTTCACTACTTTCATCTAATGGCACACATTTACAATTTGTTTATCACCAGTTATACATTTTTGAATATTTGCAGTGATTCGACAAATAATTCAAACTGTATAACGCATTTGACTTTTCCATATAAATCAATATTTAGCGTAATTTTCGATGTTTTGAAGAACAGATACCATTAAAGATTCAATATCCATCCATTATGCGAATAGCATTTGAGAGATAATGCATTATCCAATAGTCACGTATAATTAGTCTCTTGATAATTCATTTAATGCTCATTTTCGCTTCGCTATACCTCAGTTTTCAGATAAATCTGGAATTGTATAAATCAAAAGTTGGAATTTTAGAAAGAAATTTTCATACATTAAAAGTAATATTTAACAAATATAAAAGGAATTTCAAATGATTAGTTCTTACAATCAAGTTTTTTGGAACTCTGTATTGTTACCCATATGAACGTCCTTGTTACCCCCTTGAACCGATCCGAATTAGAAAATTGTTTCTGAAATGAACTTGAAATCCGACTCGAAAGCCGAAGAAAATCTTTAGGATAACGACCTGAAATCCGACTCGAAGCCGAAGAAAATATACATAAAAATGACCCAAAACTCGAAATGAAATAAAATTAATGCATATTATAATTCAATTAAGAAAACATATCCTGTAATTGTGTATATAATATATTCTAATATCAATGACCACAATCAGAGACGATCTATAGAAATATAACTTTCCAATAAAATCAAATATGAAAATCGGGCCGTGCGCTTAAACGTTATGTCTGGATATATATCGAAAATATAATATATACAGGGATGAGAGTGTTCCGAACCAAATGACCGATTACTACCACTAAATTTTAATAGTATTCTTTGCTTTATTAAATCTCAGAAATTCTGTCATCAAATAATGCCAGAAATACTCTTAAAATTTAGTGGTTGTAATCGGTCGTTTGGGTCGGAGCGCTCTTATCCCTGTATATACAAATTAATTCTGTAACACCTTTGCTTAAACTAGGTCGCTAAAGTTATCACAAATGATCGGATTTATCAGCTTTATGAGCTGTTTGTCCATTTCCGTTAAGTTGCGTACACTTTTAGACTAGTTATTGGTTGTGTGTATATATTATATATATGTATATATCTATATATATATATATATATATACAGGGTGATTCATAAAAGATGGGCAGAACTTTAAGGGGTTATAGTACACTTAAAGACAAATAATATTAAATAGGATACTAAGGGTCCCAGACGTATTCCCAAGGAGATAGGGGGCATTAAAGTTTAGGGTCCGAAATTTCAAATGATTATAAAACATGGAAAAATTGGTCGATTCGTTTGCGGTTTTTGCAAAAAATTTTCTTTATGCCAGTATTTTCTTGAAATAAAATTTTAAAGTTCAATTTCAAAAAATGCCGATAGGGGGCGCTTTAGACTTTGGAGTAACAAACAACTATTTTTTAACTTTATTTTTTGTATTTCTTTAAATGATTTCGAAAGCTTAGACTTAAACTTAAATTTTGATCTAAAAATCTGAGTCCTAACGAGTAGTTAAGTAGCATAAACTGAAATTTGAAATTTGAAACCCTTAGCTCCCCAGAACAAAAATCAGTTATTCCCGATCTTTGTGTCGTAGATTAGGCTCTAACTACTGCCGCGTTTTGCTAAAATTATTCTTTATGTCAGTACTTTCTTGAAAATAAATTTTAAAGAAAATTTTCAAAAAATTCCGATAGAGGGCGCTTTAGACTTTGGAGTAACGAACAACTATTTTATACCGTTATTTTTTGTGTCTCATTAAATGCTTTCTAAAGTTCAGACTTAAACTTAAATTTTCAGCTCAAAATCTGAATCGCTGAGCGTGGTTCAGTAGCGAGGGGAGGGGGTTCAAATTTCAACTTCTGAACATAGTTCAGTTTGCACTACTTAACCATGCCCAACGATTCTGTGCTGTGATAAGAGGCAAAAATACAACTTTCGTCAAGGACTGCATAGTCGGAATTCACTCATAAAGGCACTGGCACAGTTGGAAACGTCGCTCATGCAAACGTTAAAGCTCCATTCCTGACGCTAGTCACCGGGTGAAGAAGGAAACAGAAAGTATGCAAATGTCAAATGGGGAAGAAGAAGAACACGTATGCAAAATTTCGACACGATTCAGGCATAAAAACCACTGAACGGTGAGTCAAGTGTAAGTCGCTGTAGTAATGAATCGGAAGATGGTGCCCTTCACGAATAAGGAAAAGGCTGAGATGCATTTAATTTACGGAGCGGCAGATGGAAATGGTGCAGAGGCACAACGAATGTACGGAGAGCGATTTCCCAACAGGCGGTTGCCTAACCGCAAAACTTTCAAGCGCTTGCACAGACAGTTGTGTGAGACGGGATCATTTCTCGCTTCCCGGTCGAATGCAGGTCGTGCAAAAAAGGACGAATCAGTAGTTGTTGCAGAAGCCATTCTGGATGTAGTAGCGGCGCAGCCAAGTACAAGTACACGAACAGTGGCTAGGCAGGTGGATACCTCACAGTCCATGACTTGGAGGGTACTGAAGGATGAACATTTGCTCCCGTTTCATGTGCAACGAGTCCAGAAACTGTCTCCAGGGGATTATCCAAATCGTATTGAATTCGCCCGCTGGTTTCTGCAGCAGAACGCGCTAAATCCACATTTAGGGCGAACTGTGCTTTTCACCGATGAATGTACCTTCACACGTGAAGGTACATTTAACACACACAATGCACATGTATGGGCGGATGTCAATCCACATGCTACGCATCCACATGCTCATCAGAGACGCTTTTCCATCAATGTTTGGGCAGGAATCCTCGGAGACCACCTAATCGGACCGTACCTTCTTCCTGAACGCCTCAACGGTAAAACATACCTCACATTTCTGCAACATGTGCTGCCAGACCTGTTAAACGTTGTTCCTCCACGTATCCGGCGGGTCATGTGGTTCCAGCACGATGGAGTGCCAGCCCATTACGTACGAGACGTCCGCAACTATCTGGACATCACATTTCCGAACAGATGGATTGGTCGAGGTGGTCCTGTTGCTTGGCCTGCTCGCTCGCCAGATCTTTCACCCCTCGATTTCTTTTTTTGGGGACGATTGAAGGCTCTTATGTATGAGACACCCATTGAATCCCCCGAGGAACTGGTCGCCAGACTTTCCGCCGCTGTAGGGGAAGTGCTCGAAAAGCCTGATGTTTTCGCGAATGTTCGCCGTTCCATTCTTCGCCGTTGTTCTGCGTGCATAACCTCTGGTGGTCACAATTTTGAACATTTATTGTAATTACATGTTAATAAATATGCTTTGGTAACATAATCCTAATTTGTGTCTTTTTACCTCGTATTACAGCACACAATGTGTGGACATGGTAAACTGAACTGTGCTCAGGAGTAGAAATTTCAAACCCCTCTCCCCAGAAACTTAACCACGTCTAACGATTCAGATTTTGGGCTGAAAATTTAAGTCTAAGCTTTAGAAAGCATTTAATGAGACACAAAAAATAACGGTATAAAATAGTTGTTCGTTACTCCAAAGTCTAAAGCGCCCTCTATCGGAATTTTTTGAACATTTTCTTTAAAATTTATTTTCAAGAAAATACTGACATAAAGAATAATTTTAGCAAAACGCGGCAGTAGTTAGAGCCTAATCTACGACACAAAGATCGGGAATAACTGATTTTTGTTCTGGGGGGAGAAGGGTTTCAAATTTCAAATTTCAGTTTACGCTACTTAACTACTCGTTAGGACTCAGATTTTTAGATCAAAATTTAAGTTTAAGTCTAAGCTTTCGAAATCATTTAAAGAAATACAAAAAATAACGTTAAAAAATAGTTGTTTGTTACTCCAAAGTCTAAAGCGCCCCCTATCGGCATTTTTTGAAATTGAACTTTAAAATTTTATTTCAAGAAAATACTGGCATAAAGAAAATTTTTTGCAAAAACCGCAAACGAATCGACCAATTTTTCCATGTTTTATAATCATTTGAAATTTCGGACCCTAAACTTTAATGCCCCCTATCTCCTTGGGAATACGTCTGGGACCCTTAGTCTCCTATTTAATATTATTTGTCTTTAAGTGTACTATAACCCCTTAAAGTTCTGCCCATCTTTTATGAATCACCCTGTATAGGGTAAATTGCCCATATTTCGTTCCCCCAGTCACTTTTAGGCCCTAAATGTTGTAATTTTCAGTGAAAACTTACCAAATTTGGATTTTACATACACTAATTACCCACGCATATAGAAACATAGGCAAATATCCTACAAGAAAAAAAAATTCAAAAGTATTTAAAAATTGCAAAAGAAAAAAAAAATGGTCCCAATTTCGTCCCTCCAAACAGCCAATACGCCGAGGCTTAAATTATATCTAAATCAAAATTTATTTCTAAATGAGTAAGTAATTTAATTTGCATTAAAGTAAGGCAAAAAGAAATGTACTAATTATCAGTGGAAGAATAACATAACGAAACATTAGCCATTCAAGCATGAGGAAAAAATTGAAAAAATTGTCATGAAAAAGCTTTCTTAATTTCGTACCCGGGACGAAAATAAGAAATGCAAGGGGGACGAAATTGGGACCACGCTACTTCGCCATAGGGCGGAGCTTCAGTTCCCGTAAGATGAATTGAGCGTCCTAAAACTCACTGTATATTACTGTCAGCATCTTACCTACGTAAAATACATGAAATGAATAAGAAATAAATACTTACAGTGCAGTAAATAATGTTCTACAAACGATGTAATAAGTGTCCAGGTCTTCTAAAAATAGGAAATCCGTCGTCTTTAATTTATGTATGCCTCTTGGCGAACGAAACTTTCAATGCTGACGCTTTTTACCTTCCGTCCCCTGTGCCTTGCGTCATAAGTTGCGCCACTTTCGCAGAAGCGGAGAAGTTAAGGGTGACGAAATTAGAAAGGGGACGAAATATGGGCTCTTTACCCTATATAGTATAATATCAGAAAAACGTGCTATTCATGCTAATTTATGTTTTATCAAATATTCTTCTCAAAACGCTTTCTAGGTCATATTTTGCTCGAATTTTCTATCGAAACATTATACAAACTATGTTAAATATCAGGCTGTCAGATAATACTGAAGTTGAAAATTTTTCTACTTTTCATCCTGTTAAATGTTACGAATTAACAAGTATGATAGAAGCTGTAAAGTAACTTATTACTTGTATAAAGACAATACTGTTGTTACTATCCTAAATATGAAGAAAGTCTTCTAATTTTAAAGTAAGTTATAGATTTTTATTATTTTAATGGTAAATTTACTGTAAATATTGCAATGTAGGCTGTATAGACAAGTTTGCAAAAACGGCATATCGACAAGTAACGTTATTGCATAGAGTTGACTAAGAAACCTTCAAAAACGAAAGAAAGTAAAGTTATGAATAAATTGGAATTAGAAGATTTTATCGTAATGTTGAAGGAACATGCATTCTGATTGTCGACAGATGTAGACAATATCAGATAAATTAGTTTATAAATAATAAAAAAGTCAATTCACACAAAATTTAAATATTTTACGTTTAACTATATTTCTTGTGAATGTCTGAAGAAAATTTTTCTTAAAACAAATTTTTATGTACCTTGTTACGAATATTATGCATCATAATTTATGGAAATTTACTATACAGACAATACTTTTAATTAGAAAAATATGAAGGTAGTGCGTTAAATTTGAAGTAATTTGCAGATGAAATTCATTTCAATGGCAATTTTGGTTTTTAAAATGTTGTGTATACTGCATCGATCAGCTTGCATGAATAGGAAACGAACGAAATGCATACTACGAACATTTCAAAACATTGAATAAAGCAAAGCCATGATGGAAGCTAAGAAGAAAATCCTTTCACCGCAATAAGAAAACTTTTTTTAAATTGTTGAAAATTAATGCATGTTCTATCCCGAATTTGAAAATATAAAATATTTTTGTTGGTAAGCAGTATTTTACATGATCTATTAGTGGTTTTAAAGGTTATATCCCATTCACTGATCTCCAATCTTTCATGCAATGCACCAAGTAAAAAAAAAAAAAAAAAAAAAAAAAAAAACTGCCTGATACTATATTTATCAAATCCATTCCTTTGAGGTATTTAAGATTAATATCTGCGTTTATAAAATAAAACGAATTATTAAAAATACGTAATAAAAGGCTTAAGAAAAGTGTTTTACAACCTGACTGTAAAAAGAACTTTACAATATTTCTTAGCTATCACAGAGAAAATAAAACCACTGAAATCAGTTATTGCAGATTGTTTTATTGCTTACTTTGCAAAAATATTAATATAAAGATATCTTGAATACTTTGACTTAAAAATAAAGTAGTAGGGCTATAGTCGATACAACTCTGAACAATATTCAGAAATACAAAACAAAATTCAAAAACAGTCGCGGAATATAGCGTGACTTGTATGTAAAGGCGAATATACTTTCGACGATACGACATTTCCCTTCGTCGCATGACATGCGACGCCGACTGTACGGGCAAAAAAAAAAAGCAGATTGTATGACATGCGATGCCGACCAAGAAGGGGATAAGTAATACAAAGAAATAATCACTAAGAAAACGCATATTACAGTTATAATAACAAATATGAACTCACATCCTACAAAAGAAAGTTTTACACTTAAGGTCATTTTGACTGATTACGATGCTAACTTTGATGTTTTTGATATTTAGGGTATATTTGTCATTTTACTAAATATAAGACGGTGAGTATAAGAAGAAAAGGATTGGATGTTATGCTTTTAGTTGGAAATTTATTTGATTTAAAAAATTTAATTGTTATGCATTATTTGAGTAAAAACATGCTATGGCCAAAATACCTAAATGTTACAACCACGGATGCCAGTGGCGACTATTTTTTAAATTCTATCTCGCACTAGTTTCTCAAAACAACAATCTTAGGCATTCAATTTCACAACATTTGCAAGAGAATTGTACTACAAAATTTATTCTTTTTAATTAGTGATCCGAAATTTTTTTTTAAAATAGTCGTCAGTGGCAGACCTGTAAAGCGTATTTTTGCATGTCAATTCGTCTTGCTTTTATGAATTTAATTGTTATATATTTTTTAATAATTAATGTTGCATTCTAATAAAAATAAATGTCTTGTACGAATATATATTTTAAGCACCTTTACATTTGGCGATTGAATAAACAAGAAGTTACTACTCAATGACCGATACGACATTAAATTTACCAAACAATGTTCATTACGGTTTGTTACTGTAGGCATCAGAATTTTTTTAATGAACTATTAAGTTTATACTTAGTAATTATTGAAACAGTGTAGTTGTTTCTTGAACTTTACATTTCTGGCAATCTAATAACACTATTATTTTTTCTAGTGTATTCTAGAATTTACTCACGCAAAAGGCGCTGTTAGGCATATATAAACCACTAATTTCTAAATGTTTTTTGTCGTAATTAAGCGGTGTGATTTTTTAAGATAAAATAACATTTTAAAATTACTGGTGAATATTTGACCCCATTGCTCCAGTAAGTCGGCACTTATGTATCCAGTTCATAAATTTTTTATCATGTTTGGCCACTTCCCACATTTGGGACTATATTACGACATCTTTACCTATCTTACTAGTAACGTTATATGGAAAATATTCAACCTCTTACTCAACAATAACATAGCTGTTTATCGCCAACCGGGCACATTATCAGATAAGTGCAGTCGTGGGAAAAAAATTGTACATCCCCTACTAAGTCTGCAACAAATTATTGTGGAAGAAAGTTGGTACAGAACGATTAGAAACAATGCCTACTTTTAAATGATGTATTTCAAAGTTGCTTAGGAGGCATCTACATAAGAAAACAAACTCAAACTTTGGTTTTTTTCAATAGCAATACACAAGTTAGACTCACACACACAAAAAAAAATTTCACACTCTATAATTAGCATAAATACAAATGTTCATGAAATTAGTACAATTAGTGTTGCAGAAATTAATTATTTTAAAGTGAACATTATTTGGGACTGTATTCAAATTGAAGTACGGAATTCTGTTCTTGAAAAGCTAAAGAATGACAATTTCACTTCTATTGATGCATTATTTCTTGACAATATGACCATTTCACTCACTTAATACGTTACGACTATTGCTAGCCCAAATGTTTCAATATAATGAGCAATATATATATATATATATTAATTATGCTTTTCTGCACATGATATACGGCCCCTTACACCATAATTTTGACATTTTTTTAAGCATAATTCGAAAACTACAAAGAAGAAAAGTTTGAAATTGAGAATTCGCATAAAATAGGACGTTATAAATATAAATCTACCAAAGAAATTTTAGGTTGCAATTCATATTTTTTTCAAATATTAATTTCATAATTCTTATTATACATTTTTAAAATTTACAAATTCATGTTATTTATTTTGGATTTTTAGTCTTATAACTACACAAAAAATTATCACATTAGGATTGTAATTTCAGGAGTTATTAATAAAAATATGAAAATTTAAATTAACTTTAGAAGCTTTAATTTTGAATGTTTATAATTCAAAACCTTATCTTCCAAAATTTCGTTTCTAGGTATAGTTTGAACAGAAGATTTAAACTATATTTTCAAAATTAGCTGTTGCAGTTGAAAATATGGTTGATCTGGTTTTGATTTTTAGGGGGCCTCCTAAGCATATTTTATATACATCATTTAAAAGTAGACTTTTTTTCCAATCGTTTGATACCAGTAACGTTCTTCTATTATAATTAGTTGCGGAGTTATTTGGGAGATTACTTTTTTTTTCACGACAGTACAAATGTCTGCCTCCAAAAATTAATTCTTTTACTAGACCATGTATAGTTCAGTGAAGAATAATGTATTTTCTATAGGCCTGTAATAAAGTGATATGATTCATTCCGGTTTCAAGGACTTTTTAGAAATGCTCCTAAAATAATTCTTAAGTTCAGACTCGCGATTTTCTCAGTTATTCAAGAAGTTAATTTCAATCTTACACGGATGAAAGTAGCAGGTGCTCTTGCTCAGAAAACATTAAATCGAATATCCTTTTTACCTCTTTTGATATAGGCAAATGATCTCTCATTAAATGCTGCACATTGGGCGTTTTGAACCGGCTTCCAGACGCTACAGTCGGAGGAAGTTTGTCATGACAGAGTAATCATGCAATTTAAGATATAATACATATATCGAAAAACGGACAACACTATTCGATTCCAAATCTTTTCAGTTACTTTGCTTTTGGATACGTGATTCAAAATAAGACAGTAAATGTGACAGAAAGTGTCATGTCATTAAACAAGGATTTTTTGCTATACCCTTCTTAAGACATTTTCCACCTCAAGATACATTAGCGGAAAAAAACGTACATTAGAAAAACAGTAATGAAATTGAATTAAATAATCATGTTTATTTTACAATAAAACAACTTTTAAAAAATTGAAGAAATTATGAAATAACTAAAGACAGCAACTGAGCCTATTTATCTTGAGCACTATGAAAAAGCACTGCTCTTATTTCCTAGAACCTAAAAACTAGATCCATTCATCGTATTTCTTCATTATTTGAAATATGCAGCTATTAGTACTATTACTTTTTTATGAAGGCATGATTTTTTCTGTTTTGATTATTTGAATCACACAATTAAGTAGTACCCAGCCAATGTATAACGGAAAATTTAATTACTCAGAATTTCTACTTTTAATAATCATTTTAATTTTATATATACACACTGCAAATAAGGGCGTCTTAAATTCAGACACATATGTGACTGAAAGAGTAATTCAGACACTTAAGTGTCTGAATATGGAATTTCAGACATCATAGGTGCCTGAAATTAAGACACTTAAGTGTCTTAATATACGATCATGGTATAAACACTGTAAACTGAAATGTCTGAAATTCAGACACATAAGTGTCTGAAACTGGAGTGTTCAATTTTCAGACATTTTAAAGTGTCTTAATTTTTAAGACACGCTTATATGTCTGAATTTAAGACGTTTAAGACATCTGAATCGCATCCATTTTTGATCACCCTGCAAGTTTTGCTATAGGCAATCAATTGTTCACTGTTTTTTGTAAGCTTTATACACTGTAAAAAATAACCATTACAATATGGAAATTATATTGCCAATTGGGACGCCAATTTACGTATTTTAATATAAATTTACTTTCGTAAATTCCAGAAAATTTTCCATTTTTTGCATATTTCTCCATTTAAAAGGTATAATATAATCTTTCAAGGACAAATCCACATATTTCGCAATCAGAATTTTCTAAACTCACGTATATTAAACATGATTTATTTATTTATATTGAAACTAATGCATTGGCACACCTACTGGGGGAGTTAAGGGGGCTGAAGCCTCTCCCAGATTAGACTAGATATTATTTTTTTTTAATTATGAAAGAATATTATTATTTTTTAATAGATCCTTAAAAAATCGGAATTTTTAAAAAGATATTAATTTTGTCGCACATTTTTTTTTTTCTCTTTTTTAAATTTTATTATGAAATTCGAAATTATAGCATGTTTAAAATTTACTTAATTATAAACATTAATTACTTAATTATACTTAAGTAAACTAATTAATTGATGTTTTTAAGATTTACTTTAGAAAAAAAAACTATTTACTTAATTATAAATTTAAGATCCAGTGCAACTTTTTGCACACTTTAACCTTTATAATATTTTGATAATTTAATAATAAAACTTTAAATTGTTTGATTGCAAACACACTTTAAAATTATCCAAATACGGAAACACACAAAAAAATCGCAAAAACAAAAGTATATATTAGTACAGTACAGTATTTCATTATTTAACATTTTAAAAGCATTCAGAATTACACCAACCAAAACTTTCCAGCTTGTTACGACGCTTGCATTTTTTTTTACAACTATAACACTGCCTCTAAAATATGCTAGTCCCCTCCAAATCGCAATTCTGGATGCACCACTGAATCTGTGTGGTATCCAAAGTGTATGCTGATTCTATTTCCCTCTGAAATTTAAAGATAATATCAAGTTTAATTACGAAATTTTCGCAAAAGAAAAATAACTGGAATATATCTCAAAACTGTGGCGCCATCTATACATTTCTTATTCAATATATTGAATAAGAAATATCGAACTTATTATTAATTTGCGCATTTAAGTGTTTGATGGTGTTTTGAGAAGTTATTTAAGTTCGTTATAACTATTATTTTGGAATTATATGGAATATTTCTGAATTTTTTTACTACATAACATTTTAGCTAATCATTGAGTATTGATTTAATTCAGGAATGATCTCATTTCACCGTAAGAAAATTAGTCTCATCGAAAACTTTTAACCTGTATTTCGATCGAAAAAAAGGAAGATAAAAATTATTTGCGCAACTATAAAACACTGGTTTTTATTATTTTTGAAGAAAAATTATATACAATATTTATAACTGAGAAATTTTGTTCAGAATATATGGCATATGGAATATGGAATATATAGGGATTAATGAGTCCAATTAAAAAAAAATTGCCATATATTCAACCGATCTGAAAAAAAGAAAGAAAGGTTGGTTGGTTGGTTGTATTTATGACGGCCAATTATCTGCACGAGGGATATAGGCCCAGGGGGAGTGCCCTTCGTGGGGGTCTTTCTAAGGGAACCTAACCCGTATTAACGCTTGGAAATCCAAGGTTCGAAGAAAACCACGAAAACTCCGAACGATTAGGCCGACGGGCGCGATTGGGTTCGAACCCAGCACCTCCCGTCTACCAGCTTCGAGAGCAGAACCTCTCAAAAAAAAAGAAAGAAAGAAAAATCAAAAAATAGAACACTATATTTCTTCACACACTTTTATATACACATACCTTCGCATTAACATTAAACACAGGCTTTGGGCAAAAATATATGCATATTTTTTTATGAAAAATTGATTTTATTTTTAATGGGCGTTGAATTACGCCCCCCCCCCCCCAAACACACAACTGAAACGGGACAAGCCCGAATTAAATATATATAGATATTAATTAAATATATATGTAATATATATACATATGCACTGTTAAAACATTTTAAATATTTTAATATTTCAAAAATAACGTCTGTCATCTGTATTAACAATAATATTTCTGTTCTGAAAATTTCTTCGGTAGAAGTAGATAAACCTTCTGCTAATCTTACATTGCAGGAAAAGCAAAATATTCAAAATTCTAGAGAGAAGATGTGTGAAATCTTTCAAAATTATAAGCAGATAGACAAAATATTTACCGTTTCCGTAAAATAAATTGTGAGTCACAAGTAACTAACAATATTTGAACTTCCTAGCTGTGAAATCGTGGCCGAGAGGGATTATCGCATAGTCTACAGACCATAAGGTTGCGAGTTCGTATCCCGCGACGGGTAGGTGCAATGTTGTTAAGGTATGTGTTAAATACAATGTTGTTGTAAATTGAGTAAAAGTAGTTAATCATGTAAAATGTGCGAGACTTTGTATTGAAATACATATGTACCCTTCTCTCTTTTTTTTTTTTTTAAATACAGAAATTTTCCAATAAATAAATAAATAAATTTTTCCAGAAATTGAAGGAAATTTTCATTAAAATACGTAAATTGTACTGGCGTCTTGATTGGCGGTACAATTTTTATATTTTGAAGGATTTTTTTTTCTGTGTATAAGGCTTTCCGAAAAAATGGCTGCTTTTGCAGAGAAATTAAAGGTGGTCAAACATGGATGCATTTCAGACATTTGAAGTGTCTTAAATTTAGACACATACAAGCGTCTTAAAAATTTAGACACTTTAAAATGTCTGAAAATTGAACACTCCGTTTCAGACACTTATGTGTCTGAATTTCAGACATTTCAATTTACAGTGCAGAATTGCCATTTGTGACTATTTTCATATTATATTTGTACAACGATTTATAAATAAAATTGTGATTTTTTTTTAAGCGTTGTAAAAGGGAATACCAAAATGTTTTTCAAGAGGTACAAAGAGAATTGAAAAAAAAAATCCCTTCCGGCCCGGCCGACAGGCAGAGGTAGATTTCGAAGTTAAGTATACTAATTTCACCAACAAAAACTAAATCATTATTAGATATAAATCCACTTTAACTGTTTTATCTGCCTCCTTTTGACGAGTTTTTATTTCCGTTTTATAAAATAGCTGGTTTTATCAGAATCATGTTAAGGCGATATTACAAAAAATATTTTTCCATACTCAACAACTAGATATTTTCTGGCACATTTTCAGATTCATTTTTAATTAAAAAAAAATATGAAACATGCTCACGCGATTTTTGAAAAGATTTATAAGCGACATGTGTTTTTATTTTTCTTTCAATTAATTAAAACTTGATTAATAAACTATTATTTTCTCAGTAGGGCAATATTTTTCGTTTCTAACACAATCGCTTCGGGAAATTCTGTTAAAAATGCCCACTTTGGCATCATTTTTTGAAATATATTCTGCCTCTATCAAAAAATCGATCATTACTGTACATTATATAGTTTCTGAATAAGAGAATCTAGCAATTGGATGCGTTTGAGAGCAAAAATGAATTTAAAAATGGGTAAGAAAATAGACAGTTTGGATTTGAATGAACCCTTAATAAGATGATTTTTTTCTTCAACCGCTATGTATTTTTAATTTGTTTTTGCTGTAAGAATTGGCCCTATCAAAAACTTGTCTATATAAATGTTGAAGACAATATTAAGAAGATATATGATAAATTCATGGCGATTTTATATCTTGTGAATTGACGGAGTTATGAAAATTTTTCTTCTTCAACACCCCCTTTTCTGTTTTCGTTTTTTTTTTTTTTTTTTTTTTTTTTTTTTTTGCGGTACGAATTGGTCCTATCAAAAACTTGTGAATATAAAAGTTGTAGATAATATTAAGGAGATGTATAATAAAATTATTTGATTTGATATCTTGAGAATTGGCGAAGTAAGGAATTTTTTTCTCCCAAAAACCATATTTTTTGCGCCCCTTGAGGCTATTTTAAATTTTATCAAAAATCTGTGATGCATGAATTTTTGGCGCTATTTTTAGAAGTAATAAAAACTTTAAACTGATTTTATATGTACAAAAATTAAGACGTTATGGGTTTTTTCGGTTTTCACAAAACCCCTCCCTATTTCCATCCCCTTTGTCCGCTTTTGCCCATTAACGAACTAGACCGAGATTTTATGTCCCTTGATTTTATGTATCAGTTTGGAAGAGATTTGTGCAGAATTGCGGAAGTTATCGTGTCCAGAAGAAAGTGATAACACAATTGCTTCGGAAAATTCCGTTCAAAATGCCCACTTTGACATCTTTTTTTGAAATATATTCTATCTCTATCAAAAAATCGATCATTGCGGTACATTATATAGTTTCTGAATAAGCGAATCTACCAATTAAATGCGTTTGAGAGCAGAAATAAATTTAAAAAAGAGTCAGAAAATAAGCAGTTTGGATTTGAGTGCATCCTTAATGCAATGATTTTTCCAACACCACCCGCTTCGGGAAATTCGGTTCAAAATGCCCACTTTAACAGCATTTTTAAAAATATATTCTGCCTCTATCAAAAAATCGATCATTACGGTACATTATATAGTTTCTGAGAAAGAAAACGTACCAATTTGAAGCCTTTGAGAGCAAAAATGAATTGTAAAATGAGTCAGAAAATACGCAGTTTGGATTTGAATACACCCTTACTTAGATGATTTTTTTCTTTAACCGCTATGTATTTTTAATTTGTTTTTGCTGTAAGAATTGGTCCTATCCAAAATTTGTCTATATAGATGTTGTAGACAATATTAAGAAGATATGTGATAAATTCATGGGGATTTTATATATTTTGAATTGACGGAGTTATAAATGTTTTACTTCTTCAAACCCCCTTTTTGTTTTCGTTTTTATTTTTATTTTTTTTTTTTTGCGGTACGAATTGGTCTTATCAAAAACCTGTGAATATAAAAGTTGTAGATAATATTAAGGAGATTTATAATAAAATTAATTGGAATTGATATCTTGAGAATTGACGATGTTATGAATTTTTTTCTCCCAAAAACCTTATTTTTTGCGCCCCTTGAGCCCATTTTTAACTTTATCAAAAATCTGTGATACATAAAATTTTGGCCCTATTTTTAGAAGTAATAAAAACTTTAAACTGATTTGATATGTACAAAAATTAAGAAGTTATGGGGGGTTTTCGGTTTTCACAATATCCCTCCCTATTTCCATCCCCTTGGTCCGATTTTGCCCATTAACGAACTTGACCGAGATTTTATGCCCTTTGATTTTATGTATCAGTTTGGAAGAGATTGGTGCAGAATTACGAAAGTTATCGTGTCCAGAAGAAAGTGATATATATATATATATAGATAGATAGATAGATAGATATAAAGTTTTTTACTGAGGGTGGTTTTGGGGTCTAGGGGTCATGATCGGTGTAGATCTGCAAAAAGTTTTCAGAAATTCCAACATAGGAACGATCCCAATAGGTAGTATTTCATACAAAATCTACCTAAAATGTCGCCAGTAGCAACCATGCATAAATTTACCTTAGTTTACCTCCGCTGTAAACCTCTACGCATTTGAAGGATCCGATTCGTCGCTAAAAAGTGAATCAGAATATGAGACACCAAATTAACGTGAATATTTTAAAACAACTCTAGTACAAAACATGTCGTATTTTCATATTTGCTGTTCACTTACATATAACAAAAATTTAAGACCGTGAGATCGATGGGGTTGATTTGGCCTTCAACGATAAAAAACGAAATGGTTGTCTATATATAGGTATCATTCTCTGCATTTAGAAAGTATTGGGAGAATTCGATAAAGATAAGTATTTTTAACAATAGATGCTTTCCTAAAGGACGATTTTAAATGCAGTGAAATGTTTAAAATGTTGTTCCCGAAATAAGGATGTTTAATTATGCTATATTTATATACAATTCATGCTGTAGGGTTTAGGCACAAGACCATCATCGTATTTATGGGTCATTTCATTAAAGTACAATGACCTCAATAATGTCTTTTCAGAATATCCTATTCACTTACTGTTCACAACTTTGCATTTTTTCTCGTCTAAGCTTTCTTCCTCCTCGGTGAATTTTCTCCTTGAAATCTTAATAATAGTTTATAAGAAAATAGGGAAATATTCTGTCAAATCATAAACTCTTCTCTCATAAATTCATAGAGAAATCAAAGTATGAGCCTTCCTGCGTACCCACGATAGAACCAACAATGTGGCCTAAAATATATATATATATATAATACCAAAAAACACACACTACACATCCAAACCCAAAACTACTGAACTATAGATAAAATTAACAAAATAACCATGGAAAAACATACTAACTAAACCATGAAAGAAAAGAAAACAAGTATATATATATATATATATATATATATATATATATATATATATATATATATATATGTATGTATCAGAATAAAAGACATACGCACGGGTCGTACGATTCGGGGAATTTTTCAGACAAATATCAGTATTTTTTTTTTATAAAAAAATGTATCTAGATTAAAAGCGCGCCTTATTTAAGAAGAGATTTTCTGTAAGAAAATACTGGCTCCTGGTCTTGAAACTTCAGGACAAGTACAACCCCTGCATGGGACTAGTAGTCTGTCTAAAGCAAAATAAGTCAAACAAAGGAATGGCAGACTAATAAAGACACTGATAGCTGAAGAGGTAGCATTAGAGGGAACCATCACAGACTTAAAGAAGGAAATCGACCTCGATTCCGATAGGAAGCCAGTTTAAATGCGCCAACCCCAACAATATCATTGAACGAGAAGGTGTTTAGCTCCTTCAAGCAATCTGTAAAACTATAGAAATATTTAGAAAAATAATCCGTGATTTTTATTCAGATTAAGAGGATGGCTTTCAGTCACCCCCTGGAGCGGTCTTTCCATTCGACTCTTGTTTACAGCTGGTTCCTTCCTCTGGCGGTGCTGATCACTTTTTCATTGAGGTGCACCAGGCCCTCTTATCATCGATGAATATTTGATTCAATTAACTAATGAATATCTGACTGAATTCTGGATGGACATTTGATTTTTCCCCCCTCATAAAGGTTTGCTCATCGGCTTATTGATTGTGTAATATTTAGTGTTTGTACTCCTTGTGATAGAGATTGGAGACCGGGTTCTAGAATGCACGGAAAAAATGACGAAAAAACACCAACTATTAATTTACTGGAACAACTATTTATTTAAGTTATATTAGATGTGGTTCAGTTAGAAAAATGAGAGAGAGACCCCAAATTACAAAATGGGGCGCCAAAGCGCCTTTGCTTTTAGAACCTTCACATATTGAAGGCTAGAACAGAAGTGACAGTTTTCGCTAGAAGTCTAGAAATCTCGGCGTTGCACAGAATTGCCAATTTACAAACTTTTGGTGACTGCACGAAAATGAACAAAGATTCTGGCGATAAACATTACAGCAAATAATCTGGTGTCCCTACCGAATGGGTGACGCCTAGGTTGCAAGTAACGCTTCTAATTACGATGAGAAAGGCATCAGAAAAACCGAAAATTGTTTATATTACAGATAGGCCATTGCCCAACTAACTGTTTCATAAAATTGCAGAGTGGGCTGCTGGATGGGAAAAATGCCAAGAATCCACGACATCTGGTTTTTAACTCGACCACAAATCTCGATAATGTACTTGCTTCCCACAAGATCCGTTCTTTTTATTTTTATTGTTAATACATTTTCAACGTTCAAGTATTAGTACAGATAAAAATTTCTTATCAATGCGGCAGGCAAAAATCCGATGCAAGTAAATGAAGACCTAGTTACCAGCAGCTGCGATTCTAATTTTTATTTACTTTTTTGCCCTGGAAGCAGTAACGGACAGATAACTGATTAAATGAGAAAGGGAAAAAGGATTGAATATTTGAGCGCACTGAATTAAAGATGTTTTTAGAAAGAAGAATAAAAAACACTTTAATAAAAAAACTGTATGGTTTTGAGAAATGAATTTAATTACGTATTTCAGTATAAAAAAAGGGGAGGGGGAGGATAGCATGTTATAAAAGTAATAAAGTTATGTTTTAAATTAATTTTGAATAAAAGATAGATATGCGACAGAAACGCTGTCACACTCCTGGTCTCGTCTGAGAACATCACATATACTGAAGCACAATTTAATGCATATTTTCAATAAACAAGATTTTTGTTAAGCTGGCATTTATCTACCCATTGCAACTACTTTTACTTGAAGTCGTTACAGCTAAATATAACTTTGTATAATCTGCGGAATCGTCATCAATTTATTAATTTGCCAGGCAAAAAATAAAAACACAGTCAATTTACAAAATTATTCATGGATAATTTAATTTCTATATGTTATCAATTTTCTTCTGTAATCTTTGTGTATACTGTTTTCCTTTTTCTTGTTATAAATGTTAAAACTGTTTAAAATATAAAATCTTCCATGTTTCGAAAAGCAGATAATAAATAAATGATTAAAAATCAATTCATATTATAAATAGTGTGAGATATCTCATTATCCATTAGCCATGTATCATCGACCACTTAAAAATTTATTTACTTTTTTCTGTCTTAGCTTGTTTACATCTAAGTATTCGGGTTAATTGTTCCGTAAGATTAACAATGAAAATATTTTCCATAATAAATAAGCAGCTAGGAAAGTGTTTTCCAATCAAAAATAAATCTCTCTATTCTAAAGAAAAGTAACTTACCCTGTCTTCGCCGCCGCCGGTTTTGAATTTTTTGTGACCGGAGGGCTTTCTCCGTTAATATTAAGAAAAATACTGCATACAAAAATATGAAAATTGGCGGTATTATAAAAAAATGTTTGATAAACACGCTGATGCAGACAGTTTTCAAATCGAATAATTATTTTAAGAGATATTTAATTCTAAATTTGGACAAAATCGTTCCATTAAAAAAGTTTTATAGGAGCAAAAACTATATATGGGAATTAATTCCTTTTTAGATCATTTTATACGTTAGAATTTGCCAGTGCGCAGAATGCATTCACTTTTTTAATTTGACTCATTTTTTGAGGTTTTATTTCTATTTTAAATTCAAATTTTCAGCATTTCGAGAGATATTTTTTACTTATTTTAGAAAGTGGTATTAATTTAAACTATTGCCAACTGTATAAACAGCGCAAATAATAATGTTTGCTTCAAATTAAAAATTTATTTGCACGTGACTATTATTAACAGAAAAAAAAAACTTTCAAATTAGAATTAAATAATTACGTATGAAAAGCAGGAACTCATTGAACATTACGTCATAAAAATTATATTTACACGTGAATTTTAAGAGAAAGGATATTGTAAAATAATAAATTCATTAACTTGCGTTAGAAGTCTCAAATAGGAGAAATTACGTCACATTACACTTATTACGTAAAACAAACAAAGTAATATTACAAAACAGTTTAAATTTAAAAAATGCGCGAGACATTAATTTGATATTTTGAGATTATATTAATAAGATTAATTGTAATTTTATTGAACACGTTTAGACTGCTTTCGAGCGACTATTTAGTAATTTAATAAAAATAAAAAAGATTACAAGCTGAAAATGAAGTGTCATCAATAAAAAATATGATTTGAAAGAGAAAAATATGTGAAGCAGAAAATAAAGAAATTGCTTAAATGGTTTAGTTAAGATTCGTTAACCTTCTGTGTCGTTTCTGTCAAAAAGAGTGCACTAGTATTTGTAAAATATATTTGCATTTTGATGCAAATTAGTTTATTATATTAGTTTATTTTGAAATGTTTAACTGATTTTATTTAAATCAAAGACGAAAACAGCCATTGTATCTTTTAACAGCAGCTGATTTTTTCCTTAAAATTCCCCAATCGAAGAGAAATGAATACAAACCCGTTTATAGGGAGATCGCCACTGTTTTTTAAATTATAATTCAATTTTCAAAATCTTGTTAAATTCGATCAAATTAGCGTGCTTTTAGAGACTGCGGTGTCTGAACGGGGGTTAGTGAGCGTAGCTCCTAGAGGGCCGAGCCCCCTAGACCCAGAAAAAATCTTAAGAAAATTTTAAATATGCAATATGAACACATTTTTAAAGCTTCGATTTCATAAAGGTTATAGTTTTGCTAAATACGTTAAACAAGCCTCCCCAGAGTTTTAGAAAAATGATAGTCTGGAATTTAAAGATACAAGAATTATATTAGCATTATTCAAATGTCTAAAGTAATAATAAAATTGAGTGAAAAATTGCTTAATGGGGATGTTTTTAAAGAAAGAGGTTAACCTTGATATATTTTGTGGAATAATTAATGCACTGGGGAGACCTGTTCCGCGAGTATTTGTTTTATCGAAAAAAGAAAATATACAAATTCTACTTTGAAAACTTCTTAATTTGAAAACATATTTTATAGGGGAAAAGTTATTATTTAATGTAAATACTTGTCCAAATTCAATTAATTCTTAATGTGTATTGAAATAGAAATACGTGATTTTTTTATGCTTTGGTCACATGTTCTCCAAGCGGGGTTTTTAATAGTAGTTCCTGCTTTATTTAACTCCTTAACGGTCGCGTTAAATTACGGTTTAAAAATTCAAATTGCTTATTGGCACCATTTTTTGAAAAAGGAATATTCACCCTATTTGATGACAGGTAAAATGATGGCATAATAAAGCCAATTACACTATTTTATAAAACTGGTGGGAATCAAACAATATGAATAATAGACACAGTCCGTGAATATCACGGGAGCGAGAATTAAAGGGTTAACGACAACAATTTAAGTAAGTTAAATAAGGTTAAGTAAAGTAAAAATACTTCTTTCAGAATTTCTGGTATGAGCGTAGAATTTATGATTTTTTTCTTTAAAAAAGGGCAAACTGGTAACCCTGGCTCTAAGCTTATTCACAACTACACCCTCTGTTGGGTATATGCAAACAATATTATTTACCCTTTAAAAGGATCATAAAATTAAAAAAATCTTCATAAATGAATAACTATAAAGGCTTTTCAATAAAGAATTATCATAATATTTTATTGGCATACTTTATTGCACACAAATTTACTTTTATGTTCCATTGTTAGCTTAATGTGTAATGAATACTTGATAGTATTTCTGTGCAATTATTTCAAGTAGTAAGTAAGTAAGTAAGCACCCACCCTGGGAACCCGCTTTTGGCTTATGGTTAGGTTTGAACCCCGAGCCCAGGGCAGGGAAAAGTACTATTACCTGCAAAACCCTCTAGTATTTAAGACACTTAATAGAATACAATACAATTGAACAAAAAATGAAAAAATTAAATTAAATTATTATTATTATTATTATTTTTTTTTTTTTTGCAGTCAGCTGCTGGCCCCTCTAGAAATGTGAGATAAAAATTACTAAAAATATTTAAAGATAAAATAATCTAAATTTAAAGATAAAATTACAATAATATATAACTTAAAGGCCAAAACAATAGCTGTAGTAATGAATTTATATGTCCAGCACTCCTGCTCACTGCCCATAACTCGGAGGAGGACCGTTGAACTGATATATTGATCTATGAGATCCCCGTTCATATTAAACCTTCTGAACGATATAAATATAGTTTTAAGCTAGATTTGAGATTAATTACTGTGAGCTATATATAAGTACAATAACATATAGGGAGGGTTTATCGGTTACCCACAACGTACTAGAGCAAGATTAAAGTTTTTAAGAGCTGAATTTAAAGTTTTAAAGAGTTTATCTGAAGTTGCTATATATCACGAAAAGTTCAACTGGTTATCACAGCGACATACAAGTTTACAAAAGCAGGACACCATTTTTGAAGATATTAGCCTTTGATACTCATATTAAATTCTTTCGCTGATGAGTTAATGGAAGTATTTTGTAAGAGATATTACTGTAGATATTTTCAAGTTGAATGAATATATATATATATATTTTTTTTTTATGTAGATACTTTATCTGAACCTCCTGTCCACCAATTGAGACTGAAATATAGGACACAAACTAGAGTCTGCTGTATGCTTCCTATAGTTTTCTTGATAATAGCAATTAGTACAGCGATGCTGTGATGGATCGGTGATATAAGGACAGTTGAGAGTTTGATGACCCATGGCATATTTGGCACATATGGAGTTCCTTCTACAGTTAGTCTTTGTATGCCCGTAAAGTTGACAGTTCTCACATCTAAGTATGGGTCGATATATTCTTATACTGCAATTATTGAGGCCGATTGAGATACTTTTCTGAGCCAGAAGTTTTTTAGCTGCATTTACTTCTAAATTCAGTACCATATGATAACTTGTGGATTTTTCTCTTTGTATTATTTTTAATATTGTTAAATTCTTGTCTGTTGAACGATCTTTTAAGTAGTTAATTATGTCATCAGTAGGTATCATCGATGGTATTCCTGTAATTATTATCCTTGAGTGTTTTTGCAGGTTGTAAGTTAGTTCTACTATTTCTGAAATGTTTGGGATTTTTTCAATTCTTTTCAATAACTTCTCTGTGTTGTTATCTGTATTTGATTGAATTGTCAGTGTATTGATTTGTTTTGTTTGTTTACAGAATATTGGTAGATCATTTTCTTTAATCAATTCGGTATTTAACAGTTCTTTCAATTTATTTGTTGATATTTTCTTTGAGATATTTTTTATAATTATTGCCGAGTTTGAATACTTTCCTTGAGAATTAAATTGTTTTTGTTCTTCGTTATCTTGAGATCTTTCATATTTCTTTGTATTTTTGTCTATAAGATTTTCTATTATTAGTTTTTCAATTTTGTGAATCCTTCTTGATAATTGTGGTATGTCTGTATCTATATTATTTTCTATATCTCTAAGCTTGTTCATGCACTCTTCTATTATTTTGTCTTGTGCTTTTAATTGTTCTTCTCTTGTAGCTATTTCCTGCTCCAATTTGGCTATTATTTCTTTGGTTGATTCTGTTGTTTGTTGTTGTTGCTTATCCATTTTTGTACCAGTCAAGATTGTCTGATTATACTTTTGTTGTGTTTTTATTTGTATTTGTGTTGCCTTTTCTTTTGTTTCCGATTCTGAATGCTGTTGTTTGATTAAGTTCTTTAATTTTTTTATTTCTTCTCTCATTTCCTCTTCTTTGTGTTTGAAAATGGTATTTTCTTTTTCTTTTTCTATCAGTTTTCCTTCTAGTCTTTGTTCCATCTTGGAGCTTTCTTCCAACTGAGCTGCAATTTTATCAATTTCCTCTTCCAATTCGCTTATTTTTCTTCTGTCTCTTTGTATCGTTGTTGTATTTTTATATCTTATTATTCTAGATTCATCATTTTTTGCTCTTGTAAATATTGCATTAAGATATTTCTGTTCTTCAAGATGTTTCTGTGCTTCCTCTGTAGTTCCTTTCACCCTTTTCCTTTCTATCCTTTCATATTCCGAAATCAATTGGCTTATTGGTAGGCTTTGCAGTGGGTCCTGTTTTTCAATAGGTCTTTCTGGAAGTCTTTGATATTGTTCCGTATATGACTTTTGTACGTTTATGCTTTCCGGAGAGTCCACTGTTGAGTTCAACAAGGAATTCATTGTTGAGTTCGGTGTTGTATTGTAGATTAATTGTTTTGGTGTCTGGTCTAATCTGACCAAACTAACTTTTGGGTTGTTTGTTAGAATTTCTTTCTGTAATCTTTGGTTAGGATTTATATTATTTTTCTGTGAATATTTATTGGAATTCATTATTTGCAGTGTTTGTTTCAGAGGCAATGGTGTAAATTGAGTTGCTTCGGTCACTATCCCTTTCTTCCTTGTCTCTATTGTTCTTTTCTCCTCCTCCTTAGCTGTGTTTAGTTCTTTTTCCAAGATATTTTTCATCATATCATTTGAATCGTCGAGACCAATCAGTTGTTCGCATGCTATCATGGTAATTGCTCTGGATGGTGATAAATATTGAAATGAGTGTATGCATGATGTGTCCGAAATTGCTGAAGATCTCGTACTCGTTTCCAATGAATCTGATTTATTTCCTGACTCATTTATTGGACTTCCAGATGATTCCATGTTCCAATCTAGGTCGTGCTTAGTCGGATTTACCCTTGGGTTTTGTTGATTATAGATTATTCTACTTTTATATGGTGTCGCCATTTAGAAGATGATTTAATAATTCAACTACTAGTGGTAAGGCCATTATAGATATTACTTTTCAATTAATCAGAGAGATACTTTTATATGGATTACTCAGAGCTACTGGTAACTATATTCAGAGAGATACTTTTAAATGATAAAGTATACGTTCCAATGCCGGAAGCTAAAAATATTAAGATATATTAAAATATAATGAGATAATAATTAGAGATAAAGAACAGGGGTCCACTAGGCTCCGACCATGCATCATTGAAGGAAAGGGAATATAGAAAGTAGAAAGCAAAAACCGGTAGTCGTAACTACCGAAAATGACTAAGAAAAAATTAATAGCCAAAGATGGGGTGAATTTTTGAGAAATAAAATCAAAATAAAACAAAACAATGATAGTGATAGAAATTAACCAAAAGGGAGAAGAAGAGGGGGAAAGGTACATGAATATGCTTCCCGTGTCCATAAGCTCATACACTAAAATTCATAAAAACCTGGTGCCATCGTAACAAAGAACAATTGCCGTTAACGACTTGCTCAATAAAACCCCTTTACAAATACTCTGTCTCACACCACTGTATTGACATATTCAGATATGCAAAGAGAGCATGAGAAAAGCAAAATAAGAGATAGTGAATGTGCTTATTAAATGACATATACGAGATATAAAACAAATGTATTAACAATAGATATATAGAACTGGGTATTGAAGCAATAAAACAGATTTGTTTACAATAGATATATAGAACTGAGTAATGAAACAATAAGTAGATAAACACTTAATATATACTGTGAATAATATGTAGCAATATATGTGAGATAAGCTAGTAAATATTTACAGCACAACGCGATACCAAATACTTGAAGCTGTGTTATACCTTGTAACATTGAATCCGATGTACTTGTAAAATATGTTAAATAATTTCTATAACTCTGCACAAAAATGTGTTCTATCAGAAACTCCCATAGAGAGGGAAAATAACTTTTACTAAAGATTTACTGGGATGACAGCGATTGGGTGGAGATAGGATGACTAGTAAAAGAGAAAAAAGTTTAAGTAACAGCAAAACACTTACCTTACTCAAAGGTCCCGCTGCACTTGCCTGTAAAGCATGTTAGTTAGAGCATCTAGATTATTACGGAGTGTTGCCAATCATTATTATGATGTTAAGTAAACACTGTAGAATACCCGAAATCAGTGCAGGGACTGCCGGTAATAAATTAGAGTGGTTTGGATAATTAATTTAACGGAAACCAATAAGTAGCATTAAAAGACTGTAAAGATAACATTTTAAGCAAAAAGATGCCATTGATAGGGAAAAAATATAAAATATTAAAAAAAAAATAAGTGGGATAAGATCTCCACTCGAAAACCCCTGTGACGTCACAAATCGGAAGGCCGTAACCCCAAAAGCAAAAAAGTTCCTATTGTTAAGCAAGTTGAGATGTAACTGGAAGTGAAATTTTTAGTGGGACAAATCATTGTAGTGAAGGCAGTTAGCTGTGAGAAAAAACTAGAGAGATAGCTAAATAAATAAAAAAGTAACAAAAGTTAAGGATTAGGCCTAACCAATACCAAACACATAGATAATGAGTGGGACAACTTTAGAAAGTGAAATTAATATAATCAGAAGTGAAATCAAGTCTCTAGCTCAAAAAAAAAGTTGGTAATGTTAAAGATAAGTAAAAAAGGGGAAAACAGTAGTGTCAAAGTTGTTAAAGTTGAGAAACAATGTAAGGTAATAGAAAAGTGGGCAAAAAATGAATTAATACTATAGTTATAAGCTAAAAACAAAGAGAGCCCCATTCAGCCCCCTCTGACGGGGCCCCTAAATGAGCTAGAGATAAACGAAATGTCGGAAAAGAAAGGGGGGGGGGAGTTTCCTTAGGCGGTTTGTAGCTGAATCCGGCGCGACAGAATTTCGCTAAAGTTGATAGTTTACGAGATAATTGGACTTTTGTCCAAAAATCTCAACGAAAAAACCTATGAAAAAAGAGAAAATGGCGAATTCTGTGACCCCATGGTGGCTCAACGGGTAAGTAACACCCCTAAAAGTTATAGACAGTCCCCCAAAACATATTTACTTCGAAAAAACAATAATAGTAAAATTTATAGTTAACATTATTTAGTAAAATGAGATATTGAAAATAAAACTGAAAGAAACAAAATGGAGGACTACACCTTAACAAAAGTGACTTTTACAAGATATTACACCATCACACCCCTGAAGACCACCTAAGTCCTATTTGACCATTAATTTTTTTATTTTAAAAGAATCCGGTAGGCTAAATGTTACTTTAAACCTAATACATTGCTTTTCGCATAGGGAAAAACTACTGTGGGCAAAAATGGCGTCAGCGGCCTTAAAGGGCTAAGTTAGTAAACTTAAAAATACTGCATGACCCCATAAGACCTATGTTTAGTTATTACAAATATTAAAAATTTAAGTGACGTCAAATGAAGCTCTCAATTTTAAAGATAATCTAACTAAGAGTTATAATTCCGATAACAAAATGCCCTTACAGAACACAGTAATTAAATGAGCAACCAATATCGACCCAACCGCAGAAGAACAGATTTTACCAATTTTCAAACGATAATTAAAAGTACGTAGAGTTAGCACTTTTTAATAAAAATAGTACCGCTAGATAGAACAGAATTTAAGCTTTAAGAGGATATAAATAGTTAGTGGGAGAGTAATGGTTAAGTGGGTGAAATATTGTACACAAAAAAAGTAAACAACTAATGTAACTCTATGGGAATTCTGAACAAAATTTTACACTTTTTCAAAAAAATCATTTCATACATAAAGTATCATCCTAGAAAAGAATGGGTGGAGGCGGAAGGAAGCTAAAGGAACAAAGTAACTGAAACTTAAGATAGTTTTTCAAAATAATCAAGAAAAGTAAGAAATTAAGCTATGTTAAAATTGGTATAAAAAGCCTCCAATATACCATGCTTTTCTATGGAGATGAGGGTTAAACAGAAAAGAACAAAAAGAATACTTTTTCTTTTGCATATTTTACACATAAATCCTGCAAGTTTCTCAACAAACTTGGTATTAAATTAAAGCTTATGAGCTAAACTAAGAAAATGATACCATAACTTTTAACTGAAAGCACATTTTCATTAATTAATTTACGTAAGAATTTGGTTGTTTACCCCATAGGAATAACATGGGGAAAACAGAAGTACTTTCACAAAAACGATACTTTTTAAATTGCTCATATTTCATATAATTCTTGTTGAAAACATAAAAAACTGTATACTAAAATGATCTACATATTCTAAAGTATGTGAATAGAGCCAACGTTTTTAGTTTTTCATAAGATATAGTTAATTTACAATTTTGTGAAAATTGATGAAATTTGAAAATGGCTCCATCTTACCAAAAAGTGTATGAGCTTAAATGCGACAATTAGTGAAACAATGGTTGTACATATACGAGTTTGGTATTAAAATGTGCAGAAATGTTTGTAGTGCATGAAATAAACAAGTTCTGAATTTTAAATGTAAGTTAAATGGACAGAAGAAGCATATTAGTAGGTGGTTAATGCCAGGTTCATCAAAGATATGAAACCAAAAGAAATAGAAAGTTTAAATAATCATATCTTTTGAACCCCTACACATAATATCAAGTACCTTATATAAAAATGTTCAGCATAAAAAATAGAAGAGAATGGTGTATAGCACAAGGCTCTAGCTTACCCCATTCTCGAAAAATCTAAGTATTCATCAGGAGCTTGAATTGCACGATGCTACTCTGTTCACGGCAATGAAGGAACTCTTCAAGTAGTACGTCAGTGGCAGCCGTGAAATTTCAGAAACTTTTAGTAGTGCCTACGGAAACGATGGAGGTAACACGCAATGCGCAAGTATGCCCCTGCCAGCTGGAAATTTTGCTTTCGCTAGAAGAAATTGTCAGTCGAAGAGTGTGTATGCTATAGCAGACTGATTGAGACTCTTTTGTTCCCTGTAGCGCAGTTAGATGGTGCTTTGAGATGTTTAAGAAGAAGAAAGATAATCTTCTTCAAAGGAAGATGGCCGGAGTTCCTTTAACTGAGCTTACAGAAGTCAACATAATACCGTCCCTATTATTATTAGAGAAGATCGTTAGTTATGACAACTGTTAAAAATATTGCAGTTATATTGGCGTGCCACCAATTCTGATAACAGAAAAGTGAACATGAAAGTGTTTGTGCGCCTTGAATTCCGACGCTCCTCATACCCGAACAGCAAGACGTTCGCGTGGAGGTTGTTCAAAAGTGAAGGTGATGATACATGAACATGAGATGAATACCCTCATGTAATTGTACACTTTGACTGACGATTTCTTTCGACGAAATCCAAATTTCCAGCAGGCAAGAGCAAACTTGCTCATTGCGTGTTTACTCCATCGCTCCCGTAGGCGATACTGAAAGAATGTGAATTTTCATGACTGTCACTGACGTACTACTGGGAATAAATGAACAAAACTTACCACATATTCATTACACATTAACCACTTCGGGAGCGGCGTCTGTTACGCAAATTTTATTCGTCGGGCACCACTTTAGTTAAAGAAGTTACCTTTACTAAATTAATCTCGAAAATCTCCTAGTTAAAGAAAACAGGTATTACATTTCTTTTTGACTGGTAAAAAAATAAATTCTGCATGCTCTGTTTGAAGGTGCATTTATGCACCTATGGTCCCGAATGGGTTAAGCAAACAATGAAACATAAAAAAATAAGTGTACAATAAAGTACGTAATAAAAAATTCTTGACCATTCTTTATTGAACAGCCCTCGTAAAAAGCCATTAAAAAGATAAATGAAAAGCGTCCAGTTAAACTGATGGCATTGACCTCGCATGCTATTCACACTATCGACAAAAAACCCATTTAGCTAATTTAAAAGGGGGGCATTAGCTCACCCATTTCTCCCCTTTATACTTAACCAATGAACCTCCAAATTTAATCAGGGAAGCGCCTTATCAGAATAAACCCGTATACCTAATTTGTAGCAAATCGGATAATACTGCATAAAAAACACGTTTATATAAATTAAGGGGATTTAGCCCCCTGTTCCCTCCCTTTATACTTAACAAATGAATCACCAAATCTAATCAGATAAGCGCCTTATCAGAATAAACCGGTATACCAAATTTGAAACAAATCGCATAATTCTGCATGAAAAATCCATTTATCTAAATTAAGTATAGGATTAGACCCCCGTTCCCCCTTTATACATAACCAATGAACCACCAAAACTAATCACGGAACCACCTTATCAGAATGTATCTATATCCAAAATTTTAAGCAAATCGGAAATTTCTATCAAGAATTATCGAGTTACGGATATTACGGATATACATAGGCATAAACATACATACATACCGGGTGTACCAAAAATGACTGATGGATTTTAAAATTCAATAACCTGCAAACAGTGACAGATATTTAAAAAATTCTTGCAGGGTGGTTATGTATGATGTCAGGAGTTTTTTTACTGTGATTCTTTATTTTAGTTCAAATTTTACAATACATGGCGCTGAGAGCAATAGGTGCTCAGTCCAGATCCGATTTTTGGTACTTCGGGGTCCATTCAGTGCATTTTAATTTCCTTTTTTCACATGGAAGAAGAGAGAGGCCGAAAAATTGAGCCTTGATTTAGGGTTATTGCTATTTGTAACTAAAACTGAGAATCGAAAGCATAAAAACTCCTGACATCTTACTCGTGCAAGAATTTCTTTAACCTATTACCCGCTGGTGTTGCATTCACACAACAGTAAAATTAAATGCCCTTTCTTAAATTTACTATCTAGCTACCACTATTTTTCAATTAAAAATTTATCTATTTAATAACAGAAACTTTGATCATTAAATAAAGAGAAGATTTTCTTTCAAAATTTGTGGTGTCAAACGTTTTTCTGCAAAAAAATTGAAGTTCCCTATGTTATAGTTTCGGCGGTTAATGGGTCAATATCTGTCACCATTTCCAAGTTATTGAATTTTAAAATCCATCAGTAATTTTTTGGATACCCGGTACATATAGTACCTGCGATCACATTAACTCTCAGGCTTTGATAGCCCGTGAGATAAAAGTGTAAATATTTGTATAAATTAGTTTTAATTTGATTAATTTTAGTAGATTAGAAGAAAGAGTTGTAAATATAAAAAAACTTCAATTGTGCCCCCTCTCTCCTACACAAATTATTTATAATCTAAAACATATAAAGATTATCTGCATTCCTTCTATATTCTCTAGTCCCAGTAATTTACAATTATAAACTGTTCGAACTGTGTATTAAGATATTCAATAGATAAATCAAGCATTATATTTGACTTTAACATTTAAAAGCGTAATTGAACAAACATTTCGTTATTTCAAAATACAGAGATCATTAACAATTCGAATTCCGTTCGTATTGTGAAGAGCATGTGAGAGATAATTCATTGTACATGTATAATCCGCCTTTTACTAATTTATTAAATGTTCTTTTATCCTTGCTTCGTTTTGTCTCAGTTTTCTAATTCAAACTGAAATTAAAATCGGCATGAGTTAGTAGTTAGAACATTAGATAAAAGTTTCCAAAATTTTCCATTCATCAATTTATAATTTTATTTTCCATTAGTATTAGTAATTTGTTTTATTACGTTTAAGAATTCAAGATTTTATAAACTTGGTTTTGAATCTAAAATGCTCTCAATCATTATTAAATTACACTTTTTTCTATCTAAGAATTTTTATTATTTTTAGTATTACAATTTGTTTCAACGTATTCTTTCGTTCTCTAGATATTTTGCACTTTTTATTGAATTCTCTTTTGTTATATATTTTTAACCTGCGTTTTGATGTACTGAATATATAAAGTACACATTACGCATGTTATACGTACGAATTAAATTTTAATTGTTTCAAAATACAGAAATAAGTAAATATTTCTGTTCATTTCATATGATTTATGCTGTATATGAAATAATGCAATTTTCCTTAATCACGTATAATCAAATTCCTACTAATTTTTTCAATGTTTTTCCAACCTATTTATATCTCAGGTTCCGGTTGAATTCCCTGTAGATCAAGAACTAAAGTTTCATATAGACGCTTTTATAATTCTCCCTTCTACAATTTCTTTTATTATTAGTATAATTAACTTTCATCATATTAAGAATTAACTTCTATAAAAATTAAATTACTGCCAATCTTTATTAAGTGCAACTTTTTTTTTTTGTCACGAAACGTAATTTTAATTCATATATTCATCAGGTTTTGCCCGTAATCTTTGTTGCTTGTTAATTCAATTCTATTTCCTTCTCTAAATTAACAGAATACGTTCTTAATGTTTCAAAGAAATTATTTTGTTTCTTTTAGAAGTTACATAAAATCTGCTAAAACATAAAATACTCAAATTTTTGTTCCAAAAAAAAAATCTTTTTACTTTCTTCTATCTTCGAGAGAAGAAAGTCTTGTAATCGAAATTTTTTTCCACTTCAGGTTTTCGACGGATTTACACGTTTCAGGCGTCTGAGATACCAAACATCATGTTTACACAAAATGCCTGTCTGTCCGTCCGTGTGTCCGTCTGTCCGTCTGTATGTGTGTCGCCATTGTACCATCGAAAAGTGTATGAACTTATGCATAGAATTTAACCAAATTTTTTGTGTATGTATTTGGCTGTGGCAAGCAGATTCTCCTTCAATTTAGAAATACTCTGCCAGAAGGGGTCGCTGTAATAGCAATTTTTGTGGAATTTTCATTATTGTACCATCGAAATGTGTATGAAGTTATGCATAGAATCGAACCAAATATTTTTTGTATGTTTTTGGCTATGGCAGGTAGGTCCTCCCTGAATTTGACAAAATTCTGCCGGAAGGGGGCACTGTAATAGTGATGTCTGTGTCATTTTCATTATTGTACCATCGAAAAGTGTATGAAGTTAGGCCTAGAATCTAACCAAATTTTGTTTTGTATGTTTTTGGCTATGGCAGGTAGGTCCTCCCTGAATTTGACAAAATTCCGCCGGAAGGGGGCGCTGCAATAGCGATGTCTGTGCCTTTTTCATTATTGTACCATCAATTAGTGCATGAAGTTATGCATAGAATTGAACCAACTGTTTTGCGTGTGTTTTTTGGCTATGGCCACCAGGTCCTCATTTAAGTTGGAAATATACGGCCGGAAGGGGGCGCTGTAATAGCGATGCCTGTGCAATTTTCAATAAGTATTAACAATTAGAGCATAGAACTGAACCAAATTTTTTGTGTGTATTGTTGGCTGTGGCCAGCAGCTTCTCCTTGAATTTGAAAATATTTTTCCGGAAGGAATACTGAAATTTAATATTCCCTCACTGAGAAGCCCGTGTTAATACGTTCACTAAGCTCCAGGTTTCACTGCAATATAAGCAATATTTAAAGTAATATAATTCTATTGATTTAATGTATTTTTAATACATTGAACAATGATTAATACTACCATGGATTGCATTCATATTCGTTATTAAGTTTTTTTATAAAACTAGGGGGCTTGGCCCCCTACGAGCTACGCTCGCCAACCCCCGTCCAGACACCGCAGACTCTAAATGCACGCTAATTTGATCGGCTGTAAAAAGATTTCGAAAGATTGAATTATAATTTAAAAAACAGTGGCGATCTCCCTATAAACGAATTTCTATTCATTTCTCTTTGATTGGGGAATTTTAACGCCAAATCCGCTGCGGTACTACTTGATTATCCTGTCGACCAATTTCGCCAAATTATATAAATCGCGAAACCACTCGCCAAATTATACAAATTGATATAATTTTTATTTTAAATAACGAAAGAACAGATAAATTCGTACAACATTAATAAAAACACAAATAAAACGTCGAAATAAAAATAACTTGATGACGTATACACGTGTAACAACATTTCAAAATAAGCTAATATAAAAGGAATTAAGTAAAGAGAGTCTTTTCCTCCTGGTATTTTTTAACAAAGCGAAAAGAAAGTTCTTTTAAATGAGAAATTTTAAATTAATTCTCAAAATATCAAATAAATGTCTAGCGCAATTTCTAAATTTAAACTTTTTTGCAATATTATTTTGTGTTCATTTTATGTAATAACTGTAATGTGACGTAAATATGACGTAATTTCTCCTAAGACTTCTAACGCATGTTAATGAATTTATTATTTTACAATATCCTTTCTCTTTTAAAATTCACGTGTATACTTTTTATGACGTAATTTTTAATAAGTTCCTGCTTTTTATACGTAATTATTTAATTCTAATTTGAAATTTTTCTTCCTGTTTATAATAGTCACGTGTAAATAAATTTTTTATTTGAAGCAAACATTATTGCTTGCGCTTTTTATACAGTTGGCAACAGTTTAAATTAGTACAATTTTCTGAAATCTGTAAAAAATATCTCTAGAAATGCTGAAAATTTGAATTTAAAATAGAAATAAAACCTCAAAAAATGAGTCAAAATAAAAAAATTAATGCAATCTGCACTCCGGCAAATTCTAATGCATAAAATGATCTAAAAATGATTACACTGCTATGTATGGTTTTTGCTGCTATAAAACTTTTTTAGTGGAACGATTTTGTCCAAATTTAGCATTAAATAACTCTTAAAATAATTCTTCGATTTGAAAACTGTCTGCATCAGCGTGTTTATCAAACATTTCTGTATAAAACCACCGATTTTCATATTTTTGTATGCATTATTTTTGTTAATATTAACGAAGAAAGGCCTCGGGTCACAAAAAAATCAAAACCGGCGGCGGCGGCGGCGGTGACAGCGGTAGTTACTTTTTTTTAGAATAGAGAGATGTTCAAAGAATCCTTTTTTTTTAGCATTTAAAACAAAATGCACAGAAAACAACATTACAATTTTGCCCTTTTCCAAGACAGTCGGAGGGTTTTAATTACGAAAAAAATTACAAATTCTATGGATAACAGACGCGATTAAGAATCCTGCGATTAAAAATGAAAGAATTTTTTTATCTTAAATTGTAGCGATCGACTTCTTGGAAATTCCGAGTACTGTTAGCAGCTTGCCAATGTTTCCTTTATGTGAGTTGTTAAAAAGTTGCTGTAAAATGTATAGTCATTCGACCGTTTCTGTAAAAATCTCTTGCATAACCGTATTTTAACTGTATTCTGACCATATTATTTCCTGTATTATAGCCAGAATAGAGTTAAAGTAAGATAATGTAACCGTTTTCTTTAAACACCGTCGAGTGATTTACAGTTTACAGCAAATTTTTAATAGTGTAGGTAAACTTCCATACTTTTGTCGATAACTGAAAGAAAATAAAATCGGATAAATAATTAAAGTATCGTCATATGTAATTAAAATATTGAAAGTTTAATTTGGCCAATGCAATCTTTTACTCGACTGCCAAGAAGGGTTATGTGTTTCACGCGTATCTGTATATGTGGATTCTTTATAACCTCGAAACATCCCAACGGCTGAATGGATTTTAATGAATGGGTTCTCTATCGATTCTTCTTAACACTCCGACGGTTATAGGCTAGGTTTTGTTTTTATAAATTCAAAATGGCAGTAGAGACGAAGAAAAAATTTTACGCATCCTACTGAGTGGCATATCATTGGATAGGTCTTTCAAAATGAAGATGATGTTTCATTGACTATTTTACAGTCAGAAGCTCTGTTTAAATAGTACACAACCTGGATGTTGTGTAGGTAGGATCTCTAGCTTTACTGCAACTCTAACCTTCATGGACATCTATAGGCCTCATCAAAACAGTATTTATAGATAGGAACTAACAATTAAACACATATAAAAAATAGTTTAACATTGATGAGAAATAATTAATTAGTTCGCGTTTTATGCAGTCAGGTTTTTTGATTTTTTAATTTAATTCTATTATATTATCTACCATGTGTTCCTTCTTTCTAGTAAACAATTTGCTGTTTGTCATGTCTACACTGTTAAAACTCTGCAGCAGTATGTCCAATCATTCGATCGTTTTTTAAAATAACGGTTATTTGACCATATTATTAAAAATATTTGACCATGTTATTGCCAAAGTTGTGGTCAAAGTTGTGGTCAAATAAATATAAATTACGGTAATGTAACTATTTTCAGTAAAAACGGTCGAAGACCTGGACAGTTAGCTGCACATTTTTAACAGTTTATGTAAAAAATAAATGATCACATCAGTGGCATTTACGATACAAGACGTATATCGTAAACGCCAGTTAATTAAGTTTAACTGGATTACTTTTTCTACTATCTTATATCTTTTAATTTTCGGACTGTTTTAATAACTAAACAGATATTGAATTAATTGCGTCTCTTCATCTTTCGAAAAATCCTGGGAAAGTTTGAAAGGTGGTTAGTTTGGAATTCTGTACATTGAAAATGTATTCCGAGACGTTAACATAATCCATCCTGTGAATTCATTTAGTAAGAGTGAAGATAATAAACAACTATGAAATGAAGAAATTAAGTAAATTAATTTAAACGATAGCAAAATTATATTGTCAACTAGGTTTTCTTTTTCTTCACTTATTCGTGAAATTACTGAGATTTTTCTACACAAAGAAATAATTTGCAATGATTTCGCATCTAATATGATCACATGAATTAAGGAAACTTTATAGACCCGTAGCCGACAGCACAGACAATCCCCTCATCGAGTTCACGGCTGAAATTCTAGAATTAGTTAAAACTCGGTTCGCATATTAAAATGCAATCGGTTTGCCAAATCATATCTTGGTGGAAAACACCTGAAAACCCGATTTTAGCGGTTGACTCGTAGGATTACCATTGTGCTTTCCTGCACCCAAAAGTATGAAAATATGGAGGACTGGGAGCATGGAAACACAATGTTAAACCTACGAGTCAACCGTTAAAATCGTGTTTTAAGGTGTTTTCCACCAAGATAGGACTTGGCAGGCCGATTGCTTTTTAATATGCGAATCGAGTTTTAACTAATTCTAGAATTTCAGCCGTGAACTCGATGAGGTGATTGTCTGTGCTGCCGGTTCCCGGCCTATTAGAAATAAATACTTCAAAAGTTGAAGAATGAAAATCAAGAAGCAAATCACAATAATAATGACCACTGAGGCCAATGAATTTATTTCTCAGTCCACACCTCAGTTTATACGTTGAATGTGATACCTATCGGCAATGAAACATGTCGATAATTTTCTAATTTTTATTTTCAGCATATTAATGTTTATTTGTAATAATACAATGTGATTATAAAAAACGTTGTATTTAGTTTATAAAAACATGCTTCATCTTAGTTATTATTATTATTAAAATAATTATTATTATATGAAACACACTATTCTCTGCACTAACAAAATAGTATTTTTCATGTTTATACGCTATTTTAACCAAATTTTTTCTTTTCAGGTTGAAAATAATTCTTTAATGTTATTCATTAAACGTGATTTATTTTATTAATCTAACTACACGTTTCAGATTTGAAATCAAATGAGCTTCTCTCTTCTCTCTTTTTTTTTTTTTAACTCTTTTGAGGAACAAGTAATTACGTTTCTGTAAGTTTGAATTCACACCAGAATTTTCGAAAAAAAATGTATTTTGAAATGAGATAAAGCAAATTTTCAACTTTTTCCCAGTAAAGTTAGAAAAATAAAATTTAATTAAAAGTTTATGGTACGCATTTTGATTAAAATTAGGCCACATACCACCGCCCGTCAAGGGGTTAAATGATGCTTCTCCCAACAATGAATTTCTTACCTTATCTATTTTTTACCGAATTACGTAATTCGGTAATGTTTGATTTAGCTTTTGAATATATTACACCACACTTTACGCGCGTAAAGTGTGGTGTAATATATTCAACAGCTAAATCAAACATTACAATACATTTCGCATTCGTATCTGATAAGTAACCGAGCAAAATTCCCAAATACAGAGATATCATTAAGTATTCAAGTTCTATTCATATTATGAATAGTGCGTGTGAGGTAATGCATTTTGCAGTAGACACTTACAAGTCTCTTACTAATTCATTAAATGTTCTTCTAAGTTCGCTTGCATATTTTACACTTTATGGATAAAATTTCTATCTGTATAAATCAACAGTTTAGGTTTTAAATAAAAAATTTCTCAAATACTGATTTTACATTTAAAAATTTTGAACATTAGTATAAATAATTAGCGCTCTATCTAGTTTAAAAATTATAGGAGGTATAAGGTTGTTTCTGCAAAAATATTTTTCTCAAAGTTTTTGAAGTAAAATTATTTTCATTACAGTTTTATTATTAAAATTCAGGTTTTCATAATTTTTTTTATTAACAGTCTTTTATATTCTGTTTGTTGAATTGCTTTTTCTTTACTAAACAAATTAGTACAGTCAATCAGGGTAACTTTGAACCACGGGGAGTAACTTTGCACCACCTCCTATTTTTCAATATTTTTTACTCTAAAAGACTAAATAAATTACAGAACTGTGCTCTGTTGGCAAGGTTCTAAACTGGGATTTCTACTCTTTATTTCAGAAAATAAATTAGCAACACTATGCGCAATTAATTGCATCATCTAACTATTTTTGAAAAGTACTGTTTTCAAGTTAATTTTGAATGCTGTTTTGAAGTTGTTGTAATCCAATTAAATTTTCTTAGTAAGTAACAATATACTCATTTATAAGACATATTATTATCTAAATGTTGTAAATGTGTTAATATTTTGTGATTATTCATTTATTAATAGTTAATAAAATGTAAAATAAGAAGGCACTACCATTTTATCGCATTTTCAGGGTAACTTTGAGCCGGCTCAAAGTTATACTGATGCTTATAATTTACTAATTATAGGTAATACTATCAAAAATTTCCCATATTTGCACGTATATCTTATACTAGCAAACCCCGCGGCTTTGCTCGCGTAATATTTGAAATATGCCAAGTTATATTTATATGTCTAATTTTTATTAAGAGGTACTAACTAAATTTTTATTTTATTAAAAGGTAATATTTTATTTTATTAAAAGGTACTTATTACTTTTAGGAATAATTTAAAAAAATTACTATTTAAAACACAGTTTGATTAAATATCATTGTTACACTGCATAAGGCAGAAATGAGACTTAAATTAATAAAACGAAATAAAACTAAATAAATAATAATTTAGAAAATATTTTGAAACTTTTATGCTCAATTAATACGCTCATTTCAGTATTCATTTGAAGTTTTGAATTTTTTAGAAACCATCTTCTTACATCTTAAAATTAACCATCATGTCAAAATCCAAGTCCTACCACCATCTATAAACATAAAGGGCTATGTTGAAATAGGAGCTGTCATCATTAATTTGCCGACATTAATTTTGAAATTATTTTGTTATTTCCTAATATTCCACAGAAACGTAATTTAGAAAGCTTTTAAAGGCCTTTTTTAGAGCGTTTGTTGTTCCTGTGAATCCCAGGTGATAGAATCATCGGCATAAAATATAGCCTGTGTAGGATCACAGACTGTTACCATTGATTCGCTACTATTACTTTTAGATTTGGTTTATATTTCCTGAAATAGCGTAGAAATCGTAATTTAGGACTTTTTTAGAACGCTTTTCGTACCTTCCCTTCACTTCACCCCTTTTTAATTCGAATTTATTTTCGACAGTCCTTCGAGGGCATTTATATTTTATAAGTAACTACCATGCCATATTTAAAGTTTCTAGCCTTTTTAGTATCACAGAAATCGCAATTTAGAAAGTTTTTAGCTACTGCAACCCTCTGGTGGTAGCGGCACAGACATAAAATATAGCTTATGTTTGAGCAGGTTCTATCACCAACAATTTGTTATCATTATTTTTTTAATCGGTTTGGTATTTGAAAAGATTACATAAAAATTGTAATTTATAACGCTTTTCGCTCACTTCATCTTTTTAAATTTGAAATTTTCTTTCGACAGTTCATAGAAAGCAGTTCCATCTTGTAAGTAAATAACATGCCATACTTCAAAGCGTTAGACCCTTCAGTTATGCAAAAAACGCAAATTAGAACATGTTTTGCTTTTTCAACCCTCAGATGGTAGTGACAGCAACATAAAATATAACCTATGTTATAGCAGGGACTGTCACCATTGATTTGCAACCATTACTTTTCAAATAGCTTTGGAATTTCCCGAGATTGAGTAGAAATCGCAATTTAGATTGTTTTTAGAACGCTTTTCGCGCATTTTCACCTCTTTTTAAATTTCCAATTTTTTCGAAAGTGTTTTTAAAGATCATTTATATGTAATATATATGTACCTTGCCTAATTTTAAGTTGCTAGCCCCTACCGATCAAAAAATCGAAATTTGGAACGCTTTTTTGCTCCTGCAACGTCTAGGTGATAGTGATACCGACTTAAAATAGCGTCTATGTTAGAGCAGAGACTGTCAGAATCAATTTCTTAACATTACTTTTGAAATCAGTTTGATTTTTCCTGAGATATTGGTGACAAATCGGCATTTAGAACGTTTTTAGAACGCTTTTCGCTCATTTTGCACCTGCATCTCCTCTGGGTTAGTGGAAACATATATAAAATATAGCCTATCTTGGAGAAAGATCTGTCACTATCATTTTAACACCATTATATTTGAAATCGGTTCAGTATTTCCTGAGATTGCATAGAAATTGCAATTTAGAACGTTTTTTACAACGCTTTTTGCGCATTTTGACCACCCTTTTAAACGATTTTTTTAGGAAATGTCCTTAGAGATCATTGATATCTTATAACTAACTACCATTCTAAATTTCACGATTCAAGGCCCTTCCGTCACGCAAAAACTGCAATTTAGAACGTTTTTCTCCTGCAGCCCCTTTGGGGTAGTGGCATCGACATAAAACATAGCCTATGTTGGAGCAAGGATTTTCACCATCATTTTGACGCCATTATTTTTTAAATCGGTTTGGTATTTCTTGAGATTATGTAGAAACTACCAGTTAGAACATTTTTTAGAACGCTTTTTGTGCATTTTCACCCTTTTTAAATTTCGAATTGTTTAAGAACTGTTCTTAGACACCATTTATATCTTATAAGTAACTAATATTCCAAATTTCATATTTCTAGGTCCTTCAGTAACGCAAAAATCGCATTTTTAGAACGTTTTTTGCTCTGCACCCCCTTTGGGGTAGTGGCACCGACATAAGATATAGCCTATGTTCTAAGTTGGACTAACACCATCATTTTGATACCATTACTTTTGAAATCGGTTAGGTATTTCCTGAGATTATGTAGAAACTGCCATTTAGAACGTTTTTTAGAACGCTTTTTGTGCATTTTCACCTCTTTTAAATTTCGAATTGTTTAAGAACTGTTCTTAGACACCATTTATATCTTATAAGTAACTAATATTCCAAATTTCATATTTCTAGGCCCTTCAGTAACGCAAAAATCGCATTTTTAGAACGTTTTTTGCTCCTGCACCCCCTTTGGGGTAGTGGCACCGACATAAGATATAGCCTATGTTCTAAGTTGGGCGAACACCATCATTTTGATACCATTACTTTTGGAATCGTTTCGGTAGTTCCTGAGCTTATCTCCGACAAATAAACAATTTTTTCCTATTTATAATATGAGTATAGAAGTATAGATGAGTATAGATAAATGCCGAAAGTGTTCATTAGATATAACATGTAAACATTTTCACAAATATGTGTAAAATACATAAAATTCATCTAAAAGCGTTTTTCGGGATGGAGCTACTCAAATTTGACATTTCATACGTTCCACGTTTTTTATTCTTGTTTGAATAATACTAGTACTTGTGTGCATTACTGTAACTATGGATATATTATTGAGTTAAAACATTGAAAATTGTTTTTCACTGCATTTTTATGTTTTATATGAACAATAAACAGGTTTTTTTATTTCTAAATGTTCATGGTTCCCTTCTTCCACTTTTCTTATGCCTGATATTTGTTGTAATATCATAAATTATACAAATCTTGTGATGTTGGGAAATGTAAATTCGCAGTCTTTACATATCTGAAAACATTTTTGGGGTTTAACGTTGTCCTGACTACAATACTATTTTTATAATGAATTATTTTATATAAAAATTTATCATATGGTGCAAAGTTACCCTAAATGGCTGGGTAACTTTGAACAGGGCTAAAAATCCATTTTTTATTGCTTTTATCCTTATTATTCCTTAATTTTTGATAGTCAAACAATAATTTAGGATCATTTCTTCTCTTTTATGCCCCTAGTTGCGACAATATTCTTCAAATAAGAGTGTGACATATGAAAATAGAGAAAACGTGGATCAAAGTTACCCTGATTGACTGTAAAATTGGTATCATTTAATTGATAAAAGAGTTTTTGGAGATTGTATGTATAATCACTTTATGCTTTTTGTACAAAGAGAAATTATGTTTTTGCCGAAGATGATTTTCCTTTACAGAGCGCGTAAGTTGCATAAACGCAATTGTAGAATAATGCATGCATATCAAGTTGGGCTTGTGTTAACACTAGAACAGTCGGAAATTTTACTCAAGTGTTATAAAAATATTTTACACCAGAATCTTTATTCAAAACTATCTAACTCATTTAACTTATTTCCAGGTGGTACATATTTAACTTATTTTAGAAAGAAACTTCTGGTTCGAATCAAAGTATTTTTATTTGGGAGCGGTCAAAATGACCTCTATGGCGGTTCTAGTGTTAATGTACCCATTATCAATTAAAAATTGACCTGGTACTCATTGGAATATTTTCATACTTTTTTTTTTTTATTCGGAATTGTATATATTTTTATAATATGTACAGTCGTGGAAAAAAAAGTAAACACCTCCTACTAACTCCTGAACAAATTATTGTAGAAGAAAGTTACTGATACGAGCGATTGAAAATAAAGTCTACTTTTAAATGATGTATATAAAATTTGCTTAGGGGGCCATCTACATATTAAAACGAATCCAAACTTCTTTATTTCAAAGGCAATGCCAAATTTTAACAAGATATTTCAAATCTTCGGTTGAAACTATGCATAGAAACCAAATTTCAAATCATTTGAATGATAAGTTTTTGAATATAAACTTTCAAAATTTAGGTCTTTTAATGTTAAATTACATTTTCATATTTTCATTAATATCTCCTGAAATTATACTCCTAATGTACTAATTTTTTGTGTAGCAATAATGCTAAAATACCCAAACATAAATACATTGAATTTGCATATTTTATAATTTTATGATATGAATTATGAAATTATTATTCGAAAAAAAATATGAATTGAAACCTACAATTTTTTGGATGGATTTAGATTTATTGTCCTACTTTATGGAAATCCAAAATTTCACATTTTTCATCCAAGCAGTTTTTAAATTATGCTTAAAAAACGGCAAAATGAGGGTTTAAGGGGCCGTCTATGACAGAAGCGAATTAGATATTTTGAAATTTCTTATGCGATCCTGTAATCTAGCAGTCTTCAAGGACTGCCTGAGTGGCGCTTAATATGCCGTGATCAAGAACGGGGCTCTCTCGGTCAACAATCGAGTACCGAACTTCAATTTGTATACAGCCCCTAAAATACGTTCGTTTTAAAATAATTTATTTCTGGGAACCTTATCTTACGAATTGCATAAAAATTTGTTTTTAGGCAAATTGAAGGGTGTAGAGTTCATTTATGCTGTCAGAATTGTGTACTGCTATTGAAAAAGAAAGTTATGGCTCGTTTTATTATGTAGATGGCCCCCTAAGCAAATTTTATATACGTCATTTAAAAGTAGACTTTATTACCAATTATGTGGTACCAGTAGCTTTCTTCTACGATAAATTTTGCAGAGTTAGTAAGGGATGTTTACTTTTTTTTCCACGACTGTATATTTAAAAGGAAAAATTTAAAAGAGAGGTATTTTTTAAATATAAACGTGATGAGTATCTTTTATGACAGTTCGTTTTCTTTCGAAACTAAATATTAACCAAGCACTTTGCGTTAAAAGATAGTCACAGATTGATTCTAAATCTTATACCAACAACCAGCCATTTGTCCGGTACCATATGAAAATATTTCGATTGAAACCAGAAATTTCTTCACAGAACAAATAAAATATAAATATCACATAAATAAGTTAAGCTGTAGAGTTGGATGTTTTTAAATAAAAATTTTGGTGTGTAATATTTTTATGAAACTAGAATAAATTTTCTGGTATGTTTTACGTTAACCCTTTATGACCCGACGGTACTTTAAAGTACTATTAAAAGTACTTGTTACAAATTAATTTGCAACATCGATTAGTACGAATACAGATTAGAATGAGTTATAGATACTTTATTTTATAATGATCCAAAAGCATTATTGGTTGCAGAAAACAAAAATATTTTTAAAAGGATGATTTCTTTTTTATTTGCCTTTTTTTTCCAGCTTTGACGTTGAAAGGTTGTGGGGTGAAAGTTTACGTTAGAAAAAATTTCTATATTTCCATTGTTAACCCACTAGCTGCGCAACCCGAGATTTCCTCGGGCAACGTAAAAGTAGCAAAACTTGCGCAACCCGAGATTTCCTCGGGGATTCCTTTTTTCCACTGGTGACTATTTTTTAATTCGACTCTGACCATTTTTTAAATACGAAAAATTTCATATAGACTTTAACAACATCTACAAGAGAAATATACAGCAAAATTGATTTTATTAAAATAGTGGTGCGTGAATACAAAAATAGTCTTCAGCGACAGCCCTGATTTAGCCTGATTTCTAATATCCTATCCCATCTAAGATCATGAACTCTTTAACAAACTCTTTACGCATTTAAACTCTAAAATATATGTAGATTTGAAATATGTAATAAAAAAATGCTCCATTTTTGAACCTATTTTGATTTTTAAAAAAATACGCAGCGAGTTGGTTAATGCATTATATTTCTATTGTAAAAGCATATTTTAATAATAGCCTAATTCTATAAAATACTAAAAAAATATTTTAAATAAAAGATTTCTGTGGAGTAATAAATATTGTACAAAATCCTTAAATATTCGAATTTAATTAACTGTCAAAATCCTTCGAAAATTTATTGAATGATTGTGTATGCCATCTAATATAGTTTTCAAATTTAGAAGATGAAATTTTCATGAATTCATAATTTGGAATTTAAAGGGTTAACAATTTAGTGCGCAGCTTTGCACATATGCAAATAACAGTGTTTTGAATTTAATAGGATTTTTTATTCGTATATACCTAATTCACACCAGAAAATTAAAATAGTAATATTTGCTTGAATTAATAACAGACATTTCGTATTTAAATAAAGCGAAATTAACTATTGAATCTTTCTGGTGTACAGTCAGATTCTCTGAACTGCGTAATTTCTAGAATGTGAATTACAGGTGAATGTGAATTATCATGAGAATTAAAGGGTTAAATGTTAAGTTTTATAAAATAAATAATTATATAAGTTAAGGTATTTGGAGACATACCTATTAAAATATTTACTAATTTGCAATATTTTAGCGGAAAACAGCCACACGGTAGTACTTTTTACTTATATTGCAGACGTACAACTGAAGAAAAGATTGGCGTATTATATGAAAAATGTATCTCTGATTTTTTTTTCCATTATTTTTGCTGTGTAATAAACCTTTCATAGAATCAAATATAATTTTTTCGAAACAAAATAAAAAATCGCGCATTTAAGAGTTAAACATGTGGCGTTATTTGATAAATAATTCACACTTTATAATATGTGTCTGACTTTCATAATTAAAAGCGTAAATGGATTGAATTTCCTTTATTTTAAAATACATTGTTCATTAACAATTCGAATTCCAGTCATATTATGAACAACTCGTATGAGATAATTCATTTTGCATTGGGCATGAATAATCAGCCTTTTACTAATTTACTAAATGTTCTATCTTCGCTCGGTTGTATCTAATTTTGACAATGAGTTCCCAATTTGCATGAATCAATAGTTACAATTTTAGATAGCAGGTATCTTGATTACAACGATTGAAAAACAATCATTCCTTTATCTCATTAATACATACACATATATACAAAGTGGTTATAATTAAAGTGTCACTTTCAAAATGCTGTAAAAAAAGAAACACTTGCACTGGTGAGAATTGTCTGATATTTCATGTAAGAAAAAAGTACAAAAAGGTGAAATATAGATGGCACTGTGCTCGTCATAAGATGCTAATTAAAAGATGTGACATGCTGTTGTGGTACACACACTTTGTTCAAAACATATCCACCAGGACAAGGTGGTGCCACAGCCGATAGGAAAAATTCGGTATTTAATTGTCCCTAGGCTAAAAACCGTGGAAATAGCAAAAACGATGATGAACCCGTCTCTTCGAATTTATCAATCAACTTTTTCAAACCGAAGGCCGTCATCGGGTCAGAGCCACTTCTTAAATCCTTTAATGTGCGGAATTTCTTCAATTCAATTTTCACACAGTTCCATCCGTTCTTGTAAAAAAAAAACTTCACAAGCAGAGCTCGATCCTTCAATGGCGGAGTCATGACTACCTTCTCACAAGGAAGGTCTCCATACGGGCATATTCAGAAAAATCTGAAAAAATTACAGAGTGTTCTTCGCATGTGGATATATATGTTTATAAAAAAATTTTTGGCGGAACCCCGATAGAACGTTCGTAAAAAAATAATGAAATTTTCGTTTAATTGGCGATTTATCATCGGTTATCGATGAAATGAAATTTCGAAAAATTCTTTGTCATGTCGAATACTCTGTAAGATAAAAATATTTCATATTGAACTTGTTTAGATAAATTTAACTTAAATAACTGTAGTTTTGTCAGTTTTAGTTTGATTTAGCTATAGTTTTGTCATATATGTATTTATAATGAAAGTTAAATATCAAATTTTATGAATTAAAACAAAATTAAAATTGTTTCAATATCTCAAAATTAAGTCCAATTGAGCGCTGTTTGTTTAATTTTGTTGCTATGGAAACGACGAATTCCTTGGTTTGAAATGAATAACTGCTAAATGAATCTTACCTTTATTTTGGAATACGCTTAAATATATGAAAGTATGTTTTATAGATGAAATTGTTTTAAAGTAATAAAATTAAGTAACAAGCAACATAAATATGTAATATGAAAAAATGTATTTATTAAACTCTCTCATTGTTTGTGTTTAAATTCATTAAATACTTTTTACACGCATTCTAAAAATCAATTAACAAACAATTTTCAGATGCATTAAAATCGTTTGCTTTTGGCGAGGAAAAGTACTGTTCCCCAAATCGCGTGACGCTTTCGTCTTTTCGCGCCAAATACTCGAAAGTATTTTATTTTTTTACAGACTTTCTACTATAATTCCGCCGCTAAATTTGACTGATCCTTTATTACATACATAAGTAGTTTAATTGGTATTTTTTTCAAAATATTCTGAGTAAGCCCAGTATGGAGACCTACCTTGTCAGACGTAGAATAAAAGGAACTGCATGGTCGCCGCCTTTTTACCCGACTACCAAGAAGGGTTATGTGTTTCAAGCGTATCTGGATAAGTTGATTTCTTTATACCCTCGAAATATCCCAACGGCTTTATGAATTTTAATGAACGAGGTCTCTATCGATTCGTCTTAACCTTCCGATGTTTATAGGCTAGATTTTGTTTTTATAAATTCAAAAGGGCGGCCGTAAAATACAAAATGGCGGTACAGACGAAAAAACATTTTTACGCACCATATTGAGTGGCATATCATTGGATAGCTCTTTCAAAATGAAGACGATCTTTTATTGACTATTTTACAGTCAGAACCTCCGTTTAAATATTACACAACCTGCAAGTTGTGTAGGTAAGATCTCTAGCTTTACTACAACTCTAACTTTCATAGACATCGATAGGCCTCATGAAAACAATGTTTAAAGATAGGAACTAATAATTAAACACAATTTAAAAGTCATCAATACAAGTAAATAAAATAAATGGGTAAGTAATATAAAAGATAGTTTCACTTTGATGAGACATAATTAGTTTGCTTTTCTACGCAGTCGGGTTTATTTATTTTTTTTAATTTAATTATCGCAAGTGTAATGTGCAGTGCCAATGTCGCGTCTTTTTATCAGCATATTTTGACAAGGGCAGCGCCATCTATTGGTCAACTTTTGTACTTTTTTCTTTCGCAAAACAAATTCCCATTGCTTCACGTATACTCACATGAATTATTAGGTCTCTCTGAACAGTGTTTTTTTTTTTTACAGGCTTTTGAAAGTCGAACTTTATCTATAATCACCTGTATATATATATATATATATATATATATATAGATATAGATAGATAGATAGAGATTATTTATAAAGTCTCTTTTATATAATATTCTACCTCAAAATTTCTGAGGTTTAAAAATTATCATTTTTTTAAAAGCTAATCATCGATTATTTTACTTCTAAATCATATTACTTCTATTATCATTCTTTCCAATTTTTGTTTTCCCGTGTAGATTATTTCAAGTTGCAGATTTTAGATAGCTTTCATTACAAAAAGCTACCTATTGCAGCCGTTCGGAGGAGAGCTATTTCAAAAAATTTTGATATATTTTCATCGATCATGACCCCCAGACCCCGAAACCACCCTCCGTTCAAAATTGACACACACATATATATATATATATATATATATACATATATATATATGACCTTTGTCACACTGTAACTCTCGGATTTATGAACCGATTTGGATGTAATTCGGTGTGTTCATAGTACATACCAATGTCTCGACCGAGTTCTTTGGCCAGCTTCATCCGCCATTTTGTTTCAAAATGGCGGCCATTTAAAATTTTTAAAAAAAGTTAATATTTGAAATGTGGTACCAAATAATTGGAAATGGAAAAATATTTTTTTCTTGTGTATTTGACCTTTATACAAAGATTCCGGAGCAGTTTTTGTTTCGTCTATATCTTAAAAAATGGCTGAGTTATAGCATATTGAATTTCTAGCGTGGCTGACATTTTGAAACGTAATGAATTTTGTCACGCGATAAACGATGTATTTATGAACCGATTTGGATGTAACTTCGTTTATACATAGTACATACGAATTTCTCGACCGAGTTCGTTGGCCAGCTTCATCCGCCATCTTGTTTAAAAATGGCGGCCATTTAAATTTTTAAGAAAAATTTAAATTTGAAATGTGGTACCAAAAAATTGAAAATTGAAAAAAATATTTTTTTCTTATGTGTTTGACCTTGATAAAAAGATTCGGGAGCAGTTTTTGTTTCGTCTATATCTTAAAAAATGGCTGAGTTATAGCATTTTGAATTTCTAGCGTGGCCGACATTTTGAAACGTCCTGATTTTTGTCACGTGATAACGGGCGTATTTATGAACCGATTTGAATGTACCTTGGTGTGTACATAGTACATACAAATATCTCGACCGAGTTCGTTGTCCAGCTTCATCCGCCATCTTGTTTCAAAATGGCGGTCATTTCAAAAATTTAAAAAAAGTTTAAAATTTAAAATGCGATACCAAAAAATTGGAAAATGAAAAAGATTTTTTTCGTATGTGTTTGACCTTAATACAAAGATTCCGGAACAGTTTTTTTTTCGTCTATATCTAAAAAAATGGCTGAGTTATAACGATCTTGTATTCGTCAAACGATCGAGGGATTTCGGATCGTCAACGATTCGAGAAACGATCTTGTATTCGTCACGCGATAACACACGTATTCGCCTATTTCGATGTAAGAAGGCATGTGGATAGTATACATCAGTATCTCGACCAAGTTCGCTGGCCAGATTCATCAGCAATCTTGTTTCAAAATGGCGGCATTAAATTAAAAAATAATTATATTTAAAGTGAGTTGCAAAAAAATTTGAAGTTGAAAAAGGTTTCTTTCTTAAGTATTTGACCTTGATATAAGGATTCAGGAGCATTTTTTGTTTGTCTTTATCTTAAAAAAATGGCTCAGATATAGCAGTTTCAATTTCTAATGTGGGTGACATTTTGAAAAATCTGATTTTTTGCCTGCGACAGCACTCGTATATATCAAACGATTCCGATGTGAGTGAGCATGTGCACAGCAATTACTAAGGTCTCGACCAAGTTCACTGGTTAGCCTCATCCACCATGTTGTCTTAAAATGGCAGGCACTTTAAGAAATCGCCGAATTTGGCAGCCAAATATAAGTTACTTTAAATAAAAGCAGCTTGGATAAAGCTGACTAATTTAGCGAAATTCTCATTCATAATGATTTAGTATTGATAAAAATTAGTATTAAATCTCCTATATTCGGTTTCCACTAAATTGAGCTTCGTGTGTTTGAATAATATAAGTTGGCTTTTTTAAAATAAGGAATATGAAAGCTACCTCTTCCTCCCGGCTATGGCCGGAATGACTTTTTAAACATGTGTAGCAATTGGAAAATAACTCACACTTTATAATGTAGTATTTGATTTTCGAATTAAAAAACGTAATTGAAGTGAATTTCTGTTCTTTCAAAATACAAAGTTCATTAAGAGCCATAGTTTTATTCATATTATGAATAACACGTAAGAGATAATTCATTTTCAATTAGACACGTATAATCAGCCTCTAATTAATTTGCTAATTGGTCTCCTATCTTCCCTTTGTTGTGTCTAAATTTTCTGATCAGTTTCCGATTTGCAAGAATCAACAGTTGGAGTTTAAACTAGCAGGTATCGGTATTATACAGTCTGCGTGTTATCAACAGCGTACGAAGAGAAAACTACGTCCGGGGCAAAGTTTCAATTTGGCGCCCCCCCCCCCCCCCCTCAAACTTTTCTTTGTGACAGATGTCTCAAAATTAAAAGGTGCAGAAACATAAAAAAATTTTACTGAATACATATTTTGCGTTTATTTTGAAAATTTAGCTTTAATTTTAATTCAGAAATTAAAAAAAACTAAATAACATAAAAGAAACTTGCACTTAATATTTTGGCAAAAGAGATCTGGAAAATGGGTGTAGAAAAAATTTATCTAACAGTACAGTATAACAGTTTGGAACCCTTTTATATCCCAAGAAAGAAACCCCATGCTATTTTGAGAGTATATGTTTTTGTCACAAGCACATACTCAGAAAAGAGAAAGTTAACAAAAGACAAAGACCCAAAACAAGTTTTGTAAAGAAAGAAGTCCTTATTCGTAAATTTGTATTTCAGTGGGGGAAAGGGGAAGGTAAAGAACAATGCAATAACTTTGAAACGAAAAATGCACGTACTTCCATTGGGGAAAAATTCCCAATATGTAAAGATAGAATTTTTTTTTTCAAAAAAGAAGGAAAAAAAAGATTTGCAGTATAAATTTGGCGCCCCTGAATTATCGCGCCTGGGGCGACTGCTCCCTTCTAACGGCCCTGCGTGTTATAGCTATATATAAGAGTATAAGCAATTAAGTGTTTATCTCATTAATATACCGGGTAAGCCAAAAGTTCGTAAAAACTTTAAAAACTCATAAAAAATGAAAAGAATTGTGATAAAGTAGTGTGGCTTGCAAGAATAGGCTAAAAATGTAGTCGGATTTTTTTTTTTTTTTTTTTTTTTTTTTTTTTTTTTTTTTCAGCAAAAAAATAATTTAATTAAATCACACGTAGAGGTCGCTGACGAACCAAAACACAATGAACAGATACTACGACACAACCTGGTTATGTCGTAGAATGTGCTGGGGACATGTTGAACATTTGTTATTGGAAGAACAAATGAATGGAGCGAATTGTTGTCCTGTTCATTGTGTTTCGAATCGTCAGCGCTTAATACATGTGAATTATTAACTAAAACTTTTTTTGCTGATAAAAATAATCCGAATACCCTGTGAGCCCTTTCTTGCAAACCGCACTCCTTTATCATAATTTCTTCTTTTTTATGAATTTTGAAATTTTCACCCGGTATATAATTCATAATGCCTGTTTTATATGAGATTCTGTCCCCAAATTTCTGACACGTAAAAATTATCATTTTGTTTTAAAAAAACAACCATATATTATTTTAATTACAAATAAATTAGCTGTATTTTCATTTTTTCTACTATTTGTTTTGTCGCCTAGACAATTTCTTTTTGTAAATTTTTAGACATGTAATATGATTCGGAAAAAAATCACACTTTATAATTTATTTGACTTTGGCGCTTAAAAGCGTAATTGGACTAAATTTCAGTTCTTTCAAATGACAGAGTTTATTAAAATCCAATTTCAATTCACGAACAGCATATAAGAGGTAATTAATTTTTAATTAGACTCAAAGATATAGGGTAATTCCGGGATTTATGCCGCACATTTTTTTGAATTTGTGTATAAAGTCCCATGGTGGACATAAAATTTAAAAAATCATGCTGTGCTATTTAATGTTAAATATACAACGCGTGTACTGCGACAAAAAATTCAAAACAAATTATTAATATTTTTTAACAATTTTTTTCTAAAACATTACATTGCGGCGCGTCACCCGTACATTCAGGCTGAGACGCCGCACTTGTGTGGTAGTTACGCCGCGCTTGTTATAAGAACAGAATGAAATTATAAATAAAAATATTTAAAAAATATTCGTATCTGGACTATAATTAACGATGTAATAACAAAAGGAAACTAAATGAGTACAATGAAACGTATTAGTAGATTCAAATTTATAATTGTTGCCTACTTTCACTATTAAAATTATCGACTTATTTTTTTTAAATTAACTTTTAATTGTTATTTCAGCAACTACGTAACATCTATGTATTACAAAGAGAAATGAAAAAAACTAAAATTTTGTTTACATAATTTATATGTTAACCCTTTCGGGATCGGTGGCTTTTACACAAATTTTATTCGGTTGGTACCACTTTTTAAAAATAAGTTATTTTTACTTAAAAAATCATGAAAATACTTTAATTAAACAAACCAAATATTCCTTTTCCTTTTTACTGGTGCTAGAAACAAATTTTGTAAGCTCTTTATGAAGGTGCTTATATGCACCTATGGTCCCGAATGGGTTAAGAGACCTGTTTTTCCTACTACAATCTACAGAAAAAGTGTCAAAAAAGTAGTCTTTATGTAACTACCTTTAAACACATGATGCAACGAAGCCAATTACATTTTCTCTTTTTTGGAGTAGTTTACAAAGAACGTCTGCGTTACGCGTAATCCAATTTTTCATTATTATCATCTTGACTTGCATCTTTCTTGCACTTCTTACTTTTTATTTTCCCCTTTTTCTCCTTTGGTTTTAGTAAACTTGATAACATGCCTAACATGATTAGTCTGCGCAAAAAGAAAAGGAAAATTTAATAACACTTAATCATCCCGTACAAAAGAAACTGCGGCATGTATACCGGAATAGTAGTGCGGGATGTATCCCATTTTGCATGGTGCAGACGTCGGCCATCACAGTTACCTGCCATCGCTAAGGGGAATGGCGTAACCATACACACAGTACTCTATACAAACGCTACACTTAGTTTTGACTTCGAAATCATGCATGCATTTAGTAATTAGTGTATGAAAAGCATTTAAACATAACATGTTTAAAAGTTTGGACAGTGAAATCATGAACTTATGTCAAATTAAGGATTGTACTTCTGCAAGTAAACATCGAAATGGGATTCACGCTATACACTGGTTAAAATAATCTCATTGCGCACCTATACTGTACGTTTGACGACCATCTATCGATAATTATAAGAAATACAAGGGGTGTGGCATCTATCTCGTATGCGGCGACTCTCCCGGAGTTACCCTATACATAAAGTCGGTTTTATATGATATTCTGTCTCAAAATTTCTCACGTGTAACAATTATTTTTCAATAGAGAATTATAGTATTCCAAATGACAGTTTATAATAGTTTTATATCGAACGCTCCCCCCAAGATTATTCTAGCAATAATACTTTTTTTAAGTAACAGTTTCAGTATTTATGAAAAAATCATCAACTGAAAAAAATACATTTATCTGAAAGAAAATGTTGCACAACAAATGAAAAAAAAATCATATTTTGTGTCAGCTATTAATATTGTCTTGCTCATGCATTATATTATGGCCAGATCTTTTTAAAACTAATTTTTAGAAAAGATATTTGAGATAACTTCTCGAAATAGAAGGGGGGAGGGAAGGGGGAGGTTGAAATTTTAAATGATTTAAAATTTCACAAATTTTTACTTTTCTTCATTTATTTTTACATTTAAAATTTAAACACTTTGAAGTTTTATGTGATGATTCACAGTCACAAACAAAATGTATTTTCAGTTATTGCAATTAAAAGTTTTTAATTGTATACTTTTATATAATATTATTACAATCTCTCTTTGCGAATCATTGAGCGGACCCATCTACATTTCTTAAATAAAATTATGTCACTTCCGTGTAGGGTTTATTAAGAATTCGAAGAAATTATCTCTATCAAAAGCTGTTTCTTGAAATCCAAAGTTTAAGCAACAATACAGCATCGAGAATTTCAGTTAGCAAATGCAAACATTCTGATTCATTCCTGTTTTTATCAGGAGAATTCAGGCTTCATAAGTTTGCAAAAGATCTAACTAACATGTACCTCAAACCTTTTCAAAGTAAAGTGCATTTGTTTATACACGAATTAATCTGCATATCTCTCAAATTCTGGTAAAATGACATTTGGAAGAGTATAACTATGTTTAAAATTGAGTCGGCTTATTACAGATTGATAAAATATTTATTTCAGAAAGCGTATATCGTTTCACAAATTTATATGAAACGTTTAATAAATAATGTATTCATTATATTTTGTTTCATATTTGAAAAAAATTCAATTTATTTCAAGAAAAAACTAAAACCAATTTTACGTGATGTTTGAAGATATTTTTCGTCCTTTTTTTGGCATTTCTAAAATTTTTTTAACCCTTTCCTTTTTCGTATTTATCCTACTTACTTTTAATACGCAAATACAGAGTTTATTCGGAATTCGAAGAAATTATCTCTGTCAAGAACTGTTTCTTGAATGCCAAAGTTTAACCCTTTATCTAGTGACGGTACTTAAAAGTACCATTACAATAACTTGTCATAAAATTCATTTAATACATCGATTACTTGTAATACAGTTTAGAATGAGTTATAGATACTTTACTTTATCTTGTTCCAAAGCATTATTGGTTACAAAAAATATATACAGGGTGTTCCGTTAAAGGGGTCCAATATTAATAGGGGTAATAGAGGAGATCACACGGAGCATAAATCAGTATATAATGCCTGGCCGGATCTCAATAATTTTCAAGTTACAGCAAATAGAATGAAAAATCGGAAATTTGTAAAAAAACCCTCATTGCTAAACTATCGATAATGCTACATAAAAACGAAGCACATATTTAGAAAGAGCAGAAAAAATCCTACGAAATGACATAAGTTGTTTTAGAATATTGAGAATTAATGGCGAGTTACAAGCTCTGAAACAGTGAAAAAATACAAAATCAAATATTTAGCAAAATAGTTAATCGTTAATTCCAAAAATGCAACTCTACCTACATCAAGGAAAATTTTATAAAATTTGGTCCATTCCGAAAGCTTTCGAAGAAGCTGACAATAAACCATATCAGTTTAATTGTATGGGAGAAATCAAGCAGTTCCCTAGTTACAACTCTGTACTGTTGCACGCTCGGAAAGGGCGAAACTCCGCCCATGACGATTGTAAACACCCCGTTTTAATATCTTTCAATTATACATTTCTGATCAACCTCTATCAATAACCTTTCATTATTCAGTCTGGTCAAGTGAATGACATATTGTGCAGCTCTCGCCTTGTCTTAAAGCAAACTCCGTGACTGCTGCGTTTCCTCCATGAACTTTCAGGATGATGAAGAAGTACTTTTTATGCAAATTTTCTATGTGTATAGGGAGAAAAGTGTAATAAAACAGCAGTCATCAGTGGGCGTTATGTTAAAGGGAGGCTGTTGTAAGTGGGATTGTAGTAAGTTGATGTATAATAATTATGCCGGAATACTCTAACGAAGAATATGCGGACATGCATCTGATGTACGGGCAAGCTCATGGAAATGCATGTCTAGCACAGCGCATGTACCGTGAGCAATTTCCAAGGAGACGTTGCCCAAGTTCGAAACTCTTCATAAAAATCGATAGACGATTACGGGAGACTGGATTGTTTAATACAGCAAGCATTGATGCAGGGAAACCTCGACATGTACGAACACCTGCAATGGAAGAAGATGTACTGAATATTTTTAAAGATAACCCCTCCACGAGTACACGAGCTGCTGCGTCTGAAGTCGGTGTTTCTCACCAAAGTGTGTGGCGTGTTCTGTGTGCAGAAAACATGCACCCCTTTCATGTGCAGCGGGTACAGCTGTTATCAGTAACAGATTGTGCTCAGCGGACAGAATTCGTACGCTGGTTGCTTAATGTAACAGAAAATATTCCACAATTTCTGGAAAATATTTTATTTACTGATGAAGCAACATTTACGAGAGAGGGCGTGGTAAACACGCACAATATGCACACATGGTCATATACAAATCCGCACACTGTTTTCCCGTCGAACGCACAACAAAAGTTCAGTGTGAACATATGGGCAGGTGTCCTCGGCGATTATCTCATAGGACCATATTTACTCCCAGATGTACTCAATGGCAGTACGTACTTGGTTTTCCTACGGGATATCTTACCGCAGTTACTGCAAAATGTGCCAGCAACATTGCGCTACAATATGTGGTTTATGCACGATGGCGCACCGGCACATTTTTTCATAGGTGTTCGCAATCACCTCAATTCAACATATCCTGGGAAATGGATTGGACGCAGAGGACCTGTTGCTTGGCCTGCACGCTCTCCAGACCTCAATCCGTTAGACTTTTTTGTTTGGGGACACCTTAAATCGCTGGTGTATGAAACGCCTGTGGATACACCGGAGGATTTACTAGCGCGAATCGTTGTCGCTGCAGGAGACATTCCCAACTCCGTCGGAGTTTTTCGGCGTGTTCGCCAATCTTTACGACGTCGCTGTCGGCTGTGCGATTCTGTTAATGGGCGCAACTTCGAACACCTATTATAATAATGTCCGTTCGTCTGCCTTCCAACATTGAACTGTGCAGCGCAGGCCAGAAGACTATGCTTCACATATGTCATAAAGTACGTGGAATGTAATTCTTTATTTGTCATTTTTCATTTATTTTCAACACTTTTTGGCACAGTATTTTGTAAGTCACAGACTGTGGTGTACTCAAATTGTAAATTACAAAGTTTGTATGAATTAATTTAAAATTTAGTGTCTTTTTTAAATTTATAATTAATAAAATTATTATGCTATTTGTTATTATTATTTCCTATCATAAATTATGATGCACATATACATACAATAATTGTCCATGTAAAACATGTACTGAAACTTCTTGCATAGTTACAAATCGCAATATTTTTAATTATTTCCGAATTTTCACCACCAGTTTAATTTTAAAGAATTTAACTTAAGCTTTATATCAATAAAAGACCACTTTAAAATGTAGACTATTATTGTAAAGTTATTTTGGTTCATTCAACTCTTGAATAATTAAAAATGTTGCATCTCAGAAGAAGCATGATCGAAAATGTATAGTTGAGAGTAATTAAAAAGGCGGTGTTTCCAATCGTGATGGGCGGAGTTTAACCTTTGCTAGTGTCAAAGAAAGCGGAGTTGTAACTAAGAAACTGATTAATTTCTCTCTCACAATTAAACCGATATGGTTCATTGTAAGCTTTTTCGAAAGTTTTCGGAATGGACCAAATTTTACTACATTTTCCTTGTTGTAGCTAGAGTTGTCTTTTTGGAATTAACGATTAACTATTTTGATGTATATTGGATTTCGTACTTTTTTCACTGTTTCAGGGCTTGTAACTCGTCAATAAATATTGCTATTTTAATACAATTGATGTTATTTTGTAGGTTTTTTTCTGCTCTTTCTAAATATGTGCTTCGTTTTTATGTAGCATTATCGATAGTTTAGCAATGAGGGTTCTTTTACAATTTTCCGAATTTTCATTCTATTTGCTGTAACTTGAAAACTATTGAGATCCGACCAGGCTTTATATACTGATTTATGCTCCATGTGATCTCCTCTATTACCCCTATTAATATTGGACCCCTTTAACGGAACACCCTGTATATATTTATAAAAGGATGATTTCTTTTGCGATTGCCTCTTTTAAGCTTTCTTGACGTTGAGGGGGGGGGGATTTTCCAATTCGGAAATATTTCTGTATTTCTATTGTAAGAACATTATTTTTCTACATTTCCTAATTCTACAAAATACTAAGAAAAATATTTAAAATAACAGATTTGAGTGGGGTTATAAATATTGCACAAAATCCCTAAACATTCAAATTTAATTAATCCTTCTAAATCCTTCCAAAATCTTTCTAAAATGAATTAAAGGATTATGCAAATTTTCTAATGTAGTTTAAAGAGTTCGCTAAAAATGCTTTAGAAGATAAAATTTTCATAAATTCATAATTCAGTACATAAAGGGTTAAGCAACAATACAGCATTGAGAATTTCAGTAAGCAAATGCAAACATTCAGATTCATTCATATTTTTATATAGATTTATTGTTTTCTATACTTCAACCTTTCTTAATAAAATTTCTATTAATTCTCTAATTAAATTCCTATGTGTGTTTTTACATGGAAAAATAATTCTAGCACTCTCAAAATGAACATAGCAATTATAATTATTGAGATAAAATCTTGACAAAGGTGTAGATGGTACACTGATTAGACTTACAGGTATACATAATATGCAGATTATACATAAAGTCGTTTTTACATGATATTCTGTCTCAAAATTTCTCACATGTAACATTTATTTTTCAATAGAAAATTATTCTAATTGACAGTTTATAGTATTTTTTATCTCGAACGTTCTCCCCAAAATTATTCTTATGATAATACTTTTTAAAGTAACAATTTCAATATTTATCACAAGCTATGAACTAAAAAAAAACATTTATTTGAAATAAATATTACACTAAAAAAAAGAAAAAAAAACATTTTGTGTCAGCTATTAATATTTACTTACTCGTGTGTTATATTATGGCCAGATGTTATTAAAACTAATTTTTAGCAAAGATATTTTAGATAACTACTCGAAATAGAAGGGGGTAGGGGGGGTCGAAATTTTAAATGATTTAAAATTTCACAAATTTTTATTTTTCTTCATTTATTTTTACATTTAAAATTTGAACACTTTGAAGTTTTATGCGATGATTCACTGTTGCAAAAAAAATATATTTTCAGTTATTGCGATTAAAAGTTTTTAATTGTATACTTTTATATAATATTATTAGAATCACCCTTTGGGAATCGCTGAGCGGACACATCTACATTTCTTAAATAAACTTATCTCACTTCCATGCAGGGTTTATTAAGAATTCAAAGAAATTATCTCTATCAAAAGCTGTTTCTTGAAAGCCAAAGGTTAAGCAACAATACAGCATTGAGAATTTCAGTTAGTAAATGCAAACATTCTCATTCATTCCTACTTTCATCAGGAGAATTCAGACTGCATAAGTTCTCCAAAGATCTAACAAACATGTTCCTCAAGCCTTTTCAAAGTAAAATGCCTTTATTTATATGCGAGTTAATCTTCATGTTTCTCAAATTCTAGTAAAATTATATTTGGAAAAGTGTAACTATATTTAAAACTAAGTCGGCTAAGTCTAAAATATTTATTTTAGAAAGCGTATATTGTTACACAAATTTTATCTGAAATATTTAAGAAGTAATTTATTCATTATATTTTCTTTCATCTCAGAAAAAAATTTCAATTTTTTTAAGAAAAGACTAAAACCAGTTTTATATGACATTTCAAGATATTTTTCGTTATTTTTTTAACCTTTCAAAAGCAGTTGTACGTATATATCCTACTTGCTTTTGGGTCATTCCATGTCAATTGAACCAATTTTTTTATGGTTTGTAACTCGACCGACAGGGATTTGGACGAAATTTGGTGTATATACTAATTCTATCATGATATGAATACATCAGAAATTTTTCCTTCCTAGACCTAATAGTTTGTGAGATATGGGGAGTCCAATTTTTGGAGCGTCAATGCGTCAATGCGTATTCATAAGCCTATTTTGGAAAATGACGGTGATGTTATGACAGGTATTTCGTGCTGGAGCTTTCAAGAAAGCAGATGTCTCTTAAGGTATGTTGATAATGTTATGTATATTTTGCTGCCTTACGGGTTTTTTACATTTTGAGATTGCTACAGAGTGGGAACTGCTGAATTTTGAGAATGCTACACAGCGAGAACTGCTGAATCCAGTGATGTTTTTTTTCGGTTAATGAGCACGGAGCGCTCATACAACGATTACTGATTGCCACTTTAGCGAGTTTTGTTTTTATGTATATTTTGTTGCTTTACGAGTTTTGCACATTTTAAGATTGCTACAAAGCGATAAGTGCTAAATTTTGAGATTGCTACAGAGCGAAAACTGTTGAATCCAGTGATGTTTATTTTCGGTTAATGAGCGTGGAGCGTTCATACAATGATTACTGGTTGCCACTTTAGCGAATTTTGTTTATTATTTACATTTTATTTTCGTTAAACCAAATATGCGTATAAACCGGTGCTTGGCGACATTCACTACTTGGCAGAAAAGGGGTTTCACACCAAGAAAAATTACAATATGGCGGCCTCGGGAATTTATGAAATCTATTTTAACATAATGTGACATATATTTTAACAAATTAGAATAAAAAAGTTAAAAGATAAATTCAGTAAACAACTTTGGACTATATTACACCATAGATAATAAAAATGTAAATAAATTAGATGTGAATAAACCACAAATCCTATGGTATATTGGTGTACAAGCATTTTAGATTAAAAATATGAAAAACATTAAAATCGTCAACAGTTTCGACACACACATCCGTCTCCATTTTCAGGAATTTAAATCTATTAAACTGGATCAAGAATGTCAAAATGTCGCCCAAGAGAAAATAGTACATATGGGGGAAAAACAAACAATGAGACCGAAGACGGGGTTAAATTACAGATTTTATTAGCGCCATCTGTTGAAATATGACGATAATACAGGTCATACAAAACACCTTGTCAACATGTATATGTGAAAATAGCAATAAACTACATAACTTAAAATTAAATGTTTCGTAGGCTATTTAACCGAAGATTCGGAATATTGTACTCATACTTCATCTTTTCTTAATAAAGTTTCGATTTATTTTCTAATTAAATTCTTATGTGTGTCTTTACCTAGAAAAATAATTCTAGCATTCTTAAAATCATTATAGCAATTATAATTATTGAGATAAAATCTTGACAGGGTTGTAGATGTATACTAATTATACATACATATATACATAATATACATATTATGCATAAAGTCGGTTTTATATGATATTCTGTCTCAAAATTTCCAGGGGTGCAGAATATGTCCGATCCGGCGATCTAGGATCGGGGGAAATTTTAACCACCTGGGGGAAATTTTGCCGAAACATATACAATTGATTTTGATTGTAACAACGAATTCCATAATTCCCTGAGATACAAAAATTTCACTACAAATAAAAAGATCCGTATGGCGACCATCACAAAATCAACCTCAGAATAATATGTACCATATATCAGGGGTGATTCTGCCCCGAATTTTCGGAAAATTTAAGGCGTTTGGTTCCGAAAAAAAAAAAAAAATCTCTTATCAATCTGAAAATTCGGACATAAAGATACCGCGAATTTTGTCCAAGAGTTACGGAAAAAAACGCTAATTTCGCAATTTAATATCACAAGATCGCAAATTTTGTCAAAGAAACGCGAAAAAAACATGGAAAACTAATTATACATGGAATACTAATTTTTACATGGAAAAATAATAATAGCACTCTCAAAATCAACACAGCAATTATAATTATTGAGTTAAAATCTTGACAGAGCTGTAGATGGTACACTGATCAAGCAGGACGGTCGTTCTACAAAGCCAAGCTGAAAAAAAATGCTAACCCCGCCAAACAAACAAACGCCAAGAATAACGGCAAGACACCGTAACTCCTTATTATACTGATGATAACTTCTCCATGTTAAATGGACGAAATATGCCAGCGTAAAATTTCCCATATCAAAAGAAGCAATCATCGCAGAAAAATAAAACCACCACCAGAAGGACCTAATAAAGAAGATCTTCAATTTGAGATCAAATGCATCCTCATAAATTAATTATAAACAGAGATATAGATTTTTTTAAATGACGTCGAGATACTGAAAATGACAGATTTATTTTCTTCGTCACAACTTATGTTTCAATTGAGGTAGAGACTTAAATAATGAACAGAAAAAAGTAAGGATTGAATTTTTGGATAGATATTTACTCAATCTACGTGCTTTTATAAAATTCAGCTTTAAAAACATTAATTTTCTATTCATAATTAGCGAAAAACTGTTAATTAGTTCTAAAGTTTACAAATTATGCCAAATAGCGATAAACCCGCCAAAATATTTTAGAAATCTTATACTTTTATATTATCCTTTTGCATTGATTTTATCGAAGATAACTATGGCTGAGATTCAGATAGAATTTTCGCTGTTAGCAAAATGAGTTTGATCAATCAGGAGCCTGCATGTTTGAGAATATTTGCTGTTTCTGGATCCCGGCCTATGTCATGAAAGTTTTGAGTCATTTTTTTAGTGCCGTGGATGAAGTGCAATGTTTGTAGAAATGTAGGCTAGGATCCAGATAGATTTATCGCTGTTAGCGAAACGAGAATCACCAATCAATAGCCTGCATTTCTGCAAATAGAGAAAAGTTCACAAAAATGCAGGATTTTGATTGATGAATCTCGTTTCTCTAACAGCCAAATATCTATCTAGATTGCGCCCAATGGAGGATATTCCAAATATGGGTTCGAGGCTGAAAAAAGTCACGTGATACCGGTAATTTATCCAAAGAACTTCTAACTGATAAGAAGGGAAGATACTACTACTTTGCCTCATGAACCGTTTCATTGGCTAGCGGGGATTTACATTACACGTCTACGGAGCCTTCCCTTCTTTACGATAGAAGTTTTTACCTTGACCACGTGATCAAAATGTAGATGGAATATCCTCCATTATGTTGAACACAATTTTGCATTTCCACATCCAGGAAGGGTATTGATTGTCATAACGACAATACATATTCGAAACTATTTAAGGCACTGATTCTAAACTCCTTTGCTATACATTTCGATATTAAATAAGTTGTTGTTTCCATAGTAACAGTACTTTTCTGTATTGCTTTCTCTAAAACACAAATATAGAAATTTAACAAAGAGCGCTCAGAATAAACACCATAACAGAGAGACTTTATACATAAGAGTGGTAATATATGCACAGGAAGCATGCTCATTTCAAGTTTTTGCCGAAAGTATGGCTACAGCGTCTAGAATACCTTGTGTGGAAATATGCTATCCAAACAACGCTAAAAATTTGTATCCCATAAATGATCGACGATACTGCTAAAATCCCAAGTATCGATCACAGCGACATCTGTAGGATTTAGTATTACATTGTATAGACTAGCAATATCTTGCAGTTTGAGAAAACATCCTGCAGATGTCGCTGTGATCTGTATATTTCAGCAGCATCGTTGCACAGTTAAGGGATACAATATTTTAGCACTCTTTTAAGTATTACAGGGATAGCCAATTTCCACACTATATATTCTAGGTGCTATAGTACGGCAATCCACTTTCTTGAATAGAGGCTATTCTATCTACGTTATGATCACGTGGTCAAGGCAGAAACGTCTAACGTAAAGAAGGGAAGGCTTCGTCGACGTAATGTAAATCCCCGCTAGCCAATGAAACAGTTCACGGGAGAAAGCAGTAGTAGTTTCCTGTTTCCCTTCTCATCAGTTAGAAGTTCTATAGGTAAATTGTCGGTACCACGTGACTTTTTCAGCCTTGAACCCATATTTGGAATATCCTCCATTAGACGATACGCGCATGGACGAGCTTTATTAGACTAGGGAAATAATTCAATATGCATTAGTCTGACGATAATGACACGCTCGCAAAGACCTTTAACGATTTGTTTTTATCACTTCTACCAATAAACCTTTATTGGCCATATGTCGCTACTTCGTTATAGCGACACACTTCTTCCTAATTGGATCCCGGCCTTAATGTATCAAAATACGGAGTTTGCTTTCTGTACTATTCTTCAGCTCAGTTATAACGTCTAGAAATATAGGCCGAGATCCAGGTACATTTTTGCAAACAGTGAAAAGTTAGCAATAATTCTAGCTTCTGATTGGTCAATCTCGTTGCGATAACAAAGAAAAATCTACCTAGATCATGGTCATGGTGTGGAAACCGGCTATTCCAGTAATGCTTTAAAAATTGTTAAAAATTGAATCCCATAAATATTGAAAAATACTGAATGACAAATGTCGATAGCAGCAACATTTTCTAGATCTTCTCTAAGCGAAACGTTTTCTCATTTGATGTCTTTTGAAATAGTTACGTTGGAATTACCATATGTCGCTGTGATCGACATTCATCGTTCAGCCTCGTTCAACATTTATGGGATACAATTTTTTAGCACATTTTTAATAAGCCGATTTTTAAACTGTATCTTCTAGATACTATAGCTCCGTTATAGGCCTAGATTATATGTTGTAGAAATCGACTATCCCAGCAATACTTAAAAAAGCGCGGAAATAGTGAATCCCTTAAATGTACAACGATGTTGAATTCCAAACAGTCATTTGCAGCGACATCTGCAGGATATTTTTTAAAGAAGAAAGAGACACGTGTAATGCACCGCTATAGCGTCTAGAATACATAATGTGGAAATTTGCTATCCAAGCAGCGCTAAAAAGTTGTATCCCTTAAATGTGCACTGACGCTGAAATCCAGGGAGCTGATCGCAGCGACATCTGTGATATACTTTCAAAGTAAACATCGTATTATTACAGCGGGCTTGACGCCAAGCACACAGGTCAGATGTATGTTAATAAAATGTAAAAAAAAAAATGCTAGAGCGTCTAGACAAAATTATAGCGCCTAGAATATATAGTGTGGAAATTGGCTATCCCTGTAATACTTAAAAAAGTGATAAAATATTGTATCCTTAAATGTGCAACGATGCTGCTGAAATATACAGATCGCAGCGACATCTGCAGATATTTTCTATAACTGCAAGATATTGCTAGACTATAAAAAATGTAATACGAAAATCCCGCAGATTTCGCTGCGATCGATACTTGGGATTTTAGCAGTATCGTCGATCGTTTATGGGATACAAATTTTTAGCGTTGTTTAATAAAATATTTCCACACTAGGTATTCTAGACGCTGTTACCAAATCGTCATAAAGTTTCAGGAAATATCCAGCAGATATCGCTGTGATCGACTCATTGGATTTCAGCATCATTTGAAATTTAAGAGATCCAATATTTTAGCACTTTTTAAAGTATTACTGGGATAGCCGATTTCCACACTATATATTCTAGGCGCTATAGCACCGCGGTAGCTTGTCTTTTTCGTTTACCTCGGAGTAGACACCGCCCCCTGAATACTAGGCCTGAGCGCTGGACCAAAAATGGCGGCTACCGAAGGCGGATTTTTTTCAGCGTGTGTACGGTCCCTTAAATATTCCTACCAATATTTTTTTGAAGTTTTTTCCGCTTCATTTTTCTGAGAATAAACAAGGTAGAGAAATCTTTTATAAAATACTGGTGTCCAAATTTAAGGGACCGTACCTACGCTAAAAAAAATCCGCCTTCGGCAGCGCCAATTTTGTGTCATTTTTGTGTGAGCACTCAGGCCTAGTATTCAGGGGGCGGTGGAGTAGATATAGATGAAGTCATTTGTAGCTGTTCCTAAACTGTGGCCAACAACATATAAGGCCAGTTCATAACGTCACACGGAGTTGATTATCTGTACACGGCAATGGACACAAAAAAAAATCGGCGCGCAGCTTTGTACTAATCATCGTGTAAAAATGCTCCAACTCTTTGCTCCAAATCGCTCCAACGCGGTGGTCCGATTATTCTTTTTTACAGACCGCTAGAGTCACGTGATGCTCGAATGCACCAAAGAAAGTGCGTGAAAAGAGCATCACGTGACTCCAGCGGTTTGTAAAAAAAAGAAGAATCGGACCCACCGCGGTAGCCTGTCTTTTTCGTTAGCCTCGATCCAACTCCGTATGACTTTTAAACATCATGAACTGGCCTATTATGTCATTGGTCGCGCTAACACCCTCCCTCCTGCGTCAACCGTATATAGCGGCATCTTGTACTGGAGACTGGTAAATGGGCTGCTATCGGTCAAAATCAAGAGAGAAAAGGGCAGAAGAGAGGGAAAGAACTCGTTTTTTTTTTTTGGTAACTAGTTTTTCACACTGGAAGATTGACATGTCTGTTCCTTTCCTTTCATAACTTCATGGTGGTGAAATAAGCCAAAGCCTCCTAAATATTTGAGAAAGTCTTGACTCGCGTCACGAAAACATCACACAAACCTGCAAAGCAAAGAAACAAAATCATTCATCGGTTTGTTCATATTCACGAACCAATAAATGATTTTTCTTCTTTGTTTTGCCTGCTTTGTGTAACGTTTTCCTGACACATGTCAAGGCTTTCTCCAATATTTAAAGGGCGTTGAATAGGCCGGGATCAAGATAGATTTTTCGCTATTAGCGGGATGAGATTGATCAATCAGACGTCTTCATTTTTCCGAACTTTTTGATGTTTGCAGTAAACACCGAAAAGCCTGGAATACTGTTAAAAATAAAGTGCGATGTTTCACCAAGAAAATGGTTAAAAGTCGCTGAAATTTAGCTGCAACCAAGATATAGGTGATAAGTTTCACCAGTTTATTGGTGCTTTCATAAATACTATTATATTAGTGAAATGTTAAACCATGATTCAGGTTTTTTATAAATCCAATTTTCTGGTGAAAGGTTGAACCATAAATCAGGATTTTTTTAATCCAATTTTATAGTGAAAGGTTGAACCATAAATCAGGGTTTTTTTTAAATCCAATTTTCTGGTAAAAGTTTGAACCATAATTCAGTTTTTTTTAAATCGAATTTTCTGGTAAAAGGTTGAACCACAAATCAGGATTGTTTTTAAATCCAATTTTCTGGTGAAAGGTTTAACCATGATTCAGAGTTTTTTTAAATAACATTTTGTGGTGAAATGTTAAATCATAATTCAAGGTTTTCTCTATTCCAATTTTTCGGTAAAAGGTTGAACCACGATTCAGGATTTTCTCTCATCTTTATGAGGAAAGTTTACACCGGATTGTAGTTTTCTTTTTTTTCCCCCTCACTTTGGTTTTCAATTTATCATTTTATTGTATAATAAACAAAATTTCAGATTATGCGAGATTATATTGCAGTAGGGAAAGCATATATATATATATTTTCATTAAACCGATCATTATTAAATTTTTAATTATTGATTCGATTGTCTTTGAAACATATTTAAAAAACAAATGTAAACCAGTTTGATCTAATTTGATTTCACAAAGTAACTGCATTTTTTTTTCTTCTCACAAATATTACCATTCTGTCATTGTACTTTTTGGAATATTTCTCTGCACTCACTTACACTTAGTCCATTTAGTGCTTGCTTATTCACAAAAAAATATTAAAAAAAATAATAATAATTTTCTTAGATTTGACTGCAGAATTCTCCAATTGTTAGGTACAAGGAGAATATTGAGAAATTCTTGAATCAAATGTGGAAAAATATTGCAAAAAGTGTCAGCTGGTTGAGGAAAAAAATTCGTCAATTGTGATTAACAAAAACTGACGTTTGTCATTTGGCTGCAATAGGGTGTCAACGATTTTAATCAGTTGATTTAAATGAACGATTAAATCATGATTTTAATCAACTGATTTTTTTTTAAATCATTGATTAAAAACACAAATTTTCTAAATTTTAAAATGACATATAAAATTATTAAAATCTAAGATGAACAGAAGTAGAAAACCAAAATAATAAGTGGCATTTTTAGAAAAGACGATACTCTTCGTTTTATGATTTTGAATTTTTATGAGCGAATGTTATTAATCATGGTCATATGTTTATAAAATTGAATTAAGACACTCTATTCATTCAAGGAATGCAGTAATTCCCTCACAAAACAAAATAATCATGAATGTAAATGATGTTATATCAAATACAGGGTGTAAAAAAATCATGATTTAAAAAAAAAAAAAATCTGATTTTTTTTTATTTAAATCGGATTTTTTTTATTTTTTTCCCTGTGTTAGAATATTAAACATCTACCAAGAATTAAGCATTTCAAAAATGAATAACCCTCCAATAACATAATCTATGTTTTTTTTTTTTTTTTTTTGCTTTAATTAGTAAAATTTTAACTATCTAATTATAGAAATTTAAAAAAAAACTGCAAATTAAAAATTTCTTTAGTAGCATATAACATTAGGTGCACTAATATTTTGTAATAATTATATAAACCAATATTAAATACTCCTTATATTTTAAAGTTATTGATAAATTGCAAATTTATGATACAGATTAAATTTAGTGATTATTAAACAATTAACTGTTTAATTAAGAACACAATCTACATTTTTGAAAAAGTGGTTGAAAAAACGGTGATAAATAATCGTTTGATAAATTCATAAAGCGGCCAATAATTTTACACAGGTTCTAAAGCATATTTATGTCAAATTGATCAAAAATTGTAGCAATGTATACAGCAAACTCACACATAATTTATAAATAGATTACAAAATTTGTATTTTGAAATTTAAATCAGATTGTTTCCCCACAACATTAAAATATCTGAATAGCTACTAAATATTATAATATTTTGAAGTTATTTAACATTTAGTTAGATGTTTTTTAAATGTATAATACTTCTTTTTACACAGTTTAACATTGTTATAATTAACAATAACAAATATTACAGTTTTTACAAGTGATGTAGTGATAATTTTCATTACTGATTATAATGCTTTTTTACTCTATTTCAAAAAATCAGAAAATATGTGATTTTATCATCTGATTTAAATCAGTTGATTAAAATCACTGACACTCTATTGCTATGTTTATTGTATATAAAAGAATGAATAATTTGATTATTAAAAGGAAATTCTGACATTGTAAGTTATATTAGATTTAAATATCATTTTTAAATTAAATGCTTTTTATGTTAGATAAAAACCATGCATTTTACAAACTTACTGTACTTAAATTTTTCCCAATACTCAGGAATTACACTTAGAAACAATTATTTAAAACTTTGTTTTGTGTATTCATAAGTGGGTTATTCTCTGCAATAGTGCAAAAAGTGCTTCCCAGCCATATAAAAGCTCTTAATTTTATTACATTTTTATTTATTTTTATTTTTATTAGAAGATCTAAACATAGTTTATTAAGGGGCAGAAAGTAAAATTTAAAAATAAATAAATTTAGTATTTAAAAATATAATATATATCATGCAAACGTCATTCCCTCACCTTTCCCCCACATGTACTACCATATTTTATTGCCTATTTCTTTCCATCCAGAAATAAAAATAATTAAAAATACCCTAAGCAAAATAAAGTTATTTGATACATTACAAAAAATAATAAAAATATTAATTTTTACTATTATTATATAGTCTACTCAATCAAATATATGTTTCCCCATGTTAGACCATCATTCCCTCACACATTGCTATTATCTCAAATATCTACCACTAATGAGCAGTAGCAGTCTAGCATCCTTCACAGAGAAGAAGCTATTTTGAGCACTTGTCAGTCCAGCAACATAAATTGGTGGTGTAAGATTTTGTTAATTTTACAGAATTTTTTTTAGTCAGTATATCTGGAAGCGTTTTTATTAGCAGTCATTCCCTCACACAGAATATTCATTTTTTTGTAAATATCAAAAATTTTAATTTTATCATACATTATATATTAAGTGTTTCTCTTAAAGGAAACAGTTTGGATTTCTTCATAATTTTGCATTTCCCCCCTACAACTAGTAAAAATGTCTTATTTCATCATTCCCTCACATTTTTTATTTTATTTTTTCCACAAATTTTTATTTTATTTTTTTTGTTAAGTCAAATTTTTAAAACAATTTCTGTTGCTATTAAAATCTTCAATAATTGTCTGATTTCTTACCATTTATCTAATTTTTATGAAAATTTACATATGCATCATTCAAGTCAGACTGCTGGCCAAATTTGCAAGTATTGTAGAGAACAACCCAAGTCACAATACCTGTAGAAACTATCCAAATTATGTTCATCTCAGATTTGAATACTTTTATGTCATTTTAAACATTTAGAAAATTTTTGATTTTAATCAATGATTTAAAAAAAAATCACTTTATTAAAATCATGATTCAAATTGCTGATTTAAATCATTGACATCCTGATCAAATATAAAGACAATAATAGAAAAAAAAATCTGGATACATGTAACTTTTAAAAACTATGCTTAAAAATCATATAAATCTCTTTTTAGCTCACAGGCTATCAAAGCCTGAGAGCTAATGTGCCCGCCCGTTCTGTATGTATGTATGTATGTATGTATGTATGTATGTATGTACGTAAGTACGTATGTACGTAACGCGATAACTCTTGATAGAAACATCCGATTTGCTTCAAAATTTTTTCCTAGGTTCACTGTGATAAGGCGCTTCCCTGATTAGTTTTGGGAGTTCATTGGTTAAGGGTAAAGGGGGAAAAACGGGGTTAGTCCACCCCCAACCCCCCCTTAATTCAGATAAATGGGTTTTTCATGCAGAATGATTCGATTTGCTCCGAATTTGGTATACCGGTTTATTATGTTAAGGAACTTCCCTGATTAGTTTTGGGAGTTCATTGGTTAAGGATAAAGGGGGAAAAACGGGGTTAGTCCACCCCCCTTAAATCACATAAATGTCTTTTTCATGCAGAATGATTCGATTTGCTCCGAATTTGGTATACCGATTTATTATGTTAAGGAACTTCCCTGATTCGTTTTGGGAGTTCATTGGTTAAGGATAAAGGGGGAAAAACGGGGTTAGTCCACTCACACCCCCCCTTAATTCAGAAAATTGGGTTTTTCATGCAGAATGATTCGATTTGCTCCGAATTTGAAATACCGGTTTATTATGTTAAGGAACTTCCCTGAATAGTTTTGGGAGTTCATTGGTTAAGGATAAAGGGGGAAAAACGGGGTTAGTCCACTCACCCCCCCCCCTTAATTCGGATAAATGGGTTTTTCATGCAGAATGATTCGATTTGCTCCGAATTTGATATACCGGTTTATTATGTTAAGGAACTTCCCTGAATAGTTTTGGGAGTTCATTGGTTAAGGATAAAGGGGGAAAAACGGGGTTAGTCCACTCACCCCCCCCCCTTAATTCGGATAAATGGGTTTTTCATGCAGAATGATTCGATTTGCTCCATATTTGATATACCGGTTTATTATGTTAAGGAACTTCCCTGATTAGTTTGGGGGGTTCATTGGTTAAGGATAAAGGGGGAAAAACGGGGTTAGTCAACCCCCCTTAATTCAGATAAATGTGTTTTTCATGCAGAATGATTCGATTTGCTCCGAATTTGGTATAGCGGTTTATTATGTTAAGGAACTTCCCTGATTAGTTTTGGGAGTTCATTGGTTAAGGATAAAGGGGAAAAAGGGGGGTTAGTCCACACCCACCCCCCTTAATTCAGATAAATGTGTTTTTCATGCAGAATGATTCGATTTGCTCCGAATTTGGTATATCGGTTTATTATGTTAAGGAACTTCCCTGATTAGTTTTGGGAGTTCATTGGTTAAGGATAAAGGGGGAAAAACGGGGTTAGTCCACCCCCTTAATTCAGATAAATGTGTTTTTCATGCAGAATGATTCGATTTGCTCCGAATTTGGTATAGCGGTTTATTATGTTAAGGAACTTCCCTGATTAGTTTTGGGGATTCATTGGTTAAGGGTAAAGGTGGAAAAACGGGGTTAGTCCACCCCCTTAATTCAGATAAATGGGTTTTTTATGCAGAATCATTCAATTTGCTCCGAATTTGGTATACCGGTTTATTATGTTAAGGAACTTTGCTGATTAGTTTTGGGGGTTCATTGGTTAAGGATAAAGGGGGAAAAACGGGGTTAGTCCACCCCCCCCCCTTAATTCAGATAAATGGGTTTTTCATGGCAGAATGATTCGATTTGCTCCGAATTTGATATACCGGTTTATTATGTTAAGGAACGTCCCTGATTAGCTTTGGGAGTTCATTTGTTAAGGATAAAGGGGGAAAAACGGGGTTAGTCTATCCCCCTTAATTCAGATAAATGTGTTTTTCATGCAGAATGATTCGATTTGCTCCGAATTTGGTATAGCGGTTTATTATGTTAAGGAACTTCCCTGATTAGTTTTGGGGGTTCATTGGTTAAGGGTAAAGGTGGAAAAACGGGGTTAGTCCACCCCCCTTAATTCAGATAAATGGGTTTTTCATGCAGAATCATTCAATTTGCTCCGAAATTGGTATACCGGTTTATTATGTTAAGGAACTTTGCTGATTAGTTTTGTGGGTTCATTGGTTAAGGATAAAGGGGGGTTAGTCCACCCCCTTAATTCAGATAAATGGGTTTTTCATGCAGAATGATCCGATTTGCTCCGAATTTGGTATAACGGTTTATTATGTTAAGGAACTTCCCTGATTAGTTTTGGGGGTTCATTGGTTAAGGATAAAGGGGGGTTAGTCCACCCCCTTAATTCAGATAAATGTGTTTTTCATGCAGAATGATTCGATTTGCTCCGAATTTGGTATACTGGTTTATTATGTTAAGGAACTTCCCTGATTAGTTTTGGGAGTTCATTGGTTAAGGATAAAGGGGGAAAAACGGGGTTAGTCCACCCCCTTAATTCAGATAAATGTGTTTTTCATGCAGAATGATTCGATTTGCTCCGAATTTGGTATAGCGGTTTATTATGTTAAGGAACTTCCCTGATTAGTTTTGGGGATTCATTGGTTAAGGGTAAAGGTGGAAAAACGGGGTTAGTCCACCCCCTTAATTCAGATAAATGGGTTTTTTATGCAGAATCATTCAATTTGCTCCGAATTTGGTATACCGGTTTATTATGTTAAGGAACTTTGCTGATTAGTTTTGGGGGTTCATTGGTTAAGGATAAAGGGGGAAAAACGGGGTTAGTCCACCCCCCCCCTTAATTCAGATAAATGGGTTTTTCATGGCAGAATGATTCGATTTGCTCCGAATTTGATATACCGGTTTATTATGTTAAGGAACGTCCCTGATTAGCTTTGGGAGTTCATTTGTTAAGGATAAAGGGGGAAAAACGGGGTTAGTCTATCCCCCTTAATTCAGATAAATGTGTTTTTCATGCAGAATGATTCGATTTGCTCCGAATTTGGTATAGCGGTTTATTATGTTAAGGAACTTCCCTGATTAGTTTTGGCGGTTCATTGGTTAAGGGTAAAGGTGGAAAAACGGGGTTAGTCCACCCCCCTTAATTCAGATAAATGGGTTTTTCATGCAGAATCATTCAATTTGCTCCGAAATTGGTATACCGGTTTATTATGTTAAGGAACTTTGCTGATTAGTTTTGTGGGTTCATTGGTTAAGGATAAAGGGGGGTTAGTCCACCCCCTTAATTCAGATAAATGGGTTTTTCATGCAGAATGATCCGATTTGCTCCGAATTTGGTATAACGGTTTATTATGTTAAGGAACTTCCCTGATTAGTTTTGGGGGTTCATTGGTTAAGGATAAAGGGGGGTTAGTCCACCCCCTTAATTCAGATAAATGTGTTTTTCATGCAGAATGATTCGATTTGCTCCGAATTTGGTATACTGGTTTATTATGTTAAGGAACTTCCCTGATTAGTTTTGGGGGTTCATTGGTTAAGGATAAAGGGGGGAAAAACAGGGTTAGCCCCCCCCTTAATTCAGATAAATGCGTTTTTCATGCAGAATGATTCGATTTGCTCCGAATTTGGTATACCGGTTTATTATGTTAAAGAGCTTCCCTGATTCGTTTTGGCGATTAATTGGTTAAGGATAAAGGGGGGTTAGTCCACCCCCTTAATTTAGATAAATGTTTTTTTTTTGCAAGATTATTCTATTTGTTCCAAATTTGGTATACCGGTTTATTATGATAAGGAGCTTCCCTGATTAGATTTGGAGGTTCACTGGTTAAGTATAAAGGGGGAAACGGGGGCTAATTCCCCTTCACTTATTTTTTTGAGTGGCATTATTCTTTAAAATAAGAGTATAATATACAATTAGTGTGAATAGTCTGTGAGCTCAATGCCATCAGTTTAGCTGGGCACTTTTCTTTTTTATTTTTTTAATTACCCTTTTTAGCTCACAGGCTATCAAAGCCTGAGAGCTAATGTGCCCGCCTGTTCTGTATGTATGTATGTATGTATGTATGTACGTACGTACGTATGTACGTAACGCGATAACTCTTGATAGAAACATCCGATTTGCTTCAAAATTTTTTCCTAGGTTCACCGTGATAAGGCACTTCCCTGATTAGTTTTTGGAGTTCATTGGTTAAGGATAAAGGGGAAAAAACGGGGTTAGTCCACACCCCACCCCCTTAATTCAGATAAATGGGTTTTTCATGCAGAATGATTCGATTTGCTCCGAATTTGATATACCGGTTTATTATGTTAAGGAACATCCCTGATTAGTTTTGGGAGTTCATTGGTTAAGGATAAAGGGGGAAAAACGGGGTTAGTCCACCCCCCTTAATTCAGATAAATGTGTTTTTCATGCAGAATGATTCGATTTGCTCCGAATTTGAAATACCGGTTTATTATGTTAAGGAACTTCCCTGAATAGCTTTGGGAGTTCATTGGTTAAGGATAAAGGGGGAAAAACGGGGTTAGTCCACTCACCCCCCCCCTTAATTCGGATAAATGGGTTTTTCATGCAGAATGATTCGATTTGCTCCGAATTTGATATACCGGTTTATTATGTTAAGGAACTTCCCTGAATAGTTTTGGGAGTTCATTGGTTAAGGATAAAGGGGGAAAAACGGGGTTAGTCCACTCACCCCCCCCCCTTAATTCGGATAAATGGGTTTTTCATGCAGAATGATTCGATTTGCTCCATATTTGATATACCGGTTTATTATGTTAAGGAACTTCCCTGATTAGTTTGGGGGGTTCATTGGTTAAGGATAAAGGGGGAAAAACGGGGTTAGTCAACCCCCCTTAATTCAGATAAATGTGTTTTTCATGCAGAATGATTCGATTTGCTCCGAATTTGGTATAGCGGTTTATTATGTTAAGGAACTTCCCTGATTAGTTTTGGGAGTTCATTGGTTAAGGATAAAGGGGAAAAAGGGGGGTTAGTCCACACCCACCCCCCTTAATTCAGATAAATGTGTTTTTCATGCAGAATGATTCGATTTGCTCCGAATTTGGTATATCGGTTTATTATGTTAAGGAACTTCCCTGATTAGTTTTGGGAGTTCATTGGTTAAGGATAAAGGGGGAAAAACGGGGTTAGTCCACCCCCTTAATTCAGATAAATGTGTTTTTCATGCAGAATGATTCGATTTGCTCCGAATTTGGTATAGCGGTTTATTATGTTAAGGAACTTCCCTGATTAGTTTTGGGGATTCATTGGTTAAGGGTAAAGGTGGAAAAACGGGGTTAGTCCACCCCCTTAATTCAGATAAATGGGTTTTTTATGCAGAATCATTCAATTTGCTCCGAATTTGGTATACCGGTTTATTATGTTAAGGAACTTTGCTGATTAGTTTTGGGGGTTCATTGGTTAAGGATAAAGGGGGAAAAACGGGGTTAGTCCACCCCCCCCCCCTTAATTCAGATAAATGGGTTTTTCATGGCAGAATGATTCGATTTGCTCCGAATTTGATATACCGGTTTATTATGTTAAGGAACGTCCCTGATTAGCTTTGGGAGTTCATTTGTTAAGGATAAAGGGGGAAAAACGGGGTTAGTCTATCCCCCTTAATTCAGATAAATGTGTTTTTCATGCAGAATGATTCGATTTGCTCCGAATTTGGTATAGCGGTTTATTATGTTAAGGAACTTCCCTGATTAGTTTTGGGGGTTCATTGGTTAAGGGTAAAGGTGGAAAAACGGGGTTAGTCCACCCCCCTTAATTCAGATAAATGGGTTTTTCATGCAGAATCATTCAATTTGCTCCGAAATTGGTATACCGGTTTATTATGTTAAGGAACTTTGCTGATTAGTTTTGTGGGTTCATTGGTTAAGGATAAAGGGGGGTTAGTCCACCCCCTTAATTCAGATAAATGGGTTTTTCATGCAGAATGATCCGATTTGCTCCGAATTTGGTATAACGGTTTATTATGTTAAGGAACTTCCCTGATTAGTTTTGGGGGTTCATTGGTTAAGGATAAAGGGGGGTTAGTCCACCCCCTTAATTCAGATAAATGTGTTTTTCATGCAGAATGATTCGATTTGCTCCGAATTTGGTATAGCGGTTTATTATGTTAAGGAACTTCCCTGATTAGTTTTGGGTGTTCATTGGTTAAGGATAAAAGGGGAAAAGGTGGGTTAGTCCACCCCCTTAATTCAGATAAATGGGTTTTTCATGCAGAATGATCCGATTTGCTCCGAATTTGGTATAACGGTTTATTATGTTAAGGAACTTCCCTGATTAGTTTTGGGGGTTCATTGGTTAAGGATAAAGGGGGGTTAGTCCACCCCCTTAATTCAGATAAATGTGTTTTTCATGCAGAATGATTCGATTTGCTCCGAATTTGGTATACTGGTTTATTATGTTAAGGAACTTCCCTGATTAGTTTTGGGGGTTCATTGGTTAAGGATAAAGGGGGGAAAAACAGGGTTAGCCCCCCCCTTAATTCAGATAAATGCGTTTTTCATGCAGAATGATTCGATTTGCTCCGAATTTGGTATACCGGTTTATTATGTTAAAGAGCTTCCCTGATTCGTTTTGGCGATTAATTGGTTAAGGATAAAGGGGGGTTAGTCCACCCCCTTAATTTAGATAAATGTTTTTTTTTTTGCAAGATTATTCTATTTGTTCCAAATTTGGTATACCGGTTTATTATGATAAGGAGCTTCCCTGATTAGATTTGGAGGTTCACTGGTTAAGTATAAAGGGGGAAACGGGGGCTAATTCCCCTTCACTTATTTTTTTGAGTGGCATTATTCTTTAAAATAAGAGTATAATATACAATTAGTGTGAATAGTCTGTGAGCTCAATGCCATCAGTTTAGCTGGGCACTTTTCTTTTTTATTTTTTTAATTACCCTTTTTAGCTCACAGGCTATCAAAGCCTGAGAGCTAATGTGCCCGCCTGTTCTGTATGTATGTATGTATGTATGTATGTACGTACGTACGTATGTACGTAACGCGATAACTCTTGATAGAAACATCCGATTTGCTTCAAAATTTTTTCCTAGGTTCACCGTGATAAGGCACTTCCCTGATTAGTTTTTGGAGTTCATTGGTTAAGGATAAAGGGGAAAAAACGGGGTTAGTCCACACCCCACCCCCTTAATTCAGATAAATGGGTTTTTCATGCAGAATGATTCGATTTGCTCCGAATTTGATATACCGGTTTATTATGTTAAGGAACATCCCTGATTAGTTTTGGGAGTTCATTGGTTAAGGATAAAGGGGGAAAAACGGGGTTAGTCCACCCCCCTTAATTCAGATAAATGTGTTTTTCATGCAGAATGATTCGATTTGCTCCGAATTTGGTATAGCGGTTTATTATGTTAAGGAACTTCCCTGATTAGTTTTGGGGGTTCATTGGTTAAGGGTAAAGGGGGGAAAACGGGGTTAGTCCACCCCCCTTAATTCAGATAAATGGGTTTTTCATGCAGAATCATTCAATTTGCTCCCAATTTGGTATACCGGTTTATTATGTTAAGGAACTTCCCTGATTAGTTTTGGGAGTTCATTGGTTAAGGATAAAGGGGGAAAAACGGGGTTAGTCCACCCCCCTTAATTCAAATAAATGTGTTTTTCATGCAGAATGATTCGATTTGCTCCGAATTTGGTATAGCGGTTTATTATGTTAAGGAACTTCCCTGATTAGTTTTGGGGGTTCATTGGTTAAGGGTAAAGGGGGAAAAACGGGGTTAGTCCACCCCCCTTAATTCAGATAAATGGGTTTTTCATGCAGAATCATTCAATTTGCTCCCAATTTGGTATACCGGTTTATTATGTTAAGGAACTTCCCTGATTAGTTTTGGGAGTTCATTGGTTAAGGATAAAGGGGGAAAAACCGGGTTAGTCCACCCCCCTTTATTCAGATAAATGTGTTTTTCATGCAGAATGATTCGATTTGCTCCGAATTTGGTATAGCGGTTTATTATGTTAAGGAACTTCCCTGATTAGTTTTGGGGGTTCATTGGTTAAGGGTAAAGGGGGAAAAACGGGGTTAGTCCATCCCCCTTAATTCAGATAAATGGGTTTTTCATGCAGAATCATTCAATTTGCTCCGAATTTATTATACCGGTTTATTATGTTAAGGAACTTCAATGATTAGTTTTGGGTGTTCATTGGTTAAGGATAAAAGGGGAAAAGGTGGGTTAGTCCACCCCCTTAATTCAGATAAATGGGTTTTTCATGCAGAATCATTGGATTTACTCCGAATTTGGTATACCGGTTTATTATGTTAAGGAACTTCCCTGATTAGTTTTGGGGTTCATTGGTTAAGGGTAAAGGGGGAAAAGGGAGGTTAGCCCGCCCCTCTTAATTTAGATAAATGGGTTTTTCATGCAGAATGATTCGATTTGCTCCGAAGTTGGTATACCTGTTTATTATAATAAGGAGCTTCCCTGATTAGATTTGGAGGTTCACTGGTTAAGTATAAAGGGGGAAACGGGGGCTAATTCCCCTTCACTTATTTTTTTGAGGGGCATTATCCTTTAAAATAAGAGTATAATATACAATTAGTGTGAATAGTCTGTGAGCTCAATGCCATCAGTTTAGCTGGGCACTTTTCTTTTTTCTTTTTTTCATTATTTTGTTTGTATAAATTGCTTTAAACATGGTAACTAATGTTTAAGATACTGATAGAGATATATATTATAAGTTTTTAAAAGTAATAAGTTGCATTTTTAGAAAAGGCGATACTCTTCGTTTTATGAATTTGAATTTTTATGAGAGAATGTGATTATTTATGGTCAAATGTTTATAAAATTGAATAAGGCACTCTATTCATTCAAGGAATGCAGTAATTCCCTCAGAAAACAAAATTATCATGAATGTAAATGATGTTATATCAAATAAAAGACAATAATAGAAAAAAAAAATCTGGATACATGTAACTTTTTAAAAACAATGCTTAAAATTCATATAAATCTCTTTTTTTTATTATTTTGTTTGTATAAATTACTTTAAACATGGTAACTAATGTTTAAGATACTGATAGAGATATATATTATAAGTTTTTAAAAGTAATAAGTTGCATTTTTAAAAAAGGCGATACTCTTCGTTTTATGAATTTGAATTTTTATGAGCGAATGTTATTATTCATCGTCAAATGTTTATAAAATTGAATTATGGCACTCTATTCATTCAAGGAATGCAGTAATTCCGTCAGAAAACAAAATTATCATGAATGTAAATGATGTTACATCAAATATAAAGACAATAGAAAAAAAAATCTGGATACATGTAACTTTTTTAAAACAATGCTTAAAATTCATATAAATCTCTTTTTTTTATTATTATTCTGTTTGTATAAATTGCTTTCAACATGGTAACTAATGTTTAAGATACTGATAGAGATATATATTATAAGTTTTTAAAAGTAATAAGTTGCATTTTTAGAAAAGGCGATACTCTTCATTTTATGAATTTGAATTTTTATGAGAGAATGTCATTATTTATGATCAAATGTTTATAAAATTGAATAAGGCACTCTATTCATTCAAGGAATGCAGTAATTCCCTCAGAAAACAAAATTATCATGAATGTAAATGATGTTATATCAGTGGTGTAGTCCTGGATAAAAAAGTGGGGGGACGCTCACAGTTTCGAACATTAGGGTCTGTATCACTATAGGCAAACTTTATTTTGAATCTTGCTTTTTATTTTCAATTGCAGAGAAAAATATGTGGAAATTTAAGTCAAAAATTATAAATGTAAATTTAAATTAATTTAATTAAAGTTTCTTTATCTGTTGGACATTAAAAAGCTTGCTATAGAATTCAAAAATTTAAAACCTGATGTCATGACTGAAATGTTTTTGTATTAGAAGCCGTTATTCAGTAGCAATAATTCAAGCAATGAAAATTTTATAAGAATTTGTTTTGCATTATTTATTTTGGAAATATAGTTATAAAATAACTGCTTTCTATTGAGAATATTGAAAATTATTGCATTTTTACTTTATGGTCAGATAAAGAGTAAGGAATTTATTGTAATTAAGGCAAGGAAAAATAAGACTTTAAAATTTTGGTATATCTTTTCGCCTTCCCCTCCCTCCTAAAAATCAATTTTTAGAAAAACGTCCACTTAGTCCTTTTATGGTGACTTAAGAAAAAAAAAATACTAATGTTGAAAAAAATCACCGCAAAACGCTGAAAATCGTGAGGACAAAATTTACTATAGTGGGATAAAACATTCTAACAGAACTTTTACCAATGTAAAGGAAATGCGGAAAAACGTAAAACTCATCGAAAATCGGATTAAAAATCACTAAAAATTCAAAAATTAAAGAGGACAAAATTTTCTATATTAAACTACCAGAAGATTGAAACTGAGTGACAAAAAATCGCCGCAAAACACAAAAAAAACTGAAAAATTATATAAAAAATTAGCAAAAAAATTAAAAAATCATGATACGAATTCCAAATAAAATCCCTGCCGGCCCGGCCTACAGGCAGAGGTAGATTTCGAAGTCAAATATACTAATTTCACAAACAAAAACTAAACCATGATTAGAGATAAATCCACTTTAACAATTTTATCTGGCCGCTTTTGATGAGTTTTTATTTCATTTTTATATAATAGCTGGTTTTATCAGAATCATGTTAGGGCGGTATTAAAAAAAAATACTTTTTCATGCTCAACAACTCGAAATTTTCTGGCATAATTCCAGATTCATTTTTAATTAAAAAAATATGTAACTTGCTGACGTGATTTTTGAAGAGATTTATAAGCGACCTGTGTTTTTATTTTTTGTTCAATTAATTAAAACTTGATATATAAACAATTATTTTCTCAGAAGGACATCACAATCGCTTCGGGAAATTCCGTTCAAAATGCATGCTTTGATATCATTTTTTTGAAATATATTCCGCCTCTATCAAAAAATCGATCATTACGGTACATTATATAGCTTCTGAATAAGCGAATCTACCAATTAAATGCGTTTGAGAGCAAAAATGAATTTAAAAATGAGTCAGAAAATAAGCAGTTTGGATTTGAGTGCATCCTTAATACAATGATTTTTCCAACACAATCCGCTTCGGTAAATTCGGTTCAAAATGCCCTTTTTAACAGCATTTTTTAAAACATATTCTGCCTCTATTAAAAAATCGACCATTACGGTACATTATATAGTTTCTGATTAAGAAAACGTACCAATCGCGAAATGACAAAATCTATTACATTAGGGTTTAGAGTTCGAAACCGATTTCCTTTTTCGAATATCATAAAATTGAAACAAAACGCAAAAAAAAAAAAAAAAAAAAAAAAACTGAAATTTGCATAAAAATTCGCCAAAAATAAATCGCTGTACAAATTCTGAATAAAATTTATTGAAAAAGCTGAAAAGAGGACAAAATTTACCACTACTTGGCTAAAAAATTGAAACGGAATTCCTTTCATCAATGTGAAAAAAAATCACAGTCAAAAGTTAAAAAAAAAAAAAAAAAAAAAAAAAAAAAAAAAAAAAAAGGCTAAAAATCGCAAAAAAAATAAAAAAATTATTTTAAAAAAATCCGAAGTGCATAATTTTAGACAAAATGGTACCTCGCCTCTATCTCATAGCTGTTACAGTGGTCTTTTCAGCACATAGACCACACAGACCAAACTCTATTTTTAGGGTTCCGTATTTAAAAAGTAAAAACGGAACCATTATAAGATCACTCCTGTGTCTGTCCGTCCGTCTGTCTGTCTGTCACAGACATTTTACTCGTAAACTATGGAACATGGAAAGTTCAAATTTGGGAAAGTAATAAAGACCATTGACCCACATATTTTCAGATTATTAAACATTCATAAATATATTTAGTAAAAAAGTAGAGGGGTTAATTATGCTACTTGAATAAAAAAAAAATATTTTCCTGTGAAAGTTTTTGTAACGCTGAATACAAAAATACATTCCTTTTAATTTTAGGTATTATATTTTCAAAGATATTGTTGAAAATGTAGCGCAAAAATATGCCCCCACCCCCATCTAATTCTGAATCTACTGAAACTAAAATTATGAAAAAAATAGAGGTAGTAAACGTTAATATAAACCTTCCCTGAAAATTATAGCGATTACTCTAGAGGTCACATAGTTTTTGAGTAATTAACATTTTTCTGTTATACACATATTTCGATTTACGGGCATTCAGAAAAATTGTTGAGCATCGCTGAATATACCTATCGTTGCACAAGAATAAAAGCATTGTTGCTAATGATTTTCGAAAAAAATCATCGGTAATTAGCCGAGATATTAACCCTTAAAGGTACGGTCAGTTTGGACATACACAGGACAGGGGCGGCGTACTCTATGCCTAGTTAACAACTCTTAATGATATATATGTGTAATGTAATGTCCAGTAACAGTCTAAAAGCTATAAACGTCAAATTGTTAAAAACATACTAATTTAAGGGTTCTCGGGACTCTAAAAAGTGGAAAAAATGTAAAAAAGACCATTTTCAACATTTAATGTCTTAAAATGTATATGATTTTAAAACACAATTTTTATTCGGATGAAAGATATAAGTATGTTCTTTCGTTTCATGTATTTAAAAAATTGCAAGATACAGAATTAGTATTTATAGGGGGCTCGAAACTGTTAGACATTTGTCGAACAAAAAATTGGCATAACAGTTTACGCGCAGGATTACAAAATAAATATTGCAACTAGAATGACAATTTTGGTGCTTACTTATACTTCAGATTGTAATAATTTCCCTGAACTTAAATAAATTTGTATTTAAAGCATTTTTATATTTTTAATGCAATGTTGCATTTAGCTAATACAAAATTTTGAAAATTTCAACAGTAAAATCACTTTAAAAAATATTTTTTTGAACAATAAAACGGAAATTTTAGGTACAGTTTATACAGACTAACACGAAATATATGTTTTGAAAATTTCATGAAAAAATATTCAGAAGTTTTTGATGCATCCTGCGCGTTATGCCCAAAAAACGCCATTTGGAAATTAATGACTTTAAGATTTCGGAAACGCCGCTTCAGCTATTGAGCGGGTATAATTCTAAAAGCCAAAACTTCTGTTCTAATGGGAATTTCAAGGAAACAATTATATCAAAATATTCAGAAAAGATAGGAGTTTAACAGCTAAAAAAAATTTTAATTTCTTAAATTTAGAAGCTTTAAGAGTCCTGCGACATTTCTTGAGAATCCTTTCCGGCAAGGAGTAATTCTATTTATAAACCTTTGAAATAATGAACTGACACCAGAATTTATAAACGAATTTATTAGAAAATGCGAACTTGCTTATTTTCACGTACATGATAAAAGGAAAATTTTAATTAAATATTCTTGGTGCCGTTTGTCTGTTTTGGAATTAAAATTAGGTGTCAGTTTTTTAAGGGCATCGCCCTCGAAAGATTTAATTAGAATGAATCGCATAAATATTGTGGGATTCGCGATAGTTTGCATTGAGTGTATCTCTCAATACGCCTCGAGTGACTTTAAAAGTTAATTAAACACCTATCTGGAAAAACGCGGCACTGACCAAGTCGGCGTTGCAACTTTGAGACCTCAATTCGAAGCGCGCTTAGCACAATGCCAAATTTAAACTTTGAACAAAGGTTTTGTTTTAGCTACACTGTAGAAATAAAGGTTATTAGTACGCTGAATTTAATTTCATGAAATGCCAAATGAAGTTTAACTATGCACTGCTTTTATTGTCAGTACCGAATTAAGTTCATTGTAAACAGATTAGGATAATATTAAAAAAAGAGTTATACGAATAGCTATATTTGACATTATTTAGGTTCCATATCTCTTTGAACTTTCATGGTATACCCATTTACACTTTTCTAATATATACAGTTATACCCAAGCCTACGTTGTTTTTTTACAAAGTCTTAGTATTCTTTTAGCAACGTTCAATTACAAATTCATATATTTATTCTATGGAACCCTCTGTGCGCGAGTAATGCTCGCACTTGGCTTTTTATTATTATTATAGATTTAGTTTTGTCTTCGATTTTGGTGTCAAGTACTTCTCTCTATTAAAGGAAATCTTAATTAAATATTCTTCTTTTTTTTTGTTATACTTCTTAAATATATTTTTATCAGAAGAATGTACTGGAATCTTTTTGATGGATTTACACGCTATAGGATGACCTGAATATGATTTGACAATTTTTTTATGTACGATATATGTATCTCTATATGTACGATACAAATTTCTTAACTACTCTATTCCAAAAAGTAAAGCAAGGAATTTCATCAAATGGCATTTTTTCCACTTTTGGAGGACTAAAATGTGTTGGGAGCCCTGATAATATAATTGAAAACATGTTCAAGCAGCTGAACCCATAGATGAAAATGTGATGGATTCTTTTGCGTGGCATTGTAAAATGATTATAAATGTTTCACGCACCGTCACGCATCCTATAGTTTTCCATGAATTTCGAATAATTATCGTTAATGGATCATGGTATTTGAAAATATTTCTTAATGTCCGTGTAAAGGAACAATATATGCTATTTCCGATAGGGAACATGTAACAAATTTCAAATGCCATTTGCGTTATATTTAAAATATAACTTCATTAATGTCTATTTCAAACAGTTTTTGCCAATAAAGCGTAATATGAAAGAACTTTCTTTTTGTTTTCAAGTAAACGAAATACTAATGCTATACAATAGAGAATTTTTATATGATGTAAGTATATGATGCTATACAATAGTGAAACATTTACATACTACATTGAACCTAAAAAAAATACATAAAATTTTGCTGTAATTCCAGCAAACTTATGGAAGTTTAGTGAATAGGCGAATCAGCACAATAAACACTTTTCAAGTTTGTTGAAAAGTATTAAAAATCATTATCTTATTTCTAAAATTGTTAATTTATTAGTGTCTTCATTAAAAAACTTTGGGAAAGTCTGCGTCCTCCCACGTCTCTAGGCGCCCCCCTTGAAAATATAAAGTAAGGGGACGCTCGAGATAACATAAAAAAGTGAGGGGACGCCGTCCTCTCGCGTCCCCCCTCGACTACACCACTGTGTTATATCAAATAAAAGACAATAATAGAAAAAAAATCTGGATACATTTAACTTTTTAAAAACAATGCTTAAAATTCATATAAATCTCTTTTTTTTTATTATTATTCTGTTTGTATAAATTGCTTTCAACATGGTAACTAATGTTTAAGATACTGATAGAGATATATATTATAAGTTTTTAAAAGTAATAAGTTGCATTTTTAGAAAAGGCGATACTCTTCATTTTATGAATTTGAATTTTTATGAAAGAATGTGATTATTTATGGTCAAATGTTTATAAAATTGAATAAGGCACTCTATTCATTCAAGGAATGCAGTAATTCCCCCAGAAAACAAAATTATCATGAATGTAAATGATGTTATATCAAATAAAAGACAATAATAGAAAAAAAAATCTGGATACATTTAACTTTTTAAAAACAATGCTTAAAATTCATATAAATCTCTTTTTTTTATTATTTTGTTTGTATAAATTACTTTAAACATTGTAACTAATGTTTAAGATACGGATAGAGATATATATTATAAGTTTTTAAAAGTAATAAGTTGCATTTTTAGAAAAGGCTACTCTTAGATACTCTTCGTTTTATGAATTTGAATTTTTATGAGCGAATGTTATTATTCATCGTCAAATGTTTATAAAATTGAATTATGGCACTAAATTCTTTCATGGAATGCAGTAAGTCCCTCACAAAACAAAATTATCATGAATGTAAATGATGTTATATCAAATATAAAGACAATAATAGAAAAAAAAAAAAAAAAAAAAACTGGATACATGTAACTTTTTAAAAACAATGCTTAAAATTCATATAAATCTCTTTTTTTTTTATTATTTTGTTTGTATAAATTACTTTAAACATGGTAACTAATGTTTAAGATACTGATAGAGATATATATTATAAGTTTTAGTAATAAGTTGCATTTTTAGAAAAGGCGATACTCTTCATTTTATGAATTTGAATTTTTATGAGAGAATGTGATTATTTATGGTCAAATGTTTATAAAATTGAATAAGGCACTCTATTCATTCAAGGAATGCAGTAATTCCCTCAGAAAACAAAATTATCATGAATGTAAATGTTATATCAAATAAAAGACAATAATGAAAAAAAAATCTGGATACATTTAACTTTTTAAAAACAATGCTTAAAATTCATATAAATCTCTTTTTTTTATTATTTTGTTTGTATAAATTACATTAAACATTGTAACTAATGTTTAAGATACTGATAGAGATATATATTATAAGTTTTTAAAAGTAATAAGTTGCATTTTTAGAAAAGGCTACTCTTAGATACTCTTCGTTTTATGAATTTGAATTTTTATGAGCGAATGTTATTATTCATCGTCAAATGTTTATAAAATTGAATTATGGCACTAAATTCTTTCATTGAATGCAGTAATTCCCTCACAAAACAAAATTATCATGAATGTAAATGATGTTATATCAAATATAAAGACAATAATAGAAAAAAAAAACTGGATACATGTAACTTTTTAAAAACAATGCTTAAAATTCATATAAATCTCTTTTTTTTTATTATTTTGTTTGTATAAATTACTTTAAACATGGTAACTAATGTTTAAGATACTGATAGAGATATATATTATAAGTTTTTAAAAGTAAGAAGTTGCATTTTTAAAAAAGGCGATACTCTTCGTTTTATGAATTTGAATTTTTATGAGCGAATGTTATTATTCATCGTCAAATGTTTATAAAATTGAATTATGGCACTCTATTCATTCAAGGAATGCAGTAATTCCCTCAGAAAACAAAATTATCATGAATGTAAATGGTGTTACATCAAATATAAAGACAATAGAAAAAAAAAATCTGGATACATGTAACTTTTTTAAAACAATGCTTAAAATTCATATAAATCTCTTTTTTTTTATTATTTTGTTTGTATAAATTGCTTTCAACATGGTAACTAATGTTTAAGATACAGATAGAGATATATATTATAAGTTTTTAAAACTAATAAGCTGCATTTTTAGAAAAGGCGATACTCTTTGTTTTATGAATTTGAATTTTTATGAGCGAATGTTATTATTCATCGTCAAATGTTTATAAAATTGAATTATGGCACTAAATTCTTTCATGGAATGCAGTAATTCCCTCACAAAACAAAATTATCATGAATGTAAATGATGTTATATCAAATATAAAGACAATAATAGAAAAAAAAAAATCTGGATACATGTAACTTTTTAAAAACAATGCTTAAAATTCATATAAATCTCTTTTTTTTTATTATTATTCTGTTTGTATAAATTGCTTAATTGCTTTCAACATGGTAACTAATGTTTAAGATACTGATAGAGATATATATTATAAGTTTTTAAAAGTAATAAGTTGCATTTTTAGAAAAGGCGATACTCTTCGTTTTATGAATTTGAATTTTTATGAGCGAATGTTATTATTCATCGTCAAATGTTTATAAAATTAAATTATGGCACTCTATTCATTCAAGGAATGCAGTAATTCCCTCAGAAAACAAAATTATCATGAATGTAAATGGTGTTACATCAAATATAATGACAATAGAAATAAAAAATCTGGATACATGTAACTTTTTTAAAACAATGCTTAAAATTCATATAAATCTCTTTTTTTTATTATTTTGTTTGTATAAATTTCTTTCAACATGGTAACTAATGTTTAAGATACTGATAGAGATATATATTATAAGTTTTTAAAAGTAATAAGTTGCATTTTTAGAAAAGGCGATACTCTTCGTTTTATGAATTTGAATTTTTATGAGAGAATGTGATTATTTATGGTCAAATGTTTATAAAATTGAATAAAGCACTCTATTCATTCAAGGAATGCAGTAATTCCCTCAGAAAACAAAATTATCATGAATGTAAATGGTGTTACATCAAATATAAAGACAATAGAAAAAAAAAAATCTGGATACATGTAACTTTTTTAAAACAATGCTTAAAATTCATATAAATCTCTTTTTTTTATTATTATTCTCTTTGTATAAATTGCTTTCAACATGGTAACTAATGTTTAAGATACTGATAGAGATATATATTATAAGTTTTTAAAAGTAATAAGTTGCATTTTTAGATAAGGCGATACTCTTCGTTTTATGAATTTGAATTTTTATGAGAGAATGTAATTATTTATGGTCAAATGTCTATAAAGTTGAATAAGGCACTCTATTCATTCAAGGAATGCAGTAATTCCCTCAGAAAACAAAATTATCATGAATGTAAATGATGTTACATCAAATATAAAGACAATAATAGAAAAAAAAAATCTGGATACATGTAACTTTTTTAAAACAATGCTTAAAGTTCATATAACTCTCTTTTTTTTATTATTTTGTTTGTATAAATTATTTTAAACATGGTAACTAATGTTTAAGATACTGATAGAGATATATATTATAAGTTTTTAAAAGTAATAAGTTGCATTTTTAGAAAAGGCGATACTCTTCGTTTTATGAATTTGAATTTTTATGAGAGAATGTTATTATTCATGGTCAAATGTTTATAAAATTGAATTAAGGCACTCTATTCATTCAAGGAATGCAGTAATTCCCTCACAAAACAAAATTATCATTAATGTGAATGATGTTATATCAAATATAAAGACAATAATAGAAAAAAAAATCTGTATACATGTAACTTTTTAAAAACAATGCTTAAAAATCATAAATATTTTTTATTATTATTATTATTTTATTTGTATAAATTACTTTAAGCATGGTAACTAATGTTTAAGATACTGATAGAGATATATATTATAAGTTTTTAAAAGTAAAAAGTTGCATGTTTAGAAAAGGCGATACTCTTCGTTTTATGAATTTGAATTTTTATGAGAGAATGTTATTCATGATCAAATGTTTATAAAATTGAGTTAAGACACTCTATTCATTCAAGGAATGCACTATTTCACTCACAAAATAGAATTTATACCACACATTAAAACAATAATTCAAACGAATTTCGCTTCGGATATAATGCAGATCGGAAATACTTTAGGCTTAAGCAAAATATTCAGCATTTGCCGGTAAAAGAAATACGTTGATACGAAATTTTGTTTACGAGAGTTACAGTAAAACATTATTATGTGTATAACAGTAAAATAAACAATCACTAGTGCACTTACTTCGAGTATTTCATGGATTGACATGGCGAAAAACTAAACCTGGATACCCGTATCCACGTTTCTGCTTGAGATATCCAAGTTTTGATTCGGCATCGGATCGGCAGAGCGGAAGACGCCATTAAAGTTTATCGATTGTTGCCACTAAACGATAACAAATGTTGAACCATAATTTCGGATATAGTGCATCCGACATGTAATTATCTTTTCCAGACATTTTTACTTGAACGAAAAATATGGTGAAACCTCCTCCTTAATCCAGTTTTTTGGAGAAAAGTTAAACCTTTATTTTTAACAGTGAAGGATGGAGTCTACTGATTGGTCAATGTAATTTTACTAACAGAGAAAAATTTATCTGGATCCCGGACATTAACTTTGGTTGGTTAAAACAATTTTGAATAAAATCAAATTAGGAAGCCAATGTTTGTTAGTTTTCTGGTTACTTTAATTGAAATCTTCCTCGTCTATTACTGAAAACTAAGTTACCGTACTTTGGACAAAAAATTGAAAATTAGTACACGAATTGTACATATGTCACGACTCTAACACAGTGTTGCCAGATGGGCTACTTTTTTAAATTCAGATACTTGATTGGCACCACTTTTTTGAAATTGTAAAATGCGCCTTATTTAATGACATATTAATTAAGGCGAAAACAAAGGGAATTTTACCGTTTATAATAAGTGCTGGCAATCAAGAAATCTGAATTTAAAAAAAGTAGCCCACTGGCAACACTGCTCTAACATATAAATGTTCTCTGTTATGACCATGATTCTAAGTGCAGTTGGTTAAATTTGAGTATCTGGGCATTAGAGAAAGCAATAGTGGCCCACCGTGGCTGAGTGGATAAGATACCATGCCGCTAATCGCTTGAGAGCGTAGGTGGAAGCAGATTCGAATCCCGCCGTGATCCGCATGTGATATGATGTATGTATTCAATAAATCAAATAAACAAATAAGCAAGCAATAGTGAAAGGTACAGTTGGCATGGAAACAACGACTTCTTTAATTCATATAGAAAATTAATGAATAGTAGTAAATGACTCAAGTTTAAAATGTAGGGAAATGGTCTGGAAATATCAATGGCTCCCGTCTAGTATTTCACAAAATTAATTTAATAGATTCACATGATGTATAACTGGATGCAACTCTTAGCTAATGAAAATTCTGCAACAAGACTTATGTAGGTAGATCTTTTGAATGAATAATTCAGAATTCTGAGAACAAAACGAAGTTCTTAAGGGCTCTTCCTTACCCCCCCCCCCTCAAAAAAGTAAATACGATAGAAAGATATAAGAATTTGGATAGCTTCAATAAGTCTGTGATCTTTTGTCAGAGTTCAGAAAAAGAGTCTGGGCATAAAAAAAAAAAAAAAAAAAAATTGACGAACGATAAGACTATAGATTTCAGGCAAATTTTAACCGAAAAATATTTAATTCTAATGTATATGCGGCTTTAATAATAGACTATTAAAGATAATCAATTTAGGGGAAATTTTATAGTAAATTAATATCCTCACATTCATGCAAATAGGTATGGATAAACAGACTTGAGTAAAATTACATATTTATTCTTTCTTCTCTATAACACGATCTAAATGAAGATGAAGTTATATGTACAGTTTATATCTTTAAATTTTTAGATTTTTTTTTTTTCAAAAATGTTCCTTTATTATGTCTAGAATTGCTAGATTTACAGATGTTTGATACGCTGCGGGGTTTCATTCTTGGATTAACCGTAGGTATTTCTAAAGGTAAATTTATTTTGCAAAACCGTGAGCAAAAAAAGTTAGAAAAAACAATTAACTGACAGACTACCTGTAAATATATATTTTATTTCGACTCTGTTTTTTACTAAATTTTCATCTTTCGTAGAGAATTTTAAGGAGATATAAATTGAGAAAGACTGATACTTTGAAAGAAGAAATTGACTTTCTTTACTTTTAAATTATTAATCACTATAAAAAATGAATGATAGGTAAACAAAATGTATAATATTGAGTTTGCTCCCTGCTTATAAAGTAAATAATGTAAATAAAATAATGTAAAAAAGTAAATAAAGTAACAAGGACTAATTTGAATTTGAGCTAGTACAATTATTTCAATTATATATCATTTGTTTTAAAAAAAGAACTGATATCTACTAAAAAACAACTTTTCAAAAGTAAAAAAAAAAAAGCCAAGCAAAAAAAAAAAAAAAAAAAAGGTGAAAGTTGTGGCTAAAAAATAGTGTGATATCAAATTTCCAAGCTTATATTACGGTACTTATTTAACATTTTTTGATAAAAATTTACCATATGTAAGTCGAGTACCTAAGTATGCGTTGATAGAAAGCCTTTTCTCCTTTACTAAATACATCATAACGTGTTTCTGAAAATTAATTTTTTTTAATTATGCATGATGGGCTTGGCGGCCATCTTTCCATATTTTACACAAATTTCTAAGCACTCAAGCTCATAACATATTTGCATTATTAAGAATTTCGAACTTCTAGTTTTAGCTACAGACAGATAAATTAAGAAAGTTTTTTATTTTGAAAAAACAAATTGATTTTTATTGCTTTAACTAATTAATTAACCCCCCCCCCTCCGAAAAAAGAGAATCATAAGATGAAACCTGAAGTTACTTCAGCTTTATTTTTAGACACAAATTTTTAGGCACTCATTTCCATAAATTAAAAGAATAAAATGTTTGCTTTAGTAACAATTTCGAACTTCCAATCTTAACAATGAACTTGTGTGCTTAGAAATTTGTGTAAAATATGGAAAGATGGCCGCCAAGCCCATCATGCATAATTAAAAAAAAAATAATTTTCAGAAACACGTTATGATGTATTTAGTAAAGGAGAAAAGGCTTTCTATCCACGCATACTTAGGTACTCGACTTACATATGGTAAATTTTTATCAAAAAATGTTAAATAAGTACCGTAATATAAGCTTGGAAATTTGATATCACACTATTTTTTAGCCACAACTTTAACCTTTTTTCTTTCCTTTTTTTTCTTTTTTTTTTCTTTTCTTTTCTTTTTTTTTTTTTTTTTTTTTTTTTTGCTTGGCTTTTTTTTTACTTTTGAAAAGTTGTTTTTTAGTAGATATGATTTACAGACAGCCTCTAACGACTGACACGTTACAAGTAAATTACATAGAAAGATAAATATCGATTAATAATTTAAGTATGTGATAATTAAAAGACTATTTTTAATTACTTATCTGGTGTGTTAGTTTTATTTAAGATTTGTATTGTGCAAGCTCAGTTTTAAAATGTGCAGTGGCTTCTGCATTTAAAAATAATGTTTCTTCCACTCTTTGATGAGAATCGTTAGCTGATCATTATGTACAAACCTTAACCTTCATGTTCTATAAATATTAATCTTGAAGAAACATAAATGACATAAAGTAGTACATAGGTATAGTGTTGCCGTTCCGCTGCTTTTTTTATTCAGATTGTTAGATTAATAGCTAGCAGATGTCGCAGCGATCAATATTTATGGTTCACCATTGTTAGAAAGTTATCGGAATAATTTTTTTAGCACTTTTAATAATATTACTTGAATAGTCCTTTACTATGCTATATCTGCTAGTCTCTGAAGTGTAGGTGTATTTCAGAATTATTTTCTAAAATTTGGTAGGAATAAAATAAAGAATTAGCCCATTGGAACGTACATGTTCCAATGTACGTACATGTAGTAAAGGGGTTATTATTATTATTATTTTAAGAAAGCATTGCAAAAAGAGTTTTTTGCCTTACATATACTGTTACAATACAGTATTAGTATTTCAAAAAACAAAATTTAATATGTTTGGAGATTTTCAAGAAAATAAATTTATTAATGCTTTAATCTGGTTTGCATTAAATCCTTGAGGGGCGGTGAGATAAAATATATCCCTCCTAATTTAAACAAGATTCTCTCCAGAAACTTTTAACTAAATTAAAAAATTTTAACTTTGGAGGAAAATTGTTGAAAAAATGATTTTCTTTATTTAAAAATAAAATTTTTCGATTATTCCCGTGAGAATTCAATATTTAGAGACATTTTTGCTTGCCCCTCAAGGGGTTAACTAATGTCGTACTGATTGTACTTTTACAACATTCAAGGTGTCTATTGAAATTCATAAAAACATCATTCTTTTTCGGGCACTTCAAGTTATTTGTCGACATTCAGCATATTTGACAAAATGTGTAATCCTGACCGATGTGAACGAATGTTTTGAAGAACCGCCCATTTGAAAATTTTTCGTTGAGGAGTATGCGATGGAGACGTGGCTAGGAATTTTGAACAGAAAATTTAATGCCGATATAAACAGTTCCTGAACGGATCTATAGATAGTCCTTCTATATATAAAAAAGTAACGATTTGGAATTCGGCTAAACGATTTGGAAATGGACCATTAAAATCTGCGTAGATACCGTCTGCTTGGTCAGAGATTTCCGACTTTTCTTAGCGGGAATTGTGCTTGGCGAAATCTATGAAAGTAGAAAATTTAGATAGGATGGGTGGTAAAAGGAAAGAATCTTCTGAATTTCAAAATGATATCTTTTTTTTTTTTTTTTTTTTTTTTTTTTCAGGGGTCGATGGCAAAAATGATTTTTACAGAAATAAGATAATTTCCATTAACTAATGAGAAAAGGGGATTGGGCATCTGCGTTTCAATAGCCTTCTGCTATTTCTATGAGGGAGGATATGTGGATTATTTAATAATTATTACTATAAAAAGAGAATGATAATGTTTAATATATATATATATATATATATATATATATATATACTCATATATGTTGGCGAAGAAAAGGCGGCGAAGTGAAAATTTCAGAGAAGAGCAGATTTATATGATAAGATTATTTACTGTAACTATAAATTAGGGACTTCATTACAAAGGTAAGGAAAAAAAAATTCGAAATAATTTTAATAAATTCGTTACTTTTTAAATTTAGAATATTTTAAATTTTAAATTTTCTGTTAGTTTGTAATTTATTTAATTATAAATTTATTGAATTTGTAATTATTCAAATAATTATAAATTTTACTTTTTTTTAATGATATTATATTTAATAATTCTTATAATTATGAAACTCTGTAAGCTCTAATGATTATGTGCTTGGAGATAAGGAAATAAAATTGTCAGGAGTTGGGGATGAGCGCGTTTTTACCAAGTGGTATCTAAAAATTGAATGCATAGAAAATAAGGAATTAAAATAATAAAACTTTGTAAAAAATCACCATAAAATTTAAACAAAACAGAGGACGCGTTTCGAGCTAAAAACATAACAGCTCGTCATCAGCTAAGCATACACGTGTCCGAAAACGAACAAGTTCAAAAATGAACTGAAGATAAAGAATGTTGCGAAGAATGCGACAGATGGCGCTACCTGATAGAGGGATATGCAAAAGGGAAATGTGTTGAAAAAAGATAGAAGAGAAAATGAAATGGAAAAAATGGAAATAAAAGAAAAAATAAAAATAAAAGAAGTAAATTAAAAATATAAATAAAAATAATAAATGAAGAACAATAAAAGAACAAGAAAAAAAATCCAAATTATTATTATTATTATTATTATTTTTTTTTTTTTTTTTTTTTTTTTACAAAATAAAAAGAAAAGAAACAAGAGAAAAGGGAAAAGAATTACAAAATTAATTTCCACGCTGGAGATAGGAAAGGAGATGATGGGAGATCATTGACAAGATTAGCAGAATTTTTAGAAATAAAATATGCTTCATGAAAATCCAAGTGAGAGGGAGAGGCAGGGGAAGAAATTGGGCATATTGCCAGTTTTCGGTGCTGTTTCGCTATAGAAAATAAGGGTTCACGAAGAGATCCAGAATGGCATCGCGAAACAATTACGTCAGGGGATGTATAGAAAGTATGGATTGCTTCGCGTTTACGCGGGGGGTTTGTGAGCTTAACGAGCAGGGAGGCAGAGCCGCCCTAATCACATAAAATAAAGTTATTTATTTAGAAAACGGTTATATAGAAATCTTTAGAAATTCTTACAGAAATTGTTCTTTTGAAAAATTTTATATTAAAATATATAAATACTGGATTCTTTCCTGTTCGCCGGCCGCTAGTGATAAAGCTCCAAGTATAGTTTCGTTTCACATTATTTGAATTGAAACCGTTACAGTAATTCTTTTCCCGCTGATTCCCCAGCAACCCGTTCGACAGGTAAAATTATATTGTTGTATTGTCATCTAAATAAGTTTTTGTCGCGTTTCGTTTCGTTTCATCCTTGTGAAAGTTTGAAATTTACGAAAACAGAGCAAGAAACTCCAAATGTTTGTACTACAAAACTGGCAAAGGAGGGATTGAATCATTTCAAGGTTAACCTAAAGTATAACTTTGTTGAACCTGATACTGAAGCCCATAAATCAAAGCATTGAAGGCTTTGGTGTAGCGCAAAATGGCGTAATGAGAAAGAACGTGGAACCGCAAGGGATCTTCCATAGCGTGAGTTACTGTTTCACACTTTCATTATGAAATAAATACTTCGTAGTTTACGTTATGTTTTATTTTAATATTTATGTTAATATATTTCAGGTACAGTCGTAGAAAAAAAAAAGGAATCCCCCCCCCCCTACAAATTCCTCAGCAAATTATCGTAGAAGAAAGTTAATGGTACCGCACGATTGGAAATAAAGTCTACTTTTAAATGATGTATATAAAAATTGCTTAGGGAGCTATCTACATATTAAAACGAAAGCAAACTTCATTTTTTTTCAATAATAATACCCAATTTTAACACAATATTTCAAATATTCGGTTCAAATTATGCCTAGTCACCAAATTTCAAGTCATTTGAATGATAAGATTTTGAATTATAAACATTCAAAATTTAGTGCTTCTAATGTTAAATTACATTTTAATATTTTCATTAATATCTCATGAAATTACTTTTTAATTTTTATAATTTTATGATACGAATTATGAAATTAATATTCGAAAAAATTATGAATTGCAACCTACAATTTTTTTGATGGATTTAGATTTCTTAAGTCCTGCTATATGGAAAACCAAAATTTCACATTTTTTCAGGTAGTTTTTTAATCTATATATATAAAATAAGAGATGTCTGTCTGCCTACCTGCTTGCCTGACTGCGGAAAGCTCCGAAATTATAACACCTAGACCTCTGAAATTTTTGTCGTGTGTAGATTCTATTACCGGAAAGTGCACTTCACCGCCGGATTTTAAAATTTCAATTTAGATATTTTAAAAAAAATTAAAACGTAATTAAAACGTTATGTGTTAGAGGTTATTTACAGCTCTAAGGCAATCCGCGGCAATGAAGAAGCCAGCCAATGAGAGCAGGTGGTAAATATGAGATACAGCGACTGCATTTCCTAGCCGAACTGAAGCGGGAAATTGCACTGTTTATTTCTCATGCTTTTTTTTTGTTGTTGTTATTATAAGATTTAATCTTATTGACATTATTTTATAATGATTTTTATATTGTTTATAATATAAATCTATATATATATCTATATATATAAAATAAGAGATGTCTGTCTGCCTGCCTGACTGCCTGACTGCGGAAAGCTCCGAAATTATAACACCTAGACCTCTGAAATTTTTGTCATGTGTAGATTCTATTACCGGAAAGTGCACTTCACCACCGGATTTTAAAATTTCAATTTAGATATTTTTAAAAAAATTAAAACGTAATTAAAACGTTATGTGTTAGAGGCTATTTACAGCTCTAAGCCAATCCGAGGCAATGAAGAAGCCAGCCAATGAGAGCAGGTGGTAAATATGAGATACAGCGACTGCATTTCCTAGCCGAACTGAAGCGGGAAATTGCACTGTTTATTTCTCATGCTTTTTTTTTTTGTTATTATAAGATTTAATCTTATTGACATTATTTTATAATGATTTTTATATTTTTTATAATATAAAATGATATTGTTTATAAAGAAACTAATACAATTCACGTAAGTTACTTTAAATTGTATTCGTTCTTCGTATTTACATACGCGTAGTCGCCCAAGAATGAAATAGTATAATGTTTGTTTTCTGGGATCTTAAAGCAATTATTTTTTTTTTTTCAAATTTGCTGAATTAACGCTTCACTGAATGTTTTCATTTCTTAGCAAAAATGGAATTGTACATTTTATAGTAAAGTGTAAGATGAAAACTGTACTTCCTATGAAATGGAAACATTCAGTAAATAATTTCCGTTCTCGGGTGAAAGAGATGTATGTTGTAATCGCCCAAGAATAGGAATAAAACAAATATTTCTTTTCAGAGGAAACGAATGAAGTTATTTGGGTTTTTCTTTTATCTTTTTTTTTCCACTTCCCCATATATTATGAGTTTCATAACAAATCCCAATGAAAACATATTTTTTACACTTTACTGAATGTTTTCATTTCTTATCAAAGTCATGATATGTAACAAGCACAGGGATCTGTTTAGGAAAAATTGGGTTCTTTAAAGGACCCCTCACAAAATTTTTCATTTCAAAACAGGATCCTTCACAACATTTTTCATGTCAAAATTGAACCCTTTACAACATTTTTTATGTCAAAAGTGGACCCTGCACAAATTTTTTCCAATCAAAGCAGGATCCTTCACAAAACTTTTCACCTTAAAAAAAGGACCCTTCACAAAATTCTTTGTCATAAAAGTAGGCTTTTTACAAACTTTTTCACCTGAAAACTAAACTTTCACTTTACAATTATGTTTATCTCTTTATTACTTAATACAAAACTAAGATTATTATCTATAAAAATTAATAAAATGCTTAAAGACATTGCAGGTAAGTGGTGGTTTGATTAATTAATGCTTCAATTGTAAAATATTTTACCAGCAGATTATTTTCTGCCACTGAAGTATCTGTCACAGACACTTGGAGAATTTTCTGCAACTGTGATGCCAGGCATAGCAGTTTAAAGTTTAGGCGTAATTCAATGAAGAGAAATTGAGATTTTTTTTTTCTGTCGCCATTTGTCAAAGTTCCCGATATTTCTCAGCGACAGATTGGAAAAATTTAGCGTGTGCTTTTGCACTCTTTTGTCAAAATTTGCTATACATTTCCGCGATCTTTTGATGAAATTTGCAATTTATTCCCTCGACTGTTTATCGAATTTTGTGTTTTATTTTTATAGTGATTGTTTTTACAAGATCGTTTCATGAAATTTGCGTTTTTTTTTTTTTTCGGCCATTAGCCAAACTTTGCTATACGTTTCTGCGATCTTTTGATGAAATGTACAATATTTTTCTTCGTTTACTGAAATTCACGTTTTTTTTCTTCAGCGATCATTTCACAAAATGCACGATTCCCCCGCCACCCCCCCCCCCCAAATCATTTCGTGAAATTTGCCTTTTTTTTTCAACGATCAGTGACAAAATATGTGTTTTTCTTTTCTGCAGCCATTTGTCGAAGTTCCCGATATTTCTCAGCGATAGATTGGCAAAATTGGCATATGCTTCTGCACTTTTTTGACGAAATTTGCCATACATTTCCGCGATCTTTTGATGAAATTTGCAGTTTCCTCGACTGTTTACCTATCGAAATTTGTGTTTTATTTTTACAGTGATTGTTTTTACAAGATCGTTTCATAAAATTCGAGTTTTTTTTCAACGATCTGTAACGAAATTTGGGTTTTTTTTTTTGCGTCATTTAGCCAAAGATTAGACAAACTTTGCTATGCGTTTCTGCTTATCTTTTGATGAAATGTATAATATTTTTCTTCGTTAACTGAAATTCACGTTTTTTTTCAGCGATCGTTTCACAAAATGCACGATCTCCCCCCCCCCCCCCAAAAAAAAAAAAAATCGTTTCACGAAATTTGCAGTTTTTTTTCATGATTTTTTTCATCTGTGACAAAATTTGTTTTTCTTTTCCGTGGCCATTTGTCGAAGTTTCCGATATTTCTCAGCGACATATTGCCAAAATTTGTAATCTGTACTCTTTAGACAAACTTTGCTATGCGTTTCTGCGATCTTTTGATGAAATTTGCAATATTTATCTTCGTTTACTGAAATTCGCGCTTTCTTTCAGCGATCGTTTCACAAAATGCACGATTCCCCCCCCCCCCCCCCCAATCGTTTCATGAAATTTGCTGTTTTTTTTTTAACGATCAGTGACAAAATTTGTGTTTTACTTTTCCGCGGCCATTTGTCGAAATTCCCGATATTTCTCAGCGACAGATTGGCTAAATTCGTTATGTGCACTCTTTAGACAAACTTTGCTATGCGTTTCTTTGATCTTTTGATGAAATTTGCAATACTTTTCTTTGTTTACTGAAATTCACGTTTTTTTTTCAGCAATCGTTTCACAAATTACACGATTCTTCACCCCCCCCCCCCCCAAATTGTTTCATGAAATTTGCCTTTTTTTTTTTTTTCAACGATCAGTGACAAAGTTTGTGTTTTCTTTTCCGCGGCCATTTGTCGAAGTTCCCGATATTTCTCAACGACAGATTGGCAAAATTGGCATATGCTTCTGCACTTTTTTGACGAAATTTGCCATATATTTCCGCGATCTTTTGATGAAATTTGCAGTTTCCTCGACTGTTTACCTATCGAAATTTGTGTTTTATTTTTACAGTGATTGTTTTTACAAGATCGTTTCATAAAATTCGAGTTTTTTTTCAACGATCTGTAACGAAATTTGGGGGTTTTTTTGCGTCATTTAGCCAAAGATTAGACAAACTTTGCTATGCGTTTCTGCTATCTTTTGATGAAAGGTATAATATTTTTCTTCGTTAACTGAAATTCACGTTTTTTTTCAGCGATCGTTTCACAAAATGCACGATCTCCCCCCCCCCCCCCCCCACCCCCCAAAAAAATCGTTTCACGAAATTTGCAGTTTTTTTTTCATGATTTTTTTCATCTGTGACAAAATTTGTTTTTCTTTTCCGTGGCCATTTGTCGAAGTTTCCGATATTTCTCAGCGACATATTGCCAAAATTGTAATCTGTACTCTTTAGACAAACTTTGCTATGCGTTTCTGCGATCTTTTGATGAAATTTGCAATATTTTTCTTCGTTTACTGAAATTCCCGCTTTTTTTCAGCGATCGTTTCACAAAATGCACGATCCCCCCCCCCCCCCCCCAATCGTTTCATGAAATTTGCGGGGTTTTTTTTAACGATCAGTGACAAAATTTGTGTTTTTCTTTTCCGCGGCCATTTGTCGAAATTCCCGATATTTCTCAGCGACAGATTGGCAAATTCGTTATGTGCACTCTTTAGACAAACTTTGCTATGCGTTTCTGTGATCTTTTGATGAAATTTGCAATACTTTTCTTTGTTTACTGAAATTCACGTTTTTTTTTTTTTCAGCAATCGTTTCACAAATTACACGATTCTCCCCCCCCCCCCCCAAATTGTTTCATTAAATTTGCCTTTTTTTTTTTTTTTCAACGATCAGTGACAAAGTTTGTGTTTTTCTTTTCCGCGGCCATTTGTCGAAGTTCCCGATATTTCTCAACGACAGATTGGCAAAATTCGCATATGCTTCTGCACTTTTTTGACGAAATTTGCCATGCATTTCCACGATCTTTTGATGAAATTTGCAGTATTTTTCTTCAATTGTTTACTGAAATTCGCGGGTTTTTTTCAGCAATCGTTTGACAAAATTCGCGTTTATTTTTCAACGCTCTATGACGAAATTTGTATTTTTTTTTTTTTTTTGACGACTATTTGCCAAAGTTCCCGATATTTCTCAGCGACAGATTGGCAAAATTTAGTGTGCAGTTTTTCACTATTTTGTCAAAATTTGCTATAAATTTCCGCGATCTTTTGATGAAATTTGCAGTTTCTTCGACTGTTTATCGAAATTTGTGTTTTATTTTTATAGTGATTGTTTTTACAAGATCGTTTCACGAAATGCGTGTTTTTTTTTTCTTTTTCAACGATCTGTGACAAAATTTGTGATTTTTTTTTATGCACCCATTTGAAGAAGTTCCCAAAATTTCTCAGCGAGAGTTTGGCAAAATTCGGCATATGCATCTGCACTCTTTGGACAAACTTTGCTGTGCATTTCCGCAATCTTTTGATGAAATTTGCAATATTTCCCATCGACTGTTTACCGAAATTTGTTTTTTCTTTATAGTGATTGTTATTTTCAAGATTGTTTGACGAAATTCGCATTTTTTTTTCAACGATCTGTGACGAAGTTTGTGATTATTTTTTTTCTGCGACTATTTGTCGAAGTTCCCGATATTTCTCAGCGACATATTGGCAAAATTTGTAATGTGCACTCTTTAGACAAACTTTGCTATGCGTTTCTGCGATCTTTTGATGAAATTTGCAACATTTTTCTCTGTTTACTGAAATTCACGTTTTTTTTTTTTTTTTTTTTTTTTTTTTCTTTCACCGATCATTTCACAAAAGGCACAATCCCCCATCCCCCCCCCCCCAAATCGTTTCACAAAATTTGCATTTTTTTTTCGCGATTTTTTTTTCAACGATCAGTGACAAAATTTGTTTTTCTTTTCCGGGTCCATTTTTTTTTTCAACGATCTGTGACGAAATTTGTGATTTTATTTATTTTTTTTCGATCATTTGCCAAAGTTCCTGATATTTTTCAGCGACAGATTGGCAAATTTGGCATATGCTTCTGCATTTTTTTGACAAAATTTGCTATGCATTTCCGCGATCTTTTGCTGACATTTGCAATATTTTTCTTCGATTGTTTACTGAAATTCGAGGGCTGTTTTCAGCGATCGTTTCACGAAATGCACGATATTTCCCAAGATTGGCGAAATTTGCATTTTTTTCTATTATCTGTGACGAATTTGATTTTTTTTTTCTGCGACTATTTGTCGAATTTCCTGATATTCCTGAGTGACAGATTGGCAGAATTCAGCATGTGCTTCTGGGATATTTTGATGAAATTTGCAATTTTTTTCTTCGATTGTTTCACAAAATTCATGATTATTTTTCCAAGATCGTTGGATGAAATTCGTTTTTTTTTTTTTTTTTTTTTTTTTTTTAAATGATTATTTCACAAATTTTTTCAACGATCTGTGACAAAATTTGTGATTATTTTTTTTTATTCACCCATTTGACGAAGTTTTCAAAATTTCTCAGCGAGAGATTGGCAAAATTCGGCATATGCATCTGCGCTCTTTGGACAAACTTTGCTGTGCATTTCCGCAATCTTTTGATGAAATTTGCAATATTTTCCTTCGATTGTTTACCGAAATTTGTTTTTTCTTTATAGTGATTGTTATTTTCAAGATTGTTTGACGAAATTCGCGTTTTTTTTTCAACGATCTGTGACGAAGTTTGTGATTATTTTTTTTCTGCGACTATTTGTCGAAGTTCCCGATATTTCTCAGCGACATATTGGCAAAATTTGTAATGTGCACTCTTTAGACAAACTTTGCTATGCGTTTCTGCGATCTTTTGATGAAATTTGCAACATTTTTCTTTGTTTACTGAAATTCACGTTTTTTTTTTCAGCGATCATTTCACAAAAGGCACGATCCTCCTTCCCCTCCCCCCCCCCCCAAATCGTTTAACGAAATTTGCATTTTTTTTTCAACGATCAGTTACAAAATTTGTTTTTCTTTTCCGCGTCCATTTTTTTTCAACAATCTATGACGAAATTTGTGATTTTATTTATTTATTTATTTATTTTTCTTTTGCGACCATTTGCCAAAGTTCCTGATATTTTTCAGCGACAGATTGGTAAAATTTGGCATATGCTTCTGCATTTTTTTGACAAAATGTGCTATGCATTTCTGCGATCTTTTGCTGAAATTTGCAGTATTTGTCTTCGATTGTTTACTGAAATTCGAGGACTGTTTTCAGCGATCGTTTCACGAAATGCACGATTTTTTCCCAAGATTGGCGAAATTTGTATTTTTTTCAGTTATCTGTGACGAATTTGATTTTTTTTTTCTGCGACTATTTGTCGAAGTTCCTCCTATTCCTGAGTGACAGATTGGCAAAATTCAACATGTGTTTCTGCGATCTTTTGATGAAATTTGCAATTTTTTTCTTCGATTGTTTCACAAAATTCATGATTATTTTTCCAAGATTGTTGGATGAAATTAGTTTTTTTTTTTAATGATCATTTCACAATTTTTTTCAATGATCTATTACAAAATTTGTGACAATTTATCGCATGTTATGTGTTCACCGGTCATGGGTGTCTGAAAATGTAGTCAACAACATTAACAGGAAGATAGATTATAATTAACAAACACTCAAAAATTTCGCTTTATTGAATTATGCCAAAATTTTACACTGCCCTTTCAATGTGAAAACATTCAATAAAGTATAACATATGTTTTCATTAGGATGAGAGAATATTAACAAAAGAATAAGAACTGAGTGAAAAATCCTTGAGTTCATGAAATACTTAATATGGTGTGCATTTTGTGATATATTATGAGTTTTATAAGAATCGCACGTGAATGGACGCTCAAGAACGGAAATTATTTACTTCATAGAAAGTTCAAGAAACACGTTCCATGCTTGGGCGACTATGCATATGTAAATTGCCATTAACACGAAGAACGAATACAATTGAAATTAACTTACGTGAATGATAACACTTTAAAATTTTAAAGAAGGTGGGAGAGTTGAATTTCGAGTTTGGAAGGCAGGTGACGATAATTGTCCTTTCAACTGTAGCGTTTTCTACGATAAGTATCCTTTATATGTTGTTTTCTGACAGAGGTCGTTTTAAAGCTTTTGGCCTGTACATTACTAAGCACTCACTCCTCTCCTCTTAACTAATTTTTTCATCAGTAGAGGGTGTTTTAAAATTTTAATTTGTTCATGACTATGGCATACAATTTAAAAAAAATTATGAATAAAATTTGCACATCTCAACAATTTGCAAATGCTTCTCCCCCATTTTCACACTGTGAGTGGGTACGTATTTCAGACAAAATCGAGTTACATATGAAATCATATAAATTAAAGGTTTCTTTATAAATATTACCACGGACCCGGGCAACGCCGGGCGGGTCAGCTAGTTATGCTTATAAAACGGCAAAATGATCGTTCAAGGGACCGTCTGTGATAGAAGTGACCAGATATTTTGAAATTTCTTATGCTATAGGGTAATCTATCAGTCTTCAATGACTGCTTGAGTGACGCTTAAGATGCCTTGATCAAGAAGGGCGTTCTCTCGGTCAACAATAGAGTACCGAACTTCAATTTGGATACAGCCACTAAAATACGCTCGTTTTACAATAATTAATTTCCCGGAAACTTATTGTAGGAATTGCATAAAAATTTGTTTTTAGGCTAACTGAAAGGTGTATAGTTCATTCATGCTGTCAGAATTGTGTACTGCTATTGAAAAAAAAAAAAAGTTATGGTTCGTTTTAATTTGCAGATGGCCCTCTAAGCAAATTTTACATACAGAATTTAAAAGTAGACTTTATTACCGATCGTGTGGTACCAGTAACTTTCTTGTACGATAATTTTTTGCAGAGTTAGTAAGTGGTATTTATTTATTTTTTTCCACGACTGTACTTCTAAGTATATTGAAATTTTATAAAATAGTATTGAAATATTGAGGATATAAAATTAGGATAATTTTATGTCACTGCGGCAGATATTGAAATCCAAATAAATGTATTATTGTGATCTTGGTTTTAACGAATTTCAATCGATTTACAGACTGTTGCACAACAAATTTCATGCATCCAGTGATTTTTTTTGGTTTAAGGAGACAGTGGGCGTTAATTTATTTTTTTTTCATCATAGAAATATAAAATTTTGTGCATATATACATTTCACAATCAGTATATAAAACACATAAAAGAAATTTCATATCTTATTATAATTTTAAGATAAAAAAAATAGATAAAATTTTAAAATGAAAATTTAAAATGCTCCGGGTGTCATAAGTTTTTAGATATGTCCCTGCTTTTGCATTTTAATCACTTAAAACTCTATCACAAACAAATCTAAGCATCGATTTTTTAATCTCGTGTATAGATAATTTTTTAGAATTTTTTTTCTTAATTTCATATCGATTTTCATCAAAATTTTGCCTTTTAATACGTTAACAGTCAAATTTAATTATCTTAAATGAACTCGAATTTCAAAATGTAGGCTTTTTTCCTTTGTAAACAATATCAGGATACTTCCTTATTAATTTCATGAATTTTGATTAAAAAAAATTACGACGCCTGAAGAATTTCAAAAATCTAAAAAAGTTGAAAAATCAGTTATGAGAAAAGCAGATTTAAAGTATATTAACCCCTTGAGGGGCAATGTAAAAATGACTCTAAATATTGAATTCTCACCGGAATAATCGAACAATTTTATTTTTAAATAAAGAAAAGCAATTTCTCAGAGATTTTCCTCAAAAGTTTAAAATATAAAATTTGGTAAACATTTTCTGTTGAGAATCTTGTTTAAATTAGGTGGGATATATTTTATCCCACCGCCCCTCAAGGGGTTAAAAGGCCGAAAAATAGCTATTTTACAAAATTCAAACGCTTGCAACTTTGCGAAAAGTAATCGCATCTACAAGCGGTTTTTAGCAATATAGCTCAAAACAAACTGGAGAATAATTATATGCACAAAACGAATTTTCTGTTTTGGGGACCATTTTTGTTCAACTAAAGGTCCACGGTCCCCTTAACCCTTTCAAGGGTGGTGGTTAAACGGTCTAACCACCTAATTTTAATTCCAAAACTGATGAATGTCACCAAGAACATTTTAATAAAATTTTGTTTTTGTAATGAAAATGCAAGATAGCGGGCTTCTATTTTCTAATAAATTCGTTTGAATATTCTGGTGTCAGTCAATTATTTCATCATTTTACAAATAAAATTCTTCTACCCCTGAAAGGATTAAGAACACATACATCGGTTAGTGACTGGGGTTTTAAAGAATTTCATAAATTTAAGAGAATGTTACAGAACGAATCGCCATGGAACTTCCTAAAATTTGGAAAGAGATGCTCTACAGAATAATGAAGCAATAGTATTAAATAATTCACGTTCTCAAATATCCATTTTAATATTGCAGTTAATTTCATTATGCTTGAGTTCACGTGATTTTGTTTACCTATTTTAAATTAAAATAATTTTTGCGAAAATATTTGTATCATATTTATTGTCGAGAATGTTGGCGTCGGAGCAATGAAACATATTGTCTAATCCTTCTATATATAAAAACAGTAACACTTTAGAAATGGACCAATGAAATCCTACGTAGATACCGCGAAACGAATCGGTCAGAGCTTTCTGACGTTATAAGGGGTGTTACCAAGGGGGGCGGGACCCGTCTCTGTCACCCAACGTCGCCAACTTTGTCGCCAACATGGCGATATATTGCCAAATTTGGCGACCAAAATTAGTCGTCAAAAGTGACGCTAACGGCGCTATTTCCTGTATTTCGCCAAATTTCCATAGACTCCCATTGGAATAGAATAGGGTTTACTTGCTTGCAGAAAATCAACAAATTGAGATATTCCGACGCAACAAAAACTATTATTATCTTACGAATAGAGCTTAATTGAACTATTTACATTATTTTTCAGCACAGACAATAATTCGGGGTTAGCTAGAAAATAGGGATTGCTTCGCGACACCGAATGGAATCGCGAAGCGATTACGCGAGGGGTTGGTGAGCGTAGCGAGCAGGGGGGGCGGAGACCCCCTAGTATGAATAAATAAAGGTAAATTTTTTGCCTTGTTAAAAGTATTTTATCCCTTTAAGTACATATTAATTAATTTGATGTATTCAAGTGATTTTCACATCGTTTTACAACGATTTAGGCTAGTTCATTGGGTTTTTGTAGTATAAATCATACTGCTGATAACTGGTATGCTTGTTGGCCACCGTTATTTCGAAAAGTTTGCTTGGACTTATTCAATTAATGAGATATCTCCGATAAAATATGTCACATTTTTCCATTCTAAAATACTGGTAGTCAAAAATCGTAGCATGTGACTTACACTACAAGTGAACATTGAAATAGCCTTTAGAGATTTCTGCACAAGGATTTGGAGAGAATAATTGGCGAGATTTTGTCGATGAGTGATGTGGCATCCATTGATTTTTTTTCGATTTAATGGGCGTGTAGCATTCATACATCGGTTTGTGATTGTGGTTTTAAGTAATTTCATAAATTTTAGAGACTGCTGTAAAACGTATTCAATGCACCCAGCGATTTTTTTTCGGTGGTTTTAAGGAATTCCATACATTTTAGAAACTACTGCACAAGGATTTGGAGAGAAGAATTAATTGACGAGATTTTAACGATCAGTGGCTTCCGGCTAACAAATTTTATGCCAGCAAACATCAGTGATTTTTACCATAGAATTTGTACTTTTATAAAAAAAAAAAAAAAAAAAAAAAAAAAAAAAGAAAGAAAGAAAAAAAATAACTAGTAATGCACACCCTCTAACAATGGTCAAACATATCAAAAACGAAAGTGTTTTGTATAATCTTTTAGAAGATGAAACAAAAAAAAAATATTTTTTATAATGTTTTTTAAATTGATGTTTAATTTTTTTATGCTTTTAAAATTTCAAACTTTAATAAGAACTTTATTTTTTATTACTGAAAGAATAGTTTTGTTTCAATTGTAGATCATTTTAATTGCAGATTATGTATTTTTATTAATATTACCTATATAACATATTAAAAATAGAACGCTTTTATGTCTAAATTACGTGCGTAGTAACTTGTAAGTCGTGCATAAATTTTGAAGGAAATAAACATCTATTTATCAGTTAAAATTAATAAATATATTTATTTAATTTCTTACAACTAAAGTTCAAAAGAATAGGGTTGTTTTAAACTGTGTTTATAGTGTTTAGCGTTGCAAGATATTTATGACAGAAAACTTTAAAATTTCTTACAAGCTTTAAATTCCATACGAATTTTAAAAAATACTTAACAGCCCTTAATTTTCTTACGTTGCGTGTTAGTCTATAAGTAGTGCATCAGTTTTTGGGGGAAATTATGTATATGTATATATATATGTATGTATATATGTATGTATGTATATATATATATATATATATATATATATGTATGTGTACATATATACGTATATACATATATATATATATATGTATGTGTATATATATATATATGTATATGTGTGTATGTATATATATATACAGTATATATATAAATAGTTTGACAAACAATTTCGTCAAGGATAAAGACTACCGCGATGCTTTACTTTTGGCGATTAAAAACATCGCCAAATAATTGTAGGCTTTATAAGGAGCTCTGTCTGGATGCGTCGTTCTTTTCGAATTGGGTTGCTGCTTTGTATGGCCTGTTTCAAGCTTTCTTTGGTCAGTTTGGTTTCGACAGACATGGGGGAAGTTTCATGAGTAATTACTGGTATAACCCAGAATGCCAGTCTTTAGCCTTGCAGTCTGTCTCCATTGGAATTTTTTTTTTGTTCATGGTTTTGTTAGTAAGATTTTTCCATGGTTATTTTGTTAATTTTCTCTGTTGTTCGGGAGTTTTGGGATTAGATGTATAGTATGTGTTTTTGGTATTATATATATACATATATATATGTGTGTGTGTGATGATATAACAGTAGAGGTTGGCGACAATCATGTTTCTCTGGGCTTCCATTTTAATTTGCACAGGCGTGTTGGCCGGTTGGTTAATAAAGACGAAAATAGATGAAAATAAATAAGGGAGAAACAGTTAACTGAGCTAATTTCCAATTTTATTTAACATGTTCAAGACCAGTTTTTTGTAGGGAAATGTTCATTTCACTCGAAGCAAAACAAATTATTTACTTCAAGTTGGTAATTGAAATTTGTGAAGAAAAAAGGAACTTCACTTCCACTTTCGAAGTGTTACAAAACCTTCCATCTTTCCATACATTTATTCTTTCTAAATTCTACACTACATCTTTTTACATACGTTGATACCCGTATCTCCCTGGCTTCTGCACACACTCCGCACACTCTTCTGTCCACTGTTCTGCACGCCTATCTGGCTGCCGCGATCAGTATTATACTTTATTGGCGCAAAGTTACAATAAGATCAGCTGATTCTTCTTTCCCAATCATAATCACTTTTTAGACGCGTTTTTAGTATTTCATGTTGGATTAATTTGGAAGTGATTAAGTTTCCGGGCGCGAAACATTGTTCTACAACTTTCGAAAAGCTCTGAACCCAGACGCAGTATGTGTAAACAAACTTTAGTTTCTGCCGACGAGATTGTATCTGAAAATAGCTTTTCTACCCATTAGGCGATTTTTAATAAAAATAAAAATGAATTTATTTCAGTTTAAGTTTTAAAGCATTGAAATATCTTTGAAGACACATGGAAATTTTTAAATAGAAGAATGATTTTAAATAAATAGATTTTTCAGACGGTATAAATTATAAGTTATAATATTTTAACAATTAAATAAAGATGTTAGAGGGTTTTAATATGCCGGGATTTAACAGTGAATTTTAATAGGAATTTAAATAATAAAAGGTTTTTTTTTTAAGAAATATAATTAGATAGCGGCATTTTTCAGTTTTACGCAATTTGGAATAAATATTATTAGATAGATTAGGGTCTTATGGATATTAATAGACTAAGGTTTTAACTTAATAAGTAGTTATAATAAATTGAATATTACTAAAAAGTGAAATTTATATAGAATAATTTTAACTTTGGCGATAAAAAATTAAATTTTGTAATATATACAGGGTGTTCCGTTAAAGGGGTTCAATATTAATAGGGGTAATAGAGGAGATCACATGGAGCATAAATCAGTATATAAAGCCTGGTCGGATCTCAATAGTTTTCAAGTTACAGCAAATAGAATGAAAATTCGGAAAATTGTAAAAGAACACTCATTGCAAAACTATCGATAATGCTACATAAAAACGAAGCACATATTTAGAAAGAACAGAAAAAAATCTACAAAATGACATCAATTGTATTAAAATAGCAATATTTATTGACGAGTTACAAGCCCTGAAACAGTGAAAAAAGTACGAAATCCAATATACATCAAAATGGTTAATCGTTAATTCCAAAAAGACAACTCTAGCTACAACAAGGAAAATGTAGTAAAATTTGGTCTATTCCGAAAACTTTCGAAAAAGCTTACAATGAACCATATCGGTTTAATTGTGTGAGAGAAATTAATCAGTTTCTTAGTTACAACTCCGCTTTCTTTGACACTAGCAAAGGTTAAACTCCGCCCATCACGATTGGAAACACCGCCTTTTTAATTACTCTCAACTATACATTTTCGATCATGCTTCTTCTGAGATGCAACATTTTTAATTATTCAAGAGTTGAATGAACCAAAATAACTTTACAATAATAGTCTACATTTTAAAGTGGTCTTTTATTGATATAAAGCTTAAGTTAAATTCTTTAAAATTAAACTGGTGGTGAAAATTCGGAAATAATTAAAAATATTGCGATTTGTAACTATGCAAGAAGTTTCAATACATGTTTTACATGGACAATTATTGTATGTATATGTGCATCATAATTTATGATAGGAAATAATAATAACAAATAGCATAATAATTTTATTAATTATAAATTTAAAAAAGACACTAAATTTTAAATTAATTCATACAAACTTTGTAATTTACAATTTGAGTACACCACAGTCTGTGACTTACAAAATACTGTGCCAAAAAGTGTTGAAAATAAAAGAAAAAATGACAAATAAAGAATTACATTCCACGTACTTTATGACATATGTGAAGCATAGTCTTCTGGCCTGCGCTGCACAGTTCAATGTCGGAAGGCAGACGAACGGACATTATTATAATAGGTGTTCGAGGTTGCGCCCATTAACAGAATCGCAAGGCCGACAGCGACGTCGTAAAGATTGGCGAACACGCCGAAAACCTCCGACGGAGTTGGGAATGTCTCCTGCAGCGACAACGATTCGCGCTAGTAAATCCTCCGGTGTATCCGCAGGCGTTTCATACACCAGCGATTTAAGGTGTCCCCAAACAAAAAAGTCTAACGTATTGAGGTCTGGAGAGCGTGCAGGCCAAGCAACAGGTCTACTGCGTCCAATCCATTTCCCAGGATATGTTGAATTGAGGTGATTGTGAATACCTATGAAAAAATGTGCCGGTGCGCCATCGTGCATAAACCACATATTGTGGCGCAATGTTGCTGGCACATTTTGCAGTAACTGCGGTAAGATATCCCGTAGGAAAACCAAGTACGTACTGCCATTGAGTACATCTGGGAGTAAATATGGTCCTATGAGATAATCGCCGAGGACACCTGCCTATATGTTCACACTGAACTTTTGTTGTGCGTTCGACGGGAAAACAGTGTGCGGATTTGTATATGACCATGTGTGCATATTGTGCGTGTTTACCACGCCCTCTCTTGTAAATGTTGATTCATCAGTAAATAAAATATTTTCCAGAAATTGTGGATTATTTTCTGTTACATTAAGCAACCAGCGTACGAATTCTGTCCGCTGAGCACAATCTGTTACTGATAACAGTTGTACCCGCTGAAAATGAAAGGGGTGCATGTTTTCTGCACGCAGAACACGCCACACACTTTGGTGAGAAACACCGACTTCAGACGCAGCAGCTCGTGTACTCGTGGAGGGGTTATCTTTAAAAATATTCAGTACATCTTCTTCCATTGCAGGCGTTCGTACATGTCGAGGTTTCCCTGCATCAATGCTTGCTGTATTAAACGATCCAGTCTCCCGTAATCGTCTATCGATTTTTATGAAGAGTTTCGAACTTGGGCAACGTCTCCTTGGAAATTGCTCACGGTACATGCGCTGTGCTAGACATGCATTTCCATGAGCTTGCCCGTACATCAGATGCATGTCCGCATATTCTTCGTTAGAGTATTCCGGCATAATTATTATACATCAACTTACTACAATCCCACTTACAACAGCCTCCCTTTAACATAACGCCCACTGATGACTGCTGTTTTATTACACTTTTCTTCCTATACACATAGAAAATTTGCATAAAAAGTACTTCTTCTTCATCATCCTGAAAGTTCATGGAGGAAACGCAGCAGTCACGGAGTTTGCTTTAAGACAAGGCGAGAGCTGCACAATATGTCATTCACTTGACCAGACTGAATAATGAAAGTGTATTGATAGAGGTTGATCAGAAATGTATAATTGAAAGATATTAAAACGGGGTGTTTACAATCGTCATGGGCGGAGTTTCGCCCTTTCCGAGCGTGCAACAGTACAGATTTGTAACTAGGGAACTGCTTGATTTCTCCCATACAATTAAACTGATATGGTTTATTGTCAGCTTCTTCGAAAGCTTTCGGAATGGACCAAATTTTATAACATTTTCCTTGATGTAGGTAGAGTTGCATTTTTGGAATTAACGATTAACTATTTTGCTAAATATTTGATTTTGTATTTTTTCACTGTTTCAGAGCTTGTAACTCGCCATTAATTCTCAATATTCTATAACAACTTATGTCATTTCGTAGGATTTTTTCTGCTCTTTCTAAATATGTGCTTCGTTTTTATGTAGCATTATCGATAGTTTAGCAATGAGGGTTTTTTTACAAATTTCCGATTTTTCATTCTATTTGCTGTAACTTGAAAATTATTGAGATCCGGCCAGGCATTATATACTGATTTATGCTCCGTGTGATCTCCTCTATTACCCCTATTAATATTGGACCCCTTTAACGGAACACCCTGTATATATATATATATATATATGTTATTAAAAAGCACATTTTAATTCACTGGTGTTCTTTAAGCACTTTTATAGAGCACTTTTATAGAGCACTTTAAGTGAACTCATGTTGGGCAGACGCTTCATTTTTTTTAGCTTTGTAAAAATTAAAATAATTAAAATGATGAATTATAGTGATTTGCGTTCATTTGTTTAGCGACATCTTTATAAATTTAATTTGGTTTAATAAACTACAGAGATATATTTTTAAAAATCTGATTTTTGTGTGTGTGTGTGTGTGTGTGTGTTTGATGAGTTTTAAAATCACGATTTTATTTTATCATCTTTTCTATTGTGTCGTACCTAAACCTATTCTAGGCTGACACAAACACATGGGGGATAAAAATCTCCCCAGAGAAAAATAAAAACAAAAATCGTATAATATTTCATGAATTTCAACCTAAAATCTAAAAGAGGGTGGGGTGGGGTGAGTAAATATTGCTGCTGTGATAAAGAAGTATAATAACAGAGATTATACTCAACGACAATTTAAGATTTATTTAATAAAGTAGTTAAGATATTAAATGGATAATAGTTATTTAACAAAGCTTCGATCTTTTCTTAAGTTGATTACAATTTGAAAAACTCTAAAGATAATTTAATTTTTTAATTCAAACTGCTGAATATATTTCTTACTCCGGAGTAACAAAGTAAACATGTACCTCAATTTAAAAGATATCACATGTTATAGTCCTCTTTGGTAAACCGTCAAATTCTGCAACATCTCCTGGTAGTTTCTCGATAGCTTTCCGTAATTGGATATCCGCAAAGACCCTTCCACTAGTGAAATGAACCCTATTAAGTCTGCCATCAACTCTTCTTCCATTATTCCAGCTAACTTTAAGAAGTCTCTTGTTCCATCTATTGCGCATTGTGCCAGGTTTTATGCTTTACCTAAGGTCCATAAACCTGACATTCCTTTTAGACCTATTGTCTCTAGTATTAGTACAGCTTCTTATAAGATTGCCAAACATTTAGTTTCTGTTTTTTTTCCACTTTTGAGCAGTAACTGTTTCACTGTTAAGAATTCTTTTGATTTTGTTAAAAAACTTCATAATTTTAAGCCGCAGGGCCACATGATGGTTTCTTTTGAGGTTAATTCATTATTTACTAACGTTCCGGTTGAGGAGGCTTTAGATTGCCTCAAGAAAAGGTTTTGTGAATTCCATTTCTCTTATTTTGAAATAGAGGAGCTTATCCTTCTCACTCGCGCTTGCTTGTCGCAAAATAATTTTGTTTTTAATGGTAATTTCTTCCGTATCATTGACGTTTTGGCTATGGGTAATCCTCTTACTAGACCTATTGTCTCTAGTATTGGTACAGCTTCTTATAAGATTGCCAAACATTCAGTTTCTGTTTTTTCCCCACTTTTGAGCAATATAATGAGCAGCAATTTCTTCCGTATCATTGACGTTTTGGCTATGGGTAATCCTCTTAGTCCAATTTTATGCGATATTTATATGCACTATTTTGAGGTCAAACTTTTTGGAATTTTAAAATTTCCGTTCTATGTTCGTTATGTTGATGATGTTTATGTCCGGGTTAAAATGAATTCGGATATTAATCCTATTCTCTCATATGTCACGAATTCCATTGATCCCTGCATTTAATTTACCTCTAAAATTGAGACAAATAACTATCTTTCTTTCCTGGATGTCCTTGTTAATCGTTTTGAAAATGGCTTTCCAACTACCGTCTTTCGTAAACCTTTTGCTGTCAGTCTTCCACCTCGCTGATATTCTTCTCATCCTCCTAACCAGAAATTCGCTGCTTTTAATACTTTTGTTTTTCGGGCTATCAATATTTGTTCAACTCCTCAGTTACTCAGTGCTGAACTTAATTACCTCAAAGCTATTGCTGTTGATCGTGGTTATTCCTCTAATATTATTGATTCTATTTATAAGAAATTGACGAAATCCGTCCATTCTGAAAGGCATTCTAATTCCAACTCTAATACTTCAGTTGTGTTACCATTTTTCCTAAAATCAGTCAGCAAGTTGCTAAAATCTTAAGAAGGGTCGATTTTAATATTATTTTTTCTCCTGTTAATAAAATCACTTTTTCAAATCTCAAACACCCCGTTGATCGCCTAGATAACTGGGGTATTTACCAAATCTCTTGCCAGTGTAGCCTTTCTTATACTGGGTAGACTAAACGTGCTCTTAGATTTCGTTTAAAAGAGCATGAAGGTTATGTTAAAAATCAGGAGCTGAAACGTTCTATTGCTCAACATTCTTGGTCTTCTCAACATAGGTTCGATTTTTCCTCAGCCATCATTATCCAAAAATGTTCTTCTAACCTTGATCTTGATTTTTGGGAAGCTTACCACATCATTAAAAATTCTCGCTCTTTAGTCACTGACTTATCTTGTACTCCTGATTTTCCAAGTATTTGGAAAGCATTAATTTAATTCCCCCTTTTTGGTTTCTTTTTCTCTCCTTCTCCGGTAGATGTCGCTACTTGTCCACTCAATCGTTTCCACTGCTTCTCTCTCATTGGTTGTTTTTTGGCGCCTTCGCTACCCGCATAGGGTATATAAGCCAGCGCGCCTCTGTCTATCATTTTGCACAGCCTTGCTTTTTCTAGCACGCTTTTTCTTTTTCCCTATATTGCACTGAAGAAGAATCTCGCTAGTAGATTCAAAACAGCTGTTTGATGCTTTTCATGTATTATTTGTGCATTTTTAAAGGTTGTTTTTTCTGCTTTTTAATAAAGAAAGAGATATTCAAATGGTAAAAAAACACTATTTAACCCCTTCGGGACGGGAGCCTTTTACGTAATTTTTAATCTTTTGTCACCGTTTTTTAAAAACAGAAATTTGTGTCTTCTTGAATCGAGAAAATGCGCCGATTAAATAAAGCAAATTTTGCAGTAAAATTTTACTGGTGAGTAAAAACAAAGATTCTGAACGCTTCGTGCGGCACGTATACGTGCCGCTCGTCCCCAAGGGGTTAAATAAAACAGCCTAAAAGTTAACATAACCTTTTTTCTCCTTCTTATTTAATTTGGCATGCTTCTTCAACTTCATTAAAGGATTCAAATCAACGGCCCTTGAAAAAGTGTTGCATTGATCGAAAGAGGCCATAATCGAATTCCTGTACTCCTATTATAGATATACCACTGGTACTCATATATACGATACAAATTCTGGTAAGTATTAGATTAAAAATATCCCAGAACTTTTTGCTCAACCTAATATAATATTTGCCGAGGCATCAAAGCTTTAATTTGTCTTTCTGAGTATAATGAAGATGTATTTCTGTTTAAAAAAAAATTGTTCCTTAAAGAGACTTCGGAATGGTATCACAAGATACACATTTCCTCCAAAGAAAAGGTTTTGTGAATGTTTTGTATACTTGTCATCCAATTCTGTATAAAGTGTATAAGATAATTCTAATTTAAATACAAACAATCTTTTTACAAGTATTTATGAACACAGAAGTGCTCTAGAGCTAGTACTGTAATGTGATACCGTACTTCCGTATACAGTACAGCCCCGATTATCCGCGGAATTGGGTGGCAAGGGCACCGCGGATAATAAAATTTGCGGATAACACTAAAAAGACTGAAAATGGGGGTGCAAACACGAAAAAAAAAAGAAAATTCAACAGTGTGTTCTTTTAGTGTACAAAAAACATAATAAAACGTTTAAAATACATACATATGCACAGTACATCAGAAACAATTGCTCTACGTCTAAATCACTAAAATAAAGAACAGTAAATAAGAAACAATGCCATACATACTATACAAAAAGAGTAGAGTTACACCTTTAAAAAATATATCAGTCACTTGCTTTTGCTTTTTGCTTTGGAAACACCTTTTCTTTATTCTAAATTATAAACTATTGTTTTTCTTTTAGTATGGAATAATTTTTATTTGGAAAATGAATTTATTCTTGATGTGCTCTCCCGGAATTTATCATAATAGTATTATATTACTGTTAAACATTTTAATTGCTGTGTTTACGTTTGGTTAATAAAATCAAGAAAAGACATAAAGACTTTATATCTGATATTTCAAACATGGCAACCAAATCTAGAAATATCCTTCTATTACTTTCGAATGCATGAATTTTTCTGTTTATATTTATTAGTAAGGCTTATTGTATTTTCCTTGCTATTGGCTTGAATTTAAAAAAAAATAATAATTTCGCTTCGCGGATAAACCGCACCGCGGATCATCTGCTCGCGGATAATCGAGGCTTTAGTGTACTTCTGAAGATTTTTTCTGAAGGCGGTACTTTCAAGTCATCGCTTTCAATCACTCCCACTCCCGACTCTCCGTAGTTTATATGTAATAAATGTAAAGAGAATTAGTTGATACGACAATTGTATACAAGTGCCAATGTGATAAATAGTAGATTAGCATTGATAATTTTAGGTATTTGTTCAAACAGATACAATTCAGGAGAAAAACCGAAGAAATAACTAGGATCATTTTGTCTAGAACAGAAATCAGAACAATAAAGGAAATTTCAAAATAAATACCGCAGTTTCCATTATAAAATAAATTTCTAAAAAATGATGACAGAGATAAAAATAGGGCACTTACAGCAACTCATGGATTGTTTTTGTCAATGTTCTAAAAAAACTAGCTTTTTTGTTAGCATTTACACCATCATTTTTATTTATACACATACAGGTATAATGATACAAGATGAGTAGGGTAGTTGGGTTTTAAACCCCTTAATTCTCGTGCCCGTTATTGTTACGGCCGGTGTAGGGTACTTTTTAATTCAGATTGTTCTATTCCGGCCAGTTTATTAACCCCTTGGGGACGAGCGACACGTATACGTGCCGCATAAAGCGCTCATTATCCTTGTTTTTTCTCACCAGTAAAATTTTACTGTAAAATTTCCCTTATTTAATCAGCGCATTTTCTCGATTCACGAAGACACAAATTTCTCGTTTTAAAAAACGGTGATAAAAGATTAAAAATTTCGTAAAAGGCTCCCGTCGCGAAGGGGTTAACCCCTTAACCTACGATTTACGTCTAACAGCTCCACGGTTTGGCAATTCCATAGCTACCACTAAAATTTAATAGAGATTTTCGCCTTGTTTAATCATGGAATTTCGACGTTTAAATTAAGTTGTATTTACTGTGAAATTTTAGTGGTAAGAAAATTTACATTTGGCTCGATCATCGTACGCGGTCTACGCCCGTCATTGTAGGTTAAGGGGTTAAAATAGTGTGATTGGCCTTAATCTCATAAGGTGAATATGTCTACTTTAAAAAAGTGGTGGTAATCTAACAATCTGAATTTAATAAAAAAAAAAAGTAGCCTACACTTATCGGGCGCGAGATCTTAGGGTTTAAGCGCCCAGGAAACTGAAATTATTGCGCTTCGTCCTTACAGACTATTGCAGTTTCTCATATTATAATTTTAATGCAACTATGTTTTGGAGATCCTAAAAACTCCTAAAACGCTCAGGATAATTTATGAGCACAGCCCTTAATTACCCTTCGCCACTTTTTTAAGATAATGAAGATCATTAATAGTAGATCATATAATTTTAATAAAAGTACAGTCATTCAGGGTAACTTTGAACCATGGGGTGTAATTTTGCACCACTTCCTATTTTTTAATATTTTTTACCCAATAGACTAAATAAACTCCAGAACTGTGCTCTGTTGGCAAGGTTCTAAACTGGGATTGCTACCCTTTATTTTAGAAAATAAATTAGCAACATTATGCGCAATTAATTGCATCATCTAACTATTTTTGTGAAGTACTGTTTTCAAGTTAATTTTGAATGCTGTTTTGAAGTTGTTGTAATGCAATTGAACTTTCATTGTAAGTAACAATATACTGATTTATGAGACTTATTATTATCTAAATGTTGTACATGTGTTAATATTTTGTGATTATTTATTTATTAATAGTTAATAAAATGTAAAATAAGAAGGCACTACCATTTTACCACAATTTCAGCGTAACTTTGACCTGGCTCAAAGTTATACTGATGTTTATAATTTACTGATTATAGGTGCTACTGTCAAAAATTACCCTTATTTGCAAGTATATTTTAAATAAATGCCGAAAGTTTGCATCAGATATAACATGTAAATATTTTCACAAATATGTGTAAATACATAAAATTCATTTAAGTGCATTTTTAGGGGCGGAGCTACTCGAATTTAACATTTCATACATTCGACATTTTTTATTCTTGTTTGAATAATACTAGTACTAGTATGCATCACTGTAACTATGGATATATTATTGAGTTAAAACATTGAAAATTGTTTTTCGCTGCATTTTTATGTTTTATATAAACAATAAACAGTCTTTTTTTTTATTTCTAAATATTCATGGTTCTCTTCTTCAACTTTTCTTATGCATAATATTTGTTGTAGTATCATAAATTATACATATCTTGTGATGTTGGTAAATGTAAATTCGGAGTCTTTACATATCTGAAAACATTTTTGGGGGTTTAAAGTTGTCCTAACTATAATTCCTTTTTTTATAATGAATTATTTTAGATAATTTTATCATATGATGCAAAGTTACCCTAAATGGCTGGGCAACTTTCAATCAAGTTAAAAATTCCTTTTTTATTGCCTTTATCCTTATTATTCCTTAATATTTGATAGTCAAACAATAATTTAGGATCATTTCTTCTCTTTTATGCCCCTAGTTGCAACAATATTCTTAAAATAAGAGTGTGGCATATGAAAATAGAGAAAATGCGGATCAAAGTTACCCTGAATGACTGTATAACTTCTTCCTGAAAATTTATGATTTAAACTGAAGGTTGTTAGCTTTACAGTCACTAAAATGTAATCATTAATTTCATTATTTTGTTTTTATTATAATTAAAAATTATCCCATTTATACAAAAAGGGACAAATATTCATATTACATTCTTTGGAACTTAGAAGCTGAATGGGAATCCCTAAAATCTCCCCAATACACAAATCCCTTACATTTTAGAATCTCTCAAAAATTCTAGTTTTTGATTTCTAGTTTATTATTGTCACCTAATAAGATTGCTGTAGTTTCGGTATGTACTGAAACTAAAGTTTTGAATGTTCTGAGATTAATTTTCCGCTTCCAAGAATTTTGTTAAAAATATTGAAAATTTTTGTTAATTTTGAAAATTTAAAAAATCAAAAAACCCGACTGCGTAAAAAGCGAACTAATTAATTATTTCTCATTAATGTGAAACATTTTTTTAATTCCTACTATTAGCTCACACTCTCGCTATATATATCTTGTTCAAATTTTCAATCGCTTATAAAATACTTATTATTCATCCAATCAAGCTCAAATAAATTTTTTTAAACTTGTAGTGGAAGACACTTGTTGTTAATACAGTTTTTTTTCAAATATTAATTCACTAATTAAATTAAATAAATAATTTTCTATAATCGAGAGAGTCCCCTTCTTGATCAAGGTATTTTAAGACAGAGAGAGCCCTCTTCTTGATCAAGGCATTTTAAGCACCATTCAAAAGGAAAGAAGAATGGGAGAAAAAATTCTCTTATTGACCTAAATAGGAATTGACTTAAAAAATATATGTTTTTTATATTACTTGTTTATATTACTTACCTATTTTTTTATTTACTTGTATTGATGGCTTTTAAGTTATGTTTAACTGTTAGTTCCTATCTATAAACACTGTTTTGACGAGGTCTATAGATGTCTATGATGGTTAGAGTTGCAGTAAAGCTAGAGATCCACAACACATACACAACTTTCAGGATGTTTAATATTTTAACGGATCGTCTGACTGTAAAACAGTCAATGAAACATCGTTTTCATTTTAAAAGACCTATCCAATGATATGCCACTCAATAGGGTGCGTAATTTTTTTTTTCGTCTCTACCGCCATTTTGTATTTTACGGCAGCCCTTTTGAATTTTTAAAAACAAAACCTAGCCTATAACCATCGGGCCGTTAAGACGAATTGATAGATACCTCATTCATTAAAATCCATCCTGCCGTTGGGATGTTTCGAGGGTATAAAGAAATCCACATACACAGATACGCGTGAAACACATAACCTTTCTTTTCAGTCGGGTAAAAAGTGAAAAATGGTTCAGCTTTTCAGCAATAATAGGTACTGCAATTTTAAACTTAGTTAAAATATACCAGATGCTAAAACACAGAGAAGGGATTGTGTTTTGAGATTTTTTTATAACCACTATTTCATCCTTTAATAATATTCGCCTTATAAATTCTGAGGTTAAATAAAGCGAAGATTGCTTCTTAGACATAGTGATTATAAAATTACCCTGAAAATCAGTACCAGCAACGTCGGTTATATTTCGCGAATATTTGCATTCACCGCCAACAGAATTGCTGATTTCGAGGAATTCTGAATTCTGAATATTTTCCAGATTTTTGAAATAGTAATTTTCATTTTATATTATCTACGAAAGTCTGCCATTAAACAAAACGCAATGTATAGTTAAAAAGCTCTGATATGTTTTTAATAAAAAAAAATATGCTTAATTCTCAACAGTGCTAGCTACACGAACCGAACGAGCTGTTTTGGCAATATGTTGGATTTACATTGGAATTTTTTTTAATTAAAAGTCAATGCTGCATAAATATTGCTATGCATTGTAATTATCTCCAACAAAACGTCATTATTGTAAAGATATTTACATTAAGTTGAAAATATTAATAGTGAAATTGCAAAATAGTGGTTGGTATTTTTCCGAAAACATGTGAACTTCCCACCGTTGGAGCATGCAAATATTACCTGAAATAATCAAGACATATACAGTACACAATATTGGCGAAATACATTTTTGCACCGAGAAATACATATTTTACGAGTTATTTCACAAGGGTCGGTTCACAGAAATTTTTTGCACCGATGAATATATCTTTTACCAGTTTTCTCAAAAGATTGGGTCAGAGTTCGGTTAACATTGCTGATCCTATTATTACTTCAATATGAAATCAATTTTCATGTTTTCCTTTCTTTGAAATGCCACAGTACAACAAATAAATGGAATATTGTATTGTTACAATTGATTGAATGTAAGCCTTGCTTTTGTAATTTTTGTTTTATCTATTGCAAACAAATAAAATACGTAAATTTTATTAAGTGTAAATTTTTCACATTAGAAAAAACATTAATATAATGGGTAATAAATAGAAAGGCAATACCTAATATTCCTAATACAAAATTACCCATCTGTTCTGACACTGAATTCAACCAAACAGTTTCAAACTTTCACATTCATGATATTGTTTGGATTCGGATAGTATCATTACTATATGGAATTAATAACAAAGCTAATTGTTAAGACAAAATAATACTCATCGCGGAAACGTTTTCTTTTAACAGAACGCAAAATCCCAAGCGGGTGAAATAATTCTTTGCTACTATGAAAGAGTGATCACCTTAATAAAAATTTCAGAAAATTCAAAATTTTATAGAAAAAATTATATTAAGAAATTCTTAGTCTCAAATATGAGTTTCTCAGACAACCGATAGCGAGAAGTCTGTGACGTGAGTAATCATCGTAGTTTTAGATGTAGTAGACTTTTTTTTTACATATAAATTATTTAAGATATATATAGGACTTTTTTTCTGGTGTGGGTTTTTGTTTTTGCAAGACGTTTAAAAAGATGCGATACGCTTACAAAGTATCGTTCAAAATCTTTCTCACGGAATATTGAAACATATATTTTTATTATTAAGAAAATAAATAATGTGATACAGTTTTCATGCCAAGGAATTCACTCCATATTGAGACAATATGCGTACTTTTTCTCCTAGTATTCATATGCTGAAATTTGATACAAACTTGTGCACAAATTTGCATGAATCTATTTATATAAAATCCAAGTCTCTGTGTGTCCCTCACGATTCCGGTAGGACCACCTCATTGAAATGAGTAATTGTTGAAAAATACTAATGCAGGGTTACCACAGTAGCGCCAAATGTTGGCCAACTTGGCAATAGCTGGCTGATTTGGTGAAATTCCCATTTATAACTATTAATCTTTCATAAAGGAGGTCACCAAAATTTAATTTAAACTCCGCTCTTTTAAGATATTTTTTCAAAATCTATGGGTGAGAATTTAAAGTACATCTTTACATCTTCCTCCCGATGCTACTAATAAAATAACCGCCAATAGAGTACGCTGTACTGTATGAGCTCCTAACTGCGCGATTTTAATGTGCTTTAGGTACTTTTCCAGTATAAGTGCCTTGGCGAAAAAAGAAATTTGGCAACATTTTCCCGGAACCTATCCACTGTTTCATTTTATATACACATGCATTTTTTTTCGATATTTATATGATTTATTTATATGATTAAAAAAGCCGTTTCTCTAATTTTATACAGAAACAGATGTAATTTGTACATAAAAACATAAATAATATACATATAAAATAAACATATAAAAAAAACACTCATCAAGTTTGTTTTCATAGCTGTTTATATGATTTGACAACAATTCTCAATATTTTTCCGTTATACGGACACCATGCCAAAATGTATGCGGTACTTTTCCATTATACGGACAGCATTGTCGCCAAGCGCAATAGTTGGCGCAAAATGAAAATAAGGTGAATTGAAACATTTGAAAAATAAAAGAAAAAACATTCTCGATAGTAAAGTGGGCATTTTAAAAATATAACATTTGAAAATTACAGACTTTTACGAACTATTTTATTAAATCACAAATAAATACTTAAAATAAATGAACAAATAACTGTTATACTATAAAGTAATAAAATAAAAAATCACATTAAACTGCTGCCATAAAATTATAAATATCTTTCAGCATTGCAGTAAACATTTCATTTTTTGAATGAAGGCGTAGCCACATAAAATCTATGAGATAGACTCTAAATGATGACGAACAGCTTCCCGATGTCTTTTGTTGCGCCATTTAGCGATGCCCCATAATCTTTCAACATTTGGAGTATGACATCCCGTATTAGGGTCGACAAAATTGTATTTGTGATTTACTGTGAAATGATCATAACCAGCACTTAGCAGTTCATCTGTTTTATATCCTTTCCAACAATCTTTATAAATAATACATGACTTTCATCTACTTCTATATAATTTTATTAGGTCCACCGATTTTTCTATTTGGTCGAGAACATAAAGCATTTGCACAAACTTCTCTCGAATGACTCTTCCATTCCACTGTTGTGTTGTGGTTCATATCAAGTTGCAGCTCACAAAACTCAATCGATGTCAACTCTTTGCACGATAAATATATAAACCTCAAAGCATTAAGAAAAGTCACCCGCGATCCTTTAAACCAAGTTTTTTGTCGAATTTCTACGCTTTCTTCGCATGATCGTAAGCTACAACTCAATTTCGGATTTCCAGAACTCATCCATAATTTCATTTCATGATTTTTTGAACACAATCTTTTATTATGCAGAATTCCAAATTCCTGAAACAGTTTTATCACAACTTTCTCATCATCTGGTAATTGCCAAATGATAAAATCCATCTCAGCATCAGCAGTAAAAGTAAACTAGAACTTTATAAAAAAAAAGCATTTTTAATTCGATTAATAGCAGATTAAAAAGCTTTCCAAGGTTAAAGTTAAACAATAATCATTCACGTGATTCACGTTTCATAAATAACAAATCACAATGTTTCGCATGGTTTACAATAAAAATCTACGATCAAGGTTGAAATAATTGGCGCATTAGCATACATTTTAGCATGCTGTTTGTATAAAGGAAAAGTACCATGTATGCTAATGCGCCAATTATTTCAAAATGCTAAAAGATATTTGTAATTTTATGTCAGCAGTTTAATATGAGTTTTATTTTATTGCTTTATTTTATAACAGTTATTTGTTCAATTATTTTAAGTATATGTTTGTGATTTAATGAAATAGTTCGTAAAAGTCTGGAATTTTCAAATGTTATATTTTTTAAATGCTCACTTTAGTACGACAATATTTTTTCTTTTATTTTTCAAATGCCTTAATTCACGTGACTTTCATTTTGCGCCAACTATTACGCTTGGCGACAATGGTATCCGCATAACGGAAAAGTAACCAAATCTCACTTTCTGATGCCCAAATTACACCAAACTTTTTTTTAAAAATGCCAAAGCCCCTACAGTGGAAAAGTATCAAACTGTCTATTATTTTGCGCTATCTGTGTTATAGTTTATACTATATGCAAGGTGAGTGGAGCGAAGAGTTTAAACATTAAATATTAAAGTTTCGGCACAGATGTCATATACACAACGGGTACTTAACTGTCATCAAAGTGTCGTTATTTTGCTTGATATGGTAACCCGGATGTTGTTGTTTATGCCGTTGATGTTTTCGCCAAATTGGCGTCGGAAAAAATCGCTCCAATATGGAGTATATATGACAACTGTGCCAAAGTTTCTATAAAGCAGTATAAGACTAAAAATTAAGAATAAAATAAATGCAAAATAAGACTAAAGAAGAAAGAAAAATCATGCGTTAAGCATAGAATATCAAACCCTTTCCAACACATCCTGAATGCTTTAACAAAACTTCGTTATTTAGGGAAATAAGGTAAATAAGATAACTAAGTAAACATTTTAGAAAACGCATAATTTTTTTTTAAAAATGATTTCAGCAGTTACCGCCCATAGTAATAGTACCGTTATTACATGCCACTATTTAGCTAAAATTTAATTTAAGCTACTCTTAAAGCTACTGAAATCATATTTCCAGATATTATCATCCATAGACGGTTATGTATCCAATTCTTTGCGTGACCCTGTATATCATTTTATCTATATTCTACAAACATTTCTTAGTAATCTAAATGCAGTTCAGCGTAAAACTGCATAACTCCTTTAAAAACCACCTTTAAGCAATTTATTCTCATACTCAGGAACCCTTACGAATTTTTTGTGTAGCCCTGCATATGAACTGTAGCATTTATACACACGGTATAGTATGCATAAATGTAGTGAAACATAAAAGCGCATATCATAATTAAAAATGCATTTCTAGCAATCATTACTTATGTACGTACAATACTTCGGAGAAAAGTTTCTTGGCGAGAAAGAAGTTTGCCAACGTATTTTCTGACAACCTATTTACTGCTTCATACTCACAAGCAATTTTTTGCATATGTATACAATTTATTTAATGTAAAAAAAACTATTTATCCATTTTTATAAAGAAACAGAAGTATTTTTTGCACAGATGTCATATACGCATCGGGGTTGGCGTGATTTTTCTCTGACGCCAATTCGACAGAAATCTCGCTTTCGAATACCAGTTACTTATATATTTTTAAATTATTTGCTATCATTTTGAAAAGGAAATAACTATAAATAAATAAAAGTTTTAATAATAACTATAGAACAAAACAGTTTATATAATTTAAAAACAGAAAATAAAAGTAAATAAACAATGGCACAGATGTCATATTCGCCCCATATTGGCGCGATTTTTTTCTGACGCCAATGTCATACACGCAATGTATACTTAACCGGCGCCAAAGTGTCGTTATTTTGCTTGATATGGTAACCCGGATGTTGTTGCTTATGCTCTTGGTGTTTTCGCCAAATCGGCGTCGGAAAAAAATCGCTCCAATATGGGGCGAATATGACATCTGTGCCTAAACAATTTATTAATAAATAAAAAAACAATAGCCGGCAAAAGAACACCATTTTAGCAACATAGGTATCCCGGTTCATATCTGAAATCTGTGCCGTAATTTGTATATAAGAAAATATTATATATATTTAGAAACAATTTTTTTATGTATACAATTGCATATATAAACAAAAATAAAAGTTCATTAGATTTGTTTTCATAGCTGTATATTTTGGCAACATATCTCACTTTCTGATGCCAGAATTACGCCAAGCTTTTTTTTTTTAAAATGTGCTATAATGGAAAAGTACCTAAATAAATAATTAACAGAAATAACCAATTATACAAACTAAAACATTTTATTTCGAGATTAAAGCATTGTTTTTAATTTCGATTAAAAATACATATGTCTTTATATAACTTTAATTGAAATTGGGTTCACGGCTTAATATCTCATTCCATAAACTTAACAAACACAAGTGATTCATTCATCGTGAACCGTAAAAAATATTAAATCATTGAGGTAATCATTCACAAAGTAAGTTCTCCAACAATCAATGGACAATATTCTAATGACGTCATAGTATGTAAAATGGTGGTGGTATCATTTGTTTATGGTTTGAAATCACAAAGATTTAATTTTGCTATGTCTCTTAGTTACATTATTTTATTGTCGTATATATGAGATCAGAACAAAAGCATATTTTTTCATTATTTAATTATTAAAGACGAAAAAAAAATATAAATGTGCATGATTTGAAAAATTTAAATAATTTTCTTTCTTAATACTAAAAAATAACATCGGGAAGTAACAGCGAGTTTAAGTTAAATAAGTTTAGCTGTTTAATTCTGTTGTAATATTCAAAATAACTGTATTTATTAGATTTCCGTAAACAACATCAGGGCCCGATTAAACTTTGAAGTTAGAGGAATTACAATGTCATTTCAGGACCTTTCTTTTGGAGAAGCTTTTCTAAATTCCACATATACATGGAAACTCTTCAGTGTTAGAAATATTATTCCCAGGACTGGCATAACATGAGAACGGCCTGCAATTTTACACAAGTTTTTGAAAACTACTTTATATCAGAAATTTTACTAAAAACTGGTTACTTTTTTGTTATAGAGGCCCACACTATTAGAATTATGACAAGTTGCAGCCAATTTCGCCAAAGTCGTAACCAAGATCTTGAAGCACACACATATAATACCATATAATACCATTTTATGAAATCGTATACGATAATTTAATAGTTTTTACCTTACTTCAAGTGTGTAATTTATTTATTTTTAAGGCTTAATAATCTAAATTGTCCAGTATATGAATTTTTAAAAAAAAATGTAAACAAAGACTGAATAGACATGACCGCAAAAATCTGCAGAAAACTTGGAATTGTGCAGATTAGTGGTCTTCTGCTGTACACAGTTTTTCATAAATGTGTTTCGTTCTTAAAATGTGTTATTTTCATCTATCACTGCGGAACAAATGAGAAAACTCATATTCTTGCACATGAGTTGTATATATCTTTATATCTAAATTTCCGTCATTTTTGACGGGCTACCTTTCTAGTTTATTAATATAAAGTTTAAAAAAAATTATGAACATGCTAATTTTAATAAACTTTAACGAAGATTTGATGTTATATATTTGAAGTGATTTTGTTAGCTATTTTTAGAAGAATTAAGTTTAGATATACATTTTTTTCTAATTTTAAAGTGCTTTATTTTTTATATAATTTCATTTTATCAAAGTACTCCCCTGAGTTATGTTTTTAAATTGGTGAATTTTAGCACTTAAACCTTAAAAGTCTATGGTAGGTATCGTTTATGATATCACCGATTCAGTAGAATTTTTTATTCACATATTCCGTATTCACACCAGCAATTTTAAAGGGAAATTTCTTATTTATTTAATAACAGACATTTCGTTATTAAAATAATCAAAATCTACTACATAGATTTTTCTGGTATGAATTCTAATTCTGTGACCTACGCAATTTCTGAAACACATTCTACCCTAGGCATTTAACACTAGAACCGCCGGAAATTTTACTCGAGTGTTATAAAACTACTTTACACCAGAATTTTTATTTTAAACTTTTTTTTTAAAACTTTTTTTACCCGTGTTTCATATTTAACTTATTTTAGAAAAAAATTTCTGGTTCGAATAGAAATAGTTTCATTTTTTACCGGTCAAAATGACCACTATGGCTGTTCTAATGCTAAGGGTTCAAAGAATAACTACACTGCTGGCCATTAAAACTGCAACACCAGGAAAGAATGATCTGAAGAACGTCAAAATCACATGAAAGGAAGAAGAGGTTAGAATATAAAAATGATTAGTATTTCAGCGCATTTAGACGACACAGGCGGGAGAAACGATATCTCAAGCGCTCCGTAAAAGAAAAGTTGTGTAGTGGATTTCTCATTCGAAAAGCGCTTTGTAAGGTCGGCGTTTGATCAGAATATCGTGTTATGCCTCGAATAATAAGAAGAAATGCTTAACAGCAAGTGTCGGAATTCGATAGGGGCAGGATCGTGTCCTATTGAGAATGTGGATTATCGCTCCGTGATATCGCCCGTCGCACTGATCGAAATCCAACCACTGTCATGCGATTATGGAATCAATGGGTTGCTTACGATCATACTGACCGGCATGCAGGATCTCAACACCCTCCCATGACTAAAGCCAGAGAAGACAGACATATTGTGAGGTCGGTCCTGCAAAACCGTACAACCACATCACGGATTATTAGTCAGAAAATGATCATGTTTGTAGCGCGCCCAGTATCAGCTCATACGATGCGACGACGTTTGCAGCAGCATGGGCTGTCAGAACGGCCACCTTTACTGCGGCTTCCCTTGACAATGCAGCAAAGAGGGAGACGGCGACTCTAGTGCGTCGAACGACAAAGCTGGATACAGGAGTGGCACAATGTTGTCTTTTCAGACGAGTCCGGGTTCTACGTGGAGTATTCTGATAGCCATATACGTGTCTGGAGGCTCCGAGGAGAACGCTCGTCGCCTGCTTGCATTCCATATCAGCATAGAGGCCTTGCACCTGGTGTGATGGTTTGGGAAGCCGTTGGGTACACGATACGCGCATCTCGACTTCGGATCGACGGTAATTCGAACGCAGATCGGTACATTTCTGGCATCTTACGTCCAGTGGTTGTGCCTTGTATTCTAGCCCGCCAAACGCCATCTTCCAACAAGATAACGCAAGACCACATGTTACACGTCATGTTCTGACCTTCCTCGATACACAGGATATTCGATTGCTGCCCTAGCCTGCAATGTCTCCAGATCTGTCACCCATTGAAAACATCTGGTCATGGATTGCTGAGCGACTGGCTCGCCACCCCTCTCCGGCTAATACGATTGATGAAGTGTGGCATAGACATGAAGCAGCATGGAATGAGTTGCCCTTTCTGTCATCTAAGCCCAGTTCAACTCCATGCCTAACCGGGTAAGGGCCATTTTAGCTGCCAGGAAGGGTAGCTGTTTCTAATAATTTCGCACCCCTGTAAACCCCAAAACTGCTTACAAATTTAATCATTTCATTTTCCTGCCATAATCATTACATACAATAAATATCTTTTTTATAATTTCTTTCTTTCTTGATGTTGCAATTTTAATGGCCAGCAGTGTATGTGTAAATAAAAGTGATTGTGGGAAATAGAACTTGTTTGGAGCATTAATCTTTTTACGATTAGCCTTGAAAACTTCTATTTGAAGATTGAAACAATGAATAATAAAAAAAATGGATATAATTGCTATAACTTCAAATTGTTTATATTTTATTTTGTCAGTTGTTAAAAATTTTCAGATCTTCACGGGTCAAGGTAGGGATACGGCCTTCTCACATGTTCAATATTAATTTAATTTTGAGCTAGTTAATGATTTAGTTTAATAATTTATTTAATTGAATATTTTTTAAATGTTAAATTCAGTTTCAAAGACTTGGTTAGGGTTATATATTGGTTGGTTGTTTATGTTTATACAGCAGTTTTGTTTTGTTAAGTTGTTTAACATGCTTAAGTTTCTCTATTTGATTTTGTTACACTAATGAAGTATAAGGGTTGGCCATATCTTGCGAAACTTGTGAAGATTCAATTTTTTGTTTGGTATCTGATTCTTGACTCCTCCCATCCTCCGACGAGCAAAGAGTTGTGTTTGTTTATTGTTGCAATTGTTCGTTAGTTTTATTGTTACGTTTTGCACCCTCTTTTCATAAATTTCATCATTCTCTTACTTTTTGATAGAACTATATATATAATTAAAATGAACAAAGTGAAATTGAACAGCTAAAACTATATTAATTACCAAGGTAAAGTTACCTTTTACTTGATTAAGAGAATACCATTAAAAATACCAGAATAATAAGGTTCGACAATGCGAAGACTTTGGTCGAGGAGACCGGGTCCCACATCCCCGGATGCTGGACACTTGGGTTGGATGACAAGGTGCGATTCCTTGGACAGCAGTGAAAAATTAAAAAGTGTGGGGGCTGTGAGGTTAAGACTTCTTGAAGTTCTAAGAAGTTCTTGAGTTCAACAACAACGAAAAAAAAATGTATTTAATAAGTTTAAGAATTACAATAATTAAATTAAATAAAAAGGAATGGGAATGGGGGAGAGCAGATGCTCTCCCCGATATGCGCAGACCATGGTTCTGAAAAGAACCCTTTGCATACCGGAGTTCACATCGAACAGAGCATACGCAGAGGCGTGCATTCTAGGGGAAATTACGTTGAAATGAGCACAGCGCTCGAAAGCGCGGTGTATATATAGTTGCTGGGAAAAAGAGGAGGAGCTTAAGATGAAAAAATGAATTTGGTTGGCTGAGAGAAGTTATAATTCGGATCTTTAAGGGTTTACTAATGAAGTTAGCAAATTAAGATTAAGAAAACAAATACATGAATTAATAAATTAAGAGTTAAAAAATATAGATTGAAAAAATATGGAGAGCATTTAAAATCATACCAGCTTTAGGTTTATTTCTATTATTGATGTCAGGTATGTCGTAGATCGGAAGTGTGTTTAAAGCACTGTTTTCTGAATTTTCCAAAGAAAGGTGAAAGTTAACATCTTGCATAAAAGTCTTAAGTTTGGGAAAATCTATTTCTTTTTAGAGATGATATTTTCGGGCATAGTAAGGCACATCATATATTTGTCTAATAGTTGAATTTTGAGTTTGTAATTAGATTTTGATGTGAATTTTGGTGATGTAAGACCAAATTTGACATCCGTAAGTTAAGATGGGGCGAAGGTAGGAGCTGTAGAGAAGCAACATGTTTTTAATTGTTAAATCACTATTTCGAGCAAACAGGGGGGGGGGGAATCAGTCTTTTTGTAGCTCCGAATTTATTACGCGCGTGGTGAGTATGTTGTTTAAAAGTGAGTCTTTAGCCGATGATAATACAAAGATATTTACGTGAGGGAGAGCATGGCAATTCAATTTTATTAAATAAAATTTTATATTTATTTAAGTTATTTTCCCGAAGATTGCAGAAGAGGATGGCCTTTGTTGACATTAACAGCTATGCACCATTTTTGGAACCAAGTTTTAAGAATTTTGAGATGCCTGGTGATAGCAATGATGCATAGCGTCTATTATTATCTATAGCAAAGACACAGTTATCGTCTGCATAATTAGCCAAATAGGTGTGGGGGTGGATAGGTATATCGTTAATAAAAATATTAAACGGGATTCCCGAAATACAGGAGCTCAGGGGAATGCCGAAACGTGCAAAATAATTTCAGGATAATTTCCCTTTTACTCTGACATGAAAATTCCTGTCAAGCAGGTAATGGTAAATAAGTTTGATTAAGTAGGGGGGCGGGGGATTATAATTTATTAATTTAAAGATTAATCTAAGGATACAAACTTTGTCGTACGCTTTCTCAATATCAAGGAAGACTGCGGCCATGAATTTTTTAGAAATTTTGCCAGTGGTGATGTGCTCGACCAACCTATGGACCCGGAGAGGGGCGGAGAGCCCATCTCTAAAACCAAACTGGACTGGTGAGATGATGTCGTTGATGTGAATGTGGTCGTATAGTTGTCGAGCAATGAAGGTTTCGGTTAATTTACTATAAGAATTTAAAAGGGAAATTGGCGATAGCTGGTGAGGTTATCTGGAGATTTATGACTTTTAATAATAGGGGCGATAATTGCAGTCTTCCAGTAGAATGGGATGTAAGAAAATTTAAAAATATTGCTAATTAGAAGGGTTATTTTTGGAATTTAGCTTAAGGGTAGCTTCTTAATCATATCATTAGTAATTTGGCTGATGACTGGGGATTTTTTATTTTAAGTTTTTTAATTTCGTAAATGACATCAGCGTTGGTGATCGGAAGAAAAGGAGAGGATGGGGTTTTTAAGAAGCCGCTAACTTTTTTCATTTACCTCTCTTTCTATGTGTAAATTGGTACCCTGGTTCCCAGAGAATTACAACTCCAAACTGCAGCTAACTGCATCCAAACTGCAAACTAATAGCATCGGCTTTTTCTTCGTCTATGAACGCTCAGATATTAGAATTTGGAATACGGATGGGGCAATATTCGTGACAGAACTCCGGCATCGCTTAGCTGCCTTCCATATGGAGCCGTCCTCTGGTGAAAGAGATTGGAGATAGGAACTCCGACTTTCCTGTTTTTTGCGTAAAGATAATTTTTTATTTCTTGCTGAGTTCTGTTCATGATGATTTTGTCAGAGATTCTGCGCGTTCTCTTCCAGGTTTTCCTGGCCATAATCTTATTAGTAGTTAATCTGCGGACATGGAGATCTAGTTTAAAGAATTCGTTATCTTGTATTTGAGTAGTAACATTTTCAGCAGCACTTTTTATCTCTTTGTTATGGTTTCTGTTAAATTATCAATATCATTTGTGCTGCTGATCTGGGGGAGTTGGTGTGTAAGAGCGTCAATGTTGTTTTGGAATTTAGCCCAGTTAATTCTATTAATATTTTTTGGTGGGTGGATTGGGGTTGCAATTTGGAGTTTAATTTCGAGAGGGTTATGATCGGAGTTCAATTGCGGCAAAGATTCTATAGTCTTTGCATAATTAAGTCTATAATAGATCAATAGTGCTACTACTTCTGTTCGTAAAGTGGCTGGGGTAATACGGAAAAATAATGTCAGCAGTTGAATGGTGAAGAAATGAGTAGATTGTGTTGCCATAAGCGCTGTTGTAGTTGCAATTCCATGAGTCATGATTGACGTCATAGGAATGCAGCGCTCTAATGTCTGCAATGATGTCATTCGCGCTCTCGTGATCTCTTGTACACAGAAAAGAAGGTAAGTGTTGGTTCGGAGGGAAGTTTGATGGTAATTCCTAAAGCGTCAACACAATTTAGGCGAGGGCGGGGGTTGCCGGGCAGAAATTTAAATTGTTTTAGATGAAACAGTAGTGCTACGAATGGTATGGGTGCTGTTGCGATTGTCAAAATCGTGCCGAAAGATGAAATAATTTGGAATTTTGATTGAAATGGCAGGTCTAAGTTTTGTTTCTTGTAGTAAAATAATATCGGGGCTGTGCTTCCCTACAAATTACTTGAACTCGGGAATATTTCTTTTAATGCCATCGCAATTCCAGGAGATTATTTTTAAACAACCCCTGGTACCCGTTAAAGTTTCAGGGGAGATTGTTGTTCAAAGTCTGCCATAAAGATGAATATATTTTCCTGCTGGGTGGATGCTTGTTTTAATTTTAGTAATATTTTTTTATATTTTGCGATGAGTTGTGCAAAATTTTGGAGATTTAGTTCGCGCGCTATATCGTTTAAGGTGGTAGCTAATTCACTTAAGTTAAAGATTTTGATTATTTGACTGGAGGAGATTGCTTGAAGAGGGATTCCAGTGCGACTGATGTTGGGTTAAGGGCTTCTGCAAAAGATTTTTGAGGGGTGTAGGGGTTGGAATTGAAGTTTTTTCTGTTAATTATAGGAAATTTAAAGCAGCCTTTAAATGAATCTGTATCGACTTGCCCGCAGTTAACTCATTTTACTTCGTCTTCTTTGGTCTTTGTACATTTTCTATAATCATGATGCTGGTCACATTTTACACATATGGGGGCCATTTTGCACTGATTACTTGACTGATGCCGATATTGGCAGTTAAAACATTGCATCACTTGGAGGGGAGCGGTTGTAATTTTCAACATTAATTATATGATATAGGACGTTGTCTAATTTGTAAATTTCTTTGGTCGATGGGCCATCTGTGAGCTGAATTTTATAAAGGGGGAGCTTTTTGCCAGTTCCGAAACGCCATCTAGGCAACCTTAATTATGGGGTAAGTTTTATGATTCTGTGGGTAATTCATAATTTCTTATTTTACATACTGGTTTCCTATGTGCTTATCTTGTTCATCTTTAGAATTTTACCAATTTGTTCATATATTTGTGATTTTGTCTTTATTATATATATATATATATATATATATATATATATATATATATAGATCTATTAAAAGTAAATGATTTATGAAAATCATGAAAAGAGGGTGCAAAACAACAATAAAAATCTATGAAAATTTATAACGAAAAAACAATAAACAAACCGCTCCCTGCTCATCAGAAAGTGGGAGGAGTGAAAAAAGCAGGTACCAAAAACAGAAATTGGATCCTCACGGGTTTCGCAAGATATGGCCAACCCACATACTCCAAAAGTATAAAAATAGATTTAAACTTTCAAAAACACAACATAACAAAGCTATTTTAAAAAAATATTAACGAATCAAAACTGCTTTAAAAACAAATATAACCAACCAATTCAAAATCCAAAAAACCGATTTAGCTTATAAAACGTAAATAAAAATTAATAAAAATTCCAATATGACTAAATCATTAAGCAATTAAAAGTATTGAACATGTGAGAAGGCCATACCCCCACCTTTACCCATGAAGACCTGAAAAAAACTTGCTACCTTTAAAACAATCACTACGCTCCACTTCTTTCCATCAGCAGGAGTTGCAAGCAAGGCCATAATCCAAGTTAGACCAGCGTCCTGAAGACTTGTCTCTCCATTATCCTCATAATCATTCATTTTCTTTCCAAGTCATCGCAGTTTCTACTTGAAGCACATCAACATGCAGACGTTCTTAAAAAGACTTTAATCCACACCCTTCATATATTCAAGCAGCTACCTTGGTATCCATTACGGTGTTGTTTGGCCGCTTAGCTGTTGCCACTTTAGAAAACTCTTCTCAAGCTGATTTACATAATGAAAAATAAACTGGTATGGAAATAAATTATTATAAAAAAGATTAGCAGTAAATTTAAAAATCTGTGAACTCAAAAATTCTCTATTACTACAAATTCTATAAAATCTATTAACTTGTCCCACAATAATGTTAATAAAAACCTTTTCACTTAAATTTGAATACCAGTGTGGCATCGATTGAGTATTAAAATTAAAAAAATCCCGTTTATCAAAAAGCTTAATTAATATATTGCTATCTTTAATTAAAATGTCTAAATCCAAAAAATTAACATGTAAACTATCAACAGAAGCCTTATTTAATTTTAAACATGGAGGATAGATATCGTTAATCGATACCAAAAGTTTGTCATCGAATATTATTAAATCATCGATATACATTAAAACTGAATAACTCTTATTACTGTTTAAAACATAATTAAATTAATAATAAAAAAGAAACAGATTTGCAGCAGAATTCGAAAAATTAGTACCCATACCGATGCCACATACCTGGTAGAAAAGTGAGCTATTGAATGTAATGAAATTATTAAGAAAACAGAAATTACATAAACTTAAGAAAAAATCTTTTTTAATTCCAAGCTCCTCCTCAATACAAAACATATCAAAAATATTTTTTAATGTATCATAAAGTAAATCTATAGGTATATTAGAAAAAATATTTTCAAAATCAAAGGTATACAAATTTGTGGGCGTTATGGGCGTTTTTTAAATTTTATTTAAAACCTCATTACTATTGTCTATACACCAAAAATAGCTAGTATTTCTATATTTAAACTTCAAAAAACCATAAATGCGCTTCAAAAACTCCTGTAACTTAACATTTAAACTTTTACCTATGCCTCTTGAATTACAACATATAAATCTGAATTTAATAGGTGTCGTGAAATTTTGGGGTCATAAACAGAAATGGAAAAGTATGATGATTATTAATAGCAAAATTATATGAATACATCTTTCTAGCCTTTTTGGTGTACGCATTAAATTTGTTTACAACAACCTTGTGATTTAATTTACATTCTTTATAAAATTTACTATTATTTAACTCATTTTTAACTTTGTCAATATAAAAAAGCTTTCATATAATTGCATAATTTGAAGCCGCTTTGTCCACAGGTACTATTACAAAATTGTTATGTAAAAATTGAATATAATTTATATCTTCTTTATTGAGACTATGATAAACATAATCCTTACTGTTCAAATAATTATTAACAAAAAACTCAAATTCCTTTAATATATGCCACTCCCATTCAAAAAAAGCTTCAAAGGGGGTGTTAAATCTGTAACATAATTGCATAATGAATTTTTTCAAATCCCTCTCAAAAATCTAGTATAGACAATATATAGACAATAGTAATGAGGTTTTAAATAAAATTTAAAAAAAGCCCATAACGCCCACAAATTTGTATACCTTTGATTTTGAAAATCTTTTTTCTAATATACGTATAGATTTACTTTATGATACATTAAAAAATATTTTTGATATGTTTTGTATTGAGGAGGAGCTTGGAATTAAAAGAGATTTTTTCTTAAGTTTATGTAATTTCTGTTTTCTTAATAATTTCATTACATTCAATAGCTCACTTTTCTACCAGGTATGTGGCATCGGTATGGGTACTAATTTTTCGAGTTCTGCTGCAAATCTGTTTTTTTTTTTAATTATGAATTTAATTATGTTTTAAACAGTAATAAGAGTTATTCAGTTTTCAGGTATATCGATGATTTAATAATATTCGATGACAAACTTTTGGTATCGATTAACGATATCTATCCTCCATGTTTAAAATTAAATAAGACTTCTGTTGATAGTTTACATGTTAATTTTTTGGATTTAGACATTTTAATTAAAGATAGCAATATATTAATTAAGCTTTTTGATAAACGGGATTTTTTTAATTTTAATACTCAATCGATGCCACACTGGTATTCAAATTTAAGTAAAAAGGTTTTTATTAACATTATTGTGGGACAAGTTAATAGGTTTTATAGAATTTGTAGTAATAGAGAATTTTTGAGTTCACAGATTTTTAAATTTACTGCTAATCTTTTTTTATAATAATTTATTTCCATACCAGTTTATTTTTCATTATGTAAATCAGCTTGAGAAGAGTTTTCTAAAGTGGCAACAGTTAAGCGGCCAAACACCGTAATGGATGCCAAGGTAGCTGCTTGAATATATGAAGGGTGTGGATTAAAGTCTTTTTAAGAACGTCTGCATGTTGATGTGCTTCAAGTAGAAACTGCGGTGACTTGGAAAGAAAATTAATGATTATGAGGATAATGGAGAGACAAGTCTTCAGGACGCTGGTCTAACTTGGATTATGGCCTTGCTTGCACCTCCTGCTGATGGAAAGAAGTGGAGCGTAGTGATTGTTTTAAAGGTAGCAAGTTTTTTTCAGGTCTTCATGGGTAAAGGTGGGGGTATGGCCTTCTCACATGTTCAATACCTTTAATTGCTTAATGATTTAGTCATATTGGAATTTTTATTAATTTTTATTTACGTTTTATAAGCTAAATCGGTCTTTTTGGATTTTGAATTGGTTGGTTATATTTGTTTTTAAAGCAGTTTTGATTCGTTAATATTTTTTAAAATAGCTTTGTTATGTTGTGTTTTTGAAAGTTTAAATCTATTTTTATACTTTTGGAGTATGTGGGGTAACCATATCTTGCGAAACCCGTGAGGATCCAATTTCTGTTTTTGGTACCTGCTTTTTTCACTCCTCCCACTTTCTGATGAGCAGGGAGTGGTTTGTTTATTGTTTTTTCGTTATAAATTTTCATAGATTTTTATTGTTGTTTTGCACCCTCTTTTCATGATTTTCATAAATCATTTACTTTTAATAGAGCTATATTCACTTAGTGCATATAAGAAGCTGCGTTGCGCCTGATGCACTGGGTTGTTTGTTTAAAATTTTTTTTTTAAAAGCATTATATATATATATAATAAATTTGAAATCACAAATATATGAAGAAATTGATTATATATATATATTACGGCTAAAGACCAAAATCGGCCAGTTTGCGAAATGGCCAGAGTTTGTCAGCCAGATCACGAAATGGTTAGAGGCAGTCGGCTAGTTTGCGAAAAGGTTAAGGGCGTGTGGCGAAAGTCGAAGTAAAATGCCATGTGCTGATTTTGAGGATCTGTATAGTTTCTACTTAATCAATCTTAATTTCTTTTTCAATAAAAGCTTCATATTTTCAGACGAACCAGCGCTAGATAATCTTTTACTTATTTATTTTATTTTTATTTTTTTACTTAAATGTTTTTAATGACATTTCTTCAAAATGGTGATAATTGTGTTACTTCCATTTTTCAAAGAAAAAAAAAAAGGAATTATTGACATTTTATTGGTGCTAAATTTTTATTACAATAAATATATATGTTTTCCATTTTAAAAAAGTGCTGTTTGAGGGACAAGGGTCATCAAGGGCCAAGTTGCCTTAAAAGTAAATTAACATCTTTTACAAAATAAAAAACATCTTTAGCTCTTGAACGATGCATGTGCGTGAAGGACACAGAACCCCAATATAATAAGAACGAAAAAATGATACTCTAGGATGAATATGTGACGCTAAAAACCTACCGCAAAACCTTAGATCAACACTTCAGATATTGGCAAGGTATAACCGGCCATTTATGGAACTGGTTAGACAAAACCCGAAATACTCTGTTCATTGGGTTTTGACCAGGAACCCTGGCTACTTCGCCAATTGGCCGGTCAATTCGGGAAGTGGCCAGACTTCGGGGTTTGGCCGCTATATGCATATATATTTAATGGGGGGATTTTGCCTCAAAACACCAAAAAAAGGGTGTGTTTTAACATTTGTTTCTGGAACAGATCTGAAAGTTTTAGTTCCGGATTATTTGCATGTTATTTATTATCATTTGAAAAACATTAAACAAATTTTTTAGTAAAAAAATTGATGATGTTGCTCAAGTTGTGTGGGTGGGCGTACTATCGTGCGCGCTGTGCATTTCCAATTAGGCGGGATCCGATAAATCGCCAAAGTCGTTTCCAATAAATGTCCTTTATAAATTAAGTAGATAATATCGTCTAGACCTTCAAGTACGTTGAGGTCAAAAAATTGAAAATCAACAAAGTTTCACCTATTTGGAAAAAAAGGATCGATTTCTTATACTTTTTTCGCATTTGGATATGCTTCAATATATATATATATATATGTATATATATATATATATATATATATATATAACAATGGCTGAAAGTGCTCCAAGACAAAATAAATTATATCGTCTTTAATTAAAAAAATATATAGCAAGATCGGTTTGAAAGCTTTTGCGATCTGATCCCGCCAACTTTGAAAAAAGTCATTTAGCGTTAAATGGCTTTATAGTGCTACAAAATAGTGTAAACATATGCACGCGTTGCGTTAAAGCACTAGATACGAAAGAACTGGGAATTCGGCCAATTTTTTTTCACATGGATAATCCACTGATTACAGGGAATATAAAAATGTATAAAAAGAAAGGGAAAAAAAATCAAATTCTCCTTAAAAGGATATTTTTTTACTTTCTCGTATCCTGTTCCTTTAACGATGCATCAAATTTCGTTTAACAATGCTATTCAACATCAGATGTGTTCATATGGTTAGTCTTAATTTATTAATTATTTTCGTGCTACTTTCGATCTAGTATGATTTTGCAAATTAATAATTTAATTTTACACCTGTGGCTCCTTTAAAAGTCCCGAAAATCAATCGTTGTCCTACATTTTCTTTAACTAAAAAAAAAATAAACTGTAATTTATTTCTCTGTAAAGTATTGCAGTAAACTTATGCTGATGATATATATAAAGATATTTAAAATAAAAGTTCAACCCTTTTTGTTTACTAAAAATTAAACAACATGAACAAAATTTAATGTATTCGATTTAACCCTCTAATGCCAATGGTAACATGTACGCTACCAACAGTGTTTCGAATTTAGTGAATTTTTTAATTAGAACATTCTAAATTCATAGCTGAAATTTAAAGTAGAATTATTTGTTGAATTTAATAATAATAATAAATTGCGTATTTGAATAAAGCGAAATTTATTATTAAATTTTTCTGGTGTAAATTCAGTTTCTCTGAACTAAGGCATTTCTAGAATGTATTCTACCATGGGAATTAGAGAATTAACTTACTTGCCAACCTCTGGTTCTCTCAAACAAAAAAATAAATTAACATAAATTAGACTTTCTTTTATCTGGTAATTATTTATTATCTTTACATATCCTTCATATTTTTAGTGCAGATTTAACTTTTTTTTTTTTTTTTTTTTTTTTTTTTTGCACCTATTTGATTAATTTTAATCGACTATCTCACTTATTTCACTGTCTTTCTGAGTGGGAAGGCCCTATATCGTTTCAACCAATTGGAAATTATCTATCTTTTTCTCATAGAATCGTCCTCCCTCTTCGAACGGACTCATAAAATGGAAAGACATTCCATTTCTTGATTAGACGTGAAGTTGATGTCAACTGGGAAGCCAATTAAGCTTCGCACACTATTTTTCGAAATCTACTTCATTTTAGTCACAAAATAAATTTCTGGCTAAAAGTGTTTGTTTTCTTTAATAAATCCGGACTTTGACAAGTATGAAAACCTGTAAAGAAAATTGGTATTCTTTTATTCTCGAATTTGTAGCCTGTTTCTTAACAAAAAAAAAAGAATCTTCGAAACAAAAAAAAAGTTTCTATACAAAAGAAAAGGAAAGGGAAAGAAAAATGCATAGTTTGTAGTACCACCAGCGATTTAGTTACCAGCATGTCCACAGCCAGTTGGGTGGCGCTGGCGCTTCGTTATGGCATCTTCAAACACCCAATTGCCAACGTTTACATACAACTAGGGATGGGTAGAGAAACGTGGAACAGGTTCCTAGGTTCAGTTCCAAGAGAAAAAACGAAGGAACTGTTTCTCTTCGCCAAAAGGAACCGTTCCTTTCGAACTAAAATCCCATCTGTCGCCAAAGCAAACGTTGTCACATTTTTCTCTCACTTGCGATTGGTTGATGATGTCAAAAGGTTTCCAAACAATGAGAAACGTCATTAAAGTATCAAATGCTAGATGCCAGAAAAGGGGAAAATCGCCTGATTAACGATGCCAGATCTGAGGAGCAGTTTAAAAGGAACATATCTTTGGAAAAAAAAAATTTCTTGTTTCTGTTTCGCATCATTGCGCAGCCGCGGAGAAACGCAAGGAACAGATAGTGGAATGTGGAATGGAACAGGAACAGGAGCAGATCGAGAAACGTACTTCAGGAACATGGTTTTTTTTTTTTTTGCTGTTTCTTTTTTGTTCGTATCATTTTAGAGGTATTTTGCTTGGATTAGTGTGTGTGAGGGACGGTAGAGGGGGGGGGGTGATAAGAAGCTCTGCTAAGAAAGGAGCTTTGTTGGGCCAAGTTGAAAATTCAGTTTTCACTTTGACATGAGAACATGACGGATAGAATTTGTCGGTCGCTGATAAATTAGACAAATAAAGGAAAGGGGCAAAGGTTTCTTAACCCTTTTTCTTACTGAAGATACGTCAGATTAAAGGTCTTTTGCATTTTCATGAATTTAGCACTATAATTTAATACGCATTATTAATGTAAGAAATGATTACCATTTTTTAACCATAAGACATTTATTTTGTATTTAATACATAAAAATTTCAATTTACACATTTAATACACAAAAATGTCGATTTCTTTTTTATTGTGAGTATCGAATTATGATAATAATATTTCTTTTCGTTCTTAATATTTATTCAACAAATGATAAATGTTAATAGCCACATAAAAATCAATACTAGTATTAATAATAGTAATAATAAACGTTTTCGTTTACATCTGAATGAAGGTTTCCAGACCGCCCCCAACTCTAAATTTCTTACTATAACTAAAGATTATTTTTTAACTATTTTATAAACACGATTTTTGCGCAGCTGAATAGTAAGGATATGTTAAAATAGCAAAAGGAATGAGGTTAAATTAATGTTAATACAATAATAATAATAAAACAGCACTAGTAAGGTTATTTGTAAGGTAAAAGTTGAATGCTATTTCTAGAAAATGAACAAAACTCTAACGAACGAATCAATAAAAACTTTTAATTTATGAAGAAATCCACAAAGAATGTTTAAAAGTTTAAAAAATGTAATTTTAATTAAATAAGCAGCTCAATAAATGTTATTATTTAAATTCAGTTTTTAAATTTGTATTACAAAATATTTCAGCAGAAAATTTCATTTTAAATCTTGAAATGAAAAGAATTAAGGAATATTGCTGTAGATTCTTAAAAAGGGTATTTAAAAAAACTGTAATCGAACGGTTTTTCAATTTTCGATAAATGGACTACATCTTGAGCTATTAGCTATTGTTGTATCATGATGGTAGTTTTTCCTGTTCTCCGCACTGTCGCGTCCGGAAATTCGGTTAAAGATATCAAATTCGCAGAATTTTCTGAAACACCGACCTTTTTATTGAAAATGGGGGAAAAACCCATTCGATTAGCTAATTTTTGAGCAAAAGTACCTAGTAATTTTATGCGTTTGCGAATAAAAATGAAATGAAGAATGTGTCAGAAAGAACACAGTTTAGATTTGAGAACAGACTTAAGAAAATCAAGAAAGTATACATGAGGTCAGATATTTTTTAAATTCATATAGCTTTTAAAAAGAAAAAAAAAAAGCTAGTTTAGTTAAACGAATTGTTCGGGAAAAATTCATTATACATTATGAGTATTTTCTGATTTTCATAGACATCAGGTAGAAAAATATAGTTTATTATTAGTATTGTATTTATAGAATTTTAATTATGATGACCAATGAAATCAAAAGAAAATATTCCTTAAATGCCTTTTTATTTTGGCTTTTCTTGAAAAATAAAGATATTTTATCATGAGTTGTTTTATGGATTCAAGTCAATTACATAAACAATTCTTTAGAAGATTTCGCAAAAATAAATAAATAAATAAATAAAATGAATGCAAGGAAGAAACTGCATCCAGTTTGAAATTACAAATCATTCTTCATGTATTCACTAGAAATATTTCCGGTGTCAACTTAATAATGTATGCAAAAAAACTTTGAAGCAGTGCCAGATGTGGTCTTAATTAATCGCTATCGGAATTAAGGTTTACAGAAGCAGCTACTAAACACTGAGAATATTTGCATTTAAAGAGTTCCTTAGATTCTATTAGAAACAACATTGAGAAGTTTTTAAACGATTTTTTTTATGCAATTTTGAAATAAACAACCAAGGACCAACACAACCAACACACACACAAAAAAAATCACGGTGGCACAAGATTTTGATGTTATTGGTGTCGGTGTTATTTATGACGACCGATTATCTGCACGAGGGATATGGGCCGAGGGGGAGTGCCCTCCGTGGGGGTCTTTCTAAGAGAACCTAACCCGTATTTACGTATGGAAACCCAAGGTTAGAAGAAAACCCCGAAAAACTCCGAACGATTAGGCCGACGAGCGCGATTGGGTTCCAGCACAGGCCCTCCCGCTTATCACCTTCGAGAGCAGAGCCTCTCAGCCACTGGTGGGGCCGCACTAGATTTTGGAACGAATATGTCTGTCATCAATTGCCTAGTCTGTTTTTTCTTTAAATCGGGTATATACACATGAAATAGAACTTTGAAGAATTAAATCATTTTATTATCTTTTTTGTCGAGGATCCCCCCCCCCTCCGCTTCCCGCCTTCCTAGAGCCATATCTCAATTCTTGGCATTATTTTCAATTTTTAGCTTGCTAATTTTAATAAGAAGTCTCAAAAATTTTAGTTTATCTAATCCTATTAGTTTAAAAGTTTAGAACTAATAAGTTTGAAAAAAGGTATTTCACGGAATTTATTTATTGGATTATCTTAAAGCCAGTTTCGAGTCAAATGCTAACATAGTATTTATCGCAGTTGTTTTAAATATTGGCCATGGTGTCCATTTTTACATTACTGAAAATATTATTAAATGTATTTTTTTTATTATTATTATTACAGTAAACTCTGTCTAAGGTGGAATCGATCGGGACTGAGAAAAAATTCCGTGGTAGACAATATTCCGGCTTATTCAAAAAAGCTCCCCCCCAAAAATAAATAAATAAATAAATATCCCTCGAAGATGATCACATTTCATTGATTTTCCTGACTCGAAAATCGGTTGAAAACTGAAATTCGGAAAGATCTTTTGTCTTTATAGATAAATGAGAAACGCTATTCAATTTCTTAGTACCGCTGTAATACATGCGAATTGGATGTTTACACACACACACACACACACACAAAATAAATAAATAAATAAACTTCGAGAATGAGACAGAACGCTGAAACTTTGAATTTGAGTACAACCTTAAAGTATAATATATTGTACTTTCTGAAATATGTATTTTGATGAATGCTCATTCTACCAGAAATATTAACTTTAACTTTTAAATTTTGCAATTTTGTATATGAAAAAATGGCATAAGTATAAATTCCTTAAAATTTAAACAATTTCTGTTCTTTTCGATTAACTTTTTCAAAGTGTTACGGAATTTAACTAACATGCTCGACATTGAGTATTTGACTTATCAGTTTTAAAGTTTAATAAACAAAATGCCTTTAATTTTTTAATTATCATTTTTTCCGGCTTGTGCAAAATTTTGGTTTCGGTGGGACCATAAAATCCTTTCCGTTTCCGCGTTAGGCAGATTCCGCTTTATGCAGCATGAAATAATGTAATTTTCTATGGGTTCGCCGGGACTTGAAAAATTTTCCGCGGTAGACAGATTTCCGGCTTATACAGAGTCCGCCTTAGACAGAATTTACTGTATTTCATTTCTTTTTCAAGCAACATCCTCTTCATTTTTTGTATAATCAAAATTTCCACTTGAAATTCAAAAGTAAAAAAAAAAAAAGAAAAAAAAAAAAAAGAGAAAAGAAAAAATAATATGATGTATCCAGATTTTTTGTGTATCAGAAACCCTCATTGCATTAAACTCCCTTCCTCAGTGTTATGTATTCAGTAAAGAAAAGAGAAAAGACGGCTTTTTTTTTTGTAATCCCTGAAACCGAACAATCAATCAATGCTCTGTCTGTTACTGCAACAGTCCCAGGAACAGGTCTTAGTGTCTTCGTTCCTCTTCTCGTTCGTTACGAGATCACGTGACCTGTTCCTTTGGAACAGGTAAAAGGAACAGTTCCAGGTTCTGAAGGAACGGTTACGGTTCGTTTTTCAAAAGGAGCAGGAACGCCCATCTCTAACACTGAAACATTTCTTCTTTAACAGAATTTACAGACAGCGTATGACGACCGGTCTGTTACAAGAATATTGATATGGAAATTAACCCTCTTAACATATGAAAATCGGAATATAATATTAAAAGAAAGAACTGTATTATTTTTCTGGTGTGAATTTTATGAATATTAAGATGGATATTAAGTCGGTTTAAAAGAATAATACAACACGCTTACAAAGTAGCATTTCAAATATTTTTGATTGAATTTTAAAACTTAAATGTTTTCTTATTTAGTAAATAAATACTATTATACATACTATGATACATTAGTCGTGCCAAGAAATTCCTGCTACATTGAGTCATTTGCTTATTTATTTTTAATTGTATTAAGCTGAAATTTGATGCAAACCTATACACATATTTGTATGGATGAAACGTTTAAATATAAAATATGATAATTTTATACTAATAAATATGCTAATTTAAAAAATCATTGATAAAGATTTGTCTTTATATTTTAAGTTTTTTTTTCATTTGTTAAGATTTTTTATTTGCTTAGATTTGAAAAGTGTTTTTATATCGTTGTTAAAATAATTAAGTTTACATATATGTATGTATTTTAATGCTAAATGAATTTAATTTTTATATGCACCGAATTTTGTGAAGGTCCTACACTGAGTTATGCTTATAAATTGGAGAAATTTTCAATACCAGAATTTTTAACCCTTAAAACAGTAATTGTATACAAATTAAAGGGATTGTGAAAAGTTGAACGTGTTTAGTGTAGCAATCTTTTAAGTTTCATCTTTGAAAACGTCATAGCTGGATTTTGAAAAATGTACCAGAAAATGAAAATAATTATTACTACTCCAAATTGTTCTTATTTTTATTTTGTGTGTTATATCTAATCTATTTCTGCCTGTCTGTACCTAATTGACTTTTTCCTCATTATATTGATATTTATAAATGTTGCGTACGGGCTTATAAACCAAAAGGATTTTCAATATTAAAATATGTAACTTACTGTACTTTATTACACTTTCGCAACCGCAGATTTTTGCATTTTTAGTAGTAAGCACCGCTCATGTGTGATACTCTTACCTTATTGAATTATGTTTAAATAAAGATTTTTCTATATTCGTGATATTATTACCAATGAATATATATATAATAATGGTACTGCTACTTATTGAAGTAATTTATATGTTTATTTATATGCATCGTGCACTAATTGTATAAATGGGAATATTGTATACATTTTCCTAAAGTAGTATGACATGTAAATTACATAAATACCAACTATGAATAGAATTACAAATATCCACCAGACGCAAAATCTCCTCCAGTTTCAGGAATTTGTGAAAAACATTTGAAAATAAGCATTAATGCATATTTTGGACGACATATTAATACAAGATCCGGTTACAGCACCTAGAATAAATAGCGTGGAAATCTGCTACCCAAACTGTGTTAAAAATTTATGCCTCTTAAATGTGCAATGATGTTGAAATCCCAAGTGCCGATCGCAGCGACATCTGTGGTATATTTTCAAATTTCAATGTAAACATCGTATTATTGGAGGGTCTAGACCAGGGGTGGCCAATTGTGGCACCTTAGACATCACTAAAATTTTATAGTAATTATCGCCTTATCTAATCATCGAATCTCTTTGATTGAAGAAGTCGGCTATTTCTTAAAAAATTAGTGGTATGTGGCCCCTGGTCTAGACCAAATCGTCTTGGAGTTTTAGAAAATATCGTGCAGATGTCGCTGCGTTCGACTCTTTGGATTTCAGAATCGTTTGACATTTAAGGGATCCAATATTTGAGCACTTTTTTTAAGTGTTATTAGAATAACTGATTTCCACACTATATAATCTAGACGCTGTAACTGGGTCTTACTTCCGCTGGAGCACGATGACTGAGAATCCCTGCTGTGGTGCTATAACAGGGAGTCCACAGAACAGGGAAAAACACAGTCAAAAAGGGTTAAACCCCAGTATTTTCTTATAGAGAAATTCCATCTTGTTAAATCACGAGAATAAATAAGCCGAATTTTCTTTAAGTAAACACTGCTATTTCCAATTTTATTTGACTGTGATTTTCCCTGATCAATTGACTCTGTTTGTCTATTGTGCGATAACTGACACAAAAAGCGTACGATTAGCTTGAAATTAACCCCTTGAGGGGCAAGCAATTGCGTTTGTGTAATGCTAAATTGCCTCCGGAAATTTAGAAAATTTTTATTTCAAAATAAGGAAAAGCAATTTTACGACTTTTTTCCACCAAAGTTAGAGAAGTAAAATTTCATGAAATTTTCTGGTGCAAATCTTCATTAATCGTAGGTGGGATAAAATATATCCCACCGCCCCTCAAGGGGTTAAGTGGACTTGTTGGTGAGGTAGTTTTTTTGTTATATTTGGATCATTCGTTCGGAAAATATTGTTTCCTCCGTGCATCATAATTGATAGAGAGAGGGTGCTGCAAGCGCTCTGGACTGAAAGGAGCGCGGGCGAGAATTCCCCGCCAGTTGAGTATGATTTGTTCTTAGACGTAAGCGCAGTGAATCAACCGCTGCCAGTCCCTTTGGAATATTTTTGTAAATAATAAATGTTTTGTTAAGTTTTGTAAATGTGGACAATCCATCGAGTACGCATTCAATTCATTTAGTATTTTTAAGTATTTTCTACAGTCCATAATGAAATTATCGGCGACAAAGTTTTTGGACCTTCGAGCCGCAGCGCTCATTTAGAACACTGTTTGAAGAATCAACGCCCTTGGATTACTCGAATTACCTTGTTATAGAATTTATAGATATAATGTCTGTTGCTACTCCAGTGGTTTCAGGAACCATGGTCCTGAATCGAAAACGAGGAAATATACGCTGTCAAGTTACAAGAATATCAAATGCATTGAAATCGAAACTCGGCCCTAAGGAACTGGATTTGAAATTAAATTCTGTTCAAATGTTAAAAAAGAAGACAGATGAATTGAGGAACGAAGCCTACTCTATAATATCTGATGAGGATTTAGGGGATTTTAAGGATTCCTTGACCGAAATCGAAGAACAGTTAGAAGCTATCGAAGTAAGTCTTCTTGATTTAATAAAGCCTAGTATTTCTAATGTTGAAAGTCATAATAATAGTAATGATAGAGGCAGTTGTAATGAGGCAAAAATCAAATTGCCGTCAATTAATCTACCCCAATTTTCGGGTCGTTACACAGAGTGGATGAATTTTAAGTTACAACTCACCACATTAATTGATAATAACGTTGAGCTAAATGATGCGCAAAAGCTGTATTATTTACAATCAGCCTTAACTGGTCCTGTGAAACAATTACAAAATATTGATGATTCTTATACTTCTTTATTCGAAGCTTTAAAAAAAAAGATTTGAAAACAAAAGATTATTGGTGAATAGTCAGATTTCAGACTTATTGAGTAATAACAAAATAAAAATTAAAAACGCGAAAGAAATACGCACTCTGGTAGATAATTTATTGAGCCACTTAAGAGCCTTGAAACCGTTAGGACTGGAACATAACAATTTATCGGAATCCATTCTAATATATTTTGTTTTACAAAGAATTGATGACGAGTCAAGAAAAACTTTTGAAATGTCTCTTAATTGTAATGAATTGCCTGAATGGAATATTTTTATTGATTTATCATTGAAAAGAGCTCAAGCTTTAGAAAATGTACAAAAAACCAACATCGTTACGAAACCTAGGTTTGAAATTACCCATAAGCAAAAAAGTTTTGTTTTACAGAATGACAAACTTAACTGCGCATTTTGTAAACAACCGCATTTGATTTTTCGATGTCAGAAATATTTAGATTTATCGGTTCAAGAAAGATTGAATCAAATACAAAAAATTACAGTTATGCTATAATTATTTATCTAATCATACCGTTAATCGGTGTAATAAATTAAATAATAGATGCAAAATTTGTTTTTCTAATCACCATAGCACACTTCATGGAGCTAATTTTTCAAATTCTTATTAGGAAAACAAACAAAGTAATTTTATTGTGAATCAACCTCAGATCAAAAATGAAGAAAACGTAAATACCAATTCAGTGGAAATTATTTCAAATGCGAAGACCTTGAGCTGTCAAAATAATTATTATCAGAATTCTGTGTCTGGCGCCAGCTATAACGCTTTAATTTCGACAGCTGTGGTTTATTTGAGGGAAAATAATGATTCTTTTTTTGCTTTTGTTGCAATGCTAGATACAGCCAGTAACATATCTTTAATTACTTTTTCCGCAGCAGACATGCTGGGACTAGAGAAATATAAGGTAAATCAGTGATTTCCGGATTTAATGATGCAATCTGTAAAATTAAAATCAGAATACGTGTCGAAATTTCAAACAAAGATAGAACATTTGAAAAATTCTCTAACATGTTTTTAGTTTCTAAGATTAGATTTAGTTTCTTTAGATTTAACCCCTACCTGTACCAGTGGTGGAAAATTGGCGCAGAGGTGGAGCCTATTTCCACCACTAAATTTTTATGGTATTATTCCGTTTAATAAAAACGCAGAAATTTGATCATTAGATAAGAGGCACAATACTACTATAATTTAGTGGTGTCAATAGGCTCCGCCTCTGCGCCAATTTTCCACCACTGCTGTACCGCAGAGATTTTAAATCTGCACCTACCTCAGAATTTGATGTATGCGAACCCAAGATGTTTTGTACCTCAGCGAATTCAGGTGTTATTGGGGGCAGATATATATTATGAATTGTTATTAGCTGGTCAAATAAAAATTCCTGACACTTCTATAATTTTACAAAACTCTCATTTAGGATGGATTGCAGGTGGAATTATACACGATAAAAATGAAACTAAATATAATTGCCATTTATTAGAAAATCAAGATGAATTATATTTGAAGGCCTTTTGGGATTTAGAGACATTCGGAATAAGGGATGATCCAGATAATGTAACAAATGAAGATATCCTAGAGGGGTTTCGGGAAAAAGTGCGGTTTACAAATAACAGATATGAAATCTGTCTCCCATGGAAACGGAAGTGGGAACAATTAGACAATAATTACAAGATAGCTGAAACACGGCTCGCTACTCTTATAAAACGAATGAAACGTGACACAAGTTTATATAAAAATTATCGTAAAATTTTAGATGAATACTTAGAAATGAAAATTATTGAAATTGTTCTTGAGTCAGAAGAAAATTCTAACAACCCGATTTTTTATTTACCCCACCACACGGTATTCAAACAAGACAGTATATACACAAAGTGTCGCATTGTTTTTGATGAGAGTTCCCATGAATCGGGACAGTTATCACTAAATGACTGTTTGGACGCAGGCAGTAACCTAAATCCGAACAATTTCCATTTCTTAATTTTTTTTAGTTTAAATAAAATTGCTGTTTTGGCCGACATAGAAAAGGTATTTTTACAAATTTTGATCAACAAAAAAGACAGGGACGTTTTAAGATTCCTGTTTATAGATGACAATCCTGTGAACCGTGATGAGTTTAAAGTTATTATGTACAGATTCTTACGCCTAACATTTGGTTTGAACTCAAGCCCATTTTTATTATCAGCCACCATCAAACAACATCTTAGTAAATTTAAGAAGGAATATCCGGTAGCAACGAATTCCTCAACAGTTGTATTTACGTGGATGATCTTATAGCCGGTACGGACACTTTACAAGATGCACTGAACATTTCACAACAATCACACCGAATTATGAAGGAAGCTAGTATGACGTTCCGAAAATGGATATCGAACAACGAATTAGTAATGGAATCGCGGGAGAAGAACGGGTTTAGTACTTTACCTCAGGCCTTTGAGGAAAATAAAACACATTAGGTATTAGGACTGTTGTGGCAACCTAAACAGGACATGTTGATGATGGAAATCGATAATTTATTAGAATTTTTGTTCTAGGCAAAAAATACAAAGAGGTTCGTTCTGCAAGTAGCAGGCAGAATTTTTTACCCCTTCGGTCTCATATCGCCATTTGCTATAAGAATTAGAGGGTTGTTTCAAGAACTATGGAGTAGGAATTTAACATGGGATGAAGAATTGCCCCCCGATATTTCAAAGCTGAGGAAACAATGGTGTTCCGAGTTACTCCAATTAGCACAACTAAAGATTCTTAGAAATGTATTTCAGTTCCCTGAAGACTCTGAATATAAATTAACACTGCACACCTTTGCCGATGCCAGTCCCAGGGCATACGGTGCTGTCATATATCTACAAACATATTCCAAGACCCAATCTTCCATTAATTTGCTTACATCAAAAAGCAGAGTGGCACCCTTGAAAAAGGTGTCATTACCCCAGCTAGAACTTTTAGGTGCATTACTAGCAGCGCGTTTAACTTGTGAGGTGAAGAAGGTGCTAGATCGCAAGGGACCATCTTCTATGTTTCTATGGACAGACTTTAAGATTACTCTTTATTGGATCAAGGGGTCTGCAAATAGGTGGAAATCATTCGTGTCCAAACGTGTAAAAGAGATCCAATCGCTGACAGACTTATCCAGGTGGTTTCACTATGCAGGGTCCGAGAATCCTGCAGATTTTCTTACTAGAGGTATAAATTCGGAAAGTCTTATTCAGAATCACAAATAGTGGACTGGTCCAGAGTTTCTGAAGGACTCATTAGATATGTGTAATAAAAAACAATTACTAGTAGTTTCAGATCAGGAGATCTATTTAAACGAACTAAAAAGAGACTCTGTGAACATTACTCATGACTTTACCACTTTGATTTTTACTACTTTTGATTTCTATGATTGAACATATTTTTTCGACTACTAATAACTTCATGAAATTAATGCGTATAATTAGTTTTATTTTTAGATTTTTTTTATAATTGTCGTAATCCCCAGAAAAGAAGAAGTGGAGCTTTAAGCCTTGAGGAGGTGAGGCAAGCCGAATTATTTTTAATTCGGTCAGCACAAAAGGCTGAGTTTCGGGAAGAAACAAAATGTCTCGAAAAAGGTAAGCCTGTTCCACACAAAAGTAGATTATCTTCTTTAAATGTATTCCTAAGAAATGAAGGGTTAATTAGAGTTGGCGGCCGTTTATCGCCTGACGATTTGCCGCTTAACTCTAAATTTCCAATTGTTTTGCCTGCCAATCATAAGTTAACGGATATTATCCTAAATTATTTCCATTTGAAGTATTTTCATTTAGGCCCACAAGCCTTGCTTTTCCATGTAAGACAGAAGTTTTGGTCACTTAATGGCAGGAATAATTGCCGGAAAATTGTCCACAAAAGTGTAACATGTTTCAAAAATAAGTCTGTTGTCAGCTCCCAGTTGATGGCCGATCTGCCAAGGGAACGTGTGACACCAAATTTTGTATTTTCGGTGAAAGGTCTAGATTACTGTGGGCCCTTTTCTATTAAATTTAAAAATCAAAGGAAGGGCGTAGGGCGTATTAAATAAGGTTTATGTAGTAGTGTACATATGCTTATGCACCAAAGCAATACACCTGGACTTTGTTTCAGATCTCACAACTCAGGCTTTTATAGCTAGTCTAAAACGTTTCTTTGGCAGAAGAGGGGAATGTGCAAAAATCCTATCGGATAATGCAAAAACGTTCATCGGAGCTGACATCGAGTTGAAAAAATTGCATAAACTGGTTAGTTTCTCAGATGAGAAGTTGTGTAACTTTTTAACCCAGGAAGTGTATCAAATGGGAATTTATTCCTCCCAAATCTCCGAATTTTGGTGGCATCTGGGAGGCAGCAGTAAAACCATTCAAGTTTCATTTGAAAAGGGTAATAGGTGATCAAAAATTAACTTTAGAAGAATTTTTAAAAATACTAGCGGAAATTGAGGGAGTTTTGAACTCCCGTCCCCTTATCCCACTATCTCCAGATTTCGAAAATTTTGAAACCTTGACCCCATCACATTTTCTTATCGGTAGGCCAATCACTTCGATCCCCGAACCTCAACTAGACGAGATTAATGAAAATCGATTAGCCAAATGGCAGAGAATCACAAAATTTAGCCAACAAATTTTGAAACGCGACTATTTGAATAATCTCCAACAGAGGGGGAAATGGAAGTTTGAAAAAGATGATGTACAGAAAGGAACTTTGGTACTAATAAAGCAGGAAAATTTACTTTCCACCAAATGGTTGGTAGGTAGAATAGTTGAAATTTTTAAGGGAAGGGATAATATAATTCGAACGGTGAATTTACGCTTGTCAAATGGGCGAATTTTTAAAAGAAACGTCAGAGATGTTTGTATATTACCAGTTGAGTAACAAATTTCCTTTCTTTCCTTAAGCAAACTCTAAAAAAATATTATTCTGTATTTAATCTAGTATTACAGTGAATTTATTCTTGTATTATTATTGTGCATGTAAGTTGTTATATCTTATGATTTTTTCTTGTATGATAATTTTTGCAAATTTATATGTTAATGTATATGGAAAATTGCATTTCAATCCCCGGGGGAGTGTTTCCTCCGCGCATCATAATTGATAGTTAGAGGGCGCTGCAAGCGCTCTGGACTGACAGGGGCGCGGGCGAGAATTCCCCGCCAGTTGAGTATGATGTGTTCTTAGACGTAAGTGCAGTGAATCAACCGCTGCCGCTCCCTTTGGAATATTTCTGTAAATAATAAATGTTTTGTTAAGTTTTGTAAATGTGGACAATCCATCGAGTACGCATACAATTCATTTAGTATTTTAAGTATTTTCTACATGTCCATAATGAAGCTATTGCCGACAAATATAGAATATTTTATTTCGCTTAATAATGCTTCTCTATGGCAATTCAGACGTTTTTCAAATTTGTATTTGTTGAAATGAAATGGCTCGTATGAGTAAAGGATTTCAATGGGGAATTATAGGTGATGAAATTTCCTAATAAGAATCTTAAATTATTCTTATTAGTTTGAAATTTTGTCAATATATTTGTCAGAGTTTTAAAATTCGGTGTATATCTTATGGAGGGATTTTATATATGTGTTCCAATAACATAAAATACTTCCTTTTCTAAATTTACTTCTTGATTTTTTAATTTTTATTTTATCTGTTACCTAGCAACTGTACATTGCCTAAAAATATCGTGAATGTTGAAATATGTGTAGTTGTTTGAAGTCAAGGTAAGAATCGTGGCCTTTGTGTCTTTACATGTAGATGTATTTTAACACAAAAGGAAGACAGGCTATGTTTTATTTATTTTATTAAAATATTTTGCTTATAAATTCGAAAGTTCATTACTTTCATAAAGAAAAAAAAATTGACATTTTTTTAAAATAAAATTTAACATTTTTTTTTTTTTTTTTTTTTTTTTTTTTTTTTTACTGTTGCTAAGAAATCCCGGAATAATAATTTATCCTAACCAGTTAATTTAAATTTGAAAGATTTTCACATGGAAAAGGAAAATGAAAAAAAGAAGGAGATGAATACGTCGTCATATTAGAAATAGACGAAAGTACGGAAAGCAGGCTAATTGCCGTGGCATATCGAAAATTAAACGAACACGCTTTGATGTTCAAATAATAGGGTCTTCTGCTATGATATTAATTCTTATTATTTACCCCTTTGAGGGGCACGTGATTGTGTTCCTGTAATGTTGAACTCCCACCGGAATCTTTAAAAAAAAAAAAAAAAAAAAAAAAAAAAAAAAAAAAAAAAAAAAAGCGATTTTTCCACTTTTTTTTCCTACAAAGTTATAAAAATAAAATTTATTTTAATGTTTCAGGTGCGAATCTTGATTAAACTTAGGTGGGATAAAATACGTTCCACCGCCCCTCAAGGGATTAAAAAAATGTTACAATACTTTACGGTTTATCGTCTGCACACTGTTAACAATAAGGTTTAATTTTTAATCGAAAATTTAAATGAGAAAAAAAAAAGTTTTGAAAAGCAAATAGATAGTGAATGTGAAAATTATGCACCGCAACATTATCCATGTCAAAAATGACTTCATTATATCGGAAATAAATATTTTCATTTTTAAAAACTAAAAATTAACTAGATTCCCTGAAAAAATATTTTTGACGAGTGTTAATTATTAAAGTAGCGTTTGCGTCAAAGTAAATCATTTTCTTTCCACCAGTATCGAAATTAAGGCTCGGAAGCTGAAAGTATATTGGAGACAGGTTTATAAATCGTAGTTTGGCAACCGGATTTTCATCCCACATTTCTTTTATCTTAAAACTATAAAAATATTTTGACATTTTTAAAATTAGCATTTTTAAATATGTTTGATATGATGGATTTTTTGTCAAAGCCTTATTAGTCCAGGCAATAGTGGATTTTACCTGGCAAAATTAATGGTAGTTCTGGAGATCGCCTTACTTTATGTTTTTTGGGTCGCTGAATCCAAATTTTAACTTCCCACCAAAATTTCCCCCAGGCAACCCCCCACCCCCAAATTATGGTAAAATGCCCCCCCCCCCCCCAAAAAGGATTATATTAAAAAAAATCAATTTTTTGTTGTTTTAGGGGAAATGTATCTATAAATTCAGAAAGTAGACAAAATTTGCAACAAATAACATGCATGGCATTATGACGTAGGATGAATGGGGATGGGGGGGGGGGGATCTGTTTCGGAAAATGCGCCGCGGTGCTGCGTGGACTATGTTGCGCAATTTCACTTAACCACTCACATCGTTTACATTTGCCCTCCCGTCTCCCTTCCGAACTTTCTTTATAAGACTTACTTTAAGGTTTTTTGGGTCGCTGAATACGAATTTTTAACTTACCCCCAAAATTCTCCCCGTACCCCCCCCCCCCCCGCCAATAGTTGCTTTTAAATTAAATTTTTTATTGTTTTAGGGGGAAAGTAAGTAGGATTTCAGAAAGTAGACAAAATTTGCAACAAATAGGATATATAACATTATCACATAGGTTAAACGGGGAGAGTGGGGGCTGCCTCGGAACATTCCCCGCGCGCTGTTCACAAAAGCCAAATTTTTTCAAAAGATCAATTTTTTGGAGGGTTTCCGGGTGAAATTTTGGGGGGGGGGGGAGTTTCACATTCGGATTCAGCGACCGAAAAAACATAAAGCGAGACGAAATCCAGAACTAGTACTAATTTTGCCAGGTAAAATCCCCTATTGCATTGGACATTGTGACTACATTATGATTTGCATAACATAGTGCACGTAGCGCCGCAGTGCATGTTCAGAGGCAGCCCTCCCCCTCCCGTTCATCCTACGTCATAATGTCATATATCATATAATACGTTTTTTTGGAAGAACTTTTATCAATTTATATATCAGGAAAAATTGCGGCTTCAATTTCTCTTTTAAATTTAAGGTGGTATGATTCCTTTGAATACGTCGAAAAAGTAAAAATTATCACTATGTTCCAAGCTTCAAAACTTGTGTAATAAGTCAAAAATAAAAATCAAACTTCATTTAAATATAAAGTTGATATTTAAATTAATATTTAAAAGTATACATATACTCTTAAATTCATAAATAAATGTCGAAATGATAAGTTTAAAATTTTATATGATAATATGAGAAAAAATCATGCGCGCACGATAAAGTCTGAAAATATGCATATAAAGAAGGAATTTTGGTGAAAATAAATACATAATATTGCCCAGAGTTGCCAAGTCTCCGGCTTTTTGCACACCATTATAATCTTAGAGAAAACGTTGTTCTTTTAAATCGGCCAAATGTTCCAATTAAATAAAAGAACATTTTCTGTATTAAAATACTGGTATCCAAAAAGCCGGAGACTTGGCAGCTCTGATTGCCTCTATACTAAAACCAAAATTTTTGAAAAAATATTGACTAAATTAAAAAATTAACAGAAAATTAAAAATTTTCACTTAAAAAATATTTTCAAAGTAAAAAAACAGAAACTTTTTTTAATCTTACCTTTTTCTGGTTTTACGTTGCAGATAATACAGAAATGAATATGTTTTGAAAATTTCTTTTGATTGCCATGTATAGTTTTTTTGTAACACAGCGCGCAGTATCAAAATTCATCATTCTGAATAAACGCAACGCAAAGTTTAATTATCCTATGTAGTCTTAATATGTAGTCTTAATAAAACTTACATAATTAGCAAACCAATTTGAATTTTTTAATGCGGCTTTTTGCATATTGTTCAGAAATCATTACGGAATCAAAATATGTATTAAAAAAAATTCGAAAATTTTGAAGGTTCAAAGGTATCCTACCCCTTTAAGACTCCTCACTAGTGAAGGATCAAATTCTATTGATTTCTCAACAAGTTGTGCTTGAAGCTTTAAAACGTTCCCTACAATTAGTAGCAAAATTTTTCATTTCCAACAAAATTTTGGATTTTAGAAAATTTAGGATTTTTAAAATTTTTTTAGCATCAAATTATGTTCGGAATTCTTGGAATTATCGATCTATATTTTGACTTAATACAAGGACTGAAATTCTCGAAACTCAGGCTATACAGTACATTGTAGTTGTCCAATGTAAAATAGTTCACGAAATTGATAAAACAAAGCGAGTTTACTTTGTAAAAAAAAATATTTTTTCAAAACAAAATTCGCAAATCACCAAGTTAAGTATTTGCGAATGTTGAAATGTTCTTCATTTTTTATTTCGCGAATAATCAAAACTCGCGAATGTTAAATGATTACTGTATTATAAAACTATTCTTTCAAATAAAATGTTACCATACTTCTGAATATCCTGCTTTTTCTTTAAAAAAAAAGTTCAATGCGACTCGTTTATATATGGTATTCATTTGCAATCTCTATATGTTCACAATTGTGCGAAATATCACTGAAGATAAGCATTAATGCACATTTTGGGATAAAAAACGATACTTTCTGATATATTCTGATGTCATTTGTGGAGAAGTTTGTGAGTACAAATGTAAAGTGCAATGCTTCCTCGAAATATTTAATAAATAAAAGAAAAGGATTAATAAATACATAAATATTTTAGTACTTTCTTGTTATAATGGCAGAGATAATGCAGACAAACTGGCCTTAAAAGGAGGGAATAAATTTTCCTGTGTATTGTGTGATACCCTGGTTACTATTTCCGAAAAGCAATTTGTTCAATATTTAAATGTTATTTAATATAAAAAACAAAATTTATATAGCATGCACATTTCTAAGTAACAATCTTTATACACTCATAAATAAGCATAATACTGAGTCAGTTTTGTTTTCATAACTGGTTATATCATTTTGCAATAAATCTTATTTTATAATGCCCGATTAGTGGCATTTGTACTTTAAAAAATGCGAAAAACTTTTTTAAAAAAAGCGTACCGTTTCTTCTACTCATTAATAAGAGTTATTTTCTAGTCATTGCGTGCAAAAGTTTACTTTCATGTACTATAGATATTAATCTTCAGGAACCATAGATGGTATTTCCGTGGTAACAAAAGCTATTCAATACTTTGAATGTAGCACCACCAATTTCTTTAATTTACCCCATCAGACATGAACTTGGCATTGTTTGAGTTTCAAGAAAAACCAGAAAGCCGATTTTTTTTTTAAATCTTTTCTTTATAGTTTTTGAGGTTCCGGGATTTTCGAATTCATGTATGTTCTGCTAACCGTCTTGTGGCTGTGGAAAGTTATTATTCTTTACGAAAAGACACTGTAACAGTATAAGGGTGCGTACGTTTTTAACACGGAAGAATGCGCGAATACCCAGGGTATGAATGGTTTTTACTTTGTCACCAATAAATAAAAATAGTAATGTCAGCTTATTTAGTCGGAGAACATTGTTACAAATTTTTCTGTAAAATAAGTTGAAGATTACTTTAAAAAATAGCGGTAACAATTGTAAAAAGTCCTTCCGGCCAGTGCCGGGAGGAAGAGGTAGCTTTCATACTCCTTATTTAAAAAAAGCCCAACTTATATCATGCAAACACACGAAGCTCAATTTAGTGGAAACCGAATATAGGAGATTCAATACTAATTTTTATCAATATAATGAATGAGAATTTCGCGAAATTAGTCAGCTTTATCCAAGCTGCTTTTCTTTAAAGTAACTTATATTTGGCTGCCAAATTCGGCAATTTCTTAAAGTGCCTGTCATTTTAAGACAACATGGTGGATGAGGCTAAGCAGTGAACTTGGTCGAGACCTTAGTAATTGCTGTGCACATGCTCACTCACATCGGAATCGGTTAATATATAGGAGTGTTGTCGCATGCAAAAAATCAGATTTTTTAAAATGTCACCCACAATAGAAATTGAAACTGCTATATCTGAGCCATTTTTTAAGGTAAAGACAAACAAAAAATGCTCCTGAATCCTTATATCAAGATCAAATACTTAAGAAAGAAACCTTTTTCAATTTCTAATTTTTTTGCACCTCACTTTAAGTATATATATATTTTTTAATTTAATGGCCGCCATTTTGAAACAAGATGGCTGATGAATCTGGCCAGCGAACTTGGTCGAGGTGTTGATGTATACTATCCACATGCCTTCTTACATCGAAATAGGCGAATACGTGTGTTATCGCGTGACAAATACAAGATCGTTTCAAAATGTTAGCCATGCTAGAAATTCAAAGTGCTATAAATCAAACATTTTTTAAGATATCAACAAAAGAACAAATTTTCAGAAACAAAAACTGCTCCGGAATCTTTGTATCAAGGCCAAACACATAAAAAAAATCTTTTTCATTTTCCAATTTTTTAATACCTCATTTTGAATTTTAAATTTAATTTTTTTTTTAATGGCAACCCTTTTGAAACAAGATGGCGAATGAAGCTGGCCAACGAACTCGGTCGAGACATTGGTATGTACTATGTACAGACAAAGTTACATCCAAATAGGTTCATAAATACGCCTGTTATCGCGTGACAAAAATCAGGTAGTTTTAAAATGTCAGCCACAAGAGAAATTCAAAATGCTATTACGCAGCCATTTTTTTTTTTAGGTATAGACGAAAGAAAAACTGTTCCGGAATCTTTATATTAAGGTCAAACACATACAAAAAAAATCTTTTTCATTTTCCAATTTTTTGGTATCTCATTTAAATTTTTTTAATTTTTTTAAATGGCCGCCATTTTGAAACAAGATGGCGGATGAAGCTGGCCAACGAACTCGGTCGAGATATTTGTATGTACTATGTACACACCAAGGTACATCCAAGTCGGTTCATAAATACGCCTGTTATTACGTGAGAAAAATCAGGACGTTTCAAAATGTCAGCCACGCGAGAATTTCAAAATGCTATAACTCAGCCATTTCTTAAGATATAGACGAAACAAAAACTGCTCCCGAATCTTTTTATCAAGGTCAAACACATAAGAAGAAAATATTTTTTCAATTTTCAATTTTTGGTACCACATTTCAAATTTAAATTTTTCTTAAAAATTTAAATGGCCGCCATTTTTAAACAAGATGGCGGGTGAAGCTGGCCAACGAACCCGGTCGAGACATTGGTATGTACTATGTATAAACGAAGTTACATCCAAATCGGTTCATAAATACGCATTTTATCGCGTGACAAAATTCAGGACGTTTCAAAATGTCAGCCACGCTAGAAATTCAAAATGCTATAGCTTAGCCATTTTTTAAGATATAGACGAAACAAAAACTGTTCCGAAATCTTTGTACAAAGGTCAAATACATAAGAAAAAAATATTTTTCCATTTTCAATTTTTTGGTACCACATTTCAAATTTTAAATTAAAAAAAAAATTTTAAATGGCCGCCATTTTGAAACAAAATGGCGGATGAAGCTGGCCAACGAACTCGGTCGAGAGATTGGTATGTACTATGTACACACCGAATTACATCCAAATCTGTTCATAAATATGCCTTTTATCGCGTGACAAAATTCAGGACGTTTCAAAATGTCAGCCACGCTAGAAATTCAAAATGCTATAACTCAGCCATTTTTTAAGATATAGACGAAACAAAAACTGCTCCGGAATCTTTGTATAAAGGTCAAATACATAAGAAAAAAATATTTTCCCATTTTGAAATTTTTGGTACCACATTTCAAGTTTTAATTTTTTTTAAAAATTTTAAATGGCCGCCATTTTGAAACAAAACGGCGGATGAAGCTGGCCAACGAACTCGGTCGAGACATTGGTATGTACTATGTACACACCGAATTACATCGAAATCGGTTCATAATTACGGGAGTTACAGTGTGACATAGGTCATATATATATATATATATATATATATATATATATATCTAATAAAAGTGAATGACTATGAAAATTATTATGAAAAGAGGGTGCAAAACAACAATAAAAATCCACGAAAATTTATAACGAAAAAACAACAAACAAACCACTCCCTGCTCTTCAGAAAGTGGGAGGAGTGAAAAAAGCAGGTATCAAAAACAGAAATTGATACCTGCTGAAAAACAGAATTTCTAATTTCTGTTTTTGATACCTGCTTTTTTCACTCCTCCCACTTTCTGAAGAGCAGGGAGTGGTTTGTTTGTTGTTTTTTCGTTATAAATTTTCATGGATTTTTATTGTTGTTTTGCACCCTCTTTTCATAATAATTTTCATAGTCATTCACTTTTATTAGAGATATATTCACTTAGTGCATATAAGAAGCTGCGTTGCGCCTGATGCACTGGGTTATTTGTTTTTAAAAATTTTTTTGAAGGCATTATATATATATATATATATATATATATATATATCAATTTTGAACGGAGGGTGGTTTCGGGGTCTGGGGGTCATGATCGATGAAAATATACGAAAATTTTTTGAAATCGCTTTCCTCCGAACGGCTGCAATAGGTAGCTTTTTTGTAAAGAAAGCTACCTAAAACCATGCGCACTCTGGGTCTACGAGTCCCGGTGGTCGTCCTCCCGGATTAACCCTTTAGTGCGCTGCTTTGCATATATGTAAACATCATTGTCTTGAATTTAATAGATTGTTTTATTCGTATATACCTAATTCACATCAGAAAATTAAAATAGCAGTATTTGCTTTAATTAATAACAGACATTCCGTATTTAAATAAAGAGAAATTAACCATTGAAACTTTCTGGTATAAAGTCAGATCCTCTGAACTACGTAATTTCTAGAACCTATTATATCATGGGAATTGAAGAAGTTAAAGGTTAAGTTTTATAAAATAAATAATTATATAAAATAAGGTATTTGGAGACATGCTTGTTCAAATATTTACTAATTTGCACTATTTTAGCATAAAACAGCCACACGACAGTAGTTTTTACTTATATTGCAGATGTGCAACAGAAGAAAAGATTGCCGTATTATATGAAAAATGTATCTCTGATATTTTTCATTATTTTTCCTGCGTAATAAACCTGTCTGAGAATCATATATAATTTTTTCGAAACAAAATAAAAGATCGCGCATTTAAGGGTTAAAGCAATTTTCTATAAGAATGTTTCGATTTATTTAAAAATATTACAAATGCAACGAATAACAGACATTGTGCATGTAACGTCAAACTCCAGAGATGACGTAATTTTATTTGTTATTATTTCCACTGTACCGCGATAACGTCTGTAAGTTCAGTCGCAAATAACTTCAGGAGACGAATTTTAGACTCGTCTCATTTGGCGTGCATAAATTTTAATCGAAATTTTGAAAACTAGAGAATGTTCCTGTAGTGTTTGCTTTCCCCTTAAAATGTGCAGATGACAGCACTACACATACGCAATGTTCTTCAGAAGTCATGGAAAAGATCTACCTATGAAAATTGTATATAGTCTAGTGCAGGGATGGCGAACCTATAGCACGCGTGCCGAACTTGGCACGTAAGAAAACTTCTCTGGCATACGAAAAAACATATAGGTCATATTTAGTTTATGGAGAACAATCCATTTTATATATTTTTTTACAAAAGGTATAGTAATCTGTAACAGTATGTAATTTACTTGAAAATAATCTGTTACTGTTGAATGAATTAAGGTAGTATAAATTTAAATGAAAGTGCCTTGTAGCGCCATTTTCTCGCTAAACTATTCAACATATAGTGTTTTCAAAATCATTTTACTTCTCTATTAAATTTTAAATGTTTTATTTTTAAAAATTGAATTTTAAGAGATAGTTTGCATAGAGTAATATATTTAATTGACAAGCTTGTACTTCAGATTAGTTTTTATTTTATTTAGATTTAGGGCTTTAAGTTACTTTAGGTTTTAATTGTGAAAATTGAACTTTAACTGTTATTGTAAATAAATATGTATCTATTCAACCTGTTTGTACCTGAAGAACTAAAAATGATCTGATTCGGAAGCATACAATAAAAGAAAAACTCATTTATAGACTGCTAATACGGAATTCGATGCGATATGGCTATATTATTGGTTAAAATGTTTCTGGCACGTTAGAATGTTGGTACATAATATTTTTTTTAATTTTTGGCACGCATACTCAAAAAGGTTCGCCATCCCTGGTCTAGTGTCATTGTACGCTTGTGCTCGCATTGTGATGTGCTGTAAATAAATATGAAATATGTTCTTAATATCATTGCCATCTCATCATTGTATCCAATTTTATAATATACTAGCAAACCCCGCGGCTTTGCTCGCGTAATATTTGAAATATGCCAAGTGATATTTATATGTCTAATTTTTATCAAAAGGTACTAACTAAATTTTTATTTTATTAAAAGGTAATATTTTATTTTATTAAAAGGTAATATTTTATTTTATTAAAAGGTACTTATTACTTTTAGGAATAATTCAAAAATTACTATTTAAAACACAGTTTGACTAAACATCATTATTACACTGTATTAGGCAGAAATGAGACTTAAATTAATAAAATGAAATAAAACTAAATAAATGATAATTTAGAAAATGTTTTGAAACTTTTATGCTCAATTAATACGCTCATTTCAGTATTCATTTGAAGTTTTGAATTTTTTAGAAACCATCTTCTTACATCTTCAAATTAAACATCATGTCGAATTCAAATCCTACCACCTCCCTCAACATAAAGGACTATGTTGAAACAGGAACTGTCGCCATTAATTTGCCAACATTAATTTTGAAATCAGTTTGTTATTTCCTAATATTCCACAGAAACGTAATTTAAAAAGCTTTTAAAGCCCCTTTTTAGAACGTTTGTTGTTCCTGTGAACCCCAGGTGTGGTAGAATCACCGGCATAAAATAGAGCCTGTGTAGAATCAGAGACTGTTACCACTGATTCGCAACTATTACTTTTATAATCGGTTTATATTCCCTGAAATTGCATAGAATCGTAATTTAGAACTTTTTTAGAATGCTTTTCGCACCTCCCCTTCGCTTCATCCCTTTTTAATGCGAATTTATTTTCGACGTTCCTTCGAGGGCATTTAAATTTTATAAGTAAGTACCATGTCATATTTAAAGTTTCTAGCCTTTTCAGTATCACAGGAATCGCAATTTAGAAAGTTTTTAGCTCCTGCAACCCTCTGATGGTAGTGGAGCAGACATAAAATATAGCTTATGTTTGAGCAGGTTCTATCACCAAAATTTGTCATCATTATTTTTTTAATCGGTTTGGTAATTTATAAGTTTGCTTAAAAATTTTAATTTATAACGCTTTTCACTCACTTCATTTTTTTTAAATTTGGAATTTTCTTTCGACTGTTCTTAGAAAGCAGTTGCATCTTGAAAGTAAATACCATGCCATACTTCAAAGTGTTAGACCCCTCAGTTGTGCAAAAAATGCAAATTAGAACATGTTTTGTTTTTGCAACCCTCAGATAGTAGTGACAGCAACATAAAATATAACCTATGTTATAGCAGGGACTGTCACCATTGATTTGCAACCATTACTTTTGAAATAGCTTTGGTATTTCCTTAGATTGAGTAGAAATCGCAATTTAGAACGTTTTTAGGACGCTTTTCGCGCATTTTCACCCCTTTTTAAATTTCAATTTTTTTTCGAATCTGTTCTTAAAGATCATTTAAAGCTAATAAATATGTACCTTGCCTAATTTTAAGTTGCTAGCCCCTACCGATCACAAATATCGAAATTTAGAACGCTTTTTTTGCTCCTGCAACGTCTTCGTGATAGTGATACCAACATAAAATAGCGTCTATGTTAGAGCAGAAGCTGTCAGCATCAATTTCCTACCATTACGTTTGAAATCAGATTCATTATTCCTGAGATATTGCCGACAAATCGGCATCTAGAACGTTTTTAGAACGCTTTTCGCGCATTTTGCTCCTGCATCTCCTCTGGGGTAGTGGAAACAGATATAAAATATAGCCTATCTTGGAGCAAGATCTGTCACCATCATTTTTACACCATTATATTTTAAATCGGTTCAGTACTTCCTGAGATTGCATAGAAATCTCAATTTAGAAAGTTTTTTATAACGCTTTTTGCGCATTTTGACCCCTTTTTAAATTTTGATTTTTTTAGGAAATGTCCTTAGAGATCATTGATACCTTATAACTAACGACCATTCCAAATTTCACGATTCTAGGCCCATCCGTAACGCAAAAGCCGCAATTTAGAACGTTTTTTACTCCTGCACCCCCTTTGGGGTAGTGGCACCGACATAAAACATCGCCTAAGAAGGAGCAAGGGTTTTCACCATCATTTTGACGCCATTATTTTTTAGATCGGTTTGGTATTTCCTGAGATTGTGTAGAAACCACCATTAGAACGTTTTTTAGAACGCTTTTCGCGCATTTTCACTCCTTTTAAATTTCGAATTGTTTAAGAACTGTTCATAGAAATCCTTTATATCTAATAAGTAGCTAATATTTCAAATTTCATATTTTTAGGCCCTTCGGTAACGCAAAAATTGGATTTTTAGAACTTTTTTGCTCCTGCACCCCCTTTGGGGTAGTGACACCGACATAAGATATAGCCTATCTTGGAGCAAGCGTTGTCACCATCATTTTGACATCAATATTTTTTAAATCGATTTGGTATATCCTGAGATTGTGTAGAAACTACCATTTAGAACGTTTTTTAGAACGCTTTTTGTGCATTTTCACCCCTTTTAAATTTCGAATCGTTTAAGAACTGTTCTTAGATATCATTTATATCTTATAAGCAACTAATTTTCAAAATTTCATATTTCTAACCCCTTCAGTAACGCTAAAATCGCATTTTTAGAACGTTTTTTGCTCCTACACCCCCTTTGGGGTAGTGGCACCGACATAAAACATAGCCTATCTTGGAGCAAGCATTGTCACCATGGTTTTGACACCAATACTTTTTAAATCGGTTTGATATTTCCTGAGATTGTGTAGAAACTACCATTTAGAGTATAGAATAGACTAGCAAACCCCGCGGCTTTGCTCGCGTTATATTTGAAATATGCCAAGTGATATTTATATGTCTAATTTTTATTAAAAGGTACTAACTAAATTTTTATTTTATTAAAAGGTAATATTTTATTTTATTAAAAGGTACTTATTACTTTTAGGAATAATTTAAAAAAATTACTATTTAAAACACAGTTTCATTCAACATCATTGTTACACTTTATAAGGCAGAAATGAGACTTAAATTAATAAAACGAAATAAAACTAATTAAATAATAATTTAGAAAATATTTTGAAACTTTTATGATCAATTAACACGTTCATTTCAGTATTCATTTGAAGTTTTGAATTTTTTAGAAACCATCTTCTTACATCTTAAAATTAACCGTCATGTCAAATTCCAAATCCTACCACCTCTCTCAACATAAAGCGCTATGTTGAAACAGGAACTGTCACCTTTAATTTGCCAACATTAATTTTGAAGTTGGTTTGTTATTTCCTAATATTCCACAGAAACGTAATTTAGAAAGCTTTTAAAGGCCTTTTTTAGAGCGCTTGTTGTTCCTGTGAATCCCAGGTGGTAGAATCATCGGCATAAAATATAGCCTGTGTAGGATCAGAGACTGTTACCATTGATTCGCAACTATTACTTTTATATTTGGTTTATATTTCCTGAAATAGCGTAGAAATCGTAATTTAGGACTTTTTTAGAATGCTTTTCGCACCTCCCCTTCACTTCATCCCTTTTTAATTCGAATTTAGCTTCGACTGTCCTTCGAGGGCATTTATATTTTATAAGTAACTACCATGCCATATTTAAAGTTTCTAGCCTTTTCAGTATCACAGAAATCGCAATTTAGAAAGTTTTTAGCTACTGCAACCCTCTGGTGGTAGTGGCACAGACATAAAATATAGCTTATGTTTGAACAGGTTCTATCACCAACAATTTGTTATTATTTTATTAATCGGTTTGATATTTGAAAAGATTACAATTGTAATTTATAACACTTCATCTTTTTAAATTTGAAATTTTCTTTCGACAGTTCATAGAAAGCAGTTGCATCTTGTAGGTAAATAACATGCCATACTTCAAAGTGTTAGACCTTTCAGTTATGCAAAAAACGCAAATTAGAGCATGTTTTGCTTTTGCAACCCTCAGATGGTAGTGACAGCAACATAAAATATAACCTATGTTATAGCAGGGACTGTCACCATTGATTGGCAACCATTACTTTTGAAATAGCTTTGGAATTTTCTAAGATTGAGTAGAAATCGCAATTTAGAACGTTTTTAGAACGCTTTTCGCGCATTTTCACCCCTTTTTAAATTTCCAATTTTTTCGAAACTGTTCTTAAACATCATTTATATGTAATACATATGTACCATGCCTAATTTTAAGTTGCTAGCCCCTACCGATCACAAAAATCGAAATTTGGAACGTTTGTTTGCTCCTGCAACTTCTAGGTGATAGTGATACCGACTTAAAATAGCGTCTATGTTAGAGCAGAGGCTGTCAGCATGAATTTCTTAACATTACTTTTAAAATCAGGTGAATCTTCCTGAGATATTGATGACAAATCGGCATTTAGAACGTTTTTAGAACGCTTTTCGCTTATTTTGCTCCTGCATCTCCTCTGGGTTAGTGGAAACATATATAAAATATAGCCTATCTTGGAGCAAGATCTGTCACCATCATTTTAACACCATTATATTTGAAATCGGTTCAGTATTTCTGAGATTGCATAGGAATTGCAATTTAGAACGTTTTTTACAACGCTTTTTGCGCATTTTGCCCCCCCCCCCCTTTAAAATTTCGATTTTTTTTAGGAAATGTCCTTAGAGATCATTGATATCTTATAACTAACTACCATTCTAAATTTCACGATTCAAGGCCCTTCCATCACGCAAAAACCGCAATTTAGAACGTTTTTCTCCTGCACCCCCTTTGGGGTAGTGGCACCGACATAAAACATAGCCTATGTTGGAGCAAGGGTTTTCACCATCATTTTGACGCCATTATTTTTTAGATCGGTTTGGTATTTCCTGAGATTGTGTAGAAACCACCATTAGAACGTTTTTTAGAACGCTTTTCGCGCATTTTCACTCCTTTTAAATTTCGAATTGTTTAAGAACTGTTCATAGAAATCCTTTATATCTAATAAGTAGCTAATATTTCAAATTTCATAATTTTAGGCCCTTCGGTAACGCAAAAATTGGATTTTTAGAACTTTTTTGCTCCTGCACCCCCTTTGGGGTAGTGACACCGACATAAAACATAGCCTATCTTGGAGCAAGCGTTGTCACCATCATTTTGACATCAATATTTTTTAAATCGGTTTGATATTTCCTGAGATTTTGTAGACACTACCATTTAGAACGTTTTTTAGAACACTTTTTGTTCATTTTCAACCCTTTTAAATTTCGAATTGTTTAAGAACTGTTCTTAGACATCATTTATATCTTATAAGTAACTAATATTCAAAATTTGATATTTCTAAGCCCTTCAGTAACGCTAAAATCGCATTTTTAGAACGTTTTTTGCTCCTACACCCCCTTTGGGGTAGTGGCATCGACATAAGATATAGCCTATGTTCTAAGTTGGACTAACACCATTAATTTGATACCATTACATTTTGAATCGGTTCGGTAGTTCCAGAGCTTATCCCCGACATATAAACAATTTTTTCCTCTTTATAATAGGAAGTATAGATGACTAGCAAACCCCGCGGCTTTGCTCGCGTAATATTTGAAATATGCCAAGTGATATTTATATGTCTAATTTTTATTAAAATGTACTAACTAAATTTTTATTTTATTAAAAGGTAATATTTTATTTTATTAAATGTTTTTTTTTTCATTAAAAGGTACTTATTACTTTTAGGAATAATTCAAAAATTACTATTTAATACACAGTTTGATTAAACATCATTATTACACTGCATTAGGCAGAAATGAGACTTAAATTAATAAAATGAAGTAAAACTAAATAAATGATAATTTAAAAAATATTTTGAAACTTTTTTGCTCAATTAATACGCTCATTTCAGTATTTATTTGAAGTTTTGAATTTTTTAGAAACCATCTTCTTACATCTTAAAATTAACCATCATGTCAAATTCCAAGTCCTACCACCTCTCCCAACATAAAGGGCTTTGTTGAAACAGGAACTGTCACCATTAATTTGCCAACATTAATTTTTAAATCGGTTTGTTATTTCCTAATATTCCAAAGAAACGTAATTTAAAAGCTTTTAAAGCCCTTTTTTAGAACGTTTGTTGTTCCTGTGAACCCCAAATGGTAGAATTATCGGCATAAAATATAGCCTGTGTAGGATCAGAGACTGTTACCACTGATTCGCAACTATTACTTTTATAATCGGTTTATATTCCCTGAAATTGCATAGAATCGTAATTTAGAACTTTTTTAGAATGCTTTTCGCACCTCCCCTTCGCTTCACCCCTTTTTAATGCGAATTTATTTTCGACGTTCCTTCGAGGGCATTTATATTTTATAAATAACTACCATGTCATATTTAAAGTTTCTAGCCTTTTCAGTATCACAGTAATCGCAATTTAGAAAGTTTTTAGCTCCTGCAACCCACTGGTGGTAGTGGAACAGACATAAAATATAGCTTATGTTTGAGCAGATACTATCACCAAAATTTGTCATCATTATTTTTTTAATCGGTTTGGTAATTTATAAGTTTGCTTAAAAATTGTAATTTATAACGCTTTTCACTCACTTCATTTTTTTTAATTTGGAATTTTCTTTCGACCGTTCTTAGAAAGCAGTTTCATCTTGTAAGTAAATACCATGCCATACTTCAAAGTGTTAGACCCCTCAGTTGTGCAAAAAACGCAAATTAGAACATGTTTTGCTTTTGCAACACTCAGCCTCAGATGGTAGTGACAGCAACATAAAATATAACCTATGTTATAGCAGGGACTGTCACCATTTATTTGCAACCATTACTTTTGAAATAGCTTTGGTATTTCCTTAGATTGAGTAGAAATCGCAATTTAGAACGTTTTTAGGACGCTTTTCGCGCATTTTCACCCCTTTTTAAATTTCCATTTTTTTCGAAACTATTCTTAAAGATCATTTATATCTAATAAATATGTACCTTGCCTAATTTTAAGATGCTAGCCCCTACCGATCACGAAATTCGAAATTTAGAACGCTTTTTTGCTCCTGCAACGTCTTGGTGATAGTGATAACGACATAAAATAGTGTCTATGTTAGAGCAGAGGCTGTCAGCATTACTTTTCTACTATTACGTTTGAAATCAGATTCATTCTTCCTGAGATATTGCCGAAAAATCAGCATTTAGAACGTTTTTAGAACGCTTTTCGCGCATTTTGCTCCTGCATCTCCTCTGGGGTAGTGGAAACAGAAATAAAATATAGCCTATCTTGGAGCAATATCTGTCACCATCATTTTTACAGCATTATATTTGAAAACGGTTCAGTACTTCCTGAGATTGCATAGAAATCGCAATTTAGAAAGTTTTTTACAACGCTTTTTGCGCATTTTGACCCCCTTTTCAATTTTGATTTTTTTAGGAAATGTCCTTAGAGATCATTGATATCTTATAACTACCATTCCAAATTTCACGATTCTAGGACCTTCCTTAACGCAAAAGTCGCAATTTAGAACGTTTTTCTCCTGCACCCTCTTTGGGGTAGTGGCACCGACATAAAACATCGCCTATGTTGGAGCAAAGTTTGTCACCATCATTTTGCGCCATTATTTTTTAGATCGTTTTGGTATTTCCTGAGATTGTGTAGAAACCACCATTAGAACGTTTTTTAGAACGCTTTTCGCGCATTTTTACCCTTTTTAAATTTCGAATAGTTTCAGAACTGTTCTTAGAAATCCTTTAAATCTAATAAGTAGTTAATATTTCAAATTTCATATTTCTAGGCCCTTCGGTAACGCAAAAATCGCATTTTTAGAACGTTTTTTGCTCCTGCACCCCTTTCGGGTAGTGGCACCGACATAAAACATAGCCTATGTTGAGCAAGGGTTGTCACCGTCATTTTGACACCCTTATTTTGACACCATTATTTTTTAAATCGGTTTGGTATTTCCTGAGATTGTGTGGAAACTACCATTTAGAACTTTTTTTAGAACGCTTTTTGTACATTTTCACCCCTTTTAAATTTCGAATTGTTTAAGAACTGTTCTTAGACATTATTTATATCTTATAAGTAACTAATACTCAAAATTTCATATTTGTAGGCCCTTCAGTAACGCTAAAATCGGATTTTTAGAACGTTTTTTGCTCCTACACCCCCTTTGGGGTAGTGGCACCGACATAAGATATAGCCTATGTTCTAAGTTGGACTCACACCATCAGTTTGATACCATTACTTTTGGAATCGGTTCGGTAGTTCCAGAGCTTACCTCCGACAAATAAACAATTTTTTCCTCTTTATAATAGGAAGGAGTATATAGAATAGACTAGCAAACCCCGCGGCTTTGCTCGCGTTATATTTGAAATATGCCAAGTGATATTTATATGTCTAATTTTTATTAAAAGGTACTAACTAAATTTTTATTTTATTAAAAGGTAATATTTTATTTTATTAAAAGGTACTTATTACTTTTAGGAATAATTTAAAAAAATTACTATTTAAAACACAGTTTCATTAAACATCATTGTTACACTGTATAAGGCAGAAATGAGACTTAAATTAATAAAACGAAATAAAACTAAATAAATAATAATTTAGAAAATATTTTGAAACTTTTATGCTCAATTAACATGTTCATTTCAGTATTCATTTGAAGTTTTGAATTTTTTAGAAACCATCTTCTTACGTCTTAAAATTAACCATCATGTCAAATTCCAAGTCCTACCACCTCTCTCACCATAAAGCGCTATGTTGAAACAGGAACTGTCACCTTTAATTTGCCAACATTAATTTTGAAGTTGGTTTGTTATTTCCTAATATTCCACAGAAACGTAATTTAGAAAGCTTTTAAAGGCCTTTTTTAGAGCGCTTGTTTTTCTTGTGAATCCCAGGTGGTAGAATCATCGGCATAAAATATAGCCTGTGTAGGATCAGAGACTGTTACCATTGATTCGCAACTATTACTTTTATATTTGGTTTATATTTCCTGAAATAGCGTAGAAATCGTAATTTAGGACTTTTTTAGAATGCTTTTCGCACCTCCCCTTCACTTCACCCCTTTTTAATTCGAATTTAGCTTCGACTGTCCTTCGAGGTCATTTATATTTTATAAGTAACTACCATGCCATATTTAAAGTTTCTAGCCTTTTCAGTATCACAGACATCGCAATTTAGAAAGTTTTTAGCTACTGCAACCCTCTGGTGGTAGTGGCACAGACATAAAATATAGCTTATGTTTGGGCAGGTTCTATCACCAACAATTTGTTATTATTTTTTTAATCGGTTTGATATTTGAAAAGATTACATAAAAATTGTAATTTATAACACTTCATCTTTTTAAATTTGAAATTTTCTTTCGACAGTTCATAGAAAGCAGTTGCATCTTGTAAGTAAATAACATGCCATACTTCAAAGTGTTAGACCTTTCAGTTATGCAAAAAACGCAAATTAGAGCATGTTTTGCTTTTGCAACCCTCAGATGGTAGTGACAGCAACATAAAATATAACCTATGTTATAGCAGGGACTGTCACCATTGATTGGCAACCATTACTTTTGAAATAGCTTTGGAATTTTCTAAGATTGAGTAGAAATCGCAATTTAGAACGTTTTTAGAACGCTTTTCGCGCATTTTCACCCCTTTTTAAATTTTCAATTTTTTCGAAACTGTTCTTAAACATCATTTATATGTAATACATATGTACCATGCCTAATTTTAAGTTGCTAGCCCCTACCGATCACAAAAATCGAAATTTGGAACGTTTTTTGCTCCTGCAACGTCTAGGTGATAGTGATACCGACTTAAAATAGCGTCTATGTTAGAGCAGAGGCTGTCAGCATGAATTTCTTAACATTACTTTTAAAATCAGGTGATTCTTCCTGAGATATTGATGACAAATCGGCATTTAGAACGTTTTTAGAACGCTTTTCGCTTATTTTGCTCCTGCATCTCCTCTGGGTTAGTGGAAACATATATAAAATATAGCCTATCTTGGAGCAAGATCTGTCACCATCATTTTAACACCATTATATTTGAAATCGGTTCAGTATTTCTGAGATTGCATAGGAATTGCAATATAGAACGTTTTTTACAACGCTTTTTGCGCATTTTGCCCCCCCCCCCCTTTTAAATTTCGATTTTTTTTAGGAAATGTCCTTAGAGATCATTGATATCTTATAACTACCATTCTAAATTTCACGATTCAAGGCCCTTCCATCACGCAAAAACCGCAATTTAGAACGTTTTTCTCCTGCACCCCCTTTGGGGTAGTGGCACCGACATAAAACATAGCCTATGTTGGAGCAAGGATTTTCACCATCATTTTGACGCCATTATTTTTTAAATCGGTTTGGTATTTCCTGAGATTGTGTAGAAACTACCATTTAGAACGTTTTTTAGAACGCTTTTTGCGCATTTTCATCCCTTTTACATTTCGAATTGTTTAAGAACTGTTCTTAGAAATCCTTTATATCTAATAAGTAGCTGATACTTCAAATTTCATATTTCTAGGCCCTTCAGTAACACATAAATCGCATTTTTAGAAGGTTTTTTGCTCCTACACCCCCTTTGGGGTAGTGGCACCGACATAAAACATAGCCTATCTTGGAGCAAACGTTGTCACTATCATTTTGACACCAATATTTTTTAAATCGGTTTGGTATTTCATGAGATTATGTAGAATCTACCATTTAGAACGATTTTTAGAACGCTTTTTCTGCATTTTCACCCCTTTTAAATTTCGAATTGTTTAAGAACTGTTCTTAGACAACATTTATATCTTATAAGTAACTAATACTCCAAATTTCAGATTTCTAGGCCCTTCAGTAACGCAAAAATCGCATTTTTAGAATGTTTTTTGCTCCTGCAACCCTTTTGGGGTAGTGGCACCGACATAAAATATAGCCTATGTTCTATGTTGGACAAACACCATCATTTTGATATCATTACTTTTGGAATCGGTTCGGTATTTCCTGAGATTATGTAGAAACTACCATTTAGAACGTTTTTTAGAACGCTTTTTGTGCATTCTCACCCCTTTTAAATTTCGAATTGTTTAAGAACTGTTCTTAGACATCATTTATATCTTATAAGTAACTAATACTCCAAATTTCAGATTTCTAGGCCCTTCAGTAACGCAAAAATCGCATTTTTAGAATGTTTTTTGCTCCTGCAACCCTTTTGGGGTAGTGGCACCAACATAAGATATAGCCTATGTTCTAAGTTGGGCGAACACCATCATTTTGATCCCATTACTTTTGGAATCGGTTCGGTAGTTCCTGAGCTTATCTCCGACAAATAAACAATTTTTTCCTCTTTATAATATGACTAGCAAACCCCGCGGCTTTGCTCGCGTAATATTTGAAATATGCCAAGTGATATTTATATGTCATATTTTATTAAAAGGTACTAACTAAATTTTTATTTTATTAAAAGGTAATATTTTATTTTATTAAAAGGTTTTTTTTTATTAAAGTTACTTATTACTTTTAGGAATAATTCAAAAATTACTATTTAAAACACAGTTTGATTAAACATCATTATTACATTGCATTAGGCAGAAATGAGACTTAAATTAATAAAACGAAATAAAACTAAATAAATGATAATTTAGAAAATATTTTGAAACTTTTATGCTCAATTAATACGCTCATTTCAGTATTCATTCGAAGTTTTGAATTTTTTAGAAACCATCTTCTTACATCTTAAAATTAACAATCATGTCAAATTCCAAGTCCTACCAAGTCTCTCAACATAAAGGGCTATGTTGAAACAGAAAATGTCACCATTAATTTGCCAACATTAATTTTGAAATCGGTTTGTTATTTCCTAATATTCCACAGAAACGTAATTTAAAAAGTTTTTAAAGCCCTTTTTTAGAACGTTTGTTGTTCCTGTGAACCCCAGGTGGTAGAATCACCGGCATAAAATATAGCCTGTGTAGGATCAGAGACTATTACCATTGATTCGCAATTACTTTTATAATCGGTTTATATCCCCTGAAATTGCATAGAATCGTAATTTAGAACTTTTTAGAATGCTTTTCGCACCTCCCTTTCGCTTCACACCTTTTTAATTCGAATTTATTTTCGACGTTCCTTTGAGGGCATTTATAATTTATAAGTAACTACCATGTCATATTTAAAGTTCCTAGCCTTTTCCGTATCACAGAAATCGCAATTTAGAAAGTTTTTAGCTCCTGCAACCCTCTGGTGGTAGTGGAACAGACATAAAATATAACTTATGTTTGAGCAGGTTTTATCACCAAAATTTGTCATCATTATTTTTTTAATCGGTTTGGTAATTTATAAGTTTGCTTAAAAATTGCAATTTATAACGCTTTTCACTCACTTCATTTTTTTAAATTTGGAATTTTCTTTGGAATGTTCCTAGAAAGCAGTTGCATCTTGTAAGTAAATACCATGCCATATTTCAAAGTGTTTGACCCCTCAGTTGTGCAAAAAACGCAAATTAGAACATGTTTTGCTTTTGCAACCCTCAGATGGTAGTGACAGCAACATAAAATATAACCTATGTTATAGCAGGGACTGTCACCATCGATTTGCAACCATTACTTTTGAAATAGCTTTGGTATTTCCGTAGATTGAGTAGAAATCGCAATTTAGAACGTTTTTAGGACACTTTTCGCGCATTTTCACCCCTTTTTAAATTTCCAATTTTTTCGAAACTATTCTTAAAGATAATTTATATATAATAAATATGTACCTTGCCTAATTTTAAGTTGCTAGCCCCTACCGATCACAAAAATCGAAATTTAGAACGTTTTTTGCTCCTGCAATGTCTTGGTGATAGCGATACCAACATAAAATAGCGTCTATGTGAGAGCAGAGGCTGTCAGCATCAATTTACTACCATTAAGTTTGAAATCAGAATCATTCTTCCTGAGATATTGCCGACAAATCGGCATTTAGAACGTTTTTAGAACGCTTTTCGCGCATTTTGCTCCTGCATCTCCTCTGGGGTAGTGGAAATAGATAAAAAATATAGCCTATCTTGGAGCAAGATCTGCCACCATCATTTTTACACCATTATATTTGAAATCGGTTCAGTACTTCCTGAGATTGCATAGAAATCGCAATTTAGAAAGTTTTTTACAATGCTTTTTGCGTATTTTGACCCCCTTTTAAAATTTCGATTTTTTTAGGAAATGTCCTTAGAGATCATGGATATATTATAACTAACTACCAAATTTCACGATTCTAGGCCCTTCCGTATCGCAAAAGCCGCAATTTAGAACGTTTTTCTCCTGCACCCCTTTTGGGTTAGTGGCACCGACATAAAACATCGCCTATGTTGGAGCAAGGGTTGTCACCATCATTTTGACGCCATTATTTTTTAGATCTCTTTGGTATTTCCTGAGATTGTGTAGAAACCAACATTAGAACGTTTTTTAGAACGCTTTTCGCGCATTTTCACCCTTTTAAATTTCGAATTGTTTAAAGAACTGTTCTTAGAAATCCTTTATATCTAATAAGTAGCTAATATTTCAAATTTGATATTTCTAGGCCCTTCGGTAACGCAAAAATCGCATTTTTCGAATGTTTTTTGCTCCTGCACCCCCTTTCGGGTAGTGGCACCGACATAAAACATAGCCTATGTTGGAGCAAGGATTGTCACCGTCTTTTTGACACCCTTATTTTGAGACCATTATTATTTAAATCGGTTTGGTATTTCCTGAGATTGTGTAGAAACCACCATTTAGAACGTTTTTTAGAACGAATTTCGCGCATTTTCACCCCTTTTAAATTTCGAATTGTTTAAGAACCGACATAAGACATAGCCTATCGTGGCGCAAGCGTTGTCACCATCATTTTGACACCAATATTTTTTAAATCGGTTTAGTATTTCTTGAGATTGTGTAGAAACCACCATTTAGAACGTTTTTTAGAACGCTTTTTGTGCATTTTCACCCCTTTTAAATTTCGAATTGTTTAAGAACTGTTCTTAGACATCATTTATATCTTATAAGTAACTAATATTCAAAATTTCATATTTCTAGGCCCTTCAGTAACGCTAAAATCGCATTTTTAGAACGTTTTTTGCTCCTACACCCCCTTTCGGGTAGTGGCACCGACATAAGATATAGCCTATGTTCTAAGTTGGACTAACACCATCATTTTGATACCATTACTTTTGGAATAGGTTCGGAAGTTTAAGAGCTTACCTACGACAAATAAACAATTTTTACCTCTTTATAATAGGAGTATAGATAGATGAGTATAGATGAATGAATGAATGAATGAATGAATGAATGAATGAATGAATGAGTAGCAAACCCCGCGGCTTTGCTCGCGTAATATTTGAAATATGCCAAGTGATATTTATATGTCTAATTTTTATTATTGGTACTAACTAAATTTTTATTTTATTAAAAGGTAATATTTTATTTTATTAAATGGTTTTTTTTATTAAAAGGTACTTATTACTTTTAGGAATAATTCAAAAATTACTATTTAAAACACAGTTTGATTAAACATCATTATTACACTGCATTAGGCATAAATGAGACTTAAATTAATAAAATGAAGTAAAACTAAATAAATGATAATTTAAAAAATATTTTGAAACTTTTATGCTCAATTAATACGCTCATTTCAGTATTCATTTGAAGTTTTGAATTTTTTGGAAACCATCTTCTTACATCTTAAAATTAACCATCATGTCAAATACCAAGTCCTGCCACCTCTCCCAACATAAAGGGCTATGTTGAAATAGGAACTGTCACCATTAATTTGCCAACATTAATTTTTAAATCAGTTTGTTATTTCCTAATATTCCACAGAAACGTAATTTAAAAAGCTTTTGAAGCCCTTTATTAGAACGTTTGTTGTTCACGTGAACCCCAAATGGTAGAATTATTGGCATAGCCTGTGTAGGATCAGAGACTGTTACCATTGATTCGCAACTATTACTTTTATAATCTGTTTATATTCCCTGAAATTGCATAGTATCGTAATTTAGAACTTTTTTAGAATGCTTTTCGCACCTCCCCTTCGCTTCATCCCTTTTTAATTCGAATTTATTTTCGACGTTCCTTCGAGAGCATTTATATTTTATAATTAACTACCATGTCATATTTAAAGTTTCTAGCCTTTTCAGTATCATAGAAATCGCAATTTAGAAAGTTTTTAGCTCCTGCAACCCTCTGGTGGTAGTGGAACAGACATAAAATATAGCTTATGTTTGAGCAGATTCTATCACCAAAATTTGTCATCATTATTTTTTTAATCGGTTTGGTAATTTATAAGTATGCTTAAAAATTGTAATTTATAACGCTTTTCACTCACTTAATTTTTTTAATTTGGAATTTTCTTTCGACTGTTCTTGGAAAGCAGTTGCATCTTGTAAGTAAATACCATGCCATACTTCAAAGTGTTAGACCCCTCAGTTGTGCAAAAAACGCAAATTAGAACATGATTTGCTTTTGCAACCCTCAGCCTCAGATGGTAGTGACAGCAACATAAAATATAATCTATATTATAACAGGGACTGTCACCATTTATTTGCAACCATTACTTTTGAAATAGCTTTGGTATTTCCTTAGATTGAGTAGAAATCGCAATTTAGAACGTTTTTAGGACGCTTTTCGCGCATTTTCACCCCTTTTTAAATTTCTATTTTTTTTCGAAACTGTTCTTAAAGATCATTTATATCTAATAAATATGTACCTTGCCTAATTTTAAGTTGCTAGCCCCTACCGATCACAAAAATCGAAATTTAGAACGCTTTTTTGCTCCTGCAACGTCTTGGTGATAGTAATAACGACATAAAATTGTGTCTATGTTAGAGCAGATGCTGTCAGCATCAATTTCCGAATATTACGTTTGAAATCAGATTCATTCTTCCTGAGATATTGCCGACAAATCGGCATTTAGAACGTTTTTAGAACGCTTTTCGCGCATTTTGCTCCTGCATCTCTTCTGGGGTAGTGGAAACAGAAATAAAATATAGCCTATCTGGGAGCAATATCTGTCACCATCATTTTTACACCATTATATTTGAAATCGTTTCAGTACTTCCTGAGATTGCATAGAAATCGCAATTTAGAAAGTTTTTACAACGCTTTTTGCGCATATTCACCCCCTTTTAAATTTCGATTTTTTTAGGAAATGCCCTTAGAGATTATTGATATCTTATAACTAACTACCATTCCAAATTTCACGATTCTAGGCCCTTCCTTAACGCAAAAGCCGCAATTTAGAACGTTTTTCTCCTGCACCCTCTTTGGGGTAGTGGCACCGACATAAAGCATCGCCTATGTTGGAGCAAAGGTTGTCACCATCATTTTGCGACATTATTTTTTTAGATCGGTTTGGTATTTCCTGAGATTGCGTAGAAACCACCATTAGAACGTTTTTTAGAACGCTTTTCGCGCATTTTCACCCCTTTTAAATTTCGAATTGTTTCAAAACTGTTCTTAGAAATCCTTTATATCTAATAAGTAGTTAATATTTCAAATTTCATATTTCTAGGCCCTTCGGTAACGCAAAAATCGCATTTTTAGAACGTTTTTCACTCCTGCACCCCCTTTCGGGTAGTGGCACCGACATAAAACATAGCCTATGTTGAGCAAGGGTTGTCACCGTCATTTTGACACCCTTATTTTGACACCATTATTTTTTAAATCGGTTTGGTATTTCCTGAGATTGTGTAGAAACCACCATTTAGAACGTTTTTAGAACGATTTTCGCGCATTTTCACCCCTCTCAAATTTCGAATTGTTTAAGAACGGTTCTTAGAAATCCTTTATATCTAATAATTAGCTAATATTTCAAATTTCATATTTCTAAGCCCTTCAGTAACACATAAATCGCATTTTTAGAACGTTTTTTTCTCCTGCACCACCTTTGGGTTAGTGCCATCGATATAAAACATAGCCTATCTTGGAGCAAGCGTTGTCACCATCATTAAGACACCAATATTTTTTAAATCGGTTTGGTATTTCCTGAGATTGTGTAGAAACTACCATTTAGAACGTTTTTTAGAACGCTTTTTGTGCATTTTCACCCCTTTTAAATTTCGAATTTTTTAAGGACTGTTCTTAGACATCATTTATATCATATAAGTAACTAATATTTCAAATTTCATATTTCTAGGCCCTGTATTAACACATAAACCGCATTTTTAGAACGTTTTTCGCTCCTGCACCTCCTTTGGGGTAGTGACACTGATATAAAACATAGCCTATCTTGGAGCAAGCGTTGTCACCATCCTTTTGACACCAATATTTTTTTAAATCGGTTTGGTATTTCCTGAGATTGTGTGGAAACTACCATTTAGAACTTTTTTTAGAACGCTTTTTGTACATTTTCACCCCTTTTAAATTTCGAATTGTTTAAGAACTGTTCTTAGACATTATTTATATCTTATAAGTAACTAATACTCAAAATTTTATATTTGTAGGCCCTTCAGTAACGCTAAAATCGCATTTTTAGAAAGTTTTTTGCTCCTACACCCCCTTTGGGGTAGTGGCACCAACATAAGATATAGCCTATGTTCTAAGTTGGACTCACACCATCAGTTTGATACCATTACTTTTGGAATCGGTTCGGTAGTTCCAGAGCTTACCTCCGACAAATAAACAATTTTTTCCTCTTTATAATAGGAAGTATAGAATAAACTAGCAAACCCCGCGGCTTTGCTCGCGTTATATTTGAAATATGCCAAGTGATATTTATATGTCTAATTTTTATTAAAAGGTACTAACTAAATTTTTATTTTATTAAAAGGTAATATTTTATTTTATTAAAAGGTACTTATTACTTTTAGGAATAATTTAAAAAAATTACCATTTAAAACACAGTTTCATTAAACATCATTGTTACACTGTATAAGGCAGAAATGAGACTTAAATTAATAAAACGAAATAAAACTAAATAAATAATAATTTAGAAAATATTTTGAAACTTTTATGCTCAATTAACACGTTCATTTCAGTATTCATTTGAAGTTTTGAATTTTTTAGAAACCATCTTCTTACATCTTAAAATTAACCATCATGTCAAATTCTAAGTCCTACCACCTCTCTCAACATAAAGCGCTATGTTGAAACAGGAACTGTCACCTTTAATTTGCCAACATTAATTTTGAAGTTGGTTTGTTATTTCCTAATATTCTACAGAAACGTAATTTAGAAAGCTTTTAAAGGCCTTTTTTAGAGCGCTTGTTGTTCCTGTGAATCCCAGGTGGTAGAATCATCGGCATAAAATATAGCCTGTGTAGGATCAGAGACTGTTACCATTGATTCGCAACTATTACTTTTATATTTGGTTTATATTTCCTGAAATAGCGTAGAAATCGTAATTTAGGACTTTTTAAGAATGCTTTTCGCACCTCCCCTTCACTTCACCCCTTTTTAATTCGAATTTAGCTTCGACTGTCCTTCGAGGGCATTTATATTTTATAAGTAACTACCATGCCATATTTAAAGTTTCTAGCCTTCTCAGTATCACAGACATCGCAATTTAGAAAGTTTTTAGCTACTGCAACCCTCTGGTGGTAGTGGCACAGACATAAAATATAGCTTATGTTTGAGCAGGTTCTATCACCAACAATTTGTTATTATTTTTTTAATCGGTTTGATATTTGAAAAGATTACATAAAAATTGTAATTTATAACACTTCATCTTTTTAAATTTGAAATTTTCTTTCGACAGTTCATAGAAAGCAGTTGCATCTTGTAAGTAAATAACATGCCATACTTCAAAGTGTTAGACCTTTCAGTTATGCAAAAAACGCAAATTAGAGCATGTTTTGCTTTTGCAACCCTCAGATGGTAGTGACAGCAACATAAAATATAACCTATGTTATAGCAGGGACTGTCACCATTGATTGGCAACCATTACTTTTTGAAATAGCTTTGGAATTTTCTAAGATTGAGTAGAAATCGCAATTTAAAACGTTTTTAGAACGCTTTTCGCGCATTTTCACCCCTTTTTAAATTTCCAATTTTTTCGAAACTGTTCTTAAACATCATTTATATGTAATACATATGTACCATGCCTAATTTTAAGTTGCTAGCCCCTACCGATCACAAAAATCGAAATTTGGAACGTTTTTTGCTCCTGCAACATCTAGGTGATAGTGATACCGACTTAAAATAGCGTCTGTGTTAGAGCAGAGGCTGTCAGCATGAATTTCTTAACATTACTTTTAAAATCAGGTGATTCTTCCTGAGATATTGTCGGCCTAATCGTTCGGAGTTTTCGTGGTTTTCTCCGAACCGTGGATTTCCATGCGTTAATATGGATTAGGTTCCCTTAGAAAGACCTCCACGGAAGCCACTCCCCCTAGGGCCTATATCCCTCGTGTAGATAATTGGCCGTCAACAATCAACCCAACCCAACCCATCCTGAGATATTGATGACAAATCGGCATTTAGAACGTTTTTAGAACGCTTTTCGCTTATTTTGCTCCTGCATCTCCTCTGGGTTAGTGGAAACATATATAAAATATAGCCTATCTTGGAGCAAGATCTGTCACCATCATTTTAACACCATTATATTTGAAATCGGTTCAGTATTTCTGAGATTGCATAGGAATTGCAATTTAGAACGTTTTTTACAACGCTTTTTGCGCATTTTGCCCCCCCCCCCCCTTTTAAATTTCGATTTTTTTTAGGAAATGTCCTTAGAGATCATTGATATCTTATAACTACCATTCTAAATTTCACGATTCAAGGCCCTTCCATCACTCAAAAACCGCAATTTAGAACGTTTTTCTCCTGCACCCCCTTTGGGGTAGTGGCACCGACATAAAACATAGCCTATGTTGGAGCAAGGATTTTCACCATCATTTTGACGCCATTATTTTTTAAATCGGTTTGGTATTTCCTGAGATTGTGTAGAAACTACCATTTAGAACGTTTTTTAGAACGCTTTTTGCGCATTTTCATCCCTTTTACATTTCGAATTGTTTAAGAACTGTTCTTAGAAATCCTTTATATCTAATAAGTAGCTGATACTTCAAATTTCATATTTCTAGGCCCTTCAGTAACACATAAATTGCATTTTTAGAACGTTTTCTGCTCCTACACCCCCTTTGGGGTAGTGACACCGACATAAAACATAGCCTATCTTGGAGCAAACGTTGTCACTATCATTTTGACACCAATATTTTTTAAATCGGTTTGGTATTTCCTGAGATTATGTAGAATCTACCATTTAGAACGATTTTTAGAACGCTTTTTCTGCATTTTCACACCTTTTAAATTTCGAATTGTTTAAGAACTGTTCTTAGACATCATTTATATCTTATAAGTAACTAATACTCCAAATTTCAGATTTCTAGGCCCTTCAGTAACGCAAAAATCGCATTTTTAGAATGTTTTTTGCTCCTGCAACCCCTTTGGGGTAGTGGCACCAACATAAGATATAGCCTATGTTCTAAGTTGGGCGAACACCATCATTTTGATCCCATTACTTTTGGAATCGGTTCGGTAGTTCCTGAGCTTATCTCCGGCAAATAAACAATTTTTTCCTCTTTATAATATGACTAGCAGACTATGCCCGCTGCGCTGGTCCATTTTTCCAAACGAATCTTGAATCAAACGAAATTGTGAATTTAACCTTCTATTTTAAAGCAATAAAGACCATCACCTGGAATGTCCTTCCGTAATTTCCTTGCTGAAAACGATGCGAACTTCATTGAGATATTATACTATCGTATGCCTTGGACAAAATTTGGGCAATTAAGAAACAACTCTTTTAGTTGATCATTTAAAGTACAGTTTGGTACGGAAATGAGACAGTTATGGCAATAGGAATTAAAATATTCTCTAGTCATCACACTGTTAAATTAGAGAGCATTTTACAATGATTGCACAGATTGAATTTTGAACTTTAAGAACATTCGGATTGTTCATTTTCATTTGTTTGCTCTTGAACTTCCAGCATCTCAACTTGCGCTATATGTGGTTTTGGTAGTTTAAATTCAATCTCATTACATGTTACATTATATTTTTTAATAAACTTCCTCTTCTGACAGGTCTGCTACTGTTTTCCATATGTCTATTCCAGCAGAGTAAATAGAATCACAAACGTAGATCACAAACCAATAGGACAAAAGGACAACAAACCAATAGGACAATACGGCAACAAACCGGCGTGTTTTTACAGTAAAGCATGTTGAAAAATATTTTGATGAGAGATGGGGGGCACACATTTAACCTAAAATTTAAGTATTTTACTCAACAATCATAATGTTAACTGCTTTTTATATAATTTACATTTAAATATAAAAATCTACTTTCAAATGTGCTCATACACTTAAAAAACACTATTATTGTGAGCGTTGTTCGTGATTATGTCACTCTTCTGCCTTTTTAACTTAAAATCGCTTTGTTTGGCGCCAGGGTAATAAACGAATAGAATGCAACTCATAAGTTTATTCATTTTTACAATTACTTCTGCCAGTTTCACTCTTAAGACATATATATACATGTATGTATAACAATTTATTTACATATTTATATTATTATTATTATTAATAATTACAAATTAGGTACTACTTGATTATCCCGTCAACCAATTTCGTCAAATTATACAAATCGCCAAACTATTAGCCCAATTACGCAAATGACATAATTTTTATTTTAAATAACGAAAGAATAAATGAATTAGTAAAACATTAATAAAAATAAAACGTCGAAATAAAAATTACTTGATGATGTAACAAATACGTGTAAAGTGTTTAACGTCAAGTAAATTTGACATTTACAATCATCCATTATTGGCATTTAATTTTATAGTTTGGTGATATTTTTTTGGTCGACGGGATAATCAAGTAGAACCACAAATTATTTCTATTCGTATTTAAAAGTAGATATAAGCTCTTTTTTCTAATATATAAATATCATAAATGTTGAAAAAAAATGCTTATATGTATATGAAAAGTAAATAGGTTGCCAGTAAATATACATAAAATTCACTTCACTCACCAAGGCCATTTTCTCTATCTCGCCAAAGCCCATATAGTAAAAATATACCAAATACTCTTCAGTCTGTTTTCTGATACTAAGTAATCACAATAATGTAAATGACTGTTAGACAAAGATATCATATATGTACCGGATTTGGCGCAATTTTTTTCACGCCCATTTGGCGAAAACATCGTTTTCGAATACCAGTTACATATATATATATATATTTAAATTATTTTCTATTATTTTAAAAGGAAATAACAATAAATGGTACTACTTAGTTATCCCGTCGACCAAAAATCTATCGCCAAACTATAAGATTAAATGCCAATAATGGTTGATCGTACATGTCACGTTCACTTGACTTTAAGCAAGTTACACGTGTTTACATCATCAGGTGATTTTTATTTAGACGTTTTATTTGTATTTTTATTAATGTTATACTAATTTAATTGTTCTTCCATTATTAAAAAAAAAAAATGTCAATTTGTATAAATTGGCGAGTGGTTTGGCGATTTATATAATTTGGCGAAATTGGTCGATGGATAACTAAGTAGTACCCAATAAATAAAAAAAAAATTTTAATTATTATCTATAGAACAAAACATTTTACATAATTGTAAAAAAGAAAATAAAAGTAAATAAACAATTTATTAATAAATAAGCAACAATAGCTGGGTTACCATGTCAGGCAAAATAACGCCAATTTGGAGCCCATTAGGTACCATGAAGCGTATCTGTGCAACCAAAACTTCCAATAATATAGTAAATATGCCATTTGGCGGTGACTTGATTAGCGAAGACTATAAAATAAATAATAATAATAATAATAAACAATTAATAAATAATAATAATAATATAAAACTGGAATTCAGACGTTAATTTATGTGCTTTTAAATATCTAAGATTAGTCCAATATCTTTTAAAATATTGCCTAACAGAGCGGAAAATATGAAAAAATAACGAATTTAAAACGATTTGCAATTTTTTTCAGCAAGTAATTTTTAATTCAAAATGTTGAATTTTTGGCACAGATGTACTATTGTCATGACACGATTTTTTTCTGACGCCAATGTTATATACGCAACGGGTACTTCACTGGCGCCAACGTATCGTTATTTTGCTTGATATGGTAACGCGGATGTTGTTGTTTATGCTGTTGATGTTTTCGCCAAATTGGTACGTATATGACATCTGTGTAGAATTTTTTTTATAGTAATAACGCATGATTGCATAAATTTCCTTAAGAATAGTTTTCAGTTCCTAAATTTTGAAACTGTGAATTTACCTGTACGTAAAATGGGCGTTATAACCAAAGAAATATTTAATAAACAATAATACTTTCAAAAAAAAAAAAAGATAATATTTATTGATCTGAGTTGGAGTCTATAAAAATTGTATGCTTCCGTAATTACAACGAAATTTTTTTTAAAAAGTATGAAATTAGGAACAGATGTCATATCCGCGGCCGCCATCTGGGATTTTTTCTTGGCGTAATAACCCCTTTTCCGCCAAGTAATAAATGTCGCCAAGCAGCGATTTATGTGCATGAAAGGCTTAACGAAAATAAAATGTAAAACATCGTCAACAAAATATCGCAAAGAAATCTCAAAACATCCAAGATGGCGTCCGCTTGAATATACAGCATCTAAGCCTGAAAGGATTTTACAATATGTCTGTGTGGCAGAAATTCAAACTAAAATTTAAATATTTGATTCCATTTTTAAAATATTAACTGATATCTATATAATTTATAATCGAATTGTTTCTCCTGTAAATCACATTACGTGGATTAAATAGTTAAATAAAAAAAAAAAAATAAGAAAAATGTAATTCAAAATTAGTCTAATCAAATTTTCAGATTCCTTTTTTTAACGTAAGGCAGGCGATAATTCGCCAAATATTGTAAAATTTCACAATAAATTATATTTTAAGCATTACAAATATTTATTTCCTGTTTAAATTAAAAATTATGTATATATTTTATAATATTATGTCTTATTAAAACATTTTTTGTTGTCTTTTTAAATTAAATATCAGTATTTTTTTCATTTATTTGCGAGGTGATTGTCTAACGGATATAGCCATTTCAATTCTCTACTCAACAAAATTTTCGCCAAAATATAATCACTGGCAACCCTTTCCTTCAAAATATCAATAAAATACGAAATTTACTACCAAAAATCATAGTTATCCCTGTGACAGATCTTGGAGCAAGATCTGTCACCATCATTTTTACACCATTATATTTGAAATCGGTTCAGAACTTCCTGAGATTGCATACAAATCGCAATTTAGAAAGTTTTTTACAATGCTTTTTGCGCATTTTGATCCCCTTTTAAATTTACATTTTTTTTAGGAAATGTCCTTACAGATCATTGATATCTAATAACTAACTACCATTCCAAATTTCACGATTCTAGGCCCTTCGGTTACGCAAAAGTCGCAATTTAGAACGTTTTTCTCCTGCACCCCCTTTGGGGTAGTGGCACCGACATAAAACATCGCCTATGTTGGAGCAAGGGTTGTCACCATCATTTTGACGCCATTATTTTTTATATCTGTTTGGTATTTCCTGAGATTGTGTAGAAACCACCATTAGAACGTTTTTTAGAACGCTTTTCGGGCATTTTCACACCTTTTAAATTTCGAATTTTTTAAGAACTGTTCTTAGAAATCCTTTATATCTAATAAGTAGCTAATATTTCAAATTTCATATTTCTAGGCCCTTCGGTAACGCAAAAATTGCATTTTTAGAAAGTTTTTTGCTCCTGCTCCCGCTTTCGGGTAGTGGCACCGACATAAAACATAGCCTATGTTGGAGCAAGGGTTGTCACCGTCATTTTGACACCCTTATTTTGACACCATTATTTTTTAAATTGGTTTGGTATTTCCTGAGATTGTGTAGAAACCACCATTTAGAACGTTTTTTAGAACGATTTTCGCGCATTTTCACCCCTTTCAAATTTCGAATTGTTTAAGAACTGTTCTTAGAAATCCTTTATATCTAATAAGTAGCTAATATTTCAAATGTCATATTTATAGGCCCTTCAGTAACACGTAAATCGCATTTTTAGAACGTTTTTTGCTCCTTCACCCCCTTTGGGGTAGTGACACTGGCATAAAAAATAGCCTATCTTAGAGCAAGCGTTGTCACCATCATTTTGACACCAATATTTTTTAAATCGGTTTGGTATTTCCTGAGATTGTGTAGAAACTACCATTTGGAACGTTTTTTAGAACGCTTTTTGTGCATTTCCCCCCTTTTAAATTTCGAATTGTTTAAGAACTGTTCTTAGACATCATTTATATCTTATAAGTAACTAATATTCAAAATTTCATATTTCTAGGCCCTTCAGTAACGCTAAAATCGCATTTTTAGAACGTTTTTTGCTCCTGCACCCCCTTCGGGGTAGTGGCACCGACATAAGATATAGCCTATGTTCTAAGTTGGACTAACACCTTCATTTTGATACCATTACTTTTGGAATCGGTTCGGTAGTTCCAGAGCTTATCTCCGACAAATAAACAATTTTTTCCTCTTTATAATAGGAGTAAGAAAGATAAGATAAGATAAGATAAGATAAGATGAGTATAGATGAATGAATGAATGAATGAATGAATGAATGAGTAGCAAACCCCGCGGCTTTGCTCGCGTAATATTTGAAATATGCCAAGTGATATTTATATGTCTAATTTTTATTATTGGTACTAACTAAATTTTTATTTTATTAAAAGGTAATATTTTATTTTATTAAATGGGTTTTTTTTATTAAAAGTTACTTATTACTTTTAGGAATAATTCAAAAATTACTATTTAAAACACAGTTTGATTAAACATCATTATTACACTGCATTAGGCATAAATGAGACTTAAATTAATAAAATGAAGTAAAACTAAATAAATGATAATTTAAAAAATATTTTGAAACTTTTATGCTCAATTAATACGCTCATTTCAGTATTCATTTGAAGTTTTGAATTTTTTGGAAACCATCTTCTTACATCTTAAAATTAACCATCATGTCAAATACCAAGTCCTGCCACCTCTCCCAACATAAAGGGCTATGTTGAAATAGGAACTGTCACCATTAATTTGCCAACATTAATTTTTAAATCAGTTTGTTATTTCCTAATATTCCACAGAAACGTAATTTAAAAAGCTTTTGAAGCCCTTTATTAGAACGTTTGTTGTTCATGTGAACCCCAAATGGTAGAGTTATTGGCATAGCCTGTGTAGGATCAGAGACTTTTACCATTGATTCGCAACTATTACTTTTATAATCTGTTTATATTCCCTGAAATTGCATGGTATCGTAATTTAGAACTTTTTTAGAATGCTTTTCGCACCTCCCCTTCGCTTCATCCCTTTTTAATTCGAATTTATTTTCGACGTTCCTTTGAGGGCATTTATAATTTATAAGTAACTACCATGTCATATTTAAAGTTTCTAGCCTTTTCAGTATCACAGTAATCGCAATTTAGAAAGTTTTTAGCTCCTGCAACCCACTGGTGGTAGTGGAACAGACATAAAATATAGCTTATGTTTGAGCAGATTCTATCACCAAAATTTGTCATCATTATTTTTTTAATCGGTTTGGTAATTTATAAGTTTGCTTAAAAATTGTAATTTATAACGCTTTTCACTCACTTAATTTTTTTAATTTGGAATTTTCTTTCGACTGTTCTTGGAAAGCAGTTGCATCTTGTAAGTAAATACCATGCCATACTTCAAAGTGTTAGACCCCTCAGTTGTGCAAAAAACGCAAATTAGAACATGTTTTGCTTTTGCAACCCTCAGCCTCAGATGGTAGTGACAGCAACATAAAATATAACCTATATTATAACAGGGACTGTCACCATTTATTTGCAACCATTACTTTTGAAATAGCTTTGGTATTTCCTTAGATTGAGTAGAAATCGTAATTTAGAACGTTTTTAGGACGCTTTTCGCGCATTTTCACCCCTTTTTAAATTTCCATTTTTTTCGAAACTGTTCTTAAAGATCATTTATATCTAATAAATATGTACCTTGCCTAATTTTAAGTTGCTAGCCCCAACCGATCACAAAAATCGAAATTTAGAACGCTTTTTTGCTCCTGCAACGTCTTGGTGATACCCGTAAGGCATGGTGGCGTCACGGCGACGTCGTTGTGAAGTCACACTGTGATTTTGTGACCGTCGATGTGACGTCCCGTGACGTCGAAGTGACGTCATAGTGACTAGAATGCGAGGTCGTTATGGCCGTTTTAGAGGTCGTTTGTGACGTCACATTGTGACCACTCTGTGAAGTCACGGTGTGACAAATATGTGAAAAGTGTGTCATTTGGGACTATTTTGGCATTAACTTTGTGACGAACCTGTGACGAAAGTGACAATGCTTTGAAGTCACACTGTGACCAATTTGTGAAATATGTGTCATTTGTGACGAATTTGTTATAAACATTGTGATGATTTCAAATGAAAATCAAATTTCAAATTAATTGCTTAAAAGGCGCAAAGGCGAACATGGTGAAAAAGATTCCATGCTGGGACTCGAACCCGGGTCATCAGTATAGCGCACTGACATTCTACCGACTAAACCACATGTAACGATACCCGGCCTGGAAAATTTCTCACTATTACATGTTGGCAAGGCTACAAACGCAGCACAAGGTGGAATATTTATCGTGAGCCATCGACATGGGGCAAACACGAAACTTAATTAAATCGAGCATCGATTGAAACTATATTAATACTTGGAAATTTTTCCAGAGAGAACCATTCGCCTTGCATACAATATTTCAAATGAAAATCAAATTTCAAATTAATTGCTTAAAAGTCAATTTTAATTTGAAATTTGATTTTCATTTGAAATACTGTATGCAAGGCGAATGTTTCTCTCTGAAAAAATTTCCAAGCATTAATATAGTTTCAATCGATGCTGGATTTAATTAAGTTTCGTGTTTGCCCCATGACGGTGGCTCACGATAAATATTCCATCTTGTGCTGCGTTTGTGGCCTCGCCAACATGTATTAGAAAGAAATTTTCCAGGCTGGGTATCGTTCCATGTGGTTTAGTCAGTAGAATGTCAGTGCGCTATACTGATGACCCGGGATCGAGTCCCGGCGTGGAATGTTTTCACTGTGTTGGCCTTTGCGCCTTTTAAGCAATTAATTTGAAATTTGATTTTCATTTGAAATATTGTATGCAAGGCGAATGTTTCTCTTTGGAAAAATTTCCAAGTATTAATATTGTGATGATTCTTGTCATAAACACTATGATAATTTTAAAGTAAAGTTTTGTTTGAAATATAAAGTCTTATCTTTTTACCGTACTTTTTAGCAAGATATCCCTATTTTGGAGTCCTATTCTTCTAAAATATTTTTAATTTTCCATTTAAAAAACAATCCTTATCAACTGACATCTTTTTTTATTAAGTTCTAAGCTTGATCTTGAATTCAAGCTTAATATTAAGAATGTGTAAGCTTTTTAATTTTTTGTGATTTGTCATTGCTTTACTAAATACGAACATGGAGTCTAACGGACATTAATACAACTGTTATTTATAGAACGACATGATAAGCCCTATTTATTTAAATTTTTTATTCCCGTATATATTGCATTTTGTGAATATGAGCTAATTAGATTTGGTATGTTTTATAGGAAAAGACTGATCTGGGAAATAGAAACAACAAGTAAGATATATCATGCGTTAAGCCTATATTATAAAACACTTTCCAACTCTTCCTGAATGTTTTAACAAGACATCGGGGGAAATAACGTAAACAAGATAACTAACTAAACATGAAAACGCATAAAACATTTGAACATTTTCAGCAGTTACCATCCATAGCCAAATATGTTTTCCAATTCTTTTAAACAGTCCTGTATTTGATCTGTAGATTGATATATATACTATATAATGGAAAAATTTAGTTTATCAAGGAAACGCATAACAGGTTGAAATTCTCTTTCAGCAATTTATACTAATGTATGGAAACATACTTGAATACTTTTGTACAACCCTGTAGTTTACCTAGAATCTTTATTACACGCCACTATTTAGTTAAAATTTAATTCAAACTAAGACACTCTTAAAACTGCTGAAATCACATTTCCAGAAATTATAATTTATAGACGGCAACGTCTCCAATTCTTTGCGTGACCCTGTATATCATTTTATCTATATTCTACAAACATTTCTTAGTAAATTAAATACAGTGCAGCGTAAAAATGCATAACTTATTTAAAAAACACCTTTAAGCAATACCCAGTAACCCTTACGAATACTTCTGTATAGTCCTGTATATGAATTATAGCATATATACCGGGTGTCCCAAAAAGGACTGACTGATTTTAAAATTCAATAACTTGTAAACAGTGACAGATATTTAAAAAATTCTTGCAAGAGGGTTATGCATAAGGTCAAAAGTTTTTTTACAGTGATTTTCAATTTTAGTTTGAATTACAAACAATAGATGGCGCTGTAAGCAATAGTCGCTAAATGCAGGCTCGATTTTTGGTCCTGTATCTTGTTCTATGCGGAAAAAGGAGATGGAAATGTATTATCCGGGCCACGAAGTACCAAAAATCGAGCCTGAATTTAGCGTCTATCGATCGCAGCGCCATCTGTTGTTTGTAATTCGAACTAAAATTGAAAATCACTGTAAAAAAAACTTTTGACCTTATGCATAACCCTCCTGCAAGAATTTTTTAAATATCTGTCACTGTTTACAAGTTATTGAATTTTAAAATCAGTCAGTCCTTTTTGGGACACCCGGTATATACACCATATACTTTGCATAAATGTAGTGAATCATAAAAGCGCGTATCATAATTGAAAATGCATTTTCCAGCAATCATCGCTAATGAACAGTACTTCGGATACAATATAGTATCTGAAATATTTTGCGTGTCCCCGTAAATGCTATATACACTTCGTACTATACATGAAATAATTCATAGTATGCAAACCTCAACGACGTATATCAATTTCATTACATATCAAATAGATTAACATAAATATAGTACGCCGCAAACAATTCCCTCCACCCCTATATCATTATGTATTGGAATTCCTTTTTTATCCCTGTAAATAAACAATAACTATTCTCTGCATTGCATATTCTACGGAATGCACATTTTAGTGCGCTTCATAAATGCATATCAATTTTATTCTGTTTGAAAGCGTGTAAAATCATTAAAAATCATTTGAAACGATTTTTTCTCCCACAGGCCGTAATGTAATGGAATACTTTTGACTGTCCCTGTAAATGAACTAAACATGCTACAAACTTCATTACAAATAGGGACCTTGCTATGGTAAACGTCAATAACATCCAAAAATTTCAAGTCAATCCGAGTATATTTACGCGAGTTAGAGCGCGGACAGACGGCCAAACAAACCGAAGTCATAAACACTTTTCAACTTTATCGGGCCTGAAAAACACTCTATTTCAATGCTTAAATATTATTTTTTATTTTTTAATGCCAATAAAATAAATGTATCGAAAACGTAGAAAATGGGTTTACAATCAAAGAAAATGTAATAACTGATTCTGAATGTCTACAATTAAATGTTCGATTAAAATCACAAACAGCAAAAAAAAAAAAAAAAAAAAAAAATGATTACATAGAATAAAAAAAATAAATATATCAATTTGAAAAACACTAAATAATTAGTATTTATAATTGTACTATTAAGCAACAACAAACTACAATAGATGAATTAAATGCATTTAACAATTTCTGAAAAATCTTTCCATATTTATAAGGAATTTCTACTATTTTATAATTTTGGCAAATGTTAAATCTGAAAACATTGGTATGAAGATTTAAGATTTTAAATACTAATTTAAAATATTACTAACAATGAAAAAAAAATCTTTCAAAAGTTTCACTACTACAATATGTAAAAAGATATTTTCCCAGTATAATGTTAATTTCAAAATTGAAACAGCTTCCTAATATCATTATAATCGAATATCATATTTAACTCCAAAATATTAATGACGATAAATACTGTGTTAGAATCAGTCTCTGCATCAACTTTTTTTTTTCCCTTCTAGCGATGCAGATTAAGATATTTTACAGCATCGAATCAGAAAAGAATTGCAGATCAGTCTCATTGCATATGACATACTACAACTTATTTAACTTTAATCTATCAAACGGGAATAAAAAATTTAAATTAAATAAGACATACCTTTTAAGTTCCATAAATAGTTTAATAATATCCGTGTTTTATCCTAAATTGTCAGACATATTTCTGACAAAATGACAAAATTGTCAGACATACTTCCCGCGTCAAAAGTTCTGATCCTTATTTTATTCTACGGTTTAATCGAGCGCAGACGATAGCGCACGCGCACGCGCAAGCAGGTGCTTATACTGTATTATTATAATTTTTGTCTGTAAGGAAAATTTTCTATTTGAATGAAACACCTGCCTTTTTTCTTTCTTTTTTTTTAAAGTAAAGTTTGTTTTACACGTAATAAATACAAGTTAGGCATCTTAATAAATGAAAAGAGAGTATACAAGATAAAAAAATTTTCTTTGTCAATCTGTCATTTTTTTATATTCATTTTCTGTAGAATAAAACTATTTGTAAAATAGCTTTTTTTAAAGTCGTATTTCTAAAACACGAATTTAAAATATGAATAATTATATCATGGGTTTTGTATAAAATTTGTATAAATATTTTTTCGGAAAATGCTAATTTTATTTAAAAAGTCTGAAAGAAGTAGAATTTTTTAAAAAATAGTTATTTAAAATAGTTAAACACTAACAGGAAAAAATATGACTTGAATGCAAATTCTAAAGCAAAAAATGCATATATGACTAAACTCTGAATACTCTTTCTACGTGTTCATTAAAAGCTGCAGACTTAACTGTAACAGAAAATTTTAGTTTGAAACCACAGAAGTGTTTCGAATAACACTGGTCGACAAAAAACTTCCTCCCTGCAAACTAAATATGTAAAGTGTACAGATTTAATATTCCTAATTCTAAATATGTTATCCAAATTGCTTCATAACGTACCATTTTTCCGAGAAACACTTTTGAAATAATAACAATCGGTGAAGGATTAAATTGCAATGGTAGATAAAATTGAAATCATAAAAAAAGTATACTTCACTGTCTTAGATAACAAATTGATAAAATATAGCATGAAAATCTAGTTTGTTGATACTTGTACCGTGCATTTTCCTTTTTATGCCCCCCCCCCACCCCCCCACCTCTTTTCGTGTCCGAATTTACTATTTCCTATCCACTAATATGTTTTCATTCCTTATGTTGCTGTAACTCGGGCATGTTTAAAATATTTCTGTTCATTTTCAAAGATTTTTGATGTTCATATTTTTGTCACACTGTGACTTACAATATGGTGGTTTTTTCGTCACATATGTGACGTGACGTACGTTACAGGCAGTGACATAACAGGAACGTCATAATTTTTTTTTTATTGCCAGAAAATATAATTTTACATAAATAACATGTTTTGAATATTTTTTGTAATTTTTTAAATTTTTCTAAGAAGTTCACATCTCAGTCACAATGTGACATCACTGAGTGGTGGCATTTTGGTCACAGATGTGACGTGACCACAGTTACTCACAGTGACGTCACAACGACGTCACCGTGACCATGCATGCTATGAGGGTAGTAATAACGACATAAAATTGTGTCTATGTTAGAGCAGATGCTGTCAGCATCAATTTCCGAATATTACGTTTGAAATCAGATTCATTCTTCCTGAGATATTGCCGACAAATCGGCATTTAGAACGTTTTTAGAACGCTTCTCGCCCATTTTGCTCCTGCATCTCTTCTGGGGTAGTGGAAACAGAAATAAAATATAGCCTATCTTGGAGCAATATCTGTCATCATCATTTTTACACCATTATATTTGAAATCGTTTCAGTACTTCCTGAGATTGCATAGAAATCGCAATTTAGAAAGTTTTTACAACGCTTTTTGCACATATTCACCCCCTTTTAAATTTCGATTTTTTTAGGAAATGCCCTTAGAGATTATTGATATCTTATAACTAACTACCATTCCAAATTTCACGATTCTAGGCCCTTCCTTAACGCAAAAGCCGCAATTTAGAACGTTTTTCTCCTGCACCCTCTTTGGGGTAGTGGCACCGACATAAAGCATCGCCTATGTTGGAGCAAAGGTTGTCACCATCATTTTGCGCCATTATTTTTTTAGATCGGTTTGGTATTTCCTGAGATTGCGTAGAAACTACCATTAGAACGTTTTTTAGAACGCTTTTCGCGCATTTTCACCCCTTTTAAATTTCGAATTGTTTCAAAACTGTTCTTAGAAATCCTTTATATCTAATAAGTAGTTAATATTTCAAATTTCATATTTCTAGGCCCTTCGGTAATGCAAAAATCGCATTTTTAGAAAGTTTTTTGCTCCTGCACCCCCTTTCGGGTAGTGGCACTGACATAAAACATAGCCTATGTTGGAGCAAGGGTTGTCACCGTCATTTTGACACCCTTATTTTGACACCATTATTTTTTTAAATCGGTTTGGTATTTCCTGAGATTGTGTAGAAACCACCATTTAGAACATTTTTTAGAACGATTTTCGCGCATTTTCACCCCTCTCAAATTTCGAATTGTTTAAGAACTGTTCTTAGAAATCCTTTATATCTAATAAGTAGCTAATATTTCAAATTTCATATTTCTAAGCCCTTCAGTAACACATAAATCGCATTTTTAGAACATTTTTTGCTCCTGCACCTTGGGGTAGTGACACCGACATAAAACATAGCCTATCTTGGAGCAAGCGTTATCACCATCATTAAGACACCAATATTTTTTAAATCGGTTTGGTATTTCCTGAGATTGTGTAGAAACTACCATTTAGAACGTTTTTTAGAACACTTTTTGTGCATTTTCACCCCTTTTAAATTTCGAATTTTTTAAGAACTGTTCTTAGACATCATTTATATCTTATAAGTAACTAATATTTCAAATTTCATATTTCTAGGCCCTTCAGTAACACATAAATCGCATTTTTAGAACGTTTTTCGCTCCTGCACCCCCTTTGGGGTAGTGACACCGACATAAAACATAACCTATCTTGGAGCAAGCGTTGTCACCATCATTTTGACACCAATATTTTTTAAATAGCTTTATTATTTCCTGAGATTGTGTGGAAACTACCATTTAGAACGTTTTTAGAACGCTTTTCGTGCATTTTCACCACTTTTAAATTTCGAATTGTTTAAGAACTGTTCTTAGACATCATTTATAACTTATATGTAACTAATACTCAAAATTTCATATTTCTAGGCCCTTCAGTAACGCTAAAATCGCATTTTTAGAACGTTTTTCGCTCCTACACCCCTTTTGGGGTAGTGGCACCGACATAAGATATAGTCTATGCTCTAAGTTGGACTCACACCATCATTTTGATACCATTACTTTTGGAATCGGCTCGGTAGTTCCAGAGCTTACCTCCGACAAATAAACAATTTTTTCCTCTTTATAATAGGAGTATAGATTTAATCGGTAATTTTACAAAATCCAATAATTCCCGTTCTTTTTAATAAGATTTTGAATTTATATTACAATATATTAATTATATACTGCTACTACAATGGATTGTTTGCGGTATTTTTTTACAAATAGCATATATACAAATATAAAACTTTATTAATAGCACATAAACCGTAAAGTGGTATGCTGATATTCAAAAGTAAGTCCCACCAACAGATGAATTTAACCCCTTAATTCTCGCTCTCGTCATATTCACGGGCTGTGTCTTTTTCAGATTTGTTTGATTCCCACCAGTTTTATAAAATGGTGTAATTAGTTTTATTATAGTATCATTTTACCTGTCATTAAATAAGGTGTGTATTTCTTTTTCAAAAAAGTTTTGCCGATAAACAATTTGAATTTTTGAACGGTAATTTAATGCGACCCTTAAGGGATTAATCCTCTCGGCACTGAATAATTTTTCCAATTTTGGGAAAAATTACTTTTACGCTAACAAAATTGAAAGTAGCTATCGAAATCACAGAAGTTACTGTTTACTGAAATTTAACGAATATGTTCTTTACAGAACCTAACGAATGCTGTTATGTTGCGTGTTTTTCATATAAAAATAGTCTAAGGAAGAATTTTTTAAGACGTTTGGAAAATGTCGTATTGCAACAAGATTAAACAAACATAAAAAAAAATTAGCAGTATTTTTTATCTTTCATCACAAATTGCTAATTCGGAAAAGGAGTCACTAATTTAAATTTAAAGAGTGAAACATATGTTTGAATTAAAAGAAACGCCATCTGTTTACTAATAATTAATAAAACTTTTATTAATATTATTATTATTAAATGCTGAAACATAAGTAAAGTCATAATAGTAAATGTATCGACATATGCTACCACTATTAGGTGCTGGAATTAACAAAAATATTTTTTTTCTTTCAAATGTTGCAATTCGAAGTAGGAGCCTCATATGAGGCTCAGGGTGACGAGAAGGTTAAGCCTCAAATTCAGGTCGCGTGCATAAGGTTCGTTATGGTTGAGATATTTTTAATTATGACTACGAATTCTGCGATTTAATTTCTAAATGGAAATCTTCTCATAACCCAGCAAATGCTTTAGAGTTTTAGTGCAGTCCCTGGGGGGTTTTTAAAGGTGTGCCAGACTCCTTGACAATTCTAATGATTATAAGCACCTTGCTATGTGTCGTTACATATTATTTTTTGATACTAGGTGGTCCTATATTTTTCATCAAATGCAGTGTTCACAGTTAGCCATTTTTTTTTAAATTCAGATTTCATTATTTCCACCACTTTTTGTGAAATGGTAATATTCACCATGTTATCTCCTTAATTTATTTGTCACTAAATAAGGCGAATATTACCATTTCAAAAAAGTGGTGCAATTCATAAAATCTGAATAATAATAATAAAAAATTAGCTTACTGGCAACACTGATCAAGTGTACCCACAAGCCAACAGGGATGACATGAACAAGACGTTAAAGATGCAATAAAAGTATTAATATAAATACATTCATAACTTACACTTTGCACCACATAAATCTACTGACTGAGTTGCAACCTATTGACTACGTCGTCGACTAAATCGACTTTAGTTTCTTCAACGTACGCATTGTACGAGGACATAGTCAAGGGTTTATATAAATACACTGATATACAAACTCACTGGCTGACTTATTGACGCACTAACGCTCCGTAACTGAGCCATGGTTGTAAAGCTCAACATTGTTATATATGTTGTTGTAATAATTGTTATCAACATGGTTGTAATCATTTTTCCAACCGTTCTTGTATACAAAATTTTACTATTACTGTAACCATTCTTGCCACATGGTTTATGAAAAGCTGTAAACTCAAATAAGGAAAGAAATGTTGTCAGAAGGATTATACAATTCTATTCAGGATTTATAAATATTAATTATAAATTTTTGAGATCTTTTTATGTCCCAGGTAGCACAAAGATATCGGCCAAAAGTGAATGTTTTCCAATGCAACATTGCTTTTGAGCAAAAAGAAAAAAAAATTAGATAAAGTTAAGAGTGTTTTCAAAATTACCCATAAACGTAATATTTGGCTATTTATTGCTACTATTATTCGCCAGCATCAGCCGCTCATTTTAACCTGCAAAATTACGTTACAGCCTCATAGTCGACGACTTGAAATGAGTAGAAGATTGGGGAATCGGATGGAATACGTTTTTTACCATTACGGCCTACGGCTTCTTTGGTTTTCCCCTTTTCTGTACTGTTGAAAAGTAAAGCAATTTTTTTCGAAGCTTTTGTTTTATCCCTTTCTCCACTGTTGAAAGCGAAAGCGATTTTGTTCTATGTTTATTGTTAGATGTACAGTCATTCAGGGTAACTTTGATCCGCATTTCTCTATTTTCATATGCCACACTTTTATTTTAAGAATATTGTTGCAACTAGAGCCATAAAAGAGAATAACTGATCCTAAATTATTGTATGACTATCAAATATTAAAAAATAATAATGATAAAAGCAATAAAAAATGTATTTTTAACCTGGTTGAAAGTTACCCAGCCATTTAGGGTAACTTTGCACCATATGACAAATATTATCTAAAATAATTCATTATCAAAAAAGTGTTATAGTTAGGACAACTTTAAACCCCAAAAAATGTTTTCAGATATGTAAAGACTCCAAATTTACATTTCACAACATCACAAAATTTGTATAATTTATGATATTACAACAAAATATAGGCAAAGAAAAGTGGAAGAAGAGAACCATGAATATTTAGAAATTAAAAGAAAAAAATGTTTATTGTTCATATAAAACATAAAAATGCAGTGAAAAACAATTTTCAATGTTTTAACTCAATAATATGTCCATAGTTACAGTAATACATACTAGTACTAGTATTATTCAAACAAGAATAAAAATTGTTGAATGTATGAAATGTCAAATTTGAGTAGCTCCGCCCCGAAAAACGCCTTTAAATGGATTTTATGTATTTTACACATATTTGTGAAAATATTTACATGTTATATCTAATGTTCATTTTCGGTATTTATATAAGATATACCTGCAAATATGGGAAATTTTTGACAGTAGCACCTATAATCAGTAAATTATAAAGATCAGTATAACTTTGAGGCGGCTTAAAGTTACCCTGAAAATGTGGTAAAATGTTAGTGCCTTCTTATTTTACATTTTATTAACTATTAATAAATAAATAATCACAAAATATTAACACATTTACAACATTTAGATAATACTATGTCTGATAAATGAGTATATTGTTACTTACAATGAAAATTTAATTGGATTACAACAACTTCAAAACAGCATTCAAAACTAACTTGAAAACAGTACTTCACATAAATAGTTAGATCATGCAATTAATTGCGCATATGTTGCTAATTTATTTTCTAAAATAAAAGAGTAGAAATCCCAGTTTTGAACCTTGCCAACTGAGCACAGTTCTGGAGTTTATTTAGTCTTTTGGAGTCAAAAATATTGAAAATTAGGAGTGGAAGTTACCACTAGCGCCTAGCGACAGCAGGATTCCTACTGGTAGGACTTAGAGTAAAATCTGCAAAGCTTGAAACTTGGGATTTATCCCTAAAGAGGGATATTTTCCCCACTTTCTTCAAATGCTTAGGGAAGTTATCGTTCATGATCTGATAATAGCGGCTTATTGAAAATGCGATAACCGGCTTTTCGTTAGTACATTGTGTTTAAGATTGCCTTAGAGATAATATATTTTTTAATTTTTTAGAGATCATATATTTTTTAATTTGTTATAGTGTAGATGTTTTAAAAATAAAATGAATGTGAACTTTACTTGTGTGGAATGTGGAAAAAATTATTCCACAAATAGTAATTTATTAAAACATGCACGAGAAAAACATGGCCTTGAACAATCTGCTACAAATAGATCGGAAATAAAATGTGCTTTGTGTAGTGATTTTTTTCGATCAAGAAAGATGTATGAAGAACATCTCAACGCCTGTCACTCTATTATATTAGAGAAAGAGTTGATGGAATTTGATTCTAAAACCGATTTTTTTTCTTGGAAAGAAACTTTTGAAAAAGAAACTTCTTCTATGTTTGTTAAACATCGCGGCACTGAAACAAAAAATGGGATAAAAACGAGTTATTATTATTGTCATAGAAGTGGTCATTACAATAAGAAAGGAGAGGACTTAAGAAATATAAAAAGCTTTGGCTCCAATAAGATTAATGGTATCTGCCCAGCCAACATTAAACTTGTTGAAAATGATAAAAAATGTACAATTACATTCAACAAAAACCATATTGGTCATACAAATGATCTTGGCCGATTAAAGATAAGTGAAGCAGAGCGGGCTGCAATTGCTGCAAAATTGGTTAACAAAATTCCAATGTCGGTGATATTGGATGATATAAGAGATTCAGTGACTAATGATTTGGAACGGGTGCACTTACTAACAAGGAAGGACCTGCTGAATATTAAAGTTCAATATAACATTCATCCAGATGGAATTCTAGACTCATCTGATGCTGTGAGTGTTGATAAATGGGTGAACAAAATGCAAGATACAGATGATTCACCTGTTCTTCTATACAAGCCCCAAAATGAGCTAAATTTGGATATTTATCCACACTTAACTCGTGAAGATTTTGTTTTGGTTTTAATGAACAATTCCCAGAAACAACTGTTGAAATTATATGGAAATGATGTAATTTGCATTGATTTTACTCATGGAGTAAATGCTTATGGATTTGACTTAGCAACAATAGTCATATTAGATGATAATAGAGAAGGCTTTCCAGCAGCATTCATAATTAGTAACCGTCAAGATAGTTTAGCTCTTAGAACTGCCTTTCATTCCATTAAGGGACACTGTGGCAATGTTTCTGCTAAAATTTTGATGACGGATGATGCAGAAGCATTCTACAATGCCTGGAGTGAAGTCTTTGACTTGCCACATAAAAGATTACTTTGCTCTTGGCATGTTGACAAAAACTGGAGGAAAAAATTAATTCAGTTAATTTCTTCCAAAGAAAATCAGGCCAGGGTTTACAAAATTCTGAGATGCCTCTTAACCGAAACTGACTTAGAAACATTTGAAATTATGTTAGAGCAAGCTCTTAAAATATTTTCGGAAGATACAGATCTTGCTAGTTTCAAAAATTATTTTGAACGATACTATGTGCATCGAAAACAATTGTGGGCTTATTCACATAGGAAATGGGCTGGTATAAACACAAATATGCATATTGAAAGATTGCATAGAACAATCAAATACATATATTTACAAGGAAAGTGTGTAAAAAGATTGGACAAAACAATTCATTGTTTAATGCAGTTTGTTCGTGATAAATTGTTTGATAGGCTCATTTCATTAGAAAAAGGAAAAGTGTCTATTAAGATATCAAATTTAAGAAATAGACACAGAGCTAGTCAGCGGTTAGGCCACTGTGAAATTTTTGAAAATGATAATGGATGGCTTATAAAATCAGAAAGTCTTATTGGGGAATTCTATCTTATTAGAAAAAATACTGAATGTTCTGACCGCTGTGCATTATACTGCAAAGATTGCAAATTCTGCCTTCATAATTTTATTTGCACATGTATTGACAATGCCATACAGTGGAATATGTGCAAGCACATACATGCTTTATGTCAGAGAAAATTTTCCATCCAGAGCAACTGTAGAGAGATTGAGAACACAGACCTAGTGATTGATGGTTCGAGAGATGATTTCACTAAAGCCATAGAAAAAGAAACTCACCTTAATTCTTTGAAAAGAAGGTCTGAGTCATATCTGGAGGAAATTAAAGCAGATGTAAGAAAATATTACAATGAGATAGGAAGTAATATCGAAAAAGCTACTACAGTTAAAGAACTTAATGAACTGAAAAAGTTATTAAAAAGTGCATCAACAAGTTATAAAATATTCATGGATGCTAAAGAATTGCAGGAACAATTTGAAGTTGTTGAGACTAACCCCCCAAATAAAAAGATAAAAAAACAAAATTTTGTTTCTAAAAAGAAGCAAAGCTCAAAAAGATGTAAGCAGAATTCTCTAAGAGCACCTACAGTAGAAGAGTCGCAACAAATCGCTTGTTCATTAATAATGAAAAATTAATTTTTCATTGTAATGTCATACCTAAATCAATTTTATGACAATGTCATAGATTTAGGGTCTTTTATTAGCCATCATTTCAGCAAGGTGATAGAATTTAACTTTTATTCATTGGAATTCAAATTTTCTTGTGTTTTTCGTATATAATTTTTTTAAATATCCTTTTTATTTACAATTCCCTTTGATTAATCTTTCTTAGTTTGTGGCTTAGATTTTATATTATAAATTATGTAACCAATTAGTTAATAATGTGACTTAGGAACTAATTTTTTATTATGTATGGCTAATTAAAATTATACACTGATTATGCCAAAAAAATATCTAAGTAACTAAATAAACTGAATTCTATTTAATAGTACACATATGATAAATTCTGTTTATAACATGTTTAGATCATAAAACTTATGTCTACTTTTTATTCCATAATATGGTGTTTTTACTGCTTTAATTTTGATTTTATTTTATCAATTGTATGAAGGAAATTTTTTCATGAATTAGATTTGTAAATTTGATTAATATTGGATACTACTGTCTGATTGATTGGATAATCCATTTAATTTAAATAATTTGGCCACTGATTAATGCACCTTTTATCTTTATAATCTGATATTTTATGCTGGTAATTTATTTCAAATATTCCAATATTTTTTTTTCTGTGTGTGTTTCGAATAAAATTTATCTCGCAATTTGGAATCCTGTCTTATTTATTTATTAATTATTATTTAAAAGAAAATCAGTACATAAATGCAGATATTTACAATTACGCTGTTGTTTTGATGTGTTCGAAATGTTTTTTATCCCAAATGTGTCTCATTAAATAATTTATAGTAACTATAGTTGAGATTCCAGTTTTTAGTTTTTTTTTTTTTTTTTTTTTTTTTTTTTTTTTTTTTTTTTACATTTCATTTAATAATCAAGGACAAATGCTGTTTGATTTAACTCTAATTAAATCACTTGTTCTTCCTTTTTACCCCCCCCCCAAAAAAAAAAAAAAATATTGTATTTATTTAACATTATGAAAAGTAGAGATCGACCCAAAATCAGAGTTTCGTCGAAAATTCTGCCAGACCGAAACTATCTGTATTCCAAAAATCTTGTTTCTTCTTTCTGAAATTTTCAACATTACTCATTGATTTGAGCTGTATCGGCTAAAATGAGACACTCTTCATTTATTGCTATGAACTTCGCTGTTTATGATTATCAGTCATGAATGACTCAAGATGAGAGTGCAAATCATAAAGCAAGTAAGGCTTATATGACTAAATTTTGAAGATGCTTTTCACGTGCTCATTAAAAGCTGCAGGCTTAACAGTAATAGAAAATTTTTTGTTTGAAATTGCAGGTTTTTCGAATATTCTTTGAGGAAGTTCTAGTATAACAGATGATCATTTACAAAAATCATTATAAAAGATAAATCGAGGTAATATACATAAAATATTTTTTGGTTAGATGACATTTCTATAATTAGAAAATCTTTCTTTATCGTTAATGAATTAATTATATTTTATTTTACATGAAGATAAAATAATTCGGTTAGAGGCACAGACTCGGCCACCTTGGGCCACACATATAATTAAGTAATAATTGAAGAGCTAAGTGAAAAAACATGTTAAGTAACAAAAATGACATTTGAAGTGAAAGTTTTTGCTGTAAATTTTAATGATTTATTTTCTGTTTGATACCATGTGTTTAGAATATTAACAGGTAGGGTACTAAACTCTCTCAGAAAAACTTATTCATATTTAATTCTCAAATATTATAATTTATTAATATTATTGACATTATTAAATATTAATGAATAATGTCTTAAATCTTCAAGACTAAATAGAATCTTAGTATTTTAGCTTCACCATGTGATAGGATACCCCATAACGCTTTCATCTAAAAGATAAAAATAGAAAATGTAGCATAACATGTTCATCCACTTAGCTCTTCAATTATATACATTTAATAAACACGTAAAATTAATTAATAATTATGTATATTTATATATGTATTAATTACTTTAGAAACTGTTTTCATTTTCGGCTGAAAATAGGAAGATTACTGAGCTTCGGTTTCTGTTTCGGTCGGTCCCTAATGAAAAGCATTGACTCACAAGACGGCGTTGATATTCAACTACCCTCCGCACCCTCCCCAAACAACACTCCCACATGCACACAATACTCGCCACTAACAGGAGTATAAAAGAGAAATTCCAAGAAATTAGGCTGTGTCTAAATGATAAAGGAAACCAACCATTTTCGAACCCTGAAAGAGTTAACATATTTTTAAAAGATTATTTGTTTTGATTACACATATGGAAATCTCAAAGGTAAGCTTGGCAAGTCTTCCAGTATTGTATAAAAGGCAAACAATGGTCTGCGATTTGTGGTAATGGTTTACAACGGTGATCTCTGCATTAAATAAAAATAATAAATTTAAAATAATGTTTAATTAAGAAGAATTTTAACAAATCTCATGTGGTCCATATGAATTAATTGCTGTGAATTTCACAAGAATTTAATATCTAATCCCAATTTTCTTAAATATGTTATCATTTATCCTAGAATCAAGCTAATAATTATATCTGTACCTGAGAAACAATGTAAGTCGGAAAATGACAAATTTGCATACATAGAAGTATCTTCTCACCAAATTTGGTAGATCTGTATGCAGTAGTTTCTTGAGAACACAGCCGACAGACACACACTCACACACACAAACTTCTTTCCTTATTATTACAGATTAATGAAGAAGTGTGCTCCACACATCCTTATTAAATTCGATGTATTTTATACGAGAATTATATGTATTCATTGAAATGAAATCAATTACTTAATATTTATTTACACAGATTGGAACTACTAAGAACTTTCATCAATGGCTATGAAAACAGTTTCTGGGAATATTTGCATGTTTACAATCTTGGAATGTGTTGTAATAAAAGATTTTTTTAGACAAACTACTTATGCCAATTATTCCAATTTAATAATAAATTTGCATGTTTAGTTTATCTTGTCATGAAAGTCTAGTTAAGATTTGAAAATGCCACAATGTAATTTACCACATAATTTCAAGAATTACTTAAATAGATAACATTATTAGATCTATGAATAATTTAAATGCCTTAAAGTAATAGTTTTTATCAATCACTAAAAAAACAGTTTCTTGGAATATTTGGCTGTTTACAGTATTAGAATGTGTTATAGAAATAATTTTGCTTTTGTCTAACTACTTATGCTAATTATTCAAATCTAAATTACGATTTATATGATAAATATGAAATAATAAATTAACATGTTTAACTTAACTTGTCAAAAAAGTGCAGGTAATGGTTTGAAAATGTCACAATATAATTACCATATAAATTCAGGACTTGCTTAAATAGAGAACAATATTAGCTCCATAAATAATTTAAATGTCTTAAACTAAAGTAAGAGTTCTCATCAATCACTAAGAAAACTGTTTCAGAGAATATTTGCCTGTTTACTATCTTGGAATGTGGTATAATTTTTTATTTTTATTTATTTATTTATTTTTTATTTATTTATTTTTATTTATTATTTTTTTTTGTCTTGTCAGATTACTTATGCTAATTATTCCAATTTAAATTATAATTTATATGATAAATATGAAATAATAAGTTAGCAGGTTTAGATTATCTTACACGAAAAGGTGGTTACGGTTTGAAAATACCAGAATATAATTGTTACATAAACTCAAGAATTATTTGAATAAAGAACAATATTAACTTTATAAATAATTTAAATGCCTTTGATAATTCATTTCTTCCTTATCTGCCAAGATAGCAAAGATGATAGTTTTAAATGACTACCAATAATAACTCTATAAATAATTTAAATGCTTTTGATAATTTATTTCAATTTTATCTGGCACAATATTTAATATAATAGTTTTAAGTAACTGTAAACGTAATGGCTTTAATCTTCTTTTAATAGATGGCAGCACAATACAACAGGTTAAAAGAGGAAAATATCCCTCTTTAGGGATAAATCCGAAGGTTCATGATTTGCAGATTTTAATCTAAGTCCTACCACCAGGACTTCCCTCAGAGGGATTAGTCTGAGCGATATTACTGAGAACATAGATTTAATAATAACATGTGGAAGCAAAGAAAATGAGATGTTATCTTTAATTGTCCATATACTGCGAAAAATTGAAATGCTGAAAATAAACGAATTGTAGAATTACAAAATCTTATATATAAATTCGTATACGCTGTTTAAAAAATGGGAAATCAAACCATTCAAGACAGCCATGCATGGATATAAAATTGAAAGTACGCAATATATTAAAAGTAAAAAAGAAAATGAAACACTAATTTACTTATATCGGAATTTTAACTGTATAAAATGATGTCAAGAGCATAATCAGACGCTCCGCACCAACTTGAGTAACTTTAAATGACAAATATATGATGTTTAAAAAGAATGGACTATACTTTATATGGTGTGTGCTCCCCCGGAATAGTTAATATTGTACAATATCTGTTTTCCACGGATGCTATGAGGTTGTCGATAACATTTAAGGAATTCTCTTCTCAAAATCTAATATAGTATCAAAGTACCGAATACATCAAAAGTGGCATGCAATGCTTCGTTAGAGTGTGTTTTAGATATGCTCGATCGGATTTGAATGATGAGTGTATGCTGGCCACTACATACGCTGTATTGTTTTGTTTTCAAACATATTCTGCACAAGTTGAGCTGTATTTAGCATGTATTAAATAAAAGAAATCGGCAATGATTACAACATAAAGTATGACACAAGATCTGAATATATCATCTGCATAACTTTTGAGCTGTCAAAGTGTCATTTGAAGTAATTTACAAATCCATACATATTTATTCAGCAAATCATGCAAGCTAACATACGCCAATATGAACCCGATTATGAAATTTCACCAGAATAAGTTAATATATAAAAAAACTACTAATGATAATTGAGAATATGACCTTATGATAAAATGTCTAGAAAAATGAATCGGATAAAAAATTCATATCACACTTAAAACGGCACTTCCCTCTGTTAGTGGCCTTGGCGAGAGAGAGAAAAGCCTAGAGAAGGAACACTTTAACAAGTACTTTCGGGCAACCTACTCACTGTTTCATACAGGTCTTTATTCAATATTTACACAATTTATTTAATACTGGGTGGGTATCTATCAGTTTTGTTGCATTTAAATCGCATGTTTTGTGGAGGAAATGCAGCATTATGAAATATTTAAAGTTGCTGTACCTAATAATTCCAAATTAATGGTAATTGAGATCGCTTTCCGTTAATTTCATCTTTTTAAATTTTAAATTTTTTAGAAACCATTCATAGAGACAATTGTATATTTTAAAACTAACCCGAAGCAAAATTTCAAGATTTTGGGCTAAGCAGTAACAGAGAAATAGAAAATTATTGAAAGTTTTTTGTTTCTGCACTGTTTTTTATAGCGACATTTTTAGAAATTGTTCTATTGCGAGAATTTACGTCATGATAAATACAGCCATGTCAATTTTCATGTTTATATTCCTAACAGTTCCATGTTCTTCGTTACTTAGATCATCTTTAGATCTTTTTCCGTTTTGTTTAGTCTTTCTATTTTTTAGAATTCGTTCAACAACAAGCATTTACATCTTATTAATTACTACCATGCCAAAGTTCTAGTTTCTAACCCCAACATTATCCCAAAAATTTCAGTATTCCAAATAAATCATAGTTTAGAACCTTTCTAGAAATGTTTACGTTTATCCGTCAAATTGAACCTTTTAGAGAGCGTTCATTACGAGTATTTACATCTTAAAAGTAACTACCGCACCAAATTTAAAGTTTCTAACCCAATCAATATCGCAGAAATCACAATTTTAGAACTTTTTTGCTCCTGCAGCGATGTAGGTTCTTGCACTGACATAAAATAGACTTTTTTTCGGAGCAGAGATGGCCACCAACATTTTTTAAAGTTGGCTATGTAGTTTCAGAGATAACACCTCACAAACGTACAAGCATTAATAATATTATATACTTTATAATATTATAACGCTTTATAATATTAGCATTAGATGTACAGATACAAAAGCCATTTATCTGTTACAAGCTAAAGTGCCGGCGTTGCCCAGAATTTGAAGGATGTTTGTTCTGAAAAATCAATTTCAAAATTTAACATACAACACAAAACAAACATTAAAAAAAGCAGTCGAAATGTTGTTGAATGAATCATATGAAAACGCTACATAAAAATATATAAATGTATATAACAGACGCAAAAGAATACAGCTATAAATGAACTTATTTCAATTTATAATTGGAGCAATAATGTTAAAATACGCCAATATTTCCCTAATCGGGTTTTTATTATGCTTTAATACATTTTTGACACTCATATGACGTTATACTATATCCACCATGCCCTTTATATTTCCAATATGACGTAATAATTTCCTCTTTCACGTGGAAACCTTGAAATAGAAAAGTTATGAAGTTACATTCACTTTCATTTAAATTCGTCAAACCATTTATTTCATTTTCATATTTCACGTGAATATCTTGCAATAGAAAAGTTATGACGTAATATTCACGTTTATTTTTAAATTCGGCAAACTATTTATTTCATTTTCATTTTTCACGTGGAAATCTTGCAGTAGAAAATTAATTGTTGTAGTAATAATTTTATTGTGTTTTTTAATTGTTGGCAACTGCTATAACGAAAAATGTTTCAATTTGATAAGAAATTGCTGTTAAATTGGTGTTTTTTTTTATTAATTAAAAATTAACTATAAGTTATTTCGATTCCGGATTACTTTAGTTGTCTCGGCCATGTTTTAATACACATGTGCGTATCTCCTCACAATTTTGGCTTCCAAATTGTGGATTTTTTATAGAATTACAAACAGACAGATAGACAAGTTTTCATTTTTATATATCTCTCTATTCTATGAAAAGTAACTAACGCTGTCACCGCCGCCGGTTTTGAATTTTTTGTGACCGGAGGTTTTTCTTCGTTAATATTAAGAAAACTATTGCATACAAATATATGAAAATCGGCGGTATTATAGCGAAATGTTTGATCAACACACTAATGCATACAGTTTTCAAATCGAAGAATTATTTTAAGAGATATTTAATGCTAAAGTTGGACAAAATCGTTCCATTAAAAAAATTTATAAGAGTAAAAGCTATACATGGGAATTTAATCATTTTTAGATCATTTTATTCAATGGAAGATCCCGGTCTGCAGATTTCATTAATTTTTTTTTAATTTGACTCATTTTTTGAGGTTTTATTTCTATTTTAAATTCAAATATTCAGCATTTTGACAGATATTTTTTACATATTTTAGAAAATGGTATTAATTTAAACTGTTGCCAACTGTATAAACAGCGCAAACAATAATGTTTGCTTCAAATAAAAAAAAATATTTACACGTTACTATTATAAACAGACAAAAACCTTCAAATTACAATTAAATAATTAGGTATAAAAAGCAGGCACTTATTGGAAATTACGCCACAAAAACTATATTTACATGTTAATTTTAAAAGAGAAAGGATATTGTAAAATAAATTCATTAACATGCGTTAGAAATCTGAAATAGAACAAATTACGTCACATTACACTTATGCAAAATGAGCAAGAAATAGTATTGCAAAACAGTTTAAATTTAAAAATTGCGCGAGACAAAATATTAGAGGTTAAATATTAGATTTTTTCAAAATTTTATTATTTGTCGTTTGATGTGAGGTGTTCAGCTATAAGTATGCAAATTTTTATGTTTCAACATAATTAGGGGCTGAATTAGAAAAATTGCTTTAAATACACAAGTTAGAGCCCAGAGGGTTAAATATTAGACTTTTTCAAAATTTTATTATTTGCTGTTTGATGTGAGGTGTTCAGCTATAAGTATGCAAAATTTCATGTCTCCAACTTAATTAGGGACTGAGTTAGAAAAATTGCTTAAAATACACAAGTTAGATCCCTGTGGGTTAAATAATAGACTTTTTCAAAATTTTATTATTTGTCGTTTGATGTGAGGTGTTCAGCTATAAGTATGCAAAATTTCATGTCTCCAACTTAATTAGGGGCTGAGTTAGAAAAATTGCTTAAAATACAGAGGTTAGAGACTGGAGGGTTAAATATGGCTTTTTCAAAATTTTATGATTTATCGCGTTATCGCAAGTTTTCAGCTATAAGTATGCAAACTTTCAATTCTCCAACTTAGTTAGGGGATGAGTTAGAAAAATTGCTTAAAATACATAAGTTAGAGCCCAGAGGGTTAAATATCAGACATTTTTCAAAATTTTATTATTTGTCGTTTGATGTGAAGATTTCAGCTATAAGTATGCGAAATTTCATGTCTCCAACTTAATTAGGGGCTGAGTTAGAAAAATTGCTTAAAATACATAAGTTAGAGCCCAGAGGGTTAAATATTAGACTTTTTAAAAATTTTATTATTTGTCATTTGATGTCAGGTGTTCAGCTATAAGTATGCAAAATGCCATGTCTCCAACTTAATTAGGGGGTGAGTTAGAAAAATTGCTTAAAATACAGAAGTTAGAGACCAGGGGGTTAAATATGACTTTTTCAAAATTTTATGATATATCGTGTTATCGCAAGTGTTCAGCTATAAGTATGCAAACTTTCATGTCTCCAACTTAATTAGGGACTGAGTTAGAAAAATTGCCTTAAATACACAAGTTAGAGCCCAAAGGGTTAAATATTAAGCCTTTTTCAAAATTTTATTATTTGTCGTTTGATGTGAGATGTTCAGCTATAAGTATGCAAAATTTCATGTCTCCAACTTAATTAAATTAGGGGCTGAGTTAGAAAAATTACTTACAATACACAAGTTAGAGCCCAGAGGGTTAAATATTAGACTTTTTCAAAATTTTATTAATTGCCTTTGATGTGTGGTGTTCAGCTATAGGTATGCAAATTTTCAAGTCTCCGACATATATAGTTTTTGAAAACGGGCTCTGTGACAGACGGACAAATAGACAGACAAAGGAGTGAGACAGGTAGGGTTTCGTTAGATGGACGAAACTCTAAAAACATGCTGCGGATGACTGTAACAACATCCTAAAATTACATTACCATCAGCGATCTACCAATCCCGAATTTAGTTTACATTCGTTTCATATATTCTTATTCTTTTGTGCGGCCCTGTAAAATAATTATCAATATTATATACAGTAAAACCTCTGAATAGTGGACACCCCGAGAATGCAGAATTTGTCCTCTATTTAGAGGTGACCGCTACTGAGAGTAAAATATGTACAGTTATTTAAGAGTTGGTAATCGAAAAAATGTCCGCTAAATAGAGGTATCCGCTAATCGGGTGTGTCCGCTATGGAGGTTTTACCAGTAAAACTTCTGACTAGCGAACACCTCGTGAGGGCAGAATTTGTCCTCTATTTGGAGGTGTTCGCTACTGAGAGTAAAAAATGTACAGTTTTTTAAGGGTTGGTAATCGAAAATATGCCCGCTAAATAGAGGTGTCCACTAATCGGGTGTGTCCGTTATGGAGGTTTTACTGCATAATAATATAATCCTTTACAAGAAAATTGCATGCTGTATGACAGACATACATCCAGAGAAAGATAACCTCCGGATCAATAAACACTCATGTCTTTTGTTTTAATCATCCACAATTGTATGTCATACAACATGCCAGATTTTATACAACAGGCTAAAAACGGTCACCGTGGTACGGAATATTGTATTATTATTTGTTTGCCCACCAAAACTGGTTGCCACGGGTTGTTGCAAGGTTTGTGATCACGTGGTTGAAACTGATCTATTCAATATTACTGTGTGCGTATTTTTTTTTTATTTGCTCCATGTGTTCAAACCAGTTGTCTACGAAAACATCAACCGGTGAAAGTGACGCACACCAAATTTCTGTGACGTATGCAGATAAATTGTGCTTTTTTAAGAGTTTTTTCTATATAATTTTTAAACGGTTTGGAACATATTTTTCATAGTACGTGCATTCAGTAGGCGACCTTCATAGGTACCTTCTGGTGCAATCAGAAACGAAATCCGACAAATATTTTTTGAGTTATGCTTGACGAAAGGTTTTTATTAGGCTTTTTTTTTAGTAGGACATGGCGTTAATATCCATCGTAGTAGTAAAGTGTCCGGACAGTAATATTTCGCTGAGTATTAGCCTTCGCTTCTCTCAGACAATTAGGAATCCTGCTGCCGCTAGCTGCTAGTGAAGTTACCCTGAATGACTGTACTTTACCCAGACGTTCGTGAGTTTCAGGTCGCGATCAATCTGTATCAAGAGTCACACCAAAGCAATATTCTAAGGCTTTCATCTTGTTAATCAATTTGGTTTAAAAGTTCCCACTTTTATTTTTCCGGTGTCAGTTTTTTTTTTAATTCTAGAATTTATTCTATTGGTATTATGCTATCCGTCGCTCTTTTTTTTAACACCTTTATTCTCGCTCCCGTCATATTCACGGGCTGTGTATTTTATTCAGATTGTTTGATTGCCACCAGTTTTATAAAATTATGTAATTGGCTTTATTACGGTATCATTTTACCTTTCATTAAATAAGGTGAATATTTCTTTTTCAAACAAATTGTGCCAAGAAGCAAATTAAATTTTTAAACCGTATTTTAATGCGACCGCTAAGGGGTTAAAGATAGTCTAAAAGATTAGCACACGTCACCGCCCCCTGGCCAGACACAAAAATTTCAGCTGCCGTAGGCGGATTTTTTTCAGCGTTCCTAGTGTCCCTTGGATTTGAATACCAATATTTTTTAAAACGCTTTTCTGCTTATTTTGTCTAAGGTTAGTTAGGTCAAAGAAAATTTTTAGAAAATATTGGTGTCTAATTTCAGGAGACCACAAAAACGCTAAAAATAAGATGGATCTATTAATAAAGAGAAACTGATATATCCTCAAAATATTGAAACTTCAACTGTAACAGCTTTAACAGTAGTTTATTACAAAGACAAACTTCTATCAGTAAATTTGACTAAAAATTTTATCCTTATTTAAACTCCTTACTAATGCAGAATTTTCGTCAAAATTATGAAAAAAAATAGTTTTTCATTTTTACTGGTGGTAGTTTACTTTAGCGGTAGACATGCATTGCATATCCGACATATTGTGACAACAAAGACAAACTCCTGTCAGTATCAGTAAAATATATTATAATACCTGGAAAACTGCTACCAGTAAGAAGAAATAGAAATTTATACCACGCATCAGGAAAATGGTAAAATAAGACGAGAATTTCTATTCAAATTTACTAATGGAAAATTTCCGGTATTCAAAAGCTGTTAATTCGATTTTTAAAAAGCAGCCGCCATCTTTTGACAACCTCCTCAATTACTTCACCCGACGCTGTTAGACTATACTCTATATGTCACGTCCTCTTTATTCATAACTCCATTAAAAATATTTGCTTACCACACCCGCCATTTTTGCGTCAGGGCTCATGTCTAGTATTTAGGGTGGGGTGGACATGCTTACAGGGTTCGTACGGGTCCTGGAATTTCCGGACTAGGAAATTCTTCGGTACCAGTATTTTCTTATAGAAAATTGCTCCTTAAACAAGGCGAAATTTCGCGCATTTGGACTAGATTTATTTTTCGATTAAAAAATATTGATATTTCACCAAGAAAATATTGAGACCCGTAGGAACCCAGTATTTGCAAAATCCCACTACAGAGATATTCTTACATAATACCCTTCGAAGTATTTTAATAGAATATTGAAACATAAATGTTTTCTTTTTTAGAAGATAATAGACATGCAATTGTCAGTAGGTACAATATTCCTGCCTAGAAATTCCCAATATACTGAGACAATGTGCGTATTTATTATTAGTTGTAATATGCTCAAGTTTCATACAAATTTATATCAATTATATCATAAATGAAAGGTTTAAAAACAAAGTCTGTAATTTTACGAACATGCTAATTTTAATGAAGTTTTACAAAGATTTGACATTATAATGTACTTATTTTTTTCATATGCTTTCATGTGTTTAAAATTAAAACAGATTGATAGCAACTTAGATTTGTTATTGTTTTAGATTTTGACTTTTTTACGGAAAGAATGATTCAGTCTATTTGTCACTGAATATACCTAGTATTGTCAGAAAAATGTTTTCATTTATTTATTTACTTCTTGTTTTTTTGTATTCCGAAACTACCATTAAGTATTTAATATTGAAAAGCATTTGTATAGATATGCATATCTAGTTTAATCGCAAAATACAGATAAGAATTTCCTAATGACAGTAAAATTTTACAATATTGACTAGGGAGCTCTGGCCCCTGCAAGCTACGCTCGCCAGCCCCCGTTCAGACACCACAGAATCTAAAAGCACGCTAATTTGATCGGTTTTAAAAAGATTAGAGAAGATTGAATTATAAGGAAAAAACCTATAGCGATCTCCCTGTAAACGGGTTTCCATTCAATTTCCTTTGATTGCGAAAATTTAAGGCCGAATCTGTTGCTGTTAAGACATCCAATGGTTGTTTTCGTGTATAATTAACGAAGACCAGTTAAACATTTAAAAGGAAGCTAAAATAAAATTAAGTAAACAGAGTCTTTGCCTCCCGGTATTTTTTAACAGCGTTATAAAACGATTGGCATAATACAATTTATTACAATTACTACAGTTTACCGCTTTAACCCCTTCAAGGGTGGTGGTTCATTTTTGGACGACATAATTTTAATTCTTAGATGCCACAATGGCACCAGAATATTGGAATAAAAATTTTCCTTTTATCAAGTAAGTCAACAAAAGCATTTTCGTATTTCGAAATTTGTTTGTAAATTCTGGTGCAATTCACTGATTTCAACGTTTTACGAATAGAAGTACCTTGCCACTGAAAGGGTTAAACGCGTATTAATGTATTTATTATTTTAAAGTTTCCTTTCTCTTTTAATATTCACTTGTAAATACAATTTTCAAGACACAATTTTTAGTCCAGTCAAATTGTCAAAAATAGATGCAAAAATTCTGCTAGAAGATTTTATGTTTTTAAACTGTTTATGGGGATGCTAATAACAGGAATTAATTGTTTCCCAACAAAATATCTCGAGGCTAAACTTTGTGGAGCCAAAAAACCACGAAATTTTCGGACTTTTTTCAGTTTTTTGCCTATAACTCGAAAATTATAAAATTTTTGTGTACCATACTCTGTTACAAAAAGAAAGAACATTAAATTCTCTACAAATTTCATTATAAAAGTATTTTTCTAAATCCATTATTAAGCGCGCTACAGCTTCCTGAAAATGATACTTTTTTTCTAACTTTGTGAAAAAATCGCAAATACCAACATTTGACACCATTTTTATTTCTTTTATCCTCTTTAATGTAACTTTTTATATTACAGGTATTTGCATGATAGTAATAATGATTAATTACAATGGTAAAACCGTAAAAAATTGACAACATTGTAATTTTTTTTTGTATTTACAACTTAAGGTGAGAACAATAATAGTAGGTATTATGAATGTAGGTAGCATGAATGTAAGTAAAAAAATACTTACAGTAACATCTTTAATGAATTTAGTAACGTCTGGAGCGCTTGCGGGTTGATGAGTTTGGTTCGTCAACCTCAGCTTGAGAAGCAAAGGGGCAGGCTGCATGATCTTCAACAGCTTTGAGCTTGTTGCAACATCATCATCCTGGCTGCGAAAGTCATCGACGTTGCTGGTTTGGTCGATGGTTTCCCAGGTATCAGCTTCATAATCCTCTTCTTCTGCATAAATAATATCATCCACATTTTCACAATTGACCCCATTACAGTTTTTGCAAATTGCCGAGCATTTGAGTCCTGATTTTTGGCAAGAGCATGCCTTGGTGCACCCTTTTTTACAGCTACATGAGACAACATGCAGCAAGGATTCAGGTGCTGGGTTTTGGTATATTTGAACTGGCTGAAAAAGACCGTCAGACCTGCGAACCCACCCCCATTCTTCAGGGGGCATGTTGTTTCCTAGCCAAGCTTGTACCTGATGATAACATCTTAGGAAATGATGCTGCGCAGCCTCTTGCGTCGGTGGCAGCCTTGCAAGATGAACTTTGCTTTTTGTGGCTGATTTAGCAAATAACTGGAACCTCAAACTGTTCAATGTCTGCGTGGTTTGCGTAGGGCTTTTTTGATTGTTTTTCGTTGAAGTCATCGGGATTACCTTCTCCACATAAGAAGCAATTATCTCGAAACTTGAAAGAAGTGCTCGATCGGAGGTACAAATTAGTCTGTGTAGAATCTTCTTCACCCCGACGAACATATGCTGCTATCATTCTCTCATTCACATATTTTTTTTTCGGCAATCCTCATGTACTCTAACTTCCTTGCCACTTTTCAGAAAACGTTGATGAGTATTATTCTGACGTTGAACGCTACATTCAAAGAGCTTGGCAAGTCCTTTCTGGGTCACAATGCGTGTATCACGATTTGAAGCCGTTTGGCAAACGAAACACAATTTTGGATCGGGCTCGCTCATTTTTCACTACTGCACGAGAAGCAGACGCGCAATAAACTGAATAGTAAGATACCAGACCAGTGTAGAGAGGGAAGGGTGAGGCTTTAAGAAAGAACACCTGCGTCGGAAAGTCACGTGACCGCTATCTTCCAACTGCATTCCCTATTATTATCCCCTGCCACACCCCCCCTCCCCCTCCCTTCGTAACTGTCTTTCTGCTAGGGTTGCCGGATATCGTCCTTCTGCTAAGGTTGCCAGATTTATCTCAGAAAAAACGAAGATTTTGATTGACACTAGTTTGTTTTTATTTTATCGCACTATCGTTCTTTTTCGTACCATGCTAAACTATATTGAATGCGCCAGTAATGTTTTCGTTAACGAATTTCCTTAAAAAGTGGTTATTATTAATTAATCGATCTAATCATTATTCTCTAACTGCATTTGTATTGCATTATTCTGTTAACATTTTAAAACTAATTTTGCAGTCTTATCCAATTATGAATGAAAAAGTAATTGAATTGTAAGAATAAAGATAAATCAGACCATCCTGCAATTTAATAATTAGGAAAATTTTAGCAATGGACACCCTACAAAAATAAATATTTGTATTTAACCTTGTAATCATCGCGCCCGATACAATCACGGACAAATTGCCCGGGAATGTATCAGGCTCAACGTTTAATGGTTAAGCATAAAAGGTGATAATAAATCAAACAAAATATCTAAACTTATGATACAGTTAGACTAAATAAAAATTTTTATAATGTAGATATTTATCTATAATAAGGTAGAGTTCACTTGATCTATTTCAACAGCAAATGCGCACTTAATATTACACAACTCACCCAAGATTTTTGTATTACTGATCTAAAACAAGCCGTTTTTACATTTGATGCGCATATCCATAACTTATTTTTGGCAAAAGGTGAAATTTTAAACTGAAAAAGAATATTTTTTAAACTATCAAAAGTGGGATGGGGTAGAAAAATGGAAGAAAACGTTGTGCTCACACATTTAAACGTACACCTAATACCTAAAAAGCGCTATAGACCTAAAAAATACTAAAAATATATAACGTACGAGAAAAACGTACTATCTGGCAACCCTACCTTCTGCCTAACCTTCTGGAAAATTTGCCTTCTTACTTATTCATCAATAGGTGCATTTCATTTCCACAGTTAGTGATGAAAAGAAATTTTTTTTAGGGATGGGAGGCGAAAAATAGGTCACTTTCCATGAAGTTGAAAAAAATGTGCTATTTTCAAAAAGTTGTAGCGCGCTTAATAATGGGTTTAGAAAAACGTTTTTAGTATGAAATTTGTAGAGAATTTAATTTTCTTTCTTTTTGTAACTAAGTATGGTACACAAAAATTTTATAATTTTCGAGTTATAGGCAAAAAACTGAAAAAAGTCCGAAAATATCGTGGTTTTTTGGCTCCACAAAGTTTAGCCTCGAGATATTTTGTTGGGAAACAATTAATTCCTGTTATTAACATCCCCATAAACACTTTAAAAACATAAAATCTTCTAGCAGAATTTTTGCATCTATCGGCCCAATTTTCTGACAATTTGACTGGACTATTTCAATATTTTCCTGATTTTAACACTTACTCATTTAATAGAAATTTTAAAGTTTTTTTTTTCTGTTTTTAATAGTCACGTGCAAATAAATTTTTAATCCTGAGGAAATATTATTCTTTGCGCTGTTTTTAGAATTGAAAACAATCTCTATAATGCGCCTATGTCATGTGACTATTATCAGCAGGTCCGGGCGGATCCCTTCGCTTTTTATATTCCAAGCGGCCATTTTGGTACTTTAATATTAGCCAGCCACAGGCGATAAGTCGCCAAATATTATTCTTTCGCCATCATTTCACTTATATTGTAATAGTCCAAGTCATGTAACTGCCATAAACAATTACAACCCTTCGCTTTTCATAAGAAAGTTTTCCATTTTGATTAAAGGTTCAAAGTTATTTTTTTGAATAAAACTACATAAAAGATGCCATGATCGTAAAGAATTCTTGGTACTTTTATGTTAGCCAAGTGTAAATCTCGCCAATAGCTTTGTTTAACTCGCCAGTCAGCATTTTTTTATTTTTTTGAGTGGTAAGTTAAAACGGTACTACTTGGTTATCCCATCGACCAAAAATCTATCGCCAGACAGATTAAATGCTAATAATGGTTGATCCTAAATGTCACATTCACTTGACTGTAAGGAAGATACACGTGTTTACGCCATCAAGTGATTTTTATTTCGACGTTTTATTTTTATTTTTATTAATGCTATACTAATTTATTTGGGCACAGATGTCATATACTATTGGCGCGATTTTTTTCCGACGCCATTTTGGCGAAAACATCAACAGCATAAACAACAACATCCGGATTACTATATCAAGCAAAATAACGATACTTTGGCGCCAGTTAAGTACCCGTTGCGTATACGACATTGGCACCAGAAAAAAGTCGCGCCACTATGTGGCTATGACGTCTATATGACAACTGTGTCTTTATTTGTTCTTTCGTTATTTAAAATAAATACTACGTCAATTTGTATAATTTGGTGAGTGCTTTGGCGATTTATATAATTTGGCGAAATTGGTCGACAGGATAACTAAGTAGTACCATTAAAATATTGCTTTGAATTTGGAATTAAATGTCAGGATTTGTTGCAATATGTATCCGGGTTTGGCGTTTTTTTTTTTTTTTTTTTTTTTTTTTTTTTTTTTTACGACAATTTGGCGCGAAAACCTCGTTTTCGAATACCAATTACATATGTATTTTTAAATGATTTTCTATTATTTTTAAAATGAAATAACAATAAAAAAATTAATAACTGTAGAACAAAACAATTTAAAACATTTTTTTTTTTTTAAATAAAGAGAAAATAAAGGTAAATAAACATTTATAAATATATAAGCTACAATAGCCGGGTTACTATGTCAGGCAAAATAACTCCCTTTTGGTGCTATTTAGGTACCCCGGTGCGTATATGACGTCTGCAATTAATATTTTTCGTTTCGTTTCGTTTCGTTTAAAAAAAAAGGAAAGAAGTGAAAGCCATTGATTTTAATTTTTTCAGTTTTAAATGAAAGTTTTGTATTAAATAAAATGATTATGAAAATAAAAAAAAGCATTGTTCTTAGCATACATTTAAGGGATGCCAAACTGATCGCCAAATTAGTTTAAAATAATAACCTTTTCTAAAATATGAAAAAAAATATATATGTTATGATTAAAATTTGAGTTACCATCATTAGAAAAAAGTATTTAAAATTAGAAAAACTATTCAAAAACTTACATATTTATAATACTTACATTTTCATATTTGATATTTCAAAAACTTACTCGAATTTTAAAATTCTAATACCAGTTTTGAGATCTGCGGACCAATGCGGATTTTTGGTGTTAATTTCATCGCAATGTATTCCATATTTTAGAAGAAATCGCCGCGAATCATAATCAGTTGTTTAATCAGTCGTTTCATAGAATCGTTTCATAAATTCGTTACATTTCAGTCGTTTCATATATCCGTTTCATAAATTCGTTTCATTAGAATTATATATATATAGGGTAGATTAAGATGAATACAAGTTGCAAATTTCGCATCAAACGTGGCAAATGAGGTGCGTTCATGCTATACCTAATTTTAGAAATATTTTTTGCACCGCATATTGTACTGAATGTATATTTTAGTGCATTTCATAAGTTCATATCAATGTCATTCTGTTCGAAAACCTGCAACATCATTAAAAATTACTTGAAATAATTTTTTCCTTTTGGCCGTAATGTAACGGAAAACTTTTGACTGTACCTGTAATTAAACTATACATCCGATTTTCATAAAATTTAAAACGGATTGAGAAAATTTTGCTACAATTATATATTTAAAATTTCAGACAATTCGGTCGGGTAATTTTCTCTCTGTTATATGCGGACGGACGGACAGACAGACGGACCGAAAGACGACTACAGGTGTTACGTATTTATATAATTACGAACGCATCTAAAAAAAGGGAAAAAAGACCAGAAAAATAAATTCTTTGTCTTTATTGTGTGATTTTAATTTAATTTATTAAGTATATCTAAGTAAATACTTTACGTAGTTAAATATTCACTAACCATTTGCAGTCGAGTGTCGGCAAATAAGTGCCCTTGCTTTATATCCATGATTCTATTCTTTTTGCACCACTATGTCCTCTTCGCTGCCTGGGATCCCATATGGGGACCTCTGTTCTTTTCCTTATAAAAACTAAAATGTCCGTTTTTTTTTTTTTTTTTTTTTTTTTTTTTCATTTTCACATCACTTCTTAATAGCTGAATATTTTTTGTGCTCAAAGAAAACGAATAAATGACAGCATTTAAGCTGATTCCCAGATAAAATAAATGTTATTTTCATCTGAGTTTGCAAAATGACTAAAAAATACCCAAAAGACAGTGTGACCAAGAAAGTGAGAAATTTTCATAAGTATTTAACTTAAATCTTTTTCAATACAGATTTTTGAGGATTTGCATATTATTTACTTGTTTAACCCTTTCAGGGGCAAAGCAATTCCATTACTAAAGTGTTGAAATTAATGAGTAATACCGGAATTTGAAAACAAATTTATTTGTAAATAAGAAATAGCTATATTTCACATCCCTAATAAACCGATAATTTTTTACCAAAATTCTGGTGCCATTATAGCATTTGTGAATTAAAATTAAGTTGTTTCATAAACATACACTACACCTCAAGGGGTTAAAGCTCTTAAATATGTAATTTCGTTAATTTAGGTTAATGGTTATTAAATTGATGTTTTTAAAGGGGTTTGCAGTTTTAGATCCATATTTTTGAACCTAAATTACTAAGCGCCTAAAGGAGAAATTTCAGAAAAGATATTTTTTCTGTCATTTACGATGTAATTTTGTTTGAAAAAAAAACAATGAATAAGCATTTGTATTATTGCTTTATCTTCGGAACTGAAGAGGATATTTTAAAAGTATATTTTTAGTGAATTTCTCTGGCATATTTTGTATAAGTGCAAGTAAAAATGCATATTTTGTAAAAATACAAGTAAAAATGTTGCTCAAATCAACAAGTTGGAAATTGCTCGTCAAACGTGGCAAATGAGGTGCGTTCGTACTATAACTAGTTTTATAAATATTTTTTGCACTGCATAGTGTACTGAATGTATATTTTAGTGCACTTTATAAGTGCATATCAATTTCATTCTGTTCGAAAGGCTGTAACATCTTTAAAATGCACTTGAAATATTTTTTCCCATTGGACGTAATGTAACGGAAAACTTTTGACTATCCCTGTCATTAAAATATTCCGATTTTCATAAAATTTATCCGATTTTCATAAAATTTGAAATGACCCAACAAAATTTTACAACAATTATATATTTAAGATTTAAGACCATTCCGAAGTCTGTAACATCATTAAAATTATTTTTTTTCTCCATTGGCCGTAATGTAACGGAAAACTTTTGACTGTCCCTGTAATTAAATCATCCATCCGATTTTCATAAAATTTGAAACGACTCGACAAAATTTTGCAACAATTATATATTTAAAATTTCAGATCATTCGGAAGGTTGTAACATCATTAAAATGCACTTGTATTTAAAATTTCAGACCATTCGGTTGGGTAGTTTTTGCTCTGTTATATGTGGACAGACAGACGGACTGAACGACGACTATAGGTGCTACGTATTTATATAATTACGAACGCACCTAAACATGTGGCCAATTGAACAAGTTTGTGCATTAGATGCCTGTGCCTGGGAGGAGTACATCTACCGCAAAGGGTTAAATTTGGTAAAATTACAATGTATACGTATTTCAAAGAAATAAATACGACTTCTGGCATTCTGTAATTTTATGATTTTTTAAAGTAACATTTTAAACAGCATGAAAGCATATAATTCATAAATACTGTGGTTGATCGGTTAACGAACTTAATCCGTTCCAAAACAGTGTTCGCTAACCGAATTGTTTTTTAACCGATCATAGATTTTATATTGATTTGTACTGGAATTTAATTAACTCTTTCTTAAAAGCTGAATAATGTATAAAATATTACATAAATCTTCTCTTTATAATAGGGTTAATATACGTCCTTATTTAATATGGACAGATCGTATTTTGATGGCTTCGTCCGTGTCTTGGCGTATTTAAAAAAGATAAATGACATGCTGTTTGTAAAAGCTTTTAGGATTACATCCATTGACTATGGCATTAAACCATAGCAATTTGTCACACTGACCTTTCAAAACTCCCTAGTTCTTTAAAAATTCGAGTTAACTGCAGGATCCGATAAATCTCACGCGAAGCCTTGAGCCTGTGAATAATTTGTGAACTAAATCTCAATTTAAATAAATTTGCAATAAAGAATAATTCGTTAAAGAGGGATGCAAAATATAAAAATCAATGTTTCTGATCAGTTCATTCTAATTTAAGGACCCTAAATGGAGGCCCGAGCCCCCGGTAGCCCATGAATTAATTAGGCCATAACCATACAACTGTTAAAATGTTCTCTAAGTCGACAATATATACAATTAAGTACAGCTCGGCAAATCTGAAACACAGCATAGTCTTTTCTTGGGTTTCTTTTGTGAGGTGCTCGTTAACTGAACATGTGTTCATTAGCCGAACATAAAAATCTCTCGCGAAATTGTTCGTTAACCGAACAGTTTGTTAACCGATCACCTACTGTAATTATTTAAAAATAGCGAAAAACTAAAGGCAATTCATATCTGAATTTTAAAAACAGACTTCATTTAAGATCCGACTCTGCAATTACTGAACTTATAATAATAAAGAGAAATATTATCTAAATAACTAATGGATCACAAACATTTAGTCAGAATTTATAAAATTTATTAAAGTAATATTTCACTAAATACCTCACTAAACTACTTTACTAAATTTACATTTAATAAAGTAGTACTTCATGAAAACTACTGTTATAATTTTCACAAATTAACACTTTCAGGGGCAAAGTACTTCTGTTCTCAAAATGCTGAAGTGAGTCAATGACGCCAGAAATTACAAGCAAATTTATTTCAAAATAAGCAAAAGGTTTTACTCACGTTTTTAATAAAAGAAAATTTTTCTTTCCAATATTCTGGTGCCAATGTGGAATTTAGGAATTATAGTTAGGTAGTCCAAAAATGAACCAACGCCCTTGAAGGGGTTAAAAGAGAAGTTGCATTAATGGCACAGTTGTGAAGTAGATACTAGCCAGAAAAAAGTACTTTATTTGAAAAACCTTTTCATTATTTATTCCTACCTTTTTCATTATTAAATTAAGCTAGAAGATGAAGTAGATGAGTGTCAAACCTCTTCTTGCAAAACCAAAATTAAATAGTTCTCGGAATCAGGGTCACCTCTTTGGCATTTTTTAAAATTCAAAAATTTAGAATTCATATCAAAAATTCCCAACAGACTTTTTTTCGGAGAATTCCTTATTACATAAAGTAGAAATTCTTCTTTAAAAATTTCCGGTATAAATATGAAGTTATTGATTTTTTAAAAAGGCGAAATTGGCAACCCCACCTGGGATAATAATAAAAATAAGAACTATATGAAGTTATGACTGAAAAATAAAATTATTCTTAATATATAAAAATCAAAATTGAGTTTTTTATAGCTAAGGCCAGAGTCAGACATTGGCCTAATTTAGATAATACTACTGGATATTTATGTACCCTATATAAACTATATAGCTTTTAATCACCGGACACTTTCAATTTTAGACATTTTGTCGGATATTTAAAGCTATATTTGCCGGATTTTTCTGAAACTTCAGGATTATGTTCTCCATCATAGGGGAGACTGGGGATGAAAGGGACACTCAAATTTTCAGGAAGAAAATAAAATGTACAAAGTTTCAACTTTGGCTCAATCGATGACGATATTTGTTCTGCTTTAATAATCTTTATAACTAACATCAGCAATTGTAGCGTTGTAGGTGATGAAAGCAAAACTTGTTTTTGATGTAAAAAAGTAAATTTTGATGTTGTTTTTTTTTTCGCTAAAAAAGTAATATTGTGTTTAGCAATATGATATTTATATTATTTAGCACTGTAATGTATTCACTTTATGTGAATAGCACTATATTTTGTTAGCTAAAATTCTCTCATGCATGAATACATTTTTAATTTCGCTAGGTGGGTATGGGGTTGCAAGGGACAGAAACTGAGGGGTTAAAAAGGACATCTCACTTTAAACACCTCAGGTTGTTTCTATCAAGCTTCCTTTAGTGAAGCTCAATAAAAAGAGTAAGCTTTCCATTTGCTCCAAGCGTCTAATATTAACTATGGTTTTACAACTGTGCATATTATGAGTATTTAATTGAAGAGCCAAACGGAAGAACATGTTAAGTAACAAAAATTACATTTCAAGAAATTTGAGGTGAAAGTTTTTGCTGTAAATTTTAATGATTTATTCTCTGTTTGATACCATGTGTTTAAAATATTAACAGGTATGGTACTAAAAACTCTGAGAAAAACTTATTCACATTTAATTTTCAAATATTAAAAATTATTAATATTATTGACATTATTAAATATTAAAATATTAAATATTAATGAATAATCCCTTAAATCTTCAAGACAAAATAGAATCTTAGTATTTTAACTTCACCATGTGATAGGATACCTCATAACGCTTTCATCCAAAAGATTAAAAAAAAAAAAAATAGAAAATGTAGAATAACATGTTCATCCACTCAGCTCTTCAATTGCTTTGAACCCTCCAAACATGTCCGTATCTTGGCGAACAAAGAAGCAAGTTGGAATTGAATGGTTCCAAGATTTTATGCAACTAAATTCATACTTTCTTTTAAGAAACCTATGCCCATTAGTTTAACAAGAAGTACGAGTTTTAACAAAGATAATGTTGATATATTTTTTAAAACCTTCAGTTAGTTATGGATCGCTATAAATTTACACAGAACATAATATATAACTGTGATAAAACAAGCTTAATGAAAGAGCACAAACCACCTAATATAGTGGCAAAACGTAGTGAAAAGCAATTTTCTCATGTAACATCAGCTGAACGTGGCACACTTGTCACACTTTTGTGTTTTGTTCCTGCATCAGGTAATTCTGTTCAACAGTATTCACTTTCCCAAGGAAGAATTTTAAGAAGTTCATGCTCGGAGAAGCTCCATCCCAAAAACTTGGACTTGCTCATCAAAGTTGGTCAACGACGCAAACGTTTTTTAAAGAAATTACGCATTAGCTAAATATTCTAGTTGTTCCAAAACTGATCCTGCGCCTCTCTTATTTGATAATTATGAAAACAATATAAATATTAAAACAATAAAATTTACGAAAAGTAATGGAATAATTATGGTGATATTCCTCTCGCACTGTAGCCACAAACTCCAGAATATACTCGTAATGAATTTAAAGTACATTTTTTCAGTAAAAAACAGAATGAAACCATTTTGTATTTGCTGATACTATTGACATGAATGACGTGAATATTAATGATATTGTAGTGAAGTTACCTAAACCCGTATCTGGTGGTGAGACAGCCAGAGCCAAATCTTTCTTAAAATTTTTGACTGATTTAAAATTGTTTTATGTTAAGTAGGCCTAAACATGTTATTATTCTTGTTTTTATTTTATCATATGTTGCAATATATTTTATTTTTATTTTCTGTACAACTATCTTTTGTTTTTGAATAATGCAATCACAAATAAAAAGAAAAAAATTTATAAAAAATTTTTTACTTTTGTGTGTTCCTTTCAACCCTGCACAGTGTCCCTTTCATCCCCTACAATGGGGTTAAAAGGGACATTTCTCCTAATTTATAAAAATGCGTATATAGATTAAAATACTGTACTTGAGGATAAGAAATTTTAGTAATATAAAAGCAAAGGTTTCAGACGAGAATTAGCCGCAAATTTGAAAGTGATATCTTTTAATACCATTATTTTATAATCTTATAAAGACAAAATGTCCCTTTCATCCCCACTCTCCCTATTTATCAGCGGTGATTTTATCAGAAAGATAATAAAGGGGCCAGCAAAAAAAATCAAAGAAAAAAAATAATGTTTGGAATCACCCTGTAAAATAAAATGCACGAAATGATGTATCGCTATAGCTTACAATATGTGGATATTGTACAATATACGTATTCATTTGTGGAAGAATAGAACGTATATTCAGGAAGATATACCGATTATTTTCAAAAGATTAAAAAAAAATGCAAATTTTTTGTTTATATCATGCAGGGTTTTTTTTTTAATCAAATTTGATGTCAGTTTCAGAAAATATCACAAAATTTAGTAGAAATAACATAGTGCTACTGGAATGTAAATATATTAAACATTTGATGAAATATGAGCTGTTGTATAAAATATTTTTTGATGATTTGATAGTCAACTCTATTCAGCAACTCATAAAAAAAAAGCTAGTCAAATATTGTGAAAATTCAAAAATATATTGGCAATATAGTGAGTGAATTTTTAATTTCTCTATAAAAGCTGATGAATAATAAGGAATTTTCCACAAATTGTCCTTTATTATTATCTGGCTTTCAGGAAAGAATTTGCACTTAATGAATGTCAACGAGTAGATTTAGAAGAAATGATATTGATACTTCTTTTTTTTTCTTGGAATAGACTGGTTCTGGTGGTTTTCCGAGATGAACTAAAGCATCAATAAAAAATGAAAAGTAAAAAAAGTAAAAATTTAAAACGACAATTTATGGAAAGCCCCTTATCATTTAGCTGTTTTTAGAGAACAACTAAAAATAAGCTCAGTCTATCGACAATATCATTTGAACTTTCACGATATTTGACTGTTTTTTTTTTTGTGAGTTGCTCCATAGAGTTGACTATCAAATCATGAAAAAAAATATTTTTTATTGTGCGCGCATGCGCAGATAAAAAATATTTTGTGCAACTACTCATATTCCATAAGATATTTATTTACATTCCAATTACCCCCATATTATTTCTACTACATTTTGTTAAATTTTCTAAAACTGGCGTTAAATTTGATAAAAGCTCTGCATGATATAAACAAAAAACATGCAAAATCTTTTTAACTAAAAACAAAATCGATTATATCTCCATGAATATACGTTCTGTTCTTCCACAAATGAATACATATAGTGTACTATATCCATATATATATTAGTAAGCTATAGTGATAGATCATTTTTAGCATTTTATTTTACAGGGTGATTCCAAACATTATTATTTTTCTTTGATTTTTTGTTGGCCCCCTAATTGTCCTTCGGATCAAATCGCTTGTTGACAAATATGAGGTCAAAGATATTCTTCTAATCCTGAAGTTTCAGAAAAATACAACAAATATATCTATAAATATTCGACAAAATGTCTAAAATTGAAAGTGCCCAGTGATTTATGGCCACACAGTGTATTTTTCTTTTAAAACTGAAGAATTTATTTAGATAAATACAAAACCATATTACATTTGATTTTAATTTATCACAACACTATTGAATTAGACTCTTGTTAAAAAGAGATTTAAAGCGACCCTGTCGCAGTTACATGAAAGAGAAAATATTGAAATAGACTTTAATAATTTTAAGAAAATAGCAGATTATGTAAATAACATTTATGCCTTGTAAACAGAGGCAATTTAAGTATTTTAAGAAGACAAAACAGGTAACCTTAACCCTTTACGTACTGACGGTACTTATAAGTACCATAAAAATAACTTGTTATAAAATTCATTTACTACATAGATTATTAGTAATACAGTTCAGAATGAGTTACAGATGCCTTACTTTATCTTGTTCCAAAAGCATTACGTGTTACACAAAACGAAAATATTTTTAAAAGGATGATATATTTTGTCTTTGCATCTTTTCAGCTTTCTTGGCGTGGGTAGGGTGGGGTGGGGTGGGTTTCAATTCACAAATATTTCTATATTTCTATTGTAAAAACATTATATTTGTACATTTCCTAATTCTACGAAGTATTAAGAAAAATATTTAAAATAAAAGATTTCAGTAGGGTTATAAATATTCCACAAAATCCTTATAAATTCAAATTTAATGAATCTTTCTAAATCCTTCAATCCTTCTAAAGTTTAATAAATGATTATGTAAATCTTCTAATGTAGTTACAAAAATTCATGAAAAATTCTTTAGAAAATAAAAAATTTCATGAATTCATGTTTCAGTACATAAAGGGTTAAAGAGCATAGAAGATTTGGCGAAATAGGCAACCGCATATTACAAGAGAATGAGAGAGATTAGGAGGGAACTGAATTCATTTCGAAATTACGCTTTAATTACTAAGGTTGATTAAGGGGGCAGGGTAAGTGAAATTCAACCAAAAAATCGATTTTTAATTTTTTATATCATTAAATAGTTTAAACTTTTATCTTTTCAACGATTTATTACACATGTTTATATATAAAAAAGTATTGGATTTTTTCATTCTTTCTAAGACCACTTCACAGTAGTGGGCTACTTTTTTTTTACATTGCCACCACTTTTCTGAAGTTGTAAAATTCCCACTGTTTTCGCCTTAATTAATATGTTATTAAATAAGGCGAATTTTACTATTTCAAAATGGTACCAATTAAGAAATCAGAATTTTAAAAAAGTAGTCCGCTGGCAACACTGCTCCATAGCTTTAATAGCTTTAATTGATTTTTTCTCAGAACTTCGATTTTTCAGGTTTGTGTTCCTTTTTTTTTATATCTATTAAACTCAAGAACTTAGATTTTTCTAAATACTTATGTTAAAGTGCATACTTTAACACATGGATTTAATGATTTGTTGTGAATTATTTTTTAGGCAGTGAAATCTTACCAAAAATGCTAATTTAAAACTGTCTTTCAATAAATAATTAATAATTAATTTGCAGTTTCCCTTAGAAAGAAAATGGTCTGTTAAAATACGTAAAGCATGTTATTCAAACTACTGTAAAAAATCTAGACCTCTATCTTTTACCATTTCTCAGAAAAGGTACATAAAGTTGGTGTATTTTAAGAGTTTACCCGGTCCCCTTAAGTGTATGTGAGTAAAAAAAATTTAAAATTGGCATTTAAAATGGAGTTTAATAAATATTTTTTTATTAAAATAGTGAACAGACTACCATCTCTTCCAAGTACTAATAAAACTTAGTATTTGAATATTACTAAAATCTTCTTTCTATACATAAAAGTGTCAATGACTTACATACATTATGGAAATATAAAGAGCCAATTATAGTTCCGTGGTTTAGATGTAACCTAAAATAATTATGCGTATCCTAAATTGTCAACCTGAAAGAATAAATATTACGGTAGATTATGTGGTTTTGGACTTTAAGCATCTGACGGCTCACACACTGATTACCAATTGTAAGATTTTTTTTAAAAATAATAACAGCATATTTATAAATGTGAAATAGGAATATAAAATGAGTTATTTTTGTTAAGGTTTTCTAAAAAAATCTCTGTCACTTAAACGTCACCTATCGGAAAAAAAATCAAACTAATGTTTTTTATAGAACAACTGGTTGCATGCAGCATACCCTAAAGTCTAAACAGTACAAATACTACATATAATAATTTTGTTTGGAATCCTTAAAATTAAATGTTACCCAATACTTCTAGTATGTGCTTTAATTTTTAAACCTACTTTTGTCTAATCTTTTTTAAATTGTATTTCTGTAAAAAATGTTTTCTTTAAAATGATAAATGATTGTCTAATATCAGGTTTACTTTAATTAGATTTATTTCAGAAAAATTTCAGTCAAAGTTTTAAAGATTTGCTTTACTTTACCCAATGGTAATAAATCAACATATAAATGCTTTGAAATGTTCTAAAAATTGCAACAGTGGGGGGAAAGGGAAGAATGTCTACAGTTAATTACAATAATTTATTTTCGAATTATATGTGTTTTTATACTCCAACTTTATTGACTTCTATAAAATATTTAGTAATATTCGTAAGCAAGATATCTTATCCAATTTAAGCAAATGTCATTAAAATATTAAAACCATTTTATCCGGGCTGAATAATGCATGTCTAATGCGATTCATCCTGTCCAATAGAAGCATTCAAATACTTAAAATTTACCAATTTTTAGTACATTCACAATTATACAAATCAAGTTAAAAATTTCTTCACAGGTATATTTCTATGACGGTTTGGGCAAAGAATTATTAAAATTTAATTAGATTAAAAGGAAGTCATATATTTTCTGAATAGAAATAGGCATATTGAAATTTTAATCTTTGCCAAAGTGTATCGAAATTTTATTTGAATTATCTAAGTTAAATATTCAGTTTTTTATAAAATGAGACTGATTTATAATACATTTTGAAATCTTGCTATAGAAAACAGTATAAACGTTTAATGAAATAATATCGACGTCTTATAATTTTTGAGAAGGTATAAATGTTATCAAATGATGTCGAGCTTTCACATAATGTTGTGTTAAATACTAATTTATACATTGAATCAGGTTGACATAGTATATATTTTTAAAATGTATTGTAATTTCATTTTTAGTTAATTTATAACATCTTACATGGTTCATTTGATACAACAAGTAATATATATGCTAATTATAAAGTAACATCTAATAATTTACTGCACGGATGACAAAGCCCTGGGATGAAATTTCATTAGCATGTCATATAGAATATATTTAAGTTAAAAGTTGTGGATAAATTATAATAACTATGCATGAAATTCTGAATAGAATATTTTATAAAATAGAGAACCTTAACCATAATTGCGTACTAATGCAATAAAATATATATTCGATCTTTTTTTCAGATAAATATATTAATAATAGTTTGATGAATTACATTGGTGTTTTCTTTATTTTATTTGCCAGATATTGTCTTTGAAAGATGATAGTCTATTTTAATTAGATTTTGTGTGTCAAACATATATTGGGAATCACACATTTGAATTTTAAAGAGTCAAATTTATATAAGAAAATTACGCCTAATAACATTACGATGTACATGGTAATTAAAAATAAATGGTATAAAAAGAAAGCAGTCTTATAACTTCTTATGAATTTATTTCACAAATACTAATATAAATGTGTTAGGTTAACTCTCCAATCCTGTGCAAATATTTCATACGTGGCTTGTTATGTGAGATGGAAAATATCGAGATCAACAGTATTGCCGATCCATTGCTTTAACTAAAATGTCTAGAAATATATAGGAAAGAGTAGTACACAGTGAGACATGGTACACAGTGAGACAATAGTAACTTTGACATATAGTTGTAACTTTTTCTCCAAGCTAGCACACACACACATAACGACCTCATCGTATGCAACCTTTAGATGTAGTTTCGACACTCCAGTTACTCGTTCAACAGAATAGTAAATAATTCATTATTTTATAGTGGTTAAAGTTACATAAACGTCTATTTTAGAGTTTATTTCCTTCAATATGACTTATATTTTCTTAACCAAACCTAGCTATATATAATAATAGACTATTTCGACAAAACTACATGAACTTTTTAAAGCGATGAAATTAGTGTAACAGATGTGGCATCCATTTTGTTACAACATAACGAAAGTACACAGTGAGACACACAGTTGTGGTACACAGTGAGACGTGTCTCATTGTGCACCTACTATGTGGTTTGATGTTAAAAATTTATTTATTGATAAAAGAAGAGGTTTTTTTCCTCTCTCTCTTTCTGTGTGTGTATGTGGGCTGCGATGGCTAGAGAAATCAACTAAACGTAAGAGGCTGAAAATTTGCATGAAGGTAGCGCAAGGTCTGCCATTGTCCACCTGAGGCTCATATTTTTAATATTTTGAAAATATAGAAATATTAATTAGAAATCATAAACTACAGCAAATTATTGATAGAGTGTAAAAATATATAATTTATGAAAATATGTACATTCTCGCACTGTGTACCACTTCTGGTCACAGTGAGAAAATTTCCGATACTCCGTTATGATGCTTCTGTGCTTTTATAAATAACTTTTTTAAAACCATTTATACATTAATGTGTAGCGTATTTGTGTAACTTAAAGATGTAGCAAAATTTTTTCAAAAGTATAAAAATTGCCGCCATTCGTTAAGTAATAATAAGTTTCGTCTCACTGTGTACTACTCTCCCCTACTGTGGAAATCGTGGATACCGATAAGGCTTTTCAATGGATCCAAAAATTATATTTTCTTAGGCGGCGCTGCTATAGAATTTATATACTTGAAAGTGTACTAGCCGATAAATCGCAGCCCTTTGAAGGTCCATAAGTTCCCTTTTCTCAAAATGCGTTCCATGCACGCGCGCGAACTTCTGATTTATTCTCTGTCTGTTTTTAGAAAGTTATTTCTGAATGCCACTTATAGTCGGCAAGAAGTGTAATATAAATTTCAGTTAGCAAACCAATTTATTATAGCTATCTTAAATTGTGAAACTATTTGCACGGGAAGTTAAAATTATGGGATTCACAAATATCTATTTTGAAACAACCAAACCAATCGATCAAATGTATTAGGTTGAGCAAAAAGATCTGGGAAATTTTTAATCTAATATTTACCAGAATTTGTATTGTATATAAGAGTACTAGTGGTATATCTATAAAAGTTCAGGAAATTTCGGATCCAAAATGCGTATTGAACAGTATGATTTGCGTATATTGATCTGGCGTTATTGGAAAAAAGGTCTAACGATTCTGAAAGCCGTCGATGAGATTAATGAGGGTGAAGGTGCTAGTACGGCGACAAAATTCGTACTTCAAGGAAATCCGGAATCTGGCAGAACGTTGGAAGAAAGTCGTGGACTATGATGATGTCTTCTTTCAAGAATAGTCCCTGTTGCTTTTGTTGTTAATTTGCGCATAACAGGGATGACCGCCCCGGGAACCCAGCTTTCGCTTTAGAGTATAAGTGCAATCCCGGAGGGGGGGGGGGGGATTTGCGCATAACAACACAACTTTCCCAAATTTACCAGAACTTTTTACTCAACCTAGTAATTATTAAAATGTATTAAATATTTGGGACAATTATTAATCGCTCATATTAATTATTAATATTATTAATATAAAATTAATATTAAAATTAATTTCAAAACTATAAACAATATTTTAGTAGGTAAAAAAAGACAATACTGCTCTTTAAAACAATTCATGTGAGGTTCAGGTTAAAAAAAAATTTCATTTATTTTGGGTGTGGTGAAAATATTGCTTTGGGTAAATTAAGTAATTGCTGAAAGTCTTTCAAACATTTTATATGAATTTTAGATTAAGAAAATTGTCTTGAAGATTAAAGGGGAGATATAAGCCTCTTCAATGATTACGACACAGGCCAAAACTAGACACAGCGTATTAAAAAACTATGTCTGTGTCAAAAATGTCTTTCATATTTGCGATTGCACTAAATATTTCTTTAGCAAAACGACATATTATATATTTAATATCTTTCACAAATAGAGAAAAAAAAGAAAAAAAAAACACTATTTGAAATGTTGATTTTAATAAATAATTTTTATGAACGCATTCAAGATTTTCATAAACACATTTTTAGATATTTTGTAATTGTTTATAAGTTAAATTAGCGAATTACTTACCCTTACATTTAACTTTAGTTTATGTGATATGTTTACTCTTTAACTGGATATAAAACGATTATTTTTAAAACTTATGTATAAATATCTATGTAACTACTCTGTCCATAGTTCACTCAACAACATCACTTTTCACACAAAAAAAGCAAAGGGTAAACTCCCCTTCCCCCCCCCCCATACACACAACATGCTCCTCCAGTATTAAAATGATCATTCCTCGGAAGAATATGGTCAAAATCATATGGTAAATTTATCAATATTTAAAAAAAAAAAAAAAAAAAAAAAAAACATAAGCTAAAGATTTTCCTACTGAAAAACTATAATAATGGTAAAATCTTTAACTAATATTTGATATACAAAAGTATTTATCTAACAATAAAGCTTGATTTTGAAGGAATAGCAGTATTTGTGCAATATCATTACAACTTTGTGGGTCAATATCCGAAAATTGGACAATTTGCGTCCACTGCCAATAATATTCCATTAATTATACTAAAACCAAAAACTGAAAAATGTAATGTATTGTAACATGTGTTATAACAATTACCAATGACAAATGGACATATAATGATGTATAAATAATTAATTTTAAATTTTAAACAAACGAAATCATCATTTCAGTCCCTGTCCCCAGGTACAAATATCCAATATTAAATGTATGCTGTAAAATAATTTTATAAATATTTTTAACTTTTGGTATTATATATTTATACTTATATATATACAGTATGTGAAAATATAACGCTCCTTTACTCGTATAGATTGCATAGTAAAATACTGTAGTAAATATATTTGTCCCTGAGGTTGACCATCATCTCAGTCCCTCTAACCACACATTTAGGTTAACAGATACTAGGTGTCACTGGCAGAATTATTTCTATTAAAACAGCAACTACAGTTCAACTATCCACCATGGATGAAGGTAAGTTGTTTTTCTAATTGTTTTATTTTTAGAAATATTTAGTTTTTGTTCTGAAAAGGGATGAGTATTTTTTATAGCATCCTTCATGTCTCCATATTTAACTTTTTATCTATAAGAATAAAGCTTATTGCAACTTTATTTATGTAAGATACAAATGTCACATGGAATATTTAAACATTTACATGTGTTCCAAATGATTAAATAAAAGAGATGTGCAGCTGTTAAGACAAAAACATTACCTCAGTCCCAATTATTAGACACTGATTATGGTGTTAACAGACACTTTCTTCCATAAAAGTTTATCCTACGCATAAAATATACATCAATGATCTCAAAATACAACCAATAATCAAATGACAAAGCATGTATCATAGTAGGGGAGACTAGGGAGGGTTGACCCACTTTTTACAAAATGATTTTTAATTTTTTAAATATTGAACGTAGAATAAAGTTTTATATATCATTTTATTCGTTATACAATCTGTTATTAAAATAAAATTGCTACGTAAGTGTAATATATAAGAAATTTGAAAAATGATCTATTTTAACCATGAGAAAATTATGGGTCAAGGCTCCCCACATATGGGAGGGTTGACCCACTATATAGGAGGCTTGACCCACTTCGTTTTATATTGAAATATTTGTGAAGAAAAATAAAATCTGTTTAAAAAAAGGCAATATAACTTTATGCTACATGCTTTAATTATTATTAAAAATACATTTTTTAAAATATGATGTTTAAACAAACTTGTTTAGACGCAATCGCAAATCAGAGGAGAAAAATTTTGTTTTAAACAGAATTTCGTTTCAGCAGGTACAATTGTACAGCAGGGAAAATGAAATTTTAACATTTAAGACAGTATTCCGTTAGAGACAGGTTCCGTTTTCATAGAGATTCATGTATTATTATGCCCTGAATTTATAGCGACTGTTCCGCTTTTTTTTTTGCCTCCTTTTCCTACTTTTTGTGACACTTGACCTGACAACTCTAATTCTCACATAGTTTGGCTTCATCCCACTGTATTTATGCTGGCGAAATTTGTCTACATACCTTCCAAAAGCTTTTAGATCATTGCTATGTTCTTTTGCAGCCGCATGTGCACTTAACTGATCATTATCTTCTTCATCCCTTTCAGTGGCAAAGAACTTTCGGTACTAAAATCTTGAAATAAATGACTGGCACCGGAATTTACTAACAAATTTATTTCGAAATAAGAAAAATAATAAATTTCACATACATATTAAATGGAAAAGATCTTAGCAAAATTCTGTTGCAATTGTGGAGTTTGGGAATTAAAATTAAGTGGTTTCATGATCATACCGCTGCCCCTGAAAGTGTTAAGACTGTTGCTTTCATATCTTCTAGTCTTTTGCACTGTTTTTATTTACCTATTGTAGTAATATTTAAATGGAAAAAGTTCTTATCTACTTTTTCACTTATATTTCATTAATTTTTTTCACGCAGTGGCTACTATAGCAATTTTTTACATCTTTCTTTAATCTAAAGATTTTCTTTTCAACCACCCTATTTTATCGTGGCTTTACAGAATAAATTTACATTATTTTTTATATGTAACCATTAACCTTTCATTATACATAGTGTATAATAAAAAGATTTCATATGGTCAACCCTCCCTCACATTGACTGGGTCAAGCCTCCTCCCATAACCCTTTTCTAAAGAATAGCACATTGTTATGTTAAGCCTAACTTACTGTACAATCTGTATGCCTGGAATGAAAGCTCGATATTTCTGCATTATTTAAAACCTACTTACTTAAATTTATATGATATAGTTTATCTGAAAAGAGCTTACAAAGTATTTCTAAAAAACACAACTTTTAGGTTGAAAACGCCTCGCAATTGATTTTTTGCACACCTATTTTGATTATCTGTATGAAACAAAGATTGTTGTTTGAGCATTCCATTAGCTTTTGTTGACACCTAATGGTAAAACTCTGAAATTCTGTTAAATATGAAAACTGATGGGTGGGTCAAGCCGAGAGGCTCGTATGGTCAACCCTCCCTAGTCTCCCCCATATAATTGTATTTGGAAGTTGGTACATTAATTAAAAAAATGAAAATTCTGGAGTGAAATTGTCCAGTTTTCAGATATTGACTCTTGTATATATTTTTGAAAGAAATGGGGGGAAGGAGCGGAGGAGGGGGAGGGGAGAGCAACAGATTTGCACTGATTAAATATAAATTATCCATACATAAAGTTTGGTTAACAATATCTTAATTTCAAACACATCATAAAAAGACTCATTTTGAGTAAAAATAAAGTGAAATTGAAAAATACACGGTTTTCAATAAATGAAACACAATAAATTAATTAAATTTTATTGAGAAAGAAAATAATTATTTCTAAAAATAATATAGCATCATAACTATTTTTTAATTATTTAAAAATATTATTCTTATCAGTAAATATGGGTAAATATATTTCAATTATCTATAATGACTAATAACTCTATTAAAGTATATCTTTTTTTCTGAGTGAGGCCAATAATAAGGCAAAATATAATTTAATATCAGAAGTTTAGTTCGTATTTACAAATTCCTTTGCATATATTTTAAAATTAATTAGTGTATATTACCATATTATCAGAAAAGCCGCGACGAATTCTCAAAATTAAAAGGAAAAGGAACTAAAGATTTCCGTAGATGTTTTAATCTCTTCAGTTCCGAAGCTAAAGTAATAATACAAATGCTTATTCATTGGTTTTTCCAATCAAAATAACATCGTAAATGAAAGAAAACATATCTTTTCTGAAATTGATCCTTTAGGCGCTTAGTAATTTAGGTTAAAAAATACGGATCTAAAACTACAAACCGCCTTAAAACATAAATTTAAAAACCATTAACCTAAATTAATGCAATCACAAATTTAAGAGCTTTACACAAGTAAATAATCTACAAATACTCAAAATTTTTTATTGAAAAAGATTTAAGTTAAATACTTATGAAATTTTCTCAGTTTCTTGGTCATACTCTCTTTTGTTCATTTTTAGGCATTTTGCAAACTCAGATGGAAATAATATTTATTTTATGTGGGAATCAGCTTATATGCGGCCATTTATTCGTTTGCTTTGAACGCAAAAAACATTCAGCTATTAAGAAAAGATGTGAAAATGTAAAAAAAAATCGGACATTTTTGTTTTAATAAGGAAAAGAACAGAGGTCCCCGTTTGGGGACCCAGGGACCGAAGAGGTTAAAGCAGTTATTTCAGTAAACAGCTTACATTTATTTCATTATATGCTGAATAGATGGCACCATCAGTAATCGACAAACATGAAAAAAGTAAACTTTTGTACAGCCACGTTTTATCGACTAGTAAAAGTGTAAACACTAAGTGTTAGTTACAGCGTCTTGGAATATGGGTAGCGAAATGTATTTAAATTATTATTGGGTCATGAAGTACGAATCGTCTGATTTGAAAGCAATTTTTTTAGACTTTCCATATTCTCGGCAAAAGTTTTTAATAGTTATATTTATGTTATAATATGACAGTTAGTCCGAAAATAAAATAAAATAAAATTACTAATCACAATTTTCTGGTGTGAATTCAGAATTTCTAAATAAGAAAACCGCTTTCAAATCGGACGTTTATTACTTAATGACCTATTATAGGACTGAAATTTCGTTCATTCTTAATGTACCAGTTATCAATAAGTTTTAGCCCTCACATAGAAATAATTGGGCAAAATTTATGTAATTGCTACATTGTATTAGTCCTTTTCTATATAGTCATCGTGCACAGTAACGCATTTCTGAAAACGGTATTTAAAAAAAGGGGAGGATGTATTCCAGGAGGCGCGATAGTAGACCCAAAAGAGCGCATTTTTATAACTTTTACCGATCCCACATGTGACATACTGTTGGAAAGGCCTGTGACCACTTATTCCTGTTATGCACATCCTGAGCCCCTCCTCCCCGGGCACTTTTCTAAATTTTGCGGACACCACTCAAGCCCCCCCTTGGGTCAAATTTATGGAGAGGGGCTCGGAGCGTGCATAACACGAATAAGTGGTCTCAGGCCTTTGCAAAAATATGTCACATGTGGGGGTCGACAGAAGTTAGAAAAATGTCCCCCTTTGAGTCTACTATCACTACTGGAATACATCCTCCCCCCTCTCTTTGAAATACCGCTTGCAGAAATGTGTTACTGCGCACGGTGACTATATAGAAAAGGACTAATGCAATGTAGCAATTTCATAAATTTCACTCAATTATTTCTATGCGAGGGCAGAAACTTATTGATACGCCTCGTACTTCCAGATGCTGTACTTGTACTTTATCTAATGTAAGTCATAGAGAAATTGGAATACGAAAGCCTTGCACTTAATATAGCCTCAAAGAAACACTCAGGTTTGGCAGTTTGACCTTCATTTTTATTTCGGAATTTCAAATTCACACCAGAAATTTTGAAAGAAGAGTTTTTGCTTACAGTTACTACGAAATGTTTCTCATTAAATAAAGCAAAAATACTATTTTAAATTTTTGGTCTGAATTCAGATTTTATGAATAAAAATGGAAACTCAGATAAAAAAAGAACTCCGAAGCACTTCGTTGATCTCAACGTTCTTTCCGCTTACTTGATCAAATATGATACTGCGAAATTCCGTGGAAATCAGCCTATCATGATCACGTGATATCCAAGAAGGATGGAAGTATCGCGAACCTGTCTCTTTCATTGGTTGCACTTGAACATTATAATAGTCTTTATGAAATAAATTCATTTGAGCGGCCATAATAAGTCTTATTTCTGTACCATTCATTTTTATTTACCATGTATAAAGTTTGTGGCCATGTATTATTTTATTCTTGCTGGAACTGGTATACTTACTAGCACTATGTCAGGGGTTACGTAGCGAATATAACATCTATGATCTTGGTTACAGTAAGTCTTTATTTTACAGCTCCTTATATTATTTAACCTGTCAACGACCGTAAGTAAACTGATATTTATACATTATATATATTTAAATTAATAGGTAGTATTGGATTGTTTTCACAAAAAAGTGCTATAAAGCAAATTTTATTTTAAAAAGTACACGTAACCTATGTGTGACACACAAATTCAAGATAGCATCAGATCAACAAAAATTTATGAAACATCTGAAATCCTACAAATATCAATTCAACAATTACTTAACTTTAAACATTCAGGAAAAAAGGATTTACTACTTTTTAGGTGCGTTCATAATTATATAAATGCGTAGCGCCTATAGTCATCCTCTGGTCCTCCCGTCTGCCTGCTTAAAACAGCGCAAAAACTAATCAATCGAATTGCTTGAAATTTAATATATATAGTAATCTTTGCAGAATTTTAAGAGTCAATTCAAATTTTATGAAATCGAATCAAAACTTAAAAAGATATTAATAAAAGTTTTCTTCATTCTATTAAATCCTGTCATGCGTAATTAATTAACGGATATCCCGTGATATGTAATGTTCTAGGTTGGCATAGGGATTATGTCCTATTTAAGATGGAGTCATATTATTTCTATATAACTGAATTTAATATACACAATCGTAATAAATTTTGTTATCATGGATTTTTGCATAACTCTTGCACCAAGATCTGAATATTTATAAAATTAGTCATTGTAAGAACGCAGCTCATTTGTCACCTTTGACGTGCAATTTCCGACTTGTTTGACATTTTTGTCCTATAAAAGAAGACAAAGTTAGATCCTTTGAAGAGTTGCAATAATTTGGAAGGGTATACAGAGTGTCCATAAAATAATTGTGGGGTTTTAAAAAATCATATCGAGTTAACGGTATGAGTTAGATCAGGTTAATTAATTTTGAAGAAATCAGCAGCTCATCAAATTTAATCCTCATCAGTTTCAGTTTTTTTTTAAACACTAGGTATCGCTGCGCGTCATTGACCTTGAAGTAACGTAGCAGACGCTCATTCCATTATTCCATTCAGTTAATTGAGTGCGATTTCGACGCCACAACAAAAGGCTCAGTGTGTTATCTGTCTTATTAAGCATTTGGAAAAATGGTTATTGTCCTCGGTCAGGGTAGGAAATCAAAAACATATCTGAAGCGTTTTATTAGTTGAATCCCGCATTTTATTGTTTTTTGATTGGTCTATACAGTAATCTGTATTTTCCTTTTACTTTCAACAGAGATGGATACTTCTGTTGCCACTATGACAAAAAAAGTAATAAAAACTACAAAAAAAAATTAATAACTCAGAAACAAAATGAGATACAGCTTTCAAACAAATTGCATTTAAAAGTACATTTTTTTTTCTCTATACGACGTTGTAAAAAGTAATATTGTGGGATGTTTAGAAGTTTAAGAATGAAATTTCATTTAAAATTGGTCCAGGAATATTAATGTTTAATCCATGGCGTACGTAATGTATGACCAGCTCCGTAGAAGTTTAAAAATTTACAGTACTGAAAAATGTAATCCATGGCGTACGTAATGTATAATAAACTCCGTGCGATTTTTTATGTCTTAAGTTTTAGACTTTGAAAAAATCATTTTTCAAATGGTCGTTGTAATTTGTTAAATTGCATTTTTTTTTTTTTTTTAGAAACTTCATCTGTTACCACTGTGCAGCAGAACTTTCGGTGCGCATATGGTGCTAATGCGCCTACGGCCAAAATCATTCGACAGTGGCTACGTGCGTTTAAAGCAACGGGAAGTGGATATGACTACTTCAGGCTATTTTTTCTGGGTTGTCAAGAATCTTGTTTAAGCTGAGAAAATTCAAGATGTAAACCATATCAGGCAGAGAGTAATCAATTGTGTGACAATCAACACTACAAACATGTTGGCCACGAAATGGAAGAGGTTGAATACCGTTTGGATGTTTGCCGTGTCACAAACTGGGCAGAAATCTACTAAATGGGAGAAATCTTGATAAATTTACCTTTACCAAAAGATACCTACAATTTTTTCGGATTTATTTAATGACAAACATTTCGTTACTACTTAACACATTCACGCCGGCGTGCACCACCAGTGGGTCACACTCCACTGTTAAATTAAAGGCGTGCACTACAGGTGGGTCACACTCGACTATGCCACAGACGGCGTGCACTACACTTGGGTCACACTTGAATACTTGAAAATTCAGTAGTAAAAACAATTTGATATTATAAACTTAATATACTCGCGACGGGAAACGAGAATTCTCGTTTTCATTCAAAAAATATCATTGACTAAGGGCGTGGCTTCTACCTTACAGAAAATGCATTTATATCATGCTGTCCATATTTCTTTAGATTGTAAGATATTTTATATTAAATTCGTACATATATAGTCAATAAAACCATGTCTCTAAGTAATTTGCTTACTCCTTACGAACTTTCAGACATTCACAAATAACTCTGCTTGTTATATTAGAGTTCAATTCAATAAATATGAGAGGGGCGTGTCTTTAAATTGTCTGAATAAGCGAAAGTACCGCGCCGCCAGATGAAGCAACAGCAACACATCAGTTGTGGAGAGTTTCTGAACTTCTTCATGACGGTATTAGATCAGGTGGCGTGACAGGAGCAATCTTTCTTGATGTGCAGAAGGCTTTTGACAAAGTCTTGCACATCTTCTAATCTTTAAATTAATAGCGCTCGGATTACCGGGCCAGTTAATTAAAATCTATGATGACTACTTTAACTCTTTATGTCCCACAGCAAAGAAATTTCAAGAATCCCAGCCAACCGCCCGAGGTTTCATTCCCTCAAGAAAGAGATAGCGGCACGCTTCACCTATTCAAATGGATGTGCTATGGTTCAACCCCTTTGCTGTAGTATCTGTCCAAAGGAGAAACTATTGTATTACCTTTTGTTATCCAATTCCCCCTTATCCCCAAAATCGTAAATCCCATAGCTTTGCTTTCCCGTTATCTTCCGCTAAGCGAAGTGATAAATAGTTCTTAGTTTTATAAACACAACTTTTACTTGTAAATTAATCATATATATTTGTAATAATATTTAAAAGCTTTTCGTTTTATTGGTAGAATAAACAGAACTTATATTTAAAATTTTAAAATTTATGGATACTGCATTTTTCGAAAAAATCAAAATATTTAATGCATTTTTAAACCATTTATACAACATTTTCTTAAAGAATATCTATTTTTTTTTTTTACAAATGAAATTATACGCTGAAAAATGTTTAATAATGAAACATTTGTACATTAATTTAAATTATGTGATAAATTATTACATAAACATTCATATGTTTGAAAAAAAGATTTATCTTTATTTGATACAATTTCTTCTAGGTAACTTTTCTTTACTATAAAAATGGATACAATAAATTTAATAAATAATTCTGCCAATTAAATAACTATATTTAAATAAGGCAATGTAAAAAAATAATTATTATAGTAAAATATTCGCCCACTTATAGATTTTATTTATGAAGGTAATTAAAAAGTCATTTTCCTGTTGGGAGCCGTTCACGTATTATGTAAGCAGTATGAAAGATGTGTGGGGGGGAGGTTCCCAAAATACGAAATTCCGAAATGACTAAAAATACCAATGATCAAAAATGCTTATGTAATACTTGAATTGCCCCTTGACTAATTCACGAATTTAGATAATTTTTAATTCAAAATATAATAAGATTTAATCATCAATATATAAAACACTTAAAAAAGGTTCTCTAATGATTACATCTGTTGGTATTAAAACAGATTTTCAAGATTTCATGTGTCCATAACAACACTTATGATTTAATCGCTGCATGGAATGGATTACTCAAATGCAAAAATTTAAATAATTAACTGTAAGAATTAAGTTGTGAAATAATTTTCATTCATGAGATTCGGTATTATAAATTGACATGATAATAAGATTTCTTTAATAATTTTATATCTTCTTACTTGAAGATTTAAAAAAAAAAAATTTGAAAAATTATAAAAGAAGCGAAAATATTTATTAAAACTTTTTGTTATTTCATTTGATTTTTCTACTGTAGGCAAGCTATTATCGGTAGTTTAAATCTCTCTCTATTTAACTGACAAATATCTATATGTTTGTATATTTTTATCTGATAATAAAGAACACCTCCGAATACTTATTGTTAAACTACCCCTATTTCAATTGTGTGTGTTCCTATCTATTGTTTGTGAAGCGGATTAAGTTGTCGAGCCCAATCCATGTTCGAGGACTTGCACTTCAGAAAAGAGGGGGAAGAGGTAAACAAGGCCGTTTGCCGGGCGTTATGGGATTCAAGTATTTCGGGCGGATTGGGATCTAAAGGGTTAAAAATAGATCCTTCGTAGTTAAAGTCGGGAATTCCTACTCTAACCCTCAGCCGATTTCTAGATTTGTGCCTCAGGATTCTTTGAGTGGTCCCACCCTCTTCAACGTTTATGTGAACGATATTCCTTAAGAGCCTGACGTCGACTTAGCGATTTTCGCCAACGACACAGCCATGCTTCGCAAACACAAACACGCACAAGCAGTGTTCACTAAACTTTAGAATTATCCAGATACTATTTCGGTTTGGTTAAAGAAATGGAAAATTAAAGTTAACAGTGCCAAAAATGCCGCCATTTTCTTCACCAATCAACGTTTTCCCCTGATGCTAATCTTAATTTTAAATTGAATAATGAAAATATTCGCTTGAAGACTGACTACAAATACCTGGGCATTCACCTAGATTCCAAATTATCATGGCATATCACAGAAACCCTGGATCGTGATCAGCGCACCGCGGGATCCCATAATCCCCTTTTGGTTTGCGTCATGCAGCATACTGTTCATTGTCATCAGCCGCGTATATCAACTTTCCTAATCTCATTGTATTTGAAATTGTAATATATATTTTTTATTTATTTAGAACATCTTTCCTTCCTATTAATTAGTTATTTAATTGTTAATGGGTGCTCTATCCTGTTTCAAAATTTTAGATTTGCAACTTCTAAAATACTTCCATTCTTTTGAGGTCAGGCTCCGCCTACCTCATTTCCAATTGACTCTGGGGTGTTTGCTCACTGCACCCCGGTTATTTAAGACCTTTTTATCCTTGTTTTAACTCATTCAACCCCCGACCGCCGGTACGTATGCATATGTATCCCGGTCGCTAAATTCTAACCCTAGTTGTTAAGTTGATTTTTGAAGTTTTTTAGCTTTTAATTTTAACTTGTCCCCACTTTCGATGAAGGTCAATGCCGAAATGTTATTCGCAATATCGGTGTTCTAGATGTCTAGTATCACAAAGCCCTTTTAAACGCTTAACCTTTTGTGCGAAAGCCGGGAGATCCGCGACTTGTGATGCGCACTAGACTTGACTGTCAAAATTCTAGTGAGCTATGTGGCCCCCTCTTTTGTGGATCTTAGAGTAGAGTTAGTTATGCTTGGCTACCTTATGCTATGGTGTTTCTGTGCTCGTTGGTACCATACTACCTTTACATTCTCCGTTCTGTACCTACGCCAGTCGGTGAAATGACATCGAAGTGTAGGGCAAACAAATTTATTTGGACGCCCTTTTTCTGGAGATTATATTTAGCCTTGTGCTCTCAACTCTGGAATGGTATTCGGGACTTCACCAGAGCTTCCAAATTATACGTTTTGGCCGTGCATTGTTTCGAAATTCCTCTTTATGTTCCATTTTCATATTTAGTTGGCACTCTTTAAGCACCGCGATGTCAAAGAATTTGAGTGCCGCCTCACAGCGAAAAATATGAATATCGGCGTGAACATGTTAACACTAGATCGCCCGGAAGGAGTCGAATCGACTCCGACCAAATGATTAAATGTAAATTGGAGCCAGAAATTTTTTCATAAAATTAGTTAAATTTAAACGACGCAGAAATACATTAAATAAATCAGTTAAATAATTTTAAATAAAAATTCTGGTGTGAAATATTTTTATGAAGTTTTGGTAAAATTTTCGGGCGTACTAGTGTTAAAGTTTCTTATTCTTCTTTCTGAAGTTTCGAGATGAATTCAAAATTTCGAATATTAAAACGGAGGCTAAATTGGCAACCGTGGCTCCATGCGACAGACACGCGAATACGTAAGATTTCTTATCTAATATACAATAAGCTCTTCTTGACCTGCCTGCTACAAGAATAGTGTATTACGGGAAGTACAATATATATATATTTTTTTTGAAGAATATATTATAAAAAATATTATTTCTTATTATTTATCTGGTGTAAGTTATTATTTTTTATGTTCTGTATTTGTGCTAATTCTATTTTAAAAAATGCAAATTTCTAATTAAGATTACTGGTTGAATCTTAACACGGCGTCGGTAATGAACCATTACGAAATCGGTTACAGTTGAAGCTTCACTAGTTTGATGTTACGTCAATTCCTCTTTATTTATAATTCCATGGTTTTGATACGCTACAAATAAGAACACCTCTGTAACTAACATTTTCCTACGATTTCGACGAACTTCCAAAGTTAGGTCAACAATCTGTGCCCCTTGGGTGTGTCATTGCTGAAAATGACCAAGTGTTATTGAACAAGGCAAAATTTGAAGCATTTATATTAATAACCAAAAAAGTAATTAAAATTTATATATATATATATATATTATATACACAGATTTCCTTTTATATTGAAAAATGTAAAACATTGAACGCATGAAATTAAAACAATAAAAATAATTAATTCAAAGAAGATATTTTCGTTTATCGTTTAAACGTAATTAAATTAAGCAATTCGAACATATATAATTAACTATCTATTAAGAAAATTTCTGATCACATTCCAATGCCACACTGAACGTAATTTTTTTCCAGGCAATGCAAAATATAAAGAAATACTTAGATATTTAATATTTGCCTTAAAAGAATTGAACTTTGCATTGAAACGAAAAATGCAGATTCTCCTTTAAAGCGAGTTATGTAAATACTGAGCGTAGGATGGCAAAAACAAAGAACACCATTCATTGCAGGAGGAGAATAGGGTCAATCCATATCAAATTACCCAGATGGTTGCTGTAGAAACTTTTATTTTTCATAATCTTTTAAACGAGTTTTCTTCATAGTTTTCTGAGTTTAAAAACATGATTTAAAATTTTTTTATCGTATAGTTTTTTGGGATGGCCATTTTTAACGAGCAACACAGCCATTTTTGGGGGGGAAACGTGTTTTACGGAACAGGCTGTAACTGCTTTATTTTTCTATCTACCTATCAAGATGAATCAAGCACCCAAATGTTCAAAATAAAGTTGTCTGCAGTTTTGTAATTATAAAATTTTCATCCGACTTTAGGATGTTGGTCAGAAACATGTTTAAAAACCGGAGAAATAAAAGATCAAACCAAATATCACATTTCGCTGCCATTATTTTTTATGAAGGAGATCAGATTCAACTTAAATATGTTTTTCTGACAGAGATCTCGCAAAGGACTACTTTTTACAAAATTCAATCCTGAAAACCTTTTTCCTTTTTTGCACAACTCATCAAAAACTGCGTTAAGTCCAGTGGTGGAAAATTGGCGCAGAGGAGGAGCCTATTGACACCACCAAATTTTAGTAGAATTTTTCGTCTTATCTAATGACAGTTTTTATTAAGATGAAGAATACCATAAAATATTAGTGGTGTCAATAGGCTCCTCCTCTGCGCCAATTTTCCACCACTATAAGTCTGATTTTGGCAGTTTTCGTAAATTAATATCTCAAAAGGGACTGAATAAAAAATTCTGAAAAATTTGGATAAAAGACATCTTTGCAATGTAAAGTTAAATTGTAAATTTTATGATTGATACTTAACTGGTTTTTGAATAACTGCTCAATAAAAATGCACCAAAAACTCCGCCCCCTTTTTCATTTCTTCCAGATACATAGCATTACAAATACTTTTTGTTTATGTACGTTCAAAATGACGATAAGGACCAATTTTTTCCTTGGTGATTTAAAATGGATTGACCCTATGACCCCAAAGTGATAGGGTTTTTATTTTCAGATGGAGGTAAGGGGGGGGGGGGAGTTAAATTGTAAAATAAACTCTCAATACAATTTAATTTACAATTAAATTATTTGTGTTGCATGAAATATTCAACAGAATGTAAAGAAAAAGACTTAAAGAAAAAAATGTGAATTTTAATAATACGAACGAAAGGTGTATTTTCAAAAATTAAAATGAGGCAAATATCCCAGCAAAGAGGGAATTGCTGGCCAGCAGCAAGATAGGTGCTGGCAATGATGGAGAAGCGCTGGCTAATGGTCTACCACTGCATGACCACAGCTGGACAGTTTCAGTCAACTTTGCTGTTGGAAATCATCAGATAAAATTCTGGTGGGCTTCTGTTTTATCTCATGCGCTGGTCCACCACAACATGGAAGTGCACGAACTTTTGCAGTATAATTGCTGGGAACCCTTACGCTAGGTGGCGTTGCCAATTTCGAAGACATTGAGTATTTAAATACAAATCTGAAATGAATAACTTAACACAATTTAAGCTGTGAAGCTAAATTTTTAAAAATGTAAATAATATAGCACCACTGCCATAAATAAGTAAAACAAAATAAATAAGTAAATGAATAAATAATTAAGTTCTTTATTTCAACGCACTTTTTTTCTCTTCTTAAATCTGGTTTTACTAAGTTACAAAGGATTTCGGTTTTCATAATTTACACAGTTCAGAATCAATAATTTAAAAAAGCGTATAAAATATATAGGATTTCTATACAATACTATAATTTCTATAACTGATTAAGGATTGGGAACGTAAATCACAAAAGAAACAAACTTGAAATAGTGTAATGAGAGCTTGTAAACTACTTGCAGTTGTAGCATACGCTGAAAGTACTTGTTCATGTCCGATCACGAAAACCAAGCAGCATCGAGCGCAGTTAGTACTTGGGAGGGTGACGACATGGAAACCGCCGCAAGTTCAAATATTTCTATAGACATTTCTATTATAGACACTTCCACAGATGTTTCTATAGCAATTGGTGAAACTAGCTTATAGAAAAAAGAGCCATAATACTTTGTATATTTATAGAATTTTATATGAAATTTTTGTAAGGGAAAGTGCTGGGCCAGCAAAGGAATAGCAGTGGGATAGGTGCTAGCACTGCAGGAAAAATGCCGGATTGAAGTAATGTGATGGCATACCAATGCCGGCCTGCTGTTGGCCATCACTGATGGGCCAGCTGCTTTCCACTCGGACACTTTTTGAAAGGTTTAAGTAATGGCACCATAGCACTTTACCGCTGGTGGCAGTGCTAGCTGACATCTTTTTTCCAGCTGATGGCCCACTGTTTCTTTCTTTGCCGGGATGATACTGGACAGGTGTAAGATAAGGGACAGGGCATCTTTTAAAAACTTTCTTGAAGGCGTCCTGCTTTTGATTTTATTGTGCATAGCTGAGGAGCACCTGATGCAGTTTTATTCTGACATATATTTTTGAAATCAGCACTCGATAAGAAGCTACCTCACTCAAGCAAAAACACCAGATCGCTAAAAAATTTTTAATCATGTTTTTAAACTCAGAAATCTATGAAGAAAATTTTTGATGAGTTGTGCAAAAAAGGGAAAAGGTTTTCAGGATTGAATTTTGTAAAAAGAAGTAGTCCTTTGCGAAATCTCTGTCAGAAAAAAATAATATTTAAGTTGAATCTGATCTCCTTCATATAAAATAATGGCAGCGAAATGTGGTGTTTGATCGTTTATTTTTCCGGTTTTTAAACATGTTTCTGACCAACTTCCTAAAGTCGGGTAAAAATTTTATAATTACAAAAAATGTAGACAACTTTATGCTGATCATTTGGGTGTTTGTTTCATCATGATAGGTAGAAAAATAAAACAGTTACAGCATTTTCTGTAAAACACGTTTTCCACCCAGAAATGGCTGTCTTGCTCGTTAAAAATGGCCACCCCTAAAAAACTATACGATTAAAAAAAAACATAAAAAAAAGTAATCATGTTTTTAAACTCAGAAAACTGTGAAGAAAACTCGTTTAAAAGATTAGGAAAATTAAAAATGTCGAGTGTAACCACCTGGGTGATTTGGAATGGATTGACCCAATAACTCTTTTGTTTTTAAAATAAAGGAACGCGATCGATACACTCTTGTCAAACAATTAAGTCCAGAATTCTTAAATGTACTTATGCATTATATAGATTTTAAAAAGAAACCAAGAACGTTTTAGATTTTTAAGTATACCAGAGTTTAAAACTTTAAAATGTTTGTATTTCTGAGTTTAAATTCAATCACTATATTCCCATAGTTGAAAAGCTGTTCTTTCAGTTTCATTAGCATATATATCACACATTTTGGTGATTTCATTCTCTATAATAAAGTCACAACTACTTCAAAAATTTCCTAACTTAAAATTTGACAAATTGTATTTAGGCTATTCTATTCCTCTATTAGCCAAATTGGAGGATGTATATTAATTCAAAATATCATTCACTTTTTATGAATAGTAATCTTAGCTTTATTTAATAACGGAATATCTCTCTTTAAATAAAGTTAATATGCGATATATTGCAACACATAACCGAAAATTTAAAAGGATAATGCGAAAAACGAAGCTATACATAGATATTTAATATTTACCTTAAAATAATTTAACTTTGTATTGAAAATAAAAATGCAGATTTTCCTTTAAATCTAGCTATGTAAATATTAAGCGTAGGATGGCAAAGACAAAGAACATCATTCATTGCAGGAAGAGATTATCTCTTTTGTTTTTAAAATAAAAGAATGCGATCGATACACTCTTATCAGACAATTAAGTCCCGAGTGCTTAAAAGTACTTATGCATTATATAGATTTTAAAAGGCAATTGTGAACGTTTTTGATTTTGAAGTTTATCATATTTTTAAAATATAAAATGCTTGTATTTCTGAATTTAAATTCAATCAAATGTGCGTAGTTGAAAGGCCAATCTTATAGTTTGGATCTAGCAATAGTAGTATGTATAGGACTTAGTGGAAAATATTTAACTGCCATACCATTAATTTTAATACGTTACTTTGCTCAAGTTTTCAGGATTTATTTTCAGGATATTTAACCATGTATTGAGGATATTAAAAAAGTGATATATTAAATTAATGGTACTGTAGTTAAATATTTCCCTCTTCGCAAATTTATACCAAACCACTGTTACGTCGACTGACCAGCTGCGTATTTAAAAATGAAAGTGACGTATGAGAACAAAGTGATGTAATAAAATAAATGGAACTGCGGCTGATATATTTTTTTCTCTACTTAAGTTAAGTCTAAGGGACTGCTACTTCTACTTCCAACTACCTAATAATTAATGGCTCTCCCATTTTAAACGAAGTGACGTATTTGTATGAATGAACTACAATTAATTATTAAAATATTCTCTGATGATGACCGCGGGAAATGCAAGCCGAAAGTTACTAAGAAAGTTTTAAAGGGGTCTGGGACGCATTTTAAAATAATTTTTATTTATTGACTTAAAATTTGAAATTTTTTGTGTTGGTTAACCATATTATTTGTAAAAAAAATCACATGATAAAACTTTTTATAATTTTTTTTTAATTTGAAACTAAAAATTTATTAAAAAAGTAAGGTAATTTAAAATCGTTATAACTCGAAATATTATTTGTAGATTTAATTTTTTTTTGTAATTAAATAAACAGAAATATATAAATTTTAATTTTGAGTCAGAATTTTAAAAAATATTAATTTAAATTAAAATATTCAAAGGAAACATATAAAAAGAATGTAGCTTAAAAAAATCACATTTACAAAAATAAATATGTTTTTCAAATTTGCTGAATCAAAATTAAAGTAAAACAAATAAAAAAGACATTTTTCAAGTTTGAACCATTTACCTTTAACGGTTCTTGACTTATAACAATTTTAATACGAGAAATGGGTAAAAAACACATCATGAAAAAAAACGAATTTCACAAGAAGTTGTTTCCACGACAACTATTGCTTGAAAGCTAAATTTTGAAAACAAACCAAAACAAAAAAAATATTATTTCCTTTTCTAATTAAGATAGAAACATGATTTAAACGTCTTTTTAAGCAGAAGAAACAGCGAAAATTTTAATGCAATATTTTTTTTTGTTGAAAATTTGAAGATTTTTGTGTCCCGGACCTCCTTAAATAAAATGTATATTGTTAACTTGTAACATCTGTTACATTATTTTCTTTGCCTTTTAAATAAAACGGTGAGCTTTGTAAAGTTCATATTGTATATTTTATGACTGAATCAAGTTGAAATATTGCATTTTGTCTTATGATTTTATATAAATTGATTTTCCTTACTTTCTGCAATAAAAAATACAAATTACAATGATCACGCAATTTTGCAAAGAAAATAAATTTAGGTACTGGTTTGTTATTGCGGCATTTGCGAAATATAGAAAATGGCCTTAGCAAGCAGTCACATATTATTATTTCACACACATATGCATCCTTTATTTCACACATTTTTTCTTATAACCTATTCACCTTCATATGAACGCAAGCAATTTTTAAAATATTTAACACACAAAAGCAGTGATGTAACATTGCTAGAGAACTATTCAAATGATTTCAACAGATTTTCTTTTAATACTTTTGAAAGCACCTTATCGATAAAAGTGTTTTTCGGCAAGAAAAAAAAAATATATATGTATTTAGCAAGCGAAAAAAGATTACGCACGTAAAACAGATGATATAGGTGTCATTTTTATATTATTTAATACATTATCAGAAGTAATGTATCTAATATACGTGGGTGGTTCAATAATTATTGTCCCTAGTGTATATAAAATCTAACAAAAACATAGCTGTGAAAAAAGGCAGCCAAGTTCTGTAAAGACAATGGCAAGAAAAGAAGTGATATCTAAGTGGGTGACAAGTTCAAATAAAATTCACTCAAACTTACCTACAGAAGTATTAGAGCATTTTTTAAATTGTTTAGAAATAAAAATTATTGATAGCATATTAATAATAAATCTAGAACTTGGCAAGTTTTTACCTACGAGTCCTTTATTTTTATTAATGACATTATTATATCAAAACTTGTTATTTCATGTTTGGAAGCCTTCATTTGAGTGAGCTCCTTTCCCTAGAAGGGTGGTGGAATAAAATATATCCCACTTAATTTTAACTGCAAAATGCCACATTGACACTAGAATTCAGGACTAAAAAGTTTAATTTCATTAAATACGTGAAAAGAAGCTTTTACCCATTTTGAAATAAATTTGTTTTTAAATTCTGGTATGATTCAATCATTTCAGCATGTCACGAATAAAAGCTGTTTGCCCCTGAAGGGTTAAAGGGGTGCAGTCTCTAGAGGGATGACCAAGAACAAGCGTAAGGGTGTCTGTCTCTTTCTCTGGCCTTTTAGTCTGTTTGCATTGAGGTTTCTGGAGGGTGGGTGCTAGAGTGATAACCAAAGACGAGCGGCAGTGTATCTGTGTATTTATTGGTTTATCAAATCTTTAACATGAGTCATTTGTTTATAATAGTAACTATATATTATTTTTTTATAATGACATTGTTGTTAATATTAACATCATCATTTTATTAAGACATGAAATTGATAGGCATAACATTTATCAAAAACTTGCCAAGTTCTAGATTTATTATTAATATGCTATCAATAATTTTTATTTCTAAACAATTTAAAAAATGCTCTAATACTTCTGTAGGTAAGTTTGAGTGAATTTTATTTGAACTTGGCACCCACTTAGATATCACTTCTTTTCTTGCCATTGTCTTTACAGAACTTGGCTGCCTTTTTTCACATGACAATTTTAAAATAAACAGGGAGATTGAAAACTCATGGGACAAATTTAAAGTATGATAGACACATTCTACAAAAGCATTTTTGTATTGAAGAGCAGGATCTAAACGCTATTATTCACAGTAAAATACAAGGCACCTCATTTACATCAATTAAATCTGAACATGGCTTTTTAAAGAACTTTAACAATAATGAATATAACGAAATTTCAACAGAATTACTTAGCTTTCTGTGAAATGCAATGATATCATGAAAAAAGCAAGAAATATATAGTTTTTGACCCTGTGTAGTAATGGCTACATTAGAAAAAATGGAGCATCTATTTAACTGTTATTTAGATGTGGATGATGGATACTTTACGGTTTTTAGGTAGATTTCGTAAGAAATACTACCTATTGCAGTCGTTACCATGGTACGACTTTTGAAAAATTCCTTCATAACTTTTCATTATAGGACCCCAGGAACCCAAAACCACCCACACCTAAAAAGTTTATATATATATATATATATATATATATATATATGTATGTATGTACTAAATATTGTCCGCACGATAAAACTCGCAATTATGCACGGATCGTCCTCAAACTCGCCAGCAACTTTGAGACGGCTAATATCTCGGCGGGGATTGAAAATGGGCAAAATCGGCCCAAGGGAATGGAAATGGGGAGGGTTCAAAATTTTGAATACCGCCTTAACATGATTCTGATAAAACCAGCTCTTACACAACAATGACAGGAAAAAAGAAATATTTTTCGTTATAGTAGTTGCCAACAATTAAAAAAAAGCAATAAAATTCTCACCACAACAATTGCTTTATATTGCAAGGTTTCACGTGAAAAATTAAATTAAATAAATAGTTTGAATAATTGAAACAAATTGAGTGTTACGTCATAAGTTTTCTAGAGCAAGATTTCCGCATGAAAACTCAAAATGAAATAAATAGTTTGGCGAATTAAAAAATATATATATTGCATCAAATTGGAAATAAAACGGACCTCAGCAGGTGAATATGTAACGTCATGTGAGTTTGAAGAAGCTTAATAAAACATGATGAAAACCCGACAATGGAAATATTAGCTTATTTTAACACTCTGAGGTTCTCTGAATTTGTTTTAGCTATTTTTTAAACCTATTCCATATACATACATGTATTTATTCGTGTATATTAGAATTTTCACAAAATGTTTACCTCTCTAGAGCTCATTCTTAGTGAAGATTTTGATTTAAGTTTTGTTGGTGAATTTAGTACTTAACTTCGAAATCTACCTCCGCCTGTTGGCCCGAGCCGGAAGGGATTTTTTTCTGATACTATCGCATTTCACAAAAAGAGGTACGTCTGTTGACAAGTTCGTTATAATATCTTCACTATTATTTTAGTTAAAGTTGTGAAAAAAAAATCAGACTAGTACTGAAGTGAAGCATTTTGAGCATTATTTTAAAAAAATCAGAATAAAGTTGCAAATGCATATGCTATCACACCATAGTCAATATAATCTATTTACATCATAAATAGTTCTTCTTCAAGAGACGAACGATCGAAAACACATCGACTGATAGCTCATCTCTCGTAAACTTCTCCAATGACGAAATTGTCGTCGTTTGTGTCTACAACAACAGATATCAATTGCAATTTCAACAACCAATGCGTTCTAAAAATATTTTTTCACTTATAGTGTTAATACCTACCTTTTAAAGCAGGGATTACTCGCCAAATGTTCCATGTGTTGTTTATTTTTGTGTATTTCATTCTGTATTCATAATAACCCTACTTGAAGCACGAAAATGCCCTCGAATTATATGAGATATAATAGCATGTGTTTGAGATTGCAATATAGTATATGAGATAAAATTCTAAACAGATTTTGGCACTATCTTCCTATAGAATAACTGCTTGTTTAGTGTACTATATCATCTCTCAAAGTATAGACCGTGTTAGTATAATATTTAGTAGTAGTAAAAAAAGTGTAATTATATCTCTTTAGTATTTTACATATACCTATAGTATGTTATGAAACATATGTCGTTTTATGGAATAAGATGAAGGAAGAACGCATATCTAACAAACTTTTTATCTACCTCTTTAAATTTAGATTTGGTATGTTTGCAATTGACCAGCATAACATTTCAAACTTTCTAAAATAATTTGTTGTCCAATATATTTAATTGCTTATCAAGTTCTTCCTAGTATTTACGTACTTAATAAAATATTACTAAAAAACTGAAACCAGTTTTTTTAAACAATAATTACATTTTTAATCAATGTTCAATTATAAATTGCTTGTAAACTTAAAACATTGGGAAAGAAATTTCTCATTTAAAACTTAGTGAAACGTGTTTATATCAAGAGTCGAACCCAGTACCTTTTGGCTTAATATGCCAAAACGTAACCAAATGAGCTCTCCTGAGCAACATTTTCAACGCAATTCTCTCAGAGTTGTTCAAGATAGCTCAGTTAGAAGAGTGATAGCACGTTAAGATCAGAGCTCAATGGTTCGACTTTTAGCAATAACACTTTTTGATTCAGTTGGAATTAAACAGGTTCTTTCGCTCAGTCCACCTGCTTGTAACAGTGGTTTGAATGGCGTTGTCTACTAGAAAAAGATGACGAATTCGATTCCCGGAATAATATATAATATAAATAATAAAATGTATGAAAATATTTCTACTTTCCCATTTAATGCGCATAATTATTTTTTATTTAGAAAAGCTTATCAATTACAATATTTAAAATTTTTATTTTTTGCGTTAATGGTTATTTTCAGGATCATCAAAACTATACATTACATGGAACTGACATATCCTTAAAACGCTGAAGCTTCAACTTTAACCGCTTTCGCAGGGGTTAATTACCGCCGGGGAAAATTTCCTCAACTAAATTTAAATAGAACTTTTCTCCTATATTTAAACGCCTTATTAATGCATAATTATTCAGTCACAAATTATGGCAAAAAATATATTTATTTTTACTAGTACAGGTTTATTTCGGCGAAAGTCAGGCCCTGCGTTTGCGCCATAGTGTGACAGCCGAAACAATCCCCTGTCATCGTCAGTGAAAAATATTATAATACCTTGGCAAACTGCCACCAGTAAAAACAAACAGAAAATTTTGCAACATTTTAGAGAGACTTTTTGCATGAATAAAGCGCTTAAATTAAACGAAATTTTCTATTCAAATTTACTGGTGGAAGCTTGTCCTGGCGGTAATCAGAAATTGTTTATCTGATTTAAACAAAACAGTCGCCATCTTGTGATAACATCCTCAGTTACTTTACTCGTAACTGGTAGACAATACACTGTATGTCTCCTCCTCTTTATTTATAACTTCATGATACTTTCACGGTAAGTAGAATGACTTTGCCTGTCAAAAATGAAGTTAATATTAACTTTTCTCGCGCACAAACATATAAAAAGTTATCTTGAACAAAATTATTATTGTTTTATATAGAGGAAATATTACTCTGAATTAAGAAACTTTACTTCGAATATAGAGGTTGGGCCCCCTAATAAGATCCCAATTGGCACGGGGCTCAGGCAGCTGCCCCTTGTGCCCGATGCTTGCACCGCGCAGGTTTTGCAATGCTGAGTAGCATAGCCAGGTACCACACGTAAATCGATGCTCCAAATAATCTGGACGACAGTAATTTAAAGTAATTTTCCTCGCCTTATTTGTTGGAAGAATTATCTGCTATTAAAGATAGCTGTAAGAAATTATTGGTGACCGGTGTATTTGGGATCCTGATTTACGAGGTACACCTGGAAACACTAGTGATGAATGTTTGTAGGGGATGGATTACAATTTACATGGAGGTCCAGGTAGTGTTGTCATGTGTCCCGCATAAATGAGGTCTCCAAAATGCAATGGACACGGGTATTTTAACCCGGGAGAACTCGCTAGTCAGAATTTCTTTCACGGTTCCCAATTGCTTAACTTTTACTTTACATTTTCTTAATATAATTTTTTTTTTGCTTGTCTTAGTACGTTTACTCACAAATAGGTAAAATAATTGAAATAACATTTTAATATTTTAATTAAAATGAAAAATGGTTTAAATAAGAGTCTTAAAACAAGTACGACGGTGAGAGAAAATCTCATGCAGCGAGTTCTCCCGGGTTAAATTTCTTCGTCTTATCTAATGGTAGCACTATCTGCGATTAATGATAGCGAAATAAACTGTAAGAAATTAGTGTATTAAAAGAAAAATACACGGCCTTCCTCTAGTACGAATAGTTATCATTTTATAAATCCCTCAATTAGAAATATTGATTTCCAAGTTATGCGAATAAGGTAAACAAATAAACTGAAGAGACTAAATGATCGAGAATTTCTAGTCTATAATTTTCTGGGGGATGAAACGATACATTATACAGGGTGTCTGAAAATTAGTTCGGCAAAAAAGAATGATTTATTGAAAGGAATTGACTGGAGAAAAATTTAAAGTACATATTGTTGTAAAATAGAAAGTTTATCATTATCAACATTATTTCGCCGTACGTGCACAGCAGAATGAGTTTAATGAAACCAAAGACAGCATTTCACTTTTTCAGCATCGTTCTACGTCTCCATTATCGTAATGCCGAACTAGAATTTACTGCGCATTAAGCGATAGCATCAGTTATGACACCTAACGCGATCTGTGAATAAAATTCATCAATATTACTACTAGTCTGACTTTCAACAAGTGAATTTCATTTAATATTTCGGAAGTTCTTAACTTACGAAATTGCTCGACTAATTTGATTTCGAACTGCAAGAAATTACCATTTCATTTACAAAATTAATTCATAAACTAGAATTATAGTTACTGAAACTCACTTCTTCTGTTCACATTTATTTGTAGATATTTTAAAATGAGTTTGACCACGATAATATAGGAAAACTCCCTTGAAGAATTAGAAATTATAAGGATGACATGGAGCTATTTTTTCTAGAGGCACAATTTATTTTCTAGATGCCAGTGGCACAATTTTTTTTCAGTGCGGTGCAGTGTTGCCAGATTGGGGACTTTTTAAATTCAGATTATTTGACTGTCACCACTTTTTAAAAATAGTATAATTCGCTTATTTTTCAGAATTTTTAATCTATTTTAAATAGGTCGAATATTTCTATTTAAAAAAATCGATGACAATCAACAATCTGGGGACAAAAAAGCCCTAATCTGGGAACACTGGGGCGGTTGGCAAAGCATTTTGAGCCCTGATTTACGCGGAACACCTGACACATTAGATCCAGATCTTTTTAGCTCTTGTCCGAAAGCTATATACGCAGCATCCATTACCCTCGTCTTTCTCCCAAATTTATCACAGAGCAATATTCTTAATATATAAGAAATTTGTAATCACAGTTAAAGAACAAAACTTATTAGAAATAAATCTAAAATGAAGACGAAAAAATGTTTTTAGTTGTTTTAGAATAATAATAATAAAAAGAAATAACTTAAACAGAAAAACATAAGAGCATGTTCATTTGTTTAATTAAAAGTAAAAAAAAATACTTTTATCTTGCTTGTTATAAATAAGAGTTTTCTAAATGTCTTAGAAAAAAATAATTGATGGATACATTAAAAGTAATTTATATAAAGAAAAGAATATTTATGAAGAAGCGCAGCTTATGTTTACGAAACATTTATATTTAAATAAACGTAACTGGAGGGCAAATTTTGAAATGGACATTTATCGTTTATTTCAAACAATCTTCTTTTACTTAACAGTAAAAAAATTCAACAACACCAACAAAAAAAAAATCGACAAAAAGTTAAAATTCCCATGAGCTCAATTTACTAATTGGGAACAAGTTACAACATCATAAGAATAATTTCTTTTTTCTTCCTGGTTAATTATTCAGTCTGAAAAACTTTAGAATAACATAGAAATTGTATAGATAAACAGCTTAGAATAACAGAAATTCTATTGATAACAAACATTTATTGTATATGTCAGTTTACTTAAATGTTTTTTTCTGTAAAATCCAATCACAGATTTCTGCCTTAAAATAAATAAATAAAGAATTATTTATTTTTATCAAAATCAATGTATTCATGTGAAAATAATGTAATTCAGGAGGAAGTAGGGACGTTATTCTTCGAAAAGTCCCTCGGAAGTCGTTTTTCTAAAAATATAGCGCATTATTTTCTTCGCTTTATTGTGTATTTCACCTCTCCCACTTTCAAATGTCATTGCGCAAACTTTGAAGTTCTTGAGAATATAGGAAATAGAATCAAAGATTTAAAGCATAAAAATAAATATTTTCTTAGAAATTAGAGAAATTAATTTATTAGATATTGGTGCAGTGATCCCAAAGTTTCTTCGTAACTTAAATAAATGTCTTTAGATACTGCTATATTAAACACCAACTTCCTTAAACACCAATTCTTTTGAAGTAGCACTACATACAATCATTTAAAAAATTTCAAGATGTCGCAAAATGAAAAAAATACTTTTTTTTTATCATTTTATATATTAAAAAGGATACATTACAAAACAACAATTTTTAAAGGCAGTAATAGACACATATTTATTCTTTCATTTAACGTATATTTTTCCTATTATAATGGGAGAAAATTAGTTTTTTAAAGGGTCTCAGGACTCTTAAAGCTTCTAAATTTTAATTTATTTAGATATTAAACTACTATCTTTCCTGAAGACTCTGATATAAATGTTTCCTTGAACATTAGAATAGAAGTTATGGCTTTTAGAAATAAATCCGCCCAATATCTGAAGCGGCGCTTCCGAAACTTTTAAGTCATTTTTCTCAAAATGACATTTTTGGGGAATAATGCGCACGATATTTGAAAAACTTTTAAATATTTTTTCATGAAATTTTCAAAACATATGTTTCAGATTAGTCTCTATAAACTGAACCTAAAATGTCCTTTTTGTTGTTCAAAAAAATACTTTTTCAGGTGATTATACTGTTGAAATTTTCAAAATTTTGCATTATCTAAATACAACTTTGTATTAAAAATGTAAAAATGTTGCAAATACAAGTTTATTTAGGTTCAGGGTAATTATTACAACCTGAAGTATAAGTAGGCACCAAAATGTGCATTCCAGTTGCAAAATTTATTTTGTAATCCTGCGCTTAAGCTGTTATACCAATTTTCTGCACCTGACAGTTTGGCCCCCTATAAATGCTAATTCTGCATCTTGCTATTTTTTAAAATGAAAGAACGTACACATATCTTTCATCCCCTATAAAAATTAAATCATACACATTTTAACACTTAAATACCTGATTTTTCAAAAATCATTGTAATAATGTTTTTTGGCTTTCATTTTTTAAATAAATCATGGAAAAAATACTTTAAAAAATCATATTTTGTTTTAAGTATGGTTTACGACTAAAAGACAATTTGTTACTAATCGACAATACTGGTCTTTAATTGGAAAAATAATTTTCCTTGATAAAATTCAATAATATTAAACACACAAGAATTTTGGGAATTATAATAAGAAATAAATTTTACTTGCTCACTGCAGAACAAAATAGGGTATTTCGCAAGATTCCAAACGAAATAAAAAGAACAAGTAGCAACAAATGAAAAAATAAATCTATCTTTATTCTTAAACAGCACAAGTGTTGCCATCTACATGTTTAAAATCGATTTAATAATATTTTCAGAATTGGCAACATTAGGCATTATAGCTTCAATATTATTCTAATAGTATTTTAGAGCCTAAATTGGGTATGTTGCCGAAAAGCAACACCCGGCATTTAAGGGTTCATGTATTAAATGTTAAAAATGATCTTTTTTTTTCATTTTCTCCAATTTTAGGAGTCCTGAGATTCCTTAAATTTTTAGACATTTGTTCAGGAGAAAATAGGAATCACAGATTGCGGGCATGATTACAAAAAAAAAAAAAAAAAAAATCGCGTAAATAAAAATATTTGGCATAAAATTTTATTTCAGAGTCTCTTTCTTATGCTGAACCTAAAACATTGTTTATTCGTAGCGTTATGATGTTGTAAAAACACAACTGTGTATTTTTATATAAAACTAGGACTTCCCTCAGAGGGATTAGTCTGAGCGATATTGCTGAGAACATAAATTTAAAAATAACATGTGGAAGCAAAGAAAATGAGATGTTATCTTTAATTGTTCATATACTGCGATAAATTGAAATGACGAAAATAAACGAATCGTTGAATTATAAAATGTTGTAAAGATCTGAACTATATCAGATTCGCCATATAGAAAGAACTAATGCATTTCTAAAACAGAGTAGAAATATGGTAAAGTCCACTAGGACGTGCGGTAAGTTGAAATAAACTACTCAGTCACCATCGCTCTTGGACATTTGACAATCAGTGACAGTTTGCTAATGCTAAGGAGCAGCCGGTATTCTTTTGATCTTTGAGCGCGGGAAGAGAACTCACTTTCTCACGAGAGCATATGATCGCAGGATCCACGTGCAAAAAAAAGAGGAGTTTCTTAAGGTGTCCATTCAGGGGACAGCGGAAAAGATTCCTGGGAGGTTCTTGAAAAGAACGGACAGTTAGTGGCTGAGAAAATCACTATTGTTTTTAGAGGGAGATAATTGAGATATATAGACGAGAGGAGGATGCAGAGGGGATTAGATTTTTGCTGGAGTTGGAAGATTTTGAAGGCCGGACTTTACGATCCCTAATACCGGGGAATGATACCCGAATCAGCGGCGACAGGGCACCAGGGTGCCGTCGCGGAAAAAGGAGATCTTTATCTCGGAGACAAGACCAGCATTTTCCGTTCAAGTGATGCAATACCTGTGGACTTAATAGACTAGCTGCCACCTTCTCATAGACACTATTTCTGATACATAAACTTTGGTTCAACAAAATTTACATTGTTGTGTACATAGCGACTTATCATTACTCCAGAATATCTTTTATTGTATAAAATAAATTTCATGTTATCATATTCTAAGAGAATATAAATTGCTAAGCCTTCGAAGTTAACACCCTCGACCATCGCTACCGCCTTCTTAGGACACGGCACAATGTTATATATAAATTCGTATACACTGTTTAAAAAAATGGGAAATCAAACCATTCAAGACAGCCATGCATGGATGTAAAATTGAAAGTACACAATATATTAAAAGTAAAATACAAAATGAAACACTAAATTACTTATATCGGAATTTTAACAGTATAAAATGATGTCAAGAGCAGAATCAGATGCTCCGCACCAATTTGAGTAACTTTAAATGACAAATATATGATGTTTAAAAAGAATGGACTATACTTTATATGGTGTGTGCTCCCCCGGAATAGTTAATGTTGTACAATATCTGTTTTCCACTGATGTAATGAGGTTGTCAATAACATTTAAGGAATTCTCTCCTCAAAATCTGATATCGTATCAAAGTATCGAATACATAACAGTGGCATGCAATTCTTCGTTAGAGTGTGTTTTAGATATGCTCGATCGGATTTAAATGATGAGTGTATGCTGGCCACTACATACGGTGTATTGTTTTGTTTTCAAACATATTCTGCACAAGTTGAGCTGTATTTAGATGTATTAAATAAAAGAAATCGGTAATGATTACAACATAAAGTATGACACAAGATCTGAATATATCGTCTGCATAACTTTTGAGCTGTCAAAGTGTCATTTGAAGTAATTTACAAATCCATACATATTTATGCAGCAAATCATGCAAGCTAACATACGCCAATATGAACCCAATTATGAAATTTCACCAGAATAAGTTAATATATAAAAAATCTACTAATGATAATTGAGAATAAGACGTTATGATAAAATGTCTAGAAAAATGAATCGGATAAAAAATTCATATCACATTTAAAACGGCACTTCCCTCTGTTAGTGGCCTTGGCGAGAGAGAGAAAAGCCTAGAGAAGGAACACTTTAACAAGTACTTTCGGGCAACCTACTCACTATTTCATACAGGTCTTTATTCAATATTTACACAATTTATTTAATGCTAGGTGGGTATCTATCAGTTTTGTTGCATTTAAATTGCATGTTTTGCGGAGGAAATGCAGCATTATGAAATATTTAAATTTGCTGTTCCTAATAAAATTTTTTAGAAACCATTTATAGAGACAATTGTATATTTTAAAACTAACCCGAAGCAAAATTTCAAGATTTTGGGCTCAGCAGTAACACAGAAATAGAAAATTTTCGAAAGTTTTTTGTTTCTGCACTGTTTTACATAGCGACATTTTTAGAAATTGTTCTATTGCGAGAATTTACATCATGATAAATACAGCCATGTCAGTTTTCATGTTTATATTTCTAACAATTCCATGTACTTCGTAACTTAGATCATCTTTAGATCTTTTTCCGCTTTGTTTAGTCTTTCGAATTTTTAGAATTCGTCCTACAACGAGCATTTACATCTTATTAATTACTACCATGCCAAAGTTCTAGTTTCTATCCCCAAGAGTATCAAACAAATTTCAGTATTCCAAGTTTAGAACCTTTCTAGAAATTTTTACGTTTATCCGTCAAATTGAACCTTTTAGAGAGCGTCCATTACGAGTATTTACATCTTAAAAGTAACTACGCACCAAATTTAAAGTTTCTAACCCAATCAATATCACAGAAATCGCAATTTTAGAACTTTTTTGTTCCTGCAGCGATGTAGGTTCTTGCACTGACATAAAATAGTCTTTTTTTCGGAGCAGAGATGGCCACCAACATTTTTTTAAGTTGGCTATGTAGTTTCAGAGATAATACCTCACAAACGTACAAGCATTAATAATATTATACAGTTTATAATATTATAACGCTTTATAATATTAGCATCTATATGTACAGATACAAAAGCCATTTATCTGTTACAAACTAAAGTGCCCGGCTTTGCCCAGAATTTAAAGGATGTTTGTTTTGAAAATTCAATTTCAAAATTTAACATACAACACAAAACAAACATTAAAAAAAGCAGTCGAAATGTTGTATGAATGAATCATATGAAAATGTATATAACAGACTCAGAAGAATACAGCTATAAATGAACTTATTTCAATTTATAATTAGAGTAATAATGTTAAAATACGCCAATATTTCCCTAGTCGGGTTTTTATCATGCTTCAATACATTTTTCACACTCATATGACGTTATACTATATCCACCACGTCCTTTATATTTCCAATATGACATAATATTTTCCTATTTCACGTGGGAACATTGAAATAGAAAAGTTATGAAGTTATATTCACTTTCATTTAAATTCGTCAAACTATTTATTTCATTTTCATTTTTCACGTGAATATCTTGCAATAGAAAAGTTATGACGTAATATTCACCTTTTTTAAAATTCGGCAAACTATTTATTTCATTTTCATTTTTCACGTGGAAATCTTGCAGTAGAAAATTAATTGTTGTAGTAATAATTTTATTGTTTTTTTTAATTGTTGGCAACTGCTATAACGAAAAATGTTTAAATTTGATAAGAAATTGCTGTTAAATTGGTGGTTTTTTATTAATTAAAAATTAACTATAAATTATTTCGATTCGGGATTACTTTAGTTGCCTCGGCCATGTTTTAATACACATGTACGTATCTTTTCACAATTTTGGCTTCCAAATTGTGGATTTTTTCAGAATTACAAACAGACAGATAGATAAGTTTTCATTTTTATATACCTCTCTATTCTAAAAAAAGTAACTAACTCTGTCACCACCGCCGCCGCCGGTTTTGAATTTTTTGTGACCGGAGGTTTTTCTTCGTTAATATTAAGAAAACTATTGCATACAAAAATATGAAAATCGGTGGTATTATAGCGAAATGTTTGATCAACATGCTGATGCATACAGTTTTCAAATCGAAGAATTATTTAAGAGATATTTAATGCTAAATTTGGACAAAATCGTTCCATTAAAAAAGTTTTATAGGAGCAAAAACTATACATGGGAATTTAATCATTTTTAGATCATTTTATTCAATAGAAGATCCCGGTGTGCAGATTCCATTATTATTTTTTTTTTAATTTGACTCATTTTTTGAGGTTTTATTTCTATTTTAAATTCTAATATTCAGCATTTCGACAGATATTTTTTACATATTTTAGAAAATGGTATTAATTTAAATTGTTGCCAACTGTATAAACAGCGCAAACAATAACGTTTGCTTCAAATAAAAAAATTATTTACACGTTACTATTATAAACAGAAAAAACCTCTTAAAATTAGAATTAAATAATTAGGTATAAAAAGCAGGCACTTATTGGAAATTACGCCATAAAATCTGTGTTTACATGTGAATTTTAAAAGAGAAAGGATATTGTAAAATAAATTCATTAACATGCGTTAGAAGTCTGAAATAGAAGAAATTACGTAACATTACACTTATTATGCAAAATGAACAAAAAATAGTATTGCAAAACAGTTTAAATTTAAAAATTGCGCGAGACAAAATATTAGAGGTTAAATATAAATTTTTTTTTTAAATTTTATTATTTATCGTTTGAAGTGAGGTGTTCAGCTATAAGTATGCAAACTTTCATATCTCCAACTTAATTAGGGGCTGAGTTAGAACCGTTTAAGCGCCAATGTTCCCATTTGGGAACATCAATTTAAAAAAATCTTCAAAAATTTAATTTTAAAGATACCTTTATGAGATTTTTATTTCATAAACTTAAAAATATGATTGATTTTTTGAAATGTGTTAAAATGGGATACTTTTGTTTTTTTTATATCGAAAAAAATGTTCAAATTTGCATATTTTGCCATATTTCATATTGCTAAATTGTAAATTTTTTAAAGAATATATAAAATATAAAATAATTTTAAATTCATGTGAGTTGTGAAATAGTAACCTTAAAACAATATGTAGAATGCAATTAAATTATAAAAAAGGGCATACTTGAGTAAATATGAAGAAATATATTTCGATGTTCCCATTTGGGAACATTGGCGTTTGCCATGAACTTTTTTTATATGTTTAAACTCAATGCAATTAACCGATTTGAGTGATATTGTACAGGTATTTTCTGCATGAATGCAAGGTATAATTGAGTACAAAGATGGTTTATTAGTATAAGATTCAAGTTTATCCCAAACCGTCCCTCCCCTCCCCCCAACAAAAAATAAAAATTTCAACTTTCAATATTTCATTTTCTCTGTTTCCTACTGCCTGCACGGATGTCAGCTCTTGCTAAAGGATATCTATTTCTGCTAAGTACAACTGAAAAATATAAACAAGTTAGTCACAGTTGTAGCTTTATGACGTAGATTAGAGGATAATTTTATTTACCCCTGTCTTCTTATCAGGTGTCGAAATGTCAAAGTTGAGTTCCTTTCCCCACGTGTTTCAGGAAAGAAGGAAGGAAAATTCACGCTTAGAAAGGAATACTAGTAAGTTGCTCTGTGTTTCTGTTGTGCGCTTATTTTGTTGATTATGGATCACGCTAAGCGTTTTAAAACTGTGGAAGAAGCTCTCTAATATTTCGATACGCTAAATTCAGATGAATCTGATAATTCAGATGTTGATATATGCATTATTCTGCCAAATGAAAGTGGTGATATAACAGAAAATGAGGATATCAATGATGAAGATTTAGGGGAAATTATTCCGACGGATGTAACGGGAGAATTGGATATTCAGCGTAAAGATGAGGCTTGTGATGCGCCATCAACATCACACACAAGAACAGAAGCAGAGAGCATGGGTAAAGGTGATGATGATTTTTCTACACGAAAAAAATTAAACTGTAGGAAGCAAGATGGAGTGAGAGAAAAGAATTTAATCATATATTTCTTGATGAGGAACCAGGTGATTTAAAAATTGATTTTCCAGAGTTACAAGATTTGGATCCTATTCAAATTTTTGATAAAATTTTGCCTAAAGACTATATCGGAACATTAGCATGCATGACAAAATTATACGCTAGTCAAAAAGGAGAGATAATTGCCATTGACGATACAGATATTGCCATTGATGATACAGATATTGCCCAGTTTCTAGGATTGCTCCTCTTGAGTGGTTACCATTGGGTGCCAAAAGAAGATTATTATTGGAGCACTGCTGAAGATTTGAAAGTTGATATTGTTCCAACAGTCATGTCAAGAAGCCATTTCCGTACAATCAAAAAGTTTTTTCACTTAAATGATAATTCTAAATTGAAGCCAGGTGATAAACTTGGGAAAATAGCTCCAATTTATGAAGAATTGAGGGAAAATTTGCGTCAGTTTGGAACTTTCCATAAAAAATTGAGCATAGATGAATCTATGGTACCTTATTATGGACACCACACTTGCAAAATGTTTATAAAAGGTAAACCCCTAAGATTCGGGTTTAAAATATGGATGTTATATTCCTCGTCTGGATATCCGTATGCGATGGAAATTTATTCTGGAAGAAAGATTGAGTCTACAGGAATGCCTCTGGGTGAGGATGTCGTGACGCAGCTAATCTCCACAGTTATAGATCCGGGCAGGCACGAAATCTATTTCGATAACTCTTTTATATCTTATAAATTATTAAAAAAATTGGCAGACTCTGGAATTAGAGCTACAGGTACAATCCGAAGTAACCGCATACGGCGGTGTCCTTTACTAGACAATAAAAACTTGGCCAAAAACACCAGAGGAGCAATGGATTACCGTAGTGATGGAACTGTATTCATTTGCCGGTGGAATGACAATACAGTTGTGACAGTTGCCTCTAATCATCAAACGCATGAACCTATTTCAAACACAAAGAGATATTCTAAATCGGCAAAATAGAAAATTGATGTTCCACAACCTGCTCTTATAAAATATTACAATGAAGGTATGGGTGGAGTTGATGTTCTGGATAAACTTCTTTCATCGTACAGACCGCAGCTACGAAATAAAAAATTGTACTGGAATTTATTTGCAAACGCTCTAAATATTGCTGCAACAGCATCTTGGATAATTTATAGAGACATTCATGGAAAGAATTCAATGTCACATTTAGAATTTCGTTGAGATATTACGATGAACTTACTGCGTTCCAAACAAAAACTTATATCTCAGCCTGGACCAAAAATGCAAGTTCAAAATAAACTTAGAAAACTGATAATCATTATCTGATATCTGCGTCACAAGGACGCTGTGCTCTTTGCCAAAAAACTGCCGCAACATGTGTGTTGAGTGTGACAAGAGGTTGCATAAAGATTGTTTTCCCTTATATCATGGCAAATAAATTGGATAAAAATCTGTAAAAATTAAAAGGTAAAAAATTTTAATGTAAATTATTTTTAAATTGCCAAATATTTTCATAATCTTTTATTTTTATGCCTTTTTGTTCATTTGATTTTTGTAAAAAGAAAATCTTCAAAATCTATAAGAAAAGTACTCATTAGACACCAATGTTCCCATTTGGGAACATCTAAAAAATCCATATGAAATATTTTTTTCTTTAAATGTTTTTGTTAATTACTTATAAGGGATCTATAAGTATACTTAATTAAGCAAATTTAAGTACCAGTTCGATCTACTTCATAATTCGGCGTCTAAACGGTTAGAAAAATTGTTTAAAATACACAAGTTAGAGGCCAGAGAGTTAAATATTAGACCTTTTTCAAAATTTTATTATTTGTCGTTTGATGTGAGGTGTTCAGCTATAAGTATGCAAAATTTCATGTCTCCAACTTAATTAGGGGCTGAGTTAGAAAAATTGCTTAAAATACGGAAGTTAGAGACTGGAGGGTTAAATATGACTTTTTCAAAATTTTATGATTTATCGTGTTATCGCAAGTGTTAAGCTATAAGTATGCAAACTTTCAAGTCTCCAACTTAGTTAGGGGATGAGTTAGAAAAATTGCTTAAAATACATAAGTTAGAGCCCAGAGGGTTAAATATTAGACCTTTTTCAAAATTTTATTATTTGTCGTTTGATGTGAGGTGTTCAGCTATAAATATGTAAAATTTCATGTCTCCAACTTAATTAGGGGCTGAGTTAGAAAAAATGTTTAAAATACACAAGTTAGAGCCCAGTGGGTTAAATATTAGACCTTTTTTAAAATTTTATTATTTGTCGTTTGATGTGAGGTGTTCAGCTATAAGTATGCAAAATTTCATGCCTCCAACTTAATTAGGGGCTGAGTTAAAAAAAATTGCTTAAAATACACAAGTTAGAGCCCAGAGAGTTAAATATTAGACCTTTTTCAAAATTTTATTATTTGTCGTTTGATGTGAGGTGTTCAGCTATAAGTATGCAAAATTTCAAATCACCGACATATATAGTTTCTGAGAACGGGCTCTGTGACAGACGGACAGACAGACAGGAGTGAGACAGGTAGGATTTCGTTAGATGAACGAAACTCTAAAAACATGCTGCGGATGACTGTAACAATATCCTAAAATTACATTACCATCAGCGATCTATACCAATCCCGAATTTAGTTTATATTCGTTTCATATATTTTTATTCTTTTGTGCGGCCCTGTAAAATAACTATCAATAATATATACAGTAAAACCTCTGAATAGCGGACACCTCGAGAATGCAGAATTTGTCCTCTATTTGGAGGTGTCCGCTACTGAGAGTAAAACATGTACAGTTATTTAAGCGTTGGTAATCGAAAAAAAGTCCGCTAAATAGAGGTATCCGCTAATCTGGTGTGTCCGTTATGGAGGTTTTACCAGTAAAACCTCTGAATAGCGAACACCTCGGGAGGGCAGAATTTGTCCTCTATTTGGAGGTGTCCGCTACTGAGAGTAAAAAATGTACAGTTTTTTAAGGGTTGGTAATCGAAAAAATGCCCGCTAAATGGAGGTGTCCACTTATCGGGTGTGTCCGTTATGGAGGTTTTACTGCATAATAATATCATCCTTTACAAGAAAATTGCATGCTGTATGATAGACAGACAGACAGACATTCAGAGAAAGATAACCTCCCGGAGGAATAAACACTCATGTCTTTTGTTTTAATCATCCACAATTGTATGTCATACAACAGGCCAGATTTTATACAACAGGCTAAAAACGGTCACCGTGGTAAGGAGTACTGTATTATTGTTTGTTTGCCCACCAAAACTGGTTGCCACGGGTTGTTGCAAGGTTTGTGATCACGTGGTTGAAACTGATCTATTCAATATTACTGCTATTATTTGCTCCATGTGCTCAAACCAGTTGTCTACGAAAACATCCACCGTTGAAAGTGACGCACATCAAATTTCTGTGACGTATGCAGATAAATTGTGCTTTTTTATCAGTTTTTTAATATAATTTTTAAACGGTTTGGAACTTATTTTTCATAGTAGGTGCATTCAGTAGGTGGCCCTCATAGGTACCTTCTGGTGCAATCAGAAACGAAATCCGACAAATATTTTTTGAGTTATGCTTGACGAAAGGTTTTGATTAGGCTTTTTTTTTTAGTAGGACATGGCGTTAATATCCAACTGTAATGTGTCCAGACAGTAATATTTCGCTGAGTATTAGCCTTCGCTTCGCTCAGACAATTAAAAAAATAGCAATGTAACATAAAGAAAAAATATTTTTTAAACAAAATAATATGAAAAAAGTCCTTCCGGCCAGTGCCGGGAGGAAGAAGTAACATTCATATTCCTTAATTTTTAAAAGCAAGCTTATAAAATTCAAACACACGAAGCTCAATTTAGAGGAAACCGATTATAGGAGATTCAATACTAATTTTTATCAATACTAAATCATTATGCATGAGAATTTCGCGAAATTAATCAGCTTTATCCAAGCTGCTTTTATTTAAAGTAACATATATTTGGTTGCCAAATTCGGCGATATGTTGAAGTTCCTGCCATTTTAAGACAATATGGTGGATGAGGCTATCGAGCGAACTTGGTCGATACCTTAGTAATTCCTGTGCACATGCTCACTCACATCGGAATCGGTTGATATATACAAGTGATGTCGCAGGCAACAAATCAAATTTTTTCTAAATGTCACCCACATTAGAAATTCAAACTACTATATCTGAGCCATTTTTTAAGATAAAGACAAAACAAAAAATGCTCAGCAATCTTTATATCATGGTCAAATACTTAAGAAAGAAACCATTTTAATTTCTAATTTTTTTTGCACCTCACTTTAAATATAATTTTTTATTTAATTTAATGGCCTCCATTTTGAAACAGGATGGCTTATGAAGCTGGCCAGTGAACATGGTCGAGACGTTACGATATACTATCCACATGCCTTCTTACGTCGAAATAGGTTAATAAATACGCGTGTTATCACGTGATAAATATCAGATCGTTTCAAAATGTCAGCCATGCTAGAAATTCAAAGTGCTATAATTCAACCAATGTTTAAGATATATACGAAACAAAAACTGCTCCGGAATCTTTGTATCAAGGTCAAACACATAATAAAAAATCTTTTTCATTTTTCAATTTTTTAATAACTCATTTTAAAATTTAAATTAATTTTTTTAAATGGCAGACCTTTTGACACAAGATGGCGAATGAAGCTGGCCAACGAACTCGGTCGAGACATTGGTATGTACTATGTACACACCAAGTTATATCCAAATCGGTTCATAATACACCTGTTATCGCGTGACAAAAATCAGGTCGTTTCAAAATGTCAGACACAATAGAAATTCAAAATGCTATAACTCAGCCATTTTTTTAGATCTAGACGAAACAAAAACTGTTCTAGAATCTTTGTATTAAGGTCAAACACATACAAAAAATATTTTTCATTTTCCAATTTTTTGGTACCTCATTTTAAATTTTAAATTAAAAAAATATTAAATGCCGCCATTTTGAATCAAGATGGCGGATGAAGCTGGCGAACGAACTCGGTCTAGACATTGGTACGTATTATGTTTACCAAGGTACATCCAAATCGGTTCATAAATACGCCTGTTATCGCGTGACAAAAATCAGGTCGTTTCAAAATGTCAGCCACGCTAGAAATTCAAAGTGCTATAACTCAACCATTTTTTAAGATATTGACGAAACAAAAAATGCTCCGGAATCTTTGTATCAAGATCAAACACATAAGAAAAAAAATATTTTTCAATTTTCAATTTTTTGGTACCACGTTTAAAATTTTAAATTAAAAAAAAATTAAATGGCCGCCATATTGAAACAAGACGGCGGATGAAACTGGCCAATAAACTCGGTCGAAGCATTGGTATGCACGATGTATGTACGAAGTTACATCGAAATCGGTTCATAAATACGAGAGTTACAGTGTGACAAAGATCAGATATATATATACATATATCAACTTTTGAACGGAGGGTTGTTTCGGGATCTGGGGGTTATGATCGATGAAAATATCCAAAATTTTTTGAAATCGCTTTCCTCCGAACGACTGCAATAGGTAGCTTTTTGTAATGAAAGCTACATAATTTATGTTTACTTTACACAAATGCTTTATGTAGAACCTACCGTACACTATAAAGGGGCATATAGGATAAATTTTATTGTTGTCACCAGTTTCTTTAATCAGTAATCTTCAAGATGTATTCTTATTGCATATCTTATAAAAATTCTTATACTTTAATTCTCTTATTTTTTGTGGCCACCAGCCACGTTTAAACATCTTTTCATAGCTCCCATTGCGTTGAAACATGCATTACCTTTAAACTGGATGTGAAGCTTCTCCGCAACTAGGAAATCCATGAAACAGCTTACTTTGTCCATTGTGCCTTATAAAAGTATCACTTGAAGATTATTGATAAAATATACTGGTAAGAATAATAAAATTTGTCCTATATGCTCCGACCCCTGTATATATCCATAAAATTGCATGAACATACCCAGCAAACACATACCTTTCGGCGTACGATCGGACCGCAGCTGGCAGTGTCGGTTAAGTGTCGGCATGGGCACAGTGGTTTCGGTGAAGTTTCGGCAACATGTCGGCAACTGAAACTCAAGAATGTGCTTTTTCGACTGCCGGTTACTGTAATCGGTCCCCTTATGGTTATATATCGGCAAGCGACTTACACAGGCAAGTGACTCAGGACCGGTATGTTATTTCTGATAGTGGCCCGATTAGATTTGCCAACATCGGTCCAAATTCGGAATTTTTAGTCGTAGCCGACATTTCTTTTTCTTTTTCTTAATTTTGTTTGAGTTTGAGTTTTGATAAGATTTGTATATTTCATGTATTTCATATAAAATTCTAACAGTGATAAACAAAACAAGTCAAAAATAGCCTAAATTTATTTATTTTTAAAAAGTTGTTACTGAATTAATTTTATAAAGGACTTACAGTTATTTGAATCACCAAAAGAGTTTTTTATATCGCTTATTAAAATTATTATTCATTTTAAACTTAATCGTAGAAAAAAAAGCTATGTTTCTTTTTTTTTAATTTAAAAATCAAATTATTAAAAAGTGTTTAAAATGATTTTACAAGCTATAAAAATAAAAATAAAAACTACCCAAATTTTTTAGCATTAAAATTTAAAAGAAAGATTCAGAAAATTCTCGCTTCTAAAAAAATATTTACCACAGAAAAAAAAGAAAGAAAGATAAATTAACATTTCTATGTTATTTGATGATTAAAAAATGTTGATAAGTAAAAGAATCATTATTGCTAGATAATCACTAAAAATATATTCTACATGAAATCATTCAATGACAGAAAATGAACTCTTATTCTAATTAAATGTGATTAATTACCAACTTATATTTTTATTAAAATTAGTTTTTCTATGTTACAAATATATATTTCTATAACAGAAAAATCTCTGAAATTCGCTTATTTTATTTAGTAAGCATTTTTAAATTTATAAGAAATATTCAGAAATATCCCCCATTTAAAAATTATCTTCCAAAAGAAAAAAATATGTAAATTAATATTTATTTTATTTTTAAATTAAAAATATTCATAAGTAACAAATTAATATTGCAACATACTCATTAAATATATGTTCTACTTTAAATCATTAAAAAAGACTGAACTCTTATTCAAATTTAAAATTAATTAATTACCAACTTTATTTATTAAAATAAATTTATCCATGTTAAAAATATACATTTTATAAATTAACGCAACGCAACGCACGTAATTACATTATAATTCCTAATAAGAAAATTTGATTAACTGAACAAAACTTCTAAAAATATTTTTTATGCTTAATTATTTTTAAATTTATAAGAAAAACCAATTCATTTGCTTTAACAAATTCGCTAAGATATTTCATTCATTTAAATATTAAATTAACTTTTAAATACACGCGCCTAAGACAATTACAAATAAATAAATAAATAAATAAAATAAAAACACTTAAAAATTCTAATTTTCCCATCTACCAATTACCTTCAATGACAAACGATTACTTATTGATATGTCTTCCCCTTATTACCTCATATAATCCTCCCCTGACCGAGTCTCTCTGGCCAAGTGGTTAAGGCCTCTGATTCCTGTCCTTGGGTTCGTGGGATCAAATCCCGCCCCTTCCACCGCTGAAACACGTTCCTTTCAAATAGACTTCCACGATGGCTCGTAGATGGCGCCATCAAAACTGATTTTTTTTTCAATTTATGCTGGTGTCGGGCTGCGGCCGGCCTTCGTATGGATAGCTATCGGCGTGCTGTCGGCATAGTGTTCTGACGATACCGGACCGGCTACGTGCCTCATGAATCGGGCCGCATTCGCGCGGCGTATCAAAAAAGATACGGAACCGGTAGCGGCAAGCGGTATCGTGCCAGTAGCGCCGTTAGTGGCAAACGGCTGTCGCCCGATTGCTTACCGATAGCTCTGTGTTTGCTGGGTAGCTTGAAAATTCTAGGTAGTTATTTTTAATAATGGTATAGGAAATGTGTACTATATGTAAAGGAATACGTAAATTAAAATTATATATTGATCAATCGAATGCAAAAGAAATTAAATGCATGCTAAAATGCTATTAATAATATTAATAATAAAATGTTAAAAAGTAACAATTTCTCAACACTCTGAAACAAAAAGCATGAAGAAATTCTTCTATTTAAAAAGGAATATTTGTGTAATAACTTTTTTGTGTAATAGTTATATACTGGATATTACATATTAGTAAATTATGGGCTAAGACGTGATATAATTTTTTCCCTTCACAGTTTTCCACTGGTAAGAGGTTTAGTTGAATGCTTCTTTTTCTTTTTCTGTGCACAAGATTTTTGCATTACTTTCTGATTTAAAAAAAAAAAAAAACAAAAAAACAAAAAAAAAAAACATGAAGATTCTGCAATGTGTTTTCAGATAAATAAGAGGTCTTTTTCAGTTTCAGGTTCTGTTGACTTATTTGATTGATCTGAAAATTTTTACTGATCGAATTGTAATTGTGAGAAAATCCAAAATCATATTTACTAAAAAGTGACTTAAAATTTATTTTTTTGAAAATATTCATTTTCTAAATATAAGATTTTCTTTATGCTTTTTGTTTTAAAGTGCTCAGGAATGAATAGTTTTTAACATTTTATTTCACAAAAAATACATTTTGAAGGTTTAAAAGTCCTAAGTCACAGTATAATTCTATTGCAGAAGAAATTAAATGCATACTAAAATGGTATTTATAATAATAACGAATAATCAGAAAAAATAGCAGGTATAGGAACTGATTCGAAATCGAATATTGAATACAATTTAATGTAAAGCTTCATCGTTTTAGAAAAAATAAGTTTATATAAATGAAAAAAAAAACCTTAATGCACATTTGAATGTTAAAAGCAAAGTATATAGCTTTTAGATTACTTTTTAAGCAAAGAGTACTAAAAGTCATTTTCGGAAACTAATTCATTACTACATTAAAAATATTTTATATGAAGATAATGTATCATTATAAAGCAATGTATTTTATAATGTATATAAAAACATCACATTTAATTTAAAATAAATATACCTGGAAGGAAAATTTATAATGTACTTTTTATCGCTATGTTTAGGTATTTTTTCTTTTGTATGAATGCAAAAACTTTCAACAAAAAGAAAAGTCCCAATTCCCGAGAGTTTAATTTGCTAATTGAAAATAAGTTACAAATTCAGGAGAATATTTTTTTTTATTTTGTTGCTTAAGCAAAGAAATTAAGTCTAAACATCATTAGAATAAACTGGAAATTGTCGAAATGTATATATTTTTATTATATTGAATGACTTTTTTTCTAGAAACTGAAATAATTGATTTTTATTAAATTTTATTTCGAACTACGAGTGTAAATCATGACTATAATGTTTTGTGTATATATATATATATATATATATATATATATACCGGTGTCCTAAAAAGGACTGACTAATTTTAAAATTCAATAACTTGCAAACGGTGACAGATATCTAAAAATTTCTTACAGGAGGTTTATACATGAGGTCAAAAGTTTTTTTTTTACAGTGATTTTCGATTTTAGTTCCAATTACAAACAATAGATGGCACTGCGATCAATAGCCGCTAAATTCAGGATAGATATTTGGTACTTCGGGACCCACTCAATACATTTTAATCTCCTTTTCTGCATGGAAGAAGAGAAAGGCCAAAAAATTGAGCGTGTATTTAGCGCCTATTGCTTACAGCGCCATTTATTGTTTGTAATTCCAACTGAAATCGAAAATCACTGTAAAAAAACTTTTGACCTCATGAATAACTTTCCTGCAAGAATTTTTTAAATATCTGCCACCGTTTGCAAGTTATCGAATTTTAAAATCAGTCAGTCCTTTTTAGGACATCCGGTATATATAACCATTAAATAAACATTACCGACCACCAACAAAAACTGTGAAATTATGAATAAAATGACATTAACAACAGTATTCACGCTGCCGCTCACCATTGCGCCAAATCGCGACAAAATGCTCCATTTGGCGAGAAAAAGCGCAGCCAGACTCACCAAATTGCGAGTGGTCAATTGTTGCTCTTTTTGTGTGTGTGGTGTGCCAATACAGCCGAGATTCTTATCCGCGTTATTGAGCGATTGATGTCGCTTTTCGTATTCAATCGCACCGTGTCATTTACATTGCTCTATTTATAAAGATACTGACTCAACACTAATTCAATTTAGCAACAGCCAAAGACACAGAAAGGATTATGCGATAAGTATTTCTCTATTGTCAGTTAATCACTATCTATGCGCAGGAGTCGCGCCTGTAAAAACACAAACAAAATTACTCGCATCAAGTGCTATATAGAGAAAAGTTTTGCTATAATGCGATGTTGAAATTAGCGATTTACCAATTTATCAGTTGTTTGCAAAGTATCTCTGGCCGGTCAAATTTTTTCTATCGGTTAGGAGTCGAAATCACATAACAATTTTTAGTGTATATTTTCCAACGGTAAATCAAAGATAGCTGTTTTTTATTTTTATTTAGATTGCTAAAAGAATATCGGAAACATTTGCATATTCTGGAGACATTTAGAATGCACTTATGTTTTTTATAGTTTCTGTAGCGGATAGTAAAATTTCTATTTTATAAGCAATTACAAAAAATTAGGTTATTTTAGAACATTTAAAAAAAAAGGGATACAATAAAGGGTTAAATATAAAGATAGATTTTTCAGTGTTTCACGCAGAATATATTTTGCTAGCATTTCTTTTCATTTGGCTAATGTGTTTTATTTTTTATTCGCCAAATTGCTAATGTTGGTCAAAAGCCCGTGAGAACACTGATTAACAATTACAGTTCCCCCCCCCAACACACTTAAGGGGACCGAGTAAGCTCTATCTCGGCCATGTTAAAATACGCCAATTTTATGTATATTTTTCTCTGAAATGCTGAAAGATAGAGGTCTAGATTTTTTAGAGTAGCTTGAATAACATGCTTTACGTATTTTAACAGGCCATTTTCTTTCAAAGTGAAACTGAAAATTAATTATTAATTATTTACTTAAAGACTTTTTTAAATTAGCATTTTTGTTAAGATTTCACTTTCTAAAATAAATAATTCTCAACAAATCATTAAATCACTGTGTTAATGCATGAACTAGAACATAATATAAGTATTTAGAAAAATCTGAGTTCGTAAGTTTAATAGATATTTAAAAAAAGGAACACAAACCTGAAAAATCGAAGTTTTGAGAAAAAGTCAATTGAAACTGTGAAACAGTGGTGCCAGTGGACTACTTTTTTTTAAATTCTGATTTCTTGATTGACACCACTTTTTTGAAATAGTAAAAATCTTTTTATTTAATAATATATTAAAAACAATGGGAATTTTACCTCTTCAGAAAAGTGGTGCCAATCAAGAAATCTGAATTTAAAATGAAGAGCCAACTGCTGTGAAGTGCTCTTAGAAATAATGAAAGAATCCAGCACTTTTTTTTATGTATAAACATGTGTAATACATAGTTCAAAAGATAAAAGTTGATGATATCTTATTTTTTGATACTATTTTATGATAAAAAAAAAGTAAAAATTGATTTTTTGGATGAATTTTGCTTACCCGGTCCCCTTAACATAGATTTAAAAAACATAGTGAAAAACAGCAGAAAATGAATAACAGAAATGGAATGATGGAAATTTGTAGAACTTAGGATCGTCGGGTTCCAAATGCCTTAAGTTCCACAAATAAAATGTGTGGTTTCATCATTATATTAGCCATAAATTAGCTAAAGAATATGAATTTGGGACTACCACACACATAAAACCGAGATATGAACCACTGAATACCAATTAAGTTCAAAATGAAACAAGATTAAATAGGACAGAGGAAGAATAAAAAAACAAATTACCAAATTAAAATCTATACTATCATAGCATTAGGCACTCATTATGCATTTTATTATCATTTAAGATAGTATACTATTAGAAATTAATATGATATTGTCCTGAGTAGGCTAAATTTTAAATAAAAGTCAATCGTTAATTTTATTAAATATTAGTGAATATGAATAAATTTAATTTGAACTGATAAATATATAAATATAATTACACCATTATATATAAAAGTATCGAATCAACATTCATTATAAAATGTGTATTAGCAACGTAGTTATAAATCAAATGACCCATTTAAAAAAAAAATAACCATTGCGTATTATCCGGACAACGTCACCCACCTCCGCACTCTAACATCTACCCACCCAACCGTCCTATAATAATTTATTATTATTATTTTACAATTTTTAATTTTTTATAATTATTTTCTTATTTTATATATTTTTTTGTAATTTTTTACGCATGTGTAACTTTGTTTTTTAAGATCATTTAAGTCCTAATTATATATTAAAGAATATATGATTTTTTTTGTAAAACCATGATTTAATGCATCATAAATTAGTTTTTTAATATTATTGTTACTTAGATGAGAAGAACATAAACACTTTATTCTATATAAATGATTAAGGATTATATTACGATATACAGAATTATGAAGATAAGATTTAAAATTAGTAAATCTATTAACTTTGAATTTAAATTCTTTACGTTTATCATATGGATCAGTTATTGTTTTGTTTTCTTTTATTATAATTTTAAGTTCTAAAAATTTAGTTGTATTGTTAGATAGGAGTTTTCCGTTAATTCTAAATTAGTAGGATAATCTACTGGAAATTAAGAAATATTAGTTTGATCAGTGGCAATTAAAATTATGTCATCAATATAACGATATAAATGTAGATTACTATTAGTAAAAGTACGTTCATAGTGATATAAGTATAAGTCCGATAATAAACTGGATGTACATCCACCTTATGGTATACCGACGTTCTGTAAATATAATGTGTTATCTTGCAAAATATAATTATTATAGATAATGAAATTTGTTAAAAATTTAAAATAAGCTATATCTATGTTAAATGGTAAATCCAGTATATGATGATCCTTTTTAAATAATGCATTTATAATATTATGTAGATCTAATAAATCTATATTACTCAAAAGATCTTTAAAATCATATGTCGTTATATTGTTTACACATTTAAGATTTTTCATCATATTGACCAGTTGATAGCTATTTTTTATACAATGTGTATTATCAGTGGTTGTTGTCAGTATATATATTTGATTGAGAATTTTTAATAGAAGTTTATTGGTTATATTTTTGGTTATATGTATTGCGTGCAATAGTTACAGTCCTAACTTTAATTGGTTTCTTATGAAATTTGGGTATAAGAACTAAATAAGGATAATTAATGTTAGTAGAGAAAATATTTAATAGTTTATAATAACTTTGAATCTTACGATTGTTTATTATTACATTTTCATTAGTTTTTTGAAAAGATTTATTAGAAGAAATACAGGATGTAAGAAACTTGATAATAAGATTTACATATGATTGCATAGTTTTTAGGAGATTTGTCTACATGTGTAATAACGTGGGGTTTTTGTAATTTAGTAATTTGCTAGAAAAAATGCTTTGTGTTAATAGTAACCAAATCCGAAATATTATATTTTAAAGCCTTAGTTAAATTTTCAATAACTAGTATTTTCCATTGATTAAAATATTCAATAGGTTTATTGTATGACATTGAATTTTTTAAAATAAAAATATCTATATCATATGTAAACTCTTTTATAATAGATTTTATTTTAAATATAGATGGAAGTTTATATTTAACACCATAACCCGTTAGTTTTTTCAATTTAACATCATTAACAATATTAAGATATCCAGTGATTATAGATCCATAATCATTATTTATGTATTTTTTTTAGAGCGGGGTCATTGCATTTACACGGAAAAGTACTTGCTACATATGTTTTTTTTTTTTAAATGTATTAAAGTTAAAAATCTGTCTACCGATTGTATTCGTATATTTAAAGGTTTTTGATATTTGAAGATTATTAATAAGAAAATAACAGTTTTTATCATTAATTATAGAATTAATATTAATTTTATTAAATATTTGATTTGAAAAAGTTATTATCATTTGAGTATTCGTGTTTTGAATTACATATATATATATATATATATATTTTGTAAGTTAATGCTGAAAAGATTAACTCTAGTCATAATGAAATCGAAAAAATATCAGAGAAATGTATAGAGAAAGATTTACTGAGAAATACATTTAAATGTTGCACAATCTGTTTCTTTTAATAGCAAATATGTATTTTCGAATTAATAACCAGTTATAATTCTTTAAATATTTACTTTGAAGATTATTTATTTGTTTAATGATATAGTTTTTGGAAACTAAAACTGCTAAAGAACACTTTCCTTGCTTTTTTCGTGTTGTTTTACGATTTAAATTATGATTTAGAGTAGGATAAATTGTAGAATAATCAATAGTATTATTTATAGATGATGACACTTTAACAGGTCTATTAGATATTTCACTATTAAGTCCAGATGGATAAAGGTGTTGTAATATTTCATATATGATGACTCAATATAAAGACGATCTGATTTATTTTTTAGAATTTGTTGGATTTCAACTGTCGTATTTTTAAATTGATGTTTATGAAAATGCTGAATTTCGGCTGTAGATTGTATATTTTTTGCTTTGTTTTTGTTAGAGTATGAACGATGTTGATTGATTCGTTTATGTATTGGACCTGATGTTTCACCTATATATTTCAAGTTACATAAGTTGCACTTTATACAATAAATTACATTAAAGGCTTTACAAAAATTTGAAAATTTAGGACCCGAGACAATTTGTGATTGAGAAGCGTATGGACAAGCCTTTCATCTAGCATCTAAACACTTGCGAATATATATATATATATATATATATATCTATAGTATATACAGCTCATATTCAAAATATTAGAATAATTACTTTTTTACAAATTGAAAATATCGTTTGGTAATTTAATGTCTTTTAATGCAAATATAAAAACGATGTTTTTATTAAGGACTTATTGTTGATTAAACTTATTTATTATATCAAAATTAATATAATTTTTGAAAGGATTAACTGAAAAAAAATTATTTTGAAAAGTCAAAATATTAGAATATTTATTCAAGTGGTTCAACATATTGGAATATTTCACATTAATTCTCCGTTAATTATCACCAATTCATAACTGGTTGCATCATTGATTAAATTCAGGCGATTTTATTTAAAATCAGTATTCTTTTGGCAGTTTGTTAGCTTTTTAATTTTAAAATGCGTCGTGTGAGTGATATTCTTGTATAATATGAATTATGATATAGATGAAATAAGCTGAATAATTCTTATTAAAAATAATATTTTATCAGCATTTCAGGAACATTTGTATACAAAAATAAATTGCGTTCAGAGTTATAACCCAGACCTTTCTTCCAAACTGTAATTCAATCAAATTGTGATCTAACAATAAAATATTTTTTTTTATTCCATAGAGGAATTAATGCTCACACACAAAAAAAAACAACTTTTGGTGTCTCATTTTTCTTAATTATCTTCAAAATTTTAAACGATAATGACTGCCATGCCTACAAAAGTTAGACATCACATATATAAAAAAAAAGGAACAGAAAAATCACTTATAGAATTACGTATTCCTTCATCAAACAAAAAATTGAAATGTCCATTTTTTATTTCTCTATTCTTTTATAACTGAAATAACAAGTTATAAAAATGCAAAATTTCAAGTATCATTCTTTTACTAATCATGAGCAAATGTTTTTTTTATTTTAAACACTTATTATACATACAATAATAAAATTTTCCTTTACCAGTATAATAATATTATACGGAAAATACATAAAAATACTAATCATTGATGGACCCCACTCCTTGTCTTTGCACAGAGGATGACCAATTTATCGTGGAAACAATTACACAATTTTTCTTTATTTTTTAAGAATAACAGAATGTGCTCATAACTGGAAATTTATTCTAAGTACCACCTTGATACTAGTCTAGCTTATTCAGATGCTTGTTTTTATCCCGCTGCTGAACAAACCACTGCACATATCACTTTACATGCCAAAGCCTCCGATATAACATGACATTCCGTCATTTTGATACATAAAAAAGTATATATCGAACTCAACTACCTCTACGGCCTGTTGAGACTCTGTCCACGTATATCACTAGTACTCACAAAGACTTATAACATTAGACTCTATCAGCAACAACTTCTCCACCAAAATTCGTTCGAAAAGTGAAAAACAAAAGGAAAAAATGCAGCTGTCACTTGGCGAGGGAAAAGGGTTGCCGAACAACGAAAAATTCGCCAAACAGAATGCGAACGATATCGAGCCAACACCTGAGTGTGTAATAGGCCGCGAAGATAGCAAAATATCGGCATGCCAACAAGAGATAAAAGAATGCCAACGGGAGAAATAAAGTAATTTAAATTAAACTGACAAGGATATTTTAAATCTGATTTGATACCATAATCCAGTGACGTCATGTAAAGACAAAAATGAAATAACCGAACTGAAATAATGTTTGAAGCCTTCGGGCTAAATAAAAAACGTAGAAAAAAGATTAAATAAATAAGGATAACGATGACTGTGCTAGTAGGGAAACCAAGTAACAAGGTTGCAGAAAATGAAGGGGAAAAAGGAAAATGAATTAAAATGGCTTAAGCGACCAAAAGAAGGAAATAAAAAAATAAAATGTGGTAACATTACCACACTCACCCATAGCTGCACCAAAAATATAGAAAAGAGGAAGGGCAAGGCAATCATTGCACTTGCACAAACCAATTTTTTTTTAAAACACCATCCTGAAAGGGAAAAAAAGGGGAGGGGAGGAAGAGGAAATGGAGTGGAATCCAATTACAAAATAACATGCCAAGAAAAAAATGTACCAACAATACATATACACATTGCATATCAAAAGAAACATAACTATTATAAAAAAAATATTACATCACCACAAAGTTTCAATTTTACCAATACATCTTTTGTATATATATATATATATATATAGTAGGATAAATAATATTGGACTAAACAAAAAAAATGATTGATGCCAATGTCATAAACTTAAGTTATGTACAGACATCATTTTATCATATTACCAAAAATGTAAACAACACAAAACAGAAAAATGATTAATACTACAACATTGTCAATAATCTTTTCATTCTATATGAAATACCATGGTTTCTTATTAACAACTTTTTTTTTAATGAGTGGCCACTCTGTGAAAACATCAATCACCATAATTGGTAAAATACTTCTAACTTTTTTTTTGTAATACAGAAGAAACAGCTGCCTAGGACTTACAGCCAACTAATATTATTTTCAACACTTCACTACTATCTTACTTGTAAAACCGCAAAGTATATGCATATACTATACATATTCTTTTATTTAGTTGAATTATCAGGAGACTGACAGACAGTATCACCTTCCTCATAACTATGTAAAATTAAATACGTGATCAAAATCATGTTGTATACAACTTCTGTACTCCAAAACAATTTAAAACAAAAAAATGATGTTCAAACATGAGAAGAAAAAAGTAACAACTACTGTTGTCCCGATTTCCATAATTTTGAACAAAACATATCTCTGTTTGGAATATTTAACAGTATGAAGGAGAAAAAAAAAATAAGAGAAACTGTAGTAATACAATAAATTGTATCAGTAAACATACATGCATCTTAGTGATCATGTATATACTTTTTAAACTATAATATTAAGAAAAACTTACAGAATGAAATATTTGGAAATCTTATAGATAAAAATAAATTATCTTTTAAACAGAACAAAAGGTACAGACAACTAACAGTTTTTTTTTTACCTTATACCACCTAGAGTAATCTAAATACTTGTTTTACAGCAACTTAATATTGAAAAGGTATTACACTTAAAATAAATGATTAATCTACATATACATCTTGAAAAAAATATCTTGAGAGCTGCAAGAATGATTACAACATGAATAAAATAAAATAAAATATTTTTACAATACAACCAAAGGCTATTGATATATTCTTACGAGAGATATTTAAATGTTAAATTACTTGTAAAGGGGAGGAGAGGATTGTACTTTGTGTCGATGTATTAAAAAGAGAGAAACAACGTATTTAAATCACAAATGTAAATAATTTTAAAAAACATATAGCTATTTCGAAGCCTCTAAGGCCTCATCATCAGTGCTTATAAATAAAAGATAAAATTAACGTAAACTGTGGCATAAAAGAGGGGGGAAGGAGATACAGCCAAAAAGGCGCACCTCACATCCCGACCGTCCGAGGCGAAATCAATTTGTCAATGTCCATTGACAAAAGGTCTTGGTTTAGTGCACTAAACAAATCTACAAAACATATTTCTAATTTGAAAACTAAATTTAATTCACTCTCTAGTAAACATAACAATGGTTCACCCAATACCTTACCGTTGGTTAACCAAAACGCTGTAGTCAATCTTTCAAGTGCTAACCTTACTCAGGATGAAATCAATCTATTTTGAAAACTAAATTTAATTCACTCTCTAGTAAACATAACAATAGTTCAGCCAATTCCTTACGGTTGGTTAACCTGAACGCTGTAGTCAATTTTTCAAGTGCTAACCTTACTCAGGATGAAATCAATCATCTTAAATTAAACAACAATTTTGCACTTGCTGGTAAACCGTCCTTTCCTAATCTGATTGCCCCCATCGAAAGAGCCTTCAAGTTCAGTGCTTTAAGCTCTTTTCAGAAGGATTCAATTAGACATTTAATCGCCAACAATGTGAATTTCAATAATAACCTGCCTAAATATAATATTAGCAAAGCTGCATCGAGCTGTATAAAAAATCTCAAATCTAATACTGACATAGTTATCAGCAAAGCAGATAAGGGTGACCAGATTGTCGTTATGGACAAGTCTGATTACCTGACCAAAACACAGGACTTGATTGATGAGGGTCCTTATAAAAAGATCAAGTCTGATCCTTCTCAAAAGGAATTGAAAGCTATTAAATCTGCTGTTGAAAACTCCCCCTTCATTTGCAACAATACTAAATCCACCCTCATTCCGTCAGTATCACATTGCGCAAGATTTTATACGCACCCAAAGGTCCATAAACTAGGGATTCCTTTCAGACCAACAGTTTCGAACATTGGTACCTCTTCCTACAAATTAGCGAAATACCTTACCTCTATTTTCTTCCCCCTGCTCTCTAATAACATTTACAATTGCAGGAACTCTTATGAAGTTGTTAATAAGGTTCGTAGTTTCGATGGTACTCAAAACAATAGTATGGTTTCATTCGATGTAAAATCCCTGTTTACTAACGTACCGGTTCAGGGTGCTTTAAACTGTCTTAAAGTACACCTACAAGAATTTCATTATACACATTATGAAATTGATGAGCTTATACATCTTACTAGCATTTGTTTATCGCAAAACACTTTCATTTTTAATGGTAATTTTTATTGCATGAGTGATGGTTTGTCTATGGGCTCCCACCTCAGCCCCATCCTCAGTGACCTATACATGCACTATTACGAATTAAACTTTTTCAAGAAATTATCTTTTCCATTTTACATCCGCTATGTCGTCGACTTCTTTGCATTATTGAACTCTGATGGTCTTAATCTTACAAATATTCTCGATACTATGAACTCTATCGATGAACATATTCAGTTCACTTCCGAACTTGAAAATAACAGTTGTTTGCCTTTCCTTGATGTCATGGTTTTCCGCGAAAATAACTTATTTCACACTATAGTTTACCGTAAACCATTCGCAGTATCTTTACCCCCTCATCGTTTGTCATCCCATCTACCTAACCAAAAGTTGACTGCCTTCAACGCTTATGTCTATCGGGCTTTAAATATTTGTTCTTCCGACAGTTTGCTAAAAGCTGAAATAAATTATATTAAATCCGTTGCCATTGATCGAGGTTTTACAGCTGAAATCATAGATTCCATTTATAATAAACTAAGTAAACGTTCTCAGTTCAAAGTCAACACTGCCTCCAATGAAAATTTCAAAAATTTAATTATAGTTCCATATTTTCCGAAAATAAGCCATCAAATTTCTAAAATCTTGTTAAGATTTAAGGTAGTTTATACTCCGTTTAACAAAATTCAATTCTCAAATCTGAAACATTCAGCTGACAGTTTTTCACATTGGGGTATTTACAAGATAACTTGCGAATGCAATAAAATATACATTGGTCAAACGAAAAGGCCCGTTAAGTTCCGTTTGGGGGAGCATAAACTTGTGTTAAAAACTGTGACATCAAGCGTTCCGCTATTGCTAATAACTGCTGGTCCAACAATAATAATTTTAAATTTTCCGAAGCCTCATTAATGCAGAAATGCTCATCAATTTACGATCTTGACTTTTGGGAAGCCTACCACATATGGGAAAATTCAAATAGCTTAGTTAACGATTTGTCCAGCACGCCCAATTTTTCAAAGTTATGGTTTAATTTCCTTTAATTCGTCCTCCCCCGCACCCATTTTCTCCGCATTGTTGGAACTCTCCCGGAGCATCTGAGCGGTTTTTGATTGGTCTCCCCAGTGTGCGCGTGAGACCGACTCCGTGGCTGTTTGTGAACTTTGTTTTTCATTTCACCTTGGACTGTCGGGATGTGAGGTGCACCTTTTTGGCTGTATCTCTTCTCCCCCCTCTTTTATGCCACAGTTTACTTTAATTTTATCTTTTATTTATAAGCACTGATGATGAGGGCTTAGAGGCTTCGAAATAGCTATATGCTTTTTAAAATTATTTACATTTGTGTTTTAAATACGTTGTTTCTCTCTTTTTAATTAAATTACTTGTATCTGAAGGTCAAGAAGCTAAAACAATACTTAAACAAGAGGGTGTCCAATGTTGTCAGTGACAATAGGAGAGCTGAGTATTCTGACTAGCAGAAAAAAATACGCAGAACATTTTATACGCAGAACCTATAATGTTTACGTGCACAATTAAAAACTATAAGAAGACATGGCTGGACAGCAGCTGAAAAGAAAAAAAAAGTTAATAATACTGAAAGTCATTATATGGCACAAATTATTTTCGATTAGGTCGTAGATCATATGAGGAGCCAGGCTGCTAGCCGTGGCAGATGGTGTGCTAGTTGCATGTTTATAATCGATATTCTCATTTGGAGAATTTTGCTGTGGATTATTTTGAAGCATTGGATTTCTTGCATGTAATTTTATTACACGATTGGTGTGAATAAGGATAGGTGAAGCATTACTATCTTTTTGAGACATAATTTGTAGTAGCACAGGGGAAATAACTTTTTGGACAATGAACGGTCCTTGAGTCTTTTTTTAGAAGACACTAGGGAATGTGATAAAACTGTATCATTAACTTTTATCTTTGAAAACGTATGCTGTTGTCTTGATTTTTCATAAACCTTTTGACGATTTGCTTCATTATTGATATATGATTGGTAATAGACTTTATCCAACAACTTCGTTAATTTATAAATATCATGAGAGGTATCAAGAATTTTCCAAGAGGGTTGTCCTTTATAATTCATGTACACATCATTGATTTATCTTCCAAAATGAATGAAGTTAGGTGAGAATTCGGTGGCAGGGTGTACAGTAGAATTATATAGGGGAGATGGGGGGCACATGTGAACAATTCGCATAAATATTGCTTTTTCTCATAACTGGATTAATTTCTATAAACAAAAACTACTTAATATAGTAAACAGAACTTTCTTTTACACATGTTATTTTTTTTAAATCACCTGTATAGTTTTTCTTACATTTTTTATTAGTTTTATAAATTAAAAAACTTGTTCACATGTGCCCCATCAGCGGGGTAGTTGTGAACACACGTGGGACACATGGGATCACAAGGAAAAAATAACCTTTAACATGCTTTTTATTCTGTTATTCATTTGTCATCGTAATCATTAGTTATATTACCTTTTAAATTCACCATAAAGAAAAAATATACATATATATTTCTCTAATTTCAGGGTGATACGTTTAAGCAAAAGATTATAAAATGAAAATAAGTAGATTTGGAAGGGAGAGGCTTAGATGATTCATTAAGTATTGTTGTAATAAAAAAAAAAAAAAATAAAGAAGCAATTTAAAAAAAGAAATTAAAACTTTTAAATTTTGCTTAAGGGTTTTTGTTTGGGGGGAATTTTAGGGAGGGGGGTTTTACATACTATCTATCGGAAATCTGCCGAAATACGTAAAGATTCTCACTCGTGTATTTGCCTTATTTAATTGTAAGTTATAGATAAAGAAGGGTTTTTTAATGATTAAAAAAATCTCGATTATAACCCCCCCCCCCCCCCCCCCAACTTCTTTTGCTTTTGAAAGAGGGGGTGGGGGTACAATCGTGATTTTACGGTATTATCAGTTTAAAAATTTTACTTTCTTAAAATATTACTGGTATTTATGGATATGGTATTTTGAATGGATAGCTCCATTCAAAGCATCATATACATAACAGTTTTAGAGATGAAAGTAAGCCATCATTGCAAGGTTAGAACAAATGTAACAGAAAAATTTGCAAAGTTGTTCAAGGTAATACTTTTGTATTAACAATGCATAAAGATATTGTTTTAAATCGTTTAGTAAAATAATATATAACACTTATTGCATTTTAGAAAACATTAAACTTATTTAAAGTATAATTGAACGTAAACGAGTTTGTTGCTCTTTATGAATTTGCTGAAAGGTGTATTTGTGGAAGTTTCAATACAAAATAAACTTTGTGTGAGGAAAATATCTTCTATTTCAGGTAGATAATCGAATTGTAGATAAAGGAACTTACATTATTTCTCATTAAGTTAACTGAAAGAAACAGGATCACAGAATGATTATTGGGGCACTTATGAACTGTTCATATCCCAACTAGTCTGTTCACAAGTGCCCCACATTGCTGCTTTTGCTAAATTGATAAATCATTAACATTTCTCTAATTTTGAAGAAAAAGAGCTGTATCAAAAATGTTTATTTGTATTCATAGAATATGTTAAAACACTCAAATTCAAATAAATAAATAAATAAATAAATTTATTCGCTTATCAACTTGGAACAAAGATTTTACTTTTGAGATCTAAACACAGTACTTTGGCTACAGAGGACAAACAAAATGTCATAGAGCTTCAAAAAAATTTTAGCATATGTCTACAGGTGCTATCACCTTTAGTAATTTTTTTCAAATAAAAAAACTTATAATAACTATCGAAAAATTGCGATGTTCACATGTGCCCCGTGTTCACATGTGCCACCATCTCCCCTATAGATTGGTGCATTTTGGTGGCAGTTTTGATGTCAAAACCTTGAGCAGCCATTGTATTAAGTGATGATTTAATCTGTGAATTGAACCTCTCCGAAAGACCATTTGCTGCGGGATGTGCTACTGTTATGTGTCTTAGCTTTATACCTAAAGTTTTGTTGAAAACTGAAAACATATCACTAGTGAATTGGGATCCTTTGTTCGTTAAAAGAATTTCAGGTCCCCCATGAGTAGAAATGTAATTTATCAGGGCATTAGTGACAGTTGGAGCTGAAACGTTATGTATAGTAAACAGTTCTAAATGACGAGAACAATGATCAATGATGGTCAAAACATTTGCATGATTGATGAGAGTACCCACGATATCTAATGAAATTTTTTGATTTGGTACATTTGGGACTGGAGCAGCCATAAATAGAGCTGTATTCTTTCTGCTATTCTTATGAACCATACACAATTCCCATGAACTTACAAAATTTTGTGTATCTGCAATAATGGTCTTCCATGAAAAATTCTTTCGAAGGTTCTGTTGAGTTTTGTTTATTCCAGGATGTGTAATATGAGCAATGGTAAGTGCCTTGGCTATTAAAGAAGTAGGTAACACTGCACGATGTAAATCAATTTGGTCAACAGAAAAGAAATTATTGTAGCACAGAATGTTATTATTTCGGTTGATGTAATATCCCTTGTGTTTTCTAGATGAACGTTTTCTTGTAAGTCATGGATTATTTTACTTAACTTTGAATCTTCGTTTTGCTCATTTAGTATTGTTGCATAAAAAATTTCTAACAACAGATCGTGTTCAGATGAAGTTTCTATTGACAGACAATTAATTTGGCATGTGTTTTCTTTTTTTTGTGGTAATTTATCAAATTTAGTGCATTGTACTTCTACTGGATTTGTAATAATTTTGATATAGGATATTTATTTCATCATGTAGGTCATTTGTATTCGTTGTTACAGTAGAATTTCATCAGAATGTACAATGCCAGGATGTGATGTTATGTCCTGTACAGATGGTGGAGCATTTCTGCTAAGAAAGTCGGCTAAAACATTTTCTTTACCTGGTATATAACAAAATGAAAAGGAAAATTCTTATAAGACTTCTTGTCTTAATATCTGCCGGAGATGGAGAATTTTTATAGATTTCGAGGGGTTTAGCATCAGATAGAACGGCAAAGTGTCTTCCATATAGGTAGTATTTGAAAAAAGTAATGCCTCTGTATAAGGCATAAAGTTCTAACTTGATAGCTGGGTATCTTTTTTCAGCGTCTGACAAAACTTTTGAAAAATAAGGAACGGGTAATAATAAATCACCTTGTTTTTGCATAAGAACCGCTGAGATTGCAGTTTTGGAAGCATCAGTATTAACAACAAATTGTTCTTCCTAATTGGGGAGATTTAACACAGGCTTCCTGAAAAACACAGATTGTAACGTTTGAAAGGCACCTTCGTGTACAGCTTGCCAATTGAATTTTACCTTTCGCTTCGTTAAAAGTAGAAGTGGACTAATTAAGTCGCCAAAGTATGGAATGAGAGAATTCTAAAAGGAGCATAAACCAATGAAAGCTTTAACATGACGTTTGGTTTTGGGACGAGCAAAAGATGTAATTTTTGTTATATTGCTGGAAATGGGGAAAATTTTATGATCTCGAATATGGAAACCCAAAAAATCTATGCTCGTCTGAAAAAATGAACATTTCTTAGGCGATAATGTTATGTTGTACTTAATAAATGTGTCAAGCAGATGTTCAAGTTTGTGAAGCATTTCTTCAAATGTATTAGCACCCACAACAATATCGTCTTGGTATGCTGCGCAATCTATACCAGATAGTTGGATTAAAGTGTCAATGCATTGTTGGAATGTAGGAGCCGCCGTTCGTAATCCAAATACTAAACGTTTGTAAGTGAAAACTCCAAATGGACCCTTCAAACACAGAGCTATCGGTAAACAATCGGCCGACAGCCGCTTGCCACTACCGACGGTATTGGCACGATACCGGTTGCCGCTACCTGTTCCGTATCTTTTTTGATTCGCCGCGCGAATGCGGCCCGATTCACGAGGCACGCAGCCGGTCCGGTATCAGCACAAATATATGCCGACAGCACGCCGATAGCTATCCATATTAATTCCGCTACAGCCTGACACCAGTATAAATGGATAAAAGAAATTTGCTTTGATGGCGCCATCTATGAGCCATCGTGGAATGTATATTTGAAAGGAACGTGTTTCAGCGTTGGAAGAGTCGGGGTTTGATCCGACGTACCCAAGGACAGGAAGCAGACACCTTAACCACTTAGCCACGGAGACTTGATCAAGGGAGGATTATATGAGGTAATAAATGGAAGACATATCGATAAGTAAAGGTTGTCGTTGAAGGTAAGTGGTAGCTGAGAAAATTAGAATTTTGAAGTGTTTTTATTTTATTTTTTATTTATTTATTTGTAATTGTCTTACGCAAGTGTATTTAAAAGTTAATTTAATATTTAAATGAATCAAATAAATACCTTAGCGAATTCGTTAAAGCAAACGAATTTAAGAATAAATTTAAGAATACTTAAGACATAGATATAATTAAGTATATTTAAGAAAATATATAAATTTAAGAATAATTAATTATTTAAAATAATTGTTTTAGAAGTTTTGTTCAGTTAATCAAATTTTCTTTTCAGGATTTATAATGTAATTACATGCGTTGCGTTAATTTATAAAATATTTATTTTTAACATGGAAAAATTTATTTCAATAAATAAAAAGTTAGTAATTAATAACTTTTAATTAGAATAATGATTCATTTTATGTCGTTTTGATGATTTAAAATACAGCATATATTTAATGAGAATGTTGCAATATTAATTTCTTACTTATCAATAGTTTTAATTTAAAAACAAAATAAAATATTTATTTTACATATTTTTTTTTTCTTTTGGAAGATAACTTTAAATGAGGGATATTTCTGAATCTACCTTATAAATTTAATAATGCTTATTAAATAAAATAACTGAATTCCAGAGGTTTTTCTCTTAATACAATTTTCTCTTTAGGAATTATAATGTAATAAATGTGTTAATTAATTAGAATAAGAGTTCATTTTTTTGTCATTTGATGATTTAATGTAGAATATATTTTTAGTGATTGATTATGTAGCAATAATAATTCCTTTACTTATCAACTTTTTTTAATCATCAAATAAAATAGAAATATTAATAATGAATATTGTCTTTATTTATTAGTATTATTAAGTTTTTTTTTTTTTTTAAGTGGGAGATTTCTGAAACTTTCTTTTAAATTTAGCTTGTAAAATAATTTTAAACACCTTTTTAATAATTTGATTTTTAAATAAATTAACAAACATAGCTATTGCTTTTAAAATGACTATAATAGATAGAAAATAAGTTCAATTAATTTATGAAGTTTTTTTTTCTACGATTAAGTTTATAATAAATAATAATTTTAAGGAAAGATTTAAAAAACTCTATTGATGATTCAAATAATTTAAGTCCTTTCTAAAATGAATTCAATAACAACTTTTTTAAAATAAATAAATATAGGCTATTTTTGACTTTTTTTTTTTTTTTTTTTTTTTTTTGGTTGTCACTGTTGGAATTTTTTATGAAATTCATGAAATATACATATCTTATCAAAACTTAAAATCAAACCAAAAAAAAAAAAAAAATGTCGGCTAAGACTAAAAATTCCGAATTCGGACCGATGTTGGCAAATCTAATCGGGCTACTATCAGAAATCACATATCTGTCCTGCATCACTTGCCGGTGTAAGTCGCTTGCCGATATGTAACCATAAGGGGACCAATTACGGTAACCGGCAGTCGAAAAAGCAGATTCTTAAGTTTCAGTTGCCGACATGCTGCCGACACTTAACCGACAGTGCCGGCTGCGGTCCGATCGTGTGCCGAAAGATATGTGTTTGCGGGGGAGTGGTAAATGACAACATATCTTGCAGTTCTTTGGGCATAGCTATCTGCCAATAGGCGGGCGGCAGATCAAGCGTTGTAAAAAATTTATTTTTTATAGGTGGACAAGCAAATTTTGTATCTTAGGTAAGGGGAACGTTGAGGGAATAATGACAGCGTTTAGAAGTCGTAGATCTAACGCGTCTATACTTTTGGGGTTTAGACTTGTCTGACATCTTTTTTTTCACCAAAATCATGGGGCATTCCCATGAAGAATTTGAACGTTCAATAATGTCCGCTTCTAACATTTCAGTAATTTGACTTACCGTTTCTGCTTCCTGTGTTTGTGGCACTGGAAATGGTAAGGACTTTATAGGGTGTGAATTTAGTAGATTTATTTGTGGAGTGACTAGATCAGTATGGCCAAGAGTTTGAAGAGACTTAGAAAAACTTGTGCCATTTTACATAATGACGATGACAATGTCTGTTTTTGATCACTGTCAAGATGTTTTAATTGAAAGTCTGTAGGACTAAAATCATTTATTCCCATATTTACGATGTCTTCAGATGGTTGTATCAGATTACAGATACCATCTAACTCATCATTAAAATCATATGCTTGAACATCTTGCTCTTCAACATTTTCAAACACACGTAAAACAGCTCCCTTGTTAAGGTGAAATGGTTTGTTTGAAATGTTTTGTGCAACAACTAGAAAAGGATTCTTCTTAATGGCTAACAAAGAATGGAGAGATTCATGTAAAATAATATTATGGTAATTTAATGCTGGTATAAATACGAGTTGTTCTTCAGGTTGTGAAGAATATTGAGCTTTAATGTACATACAAGTGTTAGGTGGAATAGTTGTTATGTGAAAATTCGAAATTTTTTGTTCCTCATTTTGAGAATTTGAATTTTGTTGATCAAAAGCAGGATTGTCATTTTTTTCCTGATGAGGATCATTGAGGTTACTTAATGGTACAGTACCATTTGGATTCTGAACATCAATATTACTGTGTGGAGAAGTATTGTGAATGATATTATTTTGTGGACACATAAACACCTGTGCTTGATCCAAATCAGAGATCTTAGGTGGCTGTTGTTTGTTAACAAAAGGGAGATGGATTTCGTTGATCAGAATTGAGTTAAATGATGGTGTTATAGAAATACCATACTTACAAATAAAATCATATCCTAATATCACATCAAAATTTCTATTAGATATGTTAGTAATATAGAACACATGTTTAAAGAATAAATTGTCTATTTTATAAGACAAACTGATACACCCAAAAAATTCTACTTGAGAATTTATGATGGATATGGACACCTTACGAGAAAGCAATTTATACTTAATACTGGGTTTCAGTATATTGAAATGCTGTTGGCCAATTAAAGAAATTATTGATCCAGTATCCAGTAACGAAATGACATTATTATGTTGTACATTTAACACAATACAAGGAAGAGAATCATTATATTCAAAAGTACTGTAAATTACATAATTTTCAACATTATTACCTTCAATTTGTGTTTCATAAGAAAATGCAGCTTCATTGTTGGTTTGAGAACAATTCAAGGAATTTTCAAAATTTTTGCATTTGCTATCATTGTAAAAGGTAGTTTGCGATGCAGAATCTCTGTTTAAATTCTTTTCTGTAACGGTGACTGAGCATTGAGAATTTTCAAGAACATACCGCGAAGACAAATTACTTTGACAAGACACATTTTTAAATCGCTGATCCTGTAAAGTATTTCCTGTCAAAAATGAAGAGTTGGAGGACAGAGTGCCAGTTTCATCTGCCTCCAGCATTAGTTTAAAGGCTTTTCATTAGGACACACGTCATTTATTTCATGGGTACTCTGTTGAGTAAACTGGTGGTCATTATGGGAGCGTTGAAGAACATTGACAGTATTATTCGCATGGAGTTGGTTCATACTTTGAACAAAATTTTTAAAATCGAAGCATGTTTTCATTAAATGGCGGTGGCGTCCACAAAACGCACACTGATTTACCGTTCTCTGTCTAAATGAACTACCGTTATTCCTTCTATTGAAGGGTCTCCGAAACTTATACTGATAAAAGTTTTGCCTCTGGCGTTTTTCACTTGACGAATAATTCTTCTTATTAGATGTTTTTTGCTTAAAATCAGTTTCATCATGTTTAGAATTAGAAGTACTGGCTTTAGAAAATGAATTTCTAGCATGTTCTAAATTATACACAGGTAGGGTGGCAGGAGCATGGGTAATTGGTGATTCCGTGAACTTATAAATATCCTGTAACTGATCGTCTCTAATAAGAGCATTATCAAAATCTGCGATACCTTCCTCTAAAAGTTTCACGTGAATATTTTTTGGCAAGGCATTTAAAAAAAAAAAATACATGAATTTCAAAATCTGTAGTGCCGCATCATCAATTAATGAATAAGCTAGTTTGAGCATTTTATTCACTCTGTAAGAGAAATTCCGAACAGATTCATTGCTTTCTAATTTAAATTTTTCCAAGGAACGAAATGCACTATTTTTGTTCTCTTTAGAAGAGAAAAAAAATTATGAAATCACTTTTTATTTCCGATAATTTTTTAGTTTGGCTACTGAGTTGAGAATCCAAATAAAAATGTAGAGCAGCACCTTGGAGTTTCGTTTTAAACAGAGCAGCCACCATTTCTTTTTCAGAAAAATTGTTGAGTTGTCTAATGTCTTCTAGCTGGTCGAAAAAAAAATTCAACCGTGAATGGGTTACCATTAAATTGTTGAGTATTTAAATTAAAGGCGTTCTTACTTTTAGACATTTTATAAATACGGTGAAATTAACACACAAATAAAATCATAATATATATATAACCTTGACATTAGAAAACAAAATATATTCATTCTACTTCATATTCATTATACTTGCATGAAGAACTTCTCAAGAGCAGAAACATAAAAACAAGTTCTATCAATCTAAATAATTCAAAATATTTCTGAGAACTCCTTTTCTTTTAAGAACACATGTCATAACACACACATCAATCATATGCAATCTTTTCATAAAAAATTCAGAACAAAAAAATCTATGAGAACACCTTGCATAACTTTTCCTTAATTTTTCAGAAAATTCACTATACGTAGAATTCCTCTAAAGAAAAATAGTCACGGGACCAAGTGTTGTATTAAATGAAATATGATATAGATGAAATAAGCTGAATTATTCTTATTAAAAATAATATTTTATCAGCATTTCAGAAACCTTTGTATACAAAAATAAATTGCATTCAGAGTTATAACCCAAACCTTTCTTCCAACCTATAATTCAGTCAAATTGTGAGCTAATAATAAAATAGTTTTCTTTATTCCTTAGAGGAATTAAGGCTCACACACACAAAAAAAAAACTTTTGGTGTCTCATTTTTACTTAATTATCTTCAAAAATGTAAAAGACAATGACTGCCATGCCTAAAAATGTTAGACATCACATATGTAAATAAAAAAAGGAACAAAAAAATCACCTATAGAATTATTTATTCATTCATCAAACAAAAAATTGAAATTTCCATTTTTTTCTCTATTCGTTTATAACTGGAATAACAAGTTATAAAAATGCAAAACTTCAAACATCATTTTTTAACTAATCACGAGCAAATGTTTTTTTAAACACTTATTATACATACAGTCATAAAAATTTCCGTTACCAATATAATAATATTATACGGAAAATACATAAAAATACTTATCACTGATGGACTCCACTTCTTGTCCTTGCACAGAGGATGACGAATTTATCGTGGAAACCATTACACACTTTTTCTATATTTTTTAAGAACAACAGAATGTGCTCATAACTGGAAATTTATTATAAGCACCACCTTGATACGATTCTAGCTTATTCAGATGCTTGTTTTTATCCCACTGCTGAACCAACCACTGCACATATCACTTTATATGTCAAAGCCTCCGATATAACAAGACATTTCGTCATTTTGATACATAAAAATGTATATATCGAGCTTAACTACCTCTACGGCCTGTTGAGACTCTGTCCACGTATATCACTAGTACTCACAATGCCTTATAACATTAGACTCTGTATCAGCAACAACGTCTCCACCAAAATCCGTTCGAAAAGTGAAAAACGAAAGGAAAAAATGCAGCTGTGACTTGGCGATGGAAAAGGGTTGCCGGACAACTAAAAATTCGCCAAACAGAATGCGAACGATATCGAACCAACACCTGAGTGTGTAACAGGGCACAAAGATAGCAAAATATCGGGATGCCAACCAGAGGTAAAAGGATGCCAACGGGAGAAAAAAAGTAATTTAAATTAAACTGACAAAGATATTTTAAATCTGATTTGATACCATAATCCAGTGACGTCGTGTAAAGACAAAAATGAAATAACCGAACTGAAATAATGTTTGAAGCCATCGGGCTAAATAAAAACCTAAAAAATGATTAAATAAATAAAGATAACGATGACTGTGCTAGTATGGAAACCAAGTAACAAGGGTTGCAGAAAAAGGAAGGGGAAAAAAGTAAATGAATTAAAATGGCATAAGCGACCAAAAAGAAGGAAATAAAGAAATGAAATCTGGTAAAATTACAACAGATATTCCTGATATTAATTCCTGAGTGTTTCCCTGAGTGATATTCTATTAAACTTCGTATGGTTAATTTGTATCGGCACGGAAAAAATCAATATTATATAGCGAATTATTTCCATTGTTCGCAATCAAGCGTTAGTAAAATACTAACACAATATTTAAAAAATGGAAAATTTCAAAATAATCGCCAAAATTGTGGCCGAAAACCCAAAACTTCCGCTAGAGATGACAGGAAACTGGAGCGTATAGTTATGAAAAACCGTTTTAAAATTGTGCGATTCTTGCACCGAAAATGGAAAAAAAGAAGGAGTTGAAATTTCTACATCGACAACATTAAGACGTCTCCATAAATTTAAGTTTAAATCCCATGTATCGAAAACAAAACCACTCATGACTGCCTAACAAAAGCGTATAATATTGAGTTGGTGTAAATTAAGACGTTTATGGAGCGAGAAGATTGTAAAAATATATTATTTAGTGATGAAAGTATGTTTTTTGTTCCTATGGTAATCAAGGTATTCGTGTTTGGAGAATGAAGCAAGAAGCATTTGATAAAAGAATGCGTTAAACATTTCTTAAAATTTGTTGCTAGTGTCATGTTTGGGGTTGCATGAGTGCAGAAGGACCTAGAAAGTTATGCAATGTATACGAAAAGGTTAACTCTCATATATATCATGAAATTTTGGAATATTACATGATTCCATCATCAGAATATTTATTTCAAGATGATTTCATCTTTCAACAAGATTTAGCGTCACCGCTTACTTCGGTGTCAACTAAGAATTGGTTCTGCCAACGCAACATTAAGGTACTTGGTTGCGAAACTCACCAGACCTTAATCCCATCGAAAACGTATGGTGCATAAGGAAGAAAAAACTCCAAGAAAATCCTCTTTCAAGTAAATCTGAGTTAGTGGCACGTATAAAGTCTGTTTGGGATAATATTGATAGAAATGTTTATAAACACCTTGTATATAGTATGCAAGATCGATTGCACGCTGTTATGAAAGCTAAAGGGGATGCTACAAAATATTAACTACCATTTACTTGATATTCATATGGTAATATTGTTGCGTAAAATAAAATATTCTAATATTTTAAACAAATTTAAATTTCTTTCTAATATTTTGATGTGTTTCAGAGAGCTGTATGCCTGATTTATTGTTCTGTTTTTTATATTTTGTAAATGTTTAAAACCTTATCTAAACATTCCAGATTTAATTTATAAGAAATTTAATTGCATTTACTTAGTATCAAAAATAAATAAATGAATTTTTTTATTACTTTTTCTCAACTATTCTAATATTTTGAATATGAGCTTTATATATATATATATATATATATAGAGAGAGAGAGAGTGAGAGAGATGTAAATATTTCTATATATAAATATATATATATGTCTCACGATTTCATTTTATTAATATCAAGATGGTAGATAATCACTTTCCAAATTGACACAATTTGGCGGACAGAGAAAGACGCAAAAAGTCTCAACCGCTGCGGCGAGCGGCATCTTTTCGTCCGCAGCCCTTTATACTATTCTTATTCCGACTCTCCCGATTGAACAACAAAAAAATCAAAAATTAAAACTGGACAAATTTAAAAGAGAAATTACACAAATTAAAGACATCGAAATGCATGAAAGGAAGTCTTAAAGTAAATATGCGTACAATGTCAATGCTGGAATCTGGAGTATATTGACATTTCTGCGCCATCTAGTGGACGGAGTGAATAATGCAAATATGCGGGTTTTCAGTATGACGTCATATATGGCAGAATATCTACTATCTGCGCATCTCTTGCGCAAAAAAATAATCGCAATATCATTTCAATTTCGGGAGAAAAGCACTAATGCTACGAAAGCATTACTGTCTTTAGCCCTTAAAGTAAAATGACATTGCGATTTTTTTTTAAATACACATTTTTATCAAAACAAGCTGTAACAAAAATATTTTGCAATATATCTGGCAAACAAGATTCATCTTCTGAGAGTAAGTAACAATCTGAAATTCGTAATAGATTTTTTAACAGGGATTCTCTAAATGGCTTTGTCTACTTCAAGAAAAAAAAAATCTAATCTGGCGATTTTAGGAAAATTTTTGCAGTTATTGTCTGGACTCGCAAAATATTTAAACAAATACTAAATTAACAATACTTGCTCGTTTAATAGTACAACATTTAATGCATGCGTTTTAAATTAAATTAATTATGAATATAAAATAAAATGAATTTTAAATTAAATAAATGACCTATTTGTAATTTAAATAACATGAATAAACTACGATGAAAAGAATATTGGTATAAGATTTCGATGCATTGTCTGCGCTTGATAAACGAAGAAAAGGACTTAAAATTGAATATTTTATTTATTATTAAATTCTATACATATTCTAAACCTTGTTAAACATTCTATTTTCATCTGGAATAGAACCATGTTTATCATTTTTTATAACTTTAGCACATCAAGGATTGAGTAAAAAATAAGACTACAAAATTCAATCTTGAAAATAATTAAAATCGAGCGTATTTAAATCAAAAACATTGTATAATATATAGCTATATATATATTAATAAATTAAAGTTAAAATACGTAACTAACTTGTTTTGCTCTTTGGAAAAGGACATATGAATTCTATAAGAAAAGGAATTTTCTTACAATTTCGAAAACTAGAATTAGTCGATTGCCAACATTTTGCCATTTTAACAAATAATATTAGATTTTAAAAAGAACTGTTTTTATTTAAATAACTAGGGGGCTCTGCCCCCTACGAGCTACGCTCGTCAACCCCCGTTCAGACACCGCAGACTCTAAAAGTACGCTAATGTGATCTGCATCAGTGTGTTTATCAAACATTTCTGTATAATACTACCGATTTTCATATTTTCATATTTATTTTTTTCTTAATATTAACGAAGGAAGACCTCCGGTCACAAAAAATTCAAAACCGGCGGCGGTGACAGCGGTAGTTACTTTTTTTTAGAATAGAGAGATTAACTATAATAAATAAGTCAAAAAACACGAACAAAAATTAATAGAACATTATATTACTGTCAAAATATAAATGCTACAAACAAATGAAAACACGATGTTGGCGCTTGCGCAATTACTTCATAGATGTGCAATTAATAGATTATCCATAAAGAAGAAAACAGTTAGGCATCTTCTCTGTTGTTCACTCCGCCCGCTACGTGGCGTGAGACCTTGATTGATGTGACGACCTCGCCTTTAATCTTGCGGTTACTTCTCCCATTTAAGATAAGACGCTTACCTATATCGCTTTGTCTTGGGGCCTTAAAGGCACCAACCAAGCACTGCTATGTCGAGCTTATTATTAGTCTCTTTTTGTCCGCAGCCCTTTATACTACTCTTATTCCGACTCTTTTGCGGAAGTCAGATTGAAAAAAAAATCAAAAATTAAAACCGGATAAATTTAAAAGGGAATTACATAAATTAAAGATACCGAAAAGCGTGAAGGTAGAGCTCGGCGCACAGTGGATCAATCCTTAAGAAAATGCGAAAATAAAGCCAAAAAATAATCATTAAATAACCATTTTTTTGCAATGAAATATTTTAAAAGAATATCTAAAAAAGACGAATATATGTTTATTTTTAAATTATACAAAATTATATCGTATTTGTATACCTCGGAATATACACCTTTCAGCAGAGGAATTTTTTGGAAATTTTACTGACTTTTTGCTGTGCTCAGAAATAAAACCTAAGTAATCTCTACTAATAACTCACTTAAAATATCATTATTAATTTCTTAAAACACATTTTAAACCACTACTGAGTACAGTTTGATTGAATTTTATGTCTCATTCTACATTATGTACAACACATATAGAATTAACGCTTTCATGATCTTCAAAATTACGTAACTTAAATTGTTTAAAGTTGTTTGAAATTTCAAACACATGCTGATATTCCTGAAAGCCTATATATTAATGTGGTATGAAGGATTTGTTGCGCAAACCTGCGCGTTTTCCAAATAAATGGCCTTAAAGCGGCTATTACGTAATTTTCCGTTTCCAGAAAACATGTTAAATTGGCTGTACACAAAAATATTTTTTAAAGAAGATTATACTGTTCTAGGATGAAATGATGTAAGAAACTAATTTAACATTAAACTTCCGAAATTAAATTTAATATACTCGTATCTCGGGTTATATAAACGTTTACATGAAAATGCTGAAAATCGCAAAGGCTTTCAGAGGATTAAATTTACTGTAATAAATGGATGCGCTGCTATGTCAGTGATAAAGTGTTATATTTTAAAGTAAAAGTCCCAATGCTTATAGAAATTTTCTGTTCCTTTGAATGCTTTGTATTTTGTGTCTAATACTGGAAATCAAACCGACAGATGTTTTTAGCAGTTTTAATTGGTGCAATAAGTCTTCATTACATGCTCTTCAACTTATTTTTCTCTTATGAGACTCCCGGTACCCTCGAAACTCTTTATTTCGAGCTTCGCTAGCTTCTTCCGGTAATTATCCAATTGGAACAGCAAAATTTGTAATCATATCCTTTTCATGAGTTAGTAATTATGTACAGAAGCTGGCTTATAATACCAACCATACTTTGAGGCACATTGTTTAGCTGTTCCTAGTGCAAAATTGCCAAATTTTTCGGTATTAATTACTTCATCACAGGCGATCACCATTATAATTGCAAAACGTTTAATAAGTTCTTTATCCAATCCAATGATCTCAGCTGTCTTTTCAAACTCAGCAAAAATGTCCTTGCAGTGTTTCCATCATGTGTCAAACCACATCCTGGTTTAACATCTATTAGCAAACCTAATTCTATTCTGAATTCGCGTTTAATTTTACTCTTTGATTCTTCTTAATTTATCTTCTTGAGAAGTATCCTCTCTGAAACTTTGAGTTGGTCTTCTTTCATGAGTTTTGGTTACGTCTGTAAAACATTTTCGTGATGTTTATTTCTGCAAATGTTCAACTGCAAATGGTTTCAGCTCATTACCATCTTTAACCCCTTCACGCTCGAATTAAATTGCGGTTAAAAAATTCAAATTACTTATTAGCACCACTTTTATGAAAAAGAAATATTAACCTTATTTAATCACAGGTAAATCCATACTAAAATATAGCCAATTTCACTATTTTATAAAACTTCTGGGAGTCAAACAATCTGAGTAAAAGACGCAGCCCGAAAATATGACGGGAGCGAGAATCAAGTGGTTATAGGAACACTGAAGTGAAGAATAGTTTCTATTATTGAAACGATCTAATTTTCGTTCAGATTTCAGCCAGCTATCTTTAGCATTTACACAAAATATACGTAAACGCTCCTTTAAATTTTCTCCATCAATTTCTGAGGATATCAGTCCACACTGTTCACTTACAAAACTAAGCATTGATTTATCATAGCTAAAACCATTATTTAAATTTTTCAGAAACAAAAACAAATCTCTATTTGTTAGTATATTTCAAAACATTATAAGAAAAAAGACAAAATGAAATAATCTTGTTTTAAATAAAAAAAGAAATAGGCTAAAATTGATATTACTACAAAATAATTTAAAAAAACTCAAACCCAATAATAACAAATATGCACTGAAATAAGATCTAAAAGGTTGCAGTAGAACGTTGCAGTTTTGTAGATCAATTTTAAAGAGTTATGTATATGTTGCCAATTAAATATTAAACAATTACTTTAAATATTCCACAAATGTCATTTGGATATAAATAAAAACTGCATGTTTTGTTTGTCCAGTTTATTTTAGTTATTCATCATCTTCCTAAACTTACTGTTTGCGATAAAAAAGCACGAAATTGTTCGTAAAAACCATGCAGATACTTTCAGTATCATTTATTTTACTCATTTAAACCTAAATATAACAAAAAACATCATATATGTAGGGTTATATTATCGTGATAATCCTATGTTCGACATCGCCTATACTTTGATCCACTGTGCGGCGCCCTGAAGCTACCGACCAACCACTGCTACGTCGAGTTATTATTTGTCTCCGAATAGATCGAAGCGTCCTTTGCAAAAGTTTATGATCAAGTAAAAGATTATTCTAAAATCGCATAATGTCAAGGTGTAAAAAAAATATTGGCGTGCGTTCAAGACTAATTTTGGATAAGCAAATGTAACAAGAATAAAAGCGTAATGTAAACGGAAAATAATAAATTAAAAGGAAATAAATTTATTTAAATTGATAAAGAATGAAAAAAAAATTGGATAGTTTACCATTACATATTTATATTTTATTGCTTGACTGAAGAACGCCCATCATGAAAATACAAATGCTGTATTGTATTGTTTTTACTAAAAATAATAATAATATTTTTTTTTTTTTTTTTTTTTTTTTTTTTTTTACAAAAAGTACATGTATGATTGATAATTTGGACTGTCATATATAAGTGACACAAAAAATCCAAGATCGCTTCACAACAACAAAATTAATCAGATACTCGAAATCCTAGACGTATGAATTCAACATTCAGGTTAACTTTAACATTCAAGTTAAAAAAAAAAAGAGACTTTCCGCTGTGTTGACATTTGTATCCCCAAAAAGAAGAGCAACTTATGTCCTTGCTTCAGTTTAAGATGTATAAAACTTTAAGAAGGTTATTTCATATAGGAAAATCAGAGAGATATTGTATTGTTTTAAGGTAAACTGTTTTAAATCCCTATAAAGGCGCCACGGCACATTTTCACTTAAAGTACAAGCTTTAAGGTCGTTTCAAAGATGTGTCACCTGTAAGTAACACTGAGCTTTGGTGGGTTAAATTAGTCGAAAAATACGATATGGAATTACTGATATTAAAAATTAAAATAGCGTCAAACGGCGTTAGTCATGAAGAGGTTCAAGTATGAGACAGACACTTTCTCAAATTCTATGTCAAGTATAAAGTGTTCAGGATCATTTTTTAGCTTAATAGGGTGTTTCAGATGAATTTGTGAGGAGCAGATAATATGTGGGTAATAATTTGATTGGTGAAATCAAGTATTTCGATGAATATTTAAGCAACAAGTGGTGTTAGTCACCTATTATTCTCATTTAAAACAATGATAGGCCAATAACTTTACCTTTGAATAATTGCTCTGAGATATCATTTGTCTACCCCCTCTTTCTGTTTGAAGACCTTTTCCTTAATTATTAGAGAGCAGAACTATAGTCTTTCTTCTATATATGTACAATAATATTTTGAAAGCATAAGATTTGTGATTTTTGCCGATTTCTGCACTAATTAGATATAAGTAGCACTTTTTATTTTTGAACAGATTTTCGGGACATGAAACCTACGAAACGCTGTCTTTAGGGAGTATTGAGAATTAATATTTTTTATTAAACAAGAAGAGATTTTCAATGAAAAAATTAATCTTAAAACAATTTTAAAATGTTATTAACAATTTCTATTACCTACTTTCGGAATCGGATCCGGCTCTGATGACACAAATTTTTTCGTGATCGGGTGGTTTTGGGATCTGTAAGAAAAATCTTGCAAGTATCTCTATTGTGCAAGCTTATTTTTGTGAACAACATACAGTAAAAAGAATGGAGCTTTATATTCTGATGAAACAATTCCGAAGGTCGAATCGATATTTTACAAATTATACCAATTACAATATACAAATTTTGCATATTTAAAGCTTGCCGATTCAGTAGTTGCTCCATCGTATGCCACTTGAACTTCTGGGTGCAAAGAACGTGTTTGATTTCATATCTCTCGGTGAAGCTTTAGTCGGGGAGACAATTATTGGGCTAATAATAAATTTAATAATAAAATTATATTTGAGGTCACCTATGTGACACAAAATGCTGAAAACGGTTTATCACTGTGTTAAATGGCTATATGGGTTCTGTTCAACGTCTGTGTGCATTTTGTGTAAGCATAGCACTAATATTCGTGAAGATGTTAGTGTGTCTGTGAAAAATTCAAAAGTTTTTGTTTAAAACATGCAGAGTTTTCAACCAAATTTAACACAACTTTCCGAAAACCTGACAAAGAACAGTAGCAACAGTATACTGCAATTAAAACATGAATATATTGAATATTTGATGAGATATGGAAATTTGTATGAAATAATTTTTAACTGCGCACGCGTGAAAGATTTCAAAATTTTGATTTTATAATTTGGTAGTCAGCTATTTTAGGCAACTTCTATAAAAAGTACAGTCAAATATTGTGAAAACTCGGAAATATATAGTGAGCTAGCTGATTGAAAAGTTGTGGAAGTCCCTTATAATAAAGCCTTTTTAAGAAAGCAACTCACTATATCACCCCTATCTTTTGAATGCTCGAGATATTTGACTGGACTTTTTATATACGTTGTCCTAAATAGCTGACTACCAAGTTATAAAATAAAAATTTTAGAATCTTCCACTCATGCGCAGTTAAAAATTATTTCGTACAAATACCCATATCTCATCAAATATTCAATATATTCATTTTTAATTGCAGTATAGTGCTGCCACTGTTCTTTTTGAGGTTTTCGGAAAGTTGTCTTAAATTTGTTTGAAAACTGTGTATGTTGGATATGATAATATATCCAAATAGACATTTAACACAGTGAAAAACCATTTTCAGCATTTTCTGTTGCATAGGTGATCGCAAATATTATTTTATTATTAAATATATTATTAGCCTTCCAACTGCCCTCCCGACTAAATCTTCACCGAGAAATGTGAAATCAAATATGTTCTTTACATCGCAGAAGTTCAAGAACAATTCGCCGATAATTTTGATAGATATTCGTCAAGCTGCGTAAAATGGAAAGCATACAGTCCCTGTTCCTTAACTTTTGGAGGCCATTGCATAATTGCTTCAATATAATATATAATATGCCTCAAAATTTTATATAATTGCTTCAAAATTTGAAACTGAAATACCTCAGTCCAAAGTAATTTCATCTTCATATGATCTCTCCAAAAATAATGCAGTGCATAAATTTATACAAAATTTAACTACTAGTCAATTAGATGCTGTTTGTAAAATGTGGTATAGAGATAATAATATTCTAGTGCCGAAATGTCCGTGGAATAGACTAGATCATATTCCTATGGTAAATTATAAATAACTCATTAAAGATAATTTATTAGTTAAATTAAACCCATCAGTAAAAACAAATTAATAGGGCTAATACTTAAATTTTTATTTAATGCTTATTAAACTGCCAGTAGAAAGTTATTGTTATTTTTTGAGTGATAATTTTAAGATTATAAATAACACCGTGATTGGCATAGGTTTATTGTAGTGTTGAGATTAAATGTATAACTTATTTGTATTCTTGTCTGCCATTTTTTCCCTGTTTAAAGTTTCATCTATATAACTTATGTCTTTTTTACAAAATCTCATATAATCCTATAATTTACATTATATATATGATATGATCTGATATCATAGTTAAGCATGCATAAATGTATGATCAAACACGTCGAAAGAGAAAATAACAAAGAATATATTTATTTATGTACGATGTTTAAATAAGATTAATTTCACTGAAAACTTTACTACAGAATACGCATCTAATTACTACGCTGAAATCAAGTTTTTGAAATTTCTTTTAAAAAACCCTTTATAATTTCCTATTCGGGAAATGTAAAAATGTGTTATCAAAATATATAAATACAGTCGAACCTCGTTATTGCGACACTCTAATGACCAGAAAAAAGTGTCATCATAAGCGGAGTGTCGCGGTAACCGGAGTTGGAGAAAAATATGTTTATAATAAGCTGTATTTTTAATTAATTAATGACAATTTTAAATTCATAATTGTTCTTGCAGTTTTAAGCGATCAAATATTATTATTAAACAAAATAAACACAAAAACAAAATGGAAAATAATAAAAATCAGATTTATGATAACATTTAAGATGAATTATAAGACTGGGTCTCATCCCCCGGTCCTGGGTCCATACAGGCCCTTGCGCCCCCAATCTGGTTGGCCCGAAGGCCTCCCTTCACAAACGCTTCGTTCACCGACTGCACACTGCCCAGCGCACGTCACGCAGCCTATCTCCCAAGAAAAGAGACGACCAGCTGGTTGCTACAGCCTTTACCCCACAGCACGAAAAGCACCAAGTGGTCCCTTCTCCTGATTGGTCAATTTTCCTAAACTGACGGAAAATCCGGAGTTGAAAATTATTCATCGACGTAAAATCCGGAATATATTTCATCACAATCATACATAGAAAATCGGGACTTTGAAAAATTGACGTGATAAGAGGAGTGACGTGAAAACCGCGTGTCGGGATAACGAGGTCCAACTGTAATTTCATTGCGCTATCTTTGAAGACGTGCATTTGATATTTCTAATTTCTAATTTTACTGAAGTCTATTATAGTATATTGAAATTTACTCTGTTTATTAGCTTGCGAAATTTGAACAAACATTAATGATATTAACACTGTTTGATCTGATTTTAATGCTTAAAGGAATTCATTCTCAGCCTAATATAAGGCTAAAAAAATTAGGCGTAAAAAATCTTCAATATAATTAGCATATTACAAATATACTGTTTATGTTGTGTATATTTATATTTGTCTCTTAAAAATGAATCGTTGAGGCTTGATGCAAAAAAGTCGATATTCAAATTTAATTGAAAAATGCAAACGCATTACCAATTCTCACAGTATATAAATGTCACACAAGTTGCGTTTTATTTCACTAAAATTTAACTTTTACAAAAAATCGAGTTAAAAGCTCATTTGTTCTTCGAGTCCTTCTGACAAATACATTTTATAATCCTGCAATTTAGAATGGATACGCATTTTTCATCAAGTAATATTACTTTATAAAAAATTCAGCATTTAATATAGCCTGTTATATATATTCTAATTATGAAATAACATGAAATACATTCCTTTGCGGATGATAAAATCCTGCGATAAAATCTCATTAATATATCATATTTAAGTCATGAGCCTTTCAGAGGAATTCCAATTAAAATCTATCAAATTTTAAATGAAATATTTTAAAGCAGGTGGAATTTCTGAGTATAGAACACTAAATATATCTTCCAATCTAAACATTTTCACACTGTGATTAATTTTATCAGCTACATTTACTATTCGATATCACGTATTTTAGTGTTATCTTACAAAGAATTTTAACTAACTTCATAAATATAGCATCTTATTCTGCACACATCAACAGTTCGTTACAAACTAAGAAAATAATTAAAAAAGAACAAATGATGACAAAAAAATGAACGTTTGAACGAATGGGATGAGGGACAGTCCAATTTCTTAAAATTAACATAAAAGGTTGTAGTTTCAAAAGTCGCCGATAGAGGACGCTCCCATGCAACGTAAAAAGCAGATCCATGCAAGTAACGTAGTAAATAAATCTCCTAAATGTACATCAATTCTTCCTTCGTTGCCAATAATATAACCCTTTCCGGCGCGGTGTCCTTAAAAAAAGACACCTAATTTTAATTCCAAAACTGACAAACGGCACCAAGAATATTTAACTAAAATTTTCCTATTATAATGTACAGTCGTGGAAAAAAAGTAAACATCCCTTACTAACTCAGCAAAAAATTATCGTACAAGAAAATTACTGCTACCACACGATTGGTAATAAAGTTTACTTTTAAATGATGTATATACAATTTGCTTAGGGGCCATCTACATATTAAAACGAACCATAACTTTGTTTTTTTCAATAGCAGTACATATTTCTGACAGCATAAATGAACTCTACATCCTTCAAGTAGCCTAAAAACAAATTTTTATGCAATTCGAACGATAAGTTTCCGAGAAATTAATTATTTTAAAATTAGCGTATTTTAAGGGCTGTATCCAAATTGAAGCTCGGTACTCGACCGAGAGAGCCCCTTCTCGATCAAGGCATCTTAAGTTCCTCTGAAGACACATTGAAGGCTGCTAGATTAAAAGATAGCATAAGAAATTTCAAAATACACTAGTTTCCAAAAATTAAGGAAAAACAACAAAAGTAGAGATTACTCAAAATGTTACAAGTAGATTTTAATAAAACTCGAAGCTCGGTACTCGACCGAGAGAGCCCCTTCTCGATCAAGGCATCTTAAGTTCCTCTGAAGACACATTGAAGGCTGCTAGATTAAAAGATAGCATAAGAAATTTCAAAATACACTAGTTTCCAAAAATTAAGGAAAAACAACAAAAGTAGAGATTACTCAAAATGTTACAAGTAGATTTTAATAAAACTGAGACACAATTTACAACACATAATAAGGTATAAAATAACATTAAAAGAAATTACCAGACGATTGTGGTGTTTCAGAAATTAATACAATTATAAAATAAACAGAATAAATGTCTCAGTTTGGTATAGGAAAAGTACCTTTAATATGGAGTATATCACCCCTATAAGCAATATAGAACATACAGCGAAGTGTGATACTGTCAATTATTCGATCTATAAGTTTAGTGGGAAGTACGAGCCATTTCTCTTGTAAAGCAGTTGTAAGCATGACAAGGGTCTGAGGGGGGACATCTTCCTAAAGCATCCCAAAGATGCTCAATGGGATTCAAGTTCAGTGACCGCGATGGCCATTCCACTGAATTGTTTGGTGCTGAAGATAATCTTCTACGATGTGAAACCTGTGCGGTCCAGCGTTATCGTCCTGTAACAGGAAATCTTTACCTATTTCACCGGCATAAGGGTGCCCATAAACATCAAGAATGTTATCGCTATAGACGTGAGCATTCACAGTTCCAAAGACATGGTGGTCTGTACGTCCGCCCAAAGAGATACCATCCCAAACACAGACATTACCTCCTCCATTCGAATATCTTTTACTAATGTTTGATGGATGATAGCATGTTCCCTGTTCTTTTCAAATCAAACAATGTCTACTATCGTTTTGGATGCTAAACTGGAACTACTTTGTGGCGAGAACACGCCTCCATTGATCAGCCTTCCAGTGGACATTTTGACCTGCCCAACTTAAACGTTCCCTCCGGAGACACGAGGTGAGCGGCACAGAAATATCCGGTCGCCTCGCGTACAGACCATCTTCATAAAGCTTTCTACGCACAGCAGACGTTGATAGCAACATTCCAGTGACTGTAGCAAAGACGGATTTCAGATGAGAGGGGGTTGCTGTTCTATTCCTTCTTACACATAACCGCAAATATCGGTCATCGGTGCTTGTCGTAGCTCTTGTTCGTCCTACGTAGAACCTTCTGGAGGCCAAACCAGTGGTTTGAAAGAGTTGCCAAAGCCTATGAGCAACAGAAGAACTCACATTTAGCCGTCTGGCCACCTCTATCTGACTTTGGCCTACATCCAATCTTCCAATAGCTCTATATCGCAGTTATACAGACAAATGATACCTCGAGGTCATACTAATGAATTGGCTATCTCGGTTTTCTTATCTCATAATCAGAGCGACACTATCAGCCGTACTCTCTAGCATGCATTTTTATGCTCCGCACAGATGACGCAATCCAATTGCAGCCCCACTAATTTGCATTTTGTAATTTTAATCAGCACCTTTTAGTTAACAACATATCCAAATTTCACACGGATAGGTTAATTTTTGAACGAGTTATCGCTTTTTTGTGTTTTTTCCTTAATTTTTGGAAACCAGTGTATCTAGTCACTTCTATCATAGACGGCCCCTTAAACCATCATTTTGCCGTTTTTTTTAAGCATAATTTGAAAACTACTTGGAAGAAAAATGTGAAATTTTGGATTTCCATAAAGCAGGACTTAATAAATCCAAATCCATCAAAAAAATTGTGGGTTAAAATTTATATTTTTTCAAATATTAATTTCATAATTCATATCATAAAATTATAAAAATTGCAAATTCAACGTATTTATGTTTGGGTATTTTAATATTATTGCTGCACAGAAAATTGGCACATTAGGAGTATAATTTCAGGAGATATTAATAAAAATATGAAAATGTAATTTAACATTAGAAGCACTAAAATTTAAATGTTTATAATTCAAATACTTATCATTCAAATGACTTGTAATTTGGTGCTTGGGCATAGTTTGAACAGGAGATTTGAAATAAATTGTTAAAATTGGGTCTCGCCATTGAGAAAAATGAAGTTTGGGTTCGTTTTAATATGTAGATAGCCCCCTAAGCAAACTTTATATACAACATTTAAAAGTAGACTTTATTTCGAATCATTCGGTACCAATAATTTTCTTCTAAGTTAATTTGTTGAGGAGTTAGTAGGGGGTATTTACTTTTTTTTCCACGATTCTACATGAAAATAAGCAAGTTCTTATTTTCTAATAAATTCATTTATAAATTGCGGTGTAAGTCCGTTATTTCATCAGTTTATAAACAAAATAAACCCGCGCCGGTAAGGGTTAATGCAAAAAAATGTTGATTTTACGGTATAATACTGGCAGCCGGGGTGCTAGTTTAAAACTGTAAAATTAACAGTTATAAATCGTAAAATTAGCAAGTAATATACTGTTAAGCAGTAACATTCGGTTTAATTCATTTATAAGATGGTACATTACTAATTATTTTACGGTTATAACATGAAAAAGAAACACATGCTAGCGAAAGTGTTTCTTTGTTATGTTGAAACAAAAAGCGTGCAAATACACGTTGGTCTGACATTAGCCTAAATTGGCGGAACATTCGATTCCACCACCTAATAAATTATTTATTACTCAAGATTATCACTAAATATAGTTTATTAAAAACAAGAACATATAAGAATGTCAGTGTAACGGTCAAAACATTAACTGAAAATGTTCAAATTACACTGTGCATTCAAAAAGTTCCAGGACTGACCGCACACCGATTATATAACACAGAGATTATACTTACATTTTATATTAACCCATTAACCCCCGAAACTATAAGATAGAGATTTTCAACTTTTTTGCAGTAAAACGTTTGACACCACAAATCTTGAAAGATAATCTTCGTTTTATTTAATGATCAAAGTTTCTATTGTTAAATAAAGCAACTTTTTAATTAAAAAATAGTGGTAGGTTTATAGTTAATTTAAGAACGTGCGTAATTTTTTACCGTTGCGTCAACGCAACACCAGCGGGTGATGGGTTAAGCTTCTAAGTAGTCTGCTTCCAATTCCAGACAACGCTTGGAATGAGTAAGCAGGTCAATACGCGACTTCTGGGTCGCTTAAACTCGAGCGCTATTGATTTCTGATGTCATAGCCACTTCAGTGTCATCTACAGTCACTTATGGGTACCTCTTCATCTACAGTTTGTACGTAATGAACAAAAAGTAGTTCGGGGTGAACAGGTCTGGTAAGTAAAGTTGGTGGTTGATACACACAACCTATCTTGTCGCCAAAATTGCTGCAGAAGGATGGACTGTTTCAGCTGGTGTGTTGTCGTGAGGGAGACACCAATTTCCACTGCCAGCAACGTCGCCACTCGCCGCATTCGTTTCAAAAGCCGATGCAACACATCTTTGTGAAATGCATCAGTCACTGTAGGCGGTCTGATGTCATCAACAATTGCCTATGCTGATATTTTCCTCACTTCGACTTGAACATGGATGACCTGATCTCTCATCGTCTTCGGTCAACTGTTATCAAATTTTATACCTCGAAAACCACTCGAATACTCGCGAACGACTCATAGCATCGTCACCATACACAGATTTAATCATTTCATACATTTCTGTGACCGATTTTTCCGTTTAAACCCTTTCAGGGGTAAGTAATTATGTTTCTGTAATGTCGAATTCACACCAGAATCCTCAAAAAATTTGATTTCAAAATATGGAACAACAATTTTACGACTTTTTTCCACCAGAGTTAGAAAAGTAAAATTTTATAAAATTTTCCTTGTGCGCTTTTTCATTAATCATAAGGGATAAAAACAAAATTTGATGGTCATTCGTTATTTCATTTTTTTCCGATGACAATAACGCACACACATGCTGTATGGAAATGAACGCTACCAAGCTGGAAAGTCACAGCAAATGAATGCAACCACTTGGATGAAGTTCGTTTATAGGTCATCCCGCTGGTTTCGAAAAGATAGTGCAATCTGTGTTTTTTTACGAGTAGGAGTCTTGAAACGTTTTGAATGCACTGTGTATAAGCTCTAAAAATAAATGAGTGAAACGAGCAATGGGAAAGAAAAGAAATCTTCTAAATACTACCGCTAACTTAAGGGGAGTTGAAAGGCCCTAGGCCATGTTAAATTATTATATCTTTTCTCAGAAAAAAACCAAAGCTATTCACTGACTTTTTTATGTACGTAATATAAATAATACGTAATAAAGTGAAGTCAAATTTATAGATTGATATACTTTATCAATTTTTAAAAAAATCAGTGATAAAAACCATTTTTAAATAACAAAAAACTTGCATTTTCCCGAAGAAAACCCCTTTTTTATAAAACTTTTGTACATATTTTAATAACAAATGGCATCTTCAGATTGTGAAACCATTCAGGAAAGATTATAGACAATAATATGTAGCAGCTTTTATATATATATAAAAAAAAATACATCAAAGTTCAAAAAACAACATTTTGAGAAAAATAAATTTAATGTTTATGTATGTAATGTTTATGTATGTTATAAACAAACTGAATTACTTAAAAACTTTTAACTTCACTTTGTTGTAGAAACAAAAGTAATATACAATTCCAAATGCAAAAAATAATGGATTCAAAATATTAAAAAATCCCAAAAACGATTTTTTCATGATTTGCCTTCCAAGGGCCTTTAAAATAAATTGGCTACGTTGATCGTACTTTAGCACCTAAGAAATGTTCACATCTCCTACGAAAATCTCACTAGAAAGTCTGAAATATGGCTAGAAAATGAAGCATTGTTCTAGAAGTAATTGAAAGAAACAATGTGGATTCAAATACGCGGGTTATCAATAAGTTTTTGCCCTCACATAGATATAATTGAATAAAATTTACGATATTGCTACATACTATTATTCCTTTCCTGTATAGTCACTGTGCACAGTAACATACTTCTGCAAACGGTATTTCAAAAAGAAGGGGAGGATGCATTCCAGGAGGTGCGACAGTAGACCCAAAGGGAGACATTTTTCTAAATTTTGTCGACCTCCATATGAGACATATTGTTGGAAAGGTCTGTAACCACTTATTAATGTTTTGCACATCCTGAGACCTCCCTCTTATTTGCCCTCCGGGGTGCACTTTTCTAAATTTTGTGGACACCATTCATGCCCCCCCCCCCCGAGTGATTTCAAATTTCCGTCGCGGGAAATTTGAGGGGAGAGGCTCGGGTGTGCATAATATGAATAAGTGCTCACAGGCATTTGCAACACTATGTCACATGTGGGTGTCGACAAAAGTTAGAATTAATGGTCAAGTGCGAGTATTACTCACGCACAGATGGTTCCGTAGAATAAATATATGAATTCGTAATTGTATTATTAAAAAAACTGTTGCCAAAAGAATACTAAGACTTTGTAAAAAACTATACAACTTAGGGTCGGGTATAACTGTATATATTAGAAAAGTGTAAATATTATACCATGAAAGTTCAAAGAGATATGGAACCTAAATAATATCAAACATAGCTATAACTCTTTTTTAATATTATTCTAATCTGTTTATGATGAACTTAATTCGGTTTTGACAATAAAAGCAGTGCATAGTTAAACTTCATTCGGCATTTCATAAAACTAAATTCAGCGTAGTAATAACCTTTATTTTCACAGTGTAGCTAAAACAAATCCTTTGTTCAAAGTTTAAATTTGGCATTGTGCTAAGCGCAATCGAAATCGCGCTTCGAAAGGAGGTCTCAAAGTTGCAACGCCGCCTTGGTCAGCGCCGCGTTTTTCCAGATATGTTTTTAATTAACTTTTAAAGTCACTCGAGGCGTATTGAGAGATACACTCAATGCAAACTATCGCGAATCCCACAGTACAGGGTCATCGAAAAATAATGCCTAGATTTAAAAAAATCATAACATCGAAACCTTTTATGTTAAATGAGTAATTCTTTCACTACACGATAACTGGTGAACGCAAGTTTGTTTTAGTTCATCAGAATTCGTTTGCGTGTCTGTGTTATGCGCGGATTAGTTGCGCAGTCCTCAAGGTCAGCCGACGCGTCAGACTGCAGCTTCTCAGTACGATGTTGACCGTGCAACAAAAAGCACATTACGATGTTGACCGTGCAACAAAAAGCACAGTACGATGTTGACCGTGCAAAAAAAAGCACAGTACGATGTTGACCGTGCAACAAAAAGCACAGTGCGTGATTTGGTATGTGGAGTCAAAGTCAATAGTCAGTGTGCAACGGCTTTTTGTGAGAACTTATCCAGGTCAAACTGCTCCTGGTGCTCACATTGTACACATTTGCTCCGGGTGCACACCGAACGGTGCTCACATTGAAACATAATAAGGTATGAAAAAAAATATTTTTAGCCGCACATTATAAGACTAAAACCAATAAATTACCTTTCATAGTTTTTTTTTTGTGACAGTTATTTAAAATCTAGGCATTATTTTTCGATGACACTGTATTTATACGATTCATTCTAATTAAACCTTTCGAGGACGGTGCCCTTAAAAAAGGACACCTAATTTTAATTCCAAAACAGAGAACCGGCACCAAGAATATGTAATTAAAATTTTCCTTTTATCATGTACGTGAAAATAAACAAGTTCGCATTTTCTATTAAATTCGTTTATAAATTCTGGTGTCAGTTCGTTATTTCATAAGTTTATAAATAGAATTACTCCGCGACAGAAACGGTTAAGTGGTCGCAGGAGTCTTAAAACTTCAAAATTTAAGAAATTTTAATTTTTTTAGATGTTAAACTCCTATCTTTTCTGAATATTTTGATATAATTGTTTCCTTAAAATTCTCGTTAGAACAGAAGTTATGGCTTTTAGAATTATACCCGCTCAATAACTGGAGCGGTGATTCCGAAACTTTGAAATCATTTTTCTCCAAATGGTGTTTTTGGGGCATAACGTGCAGGATACCTCAAAAACTTCTGAATATTTTTTCATGAAATTATCAAAACATGTATTTCACGTTAGTCTGTATAAATTGAACCTAAAATTTCCTTTTTATTGTTCAAAGAAATATTTTTTTAGGTGATTTTACTCTTGATATTTTCAAAATTTTGTAGTAGCTAAATGCAGCATTGCATTAAAAATATAAAAATGCTTTAAATACACATTTATTTAAGTTCAGGGAAATTATTACAATCTGAAGTATAAGTAAGCACCAAAATTTTCCTTCTAGTTGCAATATTTATTTTGTCATCCGGCACGTAAACTGTTATCCTATTTTTTTGTTCGACAACAGTCTAACAGTTTCGAGCTCCCTATAAATACTACTTCTGTATCTTTCAATTTTTTAAATACATGAAATGAAAGAACATAATTATATCTTTCATCCGAATTAAAATTGTGTTTTAAAATCATATACATTTTAAGATATCAAATGTTGAAAAGTGTCTTTTTTTCATTTTTTCCACATTTTAGAGTCATGAGACTCTTGACTGAGACTTAGTATGTTTTTAACAATTTGACGTTTATTGCTTTTATACTGTTACTGGACATTACATTAACATATATATCATTAAAAGTTGTTAACTAGGCATAGAGTACGCCGCCCCAGTCCTTGTGTATGTCCAATCTTTAAGGGTTAATATCTCAGCTAATTACTGATGATTCTTTTCGAAAATTATTATCAACAATGCTTTTATACTTTTGCAACGATAGGTATATCCAGCGATGCTCAACATATTTTCTGAATGCCCTTAAATCGAAATTCGCGTATAACAGAAAAATGCTAATTTCTCAAAATCTATGTGACCTAGGATAATCGCTATAATTTTCCGGCAAGGTTTATATTAACATATACTACCTCTAATTTTTTCATAATTTTAGTTTTAGTAGTTCCGGAATTAGATCGGGGGGGGGGGGGGAACATATTTTTGCGTTATATTTTCGACAATATTTTTAAAAATATAATACCTAAAATTAAAAGGCATGTATTTTTGAGTTCAGGGTTACAAAAGCTTTCAGAGGATACCCCACATGATATACAAAGAAAAGATTTTTTTTCAAGTAGCATAATTTGCCCCCCTACATTTTTACTAAATATATTTATGAATGTTTTTTAATCTGAAAATATATCGCTCAATGGTCTTTATTACTTCCCCGAATTTGAACTTTCCGCGTTCCATTGTTTACGAGTAAAATGGCTTTGACAGACAGACGGACAGACACAGGAGTGATCTTATAATGGTTCCGTTTTTACTTTTTAAGTACGGAACCCTAAAAATGCCCCCCTTTGGGTCTACCACCGCGCTTTCTGGATTACATCCTCCCACATCTTTCTGCAATACCGTTTGCAGAAATGTGTTACTGTGCACGGTGACTATGTAGAAAAGGACTAATATAATGTATCAATTTCATAAATTTTAATCAATTATTTCTATCAAAACATTATGATACACTCTCGTGTTCGTTTATTTGAAGTATAAAACTCACCTGATTACCACATAGGGAAATCTTCCGCTGAAGAATCTTGTTGCAAACTCAATCAAAATGGAACGTCACTGGTAACAATTTGTGTATGGCTTGAGGAATCGAAAGAACCAGTCTTGATTTTCTAGAATGGACGAGATCGACAAAATCTGACCATACGCAACTTGAACTCCCGTAATTATTATAACTAGACAACCATATAAATCGAAATATCATATCAATGCTCAAAGATATCTCAAAAATAATATTATAGGGTAATTCGAATAGAGCTTTAGAAACTAATAGAAATGACATAATTGGGAGTTTATTCTCTTACAATTATTAGAGTTCGTCACGCTAGGATACCCATATTCAAAATCAACTTCATCACGCACCACCTTCATATAAGAGTAGCTAAGCATTTTACATAAGCACTATACATTAGGGTGGGCCGAAAAAACTTTTTTTCGATTTTCGATGATAGGTAGTGCGGAAAAGTTGCCACTGGTGGTACTAAGTTTACACAAAAAATTTTAGATTTTTCAGACAATTGAAGTGGCTTGAAGTTTTACTCAAATGATGATTTTTTGAACTTTTTTAGCAAAAATTTTAAAAATGATAAATTTAAGTTATTTTAACTGAATTTATTTTAAATGTCATGTTTAGTGTACGAAATGTTTAAATAAACTCTGATTATGTATTATTTAATAGTTTTGTGCATTTTGAATTAGGTGACTTTTATAGCTTTTTCGCATGTAAATGAGAAAAAATTGCAGGAATTGTGACAAAAGGGAATAAAGATCTAGTTATCGATAAAGACTTGGTCAGGAGGCAGAAAAAGAAATTTGGAAAGAAAATAAAGGAGAAGGAAGGTCTTGGAGGAAGAAAAATTTCAAGCATCTTTTTTGATAGTAGAAAATATAAAACGAACTTCATAGAAAAAAAGGGGACTAGCAACATCGTCGGCAGAAAGACGAAACAAATATCGCCATGTTGTGTGAACGTGGTTCGGAATATTTGAGTCACTTGACTCCTACTTCTGGTCACTGTGGAGATATAGCAAAATAATTATATAATTTTCTAAGCCAGAATAAAGTATGCTTCGGAAAAAATCAAGAAGAGAACTGCTACATTTTATATGTATTCTTCATACGAACGAGCTTTTAATGTGACAATGACGTGGATTGTCTAAACTAGATGGTAGAACCACTTGACCTGATACCGTTAATAACTGAAACGGAGCTAGATTAATAGGGTACTCAAATCTTCAACCTTTTGCATTTCTGATGTCCATGAAACAGGAATAGGCTCTTAGACAAGTACATTTTTGCAGGCCATTAGTGATATGGGCTTCGTATTTATCTGGACGGTGTCATCTGTTCATTTTTTCTGTGAAGATCGTGTTATTATTTTTACCATCAAAATATTTGGTTGTAATTTTTCATCTTCCAAGATATTCCCCCTCCTGTATCTTCTTTTCAAGTTTCTTTTCCTATCTCCTGGCCAAGTCTTTATCGATGACGAGATTCTTATTTCTCGTTGTCACAATTCCTGCGTCCTGAAAAAAAAATAAAGCTCGTAACGTAATTTACCCATATGATATACCAATTCTATATCCAGCAAATGCTGTGTGAGAAAGGGATATGCGCCTGGGAGTTTCTGCTTTTGAAGGCCCTGGTTCAAATTCTGATTCAGACGAACTGCTTGCTTAAAAGTTCCCACTTTTTGAATCTTCTGACAATAGCTGTATTTTAGAGCAGCAAAATAATTAACATCTCATCTCACAGTTATTCTTATCTCCTATTTCCTCCCTCATCTTCATGATGACTGATTACGTTTTCATTGGTTTCTAATCCACATTCTCTTCTCCTTCCAGAATTGCTGTCAAGACATGCTGTGGTCCGTCATCCAAATTTGTGACTCTGAACGCATCGAAAAACAGAAGGAAGAGCCAGGAACATAAAACAGACAAAAGAGAGAAACCGACGAACGAACCAAACAATATTTGGAATTTTTTCTCACTTATACGTGAAAAGGCTATAAAAGTTACCTAATTCAAAATGCACATAACTATTAAATAATACATAATCAGAGCTTATTTAAACATTTCGTACACTAAACATGACATTTCAAATAAATTCAGCTAAAATAAATTTAATTTACCATTTTTAAAATTTTTGCTAAAAAAATTAAAAAATCAGCATTTGAGCAAAACTCCAAGCCATTTGTGGCAAATGAAGGAATTGTCCAAAAAATCTCAAATTTTTTGTGTTAACTTAGTGCCACCAGTGGCAACTTTTCCGTACTACCCATCATCGAAAATCGAAAAAAAGTTTTTTTTCGGCCTACCCTACTATTCATTTTTAAAATTAAACATATTTTTGGAAACTCTACTTGGTAGATAATTGTTTATTACAGTATAAACAGAGATGCGTACACACTACCAAACACAATTGCGCAAAATCACATTTTTCTTTTAAAATGCAGTTAATATGTATCTATAAAAAGGTGTAGAAACTTAAACAGAAAGAATATTATAAATTTATCAAAGTTATTTATTTCTATTTTGTTCCAACTTCACGCAACTTGGCCATACCATGCTCAAAAAAATACATACTGATTATTCGAGTTTGAAAAGAAGTGTTTTAATATACAAAGATTAACCTTCAAAACACAGATGGCGTAGTTAGTGAATATGCCTCTTATAAGGGAACCACTTTTTGGTGCTGCTCGCACCTAGCTTCGGGATCTGGTGTATTTTGTAGCCCTATACATAAAAGTTAGAGAACCGATAAAATTTCTCGGTTAAAATCATATTTTATTTATTTTTTTATACTTTTGATTATTTTATTATTAGATTTTTATTTGTTTATTTCACGCCGAAAGTGAGTTACGTCGCCGAATATGGCGCTTAACATTTTTTTCTTGCTTTATCTCTCTAGTGTCTAGCATAAATGTGGTACGTATTAGAATGAAATCAGATAGCGATTTGTTTGATAACAGCATAAGAAACTAGATTTACTTCTTTTTTTCTATGCAGACGATAAATGTATAAATAGTAAATATATATCTGTTAAAAGCTTTCAAGATCATTTAAAACGATTTGTTTTTATTGAAATACAAGATAAGCAAACTATTTTCTTTTGAAGTCAGTTAGAATAAAGTTTCGAATGTTTAAAATGAAACGTTGTTGTATTAAATGTTATGTCTTTTGGTAAAAGTAATCACAAAGTGAATTAATAACACCACTATTATCATAGAGAAAATCTGATTCTTTTTAATTGACCAAATGTTTCAATCAAACAAAACAACACTTTCTGTATTAAAATACTAGTATTCAAAAAGCCGGAGACTTCGAAGCTCTGAATTAATATTTTTATTCAATTTAGAAATTTTACTGTGCCTAATTAGGTCGGACATTAAAATTTCAAGCGAAGTCTAAACCACTGCTCACACACGACATGCAGCTATGGCATTTAGATAGGGTTGTCGGAAAGCTCTTTTTTTTTAAAAAAGCCAACTTTTCTCCCGCCAAAACTGTGAATATAGGGTAAGGTGCCCTATTATCGTCCCCCAGTCACTTTTACGCCCTTAGAAGTTGTAATTTTCAGTGAAAATCTACCAAATTTGGATTTTAGATAGACTAACTGCCCATACACATAGAAACATAGGGAAATATCGTGCAAAAAAATTTTAACAATGCGAAAAATTGTTTTTTCAAAAGTGTTTAAAAAATGCAAAAGAAAAAAAATGGTCCCAATTTCATCCCCCCCCCCCCAAAAAAAAAAAAAATTCAATACGTCGAGGCTTAACTTATAACTAAATCAAAATTTATTTCTAAATGTGTAAGTAATTTAATTTACATTAAAGTAAGGCACAAAGAAATGTACTAATTATCAGTGGAAGAATAACATAACGAAACATTAGCCATCTAAACATGAGGAAAAAAGTTGAAAAAAAATGTCATGAAAAAGGATTCCTAATTTCGTACCCGGAGCGAAAATAAGAACTGCAAGGGGGTCGATATTGTGACCACGCTACTTCCCAATATGACGGAGCTTCAGTTCCCGTAAGATGAACTGAGCGTCCTAAAACGCACGGTATGCTACTGTCAGCATCTTGCTAACGTAAAATACATGCAATGAATAAGAAATAAATACTTACAGTACAGTAAATAACGTTCTACAAACGACGTAATAAGAACTCAGGTCTTCTAAAAATAGGAAATTAGCCGTCTTTATTTTATGTATGCGTCTTGGCGAACGAAACATTCAACACTGACCCCTTTTACCTTCCGTCCCCTGTGGCTTGCGTAATAAATGGCGCCGCCACTTTCGTAGAAGCAGAGAAGTTAAGGGGGCGAAATATGGGCACTTTACCCTAATGTTGTAATTTTTCAAAATCAATTTTGTAGGTTCTTGAAGGAATTTTTAATTTTTTTTCGATATTTTATGCTTATTATGGACTAATTTGCCTTTTTAAGTGCCTTTCTTAAAAAAAAATCTATGATAATAGTCCGATAAGTGGTTTCGAAAATTGCATTTTTAGAAAGTTATAGTGCTCTAAAATCAAAACATATGATTTTAATAGAAAATTTTTATCGATTCTCAAACTTCCTAATATAAGGCTTTAAAATGCACCAGGTCTCAATGATAGGTGCGAGCAGCACCAAAAATGATTCTCTTGTTAGTTAAAAAAAATAAATTAATTAATTAAAAAAAAATAAAAGATGCGCATTTCAATATAGTGTTCGACTAATCGTTAAAGTTGATGTTCGTATTTTTTCTGCTCCTATTTATAAATATTTTTTTCAAAAGTCACCACCGGCTAAAGGAGTTTGTACTTGTTTAATTTAGCCCATTTGCTTTCTTAATTTTTTTTCCATAAAATTGTTGTTTATTGCTTTTATAATATTACTAGGTATTGCATAAAAAAAAAAAATAATAGCATAAAAAATTGATATTTAGGTTTTAACTTGCTCATTTATATAGAGGAGAAGCGGTTGAATCCGCTTCTCCTCTATATAAATGAGCAAGTTTCCGTTATTTTTTTGCACTAAGGACGGTACGCTAAACGCTACCGAAACTTGTCTGCGAAATTTTTGTTTATTCTGGCTTTTTTAACGTTGCTTTTAAAATGTATATCATTCTGCGCCATGTAGCATCTTAATAATTATTAATTAGTCTTTGTTATCATTTTTTACACTACTACTGGGCATTTAATCAAACAAGGATAGCATTATAACTTGTTGCTTAGACTTTAAAATACCTTGATGCATGTACTACGCCACCCGTTTTTTTTATGTTATTAGAAACCGTCCATGTGTTTTAAAGTTACAGATAAATATATTTCTAAAAGTAAATACATTATTGGAAACACTTACAGAAAATTTATTTTTTCTGTTGTCATATACAGAATATGCATACAGACAATAAAATACAATCAAACAAAATCACAGATATTGCATCAAAATAATGTGGGAAATATTTAAACGTGTAATATGAAATACATTAATACAGAAATTAGAATAGATTAAGTTGACAATGATTTTATTATGTAGACAAACATACATGCAAAATTAAATTGATTTTCTAAAATTATTAAAAAAAAAAATATTGTTTCAACAGACATATACAGAAAACGATAGAAAACTATAATAAGAGTGTAAATTTCCAATTTATCTTACCTCACATCCCCTAATATTAATAATAAAAAAAAAATATATATATTAATTTTATTTGTTTTACAATTTCTTTGTAAGTTTTAAAGTATGAAATTAAATTGATATTATTACAATTTTCTTTTATATTTTGTTAATAAAGCACAAAAAGAATGTAAAATAGATACGTGCTAATTAAAAAATCAATATAAAAACGGGATATATCCTTTTTTAATCAGCATGGTAAATACTGAATCCATCATGGAAAAACGGGGATGACATCATTCATTGTTTGAAGAAGTTTGATTTATCTTTTGTTTGAAAGTCGCATCGATCAATACATCCTTATAAAACAATTATTTTCTCCCTCTTTAAAAGTACTTATAGACTTTTGTTGAGATATTTTCAAATAAATAAGGACTATTTAGAAAAGCACTTTTTAAATACTTAAATGAATTTCGGTAATTAAAGGGAATAAATTAAATTATTTGCAGTTCAGATTATATAAAACCAAAACTAAAAATGTGAAAATAGATTTCAGCTTCTGAAAATCTGTATTATAAAGCAGAAACATGTCCTTGAGTAACGACGACGTCATATTGACAGTGACAATACCTGGCAAATAAATTTCTTTCTTATTGAAATTTTTTTGTTGATTCTAAACATCGCACAGTTTCAGTTTCTATACCGTTGAATAATCGTAAATCATATTTTCAAATACAATTTGTTTAAAAACTGTTATCTCAATTTATTGATTTTTCTATGAGTTTTAACCCCTTAATTCACGCTCTCGTGATATTCACGTGCTGTGTGTTTTATTCAGCTCATTGGATTCCCACCAGTTTTATAAAATAGTGTAATTGGTCTTATTCTGGTATCATTTTACACGTCATTAAAGAAGTTGAATATTTCTTTTTTCAAAAAGTGGTGGCAATAAGCAATCTGAATTTTTAAACGGTAATTTAATGCGACCGTTAAGGGATTAAAATAATTTTCAAGCAGGATTTTTTTTCAAATAAATTCGCTTGCATTTAAAATAATATACATAGTCCAGCATTTATTTGTTAATATTCCTTAACGAAACTAAAATACTAAATAAATTAATCTCGTTTGTTTTAGAATTTCTTTGTGAGCTTTAATGTATGAAATTAAATTAATATTAATATAATTTTCTTTTATACTTTATTAGTAAAGAACAAAAAAGAATGTAAAATGAATACATGCTAATTAAAAAATCAATATGAAAAATGGAGATAAAAATAAAAAATAAGCTTGTTAATTATCGAACCCATCGTGGAAAAACGGGATGACATTATTCATTGTTTGAAAATAATTTATCTTTTGTTTGAAAGTCACATCGATCGATAGATACTTATAAACAATTATCTTCTCCCTCTTTAAAAGTACTTATCAACTTTTTGTTGCGATACATCCGAATAAATAAGGACTATTTTTAAAAAGCACCATTTAAAAACTTAACTGAATTTTGGAAATTAAAGGGAATAAATTAAATTGATTGCAGTTCATATTTTATAAAACTAATACTAAAAATGGGAAAATAGATTTCACTTCCTGAAAATCTGTGTTATAAAGCAGAAACATGTCCTTAAGTAACGATGGAGTCATATTAACGGTGGAAACACTTGACAAATAAATTTCGTTGTTATTGAAGAATTTTTTTTTATGCTAAACATCGCACATTTTCAGTTTTTACACCTTTGAATAAAGGTAAATCATACTTTCAAATGCAAAAAAAAAAAAAAAAAAAAAAAAAAAAAAAAATGTTATCTCAGTTTATGGATTTTTCGGGCTTTAAAAATAATTTTGAAGCAGGAATTTTTAAAAATAATTCGTTTGTATTTAGAATAATATAAATAGTCCAGCATTTGTTTGTTAATATTACTCAACGAAACTGAAACTTCACCAATGAATAAATTAATGTCATTTTGTATTAGAATTTCTTTGTAAGTTTCAACCTATGAAATGAAATTGATATTAAGGGGACCGAGTAAGCTCTATTTTGACCATGTTAAAATACACCAACTTTATGTACCTTTTTCTCAAAAATAGTGAAAGATAGAGGTCTAGATTTTTTAGAGTAGTTTGAATAGCACGTTTGCGTATTTTAACAGACCATTTTCTTTCTAAGTGAAACTGAAAATTAATTATTAATTATTTATTGAGAGACATTTTTAAAGTAGCATTTTTGGTAAGATTTCACTACCTAAAAAAGTAATTATCAACAAATCATTAAATCCCTATGTTAAAGTATGCACTATAACATAATATAATTATTTATAAAAATCTGAGTTCTTAAGTTTAATAGATATTGAAAAAAAGGAACAAAACTTGAAAAATCGAATTTTTGAGAAAAAGTCAATTAAAGCTGTGAAGCAGTGTTGCCAGTACACTACTTTTTTTAAATTCTCATTTCTTGATTGGCACCACTTTTTTGAAATTGTAAAATTCGCCTTATTTAATAACATATTAATTAAGGCGAAAACAATGGGAATTTTACCACTTTAGAAAAGTGGTGCCAATCAAGAAATTTGAATTTGAAAATGTAGCCCACTGCTGTGAAGTGCTCCTAGAAAGAATGAAAAAATCCAACACTTTCTGTTATATATGAAATATGTGTAATACATCATTGAAAAGATAAAAGTTTAAACTATTTAATGATATAAAAAAGTAAAAATCGATTTTTTTGGTTGAATTTCGCTTATTATAAATTAGCGCTTATTATAAATTAGTCCCCTTAATATAATTTTCTTTTATATTTTATTAATAAATAAAAAAGAATGTAAAATAGATACGTCTTAATTAAAAAAATCAATATTAAAAAAAGAGAGATTTCCTTTTATAATAAGCTTTGTAAATATTGAATCCGTTATGAAAAAGGAAGGGGACATTATTCTTTGTTGAGATAATTTAACTTTTGTTTGAAAGTTACCCCGGTCGATACACCATTATAAAATAATTGTTCTCCTTCAAAGTACTTATCACCTTTTTGTTGAGATACTTCCGAATAAATAAGTACTATTTAAAAAGGCATTATTTTAAAACTTAACTGAATTTCGGAAATTAAAAAAATAAATTATTTGTAGTTCAGATTTTACAACACTAAAATTAAAAATCTGATAAATTATTTCAGTTTTTCAAAAATTATTATAAAGGAAAATGATCTGCGTGAGTAATGTCATGCTGACGGGGCCAACACTTGACTAATAAATTGCAATTTTTTTTATATTCTAAACATCAAATTCCATTTTTAAACCGTTGGATAAAGGAAAATGTACTTTCAAATGCAATATTTTAAAATATACATATCAATTTATTGAAATTTATGGCTTTTGAAATAATTTTCAAGCAAGATTTTTATTTACATTTTTTAATAATTAGTTCGTTTTTATATAAAATAGGATGAATAGTCCAGCATTTGTTTGTTAAAGTTAGTTGAGGATGTGGTTTGTTTTAGAATTTCTTTGTAAGTTTTAATATAGGAAATTAAAATAATATTATCATACTCTTTATATTTTATTATTAAAGAACAAAAATGCTTTAAATCGGATACGAGCTAATTAAAATTTCAATATAAAAAAAAGAAGATTTCCTTTTAAAATCAACTTTGTAAAAATTGAAACTGTCATGGAATAGAAAGGTGACATTATTCTTTGTTTGAAGATAATTTATATTTTGTTTGAAAGTCACTTTCATGAATTCCTCCATATAAAACAACTAAGTTCTCCCGCTTTAAAAGTACTTATAAACTTTTTTTTGAGTTGCTGCTGAGTGAATAAGGAATATTTAAATAAACATCATTTGATAAACTTAACTGGATTTCGGAAATTAAATGAAAAAAATAAATAATTTGCAGTTCATATTTTATAAAAATAAATTAAAAATGTGATAATAGATTTCAGTTTCTGAAAATCTATATTATAAATCAAAGACATGTCGTTGAGTAACGCTCACGTCATATTGACGAATGCAACATTTGACCAACAAATTTCACTTTTATTGCAATTTTTTTTATATTCTGAAAATCGTACAATTTCAATTTTTGCATCATTGGATAAAGATGAAATGTAATTTCAAAGGCAATATGTTGAAAAACTATATATCAATTTATTGATATTTGTGGCTTTTAAGATAATTTTCAAGCATGATTTTGTAAAAATAATTTGTTTGCTTTTAAAATAATATAAACAGTCCAGCATTTATTTGTTAATGTTAGTTAACGAAATTAAATCTTCATAAATAAATAAATGTGATTTGTTTTAGAATTTTTTGTAGGTTTCAGTATAAGAAATTTACTTGATATTATCATATTTTTTATATTTTATTAATAAAGAACAAAAATAATGTAAAATGGATACCCTCAAATTAAAAATTGAATATAAAAATAATCTTCATCAATAAATAAATGAAAGTTATTTGTTTTAGAATGTCTTTGCAAGTTTCAATATAGGAAATTAAATTGATATTATCACATTCTTTATATTTTATTAATAAAGAACAAACAGAATATAAAATGGATACGCGCTAATTAAAAATTCAGTATTAAAGCAGGGAGTTTTCCTTTCAAAATCAACTTGATAAATATTGAATCTATCAAGAAACAGGAAGGGGACATTAGTCATTGTTTGAAGATAATATATCTATTGCTTGAAAATCCCCTCGTTCGATACATCTTCGTAAAACTATTTTGTTGTCCCTCTTTAAAAGTACTTATAAACTTTTTGCTGAGTTGTCACAGAATAAATAGGGATTATTTAAAAAAGCACCATTTCATAAACTTAATTGAATATCGGAAATGAAAGGGAAAAAATTAAATTATTGACAGTTTAGGTTTTACAACACTAAAAATAGAAATGTGATAATTGATTTAAAATTTTAAAAATCTATATTACACTGCTAAAAATTTTCAGCATTCTGGCAGGTCATTTGACCGTTTTTTCCGAAAACGGTTACACAATCGTACTTTTAACACTATTCTGACCACATTATTAACCATTTTACGGTCAGAATATAGTTAAGTTATGGTTATGAAACCGTTTTTTCAAAAAACGGTCGAATGACCTGCCAGAATGCTGCAAAATTTTTAACAGTGTAGGAAGGATAAATATCTGCGGAAGTGACGCTGGCGTCATATTGACGGTTGCAACATCTGCTAAATAAATTGTAATTTTATTGCAATTTTTTTTTAATATTCTAAACATCGCTAAATTTCATTTGCAACACTGTTGACTTGTTCTGAAATGTACACTGTTAAAAATTTGCAGCAAACTGTCCAGTCATTCGACAGTTTTTTGAAAAAACGGTTCATAACTGTAATTTAACTGTATTCTGGCAATAAAACGGCCAATAATATGGTCAAAATAGTGTTAAATTACAGTTTTGTAACCGTTTTCGATAAAAATGGTCAAATAACTGGACAGAATGCTGCAAAATTTTAACAGTGTACTTTCAAATGTAATTAAAAAATATATATATATTAATTATTGATTATTTTATGTTTATTTTTTTAAATAATTTTAAAGCGTGGATTTTTAAAAGTTTACCTCTATCACTTGCCGTCCGAATACAAAAGATTAATTCGCTTGTATTTAAAACAATATAAATAATCCAGCACTTGTTTGTAATTAAAAATTCATCCTTAAATAAATAAAATAACAAAGTAAGTAAAACACAAATTTAACAGACATGTAACTGAACTACGCGCTTAAACAACTGAAATTGTCAAAATCAAAACGAATTCTCTATGTAAGAGTCATTAGGGCTTTTATAGGGCTTTTCTTCTAGTCAATAGAACTTTATCTATTATGTCCAGACATATGGCCAATATGAAAGTACAGTCATTCAGGGTAACTTTGATCCGCATTTTCTCTATTTTCACATGCCACACTTTTATTTTAAGAATATTGTTGAGACCAGGGACATAAAATAGAAGAAATGATCCTAAATTATCGTATGACTATAAAAAAATTAAGGAATAATAATGATAAAAGCAATAAAAAATGGTTTTTTAACCTGGTTCAAAGTTACCCAGCCATTTAGGGTAACTTTGCACCATATGATAAATATTATCTAAAATAATTCATTATAAAAAAAGTATTATAGTTAGTACAACTTTGAACCTCAAAAAATGTTTTCAGATATGTAAAGACTCCGAATTGACATTTCCGAACATCACAAGATTTCTATAATTTATGATATTACAACAAATATTATGCATAAGAAAAGTGGAAGAAGAGAACCATGAATATTTAGAAATAAAAAAAAACCTGTTTATTGTCCATATAAAACATAAAAATGCAGTGAAAAACAATTTTCAATGTTTTAACTCAATAATATATCCATAGTTACAGTAATACATACTAGTACTAGTATTATTCAAACAAGAATAAAAAACGTCGAGCGTATGAAATGTCAAATTTGAGTAGCTCCGCCCTAACCACGCCTCTAAATGAATTTTATATATTTTACATATTCGTGAAAATATTTACATTTTATATCTAATGCACACTTTCGGCATTTATATAAAATATACGTGCAAATATGGGAAAATTTTGACAGTAGCACCTATAATCAGTAAACTATAAACATCAGTATAACTTTGAGCCGGCTCAAAGTTACCCTGAAAATGCGGCAAAATGCTAGTGCTTTCTTATTTGACATTTTTTTAACTATTAACAAATAAATAATCACAAAATATTAACACATTTACAACATTTAGATAATAATATTTCTGATAAATGAGTATATTGTTACTTACTATGAAAATTTAATTGGATTACAACAACTTCAAAAGAGCATTCAAAATTACCTTGAAAACAGTACTTCACAAACATAGTTAGATGACGCAATTAATTGCACATAATGTTGCTAATGTATTTTCTAAAATAAAGAGTAGAAATCCCAGTTTAGAACCTTGCCAACAGAGCACAGTTCTGGAGTTTATTTAGTCTTTTGGAGTCAAAAATATTGAAAATTAGGAGGTGGGGCAAAGTTAGACCACATGGTTCAAAGTTACCCCGAATGACTGTATCGCTTTTAGTGAATTTCAAAACTTCATTTAAATACATAATTGATATTTTTTATGTAAAAATGGTTTTTGATGTTTTAGTAGGTAATCAAAAAATATATTTGGTGTAAAAAATCACAAGTTTTCAATTAAAAATGGTTTTCACCAATGATCTGTTGCCCGGTTTCGATCTCCTACATAAAGTTTATTTTTTCTGGATGGGAATGCAGAAGGGAAAAGAGCTTTATGATAGTAACATAACATTTTTGACTTCATATCTCACATCCATTAAAATGTGGCATTTTAGGTAAATTTCGTAAGAAGTACTACCTATTACATTCTGCCTTATGTTGAAAAATCTGAAAAAGTTTCGCAGATCTACGCCGATCATGACCTCTGGAACCCCAAACCAGAGCCAATTCAAATATCTTTATCTATCTATCTATCTATATCTATCACTTTTTTATGGACACGTTAACTTCCATAATTCTCTTCCAAACTGATACGGAAAAACAAGGGGCAGAAAATCTCTTTCAAGTTTGTTAATGGGCAAAATCGGACCAAGGGGTAGAAATAAAAAGAAGTGTTTTTGTGAAAAAAAAAAAAACCTTAAGAACTTCTTAATTGTAATACATATCAAATTAGTTTAAATTTGTTATTACTTTTAGGAAAAGGGCCAAAAATTTATGTATGACAGATTTTTGATATCATTAAAAATGGGCTCAATGGACGAAAAAGATAGGGTTTTATGAAGAAAAAAATTTCATAACTTCATCAATTCACAAGATATCAAATCCACTTAAATTTGTTATGAATTTTCTTTATATTATCTACAGCTTTTATATTGACAAGTTTTTAATAGAATAAACTCTCACAGAAAAAAGGGAGGGGGGTAAAGAAGAAACAAATTCATAACTTCGCCAATTCACAAAATGTCAAATCCATTTAAATTTATTATAAATCTTCTTAATATTATCTAACTTTTATATTGACAAGTTTTCGGTAGCAAAATTTCATAAAGAAAAAAAATCATAAAAAAGGGATTGAAGGAAAAATTATCGTATTTATGTGATTCTGATAAAATCAGCTCTTATAGAGAAAAGAAATTAAAACTCGTCAAAAGCGGCCAGATAATATTATTAAACTGAGTTTATCTCTAATCTTGATTTAGTTTTTCTTGGTGAAATTAGTACTCAATTTCGAAATATACCTGAGTCTGTAGGCCGAGACGACAAGGGTTTTTAAATAATATGAAGATAATTTTTAAATTATTGCTAATTGCTTTAAAACTTGTTCGACATAATTTTGATGTGCGTGCACACAAAGATTTTACTGTCCCTTTTTTAGACTATGTTGTTTAACTTAATTTTTTTTAAATGTAATGATGGAAATTCGTAACCGAATTTTCATTCACTTCCGGATTTGCTAGAATTAAAAAATATATATATACAGGGTAAATCTAAACTCTTGGACAGAACTTTAAGGGGTGATAGTACACATCAAGATCAACAATATTAAATAGGAAACTAAGGATACCAAAAGTCTTCCGAAGGAGATAGGCACCATTAATGTTTAGGGTCCAAAATTTCAAATGATAATAAAAAACTGAAAAATTGGTCGATTCGTTTGTGGTTTTCGCTAAAACTGTTCTTTTTGTCAGTATTTTCTTAAAAATAAATTTTAAAGATAAAATTTAAAAAATGCCGATATAGGCCGCTTTAGAGTTTGGAGTAACGAACAAATATTTTTTACCGTTATTTTTTGTATCTCATTAAATGTTTTCAAAAGCTTAGACTTAAACTTAATTTTTGAGCTCAGCCTCTGAATCGTTGGAAGTGGTTAAGTAGCGTAAACTGAACTGTATTAAGGAGGGAGGGGGAGGGCGTGTTTCAAATTTAAACTCCTGAACATAGTTCAGTTTGCGCTACTTAACCACTCCCAACGATTCAGAGGCTGAGCTCAAAACTTAAGTTTAAGTCTAAGCTTTTGAAAGCATTTAATGAGATACAAAAAATAACGGTAAAAAATAGTTGTTCGTTACTCCAAATTCTAAAACGCCCTCTATCGGCATTTTTTAAACTTTATCTTTAAAATTTATTTTCAAGAAAATACTGACATAAAGAATAGTTTTAGCGAAAACCGCAAACGAATCGACGTATTTTTCCGTTTTTAACACTTTCCAACAAAGTTGAAAAGTGTTTATGACTTCGGTTTGTCTGTCCATCTGTCCGTCTGTCCGCGCTTTAAATCTCGTAAATATACTCGGATCGTTCTGAAATTTTTGGATGTTAGTGACTTCAACCATAGCACGAACCCTATTTCAAATAAAGTTTCTAGCATGTTTAGTTAATTTACAGGGACAGTCAAAAGTTTTCCGTTACATTACGACTTATGGGAAAAACTCGTTTAAAATGGTTTTTAATGATGTTACAGTGTTTCAAACATAATACAATTGATATGCATTTATCAAGTGCACTAAAATATGCATTCTGTAGAATATACGGTGCAAAGAATAGTTATTATTCCTTTACAGGGCCACACAAAATAATTCCGTTACAGAACGATATAAGGGTGGATGGAATTTTTTGGGGCGTATTTTAATTATGTTAAATTATTTCATGTATAATGAAATTGATATACGTCGCTGAGGTTTACTATAACTTATTTCATGTATAATACTAAGTGCATAGCATTTACAGGGACACTCAAAAGATTTCAGATACTATATTGCATCAGAAGTACTGTACAGTAGCGATGATTGCTGGAAATGCATTTTTAATTATGTTATGTGCTTTCAAGATTCACTATATTTATGCATAGTCTATGATGTGTATAAATGTTGTAATTCATATACAGGGCTACACAAAATAATTCGTAATGGTTACTGGGTATGATTGCAAATTGCTTAAAGGTGGTTCTTAAATGAGTTATGCATTTTTACGCGGAACCGCATTTGGTTACTAAGAAATGTTTGTATAACATAGATAAAAGGATATACAGGGTCACGCAAAGAATTGGATACGTGGCTGTCTATAAATGATAATTTTTGGAAATGTGATTTCAGTAGTTTTAAGAGTGTTTTACTTTGAATTAAACTTTAGCTAAATAGTGACGTGTATTAATGGTACTAGGTTAACTACAGGGCTGTACAAATGTATACAAGTATGTTTTGATCTATTAGTATGAATTGCTGAAAGGGAAATTTCAACCTGTTATGCGTTTTCTTTCTTAACTAAATTTTTCCATTATATAGTATATATATCAACCTACAGATCAAATACAGGGCTGTTGAAAAGAATTTGAATTCATATTTGGATATAGACGGTAACTGCAGAAATCAGTTTTTCAAATGTTTCATGCGTTTTCTAAAATCTTTACTTAGTTCTCTTATATACCTTATTTCTCTAAATAAGAAGTTTTGTTAAAGCATTCAGGCAGTGTTGGAAAGTATTTCATAATCTATGCTTAACGCATGATTTTTCTTACTTGTTTTTATAATCATTTGAAATTTTGAATACTAAAATTTAATGGCGCCTATCTTCTTCGGAACTTTTGGGGCCCTTAGTTTCCAATTTAATATTGTTTGTTTTGATGTGTTACTATCCCCGTTAAAGTTTTGCCCAAGAGTTTAGATTCACCCTATATACGTTGGTGTATTTATGATGACAATAGAACACTTTAAGTTTTTTATAACTTAATTATAAAATAATAAATTATTTTTAAGGCATTGTTTCGTCAGCCGGATGCAAGGTGATAAATCGTCAAATAATTTTTATGTTTACGTGTGTAGCTGTCTACGTGTTGCAACCACAATGGAGCTAATTATGCTCCTAATCATTCTCGCCACATCATGGCATTTGTGAAACTACAACAGTGAAATATTTTCAACACAAAAAAAAAATGATAAATAAAAATATAATATAGTATAAAATTTAAAAAGTACTCATTTTATAATAATTGTCATTAATATGAAAAAAAGCAAAATATAAAATAGTTAAGCATTAATTAAAAAGTCGATAACATACAATTTTCGATTTTTCATTTTATTTCACGTCGCACATCCCTTAAAATACTGCAATTTTAATAATATGAATTTATTTTAAATTTAATTCTAATTGTTTTCAAATTTCTTCGCTATGAGTTTCAATGTACTTGTGTACACATTGAAAATTCGCACCGACCAAAACTTCAAACGTGGGCGTTTTTTGAAAAGATGTTTTTATTAATTGGTATTTTTCATTAACAAAATGAAATTTTTGATAAAAATCAATATCTCAGGTCGACAACTCATTACGTTTCGTATAAGGATCATTTGTTATATTTCATTATCATTATATTTCCAACAAACTTATAAGCAATTGAAGTTACGGAATCCCAAACTTTAACTACCGTTGTGTGCACTGCACAGGTTCTGAGCATAAATGTAGTGTCGATAGGTTAATAATCATCACTAACATAGAAGAAAGAAAAATGTAAATTGGATTAGAGCTAATTAAAAAGCCGATATAAAATAATGAAGATTTCCTTTTATAATATGCTTGGTAAATATTGAACCTATCATGACAAAGACATGGAACATTATTCACTGTTTGAAGATAATTTATCTTTTTTTTTAAACTTTTTTAAACGTTTCGATCGATGCATACTCATGAAACAATTGCACTCTTCGTTTTCAAAAGTTATCAATTTGTTGTTAAAAAGCTTCTGAAAAAGACGTTTTGTTTTTTTCAAAGAACGATTTTATGAAAGTAACTGAATTTATGAAATTACACAACCCCCTTGTTTTGAAATCATTTTAATATTTAACCCCTTAATTTTTGCACCCGGGACTAATCCCTTAATCGTCGTGTCCGATAAGTGTAGGCTACATTTTTAAGAATTCAGATAGTTTAATTCCCACCTTTTTTAACACTTTCCGACAAAGTAGAAAAGTGTTCATGATTTCGGTTTGTCTTGCCATCTGGCCGTCTGTCCGTACTGTAACTCCCGTAAATATACTCGAATTGCCTTGGAATTTTTGAATTATTAATGTTTACCATAGCACGTCCCCTATTTCAAATGAAGTTTCTAGCATGTTTAGTTCATTTACAGGGACAGTCAAAAGTTTTCTGTTACAGTACGGCCTATGGGAAAAAATCGCTTAAAATTATTTTTAATGATGTTACACGCTTTCAAACATAATAAAATTGTTATGCATTTATCACAGTCATCAAGTGCGTTAAAATATGCATTCTGTAGAATACGCGGTGCAAAGAATAGTTATTATTCATTTACAAGGCCACACAAAAGAATTCCGTTACACAATGATGTAGGGGTGGAGGTAATTGTTTGCGACTTATTTTAATTATGTTAAATTTTTTCATGTATAATGAAATTGATATACGTCGCTGAGGTTTGCTATAACTTATTTCATGTATAACACGATGTGCATTGCATTCACAAGGACACACGAAAGATTTCAGATACAATATTGTATCCGAAGTACTGTGCAGTAGCGATGATTGCGGGAAACGCACTTTTAATTATGTTATGTGCTTTTATGTTTCACTATATTTATGCATAGTATATGGTATGTATAAATGCTGTAATTCATATACAGGGCTACACAAAAGAATTCGCAATGGTAACAGGGCATGATTGAAAATTGCTTAAAGGTGGTTTTTAAATGAGTTATGCATTTTTACGCTGAACTGAATTTAGTTTACTAAGAAATGTTTGTAGAGCATAGATGAAATGATACACAGAGTCACGCAAAAAATTGGATACATGGCCGTCTATTAATGGTAACTTCTGGAAATGTGATTTCAGTAGTTTTAAGAGTGTTTTAATTTGAATTAAATTATAGCTAAATAGTGGCGTGTTATAAAGGTACTAGTTTAAATACAGGGTTGTACAAAAGTATACAAGTATGCTTTCATCTATTAGTATAAATTGCTGAAAGAGAAATTTCAACCTGTTATGCGTTTTCTTACTAAACTAAATTTTCCCATTATATAGTATATATATTACAACCTACAGATCAAATTCAGGGCTGTTCAAAAGAATTGGAATACATGTTTGCTAAGGACGGTAATTGCTGAAATCAGATTTTCAAATGTTTTATGCGTTGTCTAAAATGTTTACTTAGTTCTCTTATATACCTTATTTTTCGAAATAACTAAGTTTTGTTAAAGCATTCAGGAAGTGTTGGAAAGTGTTTCATAATCTATGCTTAACAGATGATTTTTTTAATTGTTTAAAAATAGCATAATTAGCTTTATTGTAGCAGCATTTTATCTGACATTAATTAAGGTGAATATTTCTACTTCTAAAAAGTGGTGGAAATCTTAATGATAAAATAAACTAGCCTTCACTTATCAGGTACAAGTTTTAAGGGGTTAATTATGAAATTGGATTTCTATTACTTTTCGCACGTTCCTGAAAGATAAAACCAGGAAAAGGAAAAATTGATAAGCATTAATTAAAAAAGTTTGGAAGCAAAATGTAGATTTATTTTAAAAATCGGCTTGGTAAATATTGCACACATTATGACAAAGAATGGGGACATTATTCTTTGTTAGAAGATAATTAATCTTTTGTTTTAAGTTAGTCACCTGTATCAATACATCTTTATAAAACAATTATGCTCTCGGTTTTTAAAAGTAATCATATTTTTTTTATGTTATGAGGTTTTTCAATAAAATTGTTTTACTTACAAAAAGTCATTTATAAAACTTCCTGGATGTCTCCAATTAATGTAAATTAAAAATAAGTGTTTGTTATGAAAATTTTATACCACCAAAAAATAATAATAAGATAACAGATGACCAGAAGATAAGATAACCAAAATGTTCTAAACGAGATATAGTATTATGCATGGTATTTCATATTTATTATTTTTATGCCCTGCTTAATATTTCTACGTAAAAATACAGAGAATTAAAACAGTAGCATAAATCTTAAAGTTTACTATTTTGTTTCATTTCTCAGATCCCTTGGAATAAGGATTTATTTTTCCTTTAAAACAATTATTGATGATATTTTTTTAGATTTTCTTGTCATAGGTTCGTTGTTAGTAATGATTTTATTGTGCAAAAAAAAAAAAAAAAAAAAAATGTATTACTAATAGATAAAAAGCATTCAGTACGTACTCTAAACATACTGAAAAAAGTACTGCTAGTTTCAAAACTTGTCTCAAATATACATCTCAAGTACATATAAATAAACAGGATCAGGCATTCTACGTAGTAACAATGAGTAATATATATATTTTAAATGTTTGGTGCTTTATCATTGTTTAATTAAAAATGAAAATCTGTTTGGTGTCTAACTTAATACATTCTATGGAATACGTATGCATTTTTCTTTTAAACATATTCCTTATCTTTAAAAATTTCACTCGCTATTGCTGAAAAATGGAATTCAGTACTATGCTTATATATGAAACAACAGGATATAAGTCATATTTTTTTTTTATTGCTGTGAACTTTGTAAATATAATCTACATAAATTTTAAATATTTGATAAGAAAAGATTGATCTAGAAAACAGAATAAAAAAGAAAAGGAAAATAAATGACAGAATATGTACTGTTTTTAATTGTTTGAAAAATACTTTGAATATAAAAAAGTAGTTTTTAATCGCTTAAAAATATATTATATCCTGTATTATATAAGTAAACATGAGCTTTTAAAAATATAAACTAAGGCAGTTTTATCCATAAACTTCCTATCAGTCTACTTTTTATTTATGCCTAAATTATGATGTTTAATTTTTTAGTGCTAATAATTGTATCAGAAACGTTACATATACCACTGCAATCAAAGGAAATTTAATAACTGATTCTGATATTACTAAATTTTGAAAATATAAAATCATGAACAAAATATAGCAGAAAAATGCTTACATATAAATTAAAAAATATATACCATTTTAAAAAACACAAAAAATATTAATGAATATTTTATAAATATACAGTTAAACAACAACATAAACTGCAATAAATGAATAAAATGCTTCTGCGTTTGTTTAATGTTTCAAAAAACATACGGTATGATATAAGAAATTCCTCTTATATTTTTAGAAATTTGGTAAATGTTAAATTTGAAACATTGCATATATAAATTTACGATTTTCAATAATAAACTAAAATATCAGTAATAATAAATCTTTAAAATGTATCAGTTCTGAGATTAAAAACGTTAATCTGTAAAGAAAATTTTATCGTACTAGGGGGCTCTGCACCCTACGAGCGCTCGCCAACCCCCGTTCAGACACCCCAGATTCTAAAAGCATGCTAATTTCATCGGCCTTAAAAAGTTTGAATTATAATTTTAAAAAATAGCGACGGTCTCCCTGTAAACGGGTTTTCATTCATTTTCCTTTGATTGGAGATTTTTAAGATGAAATCTGCCCTGCTAAGAGATACAATGGCTGTTTTCGTCTTTGATTAAAAGCAAGAAAGAAAAATCATGCGTACGGCATAGATTATGAAACACTTTCCATCACTCCCTGAAAGCTTTAACAAAACTTTGTTATTTAGGGAAATAAGGTAAATAAGATAACTAACTAAACACTTAAAAAACTGATTTCAGCAGTTACCATCCATAGCCAAATATTTATTCCAATTCTTCCGAACAGCAGTGTATTTGATCTGTAGGCTTATATATATACTATATAATAGAAAATTTAGTTTATCAGGAAAATGCATAAAAGGTTGAAATTTCTCTTTCAGAAATTTAGACTAATAGATTGAAACATACTTCCATAATTTTGTACAGCCCTGTTGTTTACCTAGTACCTTTATTGCACGCCACTATTTAGCTAAACTTTAATTCAAACTAAATCACTCTTAAAACTACTGAAATCGCATTTCCAGAATTTATCATCTATAGGCGGCCATGTATCCAATTCTTCGCGTGGTCCTGTTTATCATTTTATCTATATTCTACAAACATTTCATAGAAAACTACATGCACTTCAGCATAACACATTTTAAGCCCACCTTAGAGCAATTTACGGTCATACTCAGTAACCTTTACGAATTCTTTTGCGTAGCTCTGTATATCAACTATAACATTTACACACACCATATAGTATGAATAAATATAGTGAAACATAAAAGCGCATATCATAATTAAAAATGCATTCCCTACCATCGCCGCTAATATGCAGTATTTCGGATAGATAATACTTGTCTGAAATGTTTTGTATGTTCTTGTAAATGCTATGCACTTCGTATTATACATGAAATAACTTAAGTAAGCCTCACCGACGTATATGAATTTTATTATATATGAATTTATATAATTAAAATAAGCCGCAAACAATGTCCCCCTACACCATTTGTAATAAAATTCTTTTGTGTAGCCCTGTAAATGAATAATAACTATTCGTTGCACCGCATATGCTACAGAATATTCTGCATATTTTAGTGCACTTCGTAAATGCATATATGTTTTATTATGTTTGAAAGGGTGTAACATTTTAAAATTCATTTGAAATGATTTTTTCCTATTGGCCGTAATGTAACGAAATACTTTTGACTTTCCCTGTAAATGAACTAAACATGCTACAAACTTCATTTGAAATAGGGTTCGTGCTAGGCTAAACGTCAATAACCAAAAATTTCAGTGCGATCCGAGTATATTTACGAGAGTTAGAGCGCAAACAGACAAACCGAAATCAATAACACTTTTCAACTCTGTTGGAAAGTGTTAAAAATTAGTTAAAAATTTGAAAGTAATCTTATGTAAAAGGAATTAATTACACAGAGTCTTTGTATCTCGGTAATTTTTAACACCGCTATGAGAAAGTTCTTTTAAATGTATCATTTTAAATCTGACGTAATTTTCACCAAAGTTTCCTTTCTCTTTTTAATATTCAGATGAAAATTCTTTTGTTTTTAGAAAGGAAATATTATTTGCGCTGTCTTAGAATTCACGATAATAGTTGAAAAGATTATCTCAAAATATGAAATAAACTTCTCGTGCAAATATATTTTTTAATTTAAAGTGTTTTGCCAACTTTTATTTATTTGGCCTTTTTAAATATGACGTAATTTCCTTCATTTGTGATTTTTAACGCATAATGAATTTAGTATTTAAAAATTTTCATTCCCTTTTAAAATTCAAGTGTAACTGTAGTTATTATGATGTAATTTTCAATATTTTCCTGATTTTTAACACGTAATCACTTAATTCGAATTTGAAAGTTTTTTTCTGTTTATAATAGCTACGTGTAAATAAATTTTTTTTAGTTGAAGGAAATATTATTCTTTGCGCTGTTTTTAAAATTGGCAACAGTTTAAAATATTTGCCTCTTTCTAAAATGTGTAAAAAATATCTCTCGAAAGGCTGAAAATTTGAATTTAAAATGGAAATAAATCCTCAAAAAATGAGTCAAATTAAAAAGATAATTGCAGTCTGCACATCTGGAACTTCCAATGTATAAAATGATCAAAAAACGTTTAAGTTACTATGCATAGTTTTTCTCCTATAAAACATTTTTGATGGAACGATTTTGACCATCTTTAACATTAAATATCTCTTAAAATAATTATTCGATTTAAAAACTGTCAGCATCAGCGTGTTTATCAAACATGTCTCTATAATACCACCGATTTTCATATTTTTGTATGAAACAGTTTTCTTAATATTAACGAAGAAAGACCTTACGTCATAAAAAATATGGATGCCGATCTAGTAGGAGTATACCCGGATGATCTACGCAGATTTTCATTGGTCCATTTCCAAATCAAAACTTTTTTTTTATATATAGAAGGATTAAGGCTTTTTTGAATCTGAAAACTTTTCCTAATATCATAATCATATATGAATATTATATGTATATCTCCAAAATAATAATAATAACAATAAGTAAAACAAATACTGATGCATATATTGAGAGAGTTTATAATCAGTAAACAGTAAAAAAAAAAGTAAATACAACGTAGAATAAGCAAACACAGTTTCAAACGGCTTCAATTTAATATTTTTATCGCCCTTTAAGGGTACCGGGAAAGCAAAATTCAACCAAAAAATCGATTTTTACTTTTTTATATCATTAAATAGTTTAAACTTTTATATTTCCAACGATGTGTCACACATGTTTATATATATAAAAAAAGTGTTGAAATTATTCATTCTTTTTAAGAGTACTTCACAGCTTAATAGCCATTTAAATCATTAATTAACTTTTTCTCAAAACTTGGATTTTTCATGTTTATGTTCCTTTTTTTCAATATCTATTAAACTTAAGAACTCAGATTTTTTTAATACTTATATTATGTTATATTGTATACTTTAGCACAGGGATTTAATGATTTGTTGCGAATTATTTATTTTAGACAGTGAAAACTTATCAAAAATGCAAATTTTAAAATGACTTTCAACAAATAATAAAAAATTAATTTTGATTTTCACTTAGAAAGAAAATGGTCTGTTGAAATACGTAAATCATGTTATTTTAACTACTCTAAACAATCTAGACCTCTATCTTTCACCATTTCTGAGAAAAAGGTACATAAAGTTGGTGAATTTAACATGGTGGAGATAGGGCTTTCCCGGTCCCCTTAATGGAGCCATGAATCATTCGGCTTTTCAAACCTGTGTCGCACGTTTTGTTTTTGAGCAACGACAAATTAGACTATTTCACATCACAGTGTCGAAAGGGAAGATTAAACTATTTATCTCTCATTTGTTTCTTCACAAAAACCAAACGAATTGAATTAAAACATTGCAATTTAACTATCAAAACAATTATATTTCATACCGTTACACGAAGAAGGTATAAAAGACGACAGCTTGTGAAATATAAAATTTAACATTAAACTATAAAAAAAAAAGAAAAAAAATCTTGGAAAACAAATTAACTCATATTCATAACATACAAACATACAAAAATAAAAGGTAAAAAATTAAATATGACTTACCCTTTCATTCCACAAATATTCAGAATAATATACATTTGTTTCAATCGAAATAATGGCGCAGAATGTGTATTTTTCCTGCTCGTGTTCTAATCTCATAAAGACGACATGGAAAACATGCACAGAAATCTTGATCTAGTTGGCTATTCAGTATAAAACAACTAGTTAGATGTGCCAATCCCAAAACTTTCTTCTATCTTATACATCTTAATATTTCAAAAGCTAGCTACACATGTTAATACTTCAATATTATTAGTTCATTACTATACCAACTTTGATTTTCATCTTAAATTTCTGCTTCAGTCAATTAAATGAACTAAAAACGAGTTAATCTATATCATGATATTTGTTAAAATTAATAGTTTTTCTTTATTCTGTTGTTATCAGATGTTTGTGAATAGCTGGCTTAGCAGGAAGTGAGTTCCCGCCTTTGCACGAGCCGCCGATGGACAATAGAACTACAAAAAATCAAGAAAAGTATACAAAAATCGCCATCACAGAGCCCCATTACCGCGCGATATTTCCATATTCAAGGAGGACCTGTTGGCCAAAGCCAAAAACATGCACAAAAAATTTGGTTCAATTGTATGCATATTTTATACAATTTTCGATTGCACAATAAAGAAAATGGTACAGACATCGTAATTATAGCGCACCCTTCCAGAGGAATTTTTCCAAATTCAGGGAGGACCTTCATGCCATGAACAAAAAAAAAAACACAAAAAATTTGGCTCAATTCTCTGCATAACTTCATACACTTTTTGATGGTATAATATTCAAAATGGCACAAAAATCGCTATTACAGCGCCCCCTACCCGCAATTTTTTTCCAAATTAAAGAAGGACCTGCTTGCCATAGCCAAGAACTTAAAATAAAAATTTGGTTCAATTCTATGCATAACTTCATACACTTTTCAATGGTACAATATGCAAAATCGCTATTACAGCGCCCCCTAGTGGCAATTTTTTTCCAAATTGAGGGAGGTGCTGCTTGTCATAGCCATAAACTTAAAATAAAAATTTGGTTCAATTCTATGCATAACTTCATACACTTTTGGATGGTACACTATTCAAAATCTCTGTTACAGCGCCCCCTGCCGGCGAATGTTTTCCAAATTCGGGGAGGATCTGCCTGCATAGGCCAAAAACTTAAAATAAACATTTGGTTCAATTCTATGCATAACTTCATACACTTTTGGATAGTACAATATTCAAAATCTCACAAAAATCGCTGTGACAGCGCCCCCTACCGGCGAATTTTTTCCAAATTCAGGGAAGACCTACCTGCCATAGCCAAAAACTTAAAATAAAAATTTGGTTCAATTCTATGCATAACTTCATATACTTTTGGATGGTACAATATTCAAAATCGCTGTTACAGCACCCCCTACCGGCGATTTTTTTCCAAATTCAGGGAGGACCTACCTGCCATATCCAAAAACTTAAAATAAAAATTTGGTTTGATTCTATGCATAACTTCATATACTTTTGGATGGTACAATATTCAAACTCGCACAGAAATCGCTATATCAGCGCCCCCTACCGGCGATTTTTTTCCAAATTCAGGGAGGATCTGCTTGCCATAGCCAAAAACTTAACATAAAAAGTTGCTTCAATTCTATGCATAACTTCATACACTTTTTGATTGTACAATGGCGACAGACACACGGACAGACGGGCACACGGACAGACAGACATTTTCTATAAACATGTTTTTGGGGATCTCTGACCCCTAAAACATGTAAATCCGTCGAAAACCAGAAGTCGAAAAAAATTTCGATTACAATACTTTCTTCTATTGAAGATAGAAGAAAGTAAGAAAAAAATTTCGATTACAATACTATCTTCAAAGAAAGTAAAAAAGAAATGTTCAACTACCGTTTTAAAATAAGACACTTCCCAGATAATTCCAACATGCTTCTCAGTTTGATTATACCCCAATCACAGTAAGTTATATATCTTAAATTAAGACATGTATTAAGTCTGAATTTTCAGATTGAGATCCATAAGGCGGTAGGATGGATACCTTTGAACACGTCAAAAAAGTAAAAAATATGTCTACACTGTAAAAAAAAAAAAAAAAAAAAAAACTAGTTGGATGTGCCAATCCCAAAACTTTCTTCTATCTTATACATCTTAATATTTCAAAACCTAGTTACACATGTTAATACTTCAATATTATTAGTTCAATACTATACCAACTTTGATTTTCATCTTAAATTTCTGCTCAAGTCAATTAAACGGACTAAAAACGAGTTAATCTATATCATGATATTTGTTAAAATTATTAATTTTTCCTTATTCTGTCGTTATCAGCTGTTTGCGAATAGCCGGCATAGCAGGAAGCGAGTTCCCGCCGCTGCATGAGCCGCCGATGCACAATAGAACGACGAAAAATCAAGAAAAGTATACAAAAATCGCTAGCACGGAGCCCCTTTACCGCGCAATATTTCCAAATTCAAGGAGAACCTGTTGGCCAAAGCCAAAAACAAGCACAAACATTTTGGTTCAATTGTATGCATAATTTTATACGCCTTTCGATGGTACAATAATGAAAATGGCACAGAGATCGGAATTATAGCGCCCCCTTCTTTCGGAATTTTTTCAAGTTCAGGGAGGACTTGTTTGCCATAGCCAGACACATGCACAAAAAATTTGGTTCAATTATATGGATAACTTCATACACTTTTCGATGGTACAATAATGAAAATGGTACAGACATCGCAATTATAGTGCCCCCTTCCGGCAGAATTTTTCCAAATTCAGGGAGGACCTTCGTGACATGACCAAAAATAAACACATAAAATTTGGTTCAATTCTATGCATAACTTCATACACTTTTCGGCGGTACAATATTCAAAATGGCACAAAAATTGTACAAAAATCGCTATTACAGCGCCCTCTACGAGCGATTTTTTTACAAATTAAGGGAGGACCTCCTTGTCATAGCCAAGGACTTAAAATTTTTTTTTGGTTCAATTCTATGCATAACTTCATACACTTTTCGATGGTGCAATATTCAAAATCGCACAAAAATCGCTATTACAGCGCCCCCTAACGGCGATTTTTTTGCAAATTCATGGAGGACCTGCTTGCCATATCCAAAAACTTAAAATAAAAATTTGATTTAATTCTATGCATAACTTCATACACTTTTGGACGGTACAATATTCAAAATCGCTATTACAGCGCCCCCTACCGGCGAATTTTTTCCAAATTCAGGGAGGACCTGCTTGCCATAGCCAAAAACTTAAAATAAAAATTTGGTTTAATTCTATGCATAGCTTCATACACTTTTGGAAGGTACAATATTCAAAATCGCACAAAAATCGCTATTACAGCGCCCCCTAGCGGCGAATGTTTTCCAAATTCAGGGAGGACCTGCTTGCCATAGCCAAAAACTTAAAATAAAAATTTGGTTCAATTCTATGCATAACTTCATACACTTTTCGATGGTACAATATTCAAAATCGCACAAAAAACGCATTTACAGCGCCCCCTACTGGCGAATTTTTTCCAAATTCAGGGAGGACCTGCTTGTCATATCCAAAAACTTAAACTAAAAATTTGGTTCAATTCTATGCATAACTCCATACACTTTTGGATGGTACAATATTCAAAATCGCACAAAAATTGTTATATCAGCGCTCCCTACCGGCGAATTTTTTCCAAATTCCGGGAGGACCTGCTTGCCATAGCCAAAAACTTATAATAAAATTTTGGTTTAATTCTATACATAACTTCATACACTTTTTGATGGTACAATGGCGACAGACAGACGGACAGACGGACAGACGGACAGACGGACAGACGGACGGACGGACGGACGGACAGACGGACAGACGGACACACAGACAGACAGACATTTTCTATAAACATGTTTTTTGGAATCTCTGACCCCTAAAACATGCAAATCCGTCGAAAACCGGAAGTCGAAAAAAATTTCGATTACAATACTTTCTTCTATTGAAGATAGAAGAAAGTAAAAATGTTAAGTTACTAAAGTTTTTCTAGGAAACTGGGATTCCTAGAACTTTTTATGTAACGGCAACAAGAAAAATTCCTATAACAGCGTCTGTTACAGGAATTCACTGCTTCAAAACTTATCTAATAAGTCGAAAATAAAAAAGCGGGAATTTTGGTGAAAATAAATACATAATATTGTTACCTTTATACTAAAACCAGAATATTTGTAAAAAATATTGACTAAATTAAAAAATTAACAAAAAATTAAAAATTTTCTCTTAAAATATATTTTTTAAAGTACAAAATGAGAAAAAAAAAAAAAATCTTACCCTTTTCTGGTTTCAAGTTGCAAATAATACAGAAATGAATATGTGGTAAAAAATTCTTTTGATTGCCATGCATACTTCTTTTGTAACACTGCGCACAGTATCAAAATTCATCGTTTTGAGTAAAGGCAACGAAAAGTTTAATTGTCCTATGTAGTCTTAATAAAACTGCCATAATTAGTAAACTAATGGGAATTTTTTAATAAGTTTTTTTGCATATTGTTCAGAAACGATTACGAAATAAAAATATGTATTAAAAAAATCGAAAATGTTGTAGGTTTAAAGGTATACTACCCCCCTTATATGACTAAAATTCTTTTTCAGTCACACACGTGTCTAAATTTAAGACGCCTCTATTTGCAGGTGGCAACAAAAAAATAATAATAATTAAAAATGTTAAGACGATATTGATAGATTTTATGTTTTTTCATCGTTCTGTATTAGAATTCAACTAAACATATGTGTATTTATTTAATATTGTACATTTAAAAAAAAAGAGCTCATAACATAGGCTGATGCCTTAAAGGCGAAACTATTGAAATAGAGTCCCTGTATATACCTACGTATAACGCGATCAGTCTCATAACAGACATCAACGTATTGTTTCATTTTTCGGCATATTTGCCGCATTACGCACTTTCAATTTTTTGCGAAGAAACTTAAATGAGATATGCAGCATCAACACACAATAAACAGCATTAAAGAGTATAATAATTAGGGCAAACATAAAGAAATAAGAAAATGGGGGGGAAATAATGTGGGGACATAATGGAGTTATTAATAAAGAGGAGGAGACTTTGTATTGTATGTATTGTATAACATAATTTTTATTGTAGTGTATTGTATAACAGTTTTAAGTGAAGTAACTGAGGGGGTTGTCACAAGATGCCTTACTTTACAACATATTATACACCGTTTAATAAATTTGTGATTTTTATTTTCACATTATTACTGAACTTTTCATGGTGTAAATGTGCAGCTGTCTTATTATTTATTATAATACCATAATATCATTCCTGTTTTACATAAGAACAATTGCACAAAAAATGATAATTACCCGACTGCCATGAAGGGTTATGTGTTTGACGCGTATCTCCGTACGTGGATTTCTTTATACTCCCGAAACATCCAAACGGCTGGATGGATTTTAATTAATGAAGTCGCTATCGATTCGTCTTAACCGCCCGATGGTTATAGGCTAGCTTTTATTTTTATAAACTCAAAATGGCGGTGGAGACGAAAAAAAAATATTTACGCACCATATTGAGTAGCATATCATTGGATAGGTCTTTCAAAATGAAGACGATGTTTCCTAGACTATTTTACAGTCAGAAGCTTGTTTAAATATTACATAATCTGGAAGTTGTGTAGGTAGGATCTCTAGCTTTACTGCAACTCCAAGCTTCATAGACATCTATAGGCATCATCAAAGCGGTGTTTATAGATAGGAACTAACAATTAATCACAACTTTAAAATCATCAATACAAGTAAGAAAAAAATAGGTAAGTAATATAAAAAATAGTTTCATATTGATGAAAAATAATTATTTAGTTCGTTTTTTACGCAGTCTGGTTTTTTGATTTTTTAAATTTAATTTTTACTTCTTTTAAACCATATAATTACTTTGACGTGTTTACACTACACAATAACAAATATTCAATGATATAAAATTTTAAAAATTCTTTTAATAGTTTACAGAATTAATAAATACTACCTTATAAAAATCAAAAAAAAAAAAAAAAAAAAAAAAAAAAAAAAAAAAAAACCGGCGCAGCAAAACTTTGTAAGCAGTATCAACAAAATATGTTATAACCTCCTCGTGATTACAAAACAGTCTTGGCAACCTCAAGGGGGCTAGTCACTCAGCTTCGAAATTCTCCTCCGTAATGTTAAGTCTATAGACTTTTGATGCATTTGGATATCTAAAATTTCTTCTCAGGAAATTCATATTTTTAACATCTTTTTTCTGTGTCTCTTTTTGTCTTAGTTTTCAAAATATTTCTAAAATGTATGCTGAATTTAATATTTTATGTGTTAAAAGCGGGCGAACTATGTGTAAGATTTTAATACTTCCTATAAAATTAAGTTTATACTTTAGAAATATTTTGAGAATTAAGAAAAAAAGAGACATCAGTATACGCAAAAAATAGAAGTTAAAAATATTAATTTCCGAGGAGATATTTTAAATATACGAATGCATCAAACGCCCATAGATTTTACAATAGTAGGGGGAAATCGGAAGCTGAGTCACCAGCCCTCGTTAATGCTGTTCTCAACTGCTCTGCTCAACAAGCGCAAAATGTTTTGACACATTTACAAATTCATTTTTTAACGCAAAGATATAAAATTGGAAAACCTGACCATGGAAGCGATTTGGAATCGAACTGTGTTTTCCATTTTTTCATCAATCAATTACCTATTGAGTTATAAGCGATTTTGATCACGTGACACGGTATTTTTCTCCCCTTACTGACTAGATTTTCTTCTTTCGTTCGGAAGTTCAGTTCAAAATGCCAACTTTGACAGTATTTTCTGAAAAACTTATTACATTTACAAGAAAACGGAAAATACTGTTCGATGACATGATTTCTGAATAACAGCACCTTCTAGTTTCATGCGTTTCCGTACAAAAATGAATTAAAACTTCTGTCAGAAAGTTGACAATTTGGATTTGAGAACAGCCTTAAAACATGTTATCGCACGTAACTAACATATAATAGTTCAACCAAAGACCAATAGAAAGCGCCAAATGGCAATAAATAAATAAATAAATAAATAAGTAAAATAAAATCATGCAACTCCTACATTAAACTATGCATTTAAGAGTTAATGTAAACTATGTAAATATTAATCTCTATACTACAATGACAGGCAAGAAATAGTTAATTTTTTAAAATTAATTACAATTTTGATTGAAATTTGGGCAACTCGATCAATGTATACTCATGAAATGACTGTTTTCTTGGTAATTAATAGTACTACTTTTTTTTTTCTTTTTAAAGGTGTCTGAATAAATACAAGATATTTAAAAAATATCCTTTTTCAAATGTTACTGAAATTCTGAAATCTAAAGAAACTAATTTATCTACAATAAATCTAATGTTCAAATATAAAATTACATCGATATTGTTTTTCATATTTTACTGACAGAAATAACGAGGAAAATGAAAAGTAAATAAACACTAATTAAAAAAAAAATCTATAAGCGAAATGGCGGTTTTACTTAAAATCACTTTGGTAAATATTGCACTCATTATGAGAAAGAAACATTATTCATTGTTTAAAAATAATTTGTCTTTTTTTTTTTTTTTTTTTTTTTTTTTTTACAAGTTAGTCACCCCGATCGATACATCTTTATGAAACAATTACATCCTCGGTTTTTAAAAATTATTTTGATTTTTATATGAAGAGGTTTTTGAATAAATATGAATTGTTTAATAAGGGGAGGGCCAACTCTGGTAATCACAGATTTTAAATATTTTTATATATGTTGTAGAGTTGAGGCCCTTTCAAAAGGTTCAACGGATTTTATACAACGTTCCTCAGTTCTCGAGAAACAGGGGGGGGGGGGTGCCTAATATTATAACACAACTGAAATACTACCTTTGTAACAAAATTATTCCGCTCGTCGTAACTCGGTCGGTACGGCGAATGTTTGCTGTTCGGAAACTTGGGTTCGATACCGGAACGTGCTGCATTTGATTTTTTCTTTTTTCGTTTCATAAATATACTTGTATTTATACTTTAATAATCTCATACACAATTAAAAATTATGTATAAATTATAATTTTTAAAAACCTTTTAAAACGATTTAGGTATAAATAATATTAATAAAAAAAAATAGGGGAATTTTTTTTTTTTTTTGTAACTAAATCGTTTTACAAAACAGCATAAAACTGTTAATTTTTTTAAAAATATCTTATTTTCAAAATTCACGTAGATGGTGTCGAAAGGAGTGAAAGTGGAAGTCAATTTTTAGATCCGGAAAACATTGTGAAAATAAAACATGGATATATAGGGGAGAGGAATATTACTCGTTTTATGATTCTTTAAGCAAACTGAGTCAAATTCTGGGTATGTTGTAAGATAAAACGTCATTACAAACAGTATTTTCTTTAGTAATAATTTCTATTTATTCACAGATAATTAAATCTTATCTAACCTAATATATATAACATATATACAGTGTGTCCACGTATAACCTGACCGACCTTTATTTTCGCAACCGTTGGTCCTAGATGCATACTTCCAATTACAAAATGATCAAAATTTGGTGCAGATTTAACATAAAAAAAGTTTGAAGCGAAAAAACAATTTAGTGAAGAATTACAGAAATTAAATTTTTATACGGTCGCCCGGCCCTATAAGTTATATTTAGTAAAATTTCCTTGTTACACTGGGAAGTAAGTCAAAAAAAAGTCCCGTTATTCTACGATTAAAATTGACCGAGTACTAGCTGTTTAAAGTTGGAGCATATTTTTTGCTGCATATTGGGGGTCATTCACAAATTTAGTAGAAGTATAATTTCGTCAGATATATTAAAGAAATGGCTGAGAGTAAAATTAACATTGCAATATAAATTTGAAATCTTTAATCATTCTGACATATTCCTGCAAAATATACAATTTGTACTGAACATATAAGAGGATAAAAATAACAGAATTTTTGTTAAATAAAAGGATGAAAAACAACAGCCCCAATTCTTTACGAAAATGATACATATTTTAAAGTGCTGTTAGATTACACCGTCTTTCAAATTTTGGGTTGTGCCATGTTTTTTAGCTTTTGAAAATTGATTCACATGTATTTTTTAGCGCTGAATCTGAAAATGACCTTCATTTTAAACCATCACGTCAGGATTTTTCTCAAATCGCAAATTTCAAAGTTAAAAAGCTCAAAGTTAAAATTGATCCCACCCCCTCCCAACCTCATTGGACCCCTGAGCTGTTTAGCTTTAAGAAACCCAGTATAAGCCACAAAATTGAATAAATTATTGAATTAAATAAAATTAAACTGAATAAAAATGTCTTACATCTATTTTATAGTATCAGATTTTTCGTTATTTTTTAACCTTGAAATTTACGATTTGCGGAATATCCTGATATGATGGTTAAAAGGGAAGATATTTTTTTTATTTACGTTAAAAAATACATAAAACGTAATTATAAAAGTTAAAAAAATCAACCATCGCAGGTTTATGTTATCTAACCTAAAACAATTTCTTAAACTTGTTGACGGTAATCTATCCGAATTTTTTTGTGTTATTCTCTAATATAAGTATGTATAAGATGGTAAGCGTCGAAAATCATAATAATATTACATTGTAATCGGATTTAAGTCAGTATGTAAAATTTTAACTTCGATCGAACATTTGAAAGTCAGTTAATGTTCGAGTACAAATTTTAAACTGCAAAGATGATCGTTGCAAGTTAAATAAACCCTTATGAAAATAACATAATTTTTGTTAAAAGAAATCATAGCCTCAAATCTTTACAAAATACAACATATGTTAAAGCAATTATTTTAACTAATCTGAAACTTAACTAATAAAGTTAACTCAATTGTAATAGTTGTACGTTTTCTTTCAAACCGCAGATACCTTGAAATAAGTTTAAGTACTTTATGTACGACCCCTAAAAGCATGGTCGAAATCATGTGTTTTGATATGTAAAAAAGTGGTATAAGTCATGCATTTCAAAGTTTCATAACTCGGTAAATTTTAATGTTAGATGAATGGGACTTTTTCTGTCTTACTTGTTAGTGTTACAGTACACTTTTACTAAATATCACTTATAGGACCGGGAGACCGTATAAAAATTTAAGTTTCGTAATTTTTTAATAAATGTTTTTCTTGACCCAAATCGCTTTAAAAAGAATGCTTTACCTTATTTAAACCGTTTTTGTAATTGGAAGTATGCATCTAGGACCAACGGTTGCGAAAATAAAGGTCAGTCAGGTTATACGTGGACACGCTGTATATATCTTATATGACCTAAATAATAACATCATTTAGGTATTGCTTTAATAAGGGAAGTCAAAAAGAACGATAATGCTACTCTGTTTTAAATTAAGAAGCATAATTATATTAAAAATTAGCATAAGAATTAAATTACAACATATTATTTTGTATATTAAAGAATTTTTAATTTGTAATATGTTTTCTTACTTTTGAACTATTTTTCTTTCTGATTTATCTTCTTTCTGTTTTAATTTTTATTTTATTTGTAAAAGTTTTATTTTATTATAACTAGAGAGCGCCACAAGATACTTTGATTATTTCTATTTTAGTTTGGTGCGGTTAAGTAGTTTCTGTATAAAATCTTTATCGAACAAGTGTGTATCATTGTATAACAGTTTATAATAGTATAAAAAGGGAAGAAGCCAGCTGCTGTTCACACTAAGAACAATCTGAAGTGTCCGTATTCGATGAAATCAGAAAAGTGATGTCATAAATGCGTTAAACTATCGTAAAATTTTATTACAGAAAAATGTTTTTTTTTTTTTTTTTTTTTTAACAAATAAATCACCATCTGAAATATAGTATGTTTCTTTTGCGATAGCAGAAAAATTCTGTAACTGGATAGTAAATATGGTATGATTTTGTAACGATTTTCGAATTTTTACTAGTCAATAATAGATCCATTTTTTTTAAATTTCTTAAATGATGATAAATATTCAAAAATTGTTTAAAAATTAAAAATGCTAAATAAAAAATTAAATATGCTAACATTATAATTAATGCACGATATTAAAATTTTTAATTGAGATTATTAAATTATAATTACAATATTTATAAAACAAAAAATGTGAAAATCAAATGCAGCACATTCCGGTATCGAACCCGAATCCTTGGAAAGCGAACAGACGGCGTACCGACCGAGCTATAAACAACAGAACAACTTCGTTACAAAGCAAGTATTTCAGTTCTGCTATAATATTAGACACCCACCCCCTATTTCTCGAGAACGAATGACCTTGTATAAAATCCGTTGAACCTGAGACAAAGGGGCCTCTACACTACAATATGTATAAAAATAATCAAAATCGGTGATTACCAGGGTTGGCCCTCTCCTTGTAAGATAAATCATTTTATAGATTTACTGAATTTCTAAAATTAATATAATTTAAAAACAATTATTTGCAATAGAAATTTTATACCACCAAAAAGAACTAATAACATAATACTCTAAGTGTAATTTCGTATCCAGCGATTTCTGGAGTTCCATTACCCGTGATTTAATAACATAATAGACTAAAATTTTCGCAATGTTGTAAACGAAATATATTATTTTGAATAACATTTTATATTTATTATTTTTATACTATAGTTATTATTTCTACATACATATACAGATAGTTAAAATAGTAGCATAAACCTTAAAGTGTACGTTTTTTCCCCATTTCTCACATTTCTTACATTAAGGATTTATTTTTAATTTAAAAATTGAATTTCAAATGTTGCTATTTATTTTAGCTTCCTCGCCATAAATTCCTTGTTAGTAATTAGGTTGACTATATTGCCCTATTAAATAAGTATTACTAATAAAAAAGTAAAAAGTAAAATTAATTAGTTCTAATTAGAAAAAATCGTATAAAATATGTTTTATACTATGTTTGTATACGATGTTTGTTATACAATGTTTTAAGCAACCTATGTTTGACTTTATCTTAAGTTCGTCACATTTTTTCTCAAGGGCAACAAAGACTGAGAACATTATTCATTGTTTGCGGATAATTTATCTTTTGTTTGAAAATTAGCCTCCACTTTCGATGCATTCTTATAAAAGGTTTCTCTTATATTAAGTCATTTTAAAGTATTTATTTATATGTTATTATTAGACTTCTGAATAAAAAGGAATTCTTTAAAAAATAACATTTAGTAAAAAAGAAAAAACAACCTCAGTACCCCAGTTTCACTATTTTTTCAGCATGTTTTTATTTCTCCATGCATATACACAGAAGATAAAGGCGTCAAAATAATAACCTAAAGTTTATATCTGAAAATTTTGTTCTATATCTTACATTCCTTCAGGTTGTAAGAACACTTATGGAAAACACCAATCTTAAAGAAAAGTGCTTATATTAAATAACCTTTTTCTATGGAAATACTGAAGCGATTGCAATAAATACTGTATATTTTTGCCTTAGCAAAACTACGAATCGATCGTTCGGAAATAAATGAATATAAATAATGCAATAGTTTTTGCGTTTATATATGTCTATATATAGTTTAAATTAACGTTACTAAAATAGAAATGATTTCTCCAGAATTAAAAGGATCAAAATATAGCCAAATTTAATAACGCAAGAGTAAAACAAATTATTGAAATCGATTTACCAATTTTATTCTCGTATAATGCGTACTTTTCCCCAAAAAATATTTTAGGTCTAAAATACGAGTTGCTCTAATACACGGAATATTTCCGACAACTAGCTGAAACTATACAAGTTTTCTCTAAGTCATGTAATATCTGCTTCTGGGATAGAGCTTGTTTCTATTTTTTCTGTTTATTTCCTCCATAATCGCATGCAATAGTCGCCAACATAAATCGTTACAACTGTTAATCTGTTGACCTTTGCGTTAGAATATACCGTGCTGACAGTAATCCTAATATTTGCGACAACTACCTGATACTGTATTTACCTTCTCTAAATCGCAGAATCATCGATTCTTAGGTATTTTTTCAGTTTATTTCCTCCCAAACAATATGGAAGACTCGCCAACATCGAATATTCGAACTTTATCTCTGTTGCTGTTTGCTTTAGCCCACTCAGTCATTTCAGCTGCCTAATATTTCCGACAACTAGCAAAACCTATCTTCATTTTCTCTAAATCACGGAGTCATTTGTTCTGGCATAGATTTTTAGCGAAGTCAACAAAAAGTAATTAGCAAAGTTGGTTATTTTTAATGTTGAGTCAATATAATGAATTATAATGAATAAAATATTATAATGAATTCAAAGTTATGGGGAAAATATACTTAACTATTTTATTATAGCTTTTTTTTCTAAGGTACTTTTGATTCTTATAAAAAATTGTATTGCTAAAATACTTGTCATAAGGCATTATTTTAACTATAATCAAGATATTTCGGTGAAATATTCAATAGACTGCTTTTGCGTTATGCGAAATATGTCGAAATCACGGAATTCGGAAGTGTACTGTAATTTGGTCAATTATACAATATATATTGTCAGCTACATCGTTAATTGTTGAGCGTTTAGCTCTTAACTGTTTTGACGTAAAAAACGGAAATGACTAGTTCTCCTCGTGCCTCGTGCTATTACGTTTCACAAAAAGCAAAATGAAATCTTGTAAAAATATATAATAAAAAAGTTTTAATTGTTTTCAGCTTGTAGTGGGATGCAATTTGATTCTGCCAAACTAGTTGGGTTGTGAAAATGATTTCTTATACAAAAATGTTTTGCTTTGACATATACCAGGCGCTGCAGTGTTTTTAAAATTAACAACTTTTTCTTCCATTGTTTTTAAACAAAAGTCTTTGTTGCAGATTTCTGTTGTAGCTGCCATAAACAAATCACCTGTCTAAAAAGAAATGATTGCAGATATTTCTGTAATATTACAATGAGCCCGGATTTAAATATTTTCTCCTGTATAAAACTGTCAAAATATTTTCAAAAAACTTTTACAAAAATGTCTGTAATATCCACATTGAAATTAATAATGAACTACACAATTACGGTGTCTCTGACCCCAACATAGGAAGATACCACGTTATTCAGCATTGTTTGAATGTAATACCAATTTTTTTTTCTTGTTTTTTACTTTCCTCTTTTTTGTTTAACATATATTGATTTTACACTTCTTACACATACACACACATAGAGATATAAGTGTGTATATATATACAGAGTATTAAAGATATAAAAAATCTATATGTAAAAGAACGTCAAATTTGCCTTAAAATGTTAATTAAAACACATGAATACATCAATAATTTCATAGTTTTATAACTAAAATAGGAGTAAAAACAGTTAAAAGGTTTCAAGCATTAAAACCAATTTACATATGCTAAGTCGCGAGCGCTTTCGACCAAAGCCTGGTCATCATCAAGGGGTGCAGTGAGAAGAAATCAGCAAACCGCCAGAATGCACACTGGTTTAAATATTGCAGAGCGAAACCAAAACTGAAAAAAAGGTGGGAGGAGAGGAGGGAGGGTGGGTGGAAGGGAGGGAAGTGGATGAATCCACTACATTTATATACAGAGTGTCCATAAAATAATTTTCGAGTTTAATGGTATATTATAACAGTTTCTTTTAGACTATTTACAACAAATCATACATCAAATCGAAGACAAACTAACCTAGTTTTCCTTACAAATGTTCAATAGGTGCACATTTAGTTAAACGGCACACATCCACCCTAAAGCCCAAATCTTCTGACACTTCGGTTAACAAGTCCGGAGTAATGGAAGCAATAGCCTCCTCAATTTTGTGACTCAAATCTAACAAATCATTAGGTAGTGGTGGACAATACATACGATCTTTTATAAAGCCCCAAAGAAAAAAAAATCGCATAGCTCAAACGGCTTTTAAACCTTCATCCCAGCAATAACGTTTACGCTCAGGAGTTGCTATTTTGCGTACGTGGCACTACAAGCGATTAAATAAGAAAGCAGTACTCGCGCATGCGCTTATCTAAAACTGGTTGAGTTACTCTTTATGTCTGACCTTGAACCAACACTCTTCTAAAACGCATTACGCTTGATACTATTAAAATGTATAACTGGGCCAATTTTTATGGACACCCTGTATTATAAAATATAGAAAGAAATATATAAAATTATTATATTTTATTTTTCACTTTTATATCCATACTGTTACTACTAGCAATATAAAAATGTATGGTTGAGAGAAAGTTGAAAGTGTTAAAATTTTCTTGCCTTGGTCTTTTCCTCCTTAGTCTCGACTGTTTTCAACAATTGAACATTTTATCATTTTACTTATCATTTTCTTTTTGTAAATTCTACATTTGCTTTTTATAGTAATTATATTTCACATTTTTAATCCTATCCTGAACGATTTCTGCATTTAATTATAATTATAGCGAGTCTTATGTAGCTTAGACTACAGTTATTCTTCTTAACTCTTATGATTTCCTAATTTTTAGAAATACTATAACTACTAGACAAGGCGTAAAATTGGAGTCAACTAGGAGGCCTTGGAAATGCCTTAACTGTTCAACTGATAAAAGAATCTAACTAAAAAAATATTGATTTTAAATAGTGGTAGAAAAGGCAGAATAAATTACGAATGCTGCGAGCACTGCATGCATTATCGCTTCTAAACATCTGTGTGAATGATTGTGTCCGGCATAGAAAATTAAAGCTCATCGACAAATTTTAAATTAACTCGGAAATTTGCTGTTATAAAATATTCGATTTCCTTTTAAATAACATTTCCACCTTTGCAATCTTGCTTCGTTGATAATAACAGATTTTAATAATCGATTTTCCTTTTTATAAAAATGTCTTACACAAAGCATTTGAGGCCTTTTGACAGAATTTTTTTTCTCCAAATTGTGCAGTCATTCAGTAGTATGTATTAATTCTATATTCTAGTATTTGATTTCTGAAAATATTTCGTATTGGATGGCTTAAACTATTAACGATCTGTTAGTTTTTTTTTTTTTTTTTTCAAAACACATCACAATTTTTCATATTCAAAGATTACTTTGGACTATTTTTTAACACTTTTTAACATATCTAATAAGGTCAGTTAAAGGTTCATTAACCCTCTCGCTGCGTAACTATTTTATCAAAATAGCTTCGCGACGAGCGTCTTTTAAGAATTTTTATTTATTTGTCACCGGTTTTTCAAAACAAGATTTTTTGTATAATTTAAACGGGAAAATACTCCGATTAAATAAGGCAAAATTTACAATAAAAAATAACTGGTGGGAATAATCAAGGAGAGTTAGTTAGACGGAAAAATGAATCCCCGAGAAAATGTCGGGTTGCGCAGCGAGAGGGTTAAAGGAAGTCTTTCGTTTATTGATTTTGATAATAACAAGACCATTTCAATACAAGGCAAACCGTTTAAATTAATTATTCTGGAATCTTTCGAGATTTGTTTAAGAAGTCAACAAATTTGTAATGATAATGTTTCATTTTCTGTTCCAGATGTTTGGATCAATATTTGGAAAGGACCTCAATTACTTTAGACACTTTTTAATCATTTTCCAACATAATAAAAAAGGACAGTTAAAGTTTTCCTTAAAGGAAGTACAGTAAACCTCCGATTATCCGTCACTCACGGGACTTACGGGGTGGCGGATAGTTGAAATAGACGGATAATCGAAAGACAGTACAAGACCATTATTAAAATCCCATTTTTTTATTTCTTGGTTTTTAAATAACAATATTTAAACGCCTTTTTTTATTCGCTGATAAAAGTCACAATTAATAATGAAAAATAAATTAATGAGACAAATTTAGAGTTTTATAGAGCACATATATTCAGTGAAACCTCCCTGTGCGACCAACTCCATTAAGTGACCACCTCCCTGAACGACCATTTTTTCATGGAACGAAATTTATTCCCTTAGGCTCAATACTAATTTTATCTCCATTCAGAGACCATCCCAGTTGAAGTCCCTCCATGAGCGACCGATTTCTTTCAAGAAAATGTAACAAATTCCATTTTTTCCTGGTCGCTTGAAGAAGGTTTTATTACAAAAATAATTCCGGAAAGCGTATTATTCATCAAACTTCTAAACTAAGTTTCGATTTTTTTTTATTCCGGTAACTTTTATGTGTTTAAACTCCTTTGTGCCTTTTTAGCCAATAAATTTAACTCGGGTGACAAATTAATGATGACGGTCAATAAACTCCTCTGCCTGATTTTATCAAGAACTCAAAGAAATAGATAAATTAATGACATCGTCATCATTTGTTCCCGTCCAAAAAAAATTGCATATATTTATTGAACTTCGAAAGAACTAGGAAATAAAAGTTATAGAAGATAAAACCGTAAAACCAAAGCAAACGTCAATGTACTCATTTTTTAAACTCTGCACTAATTAATTTATGTAATTAACTTTTTTTTTATACTTAAATTTTCATATTTTTTCCTAATGTGAAAAATAAATTTTAGTAACATTAATTGTTACCTTTTTTCAACAATTAAAATCTAGATTTAAACATGACCTCCATTAAGAGACCAATTTTTATTGGAACGGAACGTGGTCGCTTTAGGGAAGTTTTACTGTAGTATCTGTTTTCATCCAAAATAATCCATTACACGTATTTGTTTGCGTTTTGCTTGTACTTTTACTGCAACAGATTATGAATTTTACGTAATAAAATTACTTGGGTTGCATATGCATCTTCTTGCATCTCAAACCAGTTAATGCACTTAGAGAGCATTGTCCCCACTTCTGTATGACTGTAACCTGGATCATCATTCCACGATTCATCACATTCACCTACTTCAAGTTTCTCTGGATTCAAAACATTTTGGATAATTTCGTCATCAGTAAATTCTTCATAAACAATATCATTTTTATCACAATTAAGCCACTCTGTGATTTCATTTGCAGAAATCTTTTTTAAACGTATGGTACGTTTGATATACCGAGGTAAATATATCTTCGAATCATTATCAGGTGCTTCAACATTTTCTGTGCTAGCAACAGAGTTGGAACACAATTTTCTCCAGCTTCTGTGCAAAGTGTGTTCAGAGAAATCGATTAACCGAGGGTGGCGGTTGATCGAATGGCGGATAATTGAAAGTCTACTGTATTTCGTTTATTGAAATTGACAATGACAAGATTATTTCAAAATAAGACTACCCGTATAAACAATTATTCGGGAATCTTTAAAGATTTTTAGGTAGCTTTCTTTACAAAAAAGCTACCTATCGCAGCCGTTCGGAGGAAAGCGATTTCAAAAAATTTTGATATATTTTCATCGATCATGACCCCCAGACCCCGAAACCACCCTCCGTTCAAAATTGATATATATATATATATATATCTGACCTATGTCACACTGTAACTCCCGTAATTATGAACCGATTTCAATGTAATTCGGTGTGTACATATTACATACCAATGTCTCGACCGAGTTCGTTGGCCAGCTTCATCCGCCATTTTATTTCAAAATGGCGGCCATTTAAAAATTTTTAAAAATTTTAAAACTTGAAATGTGGTACCAAAAAATTAAAAATGGAAAAATATTTTTTTCTTATGTATTTGAGCTTTATACAAAGATTCCGGAGCAGTTTTTGTTTCGTCTATATCTTAAAAAATGGCTGAGTTATAGCATTTTGAATTTCTAGCGTGGCTGACATTTTGAAACGTCCTGAAGTTTGTCACGCGATAAAGGGCGTATTTATGAACCGATTTGGATGTAACTTCGTTTATACATAATACATACCAATGTCTCGACCGGGTTCATTGGTCAGCTTCATCCGCCATCTTGTTTAAAAATGGTGGCCATTTAAAATTTTAAGAAAAATTTAAATTTGGAATGTGGTACCAAAAAATTAAAAATTGAAAAAATATTTTCTTTTTATGTGTTTGACCTTGATAAAAAGATTCGGGAGCAGTTTTTGTTTCGTCTATATCTTAAGAAATGGCTGAGTTATAGCATTTTGAATTTCTAACGTGGCTGACATTTTGAAACGTCCTGATTTTTCTCACGTAATAACAGGCGTATTTTTGAACCGACTTGGATGTACCTTGGTGTGTACATAGTACATAGAAATATCTCGACCGAGTTCGTTGGCCGGCTTCATACGCCATCTTGTTTCAAAATGGCGGCCATTTAAAAAAATAAAAAAATAAAAAAATTTAAATGAAATACCAAAAAATTGGAAAGTGAAAAAGATTTTTTTGTATGTGTTTCACTTTAATGCAAAGATTCCGGAACAGTTTTACTTTCGTCTATATCTAAAAAAAATGGCTGAGTAATAGCATTTTGAATTTCTCTTGTGGCTGACATTTTAAAACGACCTGATTTTTGTCACGCGATAACAGGCGTAATTATGAACCTATTTGGATGTAACTTGGTCTGTACATAGTACATACCAATGTCTCGACCGAGTTCGTTGGCCAGCTTCATTCGCCATCTTGTTTCAAAAGGGTTGCCATTTAAAAAAATTAAATTTAAAATGCAAAATGAGGTATTAAACAATTGGAAAATGAAAAAGATTTTTTTATATGTTTGGCCTTGATACAAAGATTCCGGAGCAGTTTTTGTTTCTGAAAATTTGTTCTTTTGTTTATATCTTAAAAAATGGTTGATTTATAGCACTTTGAATTTCTAGCATGGCTAACATTTTGAAACGATCTTGTATTTGTCACGCGATAACACACGTATTCGCCTATTTCGATGTAAGAAGGCATGTGGATAGTATACATCAACACCTCGACCAAGTTCGCTGGCAAGATTCATCAGCCATCTTGTTTCAAAATGGCGACCATTAAATTATAAAATATATATATATTTAAAGTGAGGTGCAAAAAAATTAGAAATTGAAAAAGGTTTCTTTCTTAAGTATTTGACCTTGATATAAAGATTCAGGAGCATTTTTTGTTTGTCTTTACCTTAAAAAATGGCTCAGATATAGCAGTTTCAATTTCTATTGTGGGTGACATTTTGAAAAATCTGATTTTTTGCATGCGACAGCACTCCTATATATTAACCGATTCCGATGTGAGTGAGCATGTGCACAGCAATTACTAAGGTCTCGACCAAGTTCACTGCTTAGCCTCATCCACCATGTTGTCTTAAAATGACAGGCAATTTAAGAAATGTTACTTTAAAGAAAAGCAGCTTGGATAAAGCTGACTAATTTCGCGAAATTCTCATTCATTATATTGATAAAAATTAGTATTGAATCTTTTATATTCGGTTTCCACTAAATTGAGCTTCGTGTGTTTGAATGATATAATTTGGTTTTTTTAAAATAAGGATTATGAAAGCTACCTCTTCCTCCAGGCACTGGCCGGAAGGACTTTTTTAAGAAGTCAAGGCATTTGTAATGATAATGTTTCATATTCTATTCTAGCTGTTTGGATCAGTATTTTGAAAGGACTTTGATGTTTTAGCATAATTATTTTTGTAATGTTGTTTTAATTTATTTTTGGATAAGAGATGGCGCCACTTTCGTTATGTTAAATGTTTTTATGAAGTTTATGTTTTTTCATAATTAGTACAGTTTGAATTTAGCTTCCAGAATGTAACGTATAAGGAATTTCCTGCCAATTTGTGTTTTATAAATTTAACTCTTGATGATGTTTTAAAGATAAACCAAAGGTAGAGTACGATTTTTATTTTTGTAGTGATTTTAATTTTTACGTCTTTGCTAAAAATGTCGGAATAATAGTCCAGGCAATAGGGAATTTTACCTAGCAAAATTAATGGTAGTTCTGGAAATCGGCTTACTTTATGCTTTTTGGGTCGCTGAATCCGAATTTGTAACTTCCCACCAAAATTATCCCCGGCAAGCCCCCAAATTAAAAGGTAAAAAGGCCCCCAAAAAAGGTTTTTATTAAAAAAAATGATTTTTTTATTGTTTTAGGGGAAAGGTATCTAGAAATTCAGAAAGTAGCCAAAATTTTCAACAAATTAGATATATGACATTATGACTTAGGATGAAGGGGAAGGGGGGATCTGCCTCGGAACATGCGCGCGGTGCTGATTGGACTAAGTTGCGCAATTCCACTTAACCACTCACACGTTTAAATTCGCCGTCCCATCTCCCCTCCGAACTTTCCTTATAAGGTTTACTTTAAGTTTTTTGGGTCCCTGAATCCGAATTTTTAACTTACCCCCGAAATCCCCCCCCCCGAAAACCCCCCAAAACAGTTGTTATTAACTTAAATTTCTTATCGTTTTAGAGGAAAAGTATGACAAAATTCAGAAACTAGACAAAATTTGCAACAAATAGGATATATGACATTATGACTTAGGATAAACGGGGAGAGAGGGGGCTGCCTCGGAAAATTCCCCGCGCGCTTTTCTTAAAAACCAAATTTTTTCAAAAAATCAAATTTTTTGGAGAGTTGCCGGGTGAAATTTTGATGGGAAGTTACAAATTCGGATTCAGCGACCCAAAAAACATAAAGTGAGCCGAAATCCAGAATTAGTATTAATTTTGCCAGGTAAAATCCCCTATTACATGGACTTCATAACTTAGTGCACGTAGCGCCGCAGTGTATGTTCCGAGGCAGCCCTCTCCCTCCCCGTTCATCCTACGTCATACTGTCATATATCCTATTTGTTGCAAATTTTGTCTAGTTTCTGAATTTCGTAATGATTTTCCCGTAAAATAATAAGAAATTTAAGTTAAAAACAACTATTTGGGGGGGGGGGTCGGGGGGGATTTTGGGGGGAAGTTAAAAATTCGGATTCGGCGATCCAAAAAACTTAAAATATACCTTATGGAGAAAGTTCAGAGGGGAGATTGGAGGGCGAATGTAAACGTGTGAGTGGTTAAGTGGAATTGCGCAACTTAGTTCACGCAGCACCACGCGCATGTTTCGAGGCAGATCCCCCTACCCCTTCATCCTAAGTCATAATGTCATCTAATTTATTGCAAATTTTGTCTACTTTCTGAATTCTAGATACTTTTCCCCTAAAACAATAAAAAAAATATTTTTTCTAATAAAAACCTTTTTTGGGGGGATTTTACCCAAATTTGGGGGGGGGGGGGGGTTGCGGGGGAAATTTTGGTGGGAAGTTAAAAATTCGGATTCAGCGGCCCAAAAAACATATAGTAAGCCTTTTTTCAGAACTACCATGAATTTTGCTAGGTAGAGCCTCTATACGGTTTCTATTGCCTGGACTATAAAGTGTACGTGGGATAGAAACATACTGTTTTGTTTTCACACTTTCATATACTCACATCATATACTTGGATTGTCATATGTTACACTATTTCAAACATATTTAAATTAAGATACGTCCTTGAGATGGACTACAATGTGTTTACTATACAATATGTTGTGGGTAATATTTATCGCTCGTTTACAGGGACTTGCAAAAGAATTCGATTTCAGCATATTGTCTGTGATCAATAAATACTGGAAGCACGTTTTAAATCGTTGTATGCATTTTTAAAATTGACTAATTTGTTTTCATATTACTTGATGTGTATAAATTTTATTATCATATACAGGGTTGTGCAAAAGATTTAGAATTACGTTTTCGCTACTGACATTAACTTCTAAAACAGAACTTTCATTTCTGTTATGCGTTTCTTAAATGAACTAGATTTTCGTATACAATGGTAATATATATATAAATGTATAAATAAAATACAGGGTATAACAAAAGAATATTTTTAGACTATAGATAGTAATACATGAAGTTGGATTTTGAAATAAGTTTCACGGTTTCCAAATTATTTACTAAGACATTATCTTCCACCTTACTAAAAGGTGAAGTTTTGTTAGAGTATTCTGAAATGGTTCTAAGGAGTTTCATAAACAATGCTTAATGCATGTTTTTTTTTTCTTGCTTAATTTTACTTTAATATTCGACGAACCGTTAGTTTTATTGAGGTAGTAACGAGGAGCATTTCTGTTTGTGTAATTTTTCTACAAATACATCAACTTGTGCTAAAGTACACAATTTAAAGTTCATTTTTTTAAGTAGAGTAACACAATGAAAAAAAGGTTTTAAAACAATATAAAATATGTATAAAAACCATAATCATGTATACTTAAATTATTAGAGAAATTATTTATCGTTAAAAAAAAAAGCACAACACACAGTAATGCTCACTACTCTTTCCTATTTTCCTAACTGGTACTTAAAGAAAAATTTATGTAAAACTATATTTTATTTTTTCAAATGCATGCAAGAATTTTAGCCTGAAAATTAAATTAGTATTAAATATATCATATTAACATTATTAGTTTGTAATAGGTAGAAGATAAAATTTTAGGCTCTTTTGGAAAACGCAAATAGGTCATTTTTATTTCGCAATGCAATTTATTTCACTTGGGATTAAATTAAAAAAAAAATTAAACTTGAAGTGTATAATGTATTTCATATTTATTTATTTCTTAATTTCGGTTTTAATATTTTAAGTACGTGTGAATTTATAAGTAGTTACAGAGAAGTGCAAACAATGTATTTTTTATCACTTATTTTTTTATCACTTATGATAAGAATTTAAATGAAAAAAAAAAATGCTTTAAGCTATATCAACTAAATTTGAAATAAAAATAAAGAACTTAAAAATACCTGCATCATTTTTGTTTAGTTTAATAGTTGATTTAAAATTAGAGTAATCTAAGTATTTTGTATTACAAATAACATATTTCAATTACATGAAGAGCCAATATACAGGAAAGTTTTAAAAATGAATTAAAATTTATTTATATACTAACATATGTTTATTAATAAGATTTATTTAATAGGTTTTGTTAAGTTTGTTTTATTTAAGTTTATGTATTCATATCGAATATGTTTCATTGCTGAGACGTCAATATTCTCAAGATCTTTGTTAATAAAAATATTTTCGCAAAAAAATTTAAAAACAAGAAATTGGTAAATAAAATCACCACTTGTATAAGGAAAAACATGTACAAACATAAATAAAATAAAATAAAAATGTATATTTTTGAATGTGAATTAATTTCTACTATTGTTTCTTATTCTACAGAGCATCTCTTTCCAAATTTTAGGTAATTCAATGGAAGCTGAAATGCTGGCATAAAAAGATCTCTATTGATTTCCGGATAATGGATGGTAAATAAAATCTTGATGGATAAATTATTCTACTATTTTCAAGGGAATTAAATATTTTCATCTTTAGAAGTTCAATCCGAAGCATTACTAGTTCTACTTCCAGCTACGATAAATATTACAAACTCTTCCATTTCAAGCGAAGTGACGTATTTGAATGTATGGAACGACAATTAATGAAAACATTACCTGACGATGGTTGCAGGATTTCAGACGAAAAGTACTCGGATATTTAAATAAAATGTATAAGTTTCTACTTGCAACATCTGTATTATTATTACTATTTGTCACCTTTTGATTGAATGATGATTTTTTTAAAGTTCATATTATGTATTTTACAAAAGAGGCAATTTAATGGTATTCATTTTTATTATTGTTCATTTATTTTATAGAAAATAAAAACAAATCTTACAATGAAGTATATGAATATACTGCATGGACTCAAATGTGTTTCGGTAACAACCGTATTTTTCAAACAAATTTATAATAACTGACAATTATTTGATTAAACAGCAAATATACAATTTAGCTTAGACTTTTTTAAAAAGTAATATAAAAAGGAACTTTCAGACTTTTGTGGTTAAAGTTTTATTTGCCATGTTTTTAGCAAATAGTCACATGTTTTTTTCTAAATTTCATTCCGTCGACAGTGAATTTGAAACTATTCAATAATTAATGAACCTCCTTTCTACATAAAACTAGAATTAAGTGTGGTTAAACCATTATTTCTGGTACTGGCAATGTAAAAGAAGAGAAATATTGTCTAATAAATGCCTTTTATAAACAGTTTTAAATCAGAACTTTATTTGAATATAATAAACTTTGCATAAAATAATAAAAATTGACGATCCAAAAAATGTCATAATATTTTTTGTTAAAATCTGATCAACCATAGTTTTACAAAGTTTATATTTCAAATATTAAATATATATATATATTTACTACCTTAGAAGAAGTAATTAAAATTTTAGTAAATCACATAATTTCGCTATTCTAGTGTAGAAAATTTCGTTGTCAAATGTATTGTCATAATATTTTACGTTAAAATCTGATAAAACATAGTTTTACAAAGTTTTGTTTTCAAATATTTAAATATATATATATATAACTTTAGAAACGGTAATTAAAATTCTAATAAAGCACATAATATCGCTATTCCTGTGTATAAAATCTCGTTGTTAAATGTGACGTCGTAATAGTTTACGTGAAAATCTGATAAAACATAGTTTTTACAGTCTGTATTTCAAATATTAAAGAAACATATTTACTGCTTTAGAAGTAGTAATTAAAATTCTACTAAAACGAATAAAATCTGGGTGTCAAATGTGATTTATATGTGCAGAGTGAAGTAAACAAGAAATAAAAAATTATGCATTTAATTCATTTTTGAAACTCCCTCAAATTTTCGATATTTTTAATAACTATTAAAAGAAAACTTATTTAAAAACTCTATAAAAAATAACAGAGATTATTAAGATGCTATCATCCATACTGTACGAAGCTATACTTCATTTTGAATAGGAGTTTCTAAAAAAGAAAAAAGTATGACAAATTAATAGCAAGAAAAGTTTGAAAATGTACTTTTATATAAAACCATTCTCTAAAAAATGGGTTATACAGAGTAGAAAAGTTTAAACTTTGTTCTAAGCTAAAGCAAAGAAAAATCAAATTAAAAATATAGTTCAAAAGGAAAGATTGTCATATAAAGTAATAATAAAGTTAAATCTATTTCACTCACATGATATATTATGTCAGAAGAGGAAGTTTTTTTTTTTTTTAAATCTTAAAATAGATTTTGGTCAAACTTTATTATGTGATTAGTTCGGTCTGTCTCTGCAAAGTGTATCGATTTTTGAGAAATAGTTAAATTTTTAGTAAAATCTAGAAAGTTGTAATTACTATGAACAATGAATGATATGAAAATAAATTCCATATTGCAGGAAATAATGGTATAACTACAGCAAGTTTTAGTTTTACGTAGAAGAAAGTTTAATGCATATTAAATAGTTTCAAATCTACTATCGAGCGAATGAAATTTAGAAAGCAAATACAGGGTGTTGCCAAATTCGACTCACATATTCAGAGGGGGGCTAGTAGGCATCAATATAAGGAAAAATTACCATAGAACATGGGATAGCAATCAACATATTTAATCAAAAATACAGGGTGTCTACTTTAACTCAGTTGCGGTTGACGGTCATAACTTTCAGAAAACTGATGCATATTATAATAAAATATTTAATAGACATTATCACCATTCTTGTAAATGTGATAATATAAAAAAAGTGGTAAAAGTTTCCATTATAACCGCCTACAGTATGCACGTGATGCTCCACATTTTGGACTGCGATTACCAGTTTATACGGCAACTTTGATTGCTTGAGCATCTTGTGTAACCAAAACTTTTTGAGATGATATAACATTTCACACAAAACAAGGTACATATCGTTGCATTTTCATTGCAATGGTTTTATTTTTCTGAAAATGATTACCTTCAACACAAGTTTAGTTACGATGAAACGCACGCGATTTGTGGCTAAATAAGTGATTTTGGGACTTATGTTCCATGGCAATTTTTCATCCTCTTGATGTTTACTATCACCTCTCTGAATTTGTCAGTCGAATTAGGTAACACCCTTTATATGACTATTTGCTCAAAATATACCATACTAAAATGGAAAAGCTACACTGTTAAAAATTTTGCAGCATTCTCGCAGGTCATTCGGCCGTTTTTTGAAAAAATGATTTTATAACCATAATTTAACTCTATTCTGACCATAAAATGGCCAATAATATGGTCAGAATAGTGTTAAATTCACGGTTGTGTAACCGTTTTCGGAAAAAAACGGTCAAATGACCTACCTGCCAGAATGCTGCAAATTTTTAACAGTGTAAGGTATGAAAGCAATCCTTTATAATACTTCAAAATAACTGTAAGCTTTCTTGTACTTATATTTGCTGTTTAACCGTTTGATTGTTATTTATTTTAAATTTGTACGCTGTACACGATTCTTAGCCAAACACATTTGATGCATTTTAATACATGCAGTAATCCATATATTTCAATGTAACATTTCTTTATATTTCTATGAATAAAAAGACGGGGATAAAAAGAAATCAGATTAACCCATATTGGACAGCTGTCTTATAAAATCCTATAAATAGGACAGCTAATAAAACATTTTTTAAATAAAATTGGTAACGATTTTCTGGATGCATTTTGTTATGACGTCTTTAAAATACATAAAAGTATGACATCTAAACAACAACAACAACAAAAAAAAAAGTAACCAATTAAAATTAAATTGATAAAAATCTATTTAAAATTTTTTTTTATAAATTGTGATCTTATAATCTAGAATTTTGCAGTTATTATTATCTTTTTATTGGAGAAATCATAGAGTATTTTTGTACAACACAAACAGTATTTTTAAAGTAAAATAAAATATCTGCTCATAAAATTAATTTATATATGCATTTTATATGTCCTTACTATGTGTCCTACTAATATGTCCTGTTTATAAGACAGCTAGTTACTTAAAAAATTAAATTTTTCTTTTCAAAATTTTTCTAGAATCTACTTAATTACACCATATTAATGATATAATCGAAGTTTTAAAAATTTTCAAAAATATTTAATCGGTGTGGTCCAGTATGAGTTAAACAATGCATGATTTGTTTAAATAGTGTTTAGGAGTTTAACCCTTTATCTACGGCATTATGATCTACTGCAATTTTTTTCATGTAATTTTTTTTTTCAGTTACTACAATGAAAATTAAAGGATAAACATAAAAAAAATACTCACCCGTGAGAAATTTAATTATTTAGAGGTAATTAACTAAAGTGGTACTTTAAAGTACCGTCCGTACACTATGACTAAATTATCGTGACAGAAAACCCACAAGTTATTTCAACTGTCACCAGAAAATATTTTCGATTTAATAAGTATATGAAATATAGGCCTTTTTCTTATTTATAAATAAATCGTTTGGCAAATTCCGGTGCCAATCATTTATTTCAACACTTTAGAATTGAAAATGCTTTGCTCCTGAAAGGGTTAAAAAAAACTATTTTTTCTTTAGGTTTCGATCTTGTTAGCAGTCCTTTAGTTTTGCGACGTCAATATTCCAGGGACAACATGCTCTATCGCATCTCCACATACGCAATATATGAATTTACATATGCCATTTCTAGCATACCAAAAACCAGCCGGTGCCACAACTTTTTCGATTTCCAATAAAAAATAACAATGAAACAGGAGATAAATACCAGGTAAATCACTACTGCACTACATTTTAATAATTGCATTTGAAATTCGGTGAAAACGATGGATAACTACACAGACGAAAAGTAAACAAGAAGTTTTTCTCCAGCACCCATTGCACTGACGGTACTTATAAGTACCACCGAGTAATTCAACTGTTAAATCAAATACATACACTATTTAACTAAAATAGCTAGTCAAATTGTATTCTAAGACCATTATGAACACATAAAAAAAATCCAACACTTATCTTATATCCTTTACTGTGTTTGCAGCAATGAAAAGACGAGCGTGGCAATCTGTAGAAAAATTCGGCACAAAACACATCGACTGCTTCAAAGATAGGCTCATTCCTCTCTAAAATAACAAACCTAGAACTACCTCTGCCATGTATTCGGATAAAGTGGAGTTAAAACAGCGATTTTTGCAAAGTACCATTAAAATATTAGTAATATTGACTATGGTATAAAAGTTTAAAGTGAGTGGTACTTATAAGTACCGTCAGTAGATAAAGGGTTAAACAACAGTTTAACAACTCCTTTCATCCGCTGAAAAACCTTACGGATTTATTTGATGATATATGTCTGTACATACAGACCGCAGTTGGAACACAGACTGCTTTCTTCAGATCCCTGTTATGCTTGGACACATCTACAGCGTAAAAAAATAAATCAGTATTTTACTGCAAAAGTTGCTAGCACCCCGGCTGCCAACACAATTGATGTAAATTTAGAAGTTGCTGTTTTTAAGAGTGCTGTAAAATCTCTTTAGTCCGAGAAAAGTGGCGTTGCTATCGGCTGACTGGAGCGCATGACAGAAAGAATTCGATATTTAACTTTACTTGTTGCTTGACTTGGAAGAAAAATGTAAAATTTTGGATTTCTCAAAGTAGGACCTAATAAATCTAAATCAATCAAAAAGATTGTTGGTTGCAATTCATATTTTTTTTTCGAATATTAATTTCATAATTTATATCATAAAATTATAAAAATTGCAAATTCAACCTATTTATGTTTGGGTATTTTAGTATTATTGCTACACAAATAATTATCACATTAGGAGTATAATTTCAGGAGATATTAATAAAAATATGAAAATATAATTAACATACATCCTTCTATATATATAAAAAAGTTTTGATTTGGAAATGGACCAATGAAAATCTGCGCAGATATTCCCGGCAGGTCGGCACCCAATTTGAATGCTTAAGCATGGCCTTTCTTCGTTAATATTAAAAAAACTGTACAATACAAAAATATGAAAATCGGTAGTATTATAGAGAAATGTTCGATAAACACGCTGATGCAGACAGTTTTCAAATCGAAGAATTATTTTAAGAGATATTTAAAGCCAAATTTGGACAAAATCGTTCCATTAAAAAAGTTTTTTAGGAGCAAAAACTGTACATAGTAATTTAATCATTTTTAGATCATTTTATGCGTCAGAATTTTACGGTGTGCTGATTGCAATTAGTTTTATAATTTGACTCATTTTTTGAGGTTTTATTTCTATTTTAAATTCAAATTTGCAGCATTTCGAGAGATATTTTTTAGATGTTTTAGAGAATTGTATTAATTTAAACTGTTGCCAACTGTATAATAAGCGCAAACAATAATGTTTGCTTCAAATTAAAAATTTATTTTACGCGTGACTATTATAAACAGAAAATATAAAAAGCAGGAACTCATTGAGAATTACGTCATAAAAACTATATTAACGCGTGAATTTTAAAAGAGAAAGAATATTGTAAAATAATAAATTCATTAACATGCGTTAGAAGTCTTAAATGGGAGAATTTATGTCACATTTACGTCACATTACACTTATTCCGTAAAATGGACAAAAAATAATATTGCAAAACAGTTTAAATTTAAAAATTGCGCGAGACATTTATTTGATATTTTAAGATGATCATAATATTTCATTTCTAACAAAAGTATTTTACGTGAATATCAAAAAGAGAAAAAAAAGTTTGGTGAAAATTACGTCAGGTTATAATTGTCAGATTAAAATTATAATTCAATCTTCCGAAATCTTTTTAAAGCCGATCAAATTAGCATGCTGTTAGAGTCTGCGGTGTCTGAAAGGGGGTTGACGAGCGTAGCTCGTAGGGGGCAGAGCCCCCTAGTAATATACAAATAAATGTAAATATATTGCTTAAAGGTACGTCAAATATAATAAAATCCTTTAAAAACACATTAAAGTCATTTAAAAAACCAAAACGTTTTCAACCGAAACTTTTCGGCATTCATGAGTGAAAATGAACTGATGAAGGCCGAGTAAGTAGTTTTTAAAATGATTTTAACGCTTTATCTACTGACGGTACTTATAAGTACCACTTAGTTTACACTTTTATACCATAGTGAATATTACTAACATTATAATGGTACTTCACAAAAATCGCTCTTTTAACTCCACTTTATCCGAATACATGACAGCAGTAGTTCTAGGTTTGATATTTTAGAGAGAAATGAGGCTATATTTGAAGCAGTCGATGTGTTTTGTGCCGACTTTTTGTACAGATTGCCACGCTCGTCTTTTCATTGCTGCAAACACAGTAAAGGATATAAGATAAGTGTTGGATTTTTTTTATGTGTTCATTATGGTCTTAGAATACAATTTGCCTAGCTATTTTAGTTGAACGGTGTATGTATTTGATTTAACAGTTGAATTACGCGGTGGTACTTATAAGTACCGTCAGTACAATGGGTGCTGGAGAAAAACTTCTTGTTTACTTTTCGTCTGTGTAGTTATCCATCGTTTTCATCGGATTTAAAATGCAATTATTAAAATGTAGTGCAGTAGTGATTTCCCTGGTATTTATTTTTTGTTTCATTGTTATTTTTTATAGGAAATCGAAAAAGTTGTGGCACCGGCTGGTTTTTGCTATGCTAGAAATGGCATATTTAAATTCATATATTGCATATGTGGAGAGGCGAGAGAGCATGTTGTCCCTGGAATATTGACGTCGCAAAACTAAAGGGCTGCTAGCAAGATCGAAACCTAAAAAAAAAAAAAATAGTTTTAAACCCTTTCAGGAGCAAAGCATTTTCAATTGTAAAGTGTTGAAATTAATGATTGGCACCGGAATTTGCCAAACGATAAATTTGTAAATAAGAAAAAGCCTATATTTCATATACTTATTAAATCGAAAATATTTTCTCGTGTCAGTTGAAATAACTTGTTCGTTTTCTGTTACGATAATTTAGTCATAGTGTACTGACGGTACTTTAAAGTACCACCTTAGTTAATTACCTCTATATAATTAAATTTCTCACGGGTGAGTATTTTTTTATGTTTATCCTTTAATTTTCATTGTAGTAACTGAAAAAAAATATTACATGAAAAAAATTGCAGTAGATCATAATGCCGTAGATAAAGGGTTAACGTATATTTAAAGAATTTTATTATATTTGATAAGCTTATACTTTTTAAGCAATGTATTTACATTTATTTGTATCTTATGTATGTTAATTATTAATCAAGGTGAATTGCACTGTGGTTTGCACTGAATTTTTAACTTTTTTATTGAATGAGAATGTAATTTAACATTAGAAGCACTAAATTTTGAATGTTTACAATTAAAAACTTATCATTCAAATGACTTGAAAATTGATGTCTAGGCATAATTTGAACCGAAAATTTGAAATATCTTGTTAAAATTGGGTATTACCATTGAAAAAAATGAAGTTTGGGTTCGTTTTAATATGTAGATGGCCCCTTAAGCAAATTCTGTATACATCATTTAAAAGTAGACTTTATTTTCAATCGTTCGGTACCAGTAACTTTCTTCTACGATAATTTGTTAAGGAGTTAGTAGGGGGTGTTTACTTTTTTTTTCCACGACTGTACATAGATTGTTCCATTTATCTATCATCTATTCTATCATTATAATCAAAAAATAAGAAAAGAATTTAAAATTTCTTATCGATAGTTTTAAAAATTGACATATAAATGCGTCAGCAGCCTGTACAGTGAAGTAAGGCGAAAATTATTATTTGGGATTAGTGGTATCTAAATTCAAGCACCTTACGAATATAAATTTAAAAACAATTCGCTTGTACAAATTCTGTGCTTGAATTCAATTTTTCAGAATCTGCAAGGGAAAAATTACAACATAAAGTGCAGAAAAAATCAGTGCATTTTACAATAAAAGATGCTGGCAACCCTGCTGCCAACACAGTTTCTGCAAATTTTTCAAGCTGCTGCCTTTAAGAGTGCTGAAAAAATTTCTCAAATATGGACACAGTCACGTCATTATTGGCTGCGTAGCACACGTGACAGAAATTATTCGATTTTTACTTCACTTGTTGCTTGAATTCGCTTTCGCAGCATGGTACTTGAATTCGATTTCACTGCATAGTTGATCGAGAAATTACCCTGTATGAGCAGGAAAAATCACAACATTGTTTCCAGTGTATTGCGATGCATATATTGCAATAAAACAGGTTGGCTTTAAATAATAATAATAACAATATGCTTGATTAACATGAAATATCAGTTACTAAATATGAAAGTTTCTTGACTCAAATGCAACACTAACTGTCATCTCGAGAAGTTAAAAATGAGTCGTAATTAATAAAAACGATCATTTTTCTAACTCCATGTTTTATGTTTCTAAAAAGCAGTAAAAAGTTTTCCGAAATTTCAAATTCAACAAATTAAATTCAAAACCATTTTTTACATAAAATTATTTGAAACTACTCAATGAGTTAAATAGTTAAATCTTAAATATAAAATTACATTAAAATTGATAAATCTCTATAGCCATTTAATTTTTAAACTATGGTTATTTAATATCTGTCATAAAACATATTCTGGTCTATTGGAATGTAGTCTCTAATTTAAATTGAATTCAAAATCACTATAAGGTTGAATTTTCAATTAAAATTCAATTTTTAATTCTATTTGCTTAATTGAAATTTTCACCTTTGTTGATTTTCTTTTTTGAAAGCTTAAAATATGTTTAAATAAGCATATTTAAACATATTTTAATCAAGCTAATAATGAAGCCAATGCATTAAAGATCCTAGAGCCACCCGACCCGCTGGTTTATGTCTTTCAGTTAGGGAAAATGGCTTATAAGATTTTTCGATTGGATTTTCCGTGAATGGGGATGCACACCGTGCAAGCAGTCTTTAAGGAATGGGACCCAGATTCCTCGCTGTAAAAGCCGATTCCCCCTCCCACTTCCGCCCGAGACGAATTAATAAGTTCGAAGCCGCTGGGGTCGTCAGATGTATAAAACATCTTAGTCCCATCCGACTGGCTGGTCGACATTTTTAACCTAACATTTTGTTGACTGGTCATAAGTATATTCGTCTTTCTGAAACGATAAGTTTTTGACTACAGGTGTGCGCTGGATCCACAGTACCGTCAATTCTATTTTTCTTCAAGAAAATAATAGCAAGCCTTTATCAGAAAGATTACGTCGTTATACCAAATAGTTGAGATTTTGAAGGGAACGAATATTTTTTCCAACTGGATTATATCATATTCAAAGCTGGAGTAGCACAGTTGAAGTTTATTCCAACAGAGCGAAAAATGTCCAGACCAGGGATCGAACCTGGATACTTGGCGTGCCGTGCCAATGCCTTACCTGTTAGGCTAATACCTGGCTGACATAATTCACTCAAGAGTGAATTATGTCAGCCAGGTATCGGTCCGGATAGCCTAACAGGTAAGGCATTGGCACGGCACGCCAAGTATCCAGGTTCGATCCCTGGTCTGGACATTTTTCGCTCTGTTGGAATAAACTTCAACTGTGCTACTCCAGCTTTGAATAAGAATAGTTGAGATTTATTTTTCGACGAAATTTTATATGAAATCCAAATATTAATATATACAGGGTGTCCAGCGAATAAGACCGTGATTTCAAAATTTAATTTCTCAAAAACAAAGATCAATAGAATCATGCCGTAAACGGTTTGTTTATTAGTTAAGCTGTAAAATTTTTATACAGAAGTTTCAAAATTTAGTTGCAAAAACCGTTAACAGATGTAAATCGCTGTAATCGCAATACTTGTAAACTGCTTCGAAGTCCAGAGCAATGGCGTCTCATTCCTAGATGGCTCTCTACGTAAAAACGAATATTCGGAAAGTCCATTTTTTCATTGGGGTGATGTGCAGAAGTGGGGACATCTGGTCACAGAATTATTGCATCAGCTTTAATTTTAGAAAATTTCAATTAATAGAATTTTCAATAAAAAGTTTAGAAATCATTATAAGACTTTTTTAAATATTTTATTAAATTCAATCTTTAATGCCATATAATTAATTAAATCAAAACGCATATATTTAGAAAAATAATTTTTTACTTTTTATTTATTTTTTATATTTTTAAATCACGGCATAATATTTTAGTATTATTGTTTATACCTGAATTATAAATAAAAAAGTAATTTTTCACTTTTAATTTATTTTTAAATCACAGCATAATACTTTGGTTTTAGCACAACACATATATTTCTTTTCTTTGCAAACAAAGTTTTAGAGACAGAAATTATGCATTAAATTATTTCTTTTTTAAAAGGAATTGATGATAAGTCATATCATCAACGTCAAAGCAAAAGTATTTTGGATGCTGTATTCCTTTGGAACACTTCGGATCCTATTGCTAGAGGCTGCACCATATTTCTGTGCTCAATGATTAAAAAAATGAAAATGAGTTTTTAAAATTAAAATTATTTTTTAACTTAATTAAAATTTTAAAAATAGAAACTTTGTATTTTTTCATTCAAACTATCCTCTACAATTAAAAAAAATGATTTATGAATCATTATTATAATTGCTCAATGATTTTTAAAAAAAGGGATTTCTTTTAACTTAATTAAATTTTAAAACCAGAAACTTTAGATTCTTTTTATTCAAACTTTTTTCAAAGTTTAAATAAATATTAAAAAGTAAAGATTTCCATTATTTTTTTAAAAATCCTCCTCTACTTGGATTCGATTTCACGATCTACCAATTAGGAGAGAAAAGACATACAACAGAGGTAATCGGACCGAAGTAGCTTATAACAAAATTTGAAACAAAATCAATTCTGTCAACACATGGCTCCGCTTCTGCACATTACCCAAATAAAATATTTTTTAAAGTTCTTATATAATGATTGCTAGACTTTTTATTGAAAATTCTATTAATTGAAATTCTCAAAAATTGAAGCTGATACAATAATTCCGTGACCAGATGCCTCCACTTTTGCACACCACCCCAACGAAAAAGCGGTCTTTCCCAATTTTCGTTCTTCCATAGGAAGCCATCTAGGAATGAGACGCTAGGGCTCTCGACTTCAAAACACAATTTATAGGCATTGTGATTACAGCGCCATCTGTTAGCGGTTTTTGCAACTAATTTTTTAAACTTTTGTGCAACATTTTTACAGCTTAGCTAAAAAACAAACCGTTTACCGCATAATTCTATTGATCTTTGTTTGTGAGATATTTAATTTTGAAATCAGAGTCTTATTCGCTGGACACCCTGTATATATATATATATATATATATATATATATATATATATATATTGATAGATAAATACGAAAAACCTACCTAAGCAATCGACTTTTCGAAAAGGCGGTCTTCCATTGTCTCGACACGTAGATTTAGGAAATTGCTGGTTAGCAATGTAATAAGCCATACTTTAGTTGATATGTCACATTCTATGAGAAGCTGCAGACGACAAAAAGTCATACTGATTTCAGAGTGGGGTGACCAGTGTTGCCAGATTGGGGATTTTTTTGTACCCAGATTGTTGATTGTCACCGCTTTTTTGAAATAGAAATATTCGGCCTATTTAAAAATAGATTAAAAATTCTGAAAAATAAGGCGAATTATACTATTTTTAAAAAGCGGTGACAGTCAAATAATCTGAATTAAAAAGTCCCCAATCTGTCAACACTGGGGGTGACAATGAAATACAACTAGTAAATCTGCAGATCAGGAGCCTCAACGTCATCTTTGCAAGTCATTGTTTTTTAACACTCATTGCATAATATTCAACTTCCTGCAAATCGCTTTTTAAAGTTTTCAAATTACATAAATATTTATGAGCATACAAGATACTTCGTAAAATTTCAGAAATTAAAAGTGTTAAACAAGTGGTTGTACATTGATGTTCTGAAATTCTGATGAGCTACTTATTCTGGTAACTTTTAAAATCAAAAATTGCATTTCTTCAGGGGGGCTCTGCCCCCCTGAACCCCCCGTAGTCTATTTAAAGTTACATTCGTAATTTTTTATTGATTGTGCGGATGGTTATAGTATATCTTAGATTTTTTGTACGCTGTGATTTATAAGGATAAGCATAAGTTTTTTATAAATTAATAAAATTTAAATTTAAAATAAAATATTCATGTTAACCGTACACATATAATAAATCTTGAAGTGACGCCAAAAATGTAACCCTAAAATCCGCTACATTCGGCACAACACAACGACGTGCTTAAACGGATGAAGTCAAAGAATTTGGTCCCTGTTCCACGTGCATGTTTTGTTTGGGCCGAATGAGAGCATTTAAATCTGAGCAATAACGCACATCGTATTGCAAACTGTTTTTACGGCATACTGCATCTCCACCTATCTCTTTCCTCCGTGAATAATAGTTAATTTTATTTTACCCAAGATCTTTTTATTCCAGCATCTTTGTTTTCGATAAATGACGTCTAATTCACCTGCTATGCGTACTTACTCAAAACTTTTCATCGTGTTATATTAAGAAATACTCGAGAGTTTTCTTTTTATTTTTAATATGCAGCCATATTAATTTTTCTAAACTTAATTTTATTTTTCATTTTCCTGTTTCACGACAAAACATTTCAATTGAAAATTGTTTAAAAGAAAATATTATTCCGGGTTTTGATTTTCTTGGCAACAATTAAAGAAATATTGGTAAATGTTATGGGAAAATGTTACGTTATTCTCTATGAAAATAATGAACTTTTGTATTTTTAAGCAAAATATTTCAATAAAATAAATGAAATATTGCCTATTATTATTTCTGGGCTAAAATCCTTCTATATGCAAAGATACAAATGCATTAATTCATCTGTTTTGACGTTGGCATTACTCAAGCATTATACACGCAATTATACTAATATTATTAGGACCAAATTCGTTGCTAGGCAACAGAGAAAGAAAAGGAAAAAAATGAAATATGCATTATGTCAATTTGATAAAACAAAATCCTTTATATTATTGGAAAACATGTATAAAATTCCCCCCAATATTATAAATCTAATTAAAAAAATCTCGCAAATATATTGACATAATTTATTGGAATAATTTAATGTTATTTAAAAATTTCAGCATCAAAAATTTACATTATAAATCCATTTTTCATATGAGCCATTTCTTTCAACAAATGAAAATCTGAAAATCGTCTGACTTGCCATTGAAAAGCATTATAGAGCAAAATAAAATTTTCCATATTTCCTGAACGAATGAATCAAATTTAACCAAAAACTATACAGCTAAATCCGGGTACCTCATCAACATTTCCAGTGAATTTCAAGCCGATCGGATGCTTTTTGCGGCAGTTATCGTGGAACAGACAGACAGACTAACAGAAACCAAAACTTTTCGTGTTTCTACAGTAAGCCTTCACTGACGTTTCGGCAATTACTCTAAATACTCAATAACTTTAAAATGAACGAATGAAGAAGCCACTTTTTGATCAACGTTCTGACTGTGATTACGACTAGCTTGTCATATAGATTGATTGTAACATTAGCAAACCGCAGAGTGGTGTCTTTTTAGAGAGTCTAAATATAAACTTTTACCACCACTATTTCCTTACAAATATTTTCGTTTTAGATTTATCTTGGAAATTTCGCAAGAACCCATTTCATGGTTTGCTTTCGATTGCAATTCTTATAGTAATCTGCCATAAAAATAATTTCAAAAAATTAGTGGTGGCTAAAAAGGTGACTGCTCCGATGCCTGTATTAAATATTTGAAACAGTTTTGAGATATAAATCTGGATCAATAACTTAGACTTTCCTAAACAAGAAAAGTGTGATAAAATATAAATTAGGCCAAACTAAATCTTGCAGTCAACTTCTTTTTGCAAAGGAAAATTTCATAAATTTTCGAAAAAATACTTTCACCTTTAATCTGATTACTTAAAACAGCAGATTTTGCATATGTTCCTACAATTTTACAAATAATATTCTTAATTGAACAAAAAAATATCTTTTTGTTTTATTTATTTACTTTTTTAAGGGCGTAGGATACCTTTGAACACGTCGTAAAAGTAAAAAAATATCACTATGTTCCAAACTTCAAAACTTGTATAAAAAGTCAAAAATAAAAATCTTACTTCATTTAAATATAAAGCTCGTATTTAAATTTATATTTAAAAACATATATATACTTGTAAATTCATAAATAAATATTGAAATGATAAGTTAAAAAATATATGATAATATTAGAAAAAAATTAGCGCGCATGATAAAATCTGAAAATATGCATATAAAGAGGAATTTTTGGTGCAAATAATTACATAATAGTGTTACCATTATACTAAAACCAGAATATTTGAAACGAAATATTGACTAAATTAAAAATTAACAGAAATTAAAAAATTTTCAGTTTTTTAAAAATATTTTCAAAGTAAAAAAAAACAGAAAAAAATATTACCTTTTACTGGTTTTCAGTTGTAGATATTGCAGAAATGAATATGTTTTGAAAATTTCTTTTGATTGCCACGCATAGTTTTTTAGTAACACTTCGCGCAGTATCAAAATTCATCATTTTGAATAAACGCAAAGGAAAGTTTAATTATCCTATGTAGTCATAATAAAATTTAGTCTAATAATAATGTTTATGTAGTCTTAATAATAATGTTTTTATAAACCATTATTTAAAGCATTATTAAAAAATAATGTACTTTAAATTTAATTCTTAAATGCACACAAATTCGTATTTTCGTTATTAATAAGAACTTAACAGCACGATAAAATACTTTTAAAGTGAAAAGAAAAACTTGAAAGTAATTACTGTAAAATACATAGGAAGATCCTTCTTTTAAAAAATAAAGTAGAGCAGAGATTTAAACAGCAAAGACCTTCAGCTATTTATACAATAGTTAAGTAAAGTTCTTTAACTGAACAACCTTTTTTTGAACTTTCAAACTATTTAATAGTTTATTTAAAATGAGCAAACACAAAATGAAGTATATTTTGCTTCAAAGATAATTTACTTTATGAAAACAAAATTTAAATAATGAGAAACAAATGCGTTCGTACTATAAGTAATTTTATAACTATTCAGATCTTGGTTCAATAGCTGCTGCACTCTTATGTCGAAATGCATGAATAGAACACTTATTATGATTACAGATATTAAATTCAGTAATGTGGAAATAATAGGACTCCATCTTAAATAGGACATAATTACCATGGAAACCTAGAATCATTACCTATCATGGACTATCATCGAATTAATTACGTATTATAGGATTCCTTAGAATGAAGAAAACTTTTATTATCAGATTTTAAGTTTTGATTCGATTTTCAAGAAATCTGAAATGACTCAACAAAATTCTGCCACAATTATATATATTAAATTTCAAACCAGTTCAAACCAGGTTCAAACCAGGGTAGGGTAGTTTTTGCTCTGTTATATGTGGACAGAGGGACAGACAAGCCTTCGGTCCAGACGACGACTATAGGTGGTACGTATTTATATAATTAGGAAAGCGCCTAAAAATCAGAAAACTGAATTTAATTTAGAAATATAAATAGGTTTTATATATCAACAAAACAAAGCTAAAACAGCGTTAAGGGGTCTCGGCGCTCGCATTTTCAACATTTAATAGCTTAAAATGTGTAAGATTTAAAAACTCAATTTTAATTGGGATGAAAGATATAAGTACGTTCCTTCATTTCATGCATTGAAAAAATGCAAGATGCAGAATTAGCATTTATAGCGGACTCCAAACTGTCAGACACTAAGTTCTATTTAGCTAATACAAAATTGTGAAAATTTGAACAGTATAATCACAATATTTTTTGAACAAAAAAACAAAAAAATAAATTTTAGATTTTGTTTATACAGACTAACATGAAACATATATTGTGAAAATTTCATGAAAAAATATTAAAAAGTTTTTAGATAACTTGCAACGTAGGCCTAAAAACGGCATTTAGAGAAAAATTACTTCAAAATTTCGGATATACCGCTTCAGCTAATGCACGGGTATAATTCTAAAAGTCATAACTTCTGTTCAAATAGGAATTTCATGTAAATAATTTTATCAAAATGTTAAGAAAAATCAAGAGTTTAACATCTAAAAAAAAAAAATAATAAAAAAATAAATCGAAAATCTTGCAGTTTAAAGGATCCTGAGACTCTTAAAACATTATATTACAGTAACACTATTAACTTTAATAATTTTATATTAATAAATATACTATTACATCATAGAAGGTAATTTCTTTATTGACATCTGTAGGTCCTGAGAGGACATGATGATGATTGTAAAGAATCTAACGCATGTTAATGAATTTATTATTTTACAATATCCTTTCTCTGTTAAAATTCACGTGTAATTATAGATGAAGTAATTTTCAATAAGTTCCTGCTTTTTATATGTAATTATTTAATTCTAATTTGAAAGTTTTTTTTTTCTGTTTATAATAGTCACGTGAAAATAAATTTTTAATTTGAAGCAAACATTATTGTTTGCGCTATTTATAAAGTTGGCAACAGATTAAATTAGTACAATTTTCTAAAATAAGTAAAAAATATCTCTCGAAATGCCGAAAATTTGAATTGAAAATAGAAATAAAAGCTCAAAAGATGAGTAAAATTTAAAAACTAAATGCAATCTGCACACCGGGAAATTATAACGCATAAAGTGATCTAAAAATGATTAAATTCCGATGTATACTTTTTGCTCCTATAAAACTTTTTTAATGGAACAACTTTGTCAAAATTTAACCTTGAATATCTCTTAAAATAATTCTTCGATTTGAAAACTGTCTGGATCAGCGTGTTTATCAAACATTTCTCTATAATACCGTCGATTTTCATATTTTTGTATGCAATATTTTTCTTATTATTAACGGAGAAAGACCTCCGGTCACAAAAAACTCAAAACCGGTGGCGGCGGTGACAGCGGTAGTTACTTTTTTTTAGAATAGAGAGATATATCTATCTTATTTGAAGTTACTTAGCCATTATCTCTGACAAGAGTATAAAAATACTCTATTCTTCTACAATATGAGGGAATTTTTCAGCACATTTTAAACAAGACAGAAATTGTACACCAAACGTGGCAAATGAGGTGCGTTCGTACTATAACTTGTTTTATAAATATCCAGATCTTGGTGCAATAGCTGTTGCACTTTTATGCAAAAATGCATGAATAAAAAAATTATATTAAATTCAGCAATAAGGAAATAATATGACTCCATCTAAAATAAGACGTAATCATCCTAAGCAACCTAAAATCATTATCTATTACGGGATATCATTGAATTAATTACTTATAATAAAATTTAATAGAATGAAGAAAACTTTTATTAATATCGTTTCAAGTTTTGATTCGATTTTCATAAAATTTGAAATGGATCCGCAAAATTCTGCAGCGATTAAATATATTAAATTTTAAATAGTTCGTTTGGGTAGTTTTCACGTTGTTATATGGGGATATACGGACAGACAGACGGACGGAACAGACGACGAATATAGGTGTTACATATTTATATAATTTTGAACGAACCTAAAAAGGATTTAGTAACCAAGTTTTTTTTTTTTCTGAGGTGAACGGAATAGCCAATGAATTCTGTGAAAGCTGTAAAATTTGAGCTCATGTATACTAAATTTTATCTAAGTTCGAATGCATTTTCAGTCATTCTTTAAAGAAAAACAAAAGTTGAAAATAAATCATATATTGAAAAGAGATGGCTAAAATTAACATTTTTTAAACGGATATGAGTGAACTATGCTTAGTTAATCAGGCTCATTTCTGTATCAGTACTGCTCGTGAAATTATTGTATGCGAGGCAGTATATAAAAATCAACCAATGGAATATATTCAGAAAGCCACTAGCGCATATCATTAAGTCGTAAATTATTGTAGATCTTTCATTTAAATTTGTTTTTGATATTTTGGTATTAATTAAAATATAGTTATTATGCTACTCAACGCATGGAAGTTATTGTAAGTAGAAATTTTAAGAACTATTTTAGAAATAGTCATGTAGTTTAAATTATTACCATTCGATTATGATTAAGTTTTGACATACATGATCTTTTAAGCTCTTTAGAGAATATTGTGTTCATATTCTTTCGTAACTCTGTTTTCGACATTTTTGCTCCCTTTGATATCGTTGACCCAGGATCACTGAGCTCCATGTATAAAAGGAGTTCTTAGTCAGCTGTCAGATGATTGCAAGGCAAATGAAGCATGCAAGGCAAAAATAAAAAATAGTCTGCGTTATCAATGTTAGATATTAGTGTTCTAATTTACTATTATCCTAATTTATGCTTTTCTAATTAAGTTATACGTATCAAATTAATAAATGATTTTGTAATCATGTAAGGGAATGTGATAAACAACACTTTTTGCCATAAATGCGAACTAAAATTGACCTCATTGTATCCTTTCGCGCTGACCGCTTAAAATCATGTTGGGAAATAGGAAGACAGATCTCCTGTTATATATGGAGCTCAGTTCCCAGGATACGCGCACGAAATGTTTTGCTGTGTAAATTTGTCCCTCTTAACAATACTTACATTGCCTTGTCGTTAATATGAATTTCTATTAAATTTTTCGCCAGTCGAAACGTCTGGGAACTCTTGATTTATCCATTCAGTGACTGAAGAAGTAAAATAAATGGGGAAAATGTTTCACCAGTCTAAACGTCTTGGAACTTTTGATTTATCCATTCAGTGACTGAAGAAGTAAAATAAATGTGAAGAACTGACAAAAATGTATTCCATTTAACTGTAACGTTGTTTAACAGTTTGTTTGACCCTTTAACAGTAACTCATTATAATTTTGAAACTTTATCACAAAATGAAATATGTTTGTGTGTGTGTATTTAATTTTAAAAATATTTCGAATTTCAGATTATATAAGTATAAATTAAAAGTATATAGTTTTACTTCAAAATTACCATTACATTTATACATATATTCTAAATTCACTCCAACTGAGAAGGCAAGCACAAGGGATTTTTAAATACTTCTTTCAAAGTTTCTGATATATTCAGGATCTCCGCTCTAAACGGTGTTCAATAGCTAATTTCTAAGTCGATAGGCATAGACGTATAGTTCCAGTTACAAAAATGTTTTAAATGAGATAAAGAAGTAATTAAAAAGCGATTTGGGTCAGTAAATACATTTTTTTAAATTACGAAATTTACATTTTTATGCGGTCTCCTCGTCATTTAAATTATTTTTAGTAAAAATATCCTTTTAAGCTAAGAAGAAGTATAAAAAGTCCCATTTATCAACTATTGAATCTGGCCAAATAATAGCTGTTTAAAATTGAAGCATCTTTTTTGCTGCGAAATAGGGGTCATTCGCAAATTTACCACAAATTTAAATAATCATCAGATATAAAAAAGTAATATTTGAGAGTTAAATTAACATTACACTATAAATTTGAAATCTATTTCCATTTTGACATATTAAAGAAAAGTATACAACTTGTAAGAAAAATATAAGATAAAAAATAACGGAATTTTTGTTAAATGAAATTATGAAAATCAACAGTCCCAGTTCATTACAAAGTGATAGATATTTTAAAATGCTATTAGATTATCTAATCTAAAATTTAAATAAATAAAAATTAAAGTTATCTTAAAACTTGCTCGAAGTAACTCCCTTCGGTTGCAATGCAGAAATGTACACGCGAAATAAATCCTTTTATTTCTTTAAGCACCTTGGGTATAATTCCTTGAAAAGTAGCTAAACTCTGTTTAGATGTAGAAAATTGGCATAAATCATGCAATTCACAGTTTCATAATTCTGCCAATTTTAGTGTTAGATGAATGAGACATTTTTGTTTTATTTGTTTGTGTAATTGGAAATTTTTACTAAATATCACTTATAGAACAGAGGACGGTATAAAATTATAAATTTTAAGAACTATTTTATTGGTCAAAATGACTTTTTTAAATAAATTTTTGCCTCATTTAATACATTTTATAATAGGAACTGTTTGTCTACGACTAACGGTTTAAAAACTAGGCATTGGACATCGTTGAGAGTGGACACCCTATATAACTGTACATATATGAAATTTTATTTTGTCCATTTTAAGATTTTATTAGAGGAAATTAAACAAAACAAATCTCAAAATTATCCACATAAGTCTGAAAAAATATTGTTTTTTAGTCCTCAAGCGTAAATTAAGAAAACTATTTAAAAGTTGAGTAAACTTTTAGACATGTCTAGGGATTATTTTTTAAAGAAATAACGGTCTGATGTCTCAAAGTTTCTACTAATTAGGTTAAGTATCTACGCAAAAGAAAGACGCAAATGCATTTAAATCTTACATTCTTTAAAAGGAAAAAAAAATTCAATTCATTAATTTTCCACAATATATTTCTGATTTCTTGTCTGTAAAATAGAAATGAAAAATAATCATTTTTATTTTTAAACTTACTAAACTGTTGAACAAGACTGCATAAGTTCGAAGACATTTTTAAATCAATCCCTAATAAAAAGAACGTTGCTTTAGGGGGGACATGACTTTTGATTTTGTCGAAAGGAGCAAAAACGTCACCATATTCAAAATACCAAAACTATGAAAATTAAGATTTTCCTTTTTCCTTTGTGCCTGAAGTATATACTCTTAAATATATTACACAGAAAAATTAAATGTACACACAAAAACAATATTTAAACTTATATTTTGAAAATTCATATTTCTAATACGTGAATAAAAACAGTTATTTGCTCCACGTATGATAAAACTGAAATTATGCGTAAAGAAAACTATTTTGACAAAAATAAAATCCTAACACTCTTACAGCGAGTGGCCAAATTATTAGTTACACTGCAGTTTTTCTTACTTTTTTAAAATTCAACACTTAAAATTGGCATAAATTTGTATTTATTTCTGTGCATGTCTTTGGATTTAAATGCGGCAGTGTCGGTGTAAGGTTTTAGTAATGATTTCACTGACAGTTCACATTTGTCAGGTGTCATTAAGTGGGTAAGTGTCTGTTTGTGAATAACGTGCATTAGGGAAGTTATGGAAACACATGGTGATTTAAAGGTTTTCGATTGTTTAGGGTGAATTATGTTCAGTTGTGTACTAATTAGTGCTTTGTGGAGTCTATACATTCTAATTCTCTATTTACTGTAGTATAATACTTTAACAACAGTTGTTAGGAATGGGGAAAAGTAAAGATTTTTCTTCGGAGAAAATTCCAGAGATCACTGCATTGTTGAAGCAGTCCCATCATTCGCAAAGACAGATTGTTATTCATACACATGTATCTGGTATGACTGTAAGCAGAATAAAATATAAACAATGCTGATATAAAAATACTGTCATGGGGAGCCAGAGGAACGGAAATCGCAGACACCAACGCATCACTACGCATGGAGATGAAAGAAAAATCGATGGTATTTGTCTCGAAAACTGATGAAAGTGCGAAAAATGATTAACAAGAAGCATAAATGAAGCTGGCATTCCTACCTGAACAGCAAGGTGTCTTGTGGCAGAATTGGGGTTTAAATGTCGCAGAACAGCCAAGAAATACAAACTGACTCCAGCTATGAAGTTGAAGTATTTTGCTTGGGGTAAACAACAGCGACATGTGACAGCTGAAGACTGGGAAAATGTAAGCAGAGTAGCTTTTTATTTTTGTCTTCCACATACTATACATATTTCAATTCAGCACAATGCCCCTCTGAACTAATTTTAAAATTTTTGAGGTATGTTTCTTTGACGAGTCTCAAAACGAAATAATGATAGGAAAGTCTTCATTTGTTCGAAGCAGAAAAAAAGATAAATATCAACCAGACTGTATTGCAGAGACCGTCAGGCACCCATTTAAGATCATGGTTTGGTCTGCGTTAGTGGAAGTTGTACAGGTCACCTTCATATCCTGGATAGCAGGATGAATCACGTCCAATATAAAAAGTACTGGTAGGGTGGTTAATCCTTCAACTAAAGAAATGGTTTCCCGATAACTCCAAATGTATTTTTATGCATGACTCAGCAGCCCGTCATAAAGCGAAGGCAATCGCAGAATTCTTAACAAAGGAGAAACTGAATATGTTGCCATATCCTAGCAATTCTCTGAAATTAAACCCGATAGAGAATTCCTGTTAGAATCTAAAGGGAAAAGTATCAAAAGAAAACACAACAAGCAGAAGAAATTTTACAGAAACCTTGATTAAGGTCTTACACCATGATGAGGAACTGACAGAAAATGTAAAAATAAATACATACAGAGCATGCAAAAAAGAGCACAGGCCGTAATCGACGCTATGGGAGGTTTGATGAAATACTGAGGAATTTGTCTTGAGACACTTGTGCTAAGTTTTTTCCCTATTTTATGAGCGAAAGTTTGCTTTTATTTTTGAATCATAAGTATTACATGCAAATATACCTAAATTAGTTTCAAAATCCACCAGTAAACAAAAACATATAGCTTTAAGTTCATCATAATGGAAATGTCATGTGTGTAACTAAAAATTTGGCTACCTACTGTACTTCTAATTTAAAACTAAAACATACACAAAAGTGGAGTTTAAAATTTGATTTTAATACAAGATATCAAAAAATTCAAAAATTTCAATAACAAAATTCACTTTTTTCAAGCTTAAGAAAAAGTCAGTTTTTTTGTTTTAGTTTGTGGACTATGAAGAAATGCCCATGTGGCTAAATTTTGAAAAGTGTAGCTTATATAGTTCAAAAGTAATGCTGCGTGAAATCTCAAAATTTACCAATCTGTGAACATGCATTTTAAATTTACAATATCCACTTATTTTCAATTATTCTCTACATCTATAAATGATTATAACTCAAAAAATAATGCAGGTTTCAGCATATATTTAAAAAATGTTTCAAGATTTAGTAGAAAATAAAAACCGTAACAAGATTTTTTAAAAAGTTTAAAGGTTTCTTGTGCCCCTTTAAGATTATCTTGTTATAATAAACTTACATGACATACAGTAGCCATACATGCTTTAAAAACACACTAATGTATACTAATATTATAAAGAAGTAAAGTTTGTTTGTATATTTGTAGAAGGACCTACCGACTGGAACTGCCGACCGATTTCAAAAGTAATGGTATCAAAATGATGGTTTTAGTCTCAGGTCCAACATAGGCTATATCTTATGTCCATGACATTACCCCAAAGTGGGTGCAGGAGTCAAAAACTTTCTAAAAATGCGATTTTTGTGTTACTGAAGGGCCTAGAAACATGAATTTGGAATGGTAGTTGCTTATAAATTATAAATGATCTCTAAGAACAATTCTTTAAAAATTCGAAATTTAAAAGGAGTGATAATGCGCGAAAAGTGTTCTAAAAATCTTTCGCGAATGGCGATTTCTACGCAATCTCAGGAAAAACCGTACCGATTTCAAAAAGAATAGTGTAAAAATGGTGATGACAGATCTTGCTTCAACATAAGCTATATTTTATGTTTGTACCACTACCTTAAAGGTGTGCAGGAGCAAAGAACGTTCTAAAAATGCGGTTTTTGTGTTACTGAAGTGCCTAGAAACATGAAAATTTTCATGGTAGATACTTATTGAATATAAATTATCTCTAAGATCATTTCTTTAAAAAAATCGAAATTTAAAAGAGGTGATAATGCGCGAAAAACATTGTAAATGACAATTTCTACGCAATTTCAAGAAGTATCAAACCTATTTCGAAAGTAATGGTTGGAAATAGAAGGTGACAGCCTTTGCTCTAACAGAGGTTCTATGTTATGTCGGTGTCACTACCACCTGGGAGTTACAGGAACAAAAATCTTTCTAAATTGCGATTTTTGTGATACTGCAGGGGATAGCAACTTAAAATCTGGCATGGTAGTTACTTATAACGTAAAAACGATCTCTAAGAACATTTCCTGAAAAATTCGAAATTTGAAGGGGTGAAAATGAATAAAAAGCATTCTAAAAACGTTATAAATTGCGATTTCAACGCAATTCATGAAGTACCAAACCAATTTTAAAAGTAATTGTAGGAAATGGATGGTATCAGCCTTTGTTCTAACATGGGTGCCATTTCATGTCGGTGTCACTACCACCTGTGGGTTGCAAGAGCAAAAAACGTTCTAAATTGTGGTTTTTGTGATACTGCAGGGGCTAGCAACTTGAAATTTGGCATGGTAATTACTTATAAGATGTAAATACTATAATTCGAAATTTAAAAGGGGTGAAAATGCGCGAAAAGCGTTCTAAAAAGTTTCTAAATTGCGATTTCAATGCAATCTCAGGAAATATCAAACCGATTTCAAAAGTAATGGTCTCAGATTGATGGTGACAGTTCTTACTCCAACATAGGCTATATTGTATGTTGGTGCCACTACCACCAGAGAGTTGCAGGAGCAAAAAACGTTCTAAATTACGATTTCTGTGATACTTAAGATGTTTGAAACTTCAAATATTGCATGGTGGTTACATATATACATGCCCTCTAAAAACTGTCGAAAATAAATTCGAAATTTAAAAGAAGTGAAAAGAAGGGAAGGAGTGAAAAGCATTCTAAAAACGTTCTAAATTCCAATTTCCATGCAATCTTAGGAAATAATAAACCAATTACAAAACTAATGGTTGTGAATCAATGGTGACACTCTCTGATAGTACACAGGCTATATATTATACTGGTCTCATTAGTACCAACTTTCTAAATTACGTTTTCTATGGAATATTAGGAAATGCCAACCCGAATTTCAAAATTAATATTGACAAATTAATGGCTGTTCCAACATAAGCATTTTATGTTAGTGCCATTACCACCAGAGAGATGGTAGACCGTTAGACTAGAAGCTTGGAATTTGATATGATTGTTTATTTTAAGATGTAAATGCGTACTAAGATCGGTTTCTAAAAAATTCAAAACTTCAAATGAATACTGAAATAAGCGTATGAAAAGAGCATAAAAGCTTCAAAATACTTTCAAAATTATCATTTATTTCGACTTAGGTTTAGTTCTTATTATAATTTCATGCCTCATTTCTGCCGAATGAACTTTAGTCAAACTGTGGCTTAATCAGTAATTTTTGAATTATTCCTAAAAGTATTATTTCTTCTAATAAAAATTAGACATACAATTATCATTGGCATATTAGAACAATTACGCGAGCAAAGCCGCGTATTTTGCTAGTTTTCTTATGCTAGACTATGTACAACTGTTTTTTTGTGACAGACATTAAGAAAATGTGTTTGTTTTTTATAAAAACTGTAAACACAATTCTACAAATTTTATTTTTACACATATATGATATTTTCTTCAACTGACGAGTTAATTAATCAAATAAATGTAAAGGTTTTGTATCTTTTTACACATTTTTATGGATTACTTTTGCAAAAAAAAATCCGTCTCGCTTCTCAAATTTTGCAGTAATTATTTTAACCAAAATACACTGGTTATCAAAAATTAAGGAAATGTCATACAATGCTAATTTTCAAATACGCGAACACTCAAAAGGAAATAATATAATTCGAGTAATTACTATCTCTACAACACAGCTAGCCCATATAACATCTCATTCATGTCACGCATGGTTACAAGTGTCACAGTCACTACGGTGAAGGAAAAAATAAGGAAATTCCATACATCTTATTATGAGTCTCAAATGATCACTATATGTGACTCCACTGAGACGTCACTGTGCTGCTGCTTTGTGACGAGTCACCATGTGAATTTACAATGTAGTTACATTGGGATTCTCATGTGACTTTCATTTGTAGACTCAATTTCAAAGTCATCGTGAACGCTGCGTTGTGATAAGTTACCAAATAATGTCACATTAAAGTCACATGATGACTTTCAGGTGACAGATAGACTACTGTGACGTCACCATTGTGCTCTTTTGGGAAAAGTCTCCATGTGACTATAATATGATATTATTTGGTGATTTATCATAATGCAACGTTCATGATGACTATGAAATTGAGTCTAAAAATGACAGTCACACGAGAGTCACAATTTAACTACATTGTAAAGTCACCTGGTGACTCGTCACAAAGCAGCAGTCCCACAGACTTCTCAGTGGAGTCGCATATAGTGATAATTTGAGACTCATAATGAGATGTATGGAATTTCCTAATTTTTTGCTTCACCGTAGTGACTGTGACACTTGTGACCATGTGTGACATGAATGAGATGTTATATGGGCTAGCTGTGTTGTAGAGATAGTAATTACTCGAATTATATTATTTCCTTTTGAGTGTTCGCGTATTTGAAAATTAGCATTTTGTGACTTTTGCTTAATTTTTGATAACCAGTGTATATTAACAATGTGTTTTCAATTTGAAAACTTTTTTTGAAACAAACAGAAAATTTTAAAATTTAAATTCATTAAATATGTGAAACATCCATTTGTTCTGTTTTGGGCATATTTATTAAGTATCGCCGAAAATCTAGATAACAATTGAACGAGATGTCATAAGTTGATTTAGAAACACAATAACATGCCTTTAAAGTAATAACGGGTTCACAAAATACAGGGTGTCTATAAAAGTATGTATCAATGATAAATTTTAATAATATCAACTGTAAGCGTTATACAGTGTTGGTTCAAGGTCACAAATAAAGGACAACTCAAAGAGTTTTAGATGAGTATATGCGCGAGTAGTGCTTTGTTATTGACTCATTTGGAACAATTAAAGGGAGTTTTACTATTCAAATTTTCTGTTGTGAATTGTGATTCTCTGAATTAATCACCATAAACGATTTTTCCCCATAGACCTTAATGTAACGGAATTCTTTTGAGTGTTCCTGTAAATGAACCGTAAATGTAACGCACTTCAGTTTCAATACCGAACATGCAAAATTATACACTAATAACACATATCCATTTCATGGCAATCTGACTATATTTACTCGAGTTAGAGCACGGACAGATAAAAAAAAAAACGAATTCATAAACACTTTTCAACTTTCTTGGAAAGTGTTTAAAATTGATTTTGGAAAAAAAACGTCGACCTTTCAAAGTTATAGTAACAGTTTTCGCTAGGAAATTTGAACTTAGGTTGTTCATAAAAAATCTAAAAAAAAAAAAAAAAAAAAAAAAAAAACTACATCCAAAAATGTACGATCATTCTCTAGATAATATTGATGTTAAACATTGGTCAAAATTTCAAGAAGATAGGTTGAGATTTGTTCGAGTTATCGTGATCACTTGTTTTTACCCGACTGCCAAGAAGGGTTATGTGTTTAATGCGCATCTGGGTATGTGGATTTCTTTATACCCTCGAAACATCCCAACGGCTGGATGGATTTTAATGAATGTGGTCTCTATCGATTCGTCAATGGTTATAGGCTAGATTTTGTTTTTTATAAATGCAAAATTGCGGCCGTAAAATACAAAATGGCGTAGAGACGAAAAACATTTACGCACCCTATTGAGTAGCAAATCATTGGATAGGTCTTTCAAAATGAAGACGATGTTTCAACGACTATTTTACAGTCAGAAGCTCCGTTTAAATATTACACAACCTGGAAGTTGTATAGGTAGGATCTCTAGCTTCACTGCAACTCTAACCTTCATAGACATCTATAGGCCTCATCAAAACTGTTTCATAGATAGGAACTAACAATTAAACACAACTTAAAAGTCATCGATAAAAAAAAAAAAATTGGTAAGTAATATAAAAAATGGTTTCACATTGATCAGAAATAATTAATTAGTTCACTTTTTACTCAGTCGGGTTTTTTGATTTTATAAATTTAATTAAAAACGTAGTTTTCAGGATAATCACATTTAAAGATTCAAATTATGTTTTGTGTATGAAAGAGCAAAATAAATTGATGCAGCGTAAGTTCCTCAATTTTTATTAGATGGAATAGAAATTTTAATGGAGTTATGAATAAAGAAAAGGAGATTTACAGTGTCGATTTTAACAGTTGTGAGTGAAGCAATTCGGGAGGTTGTCACAAGATGGCGGCTTGTTTTTAGGTGCGTTCGTAATTATATAAATACGTAGCACCTATAGTCGTCGTTCAGTCCGTCTGTCTGTCCGCCTGTCTGTCCGCATGTAACAGAGCAAAAACTACCCAACCGAATGGTCTGAAATTTTAAATATATATGATTGTTGCAAAATTTTGTCGAGCCATTTCAAATTTTATGAAAATTGGATGTATAGTTTAATTACAGGGACAGTCAAAAGTTTTTCTTTACATTACGGCCTATAGGAAAAATTATTGCAAGTGCATTTTAATGATGTTACAGCCTTCCGAATGGTCTGAAATTTTAAAGATATAATTGTTGCAAAATTTTGTCGAGCCATTTCAAATTTTATGAAAATCGGATGTATAGTTTAATTACAGGGACAGTCAAAAGTTTTTCTTTACATTACGGCCTATGGGAAAAATTATTGCAAGTGCATTTTAGGTAGCTTTCTTTACAAAAAAGCTACCTATTGCAGCCGTTCGGAGGAAAGCGATTTCAAAAAATTTTGGTATATTTTCATCGATCATGACCCCCAGACCCCGAAACCACCCTCCGTTCAAAATTGATATATATATGTATATATATATATATATATATCTGACCTATGTCACACTGTAACTCCCGTAATTATGAACCGATTTCGATGCAATTCGGTGTGTACATAGTACATACCAATGTCTCGACCGAGTTCGTTGGCCAGCTTCATCCGCCGTTTTGTTTCAAAATGGCGGCCATTTAAAATTTTTAAAAAACATTTAAACTTCAAATGTGGTACCAAAAAATTAAAAATGGAAAAATATTTTTTTCTTATGTATTTGACCTTTATACAAAGATTCCGGAGCAGTTTTTGTTTCGTCTATATCTTAAAAAATGCCTGAGTTATAGCATTTTGAATTTCTAGCGTGGCTGACATTTTGAAACGTCCTGAATTTTGTCACGCGATAAAATGCGTATTTATGAACCGATTTGGATGTAATTCGGTGTGTACATAGTACATACCAATCTCTCGACCGAGTTCGTTGGCCAGCTTCATCCGCCATTTTGTTTCAAAATGGCGGCCATTTAAAATATTTTTAAAAATTTTAAATTTGAAATGTGGTACCAAAAAACTGAAAATGGAAAAATATTTTTTTCTTATGTATTTGACCTTTATACAAAGATTTCGGAGCAGTTTTTGTTTCGTCTATATCTTAAAAAATGGCTGAGTTATAGCATTTTGAATTTCTAGCGTGGCTGACATTTTGAAACGTTCTAAATTTTGTCACGCGATAAAAGGCGTATTTATGAACCGATTTGGATGTAACTTCGTTTATACATAGTACATACCAATGTCTCGACCGGGTTCGTTGGCCAGCTTCACCCGCCATCTTGTTTAAAAATGGCGGCCATTTAAATTTTTAAGAAAAATTTAAATGTGAAATGTGGTACCAAAAATTGAAAATTGAAAAAATATTTTCTTCTTATGTGTTTGACCTTGATAAAAAGATTCGGGAGCAGTTTTTTTTTTCGTCTATATCTTAAGAAATGGCTGAGTTATAGCATTTTGAATTTCTAGCGTGGCTGACATTTTGAAACGTCCTGATTTTTCTCACGTAATAACAGGCGTATTTATGAACCGACTTGGATGTAACTTGGTCTGTACATAGTACATACCAATGTCTCGACCGAGTTCGTTGGCCAGCTTCATTCGCCATCTTGTTTTAAAAGGGTTGCCATTAAAAAAAAATTAAATTTAAAATTCAAAATGAGGTATTAAAAAATTGGAAAATGAAAAAGATTTTTTTTATGTGTTTGGCCTTGATACAAAGATTCTGGAGCAGTTTTTGTTTCTGAAAATTTGTTCTTTTGTTGATATCTTTAAAAATGGTTGATTTATAGCACTTTGAATTTCTAGCATGGCTAACATTTTGAAACGATCTTGTATTTGTCACGCGATAACACACGTATTTGCCTATTTCGATGTAAGAAGGCATGTGGATAGTATACATCAACACCTCGACCAAGTTCGCTGGCCAGATTCATCAGCCATCTTGTTTCAAAATGGCGGCCATTAAATTAAAAAATATATATATATTTAAAGTGAGGTGCAAAAAAATTAGAAATTGAAAAAGCTTTCTTTCTTAAGTATTTGATCTTGATATAAGGATTCAGGAGCATTTTTTGTTTGTCTTTACCTTAAAAAATGGCTCAGATATAGCAGTTTCAATTTCTATTGTGGGTGACATTTTGAAAAATCTGATTTTTTTGCTTGCGACAGAACTCCTATATATTAACCGATCCCGATGTGAGTGAGCATGTGCACAGCAATTACTAAGGTCTCGACGAAGTTCACTGCTTAGCCTCATCCACCATGTTGTCTTAAAATGACAGGCACTTTAAGAAATTGCCGAATTTGGCAGCCAAATATAAGTTACTTTAAAGAAAAGCAGCTTGGATAAAGCTGACTAATTTCGCGAAATTCTCATTCATTATATTGATAAAAATTAGTATTGAATCTCCTATATTCGGTTTCCACTAAATTGAGCTTCGTGTGTTTGTATGATATAAGTTGGCTTTTTTTAAATAAGGATTATGAAAGCTACCTCTTCCTCCCGGCACTGGCCGGAAGGACTTTTAATGATGTTACAGCCTTCCGAAAGGTCTGAAATTTTAAAGATATAATTTTTGCAAAATTTTGTCGAGCCATTTCAAATTTTATGAAAATCGGATGTATAGTTTAATTACAGGGACAGTCAAAAGTGTTCCGTTACATTACGGGGAATGAGAAAAAATATTGGAAGTGCATTTTAATGATGTTACAGACTATGCACTTTATGAAGTGCAAAAAATGTACATTCAGTACAATATGGGGTGCAAAAAATAATTATAAAACTAGTTATAGTACGAACGCACCTCATTTGCCCCTTTTGACGAGCAATTTCCAACTTGTTTACATTGGATTGCTGCGGCAGTAATGAGCCGCTGTAAAACCGATTGCAGTTGAAACTTCAACATGTTCAAGTTATCTCAATTCCTTTCTATTCATAGTTCCATATAAAATGTATATGAATATTCTCTACTAATTTTAATTTTCAGAAAATGCAATAAAATGTATGCATGTTTTGAAAGATTGCAGTATATAACAAACATATTGCAATATATAACAAACTTAAAAAAAATATGTATAACAGTTAAATATAGATACTGTGGAAAAATAGTTTTTAATTATTCGTTTTAGAAGAGAAAGCAAAAAATTTTATTTCAAACATAGCATTTTTAGAAAAGCTGCTTTAATAAATAGGAGAACTCTTAACAAAGCTCCTACAGCTAAATTCTCGAATAATCCTTTTTCAATAATTTTAGATTTATGTATTCCTTAATTTTGATTTTTTAAATTTATGTAATCAATATTAATAATTTCATATAACACAGTTTTGTATAAATGTAAACGCAGGATTAGTGAATATGCTAATAAGATGATACATTAGACTTACTGTTACAAGACAGTGCATGCTGTTAGCCTATTAACACTGGTATATTCAACAGATTTCATTAATGCATTTCCACATAAATTGAATGTCCTTAAACCATAAGCCGTAATGGAGAAATGTGCAAGTTAATAGCAAGTATTTATAGTTGTCAGTATATAGTTAATTTATTCAATTGGGCAATGCATCTGAGATTTAAACATGCATTTCAATTGTATTTAAAAATGACATATGCTTCTGAAAGTATTTACTGATATCGAGTTAGTAAAAATACTGGTATTTAAAAAAATACATAGATGTATCATACGAATAAATACTAAATAAAAATATGTCTAAATAAAATATATTTATGTTTTTAAAACATTTTCCAGCAAAGTTGAGAAGTATTTATGACTTCTGTTTATCTAATCATTTGTCTGTCCGTCTGTCTCTCTATCCTATATATCGTGTAATTGTAGTCGGATTGCCATGTATTTATATGCGTAGTGTGGCGTATTCACTATTGAAAGGAAAGGGTAAGCGTTAGCACTTCCTTAATAGACGTACTCGTTACATAGGCTTCCGTTACGCTTCCGTTACATAGGAGAATATGATCCCTGGAGAAATATCGTTCGCAAAGTATTGATATTACACTATTTGAAACATATTGAAATTTATACAATAGACTCCCTCAAATCCGAACAGTTTGGTACCAGATGTTGCGCAGGTTTTAGAATTTCGCGGATTTCTTGTCATTACTTTGTTTACATTTTATAAACAGTTATTTGAATGCAGTAATGCAATCGAGATTATAATGAATGCTTACAATACATTAAAATATTAAATTAATAAAGTAATAAAGTAAAATAATAAAAATTACTATAATTTTAAAAATGATTTAATTATTAAAAGTAAAGTTCAGGTAGATAATTAATAAGGCATAATTGAATATGCATTATAAAGATGAAATAAATATTTATTGAACTATTCAGTGAAGCTTATTTCATAAAGGTACACTATCGATTAACATCAAAGTAATAAAATAAGGAAGCTTTATTTCAGGTTTAACCAGACTTAATAACCAAAAAGCAATACATTGATTAATAAATAAATATGTTTGGTTAAAAAGATTGCGATCACTGGTGATCGCATCGCGAGAAATATTTTTATCTTGATTTTTTTTTCAGCAATAAATCTAAACTTCCTTTATGAAAAAGCATGAGGGCAGAATTTTTAGAGGCATCTCAAATTTTATGAAAATAGAATCAAAGCTTAAAAAGATATAAATAAGAGTTTTTTTATTCATTCTATTAAATAATATATCATACGCAATTAATTCAATGATATTCCATGACAGGTAATGATTCTATGTTACCTTGGTGATTAAGTTCCATTTAAGATGGAGTCATATTATTGCTGTATTGCTTAATTTAATATATATAATCGTAATAAATTTTGTATTCATTCATTTTTGCATCAGAGTGCTACAACTATTGCACTAAGATTTAAATATTTATAAAATTAGTTATAGTACGCACGCACCTCATTTGCCATTTTTCACGTACAATTTCCGATTTGTTCATAATCTCTTGTTTTAATTTTGTAGAATGTTTTAAATTTAGTTTCTGCAATCGAGGTTTATATAACCTGCCACTTTATTTGTTATATAGTATAAAATATAGCTCCTCATTTGCCATTTTTCACGTACAATTTCCGATTTGTTCATAATCTCTTGTTTTAATTTTGTAGAATGTTTTAAATTTAGTTTCTGCAATCGAGGTTTATATAACCTGCCACTTTATTTGTTATATAGTATAAAATATAGCTCCTCATTTGCCATTTTTCACGTACAATTTCCGATTTGTTCATAATCTCTTGTTTTAATTTTGTAGAATGTTTTAAATTTAGTTTCTGCAATCGAGGTTTATATAACCTGCCACTTTATTTGTTATACAGGGTGTCCGGTCTCAACGGTGTCCAATGGCTAATTCCTAAACCATTAGTCATAGACATACAGTTCCAATTACAAAAATGTTTTAAATGAGGTAAAGAATTATTTTTAAAGCGATTTAGGTCAAGAACAACATTTATTTAAAAATTACGAAATTTAAATTTTTATACGGTTCCTCGGTCCTATAAGTGATATTTAGTAAACTTTTCCTATTTCTCTAACAAGTACGGCAAAAAAAGTCCCATTCATCTAGCACTAAAATTGACCGAGTTATGACATTTTCAATTTTATGACTTAAACCACTTTTCTGTAACTGAAAACAGATGCGGACCAAGCTTTCAGGGGTCGTACACGAAGTGCTTAAAGTATTATAAAGGGCGTCCATTCCAAACGATGTTCAATGGCTAATTCCTAAACCGTTAGTCAAAGACATATAGTTCCAATTACAAAAAGGTTTTAAATAATGTAAAGAAGTACTTTTAAAGCGATTTAACTGAAGATGCTGCCCTCGTATAAATATTACGGTAGTGTTAATTTTTAGTAATTAACTTTCAGATTGGTTAAAATAATTGAAGAAGTGAGTTTCAAAACTCTCCTTATAGAGAAAATCAAATTTTGGGAAATCGCGTAAAACCTTTAAATGGGTCCATTGGTATTCATTGAAAATTTGGAGATTCTAGTGCTTGATTGGTACATTTATACCAATAGAATAGATTGATAGAGAAACGCGATTTTTTAAATTTCGGATAAGGCGAGTTTCGAAACTGACGTCTTCAATTGTATTTTGACTTTTCTTTTTTTTTTCTTTTTTTTTTCTTTTCTTTTCTTTTTTTTTTTCTTTTTTTTTTTTTTTTTTTTTTTGTAAGGAAATGAGTGTGCTTCTTTTGATGATTTTATTTTAAAAAGTTGTATTATTTTTATAAGCTTTTAACTTACGACGTTGGTATGTATGTCTTCCTAATTCAAAATTTGTATTCCAATTTTAACTCACTTCCAGATATCCGATCAAGATTAAATTTTGCATAATTATATAAATCCAATGACAATGTAATATTAATATGATTTTAGGTACGTACTATTTATATTTATTTTACAGGACCACTCCAAAAATTTCGTATACATTATTACCTACAAACAGAAATTTTAAAATAAAAATCAGTAACATTTATGTAAGGCACTAAGATTCACAATGTAATTTTTCCAAATGAAAGTGCGTTGCGTTTATATTTTTTATACAGTGCCGCACAAAAGATGTCAGATACATTACGATGTATGAGCAGGGATTGCTTATTATACATTTTGATGATATTATGCTTTTTTCAGATTCAACTTTTTAGTTCTTTATAAAAACTTGTTTGAAAAAAATATTTTAGAGACCAAAATTAAAATGCAATTTATACTTGCTAAACAAAAAATAAATATTAAATGGAGTGAAAATTTTTCCTGTTGGACAAGGAAAATGAGGTAAACAACTTTATTTGTACAATAGATGTGCCAAAACACTTGCGGCCTCAAATCATGCACATACAAATATTTTCTAAGATTTAAAATGCATATTTTTTCCCAACCATGTTTTACCAATTTCTAATCTGATTGGCCAGAGGTTTCGGCGTCAAAATGACTCATCTTGGCGGTATTCTTGCTTGGCAAGTGCAGAGGCAAGTGTTTGATGGCAAAAGTGATTTATATGCTTTTAAAACTTGCTTAGCGAGAAGTACGGCAAAAAAAAAAAAAAAAAAAAAAAAAAAAAAAAAAAAAAAAAAAAAAACCTATAAATTGTTAAATGTTAAAATTTAATAATTTAACATATGTTTTGATTTAACAGTAATTTTCCCCTAATTTTTAATTAAAAAAAATACTGCTGTAATGAATATTTGCTGAGGGGAGAGGCAGTAGAATTTTCGGAAGGGGTAATGTAAAAATAATAATAATTATTATTTTTTTTTATCATTACAATAAAAGGACAAATGAAACAAGATCTTAAAAAAAGAAAAGTTAATTAAAAAGAGAGAATGTGGGCGGTTACATGACGTCCGACCTTTAATGGATAAATCTGTGCTCTGTTAGAACAAAATATTAAAATATTGTAACAATTTTGGTATTTTTATTTAAATCATCGAAGTAATCGCACAGGTAGAATCATATAATTCAAATAATCGATGTTTAATGTAAAAGAAAATAAAAGTGGTATGAGGATCATTTTCAAAAAGGGAAATTTTAATTTCCTTAACATATTCAGAGCAGCCATTCAAAAGTTATGTATAAAAATATACGCATAAAAAACAACAAAAAAATTTTAGATTAGGTAATCTAACTATGTATCATTTTCTAAAGAGTTGTGACTGTTGCTTTTATAATCATTTAACAAAATTTCTGGATTTTTTTTTTCCTTTTACTTATATTTTTAGTACAAGTTGTATATTTTGTTTTAATATGTCAGAATGAACAAAAATCTCAAAATATAATTGTAATGTTAATTTACTCTCAATGTTTAATGTTAATTTTTATATCTGACGATTATTTTTATTTCTAGTAAATTTGTGACTGACCCCTATTTTGCAGCAAAAAAGATACTTCAACTTTAAACATCTATTACTCGGTCAGTTTTAATCGCTTTAATCGCAGAGGAATGGGACTTTTTTAGTATTACTTGTCAGTACAATAGGATATTTTTCCTAAATATCACTTATAGGACCTGGGGACCGTATAAAAATTTAAATTTCGTAATTCTTTAATAAATGTTTTTCTTGACCCAAATCGCTTTAAAAATACTTTTTTACCTCATTTAAAACATTTTTGCAATTGGAACTATATGTCTATGACTAACGGTTTAGGAATTAGCCATTGGACACCGTTGAGACCGGACACCCTGTATAGTATAAAATATAGCTCCTCATTTGCCATTTTTCACGTACAATTTCCGATTTGTTCATAATCTCTTGTTTTAATTTTGTAGAATGTTTTAAATTTAGTTTCTGCAATCGAGGTTTATATAACCTGCCACTTTATTTGTTATATAGTATAAAATATAGCTCCTCATTTGCCATTTTTCACGTACAATTTCCGATTTGTTCATAATCTCTTGTTTTAATTTTGTAGAATGTTTTAAATTTAGTTTCTGCAATCGAGGTTTATATAACCTGCCGCTTTATTTGTTATATAGTATAAAATATAGCTCAGTTCATTAATTTGAGAGTCATGCTTGATTATTGGTTTACAACAACGGCAGAGTTATGAATCAAAGCTTTGATTTTTGATAAAATATACAGCTTATTTAAATCAAAGTCCTTTGAATTTTTGGCTTTAATTAAAATTATGACGTACGGTTATGTGCAATCTTTGACGAACCACCATAAAGTAAGATATATAAAAGCTTTGAGAAGGATAAGATTAATAATTCAGAATAAAAATTAACTAAATAAAATTTATAACCATATAATTATAATTTTTAATATTATGAAAAAAAAGCTTGAAATCAAAATATTCATTTTAATTATAATTTTATGGACTTTTTTTCATAATTTGTATATTTCACGTGATTTTTTTTTGTTTCATTACAAAGGAAGAAATATCAGATTCCGACTTTTTCGTTATATGTATTGGCATTTAACTTATATTTGCATTATTTTTATTGACATTTAACTTATATTTCCATTATATTTATTGACATTTTACTTATATTTACATTATATTTCATATATTTAGATTATATTTATTGACATTTTTGCATTACCTTTATTGACATTTAACTTATACATGGTCTGTCAAGGAAGTAATGAGACTGAATTTTCCCGCCAAGCAGAAGGCCAGAGAAGAGAAGCATGCGAGTGTTTGTCAGCTACAGTGTCTGGCGGAAATCAGTTGGTCTTGAGCCTTTGGAGCGCACGGATCGCCTGTGATGCAAACACCTGTTTGAAAGTAGCGTTAGGTTTTCAGAACGCAGCGGAGTGTTGAGCAGCAATATGCCATAAAGTTTTGTGTAAAATTACCCATTGCGGCTACTGAGATATTTCCCATGTTATAAGAAGTCTACGTGAAGGATTCTTTGTCAAAAGCTCAAGTGTTTAGATGGAGCAAAGCCTTCAAATATGGAAGAGAAGACGTCGATGACGAACATCGAGCTTGGCGTCCATCAAGTTCTCGAACTGCAGACAATGTGGCTAAAGCGCTTTCATTATTATAGCGGGGTTTAGACTCTGATCGTCAGATATGTGTCCGAATGATTGCGGAGACGTTGGGACTTACAAAATCGATTATGCATCAAATCGTCAAAAAAGAACTTCAAATGCGGAGAATTTCTGCCAAACGGGCTCCAACACATCCTTTAAAGTGACTCAGTTCCTAGCAAAACACAGCGTCGCAATGCCGCCCCATCCACTGTACAACTGCGATCTTCCACCATAGGACTTTTTTTTATATTCCCTGGGTTAAAATCCAGATTAAAAGGTCATCGTTTTGACAATCTGGAGAACTCTCAGAAAAACGTAACGCGCGTTCTGAACAGCATTCCAGTTTAAGACTTCCAGGCGGGCCTAAATTAGAATCCTTGGAAACGGTGTATTAAAGCAGGGGGAGGCTATTTTGAAAAATATTAAGTGTCTGTAAAATTATCTTCAAATAAACGACTTTTATGGAATCAGTCTCATTATTTTCTAGACAGAATGTATGTTTAAATGTATATATACCTTTGTATTTGTCTTCAAATAAACGACTTCTATGGAATCAGCCTCATTACTTACTGGACAGATTGTATATTTAAATGTATGCAGATTAGATTAATTTTAACACAATTATTCTAATTGGTAAATAAATCATATCAGATGTATATTTCTAAGTGGTCAAAAAATGCCCCGAACAGAATTCGAACCTGGGATATCTTGGCTAAAGCCACCAATGCTCTACCATCTGAGCTATCCCTGACTAATCTGGTGGATCTTTTTCACCCAGCTAAACTTATTGATCATATCATCTCGTCTGAAATCTGGTTCAGCACAACAGAACAAATCGCAGATAATGAAACTCCAGAAATCGCTGTATACGTAATTACACTAGATTATTTTTAACACAATTATTCTAATTGGTAAATAAATCATATCAGATGTAAATTTCTAAGTGGGCGAAAAATGTCCCGACCATGATTCGAAACAGGGATATCTTGTTATAAGCCGCTAATGCTCTACCATCTGATCTATCCCGGACGAATGGCTGAATCAGAAACCAGAACTGAACACTTAGCTGAAACGGATTTCAGATCGGGTGATATGATCAATAAGGTTAGATGGGTGAAAAAGTTCCACCAGATTCGTTCAGGATAGCTCAGATGGTAGAGCATTGGCGGCTTCAGCCAAGATATCCCAAGTTCAAATCCTGTTCGGGACATTTTTCGGCCACTTGGAAATTTACACCTAAGTGTATGCAGACCTGTATATTTAAATTTTTTGTGTGCAAAAAAAAGGAATAATACACCTTGTGTGACGGAAAGTACCTACAGTTGCGCACTGTGAAATTATCAATCCGGCGACAATTTTTCTCCGATTAGAAAGAAGCATCTTAATTGATTGGCATGCCATGAAATTGAATTTTATTCTTTATAACTTATATACTAATTTCAATTGCTGACAGGTGTAAATTAAAACTTTAAATCTAGTAAAAATACGTTTATTTCGACTGTTTACATGTTTCGAGTCATTTTCAAAAGAAATAAATAAAAATATTCTAAAATTGCACTGTCTATGAAACGCAATCATTCAGTTTTCCACGTCTTATGCCATAATATGCACATTATTATTATTTTTTTTAATTGGATGTTTGTTTCATTTTTATTTTCATAACCATTGAGTTCGCAAAAATACAAACTTTATACTACCGTCAACTGGAGCTACTTTGGTCCTTGCGGGGTTACTTTGGTCCATCCCATAAAAATGGTTTTATTCTCTGTATTCAAAATAATTCGGAGTGTTTGCCCTTGAAAAATATTTTAGACCCTACTATAGGGTATTTAAATAGTTTGGGGGGGGGGGGGTAATTAAAAATGTTTTAGAGGCAACACTGGATGTTTTTGTAAACAGCTGTTTTCGTGTGTATATTTTAACTGCCCAAACTTTCTTTAGTGAGACAATTTGGATAACAGATACAAATAAGTTAAATGTCAAAATATTACCTTTAGTAACCTGTAATCTATATGTGATCATAGTTTTTCCTTTAACTTTTTATTTTGACTGAAAATGTTTACTTTTTCATAAAGCTAGCATGAAAACTAGTTTTTCGGGGCTACTTTGTAGCAGGCCTTTTTTGGTCCGGAAGTAAGAACAGTTACTCAGAAATGCCTTTTATACAATCAAATCTCTTTAAAAATGTATTGAAGTAATGTTTTTTTTTAATGTTACTTTAGCAAAATGTTACAGTAATTATTTTTGTTCCAGTTCCTGAGGATATCATGATGAAAACTGCTTCTCGTGTCCGTAATATTAACATTTGGTTTATCGTGTTTAAATTAAAAAAAAAAATCAAGTTTGCAGTTTTAATTCATTAGCAGATCCAATTGCAATCAATTGCTAATTGATTTCAATATTCCAACATATGAATTGTATATTCATTTTATATGAAAATAAGTGAATGGACCAAAGAAGCGCCCAGCAAGGACTACTTTGTTCCAAAACTTTAAAAATAGTTATTTAAAATATTTAACTTTAAAAATAGTTATTTAAACTTTAAAAATAGTTATTTAAAAATAGTTATTTAAACTTTAAAAATAGTTATTTAAAAATGAAAATTGCCCCTTTAAAACTATACAGTTTGCTTCATTCTTTCCTGTTAATAGATTACAACTCCATTTCGACGTTGAAAAATCATATATAACATTTTTTATTGATGGAAATGTGAGTAAAACCAAGTATTCAGTATATTCCGAGTATTTTAGAGAAATTAAAATATAGTCTTAAACCTTTCAATATCTGCTTAGTAGCAAAACCACTTCCTAAATTGAAGAATATCATTTGCGCTAAAACTGATCCAATTGGTTTTGAGAATTACTCAGGAGTTTATGAAATACTATTTATTAAAACTGGCGTATCAGAGAATTACTATATTGGTATGACTAGCAGGAAATTTAAGTATAGAGAAAAGAAAATATATCTTGTATTAAATAGAATAGAAAACCACAACCCTAGCAAGATTTTATCAAGAAGAAACCATCCAAATGAATTTCAATGAAGGTAAAATAATTTTTCCCTCCAGTCTATAATATCATTTTATTATAAGAGAAACCATAGAGCTTGTAATGCGCAAAAAATCAATATGTACGATGCAGCGACGAATTCAATAGACGGTGTCAAAACGGTTACCTTTAACACGTTCACGCTGGCGCGGTGGGTCACACTCGACTGTCTCAGAGTTGTTAAGTCTCCGGTTTTTTACACACCACTGTTATTTTAGAGAAAATGCTGTTCCTTTAAATCGCCCAATTGTTCTAATTAAATAAAACAGCATTTTCTGTATTAAAATACTGGTAGCCACAAAGCCGGGGACTTGGCAGCTCTGTGACAGTTAAGTGCGACCCACCGCGCCGGCGTGAACTTGTTAAGGACCATTTTTATTTTGGTGAAGAAACAGAACTTGTCATATTTAGTGTAATCATTTGTCTTCCGTTTGTAAGGTTCACAAGGTCTCTGAAGCATTTCTCCCAATCTGCACATTTGCACATGAACATAATCTTCACCTTTAGCTCGAACTTCGACATCACGCCAACTGAAACTACACGTTTCTACCTTCTTTCTGAGCTGTCCTTAAATGTGTGCGACAGGTGCGGCCGTACAGGGTTTCGCTCCTACGGGGGCCTCACGTCCGAAATAAATAAATACAAAATAGCTAAATATTTATTATATATTTTGTTGAGTTATTTATTTTATAATAAAATTTATATGTGTAAGTATGCTTATTTATAAAATTTAAAATGTTTTTTACCAATAAAATGTTCGGTGAAAGTTGTGGACGCTCGAGAAAAAAATAGATTGTTTGTGTCTTTTAATCATTCTATAGGCATTGTTACACTGTAGCCTTTTCAACACCAGGCGCATGAACTGAATTTTAATTGTTAAGCGGTCAGTTCTGATGATGATTCTGACAAATTGCTCAACAACTAAAATGTTAACTGTATTTTTAGTGACTTTTTTTTAGTGACATAAGTGATTTCATTAGTGACATAATCAAGTTTCTTTTTATATTACACAAATATCGATTTTCCTTTTCGCATGCATACGTATGTCATGTCGCATAAAGACGGCGGGGAATCAAGGGAGCTGAAAGCCCCCTAAAGATTTAAATGTGTCCTAAAAATGATGAAACGCTAATGTTTTTAAAGTTTTTTAGAAAAGGGAAAATTTTGGGAAATACTGATTCTGGCTCAGAGTTTGTTCCTATTTTTTAAATTCTCTTATTAAATTAAAAACATTAACATGATTAATATTTGCTAATTAAATAAAAAAATGAACATATTACAATTAAAGAAAAAAAATAGAGTTTATATGTTAAAAATTTCATTTTTATCACATTCATTACTGAAGTTACATGAAGTGGACCGACAGAATAATTTAATTAATTAACCCTTCGACTAGGATTTTTTTAATTATAAATTGCTACAATTGGCTACTACTTCGTTTATTCTATTCGTAAAATTTTTCAAAAAAATTATCGCACACTTCTATGACAATTTCGACAAAAAATCGATGAAAAAGATTTTTTTTTTTCCATAGCGCGAAACCAATTTAAAAACATTCAATTGTGGCAGCCCTTCAATCGGTTCGTGGGACGTATATGTCCCAATGTAGTCAAATATATAACTATTTTAACAATTACCTTTGATTTATGTTTCTGTTTAAATTATTAGAAAAGAATTTTCTTTTTTTCTACCAAATTGTTTTAAAAATTCCTCAATTTTATATAATTTTAATTGATTTTTGACTGATCACTTATCTTCTGTTGACGAATGTCACATAAATATACTGGACAATTGCATGTGCCGAAATTTTCAAACCGCTTGGAAAAGTATCCTGACCCAGTGTAAAAGTGAAAACTTCGGTCTCGGCTTGAGCCAAATAAAATTCATTAAAATCAGGCCCGACCCGACTCAATTTCTACAAAAATTTCCGATATTTGTTAGCCAGTATTATTTTGCAATTAAAATTCTTTAACAATGAAACGCCCAGAAATTTTACTCAATCTTTATAAAAATATTCGACACCAGAAATTTTATTTAAAACTATTTAACTTATTTCTGTGTAGTTTATGGTTAACCTATTTTATGAAGAAAATTTTGTTTCGAATTGGCATTTAATCAATTGGTCGGATTCGAATAGACTACTCATGGACGTTCTATAGCGTTAAAAAGATATTGGATACATATTTGAACAAACATTTTAAAATACAGCATTTTTCGGATTATTTGTCCACAAGCCATGGTATGCGGAATTACAATATTAATTATCATATAAGGCAATTTACCTTGAAATGAAGACGTTAAAATTAAATAGTTTAGAAAGAAAGAAAATTATGATTAAAAAAGTTATAATTTTGAAGTTTTATAAAGGAAAAAAAAGTAGATTTAAAAAATATTTTTCTTTAATTTATTAATACAAAATAAATTTATAAAAATTTCTTTCACAAGTGTAGCATTCAAGAGAGAGAGGGAGGAACTCCAAATTGTGGCTGAGAGATATAAGAGGTACTCTTCGACTCAGATTTTTATATACTTTCAAAATATGAATGTAAATTTTGAAATAAATATCTTCTACATATTAAACATTGTGCCAACTAGAAATTTTTAAACAATATCACCCACTTCTGACACCGTACTTAACTTGAACCAGAGCAGTTTGAAAAAAAGTAGTGTTTATATACTTTTTCATAAATCTTCACAGAGTTATAAATTTAGAAAAATAAAAATATCTTGAGATATATCGGGAACATTCAATTAGTTACTACACTTTATATACAAGGAAATAATATATTTTTTCCGATTACTCACAAACATTTCCTTTTCTGTGTATGAATTAATAAAAGGAAATGGCCCCTTTAGATTTCGGCCTTCAAAAAGTAAAATTTATCTCGAAACCTAAATATTGGAATCAGCTGTACACTTACATAACCTTCATTTTTTTTTTTTTTTTTTTTTTTTTTTTTTTTTACAATCGTTGTTTATTTTTTTGAAAATTAATCTTGATCATAATTAATAATTTTTTTAACATGAATTTATTAATAATTTTCATAATTCAAAATTTGTTTTTGAATTTAAAAAAATGCCTGTAACACCTTTGTGTCTATACATTGTATCGTATTTAAAAAATTAATCAGGCGAATTTTGGAGAAGATAATAAATAAATGTTTTTCACTGAATTAACATTAGCATCTTCAATCATCGATATCTAACTCTACGAAGGTTTAAGAAAAAGTATGAAATTTATGTTTTTCTTTCGCTAACTTGTTCAAAAAGACTAAAATATTGTGTCAAAAGTGGGTGTTACCATTGAAAAATTCAAAGTCGATACAAATTTTAATATGTAGATGATTTCTATTTCAAAATTTGTATTAAAATTCGAAAAGTAAACACGATTCCCAGTAGAACAGTTTTCGCATCTATCTACGGCAATTTGCCGATAAAAAAATATGAGATGTTCTCTATTTATATATACAATATGGAACATACAATATCACCAATTAAAAAAAGAGAGAGAGAGAGAGGGGGGAGAAAGGATTGCTGCCCCGACATGAAATGCCAAAAAATCAATCCGGCCTGCCCCAAATCTGCAGAAAAAAGAATGACCCCATCCCTGTCCAATTATTGTGAAAGAAAATTCGGCCTGTAAAACATAACTAAAACAAACATGTAATCATTTATGTGTAATGCTATCTCTTTAAGCATATACTTTTTTACGTAAATTTAGACTACATCATATATATATATTTTTTCAATTTGTTCATAAATAAAATTTTTATTTTCATCCCGTTGTAGTGGACTAGCAACTCACTTATACAGAGTCTCTAATGTTTTGAATACCAATGGGACTTCAAACGTATAACCTACAGTGGTGGCCAAAATTAAGGACATTTTTTGAAATTTTCATGTTTTATAACTTTGTGTGCTGAAGAATATAATAAATTTCACATAAATACAAATGCTTGCACATTAAATTCAGGGAAATTTAATATGGAATTTAATAATAAAAAAAAATTAAAATATCTTCATTACAAAAAAAGTTACGCTTACAAAAATAAAATCTATCTTAGATTTCGTTGTATTTTAAAGTTACACCTACACATTCAATATTTAGTACCCTCATAGCATGCATGGTCACAGTGACGTCATTGTGACGTCACTGTAAGTCACTGTGGTCACGTCACATCTGTGACCAAAATGCCACCACTCAGTGATGTCACATTGTGACTGAGATGTGAACTTCTTAGAAAACTTTAAAAAATTACAAAAATTATTAAAAACATGTTATTTACTGTAAAATATATTTTTCTGCCGGATTAACAAATTTTTTAAACCGTGGTCCAAGTTGCATCTGTGCCTCTAACAAAAACTTTTTATTTTCATATAACATAAAATGTAATTAATTCATCAGCAACACAAAACGATTTCCTAATTATGAGAATTTCATATTATTAAAAAAATGTTTTAGGTAAGCTGACCTCGACTTATCTTTTATAAAGATTTTTGTAAATGATCATCTGTTATACTAGAAGTTTCTCAAAGAGTAGTCGAAACATTTCTGTCGTTTCAAACTAAAAACTTTCTATTACAGTTAAGGCTGCAGCTTTTAATGAGCACGCAGAAAGCGTCTTCAAAGTTCAGTCATATATGCATTTCTTGCTTTATAATTTGCATTCAAGTCATTTTTTTTCCTGTGAGTGTTTCACTATTTTAAGTATTTTTTTTTTTATTCTACTTCTTTCAAACGTTTAAAATAGAATTGACATTTTCCGGATATAAAATTAATGTACAAAATTTAGGCAAAGCCCACGACATAATTAATTATTCATGTTTTATTTTTTGTTTTCAAAATATATCTTTAAAAATTATTTTACAAGTTTTATTCTACAGAAAATTAATATTAAGAGAATGACAGATTGACAAAGAAAAACTCATCTCTTCTCGATAATCTTGTTGTATTTTTTAAGAAGATATTTTGTATATCTCTTCTCGATAATCTTGTTGTATTTTTTAAGAAGATATTTTGTATATATATACAAAATATCTTCTTAAAAAATACAACAGTATTATCGAGAAGAGATGAGTGTGATACAAACTGATACATGTGATACAAATTTTACTTTAAAAAAAAAGGAGGGAGTCATCATTATTACCAATAAATTAATTTGTATACATTTTGAAAATTTAAGCAATGTTTTATCTAGTAAACTCTAATTATGGATAATATTATTATTATAATTTACGTAAATGAAACTTTAGAATTCAATAAAACTGATAAAAATAAAAGATGAAATACAATAAAACATTTTCAAACAGGAAATTGAATTAGAGACAAATTGACAAAATTATTACGCATTTAATTTCCTTCCGAAACTGTGGTATAGAAAAACAAATAAAACCAAAAAACATCTGCTTCGAACTTCGAAACTTAAAAATCGTCTGCATCTGCACTGTTTCAGTTGTTACCACTCGACCGCAGAATAACGGATAAAAGTAACAGTGAAACTTTTTAGAATAAACGCGGGACACTGGACAGTTCTGTGGACACTGTGGACACTGAAGTTCTGTGGACACTGGACAGCATAGATGTGTTGACACGGATTTAAAAACTGAAACAAGAACGTTCTCAGGATCCAAGTTAGTTCAGGTAACAAAATATAAACCCGAGAAAATTACGGTAGCTTTGACTTGTTGAAGATGATTCAAGTCATTGCTATCGTACTTATAATCGGATTTAATTGGTTCCCCAAAATCACAGTATCACGTACAACGTCAATGAAATTAGGTATGTAAAAATATTATTTTCCCTGTTTGCTTTTTTTTTTATTTTATTACAACAATTTTAGTTAGTTTCTCATTAACATGCTGTAGAACATAAATATTTCATTACATTTATTTTTTATTTTGCTGAAATATCTAAAATATTATTTTCCTTGTTTGCTTTTTTTTTTTTTTTTTTTTTTTTTTAATTACAATGATTTCAGTTATCTTCTAATAAACATGTTATAGAACACAAATATTTCATTACATTTATTTTTTATTTTGTTAAAATATCTAACTTCCTTTTCAACAGCTTTGATCAGATTATTAAAATTAGTGATTTAAATTGCATTTTAATCTGGTTTATTTTCTTATTTAAATATTGGGTTCAAACCACATGGTGGCATAAATATAAAAGTATATGGACAAGTATTATCATCAATCATTAACATAATTAATAGACATTTAAAGATAATTAAATTATTTAAAATTTTTGGATGTTATTAACGTTTACCATAGCAAGACCCCTATTTGTAATGAAGTTTGTAGCATGTTATTTCATTTACAGGGACAGTCAATTGTATTCCATTACATTACGGCTTGTGGGAAAAAAATCGTTTCAAATGATTTTTAATGATTTTACACGCTTTCAAACAGAATAAAATTGATATGCATTTATGAAGCGCACTAAAATGTGCATTCCATAGAATATGCGATGCAAAGAATAGTTATTGTTCATTTACAGGGCTAAAAAAGGAATTCCAATACATAATGATATAGGGGTGGAGGGAATTGTTTGCGGCGTACTTTATTTATGTTAATCTATTTGATATGTAATGAAATTGATATACGTCGTTGAGGTTTACATACTATGAATTATTTCATGTATAATACGAAGTGTATATAGCATTTACAGGGACACACAAAATATTTCAGATACTATATTGTATCCGAAGTACTGTTCATTAGCGATGATTGCTGGAAATACATTTTTAATTATGATATACACTTTTATCATTCACTACATTTATGCATAGTATATGGTGTATTTATATATGCTATAATTCATATACAGGAATATACAAAAGTATTCGAAAGGGTTACTGGGTATTGCTTAAAGGAGGTTTTTAAATAAGTTATGCATTTTAACGCTGCACTGTATTTAATTTACTAAGAAATTTTTGTAGTATATAGATAAAATTATATAAAGGGTTACGCAAAGAATTGGATACGTTGCCATCTATGAATTATAATTTCTGGAAATGTAATTTCAGCAGTTTTAAGAGTGTTTTAGCTTGAATAAAATTTTAACTAAATAGTGGCGTGTAATAAAGGTTCTAGGTAAACTACAGGGTTGTACAAAATTATTTAAGTATGTTTCCATATATTAGTATAAATTGCTAAAAGAGAATTTCAACCTGTTATGCGTTTCCTTGATAAACTAAATTTTTCCATTATATAGTATATATATATCAATCTACAGATCAAATACAGGACTGTTTAAAAGAATTAGAAAACATATTTGGCTGTGGATGGTAGGGTGTCAACGATTTTAATCGGTTGATTTAAATCAGCGATTAAATCATGATTTTAATCAACCGATTTAAAAAAAAAATCATTGATTAAAATCAAAAATTTTCTAAATGTTTAAAATGTCAAAAAAAGTATTAAAATCTAACATGAACATAATTTGAAAGTTTCTACAGGTATTTTGACTTATTAATAAACAAAAAAAGAGCTTTAAATAATTGTTTCTAAGCTTAATTCATTAGTATTGTAAAAAAATTAAAAGCATTGCTTTTTATTTTTTATCCAAATTAAAACAGTTTCATTTAAAAATGATATTTAAATCTAACATAATTTGCAATGTCATAATTTCCTTTAGGTAATCAATTTATGCATTATTTTATATAAAATACACATAGCAAGTATAATTACATTTCTACAAGTAAAATAATAAATAGTAATTAATAGCAATCTCAAGTTAAAGAAGAATGAAAGAATGACATCTGCTCAGCAGCTAAATTGTAAATGAATGCATAAGAGAAAAAGAAATAATTGGTATAAAAATGCTAAGCACAGCAAGAGCTTCTTTGGTATAGGTTGAATAAATGTTTATTATTATTATTATTATTATTATTTTTTTTTTTTTTTTTTTTTTTTTTTGTAACTCATATATATTAAAAAATTGAACCATTGAAAGCTAATAGAGGTAATAATGCTGTTACTTAAATATTTTGAGGATTTCAGATATTAGTGGCTAACTTATATTTATTCTATATGAATGGGTTTAACTCATTTTCATTTTTTTCTTTTTGGTTAGCATACACGTACATGTGTGTAAGTATAGATTTTGGTGGTTTACAGAAATTTTCCTAAATACAAATGCAAAATGAGCTGCAAATAATATTTGTTAGTTTTGTTATTTGTGCTACTAACTAATGAATTTTACTTATTTGCAGTTTTTATTAATTCTGTAATTACTTATACTGCTTCTTCTAGGCCATTTTGTTTAATGGTGCCACACCATGCCCCTTTTGAAATTGGCAAAATGCACCCTGCCTTAAAAAAAGAAAAAAAAAGTTGAAATTTACCTGTAGTTGTAGCCAGAGATTTCTTGTAAAAAACTTCCCCATTCAACAGTATTCTAAATTCATGTGGAAAAAATCTTGCAAAAATATAGAACTTTATTTCTTTAGAAAAAACAGGATATTATTAAAATATGTTATTTAATTGTATTTTTCAATTTGTTATTCATAAAATTATTAAAAATTAAGGACACTTTACTTTTAATGCTGAAAAATATTCTTTTTTTTTTTCTTACATCATTACTAAACACATTACTAATATATTTCCTCATGAAATAGTGCCCGTTTTTTGAACTAGCATCCTGTCCCTTTTTAGGTGCGTTCGTAATTATATAAATACGTAGCACCTATAGTCGTCGTTCAGTCCGTCCGTCCGTCCGTCCGTCCGTCTGTCCGTCCGTCCGTCTGTCCGCATGTAACAGAGCAAAAACTACCCAACCGAATGGTCTGAAATTTCAAATATATGATTGTTGCAAAATTTTGTCGAGCCATTTCAAATTTTATGAAAATCGGATGTATAGTTTAATTACAGGGACAGTCAAAAGTTTTTCTTTACATTACGGCCAATGGGAAAAATTATTGCAAGTGGATTTTAATGATATTAGAGCCTTCCGAATGATCTGAAATTTTAAAGATATAACTGTAGCAAAATTTTGTCGAGCCCTTTCAAATTTTAGGAAAATCGGATGTATAGTTTAATTACAGGGACAGTCAAAAGTTTTTCTTTACATTACGGCCAATGTTAAAAATTATTGCAAGTGCATTTTAATGATATTAGAGCCTTCCGAATGATCTGAAATTTTAAATATATAACTGTTGCAAAATTTTGTCGAGCCCTTTCAAATTTTAGGAAAATCGGATGTATATTTTAATTACAGGGACAGTCAAAAGTTTTTCTTTACATTACGACCAATGATAAAAATTATTGCAAGCGCATTTTAATGATATTAGAGCCTTCCGAATGATCTGAAATTTTAAAGATATAACTGTTGCAAAATTTTGACAAGCCCTTTCAAATTTTAGGAAAATCGGATGTATAGTTTAATTACAGGGACAGTCAAATTTTTTCTTTACATTACGGACAATGGGAAAAATTATTGCAAGTGCATTTTAATGATATTAGAGCCTTCCGAATGATATTAAATTTTAAAGATATAATTGTTGCAAAATTTTGTCGAGCCCTTTCAAATTTTAGAAAAATCGGATGTATAGTTTAATCACAGGGACAGTCAAAAATTTTTTTTACATTACGGCCAATGGGAAAAATTATTGCAAGTGGATTTTAATGATATTAGAGCCTTCCGAATGATCTGAAATTTTAAAGATATAACTGTTGCAAAATTTTGTCGAGCCCTTTCAAATTTTAGGAAAATCGGATGTATGTTTAATTACAGGGACAGTCAAAAGTTTTTCTTTACATTACGGCCAATGGGAAAAATTATTGTAAGTGCATTTTAATGATATTACAGCCTTCCGAATGGTCTGAAATTTTAAAGATATAATTGTTGTAAAATTTTGTTGAGCTATTTCAAATTTTGGGAAAATCGGATGTATAGTTTAATTACAGGGACAGTCAAAAGTGTTCCGTTACATTACGGGGAATGGGAAAAAAATGTTGGAAGTGCATTTTAATGATGTATCAGACTATGCGCTTTATGAAGTGCAAAAAAATTATACATTCAGTACAATATGGGGTGCAAAAAATAATTATAAAACTAGTTATAGTACGAACGCACCTCATTTGCCACGTTTAACGAGCAATTTCCAGCTTGTTCTTTCTAAAATGAATTATTATCATTTTAATAATTAAGGCTTAAAAATGTATAATATGTTCCTAATTAGAGAGTTGATTGTTTAATAATTAATTTGAAGTAATGTTAGCTATTTAGTATAAAATGCAGTTAATAATTTTCATAAATGTTAAGCATCTCTAGTATTTATAAAGTTTTACATAACTAGGGGGCTCGGCCCCCTACGAGCTACGCTCGCCAACCCCCGTCCAGACATTGCAGACTCTAAATGCACGCTAATTTGATCGGCTTTAAAAAGATTTCGAAAGATTGAATTATAATTTAAAAAACAGTGGCGATCTCCCTATAAACAAATTTCTATTCATTTCTCTTTGATTGGGGAATTTTAACGCCAAATCCGCTGCGGTACTACTTGATTATCCTGTCGACCAATTTCGCCAAATTATATAAATCGCCAAACCACTCGCCAAATTATACAAATTGATATAATTTTTATTTTAAATAACGGAAGAACAAATAAATTCGTACAACATTAATAAAAACACAAATAAAACGTCGAAAAAAATAACTTGATGACGTATAAACGCGTAACAACATTTCAAAATAAGCTAATATAAAAGGAATTAAGTAAAGAGAGTCTTTGTCTCCTGGTATTTTTTAACAAAGCGAAAAGAAAATTCTTTTAAATGAGACATTTTAAATTAATTCTCAAAATATCAAATAAATGTCTAGCGCAATTTCTAAATTTAAACTTTTTTGCAATATTATTTTGTGTTCATTTTATGTAATAACTATAATGTGACGTAAATATGACGTAATTTCTCCTAAGACTTCTAACGCATGTTAATGAATTTATTATTTCACAATATCCTTTCTCTTTTAAAATTCACGTGTATACTTTTTATGACGTAATTTTTAATAAGTTCCTGCTTTTTATGCGTAATTATTTAATTCTAATTTGAAAGTTTTTTTCCTGTTTATAATAGTCACGTGTAAATAAATTTTTAATTTGAAGCAAACATTATTGCTTGTACTTTTTATACAGTTGGCAACAGTTTAAATTAGTACAATTTTCTGAAATCTGTAAAAAATATCTTTAGAAATGCTGAAAATTTGAATTTAAAATAGAAATAAAACCTAAAAAAATGAGTCAAAATAAAAAAATTAATGCAATCTGCACTCCGGCAAATTCTAACGCATAAAATGATCTAAAAATGGTTACACTGCCATGTATAGTTTTTGCTGCTATAAAACTTTTTTAGTGGAGCGATTTTGTCCAACTTTAGCATTAAATAACTCTTAAAATAATTCTTCGATATGAAAACTGTCTGCATCAGCGTGTTTATGAAACATTTCTGTATAAAACCACCGATTTTCATATTTTTGTATGCATTATTTTTGTTAATATTAACGAAGAAAGGCCTCCGATCACAAAAAAATCAAAACCGGCGGCGGCGGCGGTGACAGCGGTAGTTACTTTTTTTTAGAATAGAGAGATTATTACAATATTAATGTATATAACATTATTGTATAATACTACCTAATGAAACTACTAATTTGCAGTTTTTATTTCTGTAATTACAAACTAACAATTATAATTTTATCAATTAAAGTGTAAAAACATAGATTATGTTAGCAATTAGTGGTGTAATTGTTTTGGAAACCTAAAACTCATGATAGCTATTCAGCATTTGAATGCTGGGGAAAAAATCATACAAATCTGATTTAAATAAAAAAAAATCTGATTTAAATAGAAAAAAAAAACGATTTTTTTAATTTATTTTTTTAAATTATGATTTTTTTACACCTTAGTGGATGGTAACTGCGTAAATCAGTTTTTAAATGTTTTACGCGTTTTCATGTTTACTTAGTTATCTTATTTACGTTATTTCCCCCGATGTCTTGATAAAACATTTAGGAAGAGTTGGAAAGTCTTTTATAATCTATGCCTAACGCATGATATATCTTACTTGTTGTTTCTATTTCCCAGATCAGTCTTTTCATATAAAACATACCAAATCTAATTAGCTCATATTCACAAAATACAATATATACGGGAATAAAAAATTTAAATAAATAGGGCTTATCATGTAGTTCTATAAGTAACAGTTGTATTAATATCCGTTAGACTCCATGTTCGTATTTAAAAAAGCAATGACAAATCATAACACATTAAAAAGCTTACACATTCTTAATATTAAGCTTGAATTCAAGATCAAGCTAACTTAATAAAAAAAGATGTCAGTTAATAAGCATTGTTTTTTAAATGGAAAATTAAAAATATTTTAGAAGAATAGGACTCCAAAATAGCGATATCTTGCTAAAAAGTACGGTAAAAAGATAAAATTTTATATTTCAAACAAAACTTTACTTTAAAATTATCGTACTTTTTATGACAAGAATCATCACAGTATTAATACTTGGACATTTTTCCAGAGAGAAACATTCGCCTTGCATACAATATTTCAAATGAAAATCAAAATTCAAATAAATTGCTTAAAAGGCGCAAAGGCCAACATAGTGTAAAATATCCACGCCGGGTCTCGATCCCGGGTCATCAGTATAGCGCACTGACATTCTACCGACTAAACCACATGGAACGATACCCAGCCTGGAAATTTTCTCCTTATTACATGTTGGCAAGGCTACAAACGCCGCACAAGATGGAATATTTAGCGTGAGCCACCGTCATGGGGCAAACACGAAACTTAATTAAACCAACATCGATTAAATATATATTAATACTTGAAAATTTTTCCAGAGAGAAACATTCGCCTTGCATACAGTATTTCAAATGAAAATCAAATTTCAAATTAAAATTGCCTTTTAAGCTATTAATTTGAAATTTGATTTTCATTTGAAATATTGTATGCAAGGCGAATGGTTCTCTCTGAAAACATTTCCAAGTATTAATATAGTTTCAATCGATGCTGGATTTAAGTTTCGTGCTTGCGCCATGTCGGTGGCTGACGATAAATATTGCATCTTGTGATGCGTTTGTAGCCTTGCCAACATGTAATAGTGAGAAATTTTCCAGGCTGGGTATCGTTCCATGTGGTTTAGTCGGTAGAACGTAAGTGCGCTATACTGATGGCCCGGGTTCGAGTTCCAGTATGGAATCTTTTTCACTAGTTCGCCTTTGCGCCTTTTAAGCAATTAATTTGAAATTTGATTTTCATTTGAAATCATCACAGAGTTTATGACAAGTTCGTCACAAATGACACATATTTCACAAATTGGTCACAGTGTGACTTCAAAACATTGTCACTTTCGTCACAGGTTCGTCACAAAGTTAATGCCAAAATAGTCACAAATGACACACTTTTCACAAATTAGTCACACCGTGACTTCACAGAGTAGTCACAATGTGACGTCACAAACGACCTCTAAAACGGCCATAACGACCTCACATTCTAGTCACTGTGACGTCACATCGACGGTCACAAAATCACAGTGTGACTTCACAACGACGTCGCCGTGACGTCACCATGCCTTACGGGTAAGATAACCCTTGTTTTTTATTAATAAATAAAATTTATTAATAAATAAAATTTTCATTTTCAACCCTTTGTAGTGGACTAGCAACTCACTTATACAGAGTCTCTAATGTTTTGAATACGAATTTGACTTCAAGCGTATAACCTACAATGGTGGCCAAAATTATGGACATTTTTTGAAATTTTCATGTTTTATAACTTTGTGTGCTGAAGAATATAATAAATTTCACATAAATGCAAATGCTTGTATATTAAATTCAGGTAAATTTAATATGGAATTTAATAAAAAAAATAATTAAAATATCTTCATTACAAAAAAAAAAAAAAAAAAAAAAAAAAAAATACGCTTACAAAAAATAATATCTATCTTAGATTTCGTTGTATTTTAAAGTTACACCTACACATTCAATATTTAGTAAGATAACCTTGTTTTTTATTACAGCTTCGCAGCATCTTTTCATTGAGAGAACTAGTTTTGGACTTCATACTTTTTAATCACATTATACCAAAAATCAATTATAGCTCCAATAATTTGCGTTTTATTAGATGGAGGCTGTTTTTGTACAAGGATTTCCAAACGTCGCGTCGCCACAAATTTTCTATAGTATTCAGATCAAGGCTGTTTCCTGGCCAGAGTAGCAATTTTATGTTTTTATTTCTATACCATGTTTTGCATATTTTGCCGTATGTCATGGAGCTGAATGATAAATGGTGCTTTATTGAGCAAGAGATCCCTGATGGAAGGTATCAATTTTGGTTCCAGGACAGTTTCGATGTATTTTTTATTTTAATTGTTTTAATTTGTTTTATTTATTTTATTTTATTTTATTTATTTATTTATTTTTTTTTGCATTCAGAGTGCAATCAATCACTTGGATGTGGCCCACATCATCTGAAGACGTGCAGGCCCAAATCATGACAATTGTTGGGGTTTTAGTAGTTGCTTCAATGCAATCAGGATGCATACCTTCCCCTACTCTACGTCTCACATATTTTTGCCGATCACTAGCAAAGAGACTTTACACTCATTGCGCCAGAATATTTTCTTCCACTGATTTTCTAACCAATTAATGTGTTATTTCGCCCACTGAACTCGTTTCTTGCGTTGCTAAAGATTTAAAAATTGTTTTTACTTCAGAATTCTACCTTTCAGCCCAAAACCTGCTAATATTTTCCTTATTGTTCATGAAGTAACTGAAATACCCATTGCATTCATATCACATCTAACAGCACCTGATGAATTTCTTCTATCTTTAAGGCATATCCTTTATATCTTTCTGTCGTCAGAAGAAGTTGTGCATTTTTTTCGGCATGAACTTGATCACTGAGTTTGTTTCTTCATAACGTAAGCGGAACTTTCGTACGCTAGAAAATTTGACTGATTCAACAACCTGTCTCGCAATTTCAACATAAGAGAGACCGTTTACTCTCTACATGACAATTCCGCTTCTTTTTGATGTGTCCAATCATTTCTTGTTGTTGATGACATTGTTTTAAATTATTTGCATTAAGTAAAAAATAAAAGGATAAAGAAAAAATTCTTTTTAGTTACTCTAGTATTCACACTTCTGCAAAATTCATTCCACCAAAATACCACTTTTACAAATCAAAACATACTACAGTTGAGTTACTGACATTTGATTGGTTCTCAGAACTGTCATTGTGATTGGCTAGGAAGCTTTTATTACAATATAATTCTTCATCCATGACTAATTTGTATTTTAGACTAAAGTAAGTGTAACTTTTTTTTATAATGCAGATACATTTATTCTGTTTGATTTATTATATTCTACATTAAATTACCTTGAATTTGATATATAAACGTTTGTATTTAAGTGAAAATTAATATATTCTATAAACACACAAAGTTATAAAGTGTGAAAATTAAAAAAACTGTCAACAATTTTTCCCAACACTGTATATGCACGACAAAGAATTTTATACTTTATTTTACTGTAGTGTGGCGAGGTCTGCTTGGTATTCTTGGGAACTACAGTTTCGTATTTTTGCTGTAGTTTTATACAAATTAGGTTGCATAGTTCAATCTGCAACGTATGCAAGTATATGTCTTCGGATTTGGGTTCATTCCTACCACAGAGGAGTATAAGATTTGTAAAAAAAAATAAAAAAAAATATTTTAAAACTATTAATCCTACAGTTTAAATGCTATTCTAAAAATACAAAATTTAAATACATGATTAAAAACCACAAAAAAAATTCAGAATTTAAAACAAATTATACAATATTCAAAAATTAATTCATATGTAGATTTCAAGACACGAAAAAAAGAATCTTTTTGGTTACGAATCGGAATTGATACAAGAATAATAAAAGGAATAAATAACTATACAAATTATATTTCCTTGGTTAGCTTAAGTAAATTTTGTTATCACAATCCATGCACTCACCTTATTTTAGTCTCTTTTCTGAAAGATATCATGTGACTCTAGATGGCATACTCATAATTAAAGAGAAATTTTCAAAAGACTTTGATTTAAATATACTTCATATTTATTCACTATTTATAGTTCTGGAATTCCCAAAGCTACAATTGCATTCAAACTTCTATTCAAACTTGTCTCTAAGATTAATAGACTGAGATTTATTCCAGTGTTAAAAACGACTGAAATAACATATTATAAAATCGTGAAGATGGAAAATAATTTTTAAAATCTGAAAATAAGAAACATCAAAAGATTTGTAACATTCCCCTGGGAAAATAAGAATGATGCTGTTTTTAAAACCAGTACAAGAGCAAAACGAATGACGCATTTTAAGAATAAAATATCATGTATTTTCTAAAAATAGTAAACAAATAATGTCATTTAAATATATCTTTTAAATATTTAGTTGAAATTTAAATAAAAATGACAAAAAAATGTAATGTTTAAATATTCAATACATGTAATATAGAAAAGTACATCAAAACTAAAGTATATGTAACAAAAATATAAATAACTAGCAAACCCCGCGGCTTTGCTCGCGTAATATTTGAAATATGCCAAGTGATATTTATATGTCTAATTTTTATTAAAAGGTACTAACTAAATTTTTATTTTCATTAAAAGGTAATATTTTATTTTATTAAAAGGTAATCTTTTATTTTATTAAAAGGTACTTATTACTTTTATGAATACTTCAAAAATTACTATTTAAAACACAGTTTGATTAAACATCATTATTACACTGCATTAGGCAGAAATGAGACTTAAATTAATAAAACGAAATAAACTTAATAAATGATAATTTAGAAAATATTGAAACTTTTCTGCTCACTTAATACGTTCATTTCAGTATTCATTTTAAGTTTTGAATTTTTTAGAAACCATCTTTTTACATCTTAAAATTAACTATCATGTCAAATTCTAAGTCCTTCCACCTCTCTCAAGAAAAAGGGCTATGTTGAAATAGGAACTGTCATGATTAATTTGCCAACATTAATTTTGAAATCGGTTTGTCATTTCCTAAAATTCCACAGAAACGTAATTTAGAAAGCTTTTAAAGGCCTTTTTTAGAACATTTGTAGTTCCTGTGAACCTCAGGTGGTAGAATCATCAGCATAAAATATAGCCTGTGTAGGATAAGAGACTGTTACCATTGATTCGCAACTATTACTTTCATAATCGGTTTATATTCCCTGAAATTGCATAGAAATCGTAATTTAGGACTTTTTTAGAATGCTTTTCGCACCTCCCCTTCGCTTTACCCCTTTTTAATTCGAATTTAGTTTCGACAGTCCTTCGAGGGCATTTATATTTTATAAGAAACTACCATGCCATATTTAAAGTTTCTAGTCTTTTCAGTATCACAGAAATCACAATTTAGATAGTTTTTAGCTCCTGCAACTCTCTGGTGGTAGTGGCACAGACATACAACATAGCTTATGTTTGAGCAGGTTCTATCACCAACAATTTGTCATCATTATTTTTTTAATCGGTTTGGTATTTGGTAAGACTACATAAAAATTGTAATTTATAACGCTTTTCGCTCACTTCAAATTTTTAAATTTATAATTTTCTTTCGACTGTTCTTAGACAGCAGTTGCATCTTGAAAGTAAATAACATGCCATACTTCAAAGTGTTCGACCCCTCAGTTGTGCAAAAAACGCAAATTAGAACATGTTTTGTTTTTGCAACCCTCAGATAGTAGGGACAGCAACATAAAATATAACCTATGTTGTAGCAGGGACTGTCACAATTGATTTCCAACCATTACTTTTGAAATAGCTTTGGTATTTCCTATTTCCTGAGATTGAGTAGAAATCGCAATTTAGAACGTTTTTAGAGCGCTTTTCGCGCATTTTCACCACTTTTTTAATTTCTAATTTTTTCGAAACTGTTCTTAAAGATCATATATATCTAATAAATATGTACCTTGCCTAATTTTAAGTTGCTAGCCCTTACCGAACAAAAACCCGAAATTTAAAACGTTTTTTAGCTCCTGCAACGTCTAGGTGATAGTGATACCGACATAAAATAGCATCTGTGTTAGAGCAGCGGCTGTCAGCATCAATTTCCTACCATTACTTTTGAAATCAGTTTGATTATTCCTGAGATATTGCTGACAAATCGGCATTTAGAACGGTTTTAGAACTCTTTTCGCGCATTTTTCTCCTGCATCTCCTCTGCGGTAGTGGAAACAGATATGAAATATAGCCAATCTTGGAGCAAGATCTGACACCATCATTTTTACACCATTATATTTGAAATCGGTTCAGTACTTCCTGAGATTGCATAGAGATCGCAATTTAGAACGTTTTTACAACGCTTTTTGCGCATTTTGACCCCCTTTCAAATTTCGATTTTTTTAGGAAATGTCCTTAGATATCATTGATATCTTATAATTAACTACCATTCCAAATTTCACGATTCATGGCCTTTCCGTAACGCAAAAACCGCAATTTAGAACGTTTTTCTCCTGCACCCCCTGTGGGGTAGTGGCACCGACATAAAACATAACCTATGTTGGAGCAAGGGTTGTCACCGTCATTTTGACACCATTATTTTTTAAATCGGTTTGGTATTTCCTGAGATTGTGCAGAAACCACCATTTAGAACGTTTTTTAGAACGCTTTTCGCGCATTTTCACCCCTTTTAAATTTCGAATTGTTTAAGAGCTGTTCTTAGAAATCCTTTATATCTAATAAGTACCTAATATTTCAAATTTCATATTTCTAGGCCCTTCAGTAACGCAAAAATCGCATATTTAGAACGTTTTTTGCTCCTGCACCCCCTTTTGGGTAGTGGCACCGACATAAGACATAACCTATGTTGGAGCAAGGGTTCTCACCGTCATTTTGACACCATTATTTTTTAAATAGGTTTGGTATTTCCTGAGATTGTGCAGAAACCACCATTTAGAACGTTTTTTAGAACGCTTTTCGCGCATTTTCGCCCCTTTTTAATTTCGAATTATTTAAGAGCTGTTCTTAGAAATCCTTTATATCTAATAAGTAGCTAATATTTCAAATTTCATATTTCTAGACCCTTCAGTAACGCAAAAATCGCATTTTTGGAACGTTTTTTGCTCCTGCACCCCCTTTTGGGTGTTGGCACCGACATAAGACATAGCCTATGTTAGAGCAAGGGTTGTTACCATCATTTTGACACCATTATTTTTTAAATCGGTTTGGTATTTCCTGAGATTGTGTAGAAACCACCATTTAGAACGTTTTTTAGAACGCTTTTTGCGCATTTTCACCCCCTTTAAATTTCGAATTGTTTAAGAACTGTTCTTATACATCATTTATATCTTATAAGTAACTAATACTCCAAATTTTATATTTCTAGGCCCTTCAGTAACGCAAAAATCGCATTTTTAGAACGTTTTTTGCTCCTACACCCCCTTTGGGGTAGTGGCACCGACATAAAATATAGCCTATGTTCTAAGTTGGACTAACACCATCATTTTGATACCATTACTTTTGGAATTTGTTCAGTAGTTCCAGAGCTTACTTCCTACAAATAAACAATTTTTTCCTCTTTATAATATGAGTATAGATTGTGTTATTTTTCGTATGAATTAAAGGAGACAAATAAATTTTTCTTTCGTATTGAATTTTTTTTCCTCAAACTTTAAAAAATATTTTTTCCAGAAAATTCTAAATTAATAATCGCTTTAAGAATTAGATTCAACAGTTTTCTGTAAAGTGTAAAAAAAGAAAAAAAAAAGTATTGTCTAAGCATATTTTATTAATATTTTTGTTATATACTTAAAGCAATTTTTAAGAAGATGAATTTTTAAAGATGTATACAATATAATGCACTGTAACTCATAGAAATCTTATTAACTAAATTATCTGTATAATATTAGTGATTGAATTAACCATGTATTACAAGCAAGGATTTTTATTAAAACGTAAAAACAAAAAAGTAGCATCATACTATATTTTATGAAATATTTTTTAATTATATATGTAATGTAAATTTAAGAAGGATCCTTTTTGTAATGTGTTTATATGCTTAGTGTATGGTAATGCATACAAATTGTATTTAATTACTGTATTTTTACAGGTTTTTCGTATATAGTTAAAGGAGAAACTGTTAAATTCCTCTTTTTCCCCCGCTATTTTTTATTTATTTATTTATTAATTTATTTTTTACTGGAATAAAAGCAAAACCTAAATATGGATTCTTTATTTTCACAATTTAAAAGAATATTAGTAATTTCGTTATTGTACAAGATTTCTTCCTTTTTTAAATAATATGATGTTTATAATATTAAGATTAATCTTTCGTAAATCACATTTTTTTATGTCGCTGCTGGACAGATAATTACACTTGTTTATTTATTATTTAATTTACACCCAAAATTGTTAATTTGTCCAAATCATCCTAGCAACCTCATAGTAAACCGGTATATAATTTTATATACCTTAAATAAATTCAAATAACATAAGTGATCGTAATTACGTAGCCCCACCAGTGGCTGAGAGGTTCTGCTCTCGAAACTGGTAGACGGGAGGTGCTGGGTTCGATCCCAATCGCGCCCGTCGGCCTAATCGTTCGGAGTTTTCATGGTTTTCTTCGAACCTTGGATTTCCAAGCGTTAATACGGGTTAGGTTCCCTTAGAAAGACCCCCACGAAGGGCACTCCCCCCCTGGGCCTATATCCCTCGTGCAGATAATTGGCCGTCATAAATACAACCAACCAACCAACCGTAATTACGTAATTCTAGTAGAAGAGCAACGCGAATAATTAATAAAATTAAATTATAATCCGCGTAAAACTGTAATTATTAAATTTAATTAATTACGAATAAAATTAAGAGTTTGCGTTGTGATTTATTTAGACGAACTCTTCCATTTACGAATTAAACTAAATTTAAGCTGTAAAAATAAATTGACACACATTAAACATTTATCAATTAAATAATTACAGAAACTTTTTAATACTTGATTAAATATTTTATTTACATTGAACACAACTATATACATATACACATTATATTAATTCAAAAAAAGGAAAGCAACACTTTTGTTTGCTGCTCATTATTACATGTATATTGAATCTTAAAAAAAAAAAAAAAAAAGTTTTCATTTACTCTTATTATTATATTTTTTTTTTTTTTTTTTTTTTTTTTGCAAGAAAAGTAATTCTCTTTCATTTTTAAAATACCTTAATTATATTAATATTTGGAAATTTTCCAGAAAAAAAAAATAATAATTTGAAATTTGATTTTCATTTGAAATACCTTAATTATATTTAACTAGAAATGTAGCCCGTCAAAAATGACGGAAATTTAGATATAAAGATATATACAACTCATGTGAAAGAATATGAGTTTTCTCGCTTGTTCCGCAGTGATAGATGAAAATAACACATTTTAAGAACGAAACACATTTATGAAAAACTGTGTACAGTAGAAGACCACTAATCTGCACAGTTTGGTTCAAGTGTTATACAGATTTGAGGATTTTTGCGGTCATGTCTAGTCAATCTTTGTTTACATTTTTTTTTAATTCATATATTGGACAATTTAGATTGTTGAGCCTTAAAATAAATAAATAACACACTTGAAGTAAGGTTAAAAACTATTAAATTATCGTATACGATTTCATGAAATGGTATTATATGGTATTATATGTGTGTGCTTCACGATCTTGGTTACGACGTTGGCGAAATTGGCTGCAACTTGTCATAATCCTAATAGTGTGGGCCGCTATAACAAAAAAGTAATCCGTTTTTAGTAAAATTTCTGATATAAAGTAGCTTTCAAAAACTTGTGTAAAATTGCAGGCCGTTCTCGTGTTATGTCAGTCCTAGGAATAATATTTCTAACACTGAAGATTTTCCATGTATATGTGGAATTTAGAAAAGCTTCTCCAAAAGAAAGGTCCTGAAATGACATTGTAATTCCTCTAACTTCAAAGTTTAATCAAGCCCAGATGTTGAGTACTGAAATCTAATAAATACAGTTATTTTGAATATTACAACATAAACAGTTAAACTTATTCAACTTAAACCCGCTGTTACTTCCCGATGTTATTTTTTAGTATTAAGAAAGAAAATTATTTAAAATTTTCAAATCATGCATTTATGATTTTTTTTCGTCTTTAATAACTAAATAATGAAAAAATAAGCCTTTGTTCTGAGCTCATAAATATGACAATAAAATAATGTAACTAAGAGACATTGCAAAAATAAATCTTTGTGATTACAAACCATAAATAAACGATACCGCCACCATTTTACCTACTATGACGTCATTAGAATATTGCCCATTGATTGTTGGAGAACTTACTTTGTGACTGATTACCTCAATGATTTAATATTTTTGACGTTTCACGATGAATGAATCACTTGTGTTTGTTTAGGTTTATCGAATGAGATATTAAGCTGTGAACCTAATTTCAATTGAAGTTATCCAAGGATATATGTATTTTTAATCGAAATTAAAAACAATGTATTGATCTCGAAATAAAAAGTTTTAGTTTGTATAATTTGTTATTTCTGTTAATTATTTCTTTAAGTACTTTTCCATTATAGCGCATTTTTAAAAAAAGCTTGGCGCGATTCGGGCATCAGAAAGTGAGATATGTTGCGAAAATATATAAACAGCTATCAAAACAGATCTAATGAACTTTTATCTTAGTTTATATATGCACTTATATATATTAAAAAATCGTTTCTAAATATATATAATTTTGGTACTTTTCGGTAAGCCGGGCGCCAGTGTTATATATACATATATATTTCCATATATATACACATATATTTACATATATATATATACATATGTATATATATATGTGTGTGAGTACATATATATATATGTTAGTAAATATATGTGTATATATATATGTAAATATATATGAATATATAACACTGGCACCCGGCTAACCGAAAGGTACCATATTTTTTTTTTATATACAAATTACGGCACAGATTTCAGATATGAACCTGAATACCTAACTGGTGCCAAAATGGTGTTATTTTGCCTGCTATGGTAACCCGGCTATTGTTTTTTATTTATTATTAAATTGTTTATTTACTTTTATTTTCTGTTTTTTAATTATATAAACTGCTTTGTTCTATAGTTATTATTCAAACTTTTATTTATTTATAGTTATTTCCTTTTCAAAATGATAGCAGATAATTGAAAAATATATAAGTAACTGGTATTCGAAAGCGAGATTTCTGCCAAATTGGCGTCATAGAAAAATCACGCCAACCCCCATGCGTATATGACATATGTGCAAAAATTACTTCTGTTTCTTTATAAAAATGGGTAAATAGCTTTTTTTTATATTAAATTGTCGGCACAGATGTCATATACGCCCATATTGGCGCGATTTTTTTTGACGCCGGTGTCATATACGCACCGGGTACTTAACTGGCGCCAAAGTGTCGTTATTTTGCTTGTAATGGTAACCCGAATGTTGTTTATGCTGTTGATGTTTTCGCCAAATTGGTGTCGGAAAAAAATCGCGCCATATGACATCTGTGCCAAATTGTATACATATGAAAAAAATTGCTTGTGAGCATGAAGCAGTAAATAGGTTGCCAGAAAATACGTTGGCAAACTTCTTTCTCGCCAAGAAACTTTTCTCCGAAGTATTGTACATATGCAATGATTGCTAGAAATGCATTTTTAATTATGATATGCGCTTTTATGTTTCACTACATTTATGCATACTATACTGTGTATATAAATGCTAGAGTTCATATGCAGGGCTACACAAAAGAATTCGTAAGGGTTACTGAGTATGAGAGTAAATTGCTTAAAGGTGATTTTTAAAGGAGTTATGCATTTTTACGCTGAACTGCATTTAGTTTTCTAAGAAATGTTTGTAGAATATAGATAAAATGATATACATGATCACGCAAAGAATTGGATACATAACCGTCTATGGATGATAATATCTGGAAATGTGATTTCAGTAGTTTTAAGAGTAGTTTAAATTAAATTTTAGCTAAATAGTGGCATGTAATAACGGTACTATTGGCTATGGACGGTAACTGCTGAAATCAATTTTTAAATTTTTTTTATACGTTTTCTAAAATGTTTACTTAGTTATCTTGGTACTTCTTAGTTATCCCGTCGACCAAATTACTGTCGCCAAATTGTAAGATTAATTGCCAATAATTGTTGCCATTAATTAATTAATTGTAAGATTAAATGCCAATAATGGCCAATAAAACCATTAATTTGACGTTTTATTTGTATTTTTGTTAATGTTTTACTATTGATTTGGCGAAATTGGTCGACGGAATATCTAAGAAGTAACGTTATCTTATTTACATTATTTCCCTAAATAACGAAGTTTTGTTAAAGCATTCAGGATGTGTTGGAAAGTGTTTCATATTCTATGCTTAACGCATGATTTTTCTTTCTTCTTTAGTCTTATTTTGCATTTATTTTATTCTTAATTTTTTAGTCTTATACTGCTTTATAGAAACTTTGGCACAGTTGTCATATACGTTATCATACATTGGAGCGATTTTTTAAGACGCCAATTTGGCGAAAACATCAACGGCATAAACAACAACATCCGGGTTACCATATCAAGCAAAATAACGACACTTTGGTGCCAGTTAAGTACCCGTTGTGTATATGACATTGGCGTCAGAAAAAAATCGCGCCAGTATGGGGCGTATATGACATCTGTGCCGAAAATTTAATATTTAATGTTTAAACTCTTCGTTCCACTCCCCTTGCATATAGTACAAACTATAACACGGATAGCGCAAAATAATAGACAGTTTGGTACTTTTCCACTGTAGGGGCTTTGGCATTTTTTTAAAAAAGCTTGGTGTAATTTGGGCATCGGAAAGTGAGATTTGGGTACTTTTCCGTTATGCGGACACCATTGTCGCCAAGCGTAATAGTTGGCGCAAAATCGTGAATTGAAGCATTTGAAAAAGAAAAGAAAAACCATTGTCGATACTAAAGTGAGCTTACTAAAGTGAGCATTTAAAAAATATAACATTTGAAAATTCCAGACTTTTACGAACTATTTCATCAAATCACAAATATATACTTAAAATAAGTGAACAAATAACTGCTATAAAATAAAGCAATGAAATAAAACTCATTTTAAACTGCTGGCATAAAATTACAAATATCTTTTAGCATTTTGAAATAATTGGCGCATTAGCATACATTTTGGCATGGTGTCCGTATAACGGAAAAATATCGAGATTTGTTGTCAAATCATATAAACAGTTACGCAAACAAATTTGATGAGGGTTTCTGTTTGTTTTATATGTATATTATTGATGTTTTTATATACAAATTACATCTGTTTCTGTATAAAATTAGAGAAACGGCTTTTTTACGTTAAATAAATCGTATAAATATCGAAAAAATGCTTGTGTATATAAAATGAAACAGTGAATAGGTTCCCGGAAAATATGTTACCAAATTTCCTTTTTCGCCAAGGCACCTATACTGGAAAAGTACCTAAAGAACATTAAAATCGCGCAGTTAGGAGATCACACAGTACACCGTTGTCTATTGGCGGTTATTTTATTAGTAGCATCGGGAGGAAGATGTAAAGATGTACTTTAAATTCTCACCCATAGATTTCGAAAAAAATGTCTTAAAAGAATGGAGTTTAAATTAAATTTCGGTGACCTCCATTATGAAAGATTAATGGTTTTAAATGGGAATTTCGCCAAATTAGCCAGCTATCGCCAAGTTGGCTAACATTTGGCGCTACTGTGGTAATCCTGCATTAATATTTTTCAACAATTACTCATTTCAATGAGGCGGTCCTACCGGAATAGTGAGGGACACACAGAGACTTGAATTTTATATAAATAGATTATTGGTTTTGTTGGATCTCAGATTGCTCTCTACCATAAAATATCATAAAAGGATATTTATAATTTCTCATATAATTAAAGTGGTAAAGAAAAAGATTAATGTAATACCTTGAATCATATACGGAATGGTGGCCTTTATTCATCGAATTCAGAGCTGTCGCGATGCTAAGGATCATATCCAAACATCATCCGGATTCATCTTCTCATCAGAGCGGCGAGAAATCGGGATGGCGGGATGCATAGCTTCGGACCGCAGTAGGACAATCAATTTTATCTCAACACCAGGAAGACATCATCAGGTCAATTAGGCTAGCTTAGGCTCTCTCCGATATGTCCATCTCGCCTGGGCATTACTAGGGCTCAATTGATGCGTGACATGGGCTTTCAGGATCGCTCTTGCGTCTTCGACATCTTTTCTTAGACTCCCTTTTTCAAACCTTTTTCTTCTTGCACACCAACTCTTGGAAGTGGGTGGAACTATTTTTATAGTCCTCCCTTATTGGATGTGAGAAGATTTTGCATTATCCTTATCCATAGACCTATTAGCTAACAGCCTGCAATAACCCTTTACATATACTTTAATATTATTATATGCCTTAAAGTTTCGGTGGTCTAAAGCCATAAATTCATTCCAACACTTTTATTAAGGCCATAAATCCATTCCAACATTTTTACTATTTTACGATTTCTAATTATACACCACCCTCCACTGGATTGTCATAAAACGACACCATGGCGTCTGGTTGTTGTTGTTATCTGAGATCCGAACTATATTCAACATTATACATTCATTTTACAATAAAACAATTTTTTTAAATATATATTTAATATTTAAAATCAACTTAATAATTTTTGTATGAACTTCCACTCCTATTTTGTTCGAAAATATAATTATTATAATTTTACACTCATAATTATGTTTTATAAAAATAAAAAAAAATTGTACAAACAGAAATAACAAATTACGCAACTGTACTTTGACTTAACCAACATGGTGCGGGAACATATTATTGTTATATGCCCAGCAGTCGCTATAAAAGATATTTTCATTTATTGTGTTTGCCTTACTGCTATTTGAAGTATTAAACTTTAAAAATGTATTTTCAAAAAATAATACGGTAAAACATGTTAAGACATAACTGGAAACCGATTTCCGCCATAACATGTGCCTGTCTTCTAAAAATTTAATGCAATATTTTTGACGATGAAAATTTTGCTTTGAAAAGAGTTTTTTGTTTTATGTTAAGTCTGTGTTGAATATTTTTACTGTATAATATTTATCTAATATGTATCTATTTACCTATTTTATATAATACTAGGGGGCTCGGCCCCCTACGAGCTACGCTCGCCAACCCCCGTCCAGACACCGCAGACTCAAAATGCACGCTAATTTGATCGGCTTTAAAAAGATTTCGAAAGATTAAATTATAATTTAAAAAAGAGTGGCGATCTCCCTATAAACGAATTTCTATTCATTTCTCTTTGATTGGGGAATTTTAACGCCAAATCCGCTGCGGTACTACTTGATTATCCTGTCGACCAATTTCGCCAAATTATATAAATCGCCAAACCATTCGCCAAATTATACAAATTGATATAATTTTTATTTTAAATAACGAAAGAACAAATAAATTCGTACAACATTAATAAAAACACAAATAAAACGTCGAAATAAAAATAGCTTGATGACGTATACACGTGTAACAACATTTCAAAATAAGCTAATATAAAAGGAATTAAGTAAAGAGAGTCTTTGTCTCCTCGTATTTTTTAAAAGAAAGTTCTTTTAAATGAGACATTTTAAATTAATTCTCAAAATATCAAATAAATGTCTAGCGCAATTTCTAAATTTAAACATTTTGCAATATTATTTTGTGTTCATTTTATGTAATAACTATAATGTGACGTAAACATGACGTAATTTCTCCTAAGACTTCTAACGCATGTTAATGAATTTATTATTTTACAATATCTTTTCTCTTTTAAAATTCACGTGTATACTTTTTATGACGTAATTTTTAATAAGTTCCTCATTTTTATACGTCATTATTTAATTCTAATTTGAAAGTTTTTTTCCTGTTTATAATAGTCACGTGTAAATAAATTTTTAATTTGAAGCAAACATTATTGCTTGCGCTTTTTATACAGTTGGCAACAGTTTAAATTAGTACAATTTTCTGAAATCTGTAAAAAATATCTCTAGAAATGCTGAAAATTTGAATTTAAAATAGAAATAAAACCTGAAAAAATGAGTCAAAATAAAAAAAAATTAATGCAATCTGCACTCCCGCAATTCACAAAATTTGTCAACTGGTAGAGATAAAATATTGTGAAATTCATCAATTGGTTGCAAAAAAAAAAAAAAAAAAAAAAAAAAAAAAAAAAGCGAAAATTGTCATTTGGGCGATTTCGTGGAGAGTGTCACACACGTAACGCAGGCTTTAATTTGCATTTATTCAATTATTTATTAAATTTTAATGTTAATTCTGATTTTAAGTGCTATGGTAAGTAAGTTATTATTATATTTTTAAATTTAAATGTGTGGCAATAAAACTCAGAGAAATATATCATTTAATTTCATCACTCAAAATGTGCTTTTTTTCTACTTCAGAAAAAAAGCACATTTTGAGTATGAAATTAAATGATAATATTTTTGTGAGTTTTACTTACACACAATTAAACTAAAAAATATGTTAATAACTTATTTACCATACCACCTAAAAACAGAATTAACATTAAAATATAATAAATAATTGAATAAATGCAAATTAAAGCCTGCGTTACGTGTGTGACTCTCCGCATGGAATCGCCCATTTACTGGTCAGAAAAAATCGCGAGATTTGCCAGTCGATCCTCAGAAAAAAATTGAGAAATACTTCAGTTGGTTGCTTTAAAATATTGCGAAATTTGCCAATTTGTCACAGGAAAAAAATCATGTAATTCATCAGTCTATCGTTAGAAATATTGAAAAATCAACGTTTGATCCAGACAAAATTTGGGGCCTATTTAGGGCCCCTTCACAAAAATAATTTAATAAAATGGGCCCCTTCACAAAAATAAACTTAACAGGCCCCTTCACAAAATTCCTTTTAATAAAATAGACCCCTTACGTAACATTCTTTTTCATAAAAACTGTTTTAAAATGTGTAATTTGTAAATAAAACCATGTCACGAAAAACAAAAACTTTAGCAAAGGGATTTAAAGAATGTTTTTGTTCATAAATTCTTGGTTCGAATTTTAGAACTGGATTTCAACTTTCATCACAAAATGTTATTTTTCACAAAATGTGGCCCAAGAATAAAAATTTGCATCGACCCCTGAAAATTCATCAATTATTTGTAGAAAAAAAAAAAAATGAGAGATTGATCGATAGGTCGTGGGGAAAATCACAAAATTCGTCAGTTGATCAGGGGGTAAGGGGAGGGATCACAAAATTCAATCGGTCACAGAAAAATATCACAAAATTCTACTGATAAAAGGGGACTTTAAATAAGTTCAATTTTTTTTTCTTTTTGACGAGCTATAGGAGTGCCTTTTTGAAAACAGCATAGCCTTTTTTAAAAATTACCACCCGATGACTTTTTTTTACTAGAATCAACACCTCTTACTCTTGTTATATAATAACAATCATATGTAACTTGATTCATGAATTTAATACTCTTTAGAAAGGGGTTATGAAAATATTGAAATAAATTATCTACAATAAAGAACACATGAGTGACATAACTTTACTTAATTACTTGATTGTTTATTTAATTACTAATAATGATAATGTTGTTTAAAAAAATATATATTAAAACTTTCTTTTAATTGCATTAAAGGCTTATAATGCTTCCAGGGTTCGTAAATATAATGACATTTTCGAAAATATCAAAAATATCCGATATTTTCAAAATTATATCTGATATTTTCAAAGCAGCCAACTTACCGCTGATAATAAATGTTTTTGAGCATAATATAGATTAGAAACTAAAATATATTGCACTTAACAAGAAAACTTAATCAAAGGATAATATAAAAATGCATTTTTCTTTTTATTTACTTAGAACAAAATTGAAGATGAAATAATCGAAAACAGTAACAATTTGATTTATACACTTATAAAAAAAACTAACTATAGGATTCAGTGTCAAGACCAAGTATAAAAAAATCAGATATTTTCAAAACAAAATTTTAAATACAAAAAAGGTTTTTTAATTGAAAAATTTTAATATAAATGTAAGTATAAAATGTTTTATTTCATATTTCCTAACATGCTGTATAGTTCAAACTCAACTGAACCAAAACTTGAAAAAAGATTTTTTTCTAATGAAGCTGTACATGATTGTTTATTTAAATTAGTCAGTTTATCTTTCAATGGTTGGTCTGAATTATGTCCCATATAATTATTAGTTCAACATTAAAAAAAAAAAATGCTTCAAATCTAAAGTTTGAAAAATACATTTGTTCTCTTTTTTGGCTAAAAAAGACACATCCAGAAGAGACTTCTTTATCTACAGATTCACAGTCAATAACAGTTGAAAATTTACTTAATTTACACTGAAATATTACAAATTACGACTGAAAATATCAAAAATATCTTGTGCACATTCATATTTTGAAAATAAATATCAAATGCAGAAAATATGCAACATCTTGATACATTGAAAATAAATATCAAGTAATATGAAAATATCAAAGATCTTGATATTTTGAAAATAAATATCATTTAATATGAAAATATCAAAGATCTATATAAATATTTGGAAAATTTTCCAGACAGAGAAATTCGCCTTGCATACAATACAATATATAGATTCAATCGATGCTGGATTTATTTATGAGTCTGTGCTTGCCCCATGTTGGTGGCTCACGGAATAATATTCCATCTTGTGCTGCGTTTGTAGCCTTGCCAACCTGTAATAGTGAGAATTTCCAGGCTGGGTATCGTTCCATGTGGTTTAGTCGGTAGAACGTCAGTGCGCTATACAGATGGCCCGGGTTCGATTCCCGGCGTGGAATCTTTTTCACTAGGTTGACCTTTGCGCCTTTTAAGCAAAATAAAATAATTTGAAATTTGATTTTCATTTGAAATCAAAGATCTTGATATTTTGAAAATAAATATTGGATATATATCCATTGATATATATCAACGAACCCTGGCTGTATATAAATGATTATCAAAATTACATTTTATCTTTCAATGGCTGTTCTGAATTGACTCTCTAATATAATTATTAGTTCTACATTTAAAAATAAAAGTTTGAAACATAAAGCTTGGAAAAGATTAGTTTTCTTTTTTTCCTAAAAAAGTCACTGCCAGAGGCAAAAGTTCATTATCTACAGAATGACACAGTCAATAACAGGTGAAAATTTCATTTACACTTGGTTTGAATGTGAAAAATATCAAAATTACCTTGCATGGTGATATCTTGAAAATAAATATCAATATACAAACTATCAAACATCTTGATATTTTGAAAATAAATGTAAAGAATTTGAAAATATCGAAAATATAAAAAATCTTGGTATTTTAAAAATAAATATCCGATATATATCAAGATTATATCAACGAACCCCGAATGCTTCATAACATAAAATTACATTATTACACCATTACATTATTCATTATTACGAGAATGAATCACCAATCAACCAGGATTTATTGTGACATTATAAAGCATATATGACATTCAAATAACATTAAGATGTTTTTAACTATAACATTTTGTGACACAGCTGACCCAGTTATAGTCAAATGTGACAGATAACATCAGGGCCAAAACTAGGCTTTTTTTGCCTAGGTTCGCCTGGAGCAAACATGGATTTTGGCACCCCTCTCCCACCCCTCCTCCTCATGCACAATAAAAATTATCGACCACAGGTAACCTATGCAAAAAAAAAAAAAAAATCATTTAATAATAATTAAAATGCTAGCAAGATGTATCTAAACAATGCTCCCATAGGATTAACATTAGCTTGAGCATTTAGAGCCTACACTAGTCACACGTAGAAGTTTGGAATGCTAATGTTAAACCTCTGGGAGTGTTTTTTTTTAAATTTCTCACTTGCATATTAATAGTTTTAAATGATTTTTTGTCTTGCTTAGAATAGCTGAGGATTCAATTCTAACCGGGCTAGTGTTTACTTTTTCAATTTTGGTTGTAGATTTTTTTTTTATTATATATATATATATATATATATAAAGTTACTTTCACAAATTTGAAAACAATGCTTCCATAGGTTTAACATCAGCTTGCAAGTTTCTTTGTATTTCATATATATGTATAATATATACCATCAAAGCAGAATATGCTTATAAATGTAATGTAGTACATCGCAAAACATTTCGAATCCTCATTTTCAAGAAAATTCACCATTCAGTCTTAGGAAAAATTGTGAAATTTGCACTCAATGGCTGAAAAAAAAAAAAAAAAAAAAAAAAAAATAATAATAATAATAATAATAATAATCGCCAAATTCTTCATTTAAAAAGATTGTGAAATGACAACTGGTCGTATAAAAAACTCGTGCAAATCGTCAGTTTATCATGGAGAACAAATCATGAAATTCTTCAGCCTGTTGTGGGAAAACACAAAATTCAACAAACAGTTGCGGGAAAAAAGTCCACGATTTTCGCCAATCAGTAGCAGATAAAAACCGTGAAATTCGTCAGTGCACCAAGGAAGAAAACTGCAAAAAAACCCCACGATTTTCTCTAATCGGTCTCAAGAAAAAGCCTCAAAATTGGCCTATGATACAAGAAAAAAATCGTGAAATTTGCAAATCAGTTGCGGTTTAAAAAATCGCGAAATTCGTCAGTAGATCGTCGGAAGAAACTGCAAAATTCATAGATCAGTATAGCAGAAAAAACTCATGATTTTCTCTAAGTGGTCTCAAGAAAAAGCCACAAAAATTTGCCTATTGGTTCAAGAAAAATATTGCGAAATTTTAATATTGGTCACAGGTATAAAAAAAAAAGTTGTCAGCGGATTGTCAGGAAAAATCAGAAATTCATTGATCAGTTATGCAACCCCCCTCCCCTTCGAGATTTGGCCCATGAGTCGCAAAAAGCGACGACGTTTTCCAATCGACTGAAAGAAAATATTGCGGAATTCACTGATCTGTCGTGGGTAGAATGCAAAATTAGTCAATCAGTTGCACTCACAAAAAAAAAAAAAAAAAAAAAAAAAAAACGAGATTTTTACCAATCGTTTGCAAGAAAAAGCGGAAAAAATTGCTAATCATTAGAAAGAAACTATTGTGAAATTCATCAGTGTCTCGTCAGAAAAGCTGCTAAATTCGTTGAACAGTAGCAGAGAAAATGTATGATTTTCTAAAATTGGTTGCAAGAAGCTGCTGCAAAATTTGCTTATCGGTACAAGGAAAATTTTTCAAAATTCCCCAATCTGTCGCGAAAACGGCCTGTGAAAATCATCAAAAATTGTAAATTCGTCGACCAGTCATGGAAAAATTCACAATTTTTGCCAATCGGTCGCAAAAAACCCGACAAAGTTTGCCAATAAGTAGAAAGTAAATATCGTAAAAATTGCCCATCGGTCGCGGCTAAAAAATCACAAAATCCTTTAGATGATCTTTTAAACAAATCGGAAATTCGTTGATTCAATCAGTCGCAAGAAAAAGAGAAAAAAATTGCAAATCGATAAAAAGAAAATATAATGAAATTCGAATCAGTCACGTGTAAAAACAAATTGTCAGAAAAATCACAAAATTCTTTGATCAGTCATAAAAAAAAAACAATGATTGTTTTCAATCTGTAGTAAGAAAAAGTCGAAACATTTGCCAATCAGTTGTTGTTAAAAGACATGAAATTCATGGATCAGTCATGTGAAAAAAAAATACGATTTTTACCAAACAGTCAAAGAAAAATATCGCAAAATTCACCCACCAGTTGCAGTTAAAAATCGCGAAATTTGTCAGTGAATTGTAGAAAATATCTCGAAATTCTTCAACCAGTTGTGGGAAAAAAAGTCGCAAAATTTGATGATTGGGTTAGAGAAAAAAACGTCAAATTCGCCAGTTGACAGAGGGAAAATTCTGAAATATTGCGAAAATCAATTGATTGTCGGAAAAAACAGTGAAATTCATCATTTGACCACAGTAAAATCACAAAATTTGCCAATAGTTTCTTTCGGTTGAGTATGTCAGCGTTTTACAAAATGTATTTTGCATTCCTATAAAAGATGCCATTGCACTTCTTCATGTATTAAGAAAATCTCCCTGCAACTTTCTTTTTTAAAATTCCCACAGAACATTTTTGTTCAGATGAAGTTTGTTGCAGAACATTGCAAAGTATTTTGCTTTAGGGATATATACATTTTTGTATGAAACGACAAACAAAATCTTCATTTGGTGCTCCCCCCCCCTTCGCCTTTCGTTCTGGCACCCGGAACACATACACCCTCTGCTTCTCTGTGCCCCCCTAGTTTCAGCCCTATATAATATAAATATGATATAAAATGTATAAATGGCATCAAAGAAGTAAATAATATGCATATAATGATACATATAAGGCACATATATACGAGCATTAGTAGTACTGTTTCTTTTAGGCCATCATTTAAGGGTACAGCACCCTGCTTATTCTAAAATTGGCAAAATACATCCTGTCCTTTTTAAAAATTGTGAAATGAACCTTCAGTTGTATCTAGAACTTACTAGTAAAAATTTTCCCCATACATTTTTCATGCACACAATAATATAACAATTCATATTGTTCAGCAAAATAATTCAGACTTTCTTTTAAAATTATTAGTATTAAGTAAATAAGTTCACATTACAATATGATAATGAATGAATAACATTTGAGTAATGATCTTTCATTAGAGCACTAGAAAATTTAAAATATAAAAAGTTTGGTGTCTTAGTAAGAACTCGATATTACATAAATTTAAATCAGTCAAAAAAAGAAGTTTCTATCAAATGGGAAGTTTTTAGAAATTGCGTACTTGCAACACATAATATATTAATTGTCAAAGAATTTTTTTTTAAATATGCCCCTAAATCAATGTAAAATTCGTTTCAACCCTATAAATGTTTTTTTTTTTTTAGTTTTTATAAAACTGCATTATGACCGAGAAAAATCATGTAAACAAAGCATTCTTATTTACGTAATCAAACGCTGATCTCTCCTATTAAAAAGTCCAAACTAAAGTCAAAACTATTGATAAATCAAATAAATAACAAAACACAGAATCGTGACAGAAATGTTTTATGTAAAGTATGCACACAAACACAATAAATCTAGAAAACAAAGTCAATTTACTTACCTGCATTCACACTCATTTTCACTATTTCCGCATGGCTTTGCACCCGTGGATGAGATAAACAAATCTTCCACACGTTGATTGATTGATGCGGAGCGTAACTCCACAAAGTGATATTCTGGTCAAAATAAATAATGCATTAAATTCTTTACTTGTTGAAAGCTGTATAAAAAATTAATAAAACAAACAAAAATAAATAATACAAGTTTCGGTCAATGAGGCCTAAGTCTGTATATGCCGCCATTTTAAGATGGCGGTTGATAGGTTAAGTTTTTGTCCAGATTATGTCCGTACATGGCGAGGTCGGGTTTTTGTCCCGGAATTAACGAAAATTAGATTAGTACTGTTTCCATCCAGTTTAAGTTATTAAAACAGTAATTTGGACAAACAGGTGAAGGTTTAGTTTGGGAGTTGACGAAAATTGGATTAGTTGCGTTTTCATCCAATTTATGTTCTTAAACTGGTGTCCATATTTTGTAGTTATTTCGTAGTTACGTCTATGTTAAACATTCAACAAATTCTGAACGTATTTTAGCTGGCTGTATACGTCCAAATTACATATATAGACGTATTTCGGAAATGGTAGATGAAAACTGAATATAATCTGGACGTATGTGTTGTGTGGGTATGTGTTATGATGTGTGTAAACTTTTACTAGCGATAACTATAGGGATTGGGGGATCGTATAAAAAGTTTGATTTCGTAATTTTTATAAAATTGATTTTTCACTTTAAATAATGCCACAGCATGAATATGTACCTCATTTGAAACGTTTTTGTAATTGGAACTATATGTCTACGACCAACGGTTGAGAAATTAACGGTCGGCGATAGATAGCATATTGCACCCTGCATAATACTCTCTATATATTAATATTTATATCTATTACTTTATCTAGAAAATCTCTAGAAATATCTATCTGTAATTTTAAATTAACACAAATTTTCCCAAGAAAACATTTCATCTCAAGTTCATTCTGATGTTATTCAGAGTTTTTTATAACCGCTAAGTAATATAATTCTAGTTTAGTTGTATAATTCTGCTACTTACTTGCTAAAAAAAAAATCTTTTACTTTACAGTTGGTAACCCCATAATTTAAATGCCATTCTCCAAGTACAAAATTTAAATATAGACTCAACATGTAAAACTTCCAGAATAAAACGAATGATGTTAAATAAATAAAAAAAATAATTCACATAAAAATTTTAAGTCAATAAAAAGATTATTTTTAATAAGACACAGGACAAAAATAATAAGAATAAATAAATAAATAGGAGAATTATACCTCTCAAATAAATGTTACACCTAAATACATTCATTCGTCTTCCTTTATTCAAATTTTTCAAAGACAGCATGCGACTCTACATCGTATTTTCATAATTAAAGAGAAATTTTCAAAGGAATTGGATTTAAATATACTCCATATTTATACCGAATTTCAACTTCTCAAATTCCCAACGCTACAATTGTATTCAAACTACTATTCAAACATGACTCTGAGATTAATGTACAGAGATTTATTTTCGTATTGAAAAAGATTGAAATAACATATTATAAATGCATGGATTATGAAAAATAATATAAAAAACTTGAAAATGTGGAAACATCTAAAGATTTGTGATATGCCTCTGGGAAAATATTAATAATTCTGTTTTTAAAATTATTATAAAATGAAAATGAATGATGCATCATAAGAATTATATATCAGAGATTTTCTAATAGTAAAGAATTAATATAATCTAAATAAATATTTTTGTTAAGTACTAATTGGTTATAGTAATAGTAAATATATCAGAAAAATGTAATGCGAATAGTTTCAATTTATGTAATATAAAGATGTAAAATTAAAATATGTTTAACAAAGCGTATATATGGATTATTTTTGCCATAAATAAATATGGGCTTGTTTTTCTTTCGTATAGAAATAGTTATTTTTCAGGGATTAAAATATTTTTAATTCCGTGATTACAATATTGATAATCGTATTAATCACAATTTAAGCATTATAATCAAAATGCAAAACAGATTCAATCCGAAAATTTATTTCGAAAAGGAACTTGGAATTAATTTTTGAAAAATATGAATTGTAACCTTAGAATTAAAAAAAAAAACAGATCCCGATTTTTAGACGTTTAATAAATGAAAATACAAAATTAATGTGCATTACGCTAATTGGTTTTAGGTAGATCTCGTATGAAATACTACCTATTGGCGTCGTTCCTATGTTGGAATTTCTGAAAAAAAAAATTCAGATCTACACCGATCATGACCCCTAGAACCCAAAACCACCATCAGTAAAATTATATATATATATATATATATATATAACTATGTATCTCTCTCTCTCTCTCTCTCTCTCTCTCTATATATATATATATATATATATATATATATGTATACATATATCACTTTCTTCTGGACACGATAACTTCCACAATTCTGCACAAATCTCTTCCAAACTGATACATAAAATCAAGGGGCATAAAATCTCGGTCAAGTTCGTGAATGGGCAAAATCGGACTAAGGGGATGGAAATAGGGAGAGGTTTTGCTAAAACAGAAGAAAACCCACAACTTCTTAATTTTTGTACATATCAAATCAGTTTCAAGTTTTTATTACTTCTAGAAATAGGACCAAAAAATTATGTATCGCAGATTTTGGATAAAATTAAAAATGGGCTCAAGGGGCGCAAAAAATAGGGTTTTTGGAAAAAAAATTCATAACTTCGTCAATTCTCAAGATATCAAATCCAATTAATTCTATTATACATCTCCTTAATATTATCTACAACTTTTGTACTCAAAAGTTTTTGATAGGACCAATTCGTACCGCAAAAAAAAATTAAAAACGAAAACAAAAAAGGGGGGTGAAGAAGAAAAATTTCTATAACTCCGTCAATTCACAAGATATAAAATCCCCATGAATTTGTCATATATCTTCTTAATATTGTCTTCAAAATTTATATAGACAAGTTTTTGATAGGACCAATTCTTAGGGCAAAAACAAATTAAAAATACATAGCGGTTGAAGAAAAAAATCATCTTATTAAGAATGTATTCAAATCCAAACTGCTTATTTTCTTACTCATTTTTAAATTAATTTTTGCTCTTAAACGCGTTCAATTGATAGATTCTCTTCTTCAGAAACTATATAATATACCGTAATGATCGATTTTTTGATAGAGGCAGAATATATTTCAAAAAATGATGTCAAAGTGGGCATTTTGAACAGAGTTTCTCGAAGCGATTGTGTTAGAAACGAAAAATAATACCCTACTGAGAAAATAATCTTTTATTAATCAAGGTTCAATTAATTGAAAGAAAAATAAAAACACAGCTCGCTTATAAATCTTTTCAAAAATCACGTCAGCATGTTTCGTATTTTTTCTATTAAAAATTAATCTGAAAATGTGCCAGAAAATTTCGAGTTGTTGAGCATGGAAAAGTATTTTTTTTAATACCGCCTTAACATGATTCTGATAAAACCAGCTATTATATAAAAATGAAATAAAAATTCGTCAAAAGCGGCCGGATAAAACTGTTAAAGTGGATTTATATGTAATCATGATTTAGTTTTTGTTTGTGCAATTAATATACTTAACTTCGAAATCTACCTCCCCTTGTAGGCCGGTCCGGCAGGGATATTATTTAAGTTATGTTTGAAGTTTTGATTACGGTTTTGGGACACTGTACGTCGCAGCAACTCTTTTTTTATTCCATTCATACCATCTTTATCACTTTCTAAGGTGATTGAGAAGTGTTTATGAATTCGGTATGTATGTCTCTTCGTACTCTAACTTGCGTAGTATGATTACCATGAAATTAATATACAGGTTGTGTTCACAAAATTTCAAGACTGGTCTGAGAATCCAAAATTTATTAAACATTTTTGTACCGTTAATTAAAATTCTTCTAAATAAGAGCCTTGGGCATCGACACACTGCTGCCAGCGTTTTTTTTTTTTTTCATAATCCATAGGCTCCCGGGAGTCTGTGCACGCAAGTCTGTTAAGGGACCTCGTGGAATCTGCCTGGTCACAGAAATCATGCCGAATCGCTTCCTTTTCATGTCTTTCTTGATTTGGGGGAACAACAACAACAAAAAAAAGCGAAGTCGGGGTTGTAGGGGGCTTGCGGCAGTATTGCTACTTTAAACTTACAAGGGAACCACTTTTGGTGTTGCTCGCACCTAGCATTGAGACCTGGTGCATTTTAAAGCCCTATATTATGAAGTTTGAGAATCAATAAAATTTTTCTGTTAAAATAATATTTCTTGATTTTACAGCAGCATAACTTTCTGAAAATGCAATTTTCGAGACCACTTATCGGGCTATTAACATTGAATTTTTTTAAAGAAAAGCATTTAAAAATAAAAATTAGTTAATAATAAGTATAAAATATTGATAAAATTTTGAAAATTCCTTCAAAAACCCACGAATTTGATTTTGAAAAATTGCAACTTTATATTCATATTTTTGGCGGTGAAACAGTTAGCGTTTACTTTCAAAAGTAGAGCTCTCTGGTAACCCTAGCTAAATGTCATAGCTGAATTTGTAATAGCTCGAAATTGCAATGTCTGACCTATTTCGCCACAGTAATTTTTATAAATTGTGTAAAAATATTAATTTACTTTATGATTACTTTTACCGAAGGACCATTTAATACACTGTAAAAAAAATGTAAAGTTACATGCTTACTAAACTGTCATCTGTAACTGTACAAAAAAAGCTGCAAATCTGCAAAACTAGTTTTTGTAAAGCTACAGAAATCTGCAACTTTACAAATGAATCTATTAAAATTTCAGTAATCTTACTAAAATTTTATCTGTAAACCTTGCTGTAGTTACATGAAAAGTTCTAGGCATCCCAGTTTCCAAAAACATTCTTAGTAACCATACAGATTTTTTGATTTTTGGCGCAAAAGTGTGTCTGTTACATGAATATTTGTTGTTGCCGTTACATAAAAAGTTCTAGGAATCCCAGTTTCCTAGAAAAACTTTAGTAACTTTACAGATTTTTTTTTACAGTGTACAGCAACATTTCATTTTAAACATTCGAAACTTTATTTCATTCGATTTCAAAAGAAAATAGTTTGTTTATTTTGTATTTCACTAAAAAATAGTTTTCGATGATCTTCGAAGCTTTTATAGAATTATATTTATTACTTATATATTTATCGTCTGCATAGAAAAAAAAAAACAACCCTAATATTTGTTTCTTATGCTATCAATTATAAAAAAATTCGCAATCTGATATAATTCTAGTAATATGTTCTGTACATTTTGTCTTTGGATAAAGCAGGCGGAAAAATTGTAGCACCATATTTGGTGACTTAACTCACTTTTGGCGTGAAATAAACAAATAAATATGTAATAATAAAAAATTAAAAGTATAAAAAAGAATATAAAATATTATTTTAACAGAGAAATTTTATCGGTTCTCTAACTTTTATGTATAGGGCTACAAAAGGCACCAGGTCTCTATGCTAGGTGCGAGCAACACCAAAAGTGGTTCCCTTGTTAGAGAAAACTTCGGCTGCGGCGAGCGACATGTAAGAGGGGGCATTGTCGTGGTGAACAATCCAATCGTCCCTTATATCTGGGCGGATGCACCAAACAGAGTGTTACAGGTCAATTTTACACTGGAGTACTCCACCAATTGAAGTATCGATTCCAGCGACTTGTAATTTGCACATGTAGAAATCTTCCTCATTTAAACTCTAATATTATTTTCATTCTTGTTACAAGGTACAAAAGTAGGATCACGTCTAATACGAGCAAAATATTGTTCACTTCAATTTGGATTTCGGTGAAAAATGGGGTAGATTTAATAAAGAAATCCTGTCTCGTTATTGTAAGATTCACAGCGGGCGAAACTGGTTATTGAATTATCGTTTCACAATTTTTGTCACAAGACTAGAAAACAGAATGTTGGCAAGAAAACAATCACCACCAAAATAAGACGCTCTTTTGCATAATCATGTTGACATTTTATTCCCTTCTCAACAATGAAGTTGCTTTCTACGCTTACGAGTTCTGTTTTATGATTGCATTAGTATCTTTCGTTGACGTTCTATTAGACGTTAGTAGCTGGGAAACTTGGCTCCCAAGCAACCAACCAGAGATCGCCAATGATCACCGATAGAAACTTAAAAAAAAAAAATTAATATTTTTTACTTAGAACGAAACTGGGATTTTGTTTTCAAACCCAGTGCGTTGGCAAAGTATATCTGCTTCTTCGCTGTGATTGGTTGTTGTCGAGCCGAGTGTCGCAACTTCTAGTGTTTTACAGACTTTGGAATAAGAACTGTGAATTCGTCTTTACTTCTTTTTGACTGTAAATAAATAAACTCTTTTAAAATGTTTATTTTTAATTTTAAATGTTTCGAAATTCATAACGTCGAGTGCAAAAAGGCGAAATATATAAGGCAAAAAGGCGAAAAAAATATTTATTGTACAAAAATCTACAACTGTGAAACTACTTTTCTACATAGCTTCCGAAATTTTGTAGGCACTTGTCGTAGCGTGCCACAAGGTTTTGTATGCCTTCTTCATAGAACGTTGCCGCCTGTGTTTCAGTTTTTCAGTAACAATTTCATGAATTAGTGATCGTGAGATTTGCGGAAATTCCATAGCAAGAGCACTAATTGTAAACTTACGGTTTTGCTTAACCTTTTCTTCAATTGCGTGAACCAGTTCATCAGTAACCCAAAGACGGGCGTCCACTTTGTTCTTCATCGTGCACTTGATCACGTCCTTCATTAAACTGTCTGGGCCATCTTCTAACCATTGAATCACTCATAGCATTTTGTCCGTAAACCTCGCAGATTTTCCGATAAATTTCTCTTGGTTTAACTTTCTTTGCATTGAGAAAACGAATCTCAGATCTAATTTCACAAGAGGCGGCATTTTCAATTAAGGCTGACATTCTAAAGAAGCACTACACTGAAAATGGCGTATATTTCTTCTCCTTCAGTCAGAGTAACTGCCACGCATGCTCAGAACTGGGATCGCCACGCTGCTGCGGATAGAAATAGAAACGGAACTTACTTTGTGGATATACCTCGTATCAAACATTACCAATGCTATCAAAACTATGGAAAAATAAAGAAACTATTAAAAAATGGTTCTCGGCATTGTAAGACGAGATATGCAAAATTTACAAATGATGTGCTTTTTAAGTAAATAAAACTCAGCGATTTTTTTTTTTCAATAAACACTAATGTGAAATTATATTTAAATGTCCGTGCTTTTCATCCTCCCGTCTAAAGAAAAGAAAATCATATTCACAAATGTAAGACTGTATATTTGAAATTAATTTTAGGATATTAATATGATTTTAGCATTTAAGTAATAAGAGCAATTAATATTTCTTATTAATGTAATTATGTGTGTGTTTTTAAAATTTTTATTATAAACCAGGGTATTAATAGTAAAGGTCAATACGAGGATTTTTATAATTACCTTGCTTCTCGTATTACATGAGTTTGACTGACTTTATGAGTAATCTTATGTTTAACATTCATTAACTGAAATCTGATATTTTGATAAATAAAATAAAAACTAGTCGGATGTGCCAATCCCAAAACTTTCTTATATCTCATATATCTAATTATTTCAAAAAGTGTTACAAATAATAATATTTCTGTGTTATTAGTTCAATACTACACCAACTTTTGATTTTCATCTTAAATTTCTGCTTCAGTCAATTAATCTGAATAAAATCGAGCTCATCTCGATCATGGTATTTATTAAAATTAACATTTTTCGTTATTCTTTAGTACGTGAGTTTTTGTGAATATTCGGAATAGCAGGATGAGACGTTCCCGTCGACGCTGGAACCGCGGTGTAAACCAAAACTACGAAAAATCAAGAGAATTACACAAAAATTGCTATTACAGCGGCTTCTACCGACGGAATATTTCGAAATTTAAGGAGGACTTTTTTGTCATAGTGAAAAACATATATCAGAGAATTGAATAAGCTCTATGGATAGATTCATAGACGTTTCGATGGTTCAAGAATGAAAATGGCAGAAAAATCGCTATTATAGCTCACGCTTCCGGTGGAATATTGCCAAATTCAAGGAGGACGTGCTTTCTATGACCAAAAACATATATGTAGGGGTGCCAAGTCTCCGGCTTTTTGCACACCAGTATTATCGTACATAAAATGCTGTTCTTTTAAATCGCTGAAATGTTCCAATTAAATAAAACAAAATTTTCTGTATTAAAATACTGGTATCCAAAAAGACGGAGACATGGAAGCTCTAAGTATTTGAAATTTGGTTCAATTCTATGCATAACTTCAAAAACTTCTCGATGGTACAAGGGCGACACAAAGACACACAGACATGCGGACAGGCGGACAGACAGACATTTTGTATAGACATGTTTTTCGGGGTCTCTGACCCCTAAAACCTGTAAATCCGTAGAAAACTGGATGTCGAAAAGAATTTCGATTACAATGATTTCTTCTATTATAGATAAAAGAAACTAATATAATTAATCAGTTATTCTAACAGTGTAATTCCAAGGATTTCAATTATTTCCTTTTGATGAATTTTTCGTATATATATATATATATATATATATGATTGTACATTTTTATACGTTTGGTTATTTTAAGTCTAATAGCTCTTTAAATCATGTTTAATGTAAATGATATCATAAAAGATAAAAGAAATCTTATACTAGAATTAGCTTCCTTGAATTTTTGCAAAGAAACGAAAGAAAATTGCAGCTTGGAAAATACTCGTTTTTAAAGCTTTATTTGTTCAATTTCATTATGTTTATGCTATGAAAAGTTCTGCAAAAAAGTATATTCATTTATTGCAAATGGTGCGTAGAAGGAAGATATTTTGCTTTTCTTTAAATTGCTAATTAATGAAAGAATATATGTTTTTCAAAATATGCATTTTTAAAATATGATCTGTTTAATTTATTATTATGTAAAGATTCTTTGTATAATCTTAAAAGAAACTCTTTCATCTACTAAATAAAGTATCCTTCTTAACTAAAGACCCAGAAGTCGTTTTTATATATTTTTTAGATAAAGCAAACAACTTGATGTTCAATGGTGCGTATATATCGATGAAATTATATGTATACTCCTTTAAAAAACTGAAGCGTAAAAATAAAAGTAGTAGTAGGTTATAGAAAAGGATTACAGTGACAAGCTCTTTATAATCTTTTGCTATTTTGGAAATATTTTATTCATGTACGGCCTTCACTAATATTTTCAAAGAAAATAAAATAGTATAATAACTTTATTCACGATTGTTCTGTCATGCTAGTATTTTTCCTTGAATGTTTGCAAATAAAAAAATCCCTGCCGGCCCGGCCTACAGGCGGAGGTAGATTTCGAAGTCAAGTATACTAATTTCACAAACAAAAACTAAATCAGGATTAGAGATAAACCCACTTTAACAATTTTATCTGGCCGCTTTTGACGAGTTTTTATTTCATTTTTATATAATAGCTGGTTTTATCAGAATCATATTAGGGCGGTATTAAAAAAAATACTTTATCGTGCTCACCAACTTGAAATTTTCTGGCATAACTCTAGATACATTTTTAATTAAAAAAAAAATATGAAACTTGCTGACTTGATTTTTGAAGAGATTTATAAGCGACCTGTGTTTTTATCTTTCGTTCAATTAATTAAAACTTGATATATAAACAATTATTTTCTCAGATGGACAATATTTTTCGTTTCTAACACAATCGCTTCGGAATATTCCGTTCAAAATGCTCACTTTGACACCACTTTTTTAAATATATTCTGCCTCTATCAAAAAATCGATCATTACGGTACATCATATAGATTCTGAATAAGCGAATCTATCAATTAAATGCGTTTGAGAGCAAAAAAGAATTTAAAAATGAGTCAGAAAATAAGTAGTTTGGATTTGAGTGCATCCTTAATACAATGATTTTTCGAACACAATCCGCTTCGGGAAATTCGGCTCAAAATACCCACTTTAACAGCATTTTAAAAAATATATTCTGCCTCTATCAAAAAATCATCCATTACGGTACATTATATAGTTTCTGAGTAAGAAAACGTAGCAATTGGAAGCCTTTGAGGGCAAAAAGGAATTGTAAAATGAGTCAGAAAATAAGCAGTTTGGATTTGAATACATCCTTTCTAAGATGATTTTTTTTTTTCCAACCGCTATGTATTTTTAATTTGCTTTTGCTGTAAGAATTGGTAATATCCAAAACGTGCCTATTTAGATGTTGTAGACAATATTAAGAAGATATATGACAAATTCATAAGGATTTTATATCGTTTGAATTGTCGGAGTTATGGATTTTTTTTTTCTTCAACCCCCCTTTTTGTTTTCGTTTTTATTTTTTTTTTTGCGGTATGAATTGGTCCTATCGAAAACTTTTGAATATAAAAGTTGTAGATAATATTAAGGAAATTTATAATAAAATTAATTGGATTTGATATCTTGAGAATTGACGAAGTTAGGAATTTTTTTCTCCCAAAAACCCTATTTTTGCGCCCCTTGAGCCCATTTTTAACTTTATCAAAAATCTGTGATACATAAATTTTTGGCCCTATTTTTAGAAGTAATAAAAACTTTAAACTGATTTGATATGTACAAAAATTAAGAAGTTATGGGGGGTTTTCCTTTTTCACAAAACCCCTCCCTATTTCCATCCCCTTGGTCCGATTTTGCCCATTCACGAACTTGACCGAGATTTTATGCCCATTGATTTTATGTATCAGTTTGGAAGAGATTGGTGCAGAATTACGAAAGTTATCGTGTCCAGAAGAAAATGATATATATATATATATATATAAGTTTTTTACTGAGGGTGGTTTTAGTTTCTAGGGGTCATGATCGGTGTAGATATGCAAACATTTTTCAGAAATTCCAGCATAGGAACGATCCCAATAGGTAGTATTTCATACAAAATCTACCTAAAAGAAAATTAAAATTTGCATAGTACTCATTTTAGATAGCTTTCATTACAAAAAGCTACCTATTGCAGCCGTTCGCAGGAAAGCGATTTAAAAAAAAATTGATATATTTTCATCGATCATGACCCCCAGACCCCGAAACCACCCTCCGTTCAAAATTGATATATATATATATATATATATATATATATATATATATATATCAATATATATATATATATATATATATATATATGACCTTTGTCACACTGTAACTCTCGTATTTATGAACCGATTTGGATGTAATTCGGTGTGTACATAGTACATACCAATGTCTCGACCGAGTTCGTTGGCCAGCTTCATCCACCATTTTGTTTTAAATTGGCGGCCATTTAAATAAAAAAAAATTAAAATTTGAAAAGTGATACCAAAAAATTGAAAACGGAAAAATATTTTTTCTTATGTATTTGACCTTTATACAAAGATTCCGGAGCAGTTTTTGTTTCGTCTATATCTTAAAAAATGGCTGAATTATAGCATTTTGAATTTCTAGCGTGGCTGACATTTTGAAACGTCCTGAATTTTGTTACGCGATAAAAGGCGTATTTATGAACCTATTTGGATGTAACTTCGACTATACGTAGTAGATACCAATGTCTCGACCGAGTTCGTTGGCCAGCTTCATCCGTCATCTTCTTTAAAAATGGCGGCCATTTAAATTTGTAAGAAAAATTTAAATTTGAAATGTGGTACCAAAAAATTGCAAACTGAAAAAATATTTTTTTCTTTTGGATTTGACCTTTATACAAAGATTCCGGAGCAGTTTTTGTTTCGTCCATATCTTCAAAAATGGCTGAGTTATAGCATTTTGAATTTCTAGCGTGGCTGACATTTTGAAAAGTCCTGAATTTAGTCATGCAATAAAAATCGTATTTATCAACCTATTTGGATGTATCTTCGTTTATACATAGTACATACCAATGTCTCGACCGAGTTCGTTGGCCAGTTTCATCCGACTTCTAGTTTAAAAATTGCGGCCATTTAAATTTTTAAGAAAAACTTAAATTTGAAATGTGGTACCAAAAAATTGAAAATTGAAAAAATGTGTTTTTCTTATGTGTTTGACCTTGATAAAAAGATTCGGGAGCAGTTTTGTTTCGTCTATATCTTAAAAAGTGGCTGAGTTATAGCATTTTGATTTTCTAGCGTGGCTGATATTTTGAAACGTCCTGATCTTTGTCACGTGATAACAGGCGTATTTATGAACCGATTTGGATGTACCTTGGTGTGTACATAGTACATACAAATATCTCGACCGAGTTCGTTGGCCAGCTTCATCCGCCATCTTGTTTCAAAATGGCGGCCATTTAAAAAAATTAAAAAAAATTAAGATTTAAAATGACATACCCAAAAAACTGGAAAATGAAAAAGATTCTTTATGTATGTGTTTGACCTTAATACAAAGATTCCGGAACAGTTTTTGTTTCGTCTATATCTAAAAAAATGGCTGAGTTATAGCATTTTGAATTTCTATTGCGGCTGACATTTTAAAACGACCTGATTTTTGTCACGCGATAACAGGCATATTTATGATCCGATTTGGATGTAACTTCGTCTGTACATAGTACATACCAATGTCTCGACCGAGTTCGTTGGCCAGCTTTATTCGCCATCTTGTTTCAAAAGGGTTGCCATTTAAAAAAATTTAAATTTAAATTTAAAATGAGGTATTAAAAAATTGGAAAATGAAAAAGATTTTTTTTTATGTGTTTGGACTTGATACAAAGATTCCGGAGCAGTTTTTGTTTCTGAAAATTTCTTCTTTTGTTTATAGTATCTTAAAAAATGGTTGAATTATAGCGCTTTGAATTTCTAGCATGGCTAACATTTTGAAACGATCTTATATTTGTCACGCGATAACACACGTATTCGCCTATTTCGATGTAAGAAAGCACGTGGATAGTATACATCAATATCTCGACCAAGTTCGCTGGCCAGCTTCATCAGCCATCTTGTTTCAAAATGGCGGCTAAATATAATTTAAAAAAATTATATTTAAAGTGAGGTGCAAAAAGATTAGAAATTGAAAAAGTCCTTCCGGCCAGTGCCGGGAGGAAGAGGTAGCTTTCATATTCCTTATTTTTAAAAAGCCAACTTATATTATTCAAACACACGAAGCTCAATTAAGTGGAAACCAAATGTAGGGCATTCAATACTAATTTTTATCAATACTAAATCATTATGAATGAGAATTTCGCGAAATTAGTCAGCTTTATCCAAGCTGCTTTTAAGACAACATGGTGGATGAGGCTAGCCAGCGAACTTGGTCGAGACCTTAGTAATTGCTGTGCACATGCTCACTCCCATCGGAATCGGTTGATATATACGAGTGCTGTCGCAGGCAAAAAATCACATTTTTCAAAATGTCACCCACGTTAGAATTTGAAACTGCTATATCTGAGCCATTTTTTAAGATAAAGACAAGCAAAAAATGATCCTGAATCCTTATATCAAGGTCAAATACTTAAGAAAGAAACCTTTTTCAATTTCTAATTTTTTTTGCACCTCACTTTAAATATATATATTTTTTAATTTAATGGCCGCCATTTTGAAACAAGATGGCTGATGAAGCTGGCCAGCGAACTTGGTCGAGATATTGATGCATACTATCCACATGCCTTCTCCCATCGAAATAGGCGAATACGTGTGGTATCGCGAGACAAATACAAGATCGTTTCAAAGTGTTAGCCATGATAGAAATTCAAAGTGCTATAATTCAACCACTTTTTAAGATATAAACAAAAGAACAAATTTTCAGAAACAAAAACAGCTCCAGAATCTTTGTATCAAGGCCAAACACATAAAAAAAATCATTTTAATCTTCCAATTTTTAATACCTCATTTTAAATTTTAAATTACATTTTTTTTTAAATGGCAACCCTTTTGAAACAAGATGGCGAATGAACCTGGCCAACGAACTCGGTCGAGACATTGGTATGTACTATGTACAGACCAAGTTACATCCAAATCGGTTCATAAATACGCCTGTTATCGCGTGACAAAAATCAGGTCGTTTTAAAATGTCAGCCACAATAGAAATTCAAAATGTTATAACTCAGCCATTTTTTTAGATATAGACGAAACAAAACCTGTTCCGGAATCTTTGTGTTAAGGTCAAACACATAAGAAAAAAAACTCTTTTTCATTTTCCAATTTTTTGGTATCTTATTTTAAATTTAATTTTTTTTAATTTTTTTAAATGGCCGCCATTTTGAAACAAGATGGCGGATGAAGCTGGCCAACGAACTCGGTTGAGTTATTTGTATGTACTATGTACACACCAAGGTACACACAAATCGGTTCATAAATATGTCTGTTATCACGTGGCAAAAATCAGGGCGTTTCAAAATGTCAGCCACACTAGAAATTCAAAATGCTATAACTCAGCCATTTTTTAAGATATAGACGAAACAAAAACTGCTCCCGAATCTTTTTATCGAGGTCAAACACATAAGAAAAAATATTTTTTCAATTTTCAATTTTTTGGTACCACATTTCAAATTAAAATTTTTCTTAAAATTTTAAATGGCCGCCATTTTTAAACAAAATGGTGGATGAAGCTGGCCAACGAACTCGGTCGAGACATTGGTCTGTACTATGTATAAACGAAGTTACATCCAAATCGGTTCATAAATACGCCTTTTATCGCGTGACAAAGTTCAGTACGTTTCAAAATGTCAGCTTCGCTAGAAATTCAAAATGCTATAACTCAGCCATTTTTTAAGATATAGACGAAACAAAAACTGCTACGGAGTCTTTGTATAAAGGTCAAATATATAAGAAAAAAATATTTTTCCATTTGCAATTTTTTGGTACCACATTTCAAATTTAATTTTTTTTTTAAATTTTTAAATGGCCGCCATTTTGAAACAAAATGGCGGATGAAGCTGGCCAACGAACTCGGTCGAGACATTGGTATGTACTATATACACACCGAATTACATCCAAATCGGTTCATAAATACGAGAGTTACAGTGTGACATAGGTCAGATATATATATATATATATATATATATATATATATATATATATTGATATATATATATATATATATATATCAATTTTGAACGGAGGGTGGTTTCGGGGTCTGGGGGTCATGATCGATGAAAATATACCAAAATTTTTTGAAATCGCTTTCCTCCGAACGGCTGCAATAGGTAGCTTTTTGTAAAGAAAGCTACCTAAAAGGTTTCTTTCTTATGTATTTGACCTTGATATAAGGATTCATGAGCATTTTTTGTTTGTCTTTATCTTAAAAAATGGCTCAGATATAGCAGTTTCAATTTCTAATGTGGGTAACATTTTGAAAAATCTGATTTTTTGCCTGCGACAGCACTTGTATATATCAACCGATTCCGATGTGAGTAAACATGTGCACAGCAATTACTAAGGCCTCGACAAATTTCACTGGTTAGCATCATGCACCATGTTGTCTTAAAATGGCAGGCACTTTAAGAAATCGCCGAATTTGGCAGCCAAATATAAGTGACTTTAAATAAAAGCAGCTCTGATAAAGCTGACTAATTTCGCGAAATTCTCATTCATAATGATTTAGTATTGATAAAAATTAGTATTGAATCTCCTATATTCGGTTTCCACTAAATTGAGCTTCGTGTGTTTGAATAATTTAAGTTGGCTTTTTTAAAATAAGGAATATGAAAGCTACCTCTTCCTCCCGGCACTGGCCGGAAGGACTTTTTAAAATGTTATTTGTTCATTAGCATGATGCTTTATGTCATAAAACATTCTGCAAAACGTATAAATTTCATTTATTTCAAATTGTACATATAAAGAATTTTTTTTTTCTTAAATACAAGAAAATAAAACAAAGGACATTTGTTTTCATAATATGAATTTTTTAAATGAGATCTGTTTCATTTATTATTAGCATATAAATTTTCTTTATATAAACTTAAAATAAACACTTTCATGTAGTAAATAAATTCTCATTCTTAATTATAGATCTACAAGTACTTTTTATATAATTTTTCGATAAAGAAAACAACTTGATGTTTAAAGATACGTTTATAATGATCACATCACATATATACTTTTTTTAAAAAAAAACACAAATGTAAAAATAAAAGTAGTACTAACTTATAAGAAAGGATTACAATGACAAGCTCTTTATAATCTTTCGCTACTTTGAAAATATATTATTCATGTACGACCTTAGCTAATGATTTCCATGAAAATAAAATTGTATATGGACTTAATCCACGATTATTCTGTTATACTAGAATTCATTTTATGCTAGAATTTAACCTTAAATGTATGGAAATAAACGAAAGAAAATTTGAATTTGCAAAGCACATATATTTTTAAAGTGTTATTTGTACAATTTCATTATGTTTTATGTCATAAAATGTTCTGCAAAACGTATACATTTCATTTATTTCTAATAATACATATGAAGAAAATATTTTGTTTTTCTTTAATGCAACAAATTAAATAAAGAATATTGGTTTATCGAAATATAAATTTTTAAAATGCGATCTGTTTTATTTATTATTATATAAAGTTTCTTTACAAAGTACTCATTTCTAAGGTGTTATTTGTTCAATTTCATTTTATTTTATGTCATAAAACATTCTGAGAAAAGAATAAATTTTATTTATTTCAAATTGTAAATATAAAGAATTTTTAAAATGAGATCTGTTTTATTTATTATTATATAAAGTTTCTTTGTATAAACTTAAAATAAACTCTTTCATGTAGTAAATAAATTCTCATTCTTAACTTTAGATCTACACGTCGTTTATATATATGACGTAAAGCGAGGAGAGTCTGCGCACATTTCAAAAGAATAATAATAAAAAATCTAAATATTAATATTTTGCTAAACTATGCATGAATAAATTTGATTTCATTTGTTTTTTATGCATTCCCATTGTTATTTTGTTGTTATAGTGTAACTTAATAGAAGAGCATTAATAAAACCATGTAAACTATTTCGCTCAATCTCCCCTTGCAGGGTAGGAGAGAACGCGCACATGGGTACGAGAGATTGCGCACATAGGTAGAAGAAATTGTTATAAATAATAACTACAATTAAATTGTTAACAATAATATTTACACTTAATCAACATTGTTGAAAGTTTTTTGCGAGTAAATATTATTGTATTAGGAGTGAATATTTCAACCAAATGTTTAAATAATAAATAAAAGAAAGAATTTTAACAACAGTTAAAATTTTTAATTTAAGAAGATTAAAATATCGAAAAAGCAAGCCCTACTAAGATTACAAAATAACATTAATCTAGTTGATAACATGTTTAACTTGATAATTACTTCATTTCCATTTCCACAGTTTCATTGTATATTGTGTGCTAACCGAAGTTGTCGTCATCCACAATCGATGCACTTATTGTTGTAAATCGTGCATCTTTTGTGCAATCACCAGCAACAAGCAATACATTGAATCCAGTCAGTTGTCGAAGTTGTCTCCTGGTACGGTTCCAGACATTCAGTGCACTCATCCTCATTGATCTGCGGTTTTTTTCCTTGAGTTTTTTTATCCCACTTTTTGTGGAAGCACCATATCTTCAGCTGTTTTTTCTTTTTTTTTTTTTTTTTGGAGCGGTTTCCTTCTTAAGTCTTTTTTCATGTATATCTTGTGGATCAGTAACATTATTTGCACTCTGTTTCCTTTTGTTTTCGATGGCATTACACTACTTGGAATGGCTGAAAGCTTTTCCAAAACATTGTATTAAAAAATTTATTTTAGTTAACAAAATTAATTTATTATCAAATTAATTGTTCATAAATTAAAAAATATATATATATAAATATTTAATTAAATTATAAACAAATATATTATAATTTATTAACAAAAATAATTACATAAAATTTATTTAATAACAACTGTATTATTAATTTATTAATAAAATTTTTATCTGCAAAAGTATTTTTTTGCAAATTAATTTGTTGCCAAATTTAGTTTTGATAATTATGTATTTTTCCGAAATTGTTTCAAAATTGATTTATTCATATGTTTTACACGTAATTTGCAATTCATACAAATTTATCAATAAGCTGTGTAATCTCTCCTAGTACTTAAACTTATGGGGAAATGCGCCATCTCTTCTAAGTAGCAGATGCGCAAACTCTCCTATTCTTGTAGGAGAGATTGCGCGGTCTTTTATTTAAATATGGCCACTTCTAAAATGAATTTTTGGTTTTCGCATACTTAGTCCAGGTTAGTGTTTATAAGAAATCATTTAAGTTCAAAATATTTTGTATTACTGACGCTCTATAAACATTCTGACGAACAGTTATGAAAATTCAAGCACTTACTTTAGAAAAACAAAACAAAATAGCACTGCTTTATCCAAGACGCTTGGAACAATCAATATGCACATTCATGTAGACACTGCACTAATCCTGCTGTACAACTGCCTGGAGTCGCTAGGCGCGCACTCTACTCATTCCCGTCGAATCTCTTTGTGCGCAATCTCTCCTACCGCGCCAACTCTCCTCGCTTTACGTTATTTTTAGATAAAGAAAACAACTTGAAGTCTAATGATCCGTTTATATTGATCACATTATATGAACACTCTTTCAAAAAACACAAATGTAAAAATAAAAGTAGTACTAACTTATAAGAAAGGATTACAATGACAAGCTCTTTATAATCTTTCACTACTTTGAAAATATTTTATTCATATATGATCTTTCCTAATGTTTTTCGTGAAAATAAAATTGTATGTGGACTTAATTCATGATTATTATGTTATGCTAGAATTTAACATTGAATGTCTGAAAATAAACAAAAGAAAATTATAATTTGCAAAGCACATATTTTTAAAGTGTAATTTGTTCAATTTCATTATGTTTTATGTCATAAAACGTTCTGCAAAAACTATAAATTCATTTATTTCAAATAGGTATAAATGAAATATTTTGTTTTTCTTTAATGCAAGAAATTAAATAAAGAAAGCTTGTTTATCAAAATATGCATTTTAAAAATGTGATCTATTTTATTTATTATTACCCGACTGAAAAGAAGGGTTATGTGTTTCACGCGTACCTATGTATGTGGAGTTCTTTATACCCTCGAAACATCCCAACGCTTGGATGGATTTTAATGAATGAGGTCTGTATCAATTCGTCTTAACGGGTTATAGACTCAATTTTGTTTTTATAAATTCAAAATGGCGGCCGTAAAATACAAAATGGCGGTAGAGACGAAAAAAATTCACGCACCCTATTGAATGGCATATTATTGGATATGTCTTTCAAAAGAAGACGAAGTTTCATTGACTACTTTACAATCAGAAGCTCCGTTAAAATGTTATACAACCTAGAATTTGTGTAGGTAGAATCTCTAGCTTTACTGCAACTCTAACCATCATGGACATCTATAGACCTCATCAAAATAGTGTTTATAGATAGGAACTAACAGTTAAACACAACTTAAAAGTCATCAATACAAGTAAATAAAAAAATAGATAAGTAATATAAACAAGTAATATAAAAAAAAATTAAGTCAATTCCTACTTAGGTCAATAAGAATTTTTTTTTCTCCTATTCTTCGTTTCTCTTGAGTGGCGCTTAAAATGCCTTAATCAAGAAGAGGGCTCTCTCGGTCTTAAAATACCTTGATCAAGCAGAGGGCTCTCTCGATTATTGAAAATTAATTAATTTAATTTAATTAATGAATTAATATTTGAAAAAAACTGGATTAACCCCTTCGGCCCTGATTTAATTTGGAAACAGATAAAAAATAAATAGTAGGTTAAATAAGCTTGAATAGACATAAATAACTTTAATATGAAGTATTATATCATTTCGATAATTAGTAAACTAATTAAAAAGTGTCCTAATAATAGGACAACAGGGCTTAAATTATGCAAAATGAGCAATTTTATTTTCTGTGCACATTTACAATTATGTAAGATATAAAGGACATGAGAATGAATAAAATGAGTTTATTTCATATGAAATCCTTTAAAACAATTTTTCTGGGCGTGAAAACATAAAAATATTTGATAGTTTTCACAAAAACAGGTGCTTTTATATGTACAACCTTCCATTTTGACTCTCTGTTGCTTTTCACTCTTTTCTATCATATGGTTCATTTCATCAAATCTAATATCTTTAGAATGCCTAACAGCAGTATTCATTTTGTTCTTTGGCAAAACAGAGCTTCTTGATGACGGCCTTCCACGTTTGATACGGATTGGCGACTGACTTTTGAGAGATAAAGCTTCTGCTATTTCAAATGTGAAATCTAATAAATCCATTTGACCTTGCGAAGAAACTTCCAAGCATTTTCCATTATTTTTATACTCTAACCAAGAGTTAATAATGGTCATACTAAAATAATGAGATATTATTCGAAGTGTCCATTTTTTTACACTTTATAGCAGTTCTATACAATGACGGTAAGAAGTCATGTTTATCGATTCCCCCATGCTTTTATTGTAGGACTTCACAACTTCTTTAATAATATACATAAATATAAGTGGAATCTTTTTTTTCTCCATCTTTCAACACTATCCTTCACATTATCGGGCAGAAATGTAGATGCTAGTGTCACAACTTTATTGTCATACCACTTTACAACAACGATTTTACCATATTTGCTGGCACAAGTGTCCATATTTTTTTAATTCGGCATCACTGTTTAATGGACATTTTGTCAGCCTAATTCTGCGCACAAAGCTGGCAGCAATAAAATCAAGACGCTGGTGATTGGAAAGCATCGTATGTGTCTTAAAGAGAGTTGGCTCAAGATATCTCACATATCTTTTAAGTCCGTTCATAAAGATATGTCCAATATTTTGCATTTGAAACGCATCGCCACACGACTGATTTCGAAAGAGCTCAATTTTCTCCGAATGTTCTGCAAGAGTTTTTGGCCAAAAACGCAACTACTGTCGTCAAACAAGGACTGAACACGCCTGGTATGGCCTCGAGTGACATTTTGTTGTTCACGAAGCTAAAATTATCACTACCAGGAAAATGTTTTTAGTCAATTGAGGCCGTAAGAGAAAATTCGCAGAAGGAACTAAAGGCCATATCCCAATTTACCTATCTAAAAAGTATGGAAGATTGGGACCTGTGTTGGCATAGTTGCATTGAACTCAGTAGGGTCTACTTTGAAGATGGCAAAATAAATTTTGATGTAAAATGTTTTTTTTGTGTGTTTTATATAGCAATTCTGGGTAGTTTTTACACAACCTTTGTTAGCCTTAAGGCCTCATGTCCTAATACTAGAACAAATGTTTGATTCTTAGTTATAGTGTGATTTATGATTATTTTCTAAGTTAGATGACTAATTTAGGTAGAAAAGGCCTTAATTTATAAAATATAACTAACAAAACGTCACTAAATTATTATTAGTATTTTTACTGAGAAGGTTAAAAATGTGTACTTAAGTTTTGCCCTTAAACTGGTAGAAGCCTCCATTTCACTGCTTACTGAGGCATGTGCTGCCATGTGTGAACACAAATGAGATTAAATTGTTAATCTACAATATATTTTTAGTACGAGACTGGGTTTTTAACTTAAATTTCTTAAAAACGAATAATTTAGAGCAATGTAAAAATGTGTTCTAATAGTAGGACGCTAGGGCCGAAGGGGTTAACATCAAATGTCATCCGCTACAACTTCAAAAAAAATTATTTGAGCTTGATTGGATGGATAATAAGTATTTTATAACGATTGAAAATTTCAACAAGGTATATATAGCGAGAGTGTGAGCTAATAGTAGGAATTGAAGAAAAAAATAGTTTCACATTGATGAGAAATAATTAATTAGTTCGTTTTTTACGCAGTCAGGGTTTTTTTATTTTTTAAATTTAAATGTTTATTATATAGAGTTTTTTGTAGAACCTTAAAATATACACTTTCATCTTGTAAATAAATACTCATTCATCCACAAGCCGTTTTTATATATTTTTTAGATATAGTAATCAGGTTGATGTTTAATGATTCGTTGATATCAATTATATCTATCTATCTATATATATATAAAGAAAAACATATATGTAAAAGTAAATGTAGTACTAGCTTAACAGAAAGGATTACAATGAGAAGCTCTTTATATTTTTTTGCTAATTTGAAAACATTTTATTCATGTACAGCCTTTCGCTAATATTTTCTAAGAAAATAAAATTGTATACTAACTTAATTCACGATTATTATGTTATGCTAGAATTAATGTTAATCTAGAATTTTTCATCTAATGTTTCGAAATAAGCGAAAGAAAATTTCATTTTGCAAAGTACTCATTTTTAAAGTGTTATTTGTTCAATTTCATTACGTTTTATGCCATAAAAGATTTTGCTAAAAAGTATAAATTTCATTTATTTCAAATAGTGCATAGAAAGAACACTGTGTTATTCTTTAATGGTATAAAATAAGAAAAAATATCTGTTTTCCAAAATTTGCATTTTAAAAATGTATTATTTGTTTTATTTGTTATTATATAAAGTCTACGTATATAACCTTAAAATAAACTCTTTCAGTTAGCAAATAAATCTCATTCTTAACAAAAGATCCACAATTCATTTTTATATATTTTTTAGATAAAGAAAACAGCTTGATGTTTAATGATCCGTTTATATCGATCACATTATATGTATATTTAAAAAAAAAAAAAAAAAAAAAAAAAAAAAAAAAAAAAAAAAAAAAAAAAAACAACAACAACAAAAAAAACAGAAATGTAAAAATAAAAGTAATACTATCTTATAAGAAAAGATTGAATCACAAGATCTTTATAATCTTTTTGTACATAGAAAGTATTTTATTCATGTACAATCTTTACTAATATTTTCAGAGAAAATAAAATTGAACATATACTTAATTCACGATAATTCTGTTATGCCAGAATCAATGTTACGATAGAAGCCTTCTTTGAATATTTGAATAAACGAAAGAAAATTACAATTTGTAAAGTAAACATTTTAAAGTGCTATTTGTTCAATTTCATTATGTTTTATGCGATAAAAAGTTCTGCAAAAAAATATGCATTTGATATATTTCAAATGGTGCATATAAAGAAAATGTTTTGTTTTTCTTTAATGTAAGAAAATCAAAGAAAGAATATTTGTTTTTTTAATATGTATTTTTAAAATGTGATCTCTGTTTTATTTATTATTATATAGTATTATTTCTTTGTATAACCTTAAAATAAACTCTTTCATCTAGTAAATAAAGACTCATCCTTAACTAAAGATCCACTAGTCGGTTTTCATATATATTTAAATTAAAAAAACTTGATGTTTAAAGATCCGTTTATACCGATCACATTATATGTATACTTTTTCTAAAAACGGGAATGTATAAAAAAAGTTACACTAGCTAAAAAGAACGGATTAGAATGAGAAGTTCTGTATATTCTTTTGCGACATTAAAAATATTTTATTCATATACTGCCTTCGCTAATATTTTCCAACAAAATAAAAATTTATAGAAACCTGATTATTTGGCATTAGAATGTCTGATAGCTTTTATTTTTAGTTTTAAAATATGAGATATTAATAGAGAAGATATTTACTACATCAAAACATTATCCATTCATATAATATTATATTCAGAAAATTAACATATTCTAGTTATATTTAAGAAATCCTTTTAGAAGGAAGGGAATATCAATCTAAAATATATTCCATCAACGATAACACCAATCGAACGACCATATTGAAAACTGATGAGGGAATGTTGGTATTAATGAAAAACATTTCTTAAAAACATACATAAAAAGAGACTCACGAATGTTCATTCCCCATCTCTCAGTTCCAAATTTTCACAAGAATGGTGTAGTTCGAAAGTTCTTGTCACGAAGTTCAAGAAATGCATAGGAACTGTACTCTCATAATTCAATAGCTCACGAAATATTCACTGTGGAAAATAGAAAAAGAAACAGAAAAAGAAGGATCTGTTTAAAAACTGCTTACGAATAAGTGTGCCATGAATGCATATTGCAAATACAGCATGATTAGAAGCAGGGTCTAACTCCTATGAAATCCTCTGATCCTATGGAATGAAATTTGACATGGGCAGGGTCTACATGGAAGATTCCAAGAATGGATCAAGATAGCGCGGTTTACTGTCAAAGAATAATGCCTTTCGTCTTTGGTGCCTCGTCTTCTAAACACTTGTATTTTCAATTCTTTTACATAGAAAAACAATATTTTAATTTATTATGACAAAATTTCTTTCATTTGATAGCTTTTCAAGGAATCTCATGCTATTTTTCTCTTCTTTATATCGCCTTTTCCGAAACAGAAAAGGGGCCATATCTTGTGAACTGTTGTATTCGGGAATATAGTTCTTATACATTTCTTGATCCTCGTGGAAAAGGCTTTCGAACGATACAACACTCGTCGAAATCCAGAACTGACGTTGGGGATTTCCCTAGTTAGAAGATAAAAAGAAGAAGAGGTTGCATTAAAACCACAAAACATGTAAACGGCGTCAGATTGTACAACCTGGATGGGCGGAAAATGATCTTATGATATACTCGGTTGGTTGGTTGGTTGATTTTTGACGGCCAATTATCTGCTCGAGGGATATAGGCCCAGGGGGGAGGGGCCCCCTTCGTGGGGTCTTTCTAAGGGAACCTAACACGTATTTACGCTTGGAAATCCAAGGTTAGAAGAAAACCCCGAAATCTCCGAACGATTAGGCCGAAGGGCGCGATTGGGATTGAACACAGCACCTCCCGTCTACCAGCCTTGAGAGCAGAACCTGTCGGCCACTGGTGGGGCTATGATATACTCGGAGTCCTTCATTGTTTGCTGATGCAATCCAGCGGAGATTGGGTTAGCAATCTCATAATAGGGGATTTCCAATATGAAGAACATGGCCATAACATGAGCAACCTTCATATATTAAAGAACAAAATTAGCCCTAGCAACCAGCCACAGGGCTACTAAATGAAAAAAAAATTATGAAAAAGTTTCTGCCTGCGGCCACCTTATGGCCACTTTCCAACAAGGAGAGACTATTTTTTTTGCATTTTATCAAGGATTTTACCTGTTCTCGTTGCAATATAGGGGAGACTAGGGAGGGTTGACCATACGGGAGGCTTCACCCACCCATCAGTTTTCATATTTAAAGGAATTTCAGAGTTTTATCAACATGTGTCAACCAAAGCTACTGGAATGCTCAAACAACAGTCTTTGTTTCATACAGATAATCGAAATAGGTGTGGAAAAATACATTGTGGAGCGCTTTCAACCTAAAAGTTGTGTTTTTTTAGAAATATTTTGTAAGCATTTTTCAGATAAAATATATCATAAAAATTTAAGTAAGTAGGTTCTAGGTAATGCCGCAGTATCGAGCCTTCATACCAGGCATAAAGATTGTACAGTAAGTTAGGCTTAACATAATAATGTGCTATTCTTTATAAAATAGCTACGTGGGGAAGCTTGACCCAGTCGATGTGAGGGAGGGTTGACCAGATGCTCAAGGCTCCCTTAATTAAGTGGTTTGGGAAATCTTTTTATTATACACTACGCGTAATGAAAGGCTAATGGTTATAAATAAAAAAGAATGTAAATTTTTCTGTAAAGCTACAGTAAATTTGGGTTATGGAAAAGAAAATGTTCAAAAGTGATTAAAGAGATATGTTAAAAATTGCTATAGTATCCACTGTGAGAAAAACTTTAATGAAATATAAGTGGGAAAGATGATAGGATCATTTTTTCCATTTAAATATTACTTACAACAGGTAAATATAAACAGTGGGAAAGACTAGAAAGTATGAAAGAAGAAGTCTTAACCATTTCAGGGGTAGTGGTATGTTTATGAAACCACTTAATTTTAATTCCCAAGCGCCACATTGACACCAGAATTTAGCTAAAATCTTTTCCGTTTAATATGAACATGAAATATAGCCTTTTTCTTATTTCCAAATAAATTTGTTCGTAAATTCCGGTGCCAGTCATTTATTTCAACATTTTAGTACTGAAAGTACTTTGCCTCTGAAAGGGTAAAAATATGTTAATTATAAGTTTGCTCATGCGACTTCAAAAGAACATAGCATTAGACGAAAAAAATTAGGAATGGATGTAAACAAATCTCACCAGGGTGAATATCGTGAGATGAAGCCAACTATGTGACCACTAGAGTTGTCAGATCGAGTGTCACAAAAAGCAGGACAAAGAGGCAAAAAAGCGTGAATGTGCCCCCTAAATCTAGACTTAATAATACATGAAACTTTATGAAAATGGAACCTGTCTCTAACGGAATACTGTCAAAATGTTAAAATTTAATTTTCCTTGCTGTACAATTATACCTGCTCAAACAAAATCATGCTTAAAACAAAATTTTTCTCCTCTGACTTGCGATTGCATCTAAATAGGTTTGTTGGTGCATCATATTTTCAAAAATATTATTTTGTAATAATTATAGCATATAGCATATAGTTATTTTGATTTTTCTTTAACTGATTTTATTTCTTTTCACAAATGTGGAATATAAAACGAAGTGGGTCAAGCCTCCCATATGGTAAGTCAACCCTACCACATGTGGGGAGCCTTGACCCATCATTTTCTCGTGATTAAAATCAATCATTTTTCAAATTGCGTATATATTACACTTATGAAACAATTTTATTTTGATAACTGATTGTATAACGAATAAAATGATATATAAAACTTTATTCTACAACAATATTTAAAAAATTAAAAATCATTTTGTGAAAAGTGGGTCAACCCTCCCTAGTCTCCCCTATGTATACTAGCAAATTTATTCGGTCTATTTAATTTTAGATTAATACTAAAGTAAAGTTTAACAAAAGTTTACTGTTAAGACATTTTTAAATAAAAAAAAATGGCCACTAGTTTAAAGAAATTAGCTACATATAAAACTGCTACTAATGGTCAATTATGAAATTTCCTAATTACCTTTACTATACATGTGGATTCTCACATTATTTTGACTTTTCAGGAATAAAAATCTGGTGAAATTAAACTTGCTAAAATAACATTTTAAACTTATAGACGAATGCCTTAATGATTCAAAATAAAGAAAAAAGGATCAGCAGCGAAGTTTTTTTTTATTTAACTGAGGTTTAAGTTAAACTTGTGAGTTTAATTTTACTTACTATTTTAACGCTATAACTTTTTATTTTCTTCTAAATTTTTACTTATAATGAATTTGCATAGTAAGCACAGGATATTCAAATAAGAAATAATAACAAGAGGGAAGGTAAGGAATCTGAAACCCAGGGACAGAGTTAAAAAAATAATAACAACCCTAAAAATGCGTGCAGGTTAATTTTTTTCTACATATTTATATAAAACGATCCCAGTTTTGGAAAAAAATTACATCAAATTACTTTTATTGAGACAATTTTATACAGACAGCTCCAAACTTAAAAATCAGCATCAAATCAGGGACACGAGACTGCATAGGAATTTCGTGGTATATTTGGACCCCCAATATCGTCCAAAAATTATTTATCTTGTTATAATTGTTACGCATCCGTGAAATGGGATTTTTTCTAGTATAAGAAATAAAAAAAAACCCCAAGAGTATGTACTAAAATAAAAATTATTATTCAGGGGCAGAAAAACATAGAAAAGTCAAAAGATTGTGAGAATGCCTCACATATATATTTATAAACTTTTATACTTTTAACATATGTAAAACTAAAATATTTTAGAAACATATGTAATCTATATGATACAATAAAAGATAAAACAAATGTTTTTCAAGAATTTTTTCTTTGAATTTTAGCAAATAAAGACAAGAAAATTACAGTGAACAAGATATTCATTTTTAAAGCTTTATGGGTTCTATTTCATTATACTTTATGTCATAAAGAGTTCTAAAGTATAACTTTCATTTATTTTAAATCGTACATAAAAAGATAAGTAAGTACTACGTTTTTCCTTTAATGTATGAAAATAAAAGAAATACAATTAGTTTCCCAAAGTATGAATTTTTAAAATATGATCGATTGTATTTTTTTATTATTATTTCTAGTTACTTTGTATAATCTCAAAAAAAAAAAATCCCTTTGATCAAATAAATAAAATCTCATTCTTAACTAAAAAGTCTGAAATCGTTTGTATACATTTTTTTAGAGAAAAATAACAATTTGATGCTTAATGACCCGTTTTTATCGATCACATTATAAATATCTATTTAAAAAAAAAAAAAACAGAAATGTAAAAATAAAAGTGATACTAGCTTATAAGAACGGATTATGATGACAAGCTCTTTATAATCTTTTGCTACTTAATTTTTTTCATATAAGCCCTTCTGCTCATATATTACAGGTAATCAAAAATGCACATGAACTTAATTCATGAAAGCTGTGCTTTGTAATGTCTGATCGAAATTATTTTGTATTTTAAAATCTATGATATCAATAAAGAAAATTAAACTCAAATATCCCTTTAATCGCATTTGCAAGAAAACAGCTTTTTACACAACATTAAATATCCACATTGTATAATATAGATACAAATTATTTAAATAATTGCTAAGTTTAACACTTGAATAATTCTATTTGTTTTATTTATATTCCTTTTTTAAGTTTTTATTCATAAATTTCGAGCCCGATATTTATTGGTATAGATAAAACAATATTACAATAGCATAGCCTAGTTAGGTGAATAATTCGACTTAAATTTCTTTATCTAATGCAATGGTCCCCAACCTTTTTTTTGACAATATCCACTTAAGCATCTTTAAAATCCCAATGCCCTTTCCTCCCCTCTGTAACACATAATTCTTATAATATAAAAATTATCTCTTATTCGCATGGGGGAAGTATAAAAGTGTATTAACTTTGATAAATTATTTCACTTTCTTTATCTTATAAAAAGGATATTATTCTGTTACAAATACGTTTTTAATATAATTGTATGAACCCAATGATCTCATAAATCTTTGCATTTACACTACTTTTACATTATTTTATTTAGAAAATGTTATTGTTCTTTGACAACTTACCTCAGACCAAAAGTCTTATATACTACTTTTCATTTTTATTTTCGTGAAATTTCTTGAAGAGACTCCCACAGTTTGCATTACATTAGATATAATTGATACATTTTATAACTTAATTTAGTACTTCATTAATATTTTTTTAACACCGAGACTATATAAATAATATAATTCACAAGTAGCATTCCCGTATTAGCAGCTTTATCATTTTACAGTAGCCATTTTTCTTTTTCCTTATAACATACTTCTTTGATTGCTGCTTTTTCCCCCATCATCGTTAATTGGTCATCATGTATTATCCATTTTTAAATTTAAAAATACAAATGTCATGATGTATGTTCATATATGTGGTCTGAACCAAACACATAAGAAGTTTACTTATCTTTTTTAGTATTTCAAATATATTTTCGGTTAAATGTGTTCAACACAGTAAATTTTAGATATTCCTTTAAAAAATTTTATATGTAAAAGTTTCTTCATGTGACATATTGCACTGTCATTAGAAATGAAAGCTCCGTTCATTAAATAGTTTTTTTTAATGTTGTCTGTAATCCTAAAATAATATATTACCAGAAAAACTGTAATTTTTTTAGTATACAAAATGTCCCTATACATTAAAGAAATACAGTAAAACCTCCCTGAAAAACCACCTCTATAAGGTTACCAACTCTCATAAAAACCGTTTATTTGTGGTCTATAATTTTTGACTAAAGGCTCAATGTTAATTTTCCTGCATTACAGAACCCCTATTTCCTGTTATCCTCCCTGAAAGGCCACTTTTCAACATTATAGTCGAAGAGTAGGATTACTTTTCTTTCCATGGGGAAATCCCGAATTTCCACTTCTCTCTGGAAAACAGGCTCAGCTAAGTCTACTTCTTTATGCCTGGTGAAACAAGGTCATATCCCCCCCCACCCCCCCCCCCCGTTTAGGGTAAAAATCTGATTCTCGATCATTACCGCGTTTAATGTCACTATGGTTACGGAAGGATAGTTGGTGTTGGTGAGAGAAGGGTTATTGTCCGAGTAACGAATACCTGTAAAGTGCAGGAGTCTTTTTCAAGAGGGAGAGTGGGGGGGGGGTGGGGTGGAAGTCCATATTCCAGTTTATCTGAATTTTGTTTCTTTTCTTGGAAAGATTGTCACTTGTTGTTATCACGTCAGTTTTGTTTAACAGTGGAAGTTACAACAAAGTACATATTCATATTCCTAATGCATATCGTGTTTTTCTTGCTATATGCTTAGTAAGTAAACCAATTTAGATGATGTCTAAGAGAATCGTGTTAACTTTGGAAGACGAGGTAAAAGTCTTAAGAGTTTCAAGAATAGAACATTAAAGAGAAAATTTGCGGTACAGTTAATTTGTAGCAAAGCTCAAATAAACAATATGTTGAAAAGCAAGCATTTTCTATTAAAAGAGCATGACAAATTCAAATCTTGCTGAATTAAAAGAAAAAAGTAGGAAAAATTTAGCAAGCTTAACGAAGCTGTATTGCAGTAGTTTAAGTGTGCAAGGTAAAAAAAAAAATATACATATATCCCAATGAGTGGAACCTTGTTGAAAGAGAAGTCCATTCAACTTGCAGAAGATATTGGGGAAAATATTTTTTTGCAAGCAATGGGTGGCAGGAGAAGTTTTGTCACAGAAACAACATTGTCTTCAAATCTTTTCGTGGAGAATTGACAATGTAGATGAAGAGGTGTTAGTGGAGTGGAAATCTCGTCTTCCATTGATTCCCGCAAGATATTCAGTTCGTGATATTTATAATTTGGATGAGACTGGATTGTTCTTCCGTCCCTTGCCCATTAAAATTTTTATGGAGAAAGCAGATGAAGCAAAAGGAGGGAAACAGGCCAAAGAGCGACTTACTGTGGCCCTCTGTGGGAAGCCGCTGGACAGTAATAAAAACCAATCATAATATTGAAGGCTTAAGGGGTCTCAGGACTCTTAAAGATCTAAAATTTTCGAAATTTTAATTTTTTTATGTTAAACTTCTATGTTTCTGAATATTTTGATATAATTTTTATCTTGAAATTCCCATTAGAACAGAAGTTATGGCATTTAGAATTATACTCGCTCAATAGCTGAAGCGGTGTTTCCAAAACTTTGAAGTCATTTTTCTCCAAATGACGTTTATGGGCACAACGCGCACGATATCTCAAAAACTTCTGAATATTTTTTCATGAAATTTTCAAAATATATGTTTCATGTTAATCTGTATAAACTGAACCTAAAATTTCCTTTTTATTATAAAAAGAAAATATTTTTTTAGGGATTTATATTGTTGAAATTTTCTAAATTTTGCAATAGCTAAATACGACTTTGTATTAAAAATATAAAAATGTTTTAAATACAAATTTATTTAGGTTCAGTGTAATTATTATAATCTGAGGTATAAGTAGGCACCAAAATTTTCATTCTAGTTGCAAAATGTACTTTGTAATCGCGCGCATAATCTGTTATGCCGATTTTGTGCTCGTCAAATGTCTGACAGTTTTGAGCCCCCTGTAAATGCTAATTCTGCATCTTGCAATTTTTCAAATATTTGAAATAAAAGAACATACTTGTATCTTTCATTCCCATTTAAAATTATGTCTTAATATCAAATACATTTTAAGATATTAAATGTTGAAAATGGTCCTTTTTTTCATTTTTTTCCAATTTTAAGAGTCCTGAGACCCCTTAAAAGACTCATTACTTTAAAAATATTGATGTAACAAAAATAGGAGTGATTTGGAAATCTAACAGAAAGGATGACATCCACCATTTTTGAAAATTGGTTAAATGAATTTCAGAAAAAGATGACCAAACAGGGTAGAAACATCATCTTTATTTTGGATAATGCGTCATGGGATTTGTATGACTCACAGCTGAAAAGAATGAAATTCCAATTTCTTCCTCCTTACACAACATCCAAAATTCAGCCGTTAGATCCGAGAATTATTCATTTCAAACAGGAGAACAGACGTTTTGTTTCACGAAAGCTTATTTCGCTAATAGATGAGACCAACAATGTGTCCGACATTGTGAAATCCATTAATGTACTTATTGATGCTATTCGATGGATAAAATGTGCATGGGATAACGTAAAGACACAAAAAATTGTCAATTGCTTCAGTTCTTGTGGACTAAGCAATGTATCCATAGAAAAATCCATTGATGATATCAGTGTCTTAGAAGATGCAGTGATTCAGCTATCAAACGCAGCTAAAGTTTATTATTACCCCAAATCCAATGAATATGAGGAAGCTCTTGAGTGTTACGATGATTTATCTGAAAGCTGGGAGAATCATATTATAAAAAATCTCGAAAAAGGTAACACTTTAAACTTTTTGCATTAAAAACTGCTATTTTCTACAATCATGTACAAAAATGAATGATACTACAATCGAGATTTTGTAAAAACTATTTTAGGAGCTCATTCTGATTCAGACGACGAGTTCCTGACAGTTAAAGCTTGTATTTCATGTCAAGAAACACTTGTTGAAATCAATAGATTAATAGAAATTTCTCTATCCTTGTTAGAGGTGATACTAAAATTTTGTGTAGCCCTATAGAAATAGTATAACTTCTACGTTCTTCAAATTATAATAATAATATGTTGTTTTGAAACTACACATGTATTGAATGTTTCGGATCAATCGTTTTGTTAAAAGTGGTTTAAAATTGATTTTCAAGATATGAACTAAGCATACATACATGCACTGCAAGTTAATATAATGCTTGTTTATTAATAAAAACTTAATGATTTGCAAACTTTTGCAGGAGTTTTTTTTTAAGATTCCAATACTTTAGGATTTTTTGTTCGCTTTGATTTTAAACGAATGCTTATTGCAGATTAATACTGAATAATATGTTAAAAGTCAAGAGGAAATCTGTAAACAACATCATGGATCATCCAAAATCTCAACCTTTAAAAAAAGCGTTTAAGCAGGTTTAATGGCGCTTATTTTCAAACAACAATAGGTTAAATCTTATCTTGAGAAACTTGAGACATATTTCCACCAAAGTCCTGCTTTCAAGTAAAACAGAATACTCACGACGCGCTGTCGAACTTAGAGGAAACTAGTGCAGCCATTGAAACTCCCTCAAACCAACTGCGGAAATGGCTTCTTTACGGTCATATTTAATCGACACGTTGGATTGTTTCGCCAAACCTCGTACGTATCTCGACAAAAGGGACATTCAATTACTAGTACTTGCGGTTTTGTCAAATTCCAAGATAAATGGAAAAATGAATTTTATACAGCTAGATCATCAAAACATCCCACTGTGCAACGCTTTAACAATTAAGCTATTCTGGAGACATCTGGTAGATAGAATTCACACAAACAACTTTTTAGCAAAGAAATATAGTTTGTTATCTTACGAAATTATAATGACCAATCTGATTGGTTGTAATAATAAAGTATAATTACGTAGCCAACGTTTATTGCAGTACCTGAGGTTTATTCTGTTAAACTGTTTCAGAATTCTACCATATATAATAGTAAAAATGTTACCTGAATGAATTGTGTCTGCCGCAATTGTCCAGAGCAGCTTAATTGGTAAAGTGTTGCCAGGATCTCGATTGCAATCCTGGCCAGTACAAATGAAAAAATCATGATCCGAAATTATTTCTAGAAATCAGTATGATTGCGTAAAACTGTAAAGTCTAAGTTACAGTAGTTTTTCATATTGACTTTTAACATTAGCCAGTTAATCATAGTGATGAAATGTATGTCTTTTTTCTCTGTTCGCAATCGAACATTGGAATATAAAGACATCCAAACAATTTTGAAACCATTTTAAACATAGCCATGTGTGATTTAAAAAAAAACACTGACAATACGTTGTACTCGCGACAGTAAATGCAACAGAAAGTTAAAGCGTTGTAAAAGAGCAGTGGATTAAGTTAATATCTGCCAGTATTGCCAGTTTATCTTTTTTAAATTCAGAAATTTCGAATTCTTACCAGGAAATTGCAATAAAATTTTTGCTCTATTTAATGATAGGCATTTTGTAATTGTAACAAGAAAGAATTTTTTTTTGTTTCCGGTATGATTTCGAATTTTCTGAAAAAAAGACCAATCTGAGAACCCTGACGTCTTAAGGTATTTTTCCTTGTAATGGGCAGAATGAATGATTTTACTATTGAATGATTGATTCAGGCATGCGCAAACACATAGTTTCCAACCTCTGTATATATTTTCAACCGATTACCATCAAAAAGTTTTAAAAAGAAAAGAAACAAAAGCATAGTTGCCAGCCTTCGTAAATTTTTTAATTAATTTTCTTTAAAAATTTTGAAGATGAAAATATTTTTTACCTTTTCTTGGTGTTGTTAAACTGATTCTCATTAAAATAAGAATCTTCTTTTTTGATACAAAATTTTTTGTAGAAATTCAATTTTTAAAATCAAATGTTGGTAGCTATGCTTTTTGCGTATATCCGAAAGATTCATTCGAATAATAAAATAACTCGTTCTGTAAATCCCCAATTTTCCCGTATAAAGGCTGTATCAATAACGTATTAAACATCAAATTTAAAAAAAATTGTATTTTTGCAAGTTGTAAAGTGCTGTTATTTTTAACTATCATCTTGCATCTTGCTGTCTCTCTTACGCGTGGAAGAAATAACTTTTCAAACTATTTTTAAGAAAGTATTTAACTTTATTGATTTCCACATCAGTTCTCTAAAAATAGAAATACTAGGTTGAGCAAAAAGCTCTTGGAAATTTGTGAAAGTTGCGTTGTTATGGACAAATTAACAACAAAAGCAACAACGACTATTCTTCAAAGTAGAGACCATCATAGTCCACTACTTTCTGCCGTCGATTTACCAGATTCCGGGTTTGTTGGAAGCACCATGGCGGCTCCGTGGAATCGAAAATCTCTTGACATGCTTCTTCAAATTCATTAAAGGTTTCAAATCGACGGCCCTTAAAAAAGCGTTGCAGTGATCGAAAGATGCCATAATCGGATGGAGTCAAGTCCTCAACTCATATAGATATACCATTAATACTCCTATATACGATGCAAATTCTGGTTATATATCTGGTTATGTATGACTATTAGACTAAATATTTCCCAGAACTTTTTGCTTAACCTAATAAATTATATTGAATACTGAAGAACCAACGCTACAAATATTTACACTTTCAGAATATATCTCCATCTGCATTTCATTAAAGTTACCTAGAATACTCTTCTCAGAGTAGTACGGATAACAAAGTTTTGCAAATTACAAGACCATGATTATTATATATTAAACAGTGTTTTGCTATACAAGCACTTATAAAATTACCAATGCAAAGAAAGCCAGAGATACAGAAATGGGGTACAACTTATATAACCTTTTTAAGACCGGAAAACTTTTGGTAGAAATGAAAAAAATTTTTTTTTTCCTTAATTAATAGGATCATGTTTGATTGAAAAAAAAAATCCGATGCCAGGTTATGTCAAGGGAGGATCCATGCAGTTCTGTGGTTACAGGCTCAACTTTAACACTAGAACGCCCGCTACCATTTTCCCCCTAGAACGCCCGCGGGAGTCGCTTCGACTCCTGTCTGTTTCAAAAGAGAAAAAATAAACGAAACGCATAGAAATGAATAGAAGACTGTGAATATAATATTTATATTTGAATTTAAGATTCATATATATATTTTACAATTGAAAGAACAATATTTATATACGCATTTTTAAGAATTTGGAAAAATATTTTCAAAGGAAATACAGAATCGTTTCGAATTTTCAATCTGAAATACAGTTTTTGCAAGTGTAGTCAGTTTTGGCTAAGCATTTTCCACAAACCATTTTCTTGCATGTTATGCAATCATTTGAAAGTCATGTTGCCTTTACATAGTTTTACTTCGCATTTTCTTCTCTTTAGGGATTTTGTTTCAGATGATGTATCAGCGAGTCTTTTTCTTGTTGGTTTATTTTTAGCAGATGTATAATTTTGACGCAATGCATCTGCTAATAACTGAATAAATGCTTGTCTGCTTATTTTTGTTTCTCCGGTAACTTCTTTATAAATGATCCAGGCTTTTATTGCTGCTAAATCTAAGAGATTGTAAAAAGTATGTACAGGCCATCTTCTGGAGGGCGCCTTCACTGAATATTCCCTAGCCATTTGATCAAAAACATCAACACCACACTTAGTTTCATTATAAAATCTAACAGTTTCTGGGGTTTTCTTTTCGTTGTTTTCAATATCAATGAATGGGTGGAGAGTGCTAAGAATAATAACATTTTTCTTTCTCTTTCCTTGATATACGGTTAGAGTAGTACCGGTTTCTTCGTGTTTTAGAAATTTTGTTTCGTATAGTATATCTTTCGAATCTTTCAAAGTTTTTGGAGTTTCTCTCCTAGTTTTTCTCATAGTGCCTACTAAACTAGTACCTTTCTTTTTCAGTTGTTCAGCCAAACGCAGTGACGTGAAATAATTATCAACCGTGACGTTAATGCCTTTGTTTAGAAATGGCTGCATCAATCGCATAACTACATATTCTGATAAAGTTTGATCTGAAGGCAGTTCTTCACATTTGCCTAAATAAGGGAACGCATTCAGTAAGTACTTTGTTCGAAGATCTACTGCAAGCCAAAAATTTTGTCCATATTTATCCGGTTTTGAAGGTATGAATTGCGTGAAAGGGCAACGCGTTTTGCTTGGAAATAACTGTTCATCTATTGTTATATTTTCACCAGGCTTGAAACAGGCAATACAGGTTTCAGTGAATCTATTCCATATATCAGATATCATTCCAAATTTATCTGTTTTTAAGCGTATAGATCTGGTAGATCGAATCTCAAAAAGCGTAAAATTTCACAAAACCTATTTCTTCCCTTAGTTTCAGTGCAAAAATTCAAACCCCATGAGTTTGACCACAAAGAATCAAGATCAATTCCATTTGCACCACATGCACCTCGGGCATACAAAATTCCAATAAAGGCATACAGCTCGTCTAACGTAACTGTCCAGTTATCGGTTTCAAGAACACGTCTTGCCTCTGTTTCTGTGCATCTTTGTATTTGTTCCAGCATTTTTTTATCTACAAATAACAGCCATGCACTCAAAACGCTTTCCGATTTCACGAATTTCTTAGCATAAATAGTTGGTCCAGTAGTCTGACACATGATATTTTGCTTCGGATATCTTCCAGAAATTTTCTTATTTGCACAAATTTTCCATTGTGTGCCATCTGGAGCAACATGAATTCCATCTCTTTCAGATGCAATAATTAGCGCATCTTCATTTGTATCGGAATCTGATGAAGAATTATTTCCAATACTAATTTCTTGAATTTCGTTTTCATTTTCTGATAACTCACCACCTTCAGATTCATTATCTGAAAGCTATCGTAATAGAGCAGTTATTTCGTGCGGTGTTAGAAATTTTTTTCGTGACATTATGTTTTATTTCTAATAAAAAGGAAAAACGGAGTTACTTAGCTATGATGAAACACAAGACTGATAAAAATTGAAACAAAAATTCAATTCGAATGATACAAAGAATTTCGCAAGCAGTACGCAATCATTTCAGCAGGTGCATGGAACTAACCATTTTTCTCAACAAAAGGGGTGTAGAGAAAAGAAGAGCAAAAACATTTACTTTCCTGATAACAGATAAAAATATTATCCCAACAAAAAGTTTTCGGTAAAAAAAAAGAAAAAAGCGCCAAGTTCTCCTTAATGTTTCGACCAGAAAAAGTAGTGATATCTGATGTTCGCACAAGTTAAAAGCCAAACATCCCAAATCTTTCTTTGAAAATGGCTTCCTGCGACTTGGCCGTTAATGCCTTCCACAGCATTTCAAAATTAATGATTGGAAATTTCGCATTTATGAATTATTTAAATTTTAAAAGTAATATTAGAATGCAAAGAGGCAAATTCACATAAAGACATTATAAGTAAATGATTTCTGATAAATACCATCCAGTTTCAACAAACATTAGTTTTGATTACAGATCATTTAGTCCACTGGTGGTTTAATTGCCGTTTTGTACGGACTAAAGCTAAAGTCATTAACGTAAAACCCAAGAAATAAAACAAAATTTACTTACTTCAAATCTCTCTATATGTTACATAATATTTTATTGTATAATATTGAAATCTTGTGCGTTGACGAAAGAGATTTTTTTTGTTTGAACATTTATTATACTTTGTTTGCATACATTAAGAGGTATTCGATTTATAAACTGTTAAAAGCTGATACTAATTATGTTTTAGCAATTAGAGATATTATCTTCCGAAACAAGTATTTTGTTATTTTTAACTTCTAAGTATTTAAATAGACTGAAGTGGTTTAAATACTTTTTTTAAATGTGTAATTTATTTCTGTACTTTGTGCAACAAAATGCCTAAAATAATGAAAAAATGTAGTTGGCATGTAGCTCATTCGTACATACTTTAAAATTTGAAAAACCCTCTCGAAGGCATTAACGGCCAAGTCGCAGGAAGCCATTTTCAAAGAAAGATTTGGGATGTTTGGCTTTTAACTTGTGCGAACATCAGATATCACTACTTTTTCTGGCCGAAACATTAAGGAGAACTTGGCGCTTTTTTCTTTTTTTTTACCGAAAACTTTTTGTTGGGATATCACTACTTTTTGTATGTTTTTTTCAATTTTTTTTCTAAACTATAGTAATAAAAAAAAAACTTAAATTTTGGTACTTTTATGTTAGCCGGGAGCAAATCTCCTCATTAGCATTTTGTTTTTTCGCCAATAGCAGTTTTCATTTTTCACATGTGTAAATTAGTAACAATGGTTTGATTTTTCAAATAAAATATTTTGGTTTACGTTATTATTTCTTATTTATTTATTTATTTATTTCTATGTTACATATTCTATTAAATAAAATGAGGGAAATGCATTTATTTTAAATGAGATGACTGAAAAATTTATATTTTTAAATGAAATGAATGCAATATGAACAATGGAGTTAGGAACAGTATTTGGCGATTTGCCACTCGCGCCCGGCTAACATAAAAATACCTAGATTTATTTTATTGAGCTTTACAAATTTGTACTTTATTTCTTTTGGTATTAAAGTACTAGCCGCCTCTAGCAAGCAGTATTAGCTCTATTAATTGCATGTTAAACGTTGCATCATATTACTGTTATTCATAATTTACTTGCCCATTATTACGCCAAGTCGGAAGCTTTTGGTAGAGAAATCAAGAACTCTTTACGATCATGGAAGCACATCATATATTTTGTGTTGTTATGTATTTTATCTTTCATGACAAATATCTCTTAACTCACTTATGCATGTTTCCTTATCAGTTACGATTCGTTCTCTAATGCGGAAATTTTTAATTCTATTAAGTGATCGTTTCTAATTGGGCTCACTGCCAGTTGTTGTATTTTAACTGTTACGATTGGGTACAAGTGAAATGGTTCTTATGAAATCCTTTGACAATATCTGCATTTACATTAAACCATATTGATGCTAATATCTTTTTGTTTCACGTTAACCTTTTCAATAGACTCGATTACGGAAGAATAGAAGGTCTACGGGCTCAGTGCCAATGATCCATTTGAAAATCTATTTTTCTTTTCATCTAATCTTGTTGAGGAATTAGCCAATGTGCCATGGTTTTAAGATTTTAGCTAATTTTATTCGAAACCTGAAAACTGAAATGTGAAGAACCGGATTATAGAAGATTCATTCTAACGTACATATCTATTAACAGTTTACATATTATATAATTATAATAATCATAAGGAGAACTGGCAGTTTCGGTGCTTTAATAGTTTCCGTAAATTCTTTTTATATAATACAGAAGTTTTAGCAGAGTAAAGATTAACAACATAGTCACAGTAAGTATAATAACAGTTCAATATAATAACAATGGCAGAGGTTTTGTGCAGTGAAGAAACTACTGGCACTTTGGAAATATTCGTACGTTATACCATTTAACTATTCAGTTTATATGCGGGAAAATATAAATAGATGGCTCGCATTAATAATTAATTCATTGAAAAAATAGCCACTAGCGTCAAATACTCGCCAAGCTTGTCAACATTTAGCGAAGTGTCGCCAAATTTGGTAATATATCTTGTCAATTCTCAAATTTGGCGACAAAAAATGTTTTGTTTATTCTGACGTCATAATGATGCATATGTATTATGTATTATACACATACCTATAATATGTATGATGCAAATGTATTACGTATTGTATGCATATGTATTATATGTATGATGCATATGCATAAAGTTCATTAACATCACTAAAGCGCACTTAAAGGTATAGTGTTCCATAAATAGTAGGGATAGTTGCCAGATTGACCAGAGTGCTATTAAGATTAGAATTCCGACATTTATAATAGACCAGGAGGCGTCTGCACACACCATCGCCTCATCGAGATCATCAGCTGAAATTTTAGGATTAGTCAAAACTAGATTAGCATATTAAAATCCAACTGGTCTGTTAATTCATATCTTGGTAGAAACCACCTGAAGGCATAATTTTAGTGGTTGACTGATAGGTTTACTATTGTATTTTCCTGCATACAAAAGTATGGAAACATGGAGGAATGGGTGCAGGAAAACACAATGGAAAATCCACCAATCAACCCGGTAAAATCGGGTCTGTAGGTGCTTTCCACAAAGATATGACTTGGCAGATCATTTACATTTCAATACGCTAATCGATTTTTAACTAATCCTAAAATTTCAGACGTCAACTCGATGAGGTGATGATCTGTGCAGACGCCTCCCGGTCTTTAATAAAATTTGTTTTAAGGAAGTAAAAGATAGAAATATGGGCAGATAAACTGAAAGATTTGCCTTATTAAGATTTTTGTAAAAGCATATAAAAATTCATTCAGTTTGAAATCATGTAACACCTTTATAACTCAGGCTAATTTTCTGTAATCTGGTTTTGGCGACCAACATATCTTATCTATAACTATAATCTTTCTTTTACAGATTTAAAATTAACAATAAATTAACAGTAAGTAGCCTAATAATACAATATAATAACATTAGCAGCGGTCTTCGGACGCCGTATCTGTCGCACATCGTTAAAGACATCTTTATTAGTTACACATTTCATTTAATTAAAAGGAGATTTTTGAATTTTCATATGAGAATTAGGATATTTTTCCACTATAGGGACCTTGGCATTTTTTAAAAATCTTGGCGCAATTCGGACTTTAGAAACTGAGATATGCTGCCAAATGATATAAACAACTATGAAAACAAACCTGATGAACTTTTATGTTAACTCTATAATAATAGCCTAAGTCATGTGACTGTCATCAATAGTTCCGGTTGGACCGCTTCACTTTTTATATGCCAAACAGCCAATTTGGTAATTTAATGTTAGCCGGACGCAGGTGATAAATCGCCAAATATTGTTCCATTGCGATCATATCAGTATTATAACAGTCCATCTCATGCGACTGTCATAAACAATTTTTCGCGAGGTAAATTAAAACAAAGCTTTGATGTTGAAATTAAATATGAATTAACTATTATTTATTACTTTTTTTTTTCTTTTCATTCTTTTCTTTTCTTTTCCTTTTTTAAGAAATAAGAGAAAATTGAGAGTCATAAATTTTAAGTATTTCAGTTTTAAATTAAAGTTATGTATCTTAAATATGAGCGAAAGTATTATATTTTAAATGAAATTAATAAAATAAGAAAAAATACGACGGTACAATGTTTGACCATTTATCACCTGCACTTGGCTTACATAAAAATACCGAGTTCATGATTTGTGTATCAGAATGTTCCGATTTGGCGACGGATTGAGCAAGTAAATTAAATTATGAGTAAAAGTAACATGATGCAATGCTTAGCATAGATTTAAGGAGACCAAACTGGTCGCCAAGGGCGGCTAGTTTATATATATATTTATATACGGTACTTGTTAGTTATCCCGTCGACCAAATTACCGTCGCCAAAGTTTAAGATTAAATGCCAATAATGGTTGATCGTAAATGTCGCATTCACTTGACAAAACGTGTTTACGTCATCAAATGATTTTTATTTTGACGTTTTATTTTTATTTTTATTAATGTTATAATAACTAATTTGTTTTTTCGCTATTTTAAATAAAAATTATGCCAATTTGTATAATTAGGCGAGTGGTTTGGCGATTTATATAATTTGGCGAAATTGGTCGACGGGATAACTAACACGTACCTTATATACATATAAACATATTATTTATACATGTATAAAATTTTGTTTTTTATATACAAATTATTTATGTTGGTATATAAAAATAAATAAACGGGTTCCTTAAATTAAATAAATTGTATACAAATGGGAAAAATTGCTTGTGTATATGACACAGTAAATAGGTTGCCAAAAAATACGTTATTATAACATTTCTTTTCTTGTCAAGGCTATTTTCTCTATTTCGCCGAGGCTACTATATCGTAAGCGTACCGAATTGCGGTTATATTTTGGTAAATGTTTTATTGTTTTAATATCGTAAATATATCATAACCTATACTGATTAAAATTTTTAGGTATATTCATTTTTTCTATTTAATCAGCATTTTCGGGAAAGCATATACAATTTTATTCAGCTTGAAATTACGTGACACCTTCAAAACTCTGTAATCGAGTTTTGGCGACCAACATTGGCCCAATTGAATGCATACGGCCAAATCAACACCCCCTGTTTGGAGGGTTTAGAAGCGGAAATTTTGTGTTTTCAGATTTTTCTGGTTAATTGTGCTACAAATCCAACTTACTTGTGAAATTTCATGATTCTACGACTTTCAGAAGTACCTTAGTTATTTGATGATGCGAAGTGAGTCAGTGACAAAAAAGCGCTTTTTCGGAATTTAATATTTCGAAAACTACTAAATACAGAAACATGAAATTGTGGAACCTTAGTTCAGTTTGACCATATGAACATGTGTATAAAAGAAAAAATTCTATATCTCTCCCTAAAACGACGTTATGAGGGGGTGGAAAGTATGCTGAAATGGTTCAGGAAAAGGTAGCTTACGGCTTGTGCGAACTTGGCGGACGCACTGCCGTGCTCCCAGATGAATCCCAAGGTCATGTTACGCAAAAATAATGAAAGCATTTTACAAATCTTACTTTGGAGTCGATTCGACTCTTTTGGGCGTTCTAGGGGTAATGCATCATTATCAATTTATTAAATGTGCAAATAATTTATAAATTTCTGAATAAATAGAGATTATAAAAATAATAAAAGTCAAGGAAGCGGGGGTGAAAAAATCAAAATTTCTCAGAGATATGGGTGTTTTAGGAGCATTTGGAGTCGAAACGACTCCATCGGGCGTTCTAGTGTTAAATTGCACAAAAAGAGGATTTTTTTTTTCTCTTTAGGCTAACCTACACAGTTGTGTAGGTCAGGTCTTAAAGGGTTAAAGCCACCCAGTTTTGGCCATAATTCTATAAGAGGGATGACATTAGGGAGGACTTTCAAAAGGAAAGTGACCCAATTCATCATTCTTGCACAAGCAAAACCTCAAAAGCCTTGCACAGTCAACTCATCCAGAACGCGGTGGATCACAGAGATATAGAGAATGCAAACTAAAAATAATAGTTATTTTTATTTCAGTACATAATTACAAAATCATTATATAATTATTTCGGTTATTAAAATTTTCGAATTATTCAGGCGATGACTATAATATATTAAACAGTATTTTGTTACGCGAGCATATATACTAATACATGTGCAAAGAAATTTACACACATGCACAAGGGGTGGGGATAGGATTTTGTTAAGTACCGAACAGTTTTTGTCATAATTCTGAAAGATAATGACTATAGCGAGGACTTTCAAAGAAAAAGTTACTCAAGTTATCATTCTCGTACAAGCAAAACCACAAAAACCTCACATAGTCACCCCACCCAGACCGCGTGAATCACAGAGATTTAGGAAATACACACTAAAAAAATAAGTTATCATTTTTTTAGTGCATAATTATAAACTCGTTATAAAATTATTGCAATAATTAAAATTTTCGAATTATGCAGGCAATGACTATCATATATTAAGTAGTTCTTTGCTATGCGTGCATATATATAATTACATGCAGAAAGAACGTTACAGGCATACAAAATAAATGGGAATGGGATTTTGCTGAGTACCAGATAGTTTTTGTTATAATTAGAAAAGATAATGCCTTTAGGGAGGACTTTCAAAGGAAAAGTGACTCAAATTATCATTCTCGTGCAAGCAAAACCTCAAAAGCCTTGCATAGTCACCTCCACCCAGACCGGGTGGATTAAAGAGATATAGGGAATAAACACACTAAAAAAAATAAGTATTATAATTTTTTTAGTGCATAATTACAAACTCGTTGTATACACTGGCCTCCAAAAGTTAAGGTACGAGACTGGATGCTTTCGATTGCACACGGTTTGTCGAATATCTACCAACATTATTGGCGAATTGTTCTTGAACATCTGGGATGTAAAGAACATGTTTGATTTCATTTTACTCGATGAAGATTTAGTCGGACCGACAATTAGGGGGCTAATAATAAATTTAATAATAAAACAATATTTGTGATCAGCTATGCAACAGAAAATGCTAGAAATGCTTTATCACTGCGTTAAATGACTATTTGGATCCTGTTCAACGTTTGTGTGCATTTGTATAAGCATATCACTCATATTCGGAAAGATGTTAACGTTTTTGTGAAATATTCAAAAGTTTTTTGTTTATAGCATACAGAGTTTTCAACCAAATTTAACACAACTTTCCGAAAACCTAACAAAGAACAGTAGCAATAGTACACTTCAATTAAAATATGAATATATTGAATATTTGATGAGATATGGGCACTTGTATGAAATAATTTTTAACTGCGCATGCGTGGAAGATTTCAAAATTTTTATTTCATAATTTGGTAGTCAGCTATTTAGGGCAACTTATCTAAAATGTCCAGTCAAATATCGAGAAATTTCACAAAGATAGGGGCGATATAGTGAGTTGCTCTCTAAAAATAGTTTTATTATAACGGTTTTTCCACAAATTTTCAATCAGCATACTATATCTTTCTGAGTTTTCACAATATTTGACAGGACATTTTACAAAAGTTACTCAAAATAGCTGTCTACCAAATTATGAAATAAAAATTTTGAAATATATTAATCTTCACCGAGAAATATAAAATCAAAAAGTTTCTTTACATCCTAGAAGTTCAAGAACAGTTAGCCAATAATGTTGGTTGATATTATGCAAACCGTGTACAATCAAAGGCATCCAGTCCCTGTACCTTAACTTTCGGAGGCCAGTGTAAATATTTAGATAGTAAAAATTTGCGAATTATGCAGGCAAAGACTATCAAAAGAAAAGGCACTCAAATTAACGGTCACGTACAAATAAAACCTTCAAAAACCTTGTGCAGTCAACCCGCCCACACCGCGCTGAATTACAGAGATATAGAGAATGCAAACTTAAAAAATCAGTTATAATTGTTATTTTAGTGCATAATTATACACTCGTAAAATAATTATTTGGAATATTAAATTTTCCGAAATATGAAGACAAAGGATATCATAAATTAAGCAGTATTTTGCTATGCGTGCGTATTAGGGTAGTCACAAGAAATCAATTTTCGATTTTTTTTCTGAGGGACCCCCCAAAAAGTTGCCAATTGGCTAGAAAATGAGACTGGCAAAGTTTCAGCTCATTTGGATAATGTTAACCCGTGCCTCATTGAGGTCAAAGTTTGAAAAAAACGTAATTTTTCGCAAAAAATGCTGTTTTTACTTCATGAAGTGAATACGATTGAACCTAGAAACATAATTCTGATCTCATTTCATAAAAAATGCTTTTGTCTTGAAGAACCACACACCAATTTTTTTTTAAAAAAATTATAGATTTAACCATATGCACATTTTTCAGGACCAGACTCGATCTGAATCCTAAAAATTTACTTCTCATGAAAATGCGAAAAAACATTGCAACATTCTATTTCATCTGCGTTTCACCTTTCTGTTTTCATTTTGTACATAATAAAGGGTTTAATTAAAAAATATTGAAACAAAAATGAAAGAAACCGAAATCCAAACTTAAAGAATTCAAAGGAAAAAAGGGCAAAGAAGTATAAGAATGCGAATAAATAATGTTCAAATGCGTTTTATTATTAAAGTCGTGTTACAAGAAAGGAAGCATTATATAAAAAAAAGAAATTATTATCACTTACAATTTTCACAGTAAGATGGTAATGGCTTAGATAATGAGGATTTTGAAGAGTTGAAAAGTTTTTCTACATTCAGATACAAATTTTAGCAGAAACTGCTTTTGTTCTTCGCCTTTTGATAAACAGGAATCGAAATTACAGATTAATTTTATTCCCCTCTCAGCTGTGTCATTGACAACCTTAAAACCATTCACTACTCTTTTCTTCTCTCAGATAATGTTTATTTCCACATCTTATATTGGCATAAAATCTCTTAAAATTTACAGTTTGAGATGAAACAAAAACACCAATGTCTTTTTTCAATAAATAATCTACTTTGTTAAAATCTTTTGTTGTTCTTACATTCCTATCATCATCATCATCCTTTTCAACTTCAAATGACTTTAATTTTACAACTATGCTTATTTTAACCTTTTTTTTCTTCAAAGTATCATCTAAAAATTAAAATGCAACTTCAGCCTAGTTAAGATACTAAAGGCAGTTTATCATTTTATTGAAAGCTTTGTCTGAAACCTATTTATCAATTTTTCTGTCGTCAACAACTGATTTTTATAATTGCAGGTCTTGATTGGGGTTGAGAGCATTGAGTTATGGTTTGACAATAAATATTGCTTATAAATAAGCAAATATGTCTAATGCCTTCTTTTTTTAAATTTGATAATGAGAGCTGAACTCTGAAAAGATATATTTTTAGAGAATAAATGACCAGTGCCATCCATCTGGCATGATAAATAGTACCAGGTGCTCTGAAAATGTCTTTTGGAGGGAGATGTCTTATAAAAATTACACAAAGTTGGATAAATTCTTTATAATCATCCCTGTGCTGTTAATTTTTTTAATGTTCTGTAGAAAAGCTTGCATTTCTTGTGAATTAAGTATTTTGTATGTAATATTTCATCTTCAATAGCATTTTTATACTTAATCTGAACTAACTTAGACCACCCTATCTGAAATTTTTTTTAATATCTGGTTGAGGGGCAGTAATTGTTCCCACTTCACAACCAAAGACAGCTTTTAGGGTAATTTCTGAATTATGGGGTTAACATGGTAAATATAGAAAATATTTCCTTTAATAATTGCTAGAGCAAAATGTAGGCTCCTCTGAGGTGACTAGTTTTTGCTGCAGTGGTATCAAAACGCATTGGGTTGGATTTTACGAAGTTCCTTCTACTCTTCAATTGCTGAAAATACAGCTTTTGCCTGAAATATTTCGATAATATTTTCAAACCGAGGAACTCCTATTAACTGTTCTTCATCTCCACAACTAGTCAAAGCTGCTATCCTCTCTACATTTTCTTTATTCAAAAAATAAGGAAGCAGTTTCCCATCCCAGTGAACAACAGCTCCCTCTAAATTGAAAGTTTTCAATCTGTTTTTAATGAGCTCAGTTCTTTGTTTTCAAAATAGTTGTTTGCGGAGTCATATTACAATTTTACTTCAAATTAAAGTATGTGGTTAACTGGTGGGTGTATTGTAATTCTCCGGGGTTCAGTTTCACTTGGCGAATATTATAAAATAAAATACGTAAAACTTGACAATTACTTGCTATCGGTGATTTGATGAGGCATGTGGCTAATTAAAACAATATCTTGCATTTCTGCCATCATATCGAAAGTGTGTGTGGGTGGGAAGGGGGGGGGGGGTACTGTACAACATCCATCGGTTCTTCCTTACTAAACTTCATGTTATATACTTCAGAGGTCATGTTCAATCCTCCTCTTGGCAACCTGTCAAATCTTCCTAACACTGTTCTAAGTGCTTCTTTAGGCCACTCGGTGCCGGAATAAATAAAACTAGATAACGCTAGTCGGTAACAAAAACAACCTAATAAACTAGAGAACATGAATTCTGCTTTTTCAGAATTTAGTGTCGCCCCGGCATTTTCATTACTTCATTTTCTTCTGGTGGACTGGTGACTTCTATTATTATGAAACAGCCATTATAAATGAAGCGTTAAAAGAAATTATGGCCATTTTTTTCCACTCTGACCAGAAAATCAGAGTTCTAACATTTTACGGCAGCTCTTTCATCTTCACCTAACGCTTCATTTATAATGGCTGTTTCATAATAATAGAAGCCACCAGCCCATCAGAAGAAAATAACTCCGTTAAGCGTGTCTCGGATCGTCGGGACTCTACTGCAAAACATATTTCAGTTTTAAGACTTAAAGCACACGCTTTTATTTTATGTAAAATGACGTAATTTGCATTAATATAGAAACCTAAAATAAAATATAGTTTATAATAGCTCCCTGTTTTATCATAAATCCTTCATTTATATTTTTCTCAAAGTAGCACGTATTTTAATTATTTTTTTTTATTTAATTTTTTTTAATTAATTTTTTTTCCATTTTATGAGAAAATGGCAACAAAAAGATATAATTGCTATTTTTCAGCAATTTTTTCTTTACTTTCTACAGAAATGGCGTATACTTAAGTTGCCAAAATGAAACAAATGTCGCTAAAAACTACAAAAAAATTAATTTTTCAAAAACAAATAGAGATGCAGTTTTCAAACAAATTGCATTAAAAAGTACTTTTTTTTCCCAATACGATGGTATAAAAACTGAAAATGTGCGATGTTTAGAAATAAAAAAAAATGCTATAGAGCATTTAATTGTACAATGATGCATCTACTTTGTTTATTGCTAGCCTCTGTAAGCTAACGTTATTTTTTGGACACAAAATAAGCTGGGAGAAAGAAATAGCATACCGTACCGGGGCTAATAATAATGCTCTGTAATAAGAAGAGAAATTCATATGTTCCTTTTAAATGCGCTTCAATTGCAATAAAACTTGAGGTGATCTTTCTTTCTAGGCGCAGAACTAGGTAACTAATAATTAGCTATAATTGATGAAATATTTTTAAAGTTACAAAAAATGGTCCATTTCTTTTGCCTTTTAATGCAAATAATACAAAAAAAGATATCGAAAGTAATCAAAATTATTCATTTGTCTTTTTTCACTTGTTTTTCAAAAATGCAGAGTTTGAGGGTATGGTTCACAATTTGGCCTGAAAAATACTAAATGTCCTTAAATATAAGTTTTGATGAGAGTGAAAGTTCAAGGCAACAATATTTTCTATGAAATAAAACAAGAACCAGTTTTCTAAGACAAATAGTTTCCATTTAATGCAAGAAAAAGTACAATTTTTCGGCAAAAATCACAGTTTTTCAAGAATTCAACCTTGATGAGGCACAGGTTAATATTATTTAATTGAACTGAAACTTTGCCAATCTCATTTTCTAACTAATTGGCAACTTTTAGAGGGGGTCCCCCAAAAGAAAATATAAAAATAAATTTTTCCCATATATACTGTGACCACCCTAGTGCGTATATGCAATCACTAGTCCAAAGAAAGATACAGATAGAGACATAGGATGGGGATTGGGCATTGTTGAGTACCGGACAGTTTTAGTCGTATTGCTAAGAGAAGAATCCCATTAGGGAGAACTTTCTAAGGTAGAAATATATGAATTATCTTTCTCGTACGAGGAAACACCCCCCCCCCCCCCATCCCAAGTCTTGCATAATTAGTCTGCCCAGACGTTGTATAGAAATAAATATATTTAATGCATAATAATAATAATAATCACTTATAATTTTTAGTTTTGTGCATAATTACTAAACTTGTTAAATAAATAATTATTGCTTCATAATATTTACATAAATATAATTTCAATTCAAAAAATCCTTAGTTTATTGTGTTTAGTTGTGTTATTTAATAGCAATTGTTTTAAAATATTTATTATTTGTATCATAAAATAAAAAATATGTCTGTTGTCATTAGCAATAGTAATTCCCTATTATCAAATCAAATATTTGTATAGTAAAAAAAAAAAAAAAAAAATGTCTGCTGATATTAGTAACAGTAATTCCCTATTATCAAACCAAATTAATTACTTTCTCAGACATTTTAAAATTCATTTTTACTTTTAAAAGCCTGAAATTAGCGGGTCTTATTATCCAGAAACTGCGCCATAGAAGTGCTTTTTTACATTTTTCGGTAAAGGTAAAGCAGAATATCTTTCAGACATTGGTGTCAAAGACATTGACATTTTGAACCGAATATTCGGGAACAGGACAGGAAAAAACTGCCTTTATAAAACACGAATAGATTATAATTCAAGATATAATTAATTTATCGAAAAATGGAAACAGTTGCTCGATGGCAAATCATTTCAATAATCATGGCTGAATGTGTCATGCTTTTATGTTTAAAAATGAGTCAGAAAATGTGTAGGAAAATTTTTGTTTTTGAGGGGGGTGGGAGATTTATTTGAGAACAGCCTTAAAGAACATAAGTTCTAAGTTTTCAGAAAATCGATTTTTGTTTTTGACGGAAATTAAATCCTTATAGTAGGTGTATAATTATATGCAAAAAGATTTAAAGTGATATCTCAATCATTGAGAAAGATATGAGCAGAAAGAAAGCGCAAGCACGGTCAAAATACGCGGAATTCTAAAATTTTAATTGTGAGTTTCTGGAAACTACATTTTTCAATATGATAACTTGAACAATTTTTAACATTTTTGGTTAAAATTTGCGCTCAACTACGCATAAATAAACTGTCGAAGGGCCATCGTATTTTTTTTTATTTGTATTTTCTATATTTTTCTAATATATTTCAAAGTCAAAATTTTAATAGAAAAATGATTTTTTTTTTGAAAAAAAAAGAAATTTTCTTATTTTTCGAAAATTCAAAAAATTAAGGCGATGGCCCTTAGCTACAACTTTATTTTACAAGGAGAAAGTGAGATTTTAATATTTTTTTTGTTTGTTTTTACAGGAACGGAGGATGCTGCCTATCGAGCTCGGATATTTTGGTACAGGTCAACGCAACTGCAGTTTTCTTGCGTAATATGCTACCTTATTTAACAACAAAAAATATTTTTAAATTCTTGAAGCAATAAAAAATAAGGTCGATATATTATTTTTTCAATTAATTTTAATCCCTTGCTAAAAGAAAATTCCAATATATATCTATTTTTTCGCATCCGAGAACGTATGTAACCTCTTAACACAACAATCAAAGGGTTGTAATCAAAAATCAATATCATTGATTTTAGTATGAATCAGCAATCATTAATCAATTATTAATACATTATAATGTTTTGCTATAATATGTTTATGCATGTTTTAAATCAGGAATTTTTTTTAATTAAAACATTAAAAATCAGTACCATATGCAGATATTATTTACTTGTCAGAGTAATACATATTTCTTTTAACACTATACAGGCTGCCGCAAAGAGGGTTGCCAAATCTGACGTGGATTATATTCAGAAATGTTGAATCAGAGTCACATCAGAAAAAAAAAAAAAAAAAAAAAATATTTTTTTTTATATTTATTCACGAAATACTTATCATTATGCGTTGCGGTCAATAAAATAATATAGTATTAACAATTCTGTTGGTAAAAAAAAAAAAAAAAAAAAAATCCCTGCCGGCTCGGGCCTACAGGCGGAGGTAGATTTCAAAGTTAAGTACTAAATTCACCAACAAAACTTAAATCAAGATTAGAGATAAACCCAGTTCCTTCACTAAGAATGAGCTCTAGGGAGCTAAACATTTTGTGAAAATTCTAATAAACACGAATACACACACGCATGTATATGGAATAGGTTTAAAAATAGATAAAGCAAATTCAGAGAACCTCAAAGTGTTAAAATATGTTAATATTTCCATAGTCGGGTTTTTATCATGTTTTAATACGTTTCTTCAAACTTACATGACGTTACATATTCACCTGCTGAGGTCCATTATATTTCCGATATGACGCAATATATATATATATATATATATTATTCGTCAAACTATTTATTTCTTTTTGAGTTTTCATGCGGAAATCTTGCACTAGAAAACTAATGACGTAATATTCAATTTGTTTTCAATTCGTCAAACTATTTATTTAAGTTAATTTTTCACGTGAAATCTTGCAGTAGAAAAACAATTGTTGTGGTGAGAATTTTATTGTTTTTTTTTTTAATTGTTGGCAATTGCTTAACGAAAAATATTTATTTTTTCCTGTCATTGTTGTGTAAGAGCTGGTTTTATCAGAATCATGTTAAGACGACTATTCAAAATTTTGAGCCCTTCCCATTTCCATTCCCTTGGGCCGATTTTGCCCATTTTCAATCCCCGCCGAGATATCAACCATCTCAAAGTTATTGGCGAGTTTGAAGACGATCCGTGCATTATTGCGACTTTTATCGTGCGGACAAAATTTAGTACATACATACATATATATATATATATATATATATAAACTTTTTAGGTGGGAGTGGTTTTGGGTTCCTGGGGTCCTATAATGAAAAGTTATGAAGGAATTTTTCAAAAGTCGCACCATGGTAACGACTGCAATAGGTAGTATTTCTTACGAAATCTACCTAAAAAAAGATTGGTCATCTTTAGTCGAGTTTGTCCCCACCTTTTAAACGAAGAAGGCCAGAACCACCTTAAACAATTAGTTGCGGGTTTTTTAAATTCGAACCTTGTTTAATTTCCTCCTTTATTTTAAACTATTCTGACATTTTTAATTTTTTTCCTCGACATCGTTCCTGTGTATGCATTTGGCACAGGAATTCATTCACTTTCTATATAAATCATATGTTTTTCATTAATTTCCAGTTTTTTCGGCTTCCTGTTGTCACTTTCTGGCCACGGAATTTGATTCGCTGCTCTCCTGCAACCCCATTGGCTACAAAACTTTCACGCCAAATCTTATAGTGATTTTCCCCGTTAGAGCTCTCTGAGACTTCAGTTCTGCTGTCATTTCAATCCTTTCTCTTAGCTCGAATTTTTTCGGCAATTTGATTCGTTGCACTCTGTATCCCCAATCGCTGCTGAAGTCAGCCATAAAATCCTGGCTGTCTTTTTCTGCAAATTTGATATTTTCTCAGTAAATCTTTGTTTTTTGTTGTTTTTCTTAGATCTATTTTATTTTTTCTAAATTATTTTTGATTTATTTAATTAAAAAAAATACGGCTCTGGGGCCTTTTCTTTTCCTCCTTTACCCTTGCTTGTTTCGACTATCCCAATGCTCATGAATTGGAAATTCCACTGTATGCTTAACATCTTCTGCAAATGAAAAAAAAATCGATTGATCACTGTCGATCGAAGGTGAACAAGAGCATTGTGACTGTTGTAGGCGCTTCAATAACACCAGCATTCGTTCATTGGTTCATAATAACCGAAAATAACTATCCAAATTTTCTGAGGCGAATTTAGAATTTCTTAACGGTAGTTTTATAATCGACTCACAAATGCGCCAGCACTTTTTTCTTTTTAGACAGAACAGACAACAGATATTTGTGGCAACAGACATTTCTTTTCTTTTTACAATACAAATAATAAAAAATTTAAAATATTTTCTAATTAATAATGCAATTAACATATAATAATTTTAGGATTTTAGCCTCAATCATGATAAAGTATATTTTAATCTTTGACAATCTGGTGCGAAAATAAGGCAGCTTACAACTTTTTTTTCCCTCTTTTGATATATATATTTTTAATTACTTACTATCGGGTAATCATCGCTTACAAAATATTTCATATTGTTTGTTATATACCCGCAAATATATCTTAGTTTATTAACTTGAAAGACTTCCTTGATCAGCAGCAGTTCAAACAAATGCAGCTCTCTGAATCAAAGCTTTACTTTTAGATAAAATATAGAGTATATTTAAGTTCAAACTCTTTGAAAAATTTTGGTTTAATTAAAATTACTGCACACAGTTGTGCGGTATCTTTGCGAAATTAAAGTAAAGCAAAATAAATGAACAGATAGGTAAAATGTAAGCTAAATAAGGATTAAAAATATTTTATTTCAAGAAATTTTTTCCGTTTAATTCATGTGATTACTGAATGTAATTCTTTAATTTAAGATAATTTTTGGAAATTTCAAGAAATAACAATTGAAAATTTATTTTCAAACGAAAATTACCATTAAATTAGACATGAAAAGTTAACTAGAAATAAGTTATGTCATTTTAATTACTATGGTACTAGGTCTTGTCATTGAAGAAACAGAGATTTTCCTTTTAATATTCGTCAAGAGTACTTGTCGCATTCAAAAGAGCGTTCTGTAGGTTTAGACATTTTAAGAGCCTTTGCTAATAACGCAAATATACTCTATAGCTAATGTTTAACCAAAGCAGCGTTCTTTTCTAATTCTCGTTTGAATTTAATTTTTTGTAAATGATTATTTATGCACAGGGTAGCTGGGATCAATCTCTAATCGTTTTTTTTTTTTTTTTTACTCTTTTGATTTTGATTGATTGGTTGATTGACTTTTTTCCTTTCTTTTCTTTTTCCTTTTTTTTTTTTAACGAGGAGACTTCCAGTTCTGAAACTGTTTATGATAATATTACGTATGATAAAAATGGGAAGAATCATGCTTTTTAAAACAAAATAATATAGTTTGACGTAAAAAGGTCAGTGTATTTTTTAGAAAAGAATAAAGAAATTTGATCAATCGATCGCAATTTTAATCCACGGGGCAAGTATTAATGCGGAAGAACCCAGTGATGGAACAGTGGCGCAGCAGTGTAGTGATTGTCACCACTAAATTTTTACAGTATTCTTCTCCTTGAATAAATCTCGCAAATTTTGTCTTGAAGAAAGAAGCAGAATACAATTAAAATTTATTGGTGTCAATTGATTCTCTGGTGATATACTGTTCCATCACTGGGAAGAACCCTTTCCCAATTTTCCTTGAAACATGGAGCTCAAGGTAAATGATCAGAATCAGTCTTTGGTTTCATATAAATTTTCAAAAAATATTTTTACTGTGGAATAAAAATGAATTATTTCATACATTTCCATTATAATTTTTATTTTTCTTTCTCTATGTAATTTCTAGCTATCAAAATGCTTAAGGTATCTTCTAAAATTTCCTAGAGGCCAAACAAGCTGTGGAGGATGTTAAATCTGGTCGACTGAGATAATACTGGGTTCCATAGGAATTATAACAATACTTTTCCTCTTCAGTCCAGGAGGTACGATAACACTACGAATGCACGTTCATTGATTTTGTACAAACAAAAATATACTATACATGACAGAAAGAGCCCTTTTCTGAAACTGATACTTTACTGGGCCGATAATTTAGGTTCACAATTACGGACCACAATTACGGTTCACAATTAGGATCACAATTACTAACACCCTTAAAAGATCAATAATCTAAATTTACACAACATCAAATTTAACGCCTTTAATTAAGTGAATGACCTACAAATACTCAATTTGCTTTTTATTGTAAAGCGTTTAAGTTAAAGAACTATGAATATTTATTACTTTCTTAGACACGCTACCTGGGAGGCATTTCGGAAACTCAGATGAAAATAACCTTTATTTTATGAGGAATTAAGCATCACTGCTGTCATTTATTGGCTTTGAACCTAAGCCAAAAACATTCAACTATACAGAAGTAAAGAAAAAAGTAAAAAATATCAAATTGTTTAGTTTTAGACCGGAGGTCGCTGCACAAACCATCACGTCATAGAGTTGACGGATGAAGTTCCGGGAATTATTCACAATCGATTTGTATATTAAAAGAAAATCGGTCAGCCAAGTCATATCTTTGTAGAAAACACCTGCAAACCCGATTTTAGTGGCTTACTGGTTGGTTTACCATTGCGTTTTTCTGCTCGCAGTCCTCCATGTTTTCATACCTTTTAGTGCAGGAAAACACAATTATAAACCTACCAATCAACAACAAAACTCGGGTGTTCAGATGGTTTCCAGACAGATATGACTTGGGGGACCTACAGGTGGTTTTAACAAATACTTAGCAGACAGTTACATGTTAGTATGCGAGTCGAGTTCTGTGTAATCCTGGAACTTCAGCCGTCAACTTGATGAGGTGATGGTCTGTACAGGCGACTCCCGGACTATTTTTATGAGGAAAAGAATAGAGGTCTACATATTTGGACCACAGGACTAAAGAGGTCATTCAACGATGTCTGTTAAAAAAAAAATGATGGACTTTTGGGAGCAGTAAAATTTTGTATTTGGTAAAATGCTAGTAAGCTGAGTTCCCTGTGCAGTTATCCTCCATTTTCTTCCTTTGATAATATGATAACTAAAAAGTCTAATGATATTATTAAGTTTAGAAACTATGTAATTATTGAGTATGCGAGTGACTCCTTCCTACGTTTACTTTTATCTCCCATTGTAAATCCTAACTAACAAAATGCTTTAGGGAACTTCTAAAAACCCCTCGAAGTTAAAAAATCTATGCAGGGTGTTAAAACCGGTGGACAATATCATGACAAACACAATAAGTGTGTAAGTAGATCAATCGAAGTAAGCAAAATGGTATAGAATGGTCTGAATAATTGGATGCGGCCATAACATTGTGATAAAACACAGGAAATTTTATAAGAAGAAAGGAATTATTTAATAACCATGTAAAAATAGTAAACATTTCAATAAATATTTTTTCTTGTACAAATTATGTTTATGTGCTTGAAAATGTTCAGAAGTTTGGCAGCTATGCAAGTTACCATACTTTTTTGCTTAAATTTGACATTTTTATCTGTTAAAATGAGAAATATACCCTAAAAATTGCAAACATGAGAAATTGCATCGCACTTAGGTACAATGACACTACTGGTCTGTGAGCTGCTTCTGTTCTATTAGCTTCTGTTGTGTGAATTTGATATCTTACTGAAACCGAAAAATTCAGTCTCTAAAATTCCATGTTTATCGCAAACTAAAAATCAATCGTTTCTCCTTATTTATTTTTTTAAATGAACTGCGACACACTATGAATAACTTGTGCTTCCATCAATAACTTTAAAAAAGCTGTTGATTTTGCAATAAAAATTAAAAATCTTGTTTTTTGAAAAAATTTGAACAAGTGCTGGAAACCCTGCAATTCGCCGTACAAACAGCACGAATTAACCCCGAACTTGAAATACAAAATAAGAAATTTATTTTCGGAAATTTATTTACTGAACGTACCAAAACATTAACAGAAATCAATTTTTAGAGACGTTAAATAAGTGATCCAAAAATTATTCACATATTCCATGTGAATTGACTGATTAACTCATTTCACCTCATTCTGTTAAGTATTTTTTAAGTTATGGTTAAAACAATTACCGACATTTCAGTTTGTATTCCAAAAATGAATTTATTATTATGAGTTCTAACTTTGACACTCCCAAACTTATCCCTGGTATCCGGAATTAAAATTTACAAAAAAATTCAAATTGCATGCCAAAACTTTGTGTTCATATTAAGCATTTCAAAAATTGTTGCAATTTCAATATGAGATGGCTAAGCTTCTTTTTTAATATACATATAAAGAAGACATAAATCTCAATACAATATCATCGTTTTTCGCTGCATAAAATTAAAATTAAAATCGTTTAAGTTAATCCCTTTTTTTGGTTGAATATGCCTTCTTACATGGGTTAATTGAATTTTAATTCTGCTATATTTTCCTGGCTACATATTTGCACACACACACACACATAGATATAAAAAATAAATATATAATAAATATACTATTCTAATTGTCATTATTTTATAAACATATTTTAAAACAGCACATATTCATTACTTAAATTACAAGAATCCCCCCACATTTCATGATTATTTTACGAACTCAGTTTTTCCCATTTTCATAAGAGAATATGACAGTTCATAGAATGTTATCTTCTTTTCGGGTTTTTAAAATTATTTTCTATAAATTCATGCTTATATACTAATATGTTATCATAATCGTTATCAACTCTCAAAGACCTCTCAGTCCATTAATCTTAGAATCATGTTTCGATAGTTATTTCAATACAATTGCAGCGCTGGAAAATCCAAAACTTTAAATTCTGAAACGATACAGAATATATTTAAACCCAGTCATTTGAAAATTTCTCTTTAATTAAGATAGCACGATGCAGTCTTCCAATAAATTTGCGATAGGAGAATGGGCATAATTTCCGTATTTTTACAGAAATTTATTTCTTAGATAAAATTATTTCGTCAATGTGTCAGAAAGCAACGGATATGGATTTAAGAATAGCCTAGACAGAAAAAATGTCTAGTGTATTTAATTTCTCAATTTCTCTAAGACTTTGATACTTTTTACATTTTTATACCCTAAATAGGATTTTAAGAAATTATATACTTTGTAAAAATTTAACAAATAAATAAATATATATACATATATATACATACTACACTTGTCATTATTTCATTAATGTATTTCAAAAACATATATAATCATTTTCTAAATTAGACAATTCCTTCTCATTTTATGATTATTTTACGAACATAATTATTCCTATTTTCCGAAGATAATAAGACAGTTCATTGAATGTTATCTTCTTTTCGGTTTTTTAAAATTATTTTCTATAAATTCATGATTATATACTAATATGTTATCACAATCGTTATCCACTCTCAAAGACCTCTCAGTCTATTAATCTTGGAATCGTGTTTATGGTTATTTCAATACAATTGCATCGCTGAGAAATCCAAAACATTAAATTCTGAAAAGATACAGAGTATATTTAAACCCAGTCCTATAAAAATTTCTCTTTAATTAAGATAGCACGATGCAGTGTTCCAATAAATTTGCGATAGGAGAATGAAGCAATATGGATGGATGAATTCAGATGACGAATATATATTTAATTTATTATTTTCCTAATTAAAATCTTCATGTTAAGAATACTTTATTTTTGAATAATTTGTTTTATATTCTTAAAATTAAATTTGTTGCATCGTTAACCTTCACAAAAAAAGAAAGAAAAAACATGCGTTAAGAATAAATTATGAAACACTTTCGAACACTTCCTGAATGCTTTAACAAAACTTCGTTATTTAGGGAAATAATGTATATAAGATAACTAAGTAAACATTTTAGAAAACACGCCACTATTTTGCTAAAATTTAATAGAAACTAAAACACTCTTAAAAGTACTGAAAACACATTTCCAGAAATTATCATCCGTAGACGGTCATGTATCCAATTCTTTGCGTGGCCCTATATGTCATTTTATCTATATTCTACAAACATATCTTAGTAAACTAAATGCAGTTCAGCGTAACAATGCATAACTCATTTAAAGCCCACCTTTAAGCAATTTACTCTCATACACAGTAACTCTTATGAATTCTTTTCTGTAGACCTGTATATGAACTATAGCATTTATACACATTATATAGGGTGCATAAATATAGTGAAACTTAAAATCGCATATCATAATTAAAAATGCATTTCGAACAATCATTTCGAATATACAGTACTTCGGACACAATATAGTACCTGAAATCTTTTGTGTGTCCCTGTAAATGCTATGCACTTCGTATAATACATGAAATAACTGATACTAAAGCTCAGCGACGTATATAAATTTCATTATATCTGAAATAGTTTAACACAATTGAAATACGTCACAAACAATCCCCCCCCCCCCTATACCATTATAAAATGGAATTCTTTTGTGCGGCCCTGTAAATGAATAATAACTATTCTTTCCACCGCATATTCTACGTAATGCATATTTTAGTGGACTTCATATATGAGAATCAATTTTACTATGTTTGAAAGCGCGTAAAACCATTAAAAATCATTCGAAACGATTTTTTCCCATTGGCCATAATATAACGGAATACTTTTGACTATCCCTGTAAATGAACTAAACATGCTACAAATTTCATTGAATAGGGTTCGTGCTATTTTAGAGGTCAGTAACATCCAAAAATTTCAGAAAGATTCGATTATATTTACGAGAGCTAGTACGCGGACAGACGGACAGACAAACCGAATCATAAACAATTTTCAACTTTGTTGGAAAGTGTTAAAAAATATGTCCGTTGATTACTTGTACACATTCCGTATTTTTTCGGAAATTTATTCCTTCGATTAAATCATTTCATGAATGTGTCAGAAGCAAGCGTACATAGATCTAAGAATACCACTGAGAGATAAAATGTCCAGCGTATTTAATTTATCATTTTCCTTAAGATTTTGGTATTTTACATATTTTTACATCTTAATCAATTTTAAGGATTTCCGTATTTTGTAAATATTTAACAAATAAATATGTAATAAATATACTACACTACTTGTCATTTGTTTATTACTGTTTTTCAAAAAACGCCTACAATCATTAATTTAATTACACAATTCCGTCTTATTGTATGATTATTTTAGGAATTCAATTATACATATTTTCAGAAGGGAATACATATCTTTTAACGTAATCTGCTTTTGAGACTTTTAATTTTTTCTCTATAAGTTTATGCTTATACAATAAGTTATTATAATTATCATAAACTGTCAAAGAAATCTCAGTCCATTAAATTTAGAACCATATGTTCGAATAGTTGTTTCAATAAAATTGGAGATATGGGAATACTAAAACTTTATATTCCGAAAAGATACAGAGTATATTTAAATCCCAGTGCTATGAAAATTTCTCTTTAATTAAGATAGTACGGTGCAGTCTAGCAGTATATTTGAGATAGCATAATGAAGCAAAATGGATGAATGAATTCAGGGGAATAATTAATATATAATTTATTATTTTACCAATTAAAATCCTTATGTTAAGAATGTTTTATTTTTTAATATTGTTTATAGTCATAAAATTAAATTTATTACATCTTTACCTTCACTTAAAAAAATATACATTCGTTGATAGCTGGTATAATTACTGTATCTTTAAGGAAATTTATTTCTTCAATAAAATAATTTTGTGTATGTGTCAGAAATTAGAGGAATAGATTTAAGAATATGCCTCAGAGATAAAATGTCTAGCACTTTTAATTTGTCATTTTCGCCAATATTTTGGTATTTTATAAATTTTTACATCTTAAAGAGAATTTTAAGAATTTCCGTATTTTGAAAATATTTAACAAATAAATATATAATAAATATACTACACTAATTTTCATTAGTTTATTAGTATGTTTCAAAAACACCTTTAAAGATTTCCTTTATTAGAGAATTCCTTCTCATTTTATCGTTATTTTCCGAACACAATTATTCATATTTTTCCCTAGAGAATATAACATTATTGAATTTCATCTTCTTTTCAAGTTTTTAAAATTATTTCCTGTCAATTCATGCTTATATAAAATGTTATTGCAGTCGTTATCAACTCTTGAAGGCGTCTCAGTCTTAAAATGCAGGAAACCAGCGTTTAAAAATGCACAAATAATACGTGAAAAGCAGCAAACTTATTTTTTCTCCTGTTAATAAAATCACTTTTTCAAATCCCAAGCACCCCATTGATCGCCTAGATAACTGGGGTATTTACCAAATCTCTTGCCAGTGTAGTCTATCTTATATTAGCCAGGCTAAACGTGCTCTTAGATTTCGTTTAAAAGAGCATGAATGTTATGTTAAAAATCAGGAGCTTAAACGTTCTTCTATTGCTCAACATTGTTGCTCTTTTCAACATAGGTTCAATTTTTCCTCAGCCATCATTATCCAGAAATGTTCTTCTAACCTTGATCTTGATTTTTTGGAAGCTTACCACATCGTTAAAAATTCTCACTCTGTCAAAGCCTTATCTAGTACTCCTGATTTTCCAAGTATTTGGAAAACATTAATTTAATTTCCCCTTTTTTGGTTTCTTTTCCTCTCGTTCTCCGTAGATGTCGCTACTTGTCCACTCAGTCGTTTCATCTGCATCTGTCTCATTGGTTGTTTTGGCGTATTCTCTACCCGTATTGGGTATATAAGCCGGCGCTTTGTCTCTGCCATTTTGCCCAGCCTTGCTTTTTCTAGCATGCTGTGTCTTGCTCTATCCTGCACTGAAGAAGAATCTCGTTAGTAGATTCGAAACAGCTGTTTACTGCTTTTCATGTATTATTTGTGCATTTTTAAACGTTGTTTCCTGCTTTTTAATATTCCTGCACAAAGGCTTTATTTGCTATTTTAACGTCTCAGTCTATTAATCTCAGAACCATGTTTGGATAGTTGTTTCGATACAATTACTGCGTTGAAAAATCCATAACTTTAAATTCTGTGAAGATAAGGAGTTTATTTAAATCCTAGTTCAGGGGTTCCCAAAGTTTTAGAACGACGTACCACTAAATAGAAATTCATACTTCCGCGTACCACCAGGTGACAAATTCAAAGCTAATACAGAAAAACCTATATAAACGGAATGTGTCTAAAACGAAATATTTCTCTAGTATTTTGTGCCTCTGTCTGATCAGATATTACTGTATTTAATTGCCTAATTATATTATTAAATTTGTATTTAAATTGACTGCTTTACTTTAACATTCAAATAAAGGGTATCACCATCATTACATTTTAATAATAAATACATTATGAAAATACATTGTTTTATTACAAAAAAAAAAAAAAAAAAAAAAAAAAAAAGCTACATTACTTTATGAGTTATTGACGTATGCTGATACATATTCATTAGGTTGACTATTAATCCCCGTGTATTGCTAATGAGAAGAGTTATTTACTTTATAAAGTGAATCATTTATGTATGGCAAATATTACTTCAATCTATTAATATATCTATTTAAATAGAGAACATAAATACTACATAGCTTTGTTAAACTTTAAAAAATATTCACATTTAAAGTCGCCTTGTTAGTCCATTTTTTGTTATATTAACACTATGTTTTTATCAACAGTAAAATACACTTAAGGAAATTTAATAAATGAATAACCTACATAAGGAATTCACATATCTTCTGGATATAAAATACTTATTAATACGAGATAGAAGCTCGTTGATATAAGTATTATAGACACAATATAGTAATTGAAGAAAACTTTTTCTTTTTTTCAGGTGGGATGAAAGATCAACTGAACATCTAATTGGTTCCATTTATATAAAATTCAAATCGATATTACATTAAAATAAGAGAAAGGAAAAACGCTTTCAAAGTAGTAATATGACGGAGTGAAGAGACTACGGGGCCGGTTAAGTGTCAAATCCAAAAGAGTAGGGGTATTGAGCTATTGTTTGATTTCACACACTGTATTTTATATTTTATTTCACTACTAGTATCAGATTTTTCGTGCCAGTAACCAAAGCTTCACTTACCAGTACTGGTACGCGTACCATAGCATTGGAAATTTCTCTTTAATTCAGGTAGTACGGTGCTGTATTTCAATAGATTTGCGACAGGAAAATGAAACAAGATAGATGGATGAATTTAGATGAAGAATAATCATTTAATATATTATTTTCCCAATTAAAATATTCATGTTAATAATGTTTTATTTTTGAATATTGCTTCATATTCATAAATTAAATTTTTTACATATTTACCTTCACTTAAAAAGAAAATATATGCGTCGATTGCAGGTACGATTTCCGTATTTTTACGGAAATTTATTTCTTCAAAGGAAACATTTCGTAAATGTGTCAGAATGTAGCGGATATGGATTTAAGAGTATACCTGAGAGATAAAATGGCTAGTGTCTTTAACTTGTCATTTTCCTTCAGATTTTGCAATTTTATATATTTTTACATTTTAATGGTAATTTTAAGGGTTTACGTATTTTGTAAATGTTTAACAAATAAATATATAATAAATATACTAAACTAGTTGTCATAATTTTATTACTATTTTTCAAAAACACCTATAATTACTCAAATTACAGAATACCTTCTCATTTTATGATTATTTTATGAATTCAATTATTCATATTTTCCCAAGAGAGAATTTTCTTTTGAGGCTCTTAAAATTATTTTCTATGAATTCATGCTTATATTATACGTTATTACATGTTGATATAAACTCTCAAAGAAATCTCAGTCCATTAAACTTTGAAACATACATTCGGAAAGTTGTTTTAATAAAATTGCAGATCTGGGAATACCAAAACTTTATATTCTGAGAAGATACAAAGTACATTTAAATCCCAGTGCTATGAAAATTTCTCTTTAATTAAGATAGTACGGTGCAGTATTGCAGTATATTTCAGACAGGAGAACAAAGCAAGATGGATAGACGAATTCATATTAAAATAAATATTTAATTTATTATCTTCCCAATTAAAATAGCCATGTTAATAATATTCTACTTTTGAATAATTGGTTTTACTTTCATAAAATTAATTTTTTACACCTTTTCCTTTGCTTAAAAAAAAACCACAACAACAACAACAACAACAACAACAACAACAACAACAACAAAAAAAAACAAAAAAAAAAAAAAAAAAAAAACAGATATGGATTTAAGAATATAGCCGAGACATAAAATGTCTAGCTTCTTATTTGTCATTTTAGAACATCATTGAATTTCATTTTCTTTTCAAGTTTTTAAAATTATTTTCTATGAATTTATGCTTATAGTATATTATATTATTACAGCCGTTATCAACTCTTGAAAACGTCTCAGTCTATTGATCTTAGAACCATGTTTGGATAGTTATTTTAATACAATTGCAGGGCTAGGATTCCATAACTTTAAAATCTGAGACGATACGGAGTATATTTAAATACTAGTTCATTGAAATTTTCTGTTTAATTAATTTAGTACGATGCAGTCTTGCAATATAATTGCGGTAGGAGAAAAAATTATTGGGGATGGATGTATTTAGATAAAGAATTATTATTTTCTCATTTAAAATCTCCATGCTACTAATGTTTTATTTTTTGAATAATTTGATTTAAATTCATAAAATTTAATTTGTCACATCTTACCTCCTTTTTAAAAGAAATAACCCTTGATTGCTGGTACAATTTCTGTATTTTTACGGCAATTTATTTCATAAATTAAATCATTTCGCGAATGTGTCAGAAAAAAGCGGATATGGATTTAAGAATATCCTTGGCATAAAAAAGTCTAGTGTATTTATTTTTTTATTTTCACTATCTTTTATTTTTACACCCTAAAGAAAATTTTAAGCAATTCTGTGTTTTGTAAATATTTAACAAAGAAATATATAATAAATATACTACACTTCTTGTCGTTATTTTATTAATATGTTTCAAAAACACCTGTAAGCATTTCCTAAATTAGAGAATTACTTCTCAATTGATGATTATTTTACGAGCACAATTATTCATATTTTTCCAAGAGAAGAGAACAGATCATTGAATTTTATCTTCTTTTGAAGTTTTTAAAATTATTTTCTATGAATCCATGCTTATATAATATGTTATTACAGTCGTTATCAACTCTCAAAGACGTCCCAGTCTATTAATCTTAGAACCGTGTTTGTATAGTTGTTTCAATACAACTGCAGCACTGAGAATTCCATAGCTTTAAATTCTGGGAAGATAGATGTATATTTAAATCCTAGTTCATTGAAAGTTTCTCTTTAATTAAGATAGTACGGAGCAGTCTTACAATATAATTGCGGTAGGATAATAAAGCAATATGGTTGGATGAATTCAAATGAAGAATAAATATTTAATTTATTATTTTATCAATTAAAATCTCCATGCTAATAATGTTTTATTTTTTTAATAATTTTTTTTTCAATTCCTAAAAATAATTTTTTTAGAAATTTACCTTTAGCATTTTACCTTCTATTTTTTTATATATCCTTTGATCACCAGCACAATTTCCGACTTTTTACGGAAATTTATTTTTTTAACAAAATCATTTCGTGAATGTGTTATAAAGTAGCGGATATGTATTTAAGACAAGAGAGAAAAAAATGCCTAGCACATTTAATTAGTCACTGGTTAGTGCCCGTCAAGATTTGACGGTAAATAACTTGAATGTTTCATTAGAAAAATTCTTGGATTTTTAATTAGTTGCTTTTAAATTAATTATTGAATGACGAATTACGTGACGAATTTGTATATTCTACAAGTGATTCTTATTTTTTTAAGGCGACAGGTGGTGCTGCTTGTCAAGCCTATTCAATGAAGTGAAAGAATTTTAAATTTATAATTTACAACTAATTATGCTTGCTTTTTATCAGAAATTTACCTAAAAACACCGGGTAGAGAATTTATTTTTTCTTACTACGTCCTCTTTTTAAATAACAATACATCTTTTCATTTATGTATTTATTAAAACTACACGGCCATTAAAAGTTGCCATGAATTTTATTTTTATCTGTCTCATTCTCTAAAAGCCTAAATTTGAAACTTGACGCAGCTAACGATTTATAATATATATTTTATATTACGTGAATTTTATTTTACATTTTTTAAATATTAAACCTGGATATCAAGGTAATTTCTTTTATGGCTCTTATACGAATATTTTTCTTTCTTTTCGTTTTATTTTTTACGCAAATGAATGACAAACTTTTTGTTCTGACACACACGCATCTCGTATATATATACTTGATAATGGTCAGAAAATATAACGAAAATTTTAGATCAGCAGAATTTATTTAATTGATAATTACATGTAAAATATTTCAGCTTAAATATTTTAAATACAAAATCATTATTTTTTTTCAAAATATTATTTAGTGTTAAATTTCATTTAATTATAACACAGCAAAGAAAGAAACAGTGGGCCATCAGCTGGAAAAAAGATGGCAGCCAGCAATGCTATCAGCGGCAAAGTGCAAGGGTGCCATTACTTAAACCTGTCGAAAAGTGTCCGAGCCGAATGCAGCTGGCCCATCAGTGATGGCCAACAGCAGGCCAGCATTGGTATGCCATCACATTACTTCAATCCGCCACTTTTCCTGAAGTGCTAACACCTATCCCACTGCTATTCCTTTGATGGCCCAGTATTTTCCCTTACAAAAATTTCTTATAGAATTCTATAAAAAACAAAGTATTACATAATTACGACTCTTTTCCTATAAGCTAGTTTCACCAAGAGCTATAGAAACAGCTGTAGAAGTGTCTATAATAGAAATGTCTATAGAAGTATTTGAACTGCATGCGGTCACCCTCCAAAGTACTGACCGCGCTCGATGCTGCTTGGTTTTCGTGATCGGACATGAACAAGTGCTTTCAGCGTACGCTACGATTGCTCGTAGTTTTCAAGCTCTCATTACACTATTTCAAGTTGTTTCTTTTGTGATTTACGTTCCCAATCATTAAACTGGTATAGAAATTATTCTATTGTACAGAAATCCTTCATATTTGTGTTCAAATACTCAATGTCTTCGATATTCGCAGCGCCACCTAGCGTAAGCGTTCAAAGCAATAATACTGCAAAAGTTCGTGCGCTTCCATATAGTGGTGGGTCAGCACATGAGATAAAATTTTATCTGATGATTTCTAACAGCAAAGTTGACTGAAGCTATCCAGCAGTGGTCATGCAGTGGTAGACCATCAGCCAGCACTTCTCCATCATTGCCAGCACCTATCTTGCTGCTGGCCAGCAATTTCCTCTTTCCTGGGAAAGCACTCAAATAATAATAATGATAGAATAAAAATCTTATAGCTTCTCTTCCTAATAAAATATGTCATTATTAAAATGAATTATTGACAAAAATACTGCACATTTTGGAAGGCTTGGGTTCGAACGTGCGTCCTCTGCAAAAATTCAGAGCTTTAAAGTGCTGCTTTAACCCGCTACGCCAGCGGGAACTCATTTCATTTCCTTCTAAATTGAAGATGTTCGAAAACCAGTTGACGCATACGAATATCTTAAATACATGTCTCGAATTTAAGTTCTGATCTTACAGAAACAGTTTTGAATTTAAATATTTATACGATTTTTTTCAAAGACGTAGCTACAACTTAATATGCTAGTTTCCTCCGTGTCTAACTATTGGCAAATCATAAGACGGTTCACCATCCATAACTTTTAGCCCCAAATCACTGTGTTTATCTTCTCGAAATAAACTGTATCTAGCTCTTAATATAGACTCAATAATTTTTTAATTGTTAATAATGCTGAAAGAGACAAACAATATTAACTTTGTTGAAAAAGAAAAGCTTGTTTGCAGTAAAATCGAATAGCAGACGAACTTAACAACTTCGACCTCTGATGTGATAGTTCAACTGAGCGAACATCTTTGCCCATGTGCAGCGCGTCACTCCAAAGGCAGATTTGTACTTATATACTGCGCATGCGCAACTGTAGAATTTTAATTTAAAATTATGGCTAATTAATAAAATATTTGAACAAACGAATGGACGATAACAAATCTGTGGCCAAGTATCTTTCATTTAAAAAAACGATTGATGTAATTTGATGCAGTAGTGTCTTCTCACGGACTGTCGAAAGAAAACGCTCAGCGTTTTAAATATATAGATTTTAGATGAGATTTGGTATTTTTCCCATTTTAAAACGCTAAAGAGAATTTTAAAAATTTCTGTATTTCATAAATATTTATCAAATAACTACGTAATAAATGTACTACACTATTTGTCATTATTTTATTAACATTTCTTTAAAAACACCTACATAATTTACTTAAATTATAGAATTCCTTCTTATTTTATGATTATCTTATGAATTCAAGTAGCAGGCTACGCCCGCTACGCTGGTCCTATTTTTCCAATTTGAATAAAAAAAAATATATCTGTGGAATGTATTTTCAGATTTAGAGAAATAATGTAAACGATGTATCATTGCAATATTGTATTTACTAATGTAATGGGACAAAAATTGAATTATTAAGCAGCAACTACTATTTTAGTTGATCAATTACAGTTTGATTTAGCACGAAAATGAAGCCGTTATGGCAATAGGAATCAATATGTCCTTTAATAGCTACACAACTGAAATGAAATGCATTACAATGATAGCAGAGATTGTCCATCGCATCAAAATAATGTTCAGGCGATTCATTTTCATTTGTTGTCTTTTAAATTCCGAATTTTCGGTCGTGCGTCATGTGTGATTCTGGTAGTTTAAATGCAATATCGCCCTACGTTCTGTTATATTTCTTAAAACACAATTTTGCCACAGTTTTTCATATTTCGTTTTAGCAGAAAAAAATGCAGTTAAAACTGTAGTATCAGTAAATAGTACTGTAGCTTTCATCATCAGTTAAAATGCAGACTTCTTTATAATACGTCATGAAAAGCTCTCTCAAAAAGTAAAAAAAAAAAAAAAAAAACTTCATTTAATTCATGAAATTCTTAAAAAAGGTAATCTTTAATAATCGGGTTCACAGAACTAAGAATTTTCCTCGTAATTCTATAACTAAGCATTGTAGAACAATGTATTGGATACCTAATCCCAAAAACTAAGATTGTAATTTCTATCAACATAATATAAACCGTTCAGTTGAAATGCAAATGAAATATGGTAAAAGATGATACAATTTTCTGTAACGGAATACATCATGAAGGTTTTGCTTCAAACAAAAACGATGCTTTCAAAATCACATTTAATAAGTCAATTTGCGAGATATCCAGCTACGAAATATTAGCCCGGAATGCTATGAAAGGTACTATACATGATTATCCCGTCGACCAAAAACTGTTGCCAAACTGTAAGATTAAATGCCAATAATGGATGATCGTAAATGCCTCATTCACTTGAGATTAAACACGATACACTTGTTTGTTACGTCATCAAGTCTTTTTAATTCGACGTTTTATTTGCATTTTTATTAATGTTTTACCTATTTATTTGTTCTTTCGTTATTTAAAATTGCTGCAAATTTCGATTTTTTTTCTTTAATTCTATATCTAATGTTTACCTGCATGTTTTAGCTATATCCGTCTACATTTTTGACTAAATAAAGAGAATTAGGTTCGTTGCAATTTTTCGTATCATTGATATTTATTGCGGTTTTTAATAAATTCGAATGTTACATATAATTTACTTAAATTTTATTCACAAATACAATATCTTAAAATTATCGCTTTGAATGTGTTTTAATTCAATAATTATGCATTTAAATTCGTAAACTATTAGTATTCTTTCATTGGAAATCATCTAAATAAATCAAATTTTATATTTGGTATGTTGCTATGCCATAAGTGAACGTCACTATTAAAGTAACCCTATTCTTTAGTATCTTTTTTAATTTAAATTCATTAATTTACAAAAATTTAATTCGCAAATAATAATAATAATAAATAAATAAATAGAAAACAGGAATTCTGCTTTTTCAGAATTCAGTCTTGCCTCCGATGAAAAAAAAAATATATGTCCTTCTATATATATAAAAAAGTTTTGATTTGGAAATGGACCAATGACAATCCACGTAGATATTTCGGGTAGATCCACATCCAATTTGAATGCTTAAGCATGGTCTTTCATCGTTAATATTAAAAAAAAACTGTTGCATACAAAAATATGAAAATCGGTGGTATTATAGAGAAAAGTTTGATAAACACGCTGATGCAGACAGTTTTCAAATGGAAGAATTATTTTAAGAGATATTTAATGCTAAAGTTGGATAAAATCGTTCCATTAAAAGGTTTTATTGGAGCAAAAACTATACATGAGAATTTAATCATTTTTAGATCGTTTTATACGTTATAAGTTCCCAGTGTGCAGATTGTATTTATTTTTCTTATTTGACTCATTTTTTTGAGGTTTTATTTCAATTTATATTCAAATTTTCAGCATTTCGAGAGATATTTTTTACAAATTTTAGAAAATGTTATTAATTTAAACTGTTGCCAGTTGTATAAACAGCGCAAACAATAATGTTTACTTCAAATTAAAAATTTATTTTACACGTGACTATTATAAACAGAAAATATAAAAAGCAGGAACTCATTGAAAATTACGCCATAAAAAGTATAATTACACGTGAATTTTAAAAGAGACAGAATATCGTAAAATAATAACATCATAAACATGCGTTAGAAATCTTAAATAGGAGAACTTACGTCACATTTACGTCACATTACACTTATTATATAAAATGAACAAAAAATAATATTGCAAAGCAGTTTAAATTTAAAAATTGCTCGAGACATTTATTTGATATTTTAAGATGATCATAATATTTCATTTTTAACAAAAGTATTTTTACGTGAATATTAAAAAGAAAAAGAAAAGTTTGGTGAAAATTACGTCAGATTATAATTTTCAGATGCAAATTATAATTCAATCTTCCGAAATCTTTTTAAAGCCGAATAAATTATCGTGCTGTTAGAGTCTGCGGCGTCTGAACGGGGGTTGACGAGCGTAGTTCGTAGGGGGCAGGGCCCCCTAGTATATATAAATAGTACAAAACATATTTCAATTTTAAAGTTTAAGCACACATTTTTATTTGATGTAAAATGATTCCGATCCGATCAAATCCGATTAAGAATTCCACATTTAAGATCAAGTCTTAATCATCTGCAGTAAAGCATGCATAGGTTGTCTGTATCGTAAAATAATACACAAAAGTAGCAAAAAGATGCCGTCATTAAAGAAACTCGACAAAAAACGGCTAATGATTCATAGATCTTCATTTGTTTGTAACATTAATATAGGCGATTTCAGTCGTGACGTCAGTCATGACGTTTTGGTTGGAAACTGACTCCAAACAAACGGTTGCTATGTTGTATTTTCTATTTTGTGTGTGTATTGCAGCTATATCTTATATCTATATCTACCATCTATGTGTTTTAATATTTGACATGTACTGGTAACATTTTCCACGATTTATATTTAAAAAGAAATGACGCATAGCAGCCGCTTGTTTGGAGTCCGTTTCCAACCAAAATGTCATGACTGACGTCACACTGAAAGCGTCTATACATACTTAAAATTAAATATAGTTTATAATAGCTCCATGTTTTAACAGAAATTATTCGTTTATATTTTTTCAAAATACCAAGTATTTTAATTACAGTATCTTTCGGTTGTTATGAGAAAATAGCAACAAAGAGATATAATTCATATTTTTCAACTATTTTCTCTTTACTTTCTACATAAATAGAGTACTTAAGTTACCAAAATTAAACAAATGGTGCTAAAAACTACAAAAAAATTAATATTTCAAAAATAAATGGAGATGCAGTTTTCAAACAAATTGTATTTAAAAGTACTTTTTATTTCCAATACGACGGTATAAAAATTTAAAATGTGCGATGCTGAGAAGTTAAAAAAATTGCTATAGAGTATTTAATCGTACTGCTTTTTTAAGTCTGGCTTCTGTAAAGTAACGCTATTTTTTGGAGTCGGCACAAAATAAACTGGGAGAAAGAAATAGCATACCGTACCGGGGGCTAATAAGCAAAATTTTAGAATCATTCTATACTTCCATTTGTATAATTTGGCTAAATAGTTTGGCGATTTGAATAATTTGGCGAAATTGGTCGGCAGGATAATCAAGTAGTACCTAATAAACATATGATCTAAGCTTTCTTAAGGAAGCATTTTTTTTCTTTTCCAAAATAGCAATATTTATGAAAATGATATTAATACATAATTGCATAAATATTCGTAAGAATAATCTTGAATTCTGAATTACTGAGACGTTAATACTAAACGTTAAAACTAAAAAAAAAAAAATAAAGAAAAGAAAAAGCTACATAAACGACATGAAATTTTATATTTTGAGGAGAGTTTCGTATCTTGTCCCGGTTGGCGCGATTGGCGAAGGAATCCAATATGGCATCAATAGGCCAATTTGGCATCTTACCAAAAATTCCAAGATGGTGGAAAAATATGTTTTTTAAATATTTATAATTATTTATTTTTAAATCGAAAATAATGTATATGTATTAGTTTTATGTATATATGTATGTTTTACATATTACATATACAGAAAAATATCGTTTAAAAAATCTACGGAAAATTATAGATTTAAAAGTATAAATATTAAAAAAATTAATTATAAAAAGTATTCAAAATTGTTACTTATCCACCAGTAACATTCATGTAATAAAAAAAGCAGTCCCAAATGCTGGAGATGGCAACAACCACATCGAAAAATTCCTCGCCAAAAAAAACGGGAACAGGATATGGAACTGTTCCCTATATTTGGCTAATTGGTTTAGATGTTTAAAGTTTTTAACGAGGGATATTGAGATATGTTGTAGTCATGATGAAAGAAATTCATTTTTGGAAACATTTGCTCCCACATAAGAGAAAAAGAAAAAAAAATATTTTGTAAAATCATAATTATACATATTCGAACCCGAGAGTACTGGCCCAAGCTTCTCAATTTTTCACTCTCAGCCAGATTGTTCATTACTGCATTGAGTGTGCCAATGTGAAAACTGATTAAGTAAAAGACAATAATTTTCTAAATAATCACTAATTATGAAATCGGTTATCCAATCGATTATCGGAATATCCAATAACACAATTTATACGCCAGTTATGTGGGGTACTCAATTACGGAAGATTTTTCAAAAATCCTGTAATCACCTATCAGGAAAAGGGGAGGGGAGGTGTATACGCAGTTATACTAAAAAATAATGAAGTAAAAATAAATAAATAAATAAATAAATAAATAAAGCAATTTAACAAATTACAACGACCATTTGGAAAATAATTTTTTCAAAGATTAAAAATTAAGACATAAAAAAATCGCACGGAGTTGATCATACATTACATACGCCATGAATTAAACATTAATAGTGTTATTACACGTAAAAATCGCCTGCGACTAAAATCGCCTGCGACTCGTCACATGTCTTGAAACTTACGTATTATCCACCTGACACTCACGTATTATCCAAGCATTTCATTGGCTGTTCGGGAAAAGGCTTTTCCATCGTCAGATTTCCAAGAAATCTGACGGCCCATTTTAAATGAAATTTCATTCTTAAACTTCTAAACATCCCACACTATTACTTTTTACACCGTCGTATAGAGAAAAAAAAATGTACTTTAAAATGTAATTTCTTTGAAAGCTGTATCTCAATTTGTTTCTGAGTTATTATTTTTTTTGTAGTTTTTATTATTTTTTTGTCATAGTGGCAACAGAAGAACCCATCTCTGTTGAAAGTAAAGGGAAAATAAAGATCACTGTATAGACCAATCAGAAAACGAATAAAATGCGGATTCAACCAATAAAACACTTCAGATATGTTTTTGATTGCCTACTGACAGAGGACAATAACCATTTATCCAAATGGTTAAAAAAAAATCACGATGAAATTTTTTTTTTTAATAATGCGTAATTACATAAATCACTTAAGAATAATTCTAAGTTCCCTTTCGTTTTTTTTTTCAATTATATTTTAAATAAAATTACGGCACTACTTAGTTATCCCGTCGATCAAAAATCTATCGATAAACTATAAGATAAAATGCCAATAATAGTTGATCGCAAATGTCACATTCACTTGACTTTAAGCAAATTACACGTGTTTACGTCATCAAGTGATTTTTATTTCGTCGTTTTATTTGTATTTTTATTAATGTTATACTAATTTATTTGTTTTTTCGTTATTTAAAATAAAAATTATGTCAATTTGTACATTTGGCGAGTACTTTGGCGATTTATATAATTTGGCGAAATTGGTCGACGTGATAACTAAGAACTACCAAAATTACAAACAGTTTTCCCATGCTGTTCGTATTTTTTTTGCTGAATAATATAGCTATTTTAATTCCTCAATAAAAGCATAACATATCGTCGCCAAGATGAGAAACAATAACCAACCTTTGCGCCCGAAAAAAAAAAGAGAAACACAAAATTTTAATTAAATAATAATAACATGAGTTATATAGGTAAATCATGCATACAAATGATTCCGAAAACTTATCCAATGGTGTAAATGATAAACAAAATGCATCCTGTACTTTTGAAATCAACGCTGACAAACTTTAAAAAAAAAGAAAGAAAAACCCGCTATTTTATTTAAATAAAAGTTGAATAAATATTTTCTTATCCAGGTGCGAAATGTAAACCACAAAGATGATAAATTGCCAATCATTGCTTCAATGGACCGACTTAGAAAATGAATCTCCTTTTAAGCCGTACAAACACATTTCATTCATATTTAAATTAAATATTTTCTTTTTATACTATTATTTCTCTGTATTTCTTTGTATTTTTAATAATATCAGTAATAGTTTTTTCTTCGGTCTGTGTTTATATTTTAATTTCTAAATGATGTAGACGTTTCAATTCTTTAACAAAAAGATAGCTTAATATGCCAAGATGAAAATCATACACCAATGGCAACCTTTTCGTCCAAAATAACAGAACTTTCGATCATAATTCTATAACTATTCTACGTAGAACAATGTGTTATAGCTTAAAACCTTCTCTGAAACGATATCTATCTAGCAGTGTAAGTTTCGTCAAAATGCATGCAGTAGAACTCGAAATCTAGATGTTCGGAACGAAATTTCTGTTTGGATTTTATATATATAATATATTATGCATATTTTTCCAAAAAAAAAAAAAAAAATATAACATATCTTTGAATTTTACCTTCTTTCCAGGCTTTTAAAATTACTTTCCATGAATTCATGCTTATATTACACGTTATTACAAGTAGGTATAGACTCTCAAAGAAATCTCAGTCCATTAAACTTAGAATCATATAAGAAACAAAAATATCTTCTTAAAACACCATAAAAAACTTTTAAATGCGCTAGGCCTTTCGAAAGATCTGAGTCTTTCTTCATCAGGCGCAAAGAAGACGTGCTTCTACTATGAAAGCAGCAGGAAGACTGAAATGAGAGATAATGGGCAATAAGGGGTTACAAGTTTTTGATGGTGTTTAAGAAGATCTTTTAGTGTCTTACTGATTCACACCAGTTTTAACATATTTTCTTTAGAATCATATGTTCGGATAGTTGTTTTAATACACTTGCAGATCTGGGAATATCAAAGCTTTATATTCTGAGACGATACATTTAAATCCATTGCTATGAAAATTTCTCTTTAATTAAGATAGTACGGCGCAGTCTTGCAGTATATTTGAGATATTAGAATAAAGAAAGATGGATGGAAGAATTCAGATGAAGAATAATTATTTAATTTATTATTTCCCAAATTAAAATACTCACGCGAAGGATGTTTTATATTTGAATAATTTTTATTATATTCATATAATTAAATTTGTTATACTTTTCCTTCACGTAAAAAATGTATCCTTTGATTGCTGGTACAGTTTTCGTAGTTTTACGGGAATTTATTACTTCGATAAAATCATAAAAAAATACGACCAGTTTTCATGTAGGAATCGGAAAAATAGTTGCCCTTATCGTACCGGAAAATTTTCAGACCCAGCTCGGAATAAAATCCGTAATAAAAAAGGAAATAGTGAATAAAACGATATTTTACTGATTTTATTCCGAGCTTTGTCGGAAATTTTTCCGGTACGATAAGGGCAACTATTTTTCCTATTCCTACAGGAAAACTGGTCGGATTTTTTTACAGTGCACTGCAAAAGCTCATACACAAAAATAAACACAAAAAAAACGCATTTAAGAACACAATTTGTCCTCAAATTAAGAACACTTTATAGTGTTGTCAGTTAGAACACTTCATAAACAACACTTTATTGTGTTGTGATAGTGTTCTGAAATGTGTTGCGATCCAGAAATGCGTTCTAAAAATAGTGTTGTAAATAGTGTTGTGATTAAAATGTGTTCTAAAAATAGTGTTGTAAATAGTGTTGTGTTAAAATGTGTTCTTACAATAGTGTTGTACTGTACAACGCATTGTCCCCAAATTAAGAACACTTTTCAAGCATCACACACAATTTAGAACACTATAAATAGAACACTATATTAAGCATCACACACAATTTAGAACACTATAAATAGAACACTATATTAACACATTTAACATACTTTCTAAAATAAGATTTTTTTAAACACAGAAATAATGAATTCATGTTCCAATTTGTTAATAGTGTAATACTGAAAAGACAGCGAAATTCCATTAGAATAAACTTCCTGAAATCATGAAAATAACTTCACATAAGATTTTTATAATGTATACAAATTCTTTGAAATGAAATTCTTTATAAAATTCATTACTCAGATTATAATCTCAGTAATGAATTTTATAAAGAATTTCATATTACAAATTCATATAGGTACAACATTTCTATTAATTTTGTTATTCTTCTAAAACTAAAATTTTTTATTTAAACTTTTATTACGAAATGTGCAATTACTTATTTAATGGTAAAAGATGAGAAATAATGAAACACAAAATGAATACAAACCTGTGTATTTAGCATAATCATAATACATACAGCTTATTATTTTTTTCAGATTTTATTTTTTATGTTAAATCATTGTATTGCTAGCAAAAAAGCTTTCTTTGAACTAGGCCTAATCGTTCGGAGTTTTCTTCAAACCTTGGATTTCCAAGCGTTAATACGGGTAGGTTCCCTTACAAAAACCCCCACGAAGGGCACTCCCCCCCCCCCTCTAGGGCCTATATCCCTTGTGTTGATAATCGGCCGTCATAATGATGGAATGGGAAATGAAATGAGAAATTAAAGTGTGCAAAAATGCCAGTCACATACAATTTTCTGTGATAAAATAAACTGAAAAACTGTTTAATGCCAGTGTATGATCGACTGTCTGAATCTAAATTTCTACTGGTTAACTTTGAATTAACTATATGGGTGTTTTTGCACCCACATATTCCATATTGTTTCCATTTTTTGAAATTTATAATATTTTTTTAACATGAATGTTTATTAATATACATTCTATTTTTGAAGTATAAACACCTAGAATATATTCATATGACAACTGTACTAACAAAGAAAAAAGCCATTTTCTACTCCCTGCCTTCCAACTCATATCTAAATCAAGTTAAAATCTCCATTTACCATGAAAGGGGAGATGTGTCTGGCAAAAGGATGGTCATTCAATCTACAAAGCAGTGTGTACAATAACGTTTTTTACCTTTTTGATTTTGGTTACAGGTTTGTTTTTTATGAGGACACATTTATTTTCAAAACAGATTCTGAAAAGAAAATATCCTCATAAAAAAAAAAAAAAAACCTGCAAACAAAATCAAAGAATTAAAATAAGGTTTTGTAGAGATTGACCTCAGTTATTAACAAAAAACCATTTCAAAATATTAAAATACAAACAATATTTTTAAAAATATGTCCCATAGGATTAAAATTAGCAAGTGGTTGTTTTACAACACATCATTAATACATTAAACAAATCTATAAAAATGCAGGTCCTAAATATTCTCAATAACTTTATTATTTTTTTAAATTTTAAAACAAAAAAATAGGTGTTAGAACGACTAAAATAAGACCTAAAACTGCTTAACCACTTGAAATAAGTTTTTATTACATTAAATTACAATAATAAAAATATTAATAAAATTTTAAGAACTCCTTGTGCAAGATACAAAATGGTTGCTACAGTCTTCCACAGTTTTATAATAAAATATTAGTTATACTCTTCATGCACACCACTTTCTGTGATATCGTTGAAAACTGTAAGATTCCCGACTACAATAAGGCCATGTTGATAATGAGAAAGGAAATTCAATAATCCTGGATCACAAGCAATTTTCAACCCTATAAAAAAGAAGAAAGTGATGTAAATGGTACAGTACAGCTGAATGTTATAAGTAACCTCAATCATTCAATAATATGAATGAAAATATTTCCTACATATACACAGAATAATAAAAAATTTCTCGCTATTTTGATAGTTTTTTACCCACAATGAAGCATTTTGATGCAAATGGGAAGGGTGCAGCAAGAATCCCGCGTAACCATATAATATACAGGATGATTCTAAATTGTTCTTTCAAAATAAGAGGGGTGATAATACTCATCCAGACGAGTAATAATCACCATAGAAAATGGGGTCGCAAACCACTCACTGAGTCACAAATACAGGGTGTTTCACCTTAACTGAAGTCGGTAATAATTTTGCGAAAAATAACAATATTGCAATAAAATGTAACGATATGTACCTTATTTTGTATGAAATGGAGAACATCACAAAAAGTTCTGGAAAAACAGGGTACTGGACAATCGATGATACCATATGAAATGATAATCACAGTCCAAATGTGGAGCTTCAAATGCATACTGCTGGTGCATATAATGTAAACTTCTATCACTTTTTTTTGTGATGTTATCACATTTCATACAAAATAAGGTACATACAGTTACATTTTTATTGCAATATTTTTATTTTTCGCAAAATTATGACCGACTGCAGTTAGGGTGAAACACCCTGTATTTGTGACTCAATAAGTGGTTTGCAACCCCATGTTCTGTGGTAATTATTACTCATCTGGATGGGGATTATCCCCCTGCACTGTTATGTTTTCTCTTTCAATATTTCAGTTCCAGTGTACTCCGAGTCAATGATTAACATCTATATGTTTCTGAAAACAGCGGATAGGATTTAAAAATATCCTTGAGAGATGAAATGATATTTTCGTATTTTGTACACTTTACTAGCTGTCATTATTTTATTACCATTTTTCAAAAATAGCTATAATCATTTACTAAACTGGAGAATTCCTTCTCAATTTATGATTATTTTATGAACACAAATATTCATATTTTCCCAAGAGAAGACAGCAGATCATTGAAATTTATCTTCTTTTGAAGATTTTAAAATGATTTTCTATGAATTCATGCTTATATAATATGTTATTACAGTCGTTATCAACTTTCCAAGACGTCTCAGTCTATTAATCTTAGAACTATATTTGGATAGTTGTTTCAATACAATTGCAGCACTGTGAATTCCATAACTTTAAATTTTGAAAACATAGGGAGTATATTTAAATCCTTGTTCATTAAACATATTTCTTTAATTAAGATAGCACGATGTAGTCTTCAGTATACATGCAGTAGGATAATAAAGCAATATGGATGTATGGATTCAGATGAACAATAAATATTTAATTTTTTATTTTCTCAATTAAATCATCTTGATAATAATGTATTTATTTTTTTAATTTTTCAGCACAATTTTGGTATTTTTACAGATATATATTTTTTTCAAATAAGATAATAATTTCAGGAAAGTTTCCGAAAGTAGCGGATATGGACTTAAAAATAACCTTGATTTAAAAAATGTCTAAAAAGTCTTTAATTGATAATTTTCTAAATCACAGCTTTGCTATATTTTGTATCTTTACACTTTAAAAATAATTTTCGTAGTTTGCCAATACAACTTGCGCATTTTTGCGAATTTTTTTTCAGTATAATAATGTAAACAATTTCTACAGCTTCAGAGAAAATGGAAATTTAACATTATCTGTCTATAGTATTCTCAAATCCATGTTCGAAATACTTTTTGATACATTTAAATATTATTGCTATTGGAAGTAAACTTTGTAAAAATAGGGAAACTCTACTGGCAATAAAAAAAATATCTTTTTGAAGTGTGTTTATTTTGTATTTCAATGGTATAACTTAGACTGCAAGTTGTCAATTAAATGTATTATATTAACAAGTAAAAACGGATTTTTGTTAAATAATGAATCTTATGCTCCATTAAAAGTGTGCATTTGAAGGAAATAATCCTATGAGAAAACCCATATTGGCCATATAATACTCCAATAATATATTCATTATAAACATTTTCAGTTTTATTCCAATAAATGTTAAATATGGATTTTGGAAATATTTACAATGAATCGAAAGATTGAAAAAAATATTGATTTTATAGGAAATATTAGGTGTGGAATATTAATATTAGAGAAATATTGGTTTATTGGCTTTATATAGCCATAATAAAATCGAGACATGAGAATCCTGATATTAAAACTGCAGAATTTGTGTTTCAGTTAAAAGTACATAGCAGAACCAAAATTGACAGATGAGTATTCAAACGCCAGCCATTTAAACTATAAGTTTTCAAAGGTGTGAATTCATATTACAATAAAGGCTGTTCTTTCATTTAATATTTTTCTAAATTATTTTAATTGAAAGTTAATTTGAAATGCAGAATGTTTGTAAGAGAAAATAATTCTTCTTACCTGTATACGTGAGAGCGCTGGATCTTCAGAGTATCACGGAAGTTTCTGCATCCACTTTATCCTATTTTAACTCTGAAAAAGGTATTTTTATTTAAACGTTAGTGAGTGTGTTTATGTAATCACAGTAATCCAGGCTTTTGACTTTAAACGAGATTATTAATTTTAATTAAATACAATTATTAATGCACTCTACATTTCTTGATTAATAGGTTAATATGTACTTGGTTAAGATATACAATTTTAACTTGTTTTGATTAAATATGTACTGCATTCTTGAGAGCCAAAGTTAGCTTCCCCAAAAGCGAATGCATGAAGTGACAGACAGAAACATATGTCCTTGTCGCTCAAGAGATACGCCCTAGACTAAGATGAAAGGGTTTCTTTAGTAGAAGCAAGGGCTCTTGGTCGAACACTCATTTCACAATGGAAATCTGCTGATCATTGCTGAAATGGAGTGTATCAAAGTCTAGCAAAACAGTTCTGCTTTCATAGTCTGTCAAAGTTTATTTGTGGTGCTGCCATCTACAGGAATATTAAGCAGTTGCATTATCACAGGCAGCTGACGTAAATGAAGACTGGATTTTTATGCGTAATTGTCCGGTCTATAAGAATTGTTTCAAGTTTGTCCGTGAAGTGTCGCCACCTGCCGCATATTTCACAAAACGAAAAGTCGAAACACATTTTGAACTATTTCCGACATTCCCCCTTTTCGACTGAGTCTTGTGGTGGGAGAAGTTGGAGTTGATTCCTTAGGTGTTCGAAGTGAGGTTTGGGGATTGGTTTGGTAAGGGCATCGGCGATCATTCTCTTTGAAGGACAGTATACTAGTGTAATGACACCGTTTTCTTTCAAGTGCCTCACATTATGGTATTTGATAGACACATGTTTCACCCTAGATTGATGTTTTTCATTATCGCTCAGCTTTATACAGGCGGTATTGTCCTCGTAGATGGTAATCGGTAAAGTCTGGTGTAGTTCCAAATCCTTTAGTAGATTGATTATCCATTGAATTTCTTGAGTCGCGTTTGAAACGGATATGTATTCTGCCTCTGCGGTGGACAAAGCCACGCAGTTTTGTTTTCGTGATGTCCAGGACAGGAGATTGTTTCCTAATTTTAATACGTTCCCGGTTGTGGACTTCCTGTCTTCTCGATCTCCTGCCCAGTCAGAGTCACAATAGACTGTTAGTATGGGTGGCTTTTCTTTGTCTATAACTAGTCGTAAGTACTTTGTGGTTCGCAGATATCTTATTACTTTTTCCACAGCGTCCCAGTCAGCCTTTCTGGGAGTTTCGTTTTTCCTTCCCAGAATGTTCACCGTAGCAGCAATGTCTGGTCTGGTCAACGTGGCTACGTACAGGAGTGCTCCCACTGCCTGCCTATACTGTTTGTTATCATTTAGCGGTTCGCTGTGTGCGTCTGTATTGAAATAATCCGTGCTCATGGGTGTGTATGTTGGTTTAGAGTTTGACAATTTAAATTTTTTCGCTATTTCATCGATTTTATTTTCTTGGTCTAGCTCAAGGTTTCCGTTGTCTAGCCTTTTAATATTTATCCCAAGAAATTGTGATACCTCCCCAAGATTTTTTATTTCGTATTCCTTAGATAACTCTGCGTGTATTTTGCGTGTGTTTTCTTCGCTTGCGGCGACTAAAATGTCGTCTACATATACGATTATATAGGAAATGTCCCCATTTTCATTCCTTTTATACAAGCACTGATCTGAATCACACTCTCTAAAATTTAAATTTCTTAACGACTTATTGATTTTTATGTACCAAGCCCTTGCGGCTTGTTTGAGGCCATATATTGCTTTTCTCAGTTTGCATACTTTCTCTTCCTCCCCCTTGACTACATATCCCTCGGGTTGCATCATTAGGACTTCCTCGTCTAAATCTCCGTGTAAGAACGCTGTCTTTACATCCAGGTGAGTAACTTTTAAATTTTTATACACGGCGGCATTTAGGAAGCTTCTGATTGTGGTGTGCGCTACCACTGGTGCGTATGTTTCATCGTAGTCGCTTCCGTACTTTTGAGAGTAACCCTTCGCGACGAGTCGCGCCTTGTACCTCTCTACTTCTCCGCGTGCATTATATTTTGTCTTAAATGTCCATTTGCACCCTATGGTGCGTTTTCCTGGTGTGGGGTTCACCAGTTCCCAAGTATTATTTTTCTTTAATGACTTTATTTCCTCATTCGCGGCCTCAATCCATTTGTTTTTAATTTTAGCGTCTCTGATTTTGTTTACGTCTTCCCAGTTTTTCGGATCTTGTACTTTACAGACATTCGCACTTATCCCGTAGCGGTTAGGGGGGACACCTCTGTTATTTCTCAGTGATCTCCGCGGTTCAGCGGTGTTTTGCTGCGGAGTATTGTTTTGATTTTGTTCGTCATTATCCAGCTCAATCTCTACTATTTCAGTAGGTGTCTTCGCGTCATTTTCGTTTTCGTCATCTTCATTTACTCCGTTCTCAAAGAATTTTACCGTTCGCGATATTATTACGTTGTTTCCCCCTGTGTGTATTCTGTACCCTTTGCTTCGGTTATCGTATCCTAATAGAATACCTTGAACGGCCTTTTTGTCAAATTTGGATCTCTTCGATTCCTCGACATAGGCATATGCCTTACATCCGAAGGTCCGTATATTCGATAAATTAGGTTTTCTGTTATTCCACAGCTCGTAAGGAGTTCTATTGTTTTCGTTTGCCTTGGTGGGCAACCGATTTATGAGGTATGTCGCTGTAAGTACGGCTTCGCCCCAAAAGTGGTTTTGTAAATTCGCGTCAGATAACATGGTGCGCGCCATTTCGACTATAGTTCTATTTTTACGTTCGGCAACGCCGTTCTGCTGGCTACAATATGGTACGCTTAACTGATGTTCTATGCCGTTTTCTGTCAGGTAACTTTCAAAACTATCTCCCAGATACTCCTTCGCGTTATCGGATCTGATCGCTTTTATAGTTTTTCCGAATTTGTTCTTCGTCAGGGCTACAAATTCTTTAAGTTTTGTTATGGCTTCTGACTTATGCGAAATTAAATATATCATTGTAAATCGGCTATAGTCATCGGTAAAGGTTATGAAATATCTTTTCCCACTGAATGTTGGCGATCGCATCGGCCCGCATAAATCTGAATGAATTAAATTTAATGTTTCCTTTGATCTGTTAGTGGCGGATTTGGGGTAGGGTGCGATTGATAGTTTGCCCTCAATGCATTCTTTACAAACAGTTTCATGTTTACAATTGTGTATTTCTATACCCTCGGCTAGTTTGTGTTTTGTGAGATATTTTATCGCTTCGAAATTTTTATGTCCTAGCCTTTTGTGCCAAATGGATATGCAATTTTTATTGTCACAAGATGTTTGTGTCTGCGCGTTATATCCGTAGTCATTTTTGGGTTCTAACTCATATAAATTATCATTTAATTTTGCCGTTAAAATTGTTTGGCTATCCTTTACAAATGAGCATTTCTGTTTTTCAAATATTACCTTAATATCATTCTCTGTGGCTCTTTTGACAGATAATAGGTTACTTTGCAATTCGGGGCAATATAATACATTTTTAAGAGTTATGGAATTTTGTGAGTCTGTATTTATATTCACGTCTCCCAGACCCTGTGAACATAGCCGCTTTCCGTTCGCTATGGTTATATCGCCAAAGTTTCCTGGCATAAAGTTTTGTAAGTTGTGTTTCGTAGCTACAACATGCCTTGTGCATCCAGAGTCAATTATAAAAGTATCTTCCACCGAGGTTTGTGCTCTGTTCGCGGTCACTTGTTCGTTTTCAGGAATTTTTTCTTCTGAGGATTTGTTATCATTGGGGGGAATCAAATTTTTTTCATTATCACTATCTTCAGCTTTGCTTCCAAAGCAAAAATTCGAGGTTTCCTTGGGGTTATTTTGGGTATTTTTGTAACTATTCGTGTTATTTCTATAGTTGTTCGGATTGTTGAATGCTTTGCTCCTGTTCCAGTCATTTCTTGCGTAATTATTATGCTGGTTTTTATTTTTCAGGTGATAACACTCATTTATTGCATGCCCCTGCTTTTTGCAGTAGCCGCAGTATTTTTTAGTTTTGTTTTTGTTTGTTACTTTATATGCGGTTTCACGCGCGTGATAATTTGTTCCTTGATTCTCACTCCTGTGTCTGTATTCGTCAGATAATTTATTCTTTACGAATTCTAAAGTTAAATCACTTTCGTTTCGAGCTTCAAGACCTATAATTAAGGGGTCATAGGATTTAGGTAGACTGCACAATAAAAGTGCAACAATGTGAGTCTCGGGTATTTCTTCCCCAATGGCGTATAATTTGTCGCGTAAAGTTAATATATCGTTGATATGTTGGTTCATATTTCCACCGTCGCATAACTTTTTTGAATAGAGTCTCCTCAACAGAAACAACTTAGAGGATAAGGTGGATCTCTGGTGGACTCGCTTAAGGGTATCCCAGATTTCCTTGGCAGTTTTTAAATGCCGAATGTGGACAATCTGAGAGTCATCTATGAATAAATTTATTGTTGCACGGGTTTTGGCGTCTTTTTTTCGCCAAGTATCGTCTGGAGTGAGTGGGGGCGTGTCGATGACGTAACTAAAGAGATCCTCTCTGGTTAGCAACATTTCTAGGCGAAAGGCCCAAAGATCATAATTGCTATTTGAAAGTTTCTCTACCAGGGATATTTCCTTTGCTGCAGAAATTGCCATGGCTTATCGTTAGATTCTACCCTGTTTTTTTTTTTTTTTTTAATTATTTATATTTTTGTGCGTATTGTTTATGTATATTTGTTCACCAATGTTACACTATCACACATAATATTAGTAAAATATCGATGTTTATATTTTATGCGTATTGCATATATATGTATTTTCTTATTAATGCCACACTATGTTTATATAATGGTTCTTTATATACTTGTTGTATTTATTATCAATAGGTCATTTATATTTATATAATATATTCAAGAAAAAATTTTTTTTTCGTATATATATACTCAATATTGTATCACTTTATATATATATAATATATTCAAGAATTTTTTTTCGTTTTTATATATTTTCAAATTTTCAATATTGATCAATATTATTTATTATATTCAATATAATCAATATGCATTTCAGTAGTATTATTTTCAACAATAACAATCAATTACTTTACAGCCTTTTCTTTTCTCACTTTTTCAGTCTCATAATCTATAAGTTTTCAAAGGTGTGAATTCATATTACAATAAAGGCTGTTCTTTCATTTAATATTTTTCTAAATTATTTTAATTGAAAGTTAATTTGAAATGCAGAATGTTTGTAAGAGAAAATAATTCTTCTTACCTGTATACGTGAGAGCGCTGGATCTTCAGAGTATCACGGAAGTTTCTGCATCCACTTTATCCTATTTTAACTCTGAAAAAGGTATTTTTATTTAAACGTTAGTGAGTGTGTTTATGTAATCACAGTAATCCAGGCTTTTGACTTTAAACGAGATTATTAATTTTAATTAAATACAATTATTAATGCACTCTACATTTCTTGATTAATAGGTTAATATGTACTTGGTTAAGATATACAATTTTAACTTGTTTTGATTAAATATGTACTGCATTCTTGAGAGCCAAAGTTAGCTTCCCCAAAAGCGAATGCATGAAGTGACAGACAGAAACATATGTCCTTGTCGCTCAAGAGATACGCCCTAGACTAAGATGAAAGGGTTTCTTTAGTAGAAGCAAGGGCTCTTGGTCGAACACTCATTTCACAATGGAAATCTGCTGATCATTGCTGAAATGGAGTGTATCAAAGTCTAGCAAAACAGTTCTGCTTTCATAGTCTGTCAAAGTTTATTTGTGGTGCTGCCATCTACAGGAATATTAAGCAGTTGCATTATCACAGGCAGCTGACGTAAATGAAGACTGGATTTTTATGCGTAATTGTCCGGTCTATAAGAATTGTTTCAAGTTTGTCCGTGAAGTGTCGCCACCTGCCGCATATTTCACAAAACGAAAAGTCGAAACACATTTTGAACTATTTCCGACATAAACGATTTTTTTAACTGTTGTTATAAACAGTTTCGGGAATACAAAGATTTTGGTGCGTCCTTTGTTCACGTTGTGTAAATAAAAATATATTAATGTGTCTTACGCCAATGATACCTTTAAAAATTACTTTTTTATTTTAATAAGTAATGTTAAATCTAATATATAAAAATGAAAATCTGTCTGTCTGTAATGCTATACAAATCCACAGTTTGGAAGCGAGAGTTGTGGTATTGAAATACGGCCGAGGCAACCAAAATAATCCGGAACCGAAATAACTTATAGTTCATTTTTTAAAATATAACCAATTTAACAGCAATTTCTAATCAGATTTAAATATTTTCCGTTATAGTTGTTGCCAACCATTAAAAATCCATGATAAAACTCTTACCACAACAATTACTTTTCTATTGTAAGATTTCCACTTGAAGAAATTAAATAAATAGTTTGACTAATTAAAAAAAAGGAATATTACATCATAACTTTTCTACTGTAAGATTCCCACATGAAATAAATGAAATTAAAATCAATCGTTTGACGAATTTAATACAAAGTGAATGTTACGCCCTAATTTTTCTGTTTTATGATTTCCATGTTAAAAATTATAATTATTGAATTAATTTGACGAACAGAAAAAAGGAAATATTACGTCATATTGGAAATATAAAAAACGTGGTGAATATATAATGTCATATAAATGTGAAAAAACGTATTGAAGGGGGATAAAAACTCGATTATGGAAATATTGGTGTATTTTAACATTATTGCTCCAATAATGAATAGAAATAAGTTCAATTATAGCTGTATTACTTTGCATCTGTTATATAAATTTATACATTTTTATATTGGGTTTTCATTTGAAGAAAGAAAGCATCTTTGAAGAAGAGGAGTAAAGTAAGTTAAATGAACGAATTCATAGGAATGATGAATACACAAGATTAATAAAATAAATAAAACCATAAGACGAAATGTAATATTCCACCTTGATTCAATCACAAAATACACAATATGAACTTTAAAAAGCTCACCGTTTTACTTAAAAGTTGACAAAAACAATTATTAGGTTTAATTACCTCTATAATAATAGCCTAAGTCATGTGACTGTCATCAACAATTGCGGGCTGACCGCTTCGCTTTTTATATTCCAGGCGGCCTCTTTTGGTATTTCATTGTGAGCCGGGCACAGGTGATAAATCGCCAAATATTGTTCCATAGCCATCATTTCATCTATTTTATAACAGTGCAAGTCATGTGACTGTCATAAACAATTATGGTCTCCTTTCGCTTTTTATATACAAAACGACCATTTTTAATTAAAAAAAAAATTTTTTTTGAACAAAACTGCTTAAAAGTTGCCATGATCGCAAAGAATTGCTGGTACTTTTATGTTAGACGGAGCAAATCTCGCCAACTCGCCAATTAGCATTTTTATTTTTCGCGAGGTAAATTAAAACAAGGCTTTGATATTGCAATTAAATGTCATTGGCTTTTTTATTTTTTATTTATTTGTTTATTTATTTATTTATTTATTTAAGAAATGAGTGAAAGTCATGAATTTTAAACGTTTAGTTTTTAAATTAAAATTATATATTTTAAATAAAATGGACGAAAGAATTATATTCTGATGAAATTAAGGAAATTCGAAAAAATGCGACAGGAACAATGTTTGGTGATTTATCACCTGCGCCTGGCTAACATAAAAATACAGAGTTCAGGATTTCTATATCAGAATCATCCGATTTCACGAAGGATTGAGCATGTAAATTAAATCATGAATAAAAGTAACATGATACAATGGTTATAACATTTAAAGGAAACCAAACTGGTCACCAACAGCGGCTAGTTATGATTATTAGGTAGCTGGAAGTAGAAGAAGCAGTGCTAGTTCTCTACATAAGTTCAATCCAAGGCTTAGTTTGCGTCGAAAACCACCGGAGCGAAGCTACGGTACTTGTCTGTTTTTAGTAAACATTTAAAGATTCCCCGGAATTCACCGGAGCTCATAAATACAGGATTTTGGAGCCTAGTGCAACAGCGCTTTTTTGTATCACGAACGCTGCCCATTTTAAGTGTCTGTACTGCACATTTACGAAGTCACTTTCATTTGTAAGTAGCTATTATTGCCATGTATTGTTATTCTGATAGAATGCGAACAAGCAGTGTTTCCTCTTTTTTTCTATAAAAGCATCAAATCTTTCCGATAACGGTGCTAAAATTTTAAGTCAATTTTATTTTCATGGACTCACCTTAAAATAATGCTAAGGGAAAGAAATCTATTATAGTTTAAGAGTACCTGGTACACAGAGCATCACTCGGTGATTTTTTTTATTCTGCGATCATATTGCATTGAAAAAATGTTATTTATTTATTATTTAAGCGTATTTATTTCTACATGAACATGTCATTTCTACTTTCTAAAAATAATAATAACACATACTAAATATTCGTTTTTTGAGCTTTTTATTTATTCACTAATCTATATCCCTTTCTTAGTACTTTCTAGTAAACCATTTTGTTACATATTTCTGCAGCCTTTTAAATACTAAATTGATCGGTTGTTAATGTATTCAATATTTCTTTCCATACAACATTCTGAGTGTGATGAGGATTTTCTGTAGGTAGAAGTACCTATAAGTTGTTTTGCCTCTTAATCCTGGAAAAAGCAACTTAGAGCATTCCATGCATAAAAACAGGTGTCCGTAAGTCGACGACAACTAATTCAAAGGTCTGACCTTGAGCTTTATGTATAGTTATTGCAAATGCTGGCCTCACAGGAAATTGATGCCTTTGCATCATGCATCCAAGTTGACCTCTACTTGAATCGAGATTTATTCGCGGAATATGTACTTCGATATCTGAATATTCTCCTGTGATTATTTTTGCTTTGATTATGTTATTGCAAAGGTCTTTAATAATTAGCCTTGTTCCATTGCAAAGGCCTTCTGAAACATCTAAATTGCGCAATAGTATGATTATTGCGCTATTTTTAATCTTTAACTAATGAGGTGAAAAATTATCTATTTCGATGGAATTGAGAAATTCCGTCGTAAACTGGACTGCTCCGTGCTCCTTCAGGTTGATCTTTGACGAAATCGTATCTATCGTAGATTTTATACTCTCCAGGAAGCTTTTCAATAATTTCGGCGTTAATATTGCTGACATCTTTATTTAATGGCACAAGGATAGCTCGATCCTTCATTTCTACATAACTTCTTTCCTTAAGCAGTTTCCAAAGACTTCATCAATGAGATGACCATTTGAAAGTATATCTACGGGTAATTTGATTTCACCCATCGCGTTCTCAGGTAGCTCCCCATTTCAGAGTTTCAAAAGATATTTGGCAAATTTTCTTTGTTCCGGATCAACGCGCATGTTATCTGTTAATGAAATTGAATTGAAGTGGTGCCACAGCTCACTTTTTTTTTTATTGATATATAAAATATTTCACTTCTGTTTGCTCGTAGTTGGACAGGTAGACATTGACGGAAGTCCCCTCCTAGGACCATAATCTTTCCACCAAATGGCAAATTTGGTTTTTCAATAGAGCGCAGCAATTGATCTATGTTGTGAAGTCCGTATTTTGACAGCATAGGAGCTTCATCCATCAAAAATACATCAACTTTGCTGAGTTCGACTGCTTTAGCGGATCTAGGTTTGATGTTAGAAATTGAATGCGATGTGAATGGAACTTTAAGTCCAAAAGTCTTGCGTGAATTACTTCCATCAGGTAGCAGAATAGAAGCAATCCCAGTGAATGCCATCCATTTTAGCACCAGATTTCGTAATTCAGGATCATTATTAATGGGAATTTCCGCTGAAATGAGGTCATCAAGTTCCCCTGGGTTACGGATTCTATCTTCATGAGCCATAATCAGCAGCAGATGCATATGTGGGAGGCCACGTTTCTGGAATTCTATTGTATAAACGTAAGCGGCAACCTTTCCAAATATTTGTTTTTTGTCCAATTCTTCAATAATCTCACCGAATTTAATTTTACAAACTCTAGCGACGAGATCACGTCTATCTTGAGCAGGTGTGCTCATGCATTATTCCATTTTCCAAGGCAACTCTTGATGCCTCTTTAATTTCTGGCCATTCAGGATTTGATGTCACAGTGATAAAGAAATCTGGTGATCCATATCTGTAGACAATGGCCATCGCATCTTTGAACTGTTCAACATAGTATCGCGTCGATCCAATGAATGAAGATGTCAGTATTATCTTTTCACCAACAGCGGCATTTTTCTTTTCAGCGAGTGCCTTAATAATGTGGGTAACGCCAGAATATTGATCAGCAAGAAATTTTTTTTTTTTTAATTAGCCTTGATCCATTGGATGCGATCGCGCTCTACTCTGATGTATGTATCAACGAGGTATTTTTGGAAAAGACGACCACCAAAATGCAAAGCCTTGAAGTGTATTTGGCGCAAATCTGCACCTATAATAGCTATTTCTGGAGGAACGTATTTAGTAAGTTTAAGTCGAAAAGCAATTCCATATCGTACTAATTCTAATCGAGTAAGATGCTGACGACTTGTATAAGGTGTTTCCAATTGTAGATCCACAGAATAGCCAAATGTTCCTTTGGGGTAAAATAATGGATACGTTAATGATTCTATCCGTTTATCAATATTACGCAAATTGACAATTTTTTTTTTACGTTGATGTACCACCAATTTCGTTATCTGGAAAGATTTGATCGGCGTTGAATGTAAGCACGGCGCATACATCATTGGTCGTGGGGACATTGAGTCTTCTGTAATCAGCATTTTCTTGCATTGTAAACAGAAGTTTGACACATGGAGCTTTTAATCCTTCTGCTTTAGCATGTCAATTCACTTCTTCTTCAACTTCTCGCATCATCATAAATGATTGTGCAAACATATTTTGAGAGAAAATAATATGCTCTAAAAGATCCATTAAAGTTCGTCTGATTCCATGGTTGAGAGGTTATTCAAGTATTTCGCTAACAGCATCTTCTGAACTTAAAAAGTACATTTGACCATATTGCGGTCGTTCGAATTCACCTTCACTGTTTTGTGTTGGATTAGCTGCCATATTCATCTTATGATATACTTATCCGCCGGCGACAAAGCTGTAAATACCATGGCTGTTAATTGTTAGGTAGCTTTCTTTACAAAAAGCTACCTATTGCAGCCGTTCGGAGGAAGACGATTTCAAAAAATTTTGGTATATTTTCATCGATCATGACCCCCAGACCCCGAAACCAACCTCCGTTCAAAATTGATATATATATATATATATATATATATCTGACCTATGTCATACTGTAACTCTCGTATTTATGAACCGATTTGGATGTAATTCGGTGTGTACATAGTACATACCAATGTCTCGACCGAGTTCGTTGGCCAGCTTCATCCGCCATTTTGTTTAAAAATGGCGGCCATTTAAAATTTTTAAAAAAAATTAAAATTTGAAATGTGGTACCAAAAAATTGAAAATGGAAAAATATTTTTTTCTTATGTATTTGACCTTTATACAAAGACTCCGTAGCAGTTTTTGTTTTGTCTATATCTTAAAAAATGGCTGAGTTATAGCATTTTGAATTTCTAGCGAAGCTGACATTTTGAAAAGTCCTGAATTTTGTCACGCGATAAAAGGTGTATTTATGAACCGATTTGGATGTAACTTCGTTTATACATAGTACAGACCAATGTCTCGACCCAGTTCGTTGGCCAGCTTCATCCGCCATCTTGTTTCAAAATGGCGGCCATTTAAAATTTTAAGAAAAATTTAAATTGGAAATGTGGTACCAAAAAATTGAAAATTGAAAAAATATTTTTTCTTATGTGTTTGACCTTGATAAAAAGATTCGGGAACAGTTTTTGTTTCGTTTATATCTTAAACAATGGCTGAGTTATAGCATTTTGAATTTCTAGCGTGGCTGACATTTTGAAACGCCCTGATTTTTGCCACATGATAACAGACGTATTTATGAACCGATTTGGATGTACCTTGGTGTGTACATAGTACATACAAATAACTCAACCGAGTTCGTTGGCCATCTTCATCCGCCATCTTGTTTCAAAATGGCGGCCATTTAAAAAAATTTTAAAAAATTTAAATTTAAAATGAGATGCCAAAAAATTGGAAAATGAAAAAGATTTTTTCGTATGTGTTTGACCTTAATACAAAGATTCCGGAACAGGTTTTGTTTCGTCTATATCTAAAAAAATGGCTGAGTTATAACATTTTGAATTTCTATTGTGGCTGACATTTTAAAACGACCTGATTTTTGTCTTTCGATAACAGGCGTATTTATGAACCGATTTGGATATTACTTGGTCCGTACATAGTGCATACCAATGTCTCGACCGAGTTCGTTGGCAAGCTTCATTCGCCATCTTGTTTCAAAAGGGTTGCGATTTTTTTTTAAATGTATTTTAAAGTTTAAAATGAGGTATTAAAAAATTGGAAAATGAAAAAAAGATTTTTTTTATGTGTTTGGCCTTGATACAAAGATTCGGAGCAGTTTTTGTTTCTGAAAATTTGTTCTTTTGTTTATATCTTAAAAAGTGGTTGAATTATAGCACTTTGAATTCCTATCATGGCTAACACTTTGAAACGATCTTGTATTTGTCACGCGATACCACACGTATTCGCCTATTTCGATGGAAGAAGGCATGCGGATAGTATACATCAATATCTCGACCAAGTTCGCTGGCCAGCTTCATCAGCCATCTTGTTTCAAAATGGCGGCCATTAAATTAAAAAAAATTATATTTAAAGCGAGGTGCAAAAAAATTAGAAATTGAAAAAGGTTTTTTTCTTAAGTATTTGACCTTGATATAAGGATTCAGAAGCATTTTTTGTTTGCCTTTATCTTAAAAAATGGCTCAGATATAGTAGTTTCAATTCCTAACGTGTGTGACATTTTGAAAAATCTCATTTTTTGCCTGCGACGACACTCGTATATATCAACCGATTCCGATGTGAGTGAGCATGTGCACAGCAATTACTAAGGTCTCGACCAAGTTCACTGGTTAGCCTCATCCGCCATGTTGTCTTAAAATGGAAGGCACTTTAAGAAATCGCCGAATTTGGCAGCCAAATATAAGTTACTTTAATTAAAAGCAGCTTGGATAAAGCTGACTAATTTCGCGAAATTCTCATTCATAATGATTTAGTATTGATAAAAATTAGTATTGAATCTCCTACATTCGGTTTCCACTTAATTGAGCTTCGTGTGTTTGAATAATATAAGTTGGCTTTTTTAAAATAAGGAATATGAAAGCTACCTCTTCCTCCCGGCACTGGTCGGAAGGACTTTTAGATCATCATGTGCCTTAAATGAAGCCAAAGCAAAACATGAATTTAAATTGCGAATTTTTTTGTGGAAATTTTCAGCAAATGGATGGCATTTTAAAAAGAGACGCACCAATTCATTTGGAAAAATGGGGAAGTCAAGCTTAATTCGTCCGTGTAAGCAGCAGTCGCCAAATGAGTCCTGGTTAGTTTGGTTAGACGCACGTTCTTCTGGAAAATGAATTGCTTTGCAATAAATACATTCAGTGTTAAAAGAACCCAATTTTTGGTATGTTGCTTTTTTGTTAACTGCGCACTTCCATGTTTGTATTCGTTCCTTTACTAAAATTTGCATGCGCCTTATGTTACGGCGTCTTTTTTCTTCTAAATCTTGATCTTGTCGATTATTTATTTCATTTGCTATGTGCTGAATGGAACAATGTTTCATTTTACGTATGGGTTGAATGCGGCTTTCGTTTGTTTTACCAACACTTTTCCGTCTTTTTAATGTACACAATTGATCTAATTCTTGGGATCCAGATTCATTAAGACAATACATCATATCTGCGGTCTTTTGTCGGCTTCTTTCTTTAGCAGCACGCATTGGTATAGACGTTGAAATATCATTTTCAATTTGAGTATTTCTAATCGGACTCGGCATTCTTTCGTTAAAGTTGAATTCTCGTTTTTTTAGGCCGTCCTGCAGACATAATGAATTTTCAATTATACTAATTAAGTTTAAAGAAAAATGAATACTTTAGTTCTAACTTCACAGTATTAGAAATATTTACTTTTTTCAGTAAAGATAGAAAAGTGATAGTTACTAAATATTAGTAGAATATCAATAAGACATGGAGTTAACGTTTGTATTTACGGCTCCTAGTCTTAGCACAGTCAAAAACTAAAAGTCAGAGAAAATTATGTCATAGATCGGCAAAAGTTGAGATATTTCACTTTTAAATAGAAAAATTACTTGTTTTCTTTTAAATCTAATGTCATTTATTCATTGGGGGGGGGGGGGGGGGGGAGGAGGAGAAAAAAAAACATTTAAATATTTTATTCCGAAGCATTTATTCGAGTACGTAAATAATATATTTTAAAGTAAAAAAAAGGAAAAGAAAAGAAAACTTTGCATGTAGCCGGAAATTTGGATTGTCATATATGAAAATAAACTATTTTTATATGCATGCGATTATCAAGCATATCCTGAATGTTATACTCCATGTTTTATAAATTAAATGATTATTAACAAGATACGTTGTCTAAGTCAATGTTTGGCGACAAAAATGAGCTATGTGGAAAGATTGACACAAAAAAATGATCTTGCTTTTAAAATTGTTGATAATTTTGCGCCAGGGTATATCGCCATGGCAACAAACTATACAGATGTATGTAACAATATGGCAGTTTTTTAAACTTGGAAAAAGTATAAGCACAGTTATTTATCAAGAAATATTACTAATGTTTATGAAAATATTTATATTCACGAAATATAATCATAATCAATAATTATAATCAGTCATTTTTTTTGTTCTAGCCAGTTAAAACAAATTTTACCGTATTTTTGATCTATATAAGCCGTTATCTAGTGCTCGATTTAATGTAGAAGGCAATCTTTTAGTGCCACTTTCGAGATTACCTTTCATTGTGTTGGCGAGGATTCCGATTACGGATGATTAAATATAAAAAAATTGCTTAAAATTACATTTTATTTTAACCTTAGTCGAGACTTAGTTGGAAGGTTTTCTCATATTAGAATAAAGTATATTTCATAAAAATCGTCAGAATTTTTTTCGATTAATACCACTTTTTTGAATAATGAGCTTCTTTTAACCACAGAAAAGATTTTTCTTGAATTAACGACTTAGCTAAATCGATTTCTTGAGCTCGAATTAAAATAGGCGTCAAATTTTATGAAAATCGTTAGAGCCGTTTTCGATATATAGCAACATTTTCAGTGCTGAGCTTGTTTTACTCGATAAAAACGAATTTTCTCGAATTCGAAAAGTAGCTAGATATGTTTCTCGTGCTCAAATTAGTATAGAAAACACGTTTCATGTAAATTGCATGAGAATGTTTCGATTTATAGCAAGCAAAAGTTTCAGCTAAGATCTTGTTTTACCCTGTAAAAACGAATTTTCTTGAATTCGGAACCTAGCTAGATCTTTTTCTCGTGCTCGGTTTAGTATATGCGTCAAGTTTTGTGAAAATCGTTAGAGCCGTTTTCGATATATAGCAACATTTTCAGTGCTGAATTTGTTTTAATCGATCAAAGCGAATTTTTTCGAATTTGAAACCTAACTAGATGTGTTTCTCGTGCTCGAATTAGTATAGAAAACACGTTTCATGAACATTGTGTGAGAACTTTTCGATTTATAGCAAGCAAAAGTTTCAGCTAAGATCTCTTTTTACCCTGTAAAAACGAATTTTTTTCTCGAGCTTGGTTTAGTATATGCGTCAAGTTTCGTGAAAATCGTTAGAGCCGTTTTCGATATATAGAAACATTTTCAGTGCTGAGTTTGTTTTAATCGATCAAAGCGAATTTTTTCGAATTCGAAACCTAGCTAGATGTGTTTCTTGTGCTCGAATTAGTAAAGAAAACACGTTTCATGTAAATTGCATGAGAATATTTCGATTTATAGCAAGCAAAAGTTTCAGCTAAGATCTTGTTTTACCCTGTAAAAACGAATTTTCTTGAATTCGGGAACTAGCTAGATCTTTTTGTCGAGCTCGATTTAGTATAGGAGGCAAGTTTCATGAAAATCGATCCAGTAGTTTACGATATCATCCGTAATCGGGAAAATCGCTTGTTCGTTTAATATCTATGATATGCACCTTTAATAGGAAATTGATAACGTTCTTCCTTTCTTCAGCATATTAATTTCTGTAAATTTCATTCATTTTTTTATTTTATAAAATTGCATAGTTGGTGAACGATTCCTTTTTTTGTGTTAACACTATTTTCGAATCATAATTCTTACCGTATTTAGGGGAGAGTGGTGATGAAAGGGACAAGGGATGAAAGGGACACTCAAAATTTGAAGACGAAAATAAAATGCAGAAATTTTCAACTTTGGCTCAATCGATGGCGATACTTGTTCCGTCTTAATAATTCTTAAAACTGATGTCAGCAATTGTAGCGTTGTAGGTGGTGAAAGCAAAACTTGTTTTTGATATAAAAAAGGAAATTTTGATCTTACTTTCATTTTTTTATCTAAAAAATTAATATTGTGTTTAGAATTATAATATTTATGTTATTTAGCACTATAAAGTTTGCACTTTATATGAATACCGGTATATTTTATTAGCTAAAATACTGTCATGCATGAATACATTTTTTATTTAGATAGGTAGGTATGGGGTTGAAAGGGACAGTAACTGAGGGGTTGAAAGGGACCAACCCCTCGTGTTTAATATTATTTTTAAAAAATATTATTTATGTTTTGTAAAATTTAAGTTGTGGTTTTAATTTTTTTTATGTAGAAAGAATGAATGCATTACTATGTAGAACAAAAATATGCAAATATTACAATAACATATACCTACAATTTTGGTATTTTTTCCTTTTCCAAAAATCATCAAAAATTCAATATGCTTCGAAAATATAAAAGGAAATTTTAGAAAAATCGAATTATTGAAGAAGAAATGATGTGTGCTGTATCTGAAGAAGAGGACAAAGGAGTGTATGTTAGATCAGCATCTAAAGCCTATGACATTGAAAAGTCCTGTTTAGAAAGAATTGTTCTAAAATTTAAGAATGCACAAGCAGATGAATTTCAATACACCCATTTGGTAATAAAAAAGATTTTAGTGAAGGTCAATAAACAGAGTTAGCTTCAAATTTGCTCTAAGCATCTAATATGAACTACGATGTAACAATTGTGCATATGAATATTCAATTTCTTGGAATTCTCGAAATATGTCCCTATCTTGGGACACAAACAAGCAAGCTGGAAACGATTGCTTCCAAGATTTTAATCAACAAAATTCAGTACTCTCTCGTACGAAAAGCTATAGCCATTTGTTTAACAAGAAGTACAAGTTTCAACAATGTAAGTGTTGATATTTTTTAAACACCGTTAGTCAGTTATGAATCGCTAAAAATTCCCACGGAATATAATATATAACTGTGATGAAACAGGTTTAATGACAGAGTACAAGCCACAAAATATAGTAGCAAAACGTGGTGAATGCAATTTTCTGACGTAACATCAGCCGAACGTGGTAATCTTGTCACACTTTTGTTTCTGCATCAGGTAACACTCTTCAACAGTATTCGTTTTCACAAGGAAGAATTACAAAGAGTTTATGCACGGAGCTGCCCTAACTAAAGGCAGTTGGTGGATGACCGCAGAATTTTTTTAAAGCAATTGTGCATTAGCTTAATATTCTAGTTGTTCCAAAACTGATCCAACTCTTCTCTTATTTGATAATTATGAAAAAAATACAAATATTAAGGCAATAAAAATTGCGAAAGGTAATGGAATAATTATGGCAACATTCCTGTCGCAGTTTATCCACAATCTCCTGAAAAGCACTCGGAATGAATTCGAAGTATATTTTTTCAGAAAAAAAGGATTAAAACCTCTTTGTATTTACTGATACTATTGACATGAATGACGGGAATATCAATGATATTGTGATACAGTTACCGAAATCCGCAACTCTTGACAACTTTTTGACAACTTTTGAAATCCGTAAAATTGTTGACTTAAAGTTGTTTTTTGTCTAGTTGACGTAAACAAGTTATTTTTCTTGTTTTTGTTTTATCATATGTTGTATTATATTTTATTTTTATTTGTGTATTATTATCTTTTATTTTGGAATAATGTAATAGCAAATAAAAAGAAAAAAATGTTCATAAAATTGTTTTATTTATGTGTGTCCCTTTCAACACCGCAAAGTGTCCCTTTCATCCCCCACAATGGGGTTAAAAGGGACATTTCTCCCAATTTATAAAAATGCGTACAAATTTTAAATTCCTGTATTTGAGGATAAGTGATATTACTAGTATTAAAGCAAAGGTTTTAGACGAGAACTAGGTGCAATCATGATAATGATATCTTTTAATGTCATTATTTTATAAGCTTATAAAGACAAAATGTCCCTTTCATCCCCACTCTCCCCTAATCCCTGGATTCTGCAACTAATTAACATTAAAATTAGGCAAAGATTTCTATTCGGAAGGAGTGACAACTATAAAGTGGAATAGTTTACAGCTAAGCATATGCTGATAGATATATTTAAAGTTTTTATTTTGCTAAAGAAACTAAAAAGTTTAAAATTTTGCAAATAATATATGAAATAAATATAGGCAGATTGGAGTTACGGAGGGGGGGGGGGGGAGACTTAAGATGCGGCTGTTAGTACTGCAGAACATTAGGACTCCGGTAATTTTTTCTATGAAATTAAGCCCTTGTTCCATACAAGGCACTGCTACTTCTACTTCCAGCTGCCCTAATAATTATAGACTCTCCCATTTCAAACGAAGTGATGTATTTTAATGAATGGAGCAGCAATTTGGCGATCCGATCTTTCCGATAATGGTGTTAAAATTTTAAGTCAATTTTATTTTCATGGAGTCACCTTAAAATATTGTTAAGAGGAAGAAATCGATTATAGTTTAAGATATGCACCTTTTATAGGAAATTGATAACGTTGTTCAATTCTTCAGCATATTAATTTCCGTACATTTCATTCATTTTTTTTATAAAAATGCAGAGCTGGTGAACTATTCCTTTTTTATGTTAACACTATTTCCGAATCATAATTCTTACCATAGTTAATCACTGGATTCTGCAACTAATTAAAATTAAAATTAGGCAACGATTTCTATTCGGAAGAGTGACAACTATAAAGTAGAATACTTTACAGCTAAGAATATGGTGATAGATATATTTAAAGTTTTTATTCTGCTATAGAAAAAAAAAAGTTTAAAATTTTGCAAATGAAATATAAACAGGCAGATTGAAGTGACGGGGTGGGGGGAGTAAGAGGTAAGATACGGCAGTTAGTACTGCAGAATATTAGGGCTCCGGTACTTTTTTGTAAGAAATTAAGCACTTGTTCAATCCAAGGCACTGCTACCTCTACTTCCAGCTGCCCTAATAATTATTGACTTTCCCATTTCAAACGAAGTGATGTATTTTAATAAATGGAACAGCAATTCATAAAAAAATATATCCTAGAGATGGCCTAGGCATTTCAGGCAGAAAGTATTAGGAAATCTGAATGAAATGTATGTTTTAAATTGTAACATCTATATTATTGTCTTTGTCACCTTTTAAGTAAATTGTTGAGCTTTTTAAAGTTCATATTGCGTATTTATGAAAGGTCATTTGTTATTTTTTCACAGCTCCCCGCACCACCTCTATAATTATACATGTTTTTAAAAGAAATTGGTAACTACATAATATTTTTTTTCCGTGTTGAGTCATTAACTTTAAATTATTAATATTGAATATGTTGTATGGTTAGTTAATTTAGTTTTTAAAGGATGTACTTTAAATTATAAACTTTTATATTTAAAACTAAGTGTTTTTCTCTTTAAAATTTAAATAACGATAAAATGTAACTAAAATTATTTATGGAAAAAAGAATGGGGATATCCTGAAATACACTACTCGATTTCAAATTTTTTTAATAAGTAAACAGTGACAGTTTCTGAAGTTATTATTGTCGGGGATCTCTTTATTATTGTTCTTTGCTTTAGTTTCAGATATCACGGATAAATGGCGCAGTGCTGTCTCAAATGTTCGAACACATGGAACGACTTATATGGAACATACTTTGACCCCGCTGTTCTGTTCACATTTACTACGGACCAGTATGATACTAATTGACAGGGCATTCGAGGTCCTGCAAGAGCGGAGGCAATAAATGTACTACTGTGTTTTCCGCACATTAAAATCACACAACTCGGGGAAAAAACTGCGCATATGTTAACCGTACCTTTCTATTACTGAGGGCATATCTTATTGAAAAATATATAAACAATTGTAATTAAAAAAAGGAATTATGAAGTTTTTTTTTTACATTTTCGGTGTTTTATGCATGTAAAAATCAATTTTCCCGGCACTGGATGGAGTTACAAAAAACGTGGTCAAGTGCGAGTATTGCTCGCGCTCAGAGGGTTCCGCACAGTAAATGTATGAATTATTAACTCTATTATTAAAAAAATTGTTTCTAAAAGAATAATAAGACTTTGTAAAAACTATACAACGTAGGGTTGGGTATAGCTGTATATACTAGAAAAGTACAAACGGGTATACCATAAAAGTTGAAAGAGATATGAAGCTAAAATAAAATCAAATAGTGCTGTTCTGTATAACACTTTTTTGACCTTATCCTAATCTGTTTATGATGAACTTAATTCGGTACTGACAATAGAAGTAGTACATATTTAAACTTCATTTGGAATTTCATAAAACTAAACTCGTCGTAGTAATAATCTTTTCTTTTTACAGTGTAGCTAAAACCAAACACTGGTTCAAAGTTTAAACTTGGCATTCTGCTAAGTGCGCTTCGAAAGGAGGTCGCACAGTTGCAACGCCGCCTTGTTCCGTGCCGTGTTTCTCCAGATAGCTTTTTAATTAACTTTTAAAGGCGCGGCAGGCCTATTGAGAGATCCATTCAATGCAAATTAGTCGAGAGTCCCATAGTGTTTATGTGATTAACTCTAATTAAATTAGTCTGTTTTTATCAATTTGACGTTTATTGCTCTTATACTGCTACTGGTCATTACATTACACAAATGTATCATTAAAATTTGTTATCTCGACGTTAAACGCCGATGGTATATAGAGTGCGCCGCCCCTGTCATTTTGTACGTCTAAACCGCCCGTGTCTTTAACCCGTTCGGGACGAGCGACCGGTATTCGTGCCGGCCTCATTTGCACTTTCATCCCGCGCGACGGGTATACGTGCCGGCGGTTTTGGCACTCACATCCCGAGCGACCGGTATTCGTGCCACACAGTTGGAACGTTTTATTCCAGAAAGTTTAACTCGGGGAAAAAAAATTCGTAATGAAATTTGAATATACATTTGGGAAGAACATATTTCCTTCTATCTAAGAAAGCAAATAGGATCAATTAATATTTTTTTAATCCATGTCAATTTAATTTTCTTCTAATAATGACTGCAATGAAAAAAAAGTGTGTTTATTTCACATACATCTATGATCTATTTATGTTTCTGAAACGTTATTTTCTTTTTATCATAAATCTTTTATGTGTCAAATGAAACTTTATTTTTTGTTTATTAGAAGTTTTTCTACCACACTTGAAAAGGAATGGTTGAGTCAGCTGATCAACTCTAAGCATATGGCGTAAGCTTTACGTATGCATATGGCTAGACTTGCAGTTGATTCATTTTCAATTATTTTTTTTCTACGTTTATCTCGATTAGAAAGAGTTTGTTTGTACGGCGTGGTGATTAATAGTTTCGGATTTTCATTCATTGAGCAGGAAAGCGGGAGGCCTATTTATATTTTTTATTTTGTTTCAACAAATGCTGCTACGCACTACGCAGTTTTAATATTTTTGCGGATGCTTGTTCAAAATATTTTCGGCACCGTCAAGTCAAAACTTTTGTGCGCTCTTCTTCTTTTTTTTTTTTTTTTTTTTTTTAGTTTTCCTTCAATAGTTATTCATACTGTTTCAAATAATTTCGTCTTAAATTATCTATATTTATGTATCTTATTTTACAAACTCGTTAAAATGTCTAAAAACGCAATGTATTTTACTGACAATGGAATAGCTGGGATAGTGAAAAATATTTAGTAAAAGAAAAAAAAATGATGAAATTAATGTATTTTCAGAAAGTAAAATTTAAGAGAGTGGTGTGATTCTAACACAATCATTGAACACAATCATTAAACGCAGGTTTTAAAGTTAATAGTTTCAATTAATAATCAGTTTGCCCCTTATAATTGAATACATTTATATGATTTCGTTAATATTTCCATTTTATAAAATACTTTTAACATTAACGGCATTTTTTATCATTATATTTAAAATTATTATTTAGTTTTATTTATTATTAAAAAATATCATTCAATACTATTAACCTCATAAATTTATTTATATGTTTAAATATATATATATATATTAAAAGATGTTTATAAAGATATTTTAACATAAAGAAATTTTTGGAAGAATGTATTTTAAGTTATTCATGCTTACTCATTCTTATTAAATATTCTTTAATTGATATTTCGTTTTATTATACGTTAATATACGTATTATTTCTTTTATTTTCAAAAATATTTTTAACATCAACAACTTTTTAGAAATGTTTATTTTAAAGTATAGTTCTATTTTACTTAATATTATTTATTATTATTCAATACTTTTTATTTGATAGATATTTCATGATTGATTATATATTTACATGTAAATTTTGAATTTTCACAAATGTTTTAAATTAAATTAAAAGTTTTCAAACTATTTTTTATGTCTGTCTGCATAATAAGTATTAAAATGTTGCATGCAGAAGTTGCTTGCAAGTTTTATTTAATTATTTTTATTTGTGAATAAATCAGCTTTTTAAAAATACTTGTCTTATTTATGGAATGTGTTAACAATTACTTTAGAAACGAAACTATTATTTTTTTTAAACAAAATTATCTTTTATTTGAGCAAAACATTTCATATGTTGCTATATTAAAGGAACATAAGACTTTGTAATCATATAATTTTTTAAAACTGAAAAACGTGATTAAAACATGCATTATATTTGTTTAAAAAGTCATTTTTACATTGAAATATCCGAGAAAATATTTCATTTTTTTTTGCGTAAATATATGTATTAACAACATATTTCATGTATGTGCATTTCAAAAGGTTACATGGAAAAATGAATCTTTTATAAATTTTTGAAGAACTCCTTACAAAAGTTAGGCTTAGTTTCGCAAAATCCTTCGGCCCAGAAGATGAAATCAAATTTTCCCGCTCCGTCCTAAGATGCGCACTTCTGAATGAGCGCGCCGTCGCGAATAGGTTAAGGGTTAATATCTTGGCTAATTACCAATGATTTTTTCGAAAATCATTATCAGCAATGCTTTTATACTTATGTTTTCTGAAGGTTCGTAAAACGAAATTCGTGTGTAAAGTAAAAATGCTCTTTTCTAAAAAACTATGTAACCTAGGGTAATTGCTATAGTGTTCCTGCAAGGTTTAAATTAACGTCCACTAACTCTAATTTTTTTTATATTTTTAGATTTAGTAGATTCGGAAATAGAGGGGGAGAAATATATTTTAGCACTATGTTTTCGACGATCTCTCTGGAAATACAATACCTAAAATTAAAAGAAATGTATTTTTGAGTCCAGTGCTACAAATGCTTCCGCACTATACCAAATACGATATACAAAGAAAAGATTTTCTTTTCAAGTAACTTAATTAGACCCTCTACAATTTCCCTAAATATGTTTGTGAATGTTCAATAATCTGCAAATATGTGGGTCGATAGTCTTTATTACTTCCCCCAATTTGAACTTTCCATGTTCCGTAAAATGGCTGCGACACACAGAGACAAGAGTGGTCTTATAATGATTCCGTTTTTATTTTTTAAATAAAGAACCATTAAAGGGAAAAAAATCCTACATTTGTATAGCATCTTCTCTTACCACTGTATCTTTTTGTTAAAAAAATAATAATAACGATAATAATAATTATATGCAATTTGAAAAAAAATTCTTGGGGGACTTTTCACATTATCATTTTTTCTGCATTTTCAAATCGCATTTTCATCCGCCCTTCTTATGGAGCTATAAATAAGCAAAAAATAGCTACGTTTACGGGGCATCATCCAGGTTCTAACGGTATCTTTTATTTTATAATGCACAGAAATGTACATAAAGTGTTTAAAAATGCACATAAAGGTAGATAGTTTTAAAATGTGCTTGTTAAAACCAGTTCAAGATCATTGAGGATAATGAAATCTAACAGAAATAATAAAATAGAATAAAACAATAGAATAATAAAATAGAATAAAACAGAAATAATATGTTGACATGAGAAATACTAATAACATTTTTGATTAAAAGAAAAATTTCGCAAAAAAGAGATTCACTAAATTGCGGTCCAGCAATATATATTATACTGTTAAATAATGATTATTTGTTTTGTTTTTCATTGGATGTTGTACTGGGTTTTAATATAAGCAAATTTCGCTAACTCTTCGAATTGCCACACAGTCTCACACCATTTTTTCTGAATAGAAAAATTCTATTTAACCTTCTGACTACGGATAATGACATATACACCGCAGTGGACAGTTTTATTATTTTATTTGTACCACTTTTTTAAAAATAGACTCTGTCATACACTTATTAAGTATACGTAAAATATTTTTAAGAGAAATCTACAACAAATGAAAGTCACTGTCCATAATCAAAAAGATAATATTTAAATCTCAGCACATGTAGCCACCCTGTTTGATATGCTGATATTTTAATCACTGCAATTAACAATGGCAAAAATTCTATTAAAATACTCTAGTGAATTTTTACACGCCCTACATTAAAAATTTTATTTGTATTTTGTTTTAAGATATGACATTTTATTATAAGTACCATTAAATTATTATATAAACAGCTTACTTTTTTAAAATTGTTCAACTTTTTCTTACACGGAATATATACGAATATGAGAAAGGTCATTTGTTCTATGTCGGTAGCGTTTTTAGTTCTCTGGTCTGAGAAATGTAAATTCCATATTTTCTTCATAATCATACATCAATTTTGATCGCCAAGGTTAATATTTTAAGACATTTCTTCTTATCACGAGCCTCAAAACATGTTAATATAATTTTAGTGCTTTTAGAATTTTTTTTCTTTTTAATGTATGTCTGCGATAGTAATAAAAGAAAATGTAAGAAAATACAAGATGCTGTCTCCCATGTTTTTTTTTCCTTTCTTCGTATTAAATAACAGGCATGTTTTGCTTTAAACTGAACGAGAACTGCATTAACCATTTGTAGAAATTTTGTTTTGAAGTTCTTGTGTTTTTCGGAACATTTTATAAGTTTCTAAAAAGCATTATTAAATGCTGTTTAATAAATATATTTGATATTTTATAATACTAATATTTAATAATTTAATATGCAGTATGTACCTTACTACAGAAATACCACATATACAAATAGAGAGATTACCTTTATGTAAAATATTATTTTGTAGAATAGCTTATGTAGTCCGTATATTTCTCCATTGATTTATGTTTTAAATTATTATTGTAACAAAATACCGAAACATTCCAGATTTTTTAAAAGAGTGATCTTGAATTCTATTTACTAAATATACTAGTATTTGATAGTTTATAATCATTAATTTAATATCTGGTATGTACATTAGTATAGAAAAATTACATATAAAATGGAGAACTTATCATTAAATAAAATATTATTTAGTAGAATATCTTACGTAGTCAATATATTCTCCATTATTACTTTTTTTTAATTATTACTGTAAAAAAAGTCAAATACATTCAATTGAAATATGCTATGATTATTATAACATACATTTGCAGTGAGTCGTTTTATTTTCTAAAAATGATCATTTATATTATAAAAAGAAAGTTTTTGTCTGTGTCTGTGTGTCTGTTTGACTGTCAGCTTGATTTTTGGCTATGACTAGTGAATCTACAAGATTTTTATCGTTTTTTTCGTGTTTCGAGGCGATTTTATTACATTGGTTAAAAGGAAGCCATTTTAATCTTTTAGACCAATTTAGAAAACTTTATCCTCTTATTTATAACCCTTATTCAGTGTTACATGAATAAATCCGGAAGTAATTCAGTCAAAAGTTTACTAAAAAGTGTGAATTATGTTTTTAAATATGTAAAATATAAAAAACAAAAATTGTATATTTAAACCCTAGTACTTTTAAGTACAATATTATTGGTCATCAGAATTGAAAATAGGAAATAAGAAATCAGAGAGCTGATTACTTTCGAATCAACTATTCGTTAGAATGTTCCACAATGAAGCGTAGGGTAGATAGGCCGCTGGGTTGAGACTTTTATTTTAACTTAGTAAATTGATCAAAATTTTGGAGATATTTCAGTGAAAAGCATCGTTACAAGTGTTACTATTTGATGTCCGTAGATCGTTTTTGAATTTCACACTATTTTTTATAAGGGTCACTTTTTCGACACGTTTTCTTTTTTACTAGTCCGAAAATGTAGATCCGATTTGCACGTTCAGTGCGCATAGCTTCTGCGAACTGCCTGAGTTTCACGGCTGCGAAACCGTCCAATGTATTAAATCTTGGACGATGATAGAGTACTTTATTAAATTACATTATTGAGTTTCTGCAATTACTTTTACAGTTATATGTTTTTGAAATGCATCAAAACTTTTTCGTGAAACCTTGCATTTATTAATAAGAATACTGTGTATAATTTTATAAAAAGAATAAAAACTCCTTTGCATTGTTATTGATTTACTTTTTTATATTTGTAAAATTTTTAATATTCATTAGATGAATATGCCCAAATCGTTACTACAAAAAAAAAAAAAAAAAAAAAAAAAAAAAAAAGCGCATTTACAGAGATATGTTTTGAAGAATAGCGTATTTGCAGTGAACTAAAATATTCGTATTTACAAAAAAAGATTTAAAAAAGAACATTTTTTGGTCTATCTCTTTATATTTTGTTAAGTCTGTACTTTTAAAAAGCAAATTTATTCTGAGTCGTATCACAAAATATCTTTCAAAAATTCAAATCTTCAGTCATTTGAAATGATGTAAAGATAGAAAAAAAACCCTCGTTGCCTCTTTTTCTATTTAATACCCGAAAGTAATAAAAAAAATATTTTACAAAATATGCATTTTTAAAACGCCATATGTTGCATTGTATTATGCACCGTAGTCTATTTGCATAATTTAAAAATAAACATTTAATCACGTAAATCAAATAGCTTGCTAGTTAAAAACCCGCAATAGCTTGTGAATTTATTTTATGTAAAGAAAAGAACTTGATGCTTAATGTTTCGTTCTGTCTCGAACTTTTTGTGTATGTTTTTTTTTAAACGTAGAAATGTTAAGTCGTGTTTTAGCTTATAAGAAAGAATTGCGATCAAATCTTTTAAATGCTTTTTTGTTCTTTGTGAATTATTTTTATTCAGTTCAATTTCGTCTGAAATGTTCTAAGAAAATTAGGTTTTACATAAACGATGTTAGACTCTGTGTTATAAATAAGTCTGATGGAATTTATTTTGTGTTTTAAAGAATGTGATATGAATTCGAAAATCAATGTAAAACGAAAAGGTTTACTCTTGCATCGGTCCTATATGAAGAATGTTGTCATATTCTATACTAATTCTTATAATTCTATATGAAGAATATTGTCATAGTCTAATAACATTAATTGAAATGGCATGATAGAATCGGAAAATACAGGTATTTCTTGATGTACGCGATATCATTTTATGCGTTTGCACTTTAAGGCATGATTAAACCAGAGATTAAACAAGAAATATTAAAGAAAGTAATTGTACAGGAATATTTCAGACATCCAATACACCGTAAGAAATGTAAATGGTTCTTTATCTAGTAAAGTATAATATAACCAAAAAAGAAAATATAAAATAACCACTTCCGAATTACCAACGATACGGATAATCGTTCTGTATGTATAGAAATCATATTTCTTAATCTTGGAAATTATAATGTAACGACAAACGAAGATATACAGTAATCTCTTCCAAATTTATCACGGATCCGATAAGCCTTCTGTATGAATAGAAACTATGTTTCTTAATCTAGAAAATTCAAATATAACCACAAACGAAAATATACAGCAACCTCTTCCAAATTACCTGAAACCGATAAGCGTTCTGTAACTATAGAAATCGTGTTTCTTAATCCAGGAAATTATAATATAACCACAAAGGAAGATATACAGTAACTTCTTCCGAATTACCCTGAATCCAAAAAAGTGTTCTGTATTTATAGAAACCTTGTTTCTTAATCTAGAAAATTATAATATAATTGCAAACGAAAATATACAGTAACCTCTTCAGAACTACTTTGACGCCGATTAGCGTTTTGTATCTATAGAAACCGCGTTCCTTAATCCAGAAAATTATAATATAACTACAAACGAAAATATACAGCAATCTCTTCTGGATTACCCTGAAACTGATAAGTGTGTATCTATAGAAACGGTGTTTCTTAATCCAGGAAATTATAATACAACCACAAACGAAAATATACAGTAACATCTTCCGAATTACTCTAAATCCGTATAACGTTCTGTATTTATGGAAACCCTGTTTTTTAACTTAGGAAATTATGACCACAAACGAAAATATTCAGAACTTCTTCCTAATTATCCACGAATCCGATAAGCGTTTTGTATCTATAGAAACCATGTTTCTTAAGCTAGGAAATTATAGTATATCCCCAAACGAAAATATACAGTAGCCTCTTAACCTCTTCCGAATTACCGATGAATCCGATAAGCGCCCTGTATCTATAAAAACCTCAAAAACTAAAGAATTTTTGAGAATTATAGAAGCATTTACAAAAAGAAAGTTTCTTTGCTGCCACTTATTTTCGAAAACGTTTCTGATTAGTTTTAATAGTGTATTAATCAGTTTTCTCAATCTGGACGTAAAGTTTTTTTGGATGCTAAACATTATCAAGCAGATATTTTCTTTCATGCTCAACAAATATGTTTTGTAGACGATCAAGATAAATTACCAGCACTAACATTAACATTAAAACTTATTTTATTTTTTTCCTTTTCCATGCATAAATTCAGTTATACAGCTGAGAAAGTTTAATTGAGAATTTAGAGCATCCGAAAAATAGCTGTTTGACAAAACTTATTAACACACTATCAAAATTACCCAGAAAGGTTTTCGGAAATATGTGGCATCAAAAGAAATTTATGATTTTATAAATGTTCCTTTAATTCTTTAAAAAAACAAACAAAACATTGGTTTCTGAAGATGTTTCTGAACTTAAAGAATGCTTTTCGGAAATGTGGATAACTCAGAAGGAGTTATTATGTATTTTCGTAAGAGTTTATTTCATGTATTTGGCAGATTTTTTTTTTTTTTGTTTTTGTTTTTGTTTTACAATGAATTTGATGTAAAACTTCAACACATAAAACGTCCTTACATGCTGATAGTTGCTTGCACTCTATACACATAGGTTTTTCGCATTTATTAATAAACATTAATAAACATTAATAGTCTTTAAAATGTGTGTTAATGAGAAGTGCAGAGGACATTTCTAGATGGGGAGAAATAGAAAACTGGACTTACGCGACAACTATTTTCGTTCATGTGTCGTTTGCTCCATAAGACAAGAATTTATTAGTATCAGTGCAATGAATTTTTGAGTTAATCAAAATATAGTAATTGCATAGTTAATTCTTCATCGCAAGTGAAAAACTGTAACACGGGAGAATAAAATAGCATTTATAAACAAATCAATCAAGGGTCAATGGCAATCTTGCAAATAACAACAGCTATCTGGTGGCTGAATTTTCAGTGTACTATCTGGTACTTAAGGTGATTGGTAGAGGCGTAAAACTAGGCAGAATGGCAGGCATAAATGAAAAACCTGTTTTTAGCGCACAGGCTATCAAAGCCTAAGAGCTAATGATCCCGCGGGATTTGTATGTATGTACGTAACGCGATAACTCTTGATAGAAATATCCGATTTGCTTCAATTTTTTTTCTTGGTTCATTCTAAGGCATTAGTTATGGAGGTTCATTGGTTAAATATAAAAGGTGGGGATAACGGGGGTCTAATCTTACCTTAATTTAGATAAATGGGTTTTTCGTGCAGAATTATTCGAATTGCTTCAAATATTTTTATGCCTGTTTATTCTGATAAGGAGCTTCCCCGATTAGATTTGGAGATTAATTGGTTAAGTATAATGGGTAAATTGGGGCTAACCCCCCTTAATTTAGATAAATGGGTTTTCCATGCAGAATTATCCGATTTAATTCAAATTCAATATACCGGTTTATTCCAACAAGTCGCTTCCTTGATTAGATTTGGAGGTTCATTGGGTAAGTATAAAAGGGGGAAAGGGGTACAAGTCCCGCCCTTAATATAGATAATTGGGTTTTTATGCAGAGTTATCGGATTTTCTTAAATTTTTTTTCTGGATGGATTCTGATAACGAGCTTCCCTGATTAGAATTGGAGGTTCATTAGTTAAGTATAAAGAGGGAAATGGGAGCTAATACACACTTAATTTTGCAAAATGGGTATTTCAAGCAGAATTATCTGACTTGCTTCAAATTTTGTATAGCGGTTTATTCTGATAAGGCGTTTACCTGATTAGATTTGGAGTTCATTGTTTAAGTGTAAAAGGAGGTAACGGGGGCTAATACCCCTTAATTTATTTGTTGAGGGGCATTATTCTTTGAAATAAGAATATAATATAGAATAGCCTGGGAGCTCAATACCATCAACTGGTCACTTTTCTTTTTATTTGAATTGTGTCACTTTTGAAGCAAGGGTTCGATTTGATTAAAAGTTAAAAAATATGCTTTTTCAAATTATATGCATTTCTGAGAAACACTAAAATATGATTTCTGTGGAATATGATGGATTGTAAAGAATCTGTCACTTTCCATTCCACTTAGTCCAATAATTTACAGGATAACAGAATTCCTTTTCAAAGTGGTCTACGGGAAAATCGTTTTCAATGTATTTTAATGATGTTACATTATTTCATATGTAATGAAATGCATATACATTACGGAAGTGCACTACGAGATGTCGAATGCAAACTATCGTGTCCATAGCATTTGCTATTTATGTACAGGGACTCACAAAATAATTCTGGTTTGTTATTGGCTGAGTGCGATATTTTCTAGAATTGTACTTACAGTTGTGGAATGCCTTTTTAAGTTTAACTAAATTTTTGTATACTAGGGGGCTCTGCCCCCATACGAGCTATGCTCGTCAACCCCCGTTCAGACACCAAAGACTCTAACAGCACGCTAATTTGATCGGCTTTAAAAAGATTTCGGAAGATTGAATTATAATTTGAATCTGACAATTATAATCTGACGTAATTTTCACCAAACTTTTCTTTCTCTTTTTAAAATACTTTTGTTAGAAATGAAATATTATGATCATCTTAAAATATCAAAAAAAAATGTCTCGCGCAATTTTTAAATTTAAACTGTTTTGCAATATTATTTTTTGTTCATTTTACGTAATAAGTGTAATGTGACGTAAATATGACGTAAATTCTCCTATTTAAGACTTTTAACGCATGTTAATGGATTTACTGATTTACAATATTCTTTCTCTTTTAAAATTCACTGTAAATATAGTTTTTATGACGTAATTTTCAATGAGTTATTGCTTTTTAAATTTTCTGTTTATAACAGTCACGTGTAAAATAAATTTTTAATTTGAAGCAAACATTATTGTTTGCGCTTTTTATACAGTTGGCAGCAGTTTAAATTAATACAATTTTCTAAAATACTTTAAAAATATCTCTAGAAATGCTCAAAATTTGAATTTAAAATAGAATTAAAACCTCAAAAAAATGAGTCAAATTAAAAAACTAAATGCAGTCTCCACACCGGGAAATTCTTACGCATAAAATGATCTAAAAATGATTAAATTCCTATGTACAGTTTTTGCTCCTATAAAACTTTTTTAATGGAACGATTTTGTCCAACTTTAGCATTAAATATATCTTAAAATAATTCTTCGATTTGAAAACTGTCTGCATCAGCGTGTTTATCAAACATTCCTCTATAATACTACCGATTTTCATATTTTTGTTTTAAACATTTTTTTTAATATTAACGAAGAAAGGCCATGCTTAAGCATTCAAATTGGATTCCGATCTGCCGGGAATATATAAGCAGATTTTCATTGGTCCATTTCCAAATCAAAACTTTTTTTTTATATATAGAAGGATTACGTCGGTGATTAAATTCTGTAGATCACTCACAGGACTGCACAAAAGAATTCGTAATGTATATGCGCGACATGTGCTTATAGGGTGGTTTTTAATTGTGCTTATGTATTCTGATCTTCATTATACTTAGAGATATTAAGAAATGTTTCTAGAATATAAAATATTTTAAATGCAGGATTACACAAAGAACTGCATACATTGCCGTCTTTGGATGGAGACTAATCGTAGTGCATTTTTAGTTGTTTTACACGATTCTTAACTAAATTAAATTTTGTCTTAATATGTGATATGCGTTAAAATATGTGAATAATAAACAAAGCTGTTCAAAAGAATTCCATTGCATATCCATCTATTGACAGAAATTATTAAAGCGGGTTTTTGAACTGTGTTATGCTTTTTCAAACTAAAATGAATTCTACACTGTAAAAAAAAAAAAAAAAAAAAAAAAAAAAAAAAAAAAAATCTGCAAACTTACTGAAGCTTTTCTAGGAAACTGGGATTCCTAGAACTTTTTATGTAACGGCAACAACAAAAATTCATGTAACAGACACACTTTCGCGCAGAAAATCAAAAAATCTGTAAGGTTACTAAGAATGTTTCAAGAAACTGGGATGAAGTTACAGATTTCTGTAGCTTTACAAATCTATACTATATAATTTTCTACACTATATATGGTTCTATACTGCATATGTTTTTATACTATACAAGGTGTTGCCGAATTCGACCAACAAATCTAGAGGGGGTGAGAGTAGGAAACAAGAGGAATAAAAGGTGCAATGGAACATGGTGTCGCAAACTACCCATTTAATCAAAAATACGGGGTTGTTCATGTTCACCATAACTCAACTTGGGTTGCGGCTAATAACTTTCAGGAAACTGAAATATATTACCGTGTTTAATCACGTAATAATCGCACTTTTTTACCAATTTTTCATTGTGAAAATCTACGTGCGACTATTATGTGGGGAAATCTATTACACAATACTATACACTGTAATGCTAAAATATTACTGATATAAAAAAAAAAAAAAACATTTTAATGAAATTAGTAACTTACCAAAATTTTCCAGATTATGTGCTGTTTATTAAATACCATTTTCCTTTTTATGGTAAAAGTTTTATAGACGTAAAATTTATAGATAATCTCATGAAAATTTTGACAAAAATTTCTCATAATAAAACACTTTCACTGAAAGATTCTGTATCACTATTGCAATGTGTATCGTTGTCTGAAGAATCTCAGTCATTCCATAAAATGTCATCTTCCCTTCCTTCCAAAGCGTCGGAATTACCCGTCTTCTTAAAACTTTTTGAAATTATATCGATTAAAGAAAGAGAAACAACGTATAATGACACAAATATATATATAAAAGCAAACAGCTGTTTCGAAAACCTCTAAAGTTTCATCATCAGTGCTTAAAAGTCAATGGTAAAATTAAAATTCTGTGTAAAATGGGGGGGGGAGAGAAAAACAGCCAGGAAGCCGTACCTTACAGCTCTACTATCAACTGCGAAATGCGACATACGGCTGAAAAACAGCCACGGAGTCGATCTCACGCGCACACACAGGGAAACAAATCTAAATCACCCAATTGCTCCTGAAGAGATCAAACAGATAGAAGAAAAAAAAGGGGGAGTGAAGAGAACGAATTATAGAAAATTAAACCATATCTTTGAAAAAATGGGCGTACTGGACAAATCGTTAACTAAACTGTTGGAATTTTTCCATGTATGATAAGCTTCCCAGAAGTCAAGATCGTAAACTGATGAGCATTTCTGTGTTATTGAGGCTTCGGAAAATTTAAAATTATGGTTGTTGGACCAGCAGTGGCTATCGATTGTCATTAAAGTCAAACTTTGTAATATCCAACTACACATGAGTTCCAGAGATGGACGCCTTACTTTTCCACTGGGAGTTTTCCTTTGTTCCCATTGACCATCCAATATCCATATACTCTTCTTGTTTTGTCTTTAAATGGTTTGTTAACCGATACGACCAACGATTGCAGAATCGATGTGAGTCCTCCAGGAATTATCACGAGATCTTTTTTGCCTTCTGAAAGCTCCTTCTTTACATCATCAACAAGATGTCCTCGGAAGCTATGGACTACCAGCATGGCTGGTTTATTGAGCAACGTTTCAGACCTTTACTTCCAACATTGCGAACCCAACCTTTCATCATTTTTTCATCCATCCTCTTTGTGCGAAGAAAATATTTTGACAATTTTTTCTGCTTCAAATCGGTGGGTGCGACTATCACGCGAGTAAATACGGTATAATGAAACTTATAATAGACATGCTCACTTTTGTTTTAGACACGATAACAACAAAAAAGTGACAGAAATTTCCATTATACGCGCCAGCAGTAAGTACTTGACGCATCCATTTTAGACTGCGATTACCAGTTCATTCTAATATCAGCAACTAAGTGAGCAATTTTTCCAGAACTGATCGGGATATTTTCACATTTCATTGCAAAAGAGCTACACATCGTTACATTTTCACTGTAGTATTTTTATTTTTCTTAACATTATCACTGTCAAACCGAGTTTAGTTAGTGTAAAACATCCTGTATTTGTGACTAAATAAGTGGTTTGGTCCCCATGTTCTATGGTAATTTTTGATTCTCTTGATGCCGAATATCACCCATTTGAATTTGTCGGTCGAATTTGGCAACGTTAAATTTCAAAAGAAATGTAAGCTGACATTTTTAACACTAGAACTACCGAAGTTGAATATATACCAAACCACACACGTCAATTTGACGGATTTTTGATCATGGCTGTCATTGTAACTTTTGACTTAGTTAATGTAAATAAAAGAATATAATTTAACAAAAACAACATTTAATATAATAATTCATTAGTTATTAATAAAAAACAAACAGTTTCATTTAGAGTATAGCACATTTGGTATGTATGAAATAACTATGAGGCACATATTTTACAAGTACATCTTATCTTAGATGAACACTTGCCACAAACATATTTGTTGCATACATTGCAGGTATAAATTGCTCTGTTTTTGTTACACAATCGAATTTGGCAAGATTTGCGTTCATAAGGACTTGTTTTAGTTTCCTGGAGTACAATCCATTGCTTTCCGTTCTTGTTTTTGGGAGGAGGCATCTTTTCTGCAGCACCTATATTTACTGGAGAGTTCTTCGGATAAGTGAAATAAAAATTGTTTTCTAGTTATATTTTCATCACAAGTTTCTTTATATAAAATCCACGTGTTGATTGCTGCCAAAGTCCAAAATATTATAAAATACCTGCAAAGACCATCTATTTGACCCTGCTTTTACGCTGTATTTGCAAGCCATTTGATCAACTACATCTACTCCAAACTTAGTCTCATTGTAAAACGACACAGTTGCAGGAATTTGTTTTCGATTAGAAGCAATCTTTACGGATTTATATTTTGAGCTAAGAAATAGTACTTTTTTTACGAGGCATTCTTTTGGAAATTGTTAGAAGAATATCATTTGATTTGTAGAATTATTTGGAGAAAAGAGCCATGTTATATTTTCTAACTTTAGCTATTTTCGACAATTCTCTTTTATTTGTTCGCATAGTTCCAACAAGACTTGTTTTTTGGCCAGTAGCTTCTTTGCAAGTTTTATACTAGTAAAAACATTATCCGTTGTTATATTTCTCCCACAATTTACGTAGTTTTTTACAAGATTAAAAACTACAAATTCATTCAAAGGTACTCCTGATGGTCTAAGTTCATCTTTGCCTAAATAGAGAAAGCCATTTATAACATATTTACTTCGCACGCCTACAGCTAACCAAAACTTAAATCCGAATTTGTCCGGTTTATTGGGCATATGTTGCAGAAATCTGCATCTTGCCTTTGTGCGAAACAGTTGTTCGTCTACGCTTTTATTCTGATCTGGTTTGTAACAAGATTGGCTGTTATCAATAAAGAACTTCCACATTTTGGAAGCTAATCAAAATTTGTCACTTCGTAAGCGAACCCTCCTCTCGCTTCTTTTGTCGAAACGAAGAAATCTCATAATTTCTGAAAATCTGTTTCTACTCATAGTTTATTTAAAGAAAGTAAGTCCCAATTTTTCTGGCCACAATTAGGACAATTTCAAATTTCTCGCTTCATAGGCTCCTCGAGCATACAAAATAGCTGCAAACGCATATAATCCTTCAATAGTTATTTTTAAATCGTCCTTCTGTAAAATATTTCAGGCCTCGAGCTCAGTGCAAGTTTTTATGTGATTCATCTTTCGATTTTCAATTATAAGTCTAAATGCACCACTAACATTACCAAGCATTATGTTCACATAACCATTCGGACCTGAAATATCCTTTAATATAGTATGTGATGGGAGTCTACCAACGCAACCATTCCTTAATACTTCCCATTCAGTACCGTCAGAGCAATGTCTTTCTTCTGTCTTTTTTCGGTTTCTATTTGGCTATCCGATTGAGTATCTGAACATATTCGCAACCGCTTTCTGCGTTTTTGGCTCTTTTTGAGAATTTCATATTCATTCCCTGAACCTTCACTTTCATATTCATCTTCTTCTCTTTCTTCAATATTTCGTACTTCAATTTCATCTTTAGTTTCTTCAGAATCTGAAAAATCAGTTTTATTTTCCATGCAAGATATGTCCAAATTATTATTACTTGAATTAGTGTCCGAATAGTCTTCATTTATGCTAGTTAGTACTTTGAATTCTTCGAATATTCTTTTCTTCCTGGAAATCGTTTCATTGTTGTCTGGAATTTACAAAAAAATAATTTTATTTTTTTTTAAAAATATGTTCATACTATTTTACGAGATTGTACTTTTTACAGATTACACTTTGCACAGATTGCACTTTTCACCAAGTACTTTATCACGTTAAAAGTACAACTGATCATGATTGCGTCCTGATTACATTTACTAGCCAGAACGTTCAGTTCTAAACCGATTCGTAATTGGAGCAAAATAGATCGCGTTATAACGGCTGTCGAACACTTTGGATTATTCAACTTTGAAATTGCCAAATTCGTCATTTTGACGGGTCTTGGTATAAATAGCTATAGGTCATACTGACTGTGAAAATTAAAGTGGGTGTGTGGAAATTGAATAGGAATATTTAACTATTCTTACATTTCATTATAAGTCGTTTTATAAAATTCCAGAACAATACATAAATTATATCAACATTTTAAGCATGAAATTTTAAAACCGCAAAATGACGGTCTTGGTAGTTCTAGTGTTAAATGTGTTATGAATTTATCAAATTGTAATGCCTCAAAATTGGCATGTGATGGGTAGCGTGTTTTTTGACGCCTACGATCAAAGCGAAAAATTATTTATTAAAGAAACAAAAGAAATGAGATTTCTCATAAATCAAACACATAAATAGTGTGTCCGTCGTAACCTTTAAAGAATTCGTAAATTACAGAAGAATAGTCTCTGTTGATAAGACATTTTTTATGGATGCAGAAAGTCTAGGACGTTGATTTGGAAGTATCACGAAGTCCTGCTATTCATGTTAGTTCTCTTCTAGGTGTGAAGAGTTTGAATAACAGATAAAGTTACTTTTCCCTGCGTTAAGCATACCTTAAGCCTGGACTTGACTTCGTTAAAGCTTCCCTTCGATATTTAGAAGCATGTTTCCTAGGTGAGAAGTCACTGAGTATTTTTTCCACCGAGAGAATCTTTACTGACTCCTTTCTCTGAAATCTAAAACGTAACTTGTGATGATTTTACAGCCTCTTCGCGAAAATCCTTCTAGGGAGTATACTTTTTGGCTATTTAGTGAACCTGAGCTGGTTGCATCCTTAACAAACTTTGTTCGTATAGGCTCTGCGTGATTTTCCCACGAATCTGAGAGCTCATCCGCTTTTTACTTTCGTTTTCAATCTGAGAGGTCGTTCGATAAATACCACAAGCCGTTCCATTTAGCGAGGGAGGATTTTTTTCTTCCGCGATCTTTAGAAATACCTGTCACTTTAACTTCAACACGGAAGATCGATTCTGATAAATCGTTTCGTTTGAATTCAGCCGAAATATTTTTGTACTTTGAAATAAAAAGAAGGTACGTTTCTAATACATGGAGATTCCTATATGAGATATATTTTGTCTTTCTGAGAGATTTTCTCGTGAGAAGTGAAGTTCTCACAAACTGTTTACTTAAATATTTTATTTTACTTTATTTAAGAGTGAAGCTTCATTAAAGTATTCTGAAAGTGGGGAAGTGTTTATAATCTGTGCTTGACACTTGATATATTTTTTTTCGTTTTCATTCCTTTTATAACAACTTATTTGTCATGCATAGCATACGGTATTTTCCAAGCATATATTATAAACACTATCGTAATAAGTTTATTGTAAAAGACTCAATTTCATTTTTTGTACGATGAATAAACGCATTAAAATTGCTTTGCTTAACGTTTTTCATTTATTGTAAGCCGACATAGAAATAATAATAATATGTATTTTAAAACGGGGCTTTTTTATGTTTTCTTGCACAACGGACTATAACCATTTTCAAAGAAACAAAATCTCTTTCAAATGTAAATATCCACAACAGCCGTATTTTTTGTTTAATAAAATTTGAGCTGAATATGTGATGCGCATAAAAAAATGTAATTAATAAACAGGGCTGTACAAAAGAATTCACGTGCATTTCCGTCTACTGAATGAAATTACTAAACTGGGATTTTCAACTGTGTTGTGCTCTTTCTAACTGAAATAGATTTTATAATTCTACGTAATAAATAAACAAAGCTATAGATCTTATACTATACGTGCACAAAAGAAATATATTGAAGTTTAAACTGGCATTTTTAAACGTATTAGGCGTTTTCTAAACTCTTTACGTTAGATAATTAATTTCATTTTATTTAACAGTGAAGTTACATTACAGTATTGTGAAAGTGGGAATGTGTTTGAGAATCTATGCTTGACGCATGATGTTTCATTCTTATTTTGTTTTCATTCGATTTATAATAATTTACTTTCCATGCATATGCTATTTTCAAGCATATTTCATAAATACTATCATATTGAAGTTATTAAAAAATGAATTTCATTTTATGCTGATGAATAAACATATTAAAATTAATCTGCTTAGATTTTTTTTTCATTTATGGGAAGCCAACATACAAAAAATTAACACGTATTTTAAATATGACTTTTTATGTTAATATGCTCAACAGACTATAACTATTCTACATCTAGAAATAAATTATTCTTAAATAAATGAAATCTCTTTGAAAACTTAACAACCACAAGAGCTTTATTTTTAAAATAAACTTTGAGCTGAATATCTGATGCGCATAAAAATATGTAATTAATAAACTGGGCTGTAGAAAAAAATTCAAGTGCATTTCCGTCTGTTGTCAAAAACTACTAATTGGAAAATTTCAACTGTGCTATGAGCTTTCTAAATGAAATAAATTTTAGATTACTATGTATTATAGAAAATAAACAAATCTATAGATCGTATATAAATCATATAGATCATATATATCGTATACATATACAAATGAGATACATTGAAATTTAAACTGACATTTTAAAATGTATTACGCATTTTCTAAACTGTTTACTGACATATTTTAGTTTACTTAATAGCGAAATTTCATTACAGTATTGTGAATGTGGGAAAGTGATAATCTGTGCGTTACGCATGATGTTTCTTTCTTATCTCGTTTACATTTGTTTTATAATAATTTATTTTCCTTGCAAGTGCTATTTTTCAAGCATATTTCATAAATACTATCGTACTAAGGTTATTGAAAAAAAAATCAATTTCATTTTATTCCGATGAATAAACATATTCAAATTGCTCTGCTTAAATGGTTTTTCCTTTATGGAAAGCCAACATAGAAAATAATAATAATATGTACTTTAAAACACGAATTTTTATATGTTATTATGCTCAACAGACTATAACTATTCACAATTGAGAAATAAACTATTCTTAAATAATTGAAATCTCTTTCAAATCTAAACATTCACAATAGCTTGATTCTTTTGAGAAAGAAAACAACTTGATGCTTAATGACCCGTTTATGTCGGTGACTTTGTATGTATGTTTCTCAAGAAGCAAACAGAAAAGACAAGAATAGTTTTGACTGAGAAGCGGAAGTTACAACTAAAACTTTTAAAATAATCTACACAATTTGGAGATATTTCTTACAATGTACGTTTTTTGAAATATAATAAGAACAATAAATCTATATAAATATGTTTAAAAAATTTAGTTTAAATGCATATTTTTAATTTTTTCAAAAAATATTTACCGTTTTTCAACGTTATTAAAGTATTCTCGCTTTGTCTGTCTTTCTGCGCTCTAATATTTGTACACATATTTGAAGTCTCGCTAGATTGATGTATGTTATTGAGATACACTATAGAATGTTACCTATTGAAAACAAAGTGCATTCTGTTTATAATTACTTTACAGTGGCATTCCAAACAATTCGGTAGTTTATATTATAGTATTAATTATAGTATTACGGCTGAAATTTACTGAACTATATTTTATTTGTATTACTAGGGGGCTCTGCCCCCTACGAGCGACGCTCGTCAACCCCCGTTCAGACACCGCAGACTCTAACAGCACGCTAATTTGATCGCCTTTAAAAAGATTTCGGAAGATTGAATTATAATTTGAATCTGACAATTATATTCTGACGTAATTTTCACCAAACTTTTCTTTCTCTTTTTAATATTCACGTCAAAATACTTTTGTTAGAAATGAAATATTACGATCATCTTAAAATGTCAAGTAAATGTCTCGCGCAATTTTTAAATTAAAACTGTTTTGCAATATTATTTTTTGTTCATTTTACGTAATAAGTGTAATATGACGTAAATTCTCCTATTTAGGACTTCTAACGCATGTTACTGAATTTATTATTTTACAATATTCTTTCTCATTTAAAATTCACGTGTAACTATAGTTTTATGACGTAATTTTCAATGAGTTCCTGCTTTTTATATTTTTTGTTTATAATAGTCACGTGTAAAATAAATTTTTAATTTGAAGCAAACATTACTATTTTCGCTGATTATACAGTTGGCAACAGTTTAAATTAATACAATTTTCTAAAATTTGTAAAAAATGTCTCTCGAAATGCTGAAAATTTGAATTTAAAATAGAAATAAAACGTCGAAAAATTATTCAAATTAAAAAACTAACTGCAATCTGCACACCGGGAAATTCTGACGCATAAAATGATCTAAAAATGATTAAATTCCTATGTACAGTTTTTGCTCCTATAAAACTTTTTTAATGGAACGATTTTGTCTAACTTTGGCATTAAATATCTCTTAAAATAATTCTTCGATTTGAAAACTGTCTGCATCAGCGTGTTTATCAAACATTTTTCTATAACACTACCGATTTTCATATTTTTGTATGCAACAGTTTTTTTAATATTAACGAAGAAAGACCTCCAGTCACAAAAAATTCAAAACCGGCGGCGGCGGTGACAGCGGTAGTTACTTTTTTTTAGAATAGAGAGATATATTTCATTAACGTTACAAAACTCATATGCACTATAACATTATTTTCTTATAAAAAAAAACGGCAAGCGTAACATTTTTCGTACATTTCAAGGGGCAAAAAATCTTGATTTCATTACTGTCTGTACACAGAAATAGTTTAAAGTTTCGTTTACGAAATTGGTATACGTTTTTGATAAGCGCGATAACACGTATTTTTAAGAAAATAAGTCGTGGCACATTTAACTGTCTTCTGAAGGTCGCAGGAAAAATTCATATCGAGTCAGGGGCGGCCTAAAGGGTATGCGAAGTGTGCCACCGCACGGGACACGTTAGCAAAGTGGGCATCTACTTCTACAGTCGAAAAAGGCGCACAACAAAGCACAAAATAATTGTATATATATTATTTTTAAGCAGGTGTCTGCTTAATCTGACATCTTCTTTGTGTTTAAAATAAGAATTCAAGTGTTCTGAATTTTCACATGCAGGCAAATAATTGTGCATTCTTTATTCTAAGAGAAAATAAATGCCTTCAAGCTATTAATGTTCAAAGAGTGTAAAGTAAAACAGTAGCACCTCTATTCAATTCTATTTCTTTCCTTTGCATAAGGCTAATTAATTTCGACTTCGGTAGTTTTACGTTTCTTTTTCTAGTGAATCTTTTCACTCCTGGTCATTTCTAGCCCAGCCAAGTTCAAGAAATCTGGGTCTGGCCTCCATAGCCCTCCCCCGTCGTTTACAAGTTATTTTACAAAAATGCCCATAAAGATAAACCATTAGAAGCTTTTTATAGAAAGAATAAGACCCATTACGAATATAAGTCAAGTAATTTTCTTTATTGGTTTCGAGGGGAGAGGCTACATCCTAATGGATACCCGAACAGGTGCCAAAACGCAATTGGAACGCTCCTATATGCAGTATTATTAAGGGAGTATGAAAGGGAGGGGGAGGGGCTCAGGCTGCTCAAACTCCCCCCCCCCCCATTGGAAATCAAGTCTTTTTACTTTCTTCTATCTTTACAAGAAGAAAGTATTGGATTCATGAAAATTTTCGAATTCCGGTTTTCGACGGATTTACATGTTTTAGGGGTCAGAGGTTCCAAAAAACATGTTTTTACAAAATGTCTGTCTGTGACTCTGTCTGTCTGTGTGTATGTGACACAAATTTTGTGGGCGCTCTATCTCAAGAACTAATGCACGGGATTTAATAAAAATTTGTATTCAGTGAGTCCCTAATACAAATTGATGCTGATTAGTTTTTGGTGTAAATCGCTCAACAGGTGGCGCTGCTATGCTGCATTTTTCACGATTTTTGCAATAGCTCTATCTCACGAACTAATGCACGGATTTTGATCAAACTTCAGATTTTGTTAGTCCTTGATATGAATTGATGCTGATTACGTTTTGGTGTAAATCGCCCAACAGGTGGCGCTGTTATGATGAATTTTGCAGGATTTACACGATTTCCCCAATAGCTCTATCTTAAGAACTAACGCACGGATTTTCATCAAACTTCAGATTCAGTTAGTCCTTGATATGACTTGCTACTGATTATGTGTTGGTGTAAATCGCCCAACAGGTGGCGCTTCTGTGCTGTCTTTTTCACGATTGCCTCAATAGCTCTATCTACACTCTAAATTAAAATGTCTGAAATTCAGACACTTAAGTGTCTGAAATGGAGTGTTCAATTTTCAGACATTTTAAAATGTCTGAATTTTTTCAGACACTTTTTGCGTCTGAATTTCAGACACTTCAAACGTCTGAATCGCATCCATTTTTTTGTAAGCATCATACGTAGCCATGTTTGACCACGTTGAATCCTGGAAAAATATTTGGCTGTGGTCCTGCCCCTCCCCCCCCCCCCCCCCCAATACAGCCTGATTTTTTTGGTGCTCTCAGTTTTGGTATACAATTTTCGTTACATTGATAATTTAAATCTTTTACGACATTGTACTGATTATAATCAATATCTTGAACTTCAGGAGTAGAACAAGATTAAAAAACAAAAAATATTTATCTAAATATTAGATTTTTTAAAATTTATTTTGTTTTTAACCTTATTTTACTTTAAAAGTTCAAAATATTGATTATAATCAGTACAATTTCGAAACAGATTTAAAATATAAGCTTTACAAATATTGCACATCAAATTTGGGGGCACTACAGTCGTAGGGGGACGGGGCACTTCCCAGTTTGCCCTTCCTTTAATCAAGAAGTACTTTTGCAAAAAACGCAACCCTGCATTATAGTTGTCTAAATTGAGATGTCCGGTATTCGGGAGTATCCGTTGTGGAGGTTAATGGACATTCTCGAATAGCGAACACCTCTATTTAACGAATACTTTTTTAATCAGCAGACATACATATTTGTATATTTTTACCTCAAAAAAGTAGACATCTCCAATTATCGGACAAATTCCGCGGTCCCGAAGTGTTCGCTATTAAGGGCTTTTAAGGTACATAGATAAATATATATATATATATTTTATAATCTTGTCCTACTCTAAAAGTTCAAAATATTTATTATACTCGGTTGAATGTGGAAAAAGATTTAAAATATCAGATGTACGAAAATTGCAAAAATCCCCCCCCCCCCCAAAAAAAAAAATGAAAATATAAAAAAATATATTGCCACATAGGCAATTTTACATATACATCACTTGATAATCACAACAGCCATTTAACTATGAATAATGAAAATAAATAAATAAATATTCTACTTTAATAACATTGGGGAAAAAATGACTTTGGTATTTTGTTAAATATATTTGCGTTTTTAAACTTGTCCTACTCTAAAAGTTCAAAACTTTCATTATAATCATTGCAAGATTTAAGATATCAGCTTTACAAAAATTCATGCAAAATCCCCCCCCCCCCCCAAAAAAAAAAAAAAAAAAATGAAAATACTTATTTAAAAATTATGTTTTTAAAAAATTTATATTTCCACATGGGCAAGTTTTTATGTAGATCAGAGGGTACTCACAAAAGCTATTCAACTATCAATAAAAACAAATAAGTACATATTCTATATTAAAAACATGAGGAAAAAATAACTTATGATTTCCAAACTTCTTTCGTCTTAAATATATACAGTAACATCTGTCATTTTTGTATTTTTCGTATAAGTGCATATAAATAAAGTTACCACAATTTTAAATACGAAATCTAGTTAGAGGTTTTTACTTTTTCCCATTATAAATTTCAAATTACTTTTTTATTAAAAATAATAAAAAAATCAGTATTAGAGTTGATTGCAAATCAAATACATATGTATATTTTTACAGGCAGCTTCATATAATAGACCAGTCTCATTTACTTTATTTATCTTTTTTTAATCTGCGGTTTTATGCCAGGAAGTAAGAAAGCATTAGGTCATCTTTCAAAGTTTTTTTTTTTCTTTACTTCCTTGTGGCCGTCATTTACTGCGAGATAAAAATTATCCATTGAAACTAAGAACTGACATTGAATATATAATTCGTAATAAAAAGAACGTCATAAGTTTAAAAATATATACTTCTAGAATTAGTGGGTTTTTTTGCGAACAGATTCAAAACTAATTAAATTTCATGCAGGATTTTGTTTAGTACAATAAATAAAATCATAAAATACACTAATTTTACTACTATAAAGAAACTTACTTGAGTTGCTGCAAGAGGTAAGAAATATTCCTCGATTTGAAATTTTAAAAACTACCACAACCACAGTGAGGGAGAAAGACTTTCATCAGTTTAAAAGGTAATCCCATAATACATCCGACTAGCCATATTTAAAGAATGAGATGTTTCATCCTAAAAACAGGACCCGCCAGACAAAAGTTTCTTTTTTTTTTGCCAGCTTCGACAGGACGAAGATGAATAACACAATATTATTGATATAAATTGATACGAGTTAACACTAAGCCCATTGCACACGCTTTGTAGAATTTCCGGGTGTAATCTTCAACCGTCGTCTACTTCTGTTCTGTGTCTATCCCACCCTTGTATCGACGACAGCTTCTAAGAGACATTTGATGTCGAGCACACACGTCAGATGTATGTATTCAATAAATAAATACTCCAAGTTAATACGAATTAAAATCACAGTACTTCACATTTCGCAAAAAACGAATTAAAATACACGCGTACATAAAAACAAACTTTGTTTGAATTACAACGTATACCACTTCGAACGAAGACATCTAAAACGCATGCGCAACTGGGAATGCTAGTGCCCCCTGGTGGTTATTGCGTCGGAAGAATCAAAACGTCTTAAATTAAGACACGTTTAAAGCAATGAAGTGTCTTAAAATAAGACGTTTGCGGATATTTTAGACATTATTCTCAGTTCGTTTACACCATGGTCATAGTAAGACGCTTATGTATCTTAAATTAAGACATCTATAGTGTCTTAATTTTCAGATTAAGACACTTAAGTGTCTAAAATTCTTTTTCAGTCACATATGTGTCTAAATTTAAGACGCTTCTATTTGCAGTGTATAGAACTAATGGATGAATTTTCATCTAACTTCAGACTTAGTTGTATGTTGACACAAGTTGTTGTTAATTAGGTTTTGGTGTTAATGACCCAATAGGTGGCGCTGCTATGCAGGAATTTTCACGATTTTCGCTATAGCTCTATCTCAAAAACTAATGTACGGATTTTCTCCAAACTTCAGATTCAGTCAGACGTTGACATAAATTGTTGCTGATTAGGATTTGGTATAAATCACCCAATAGGTGGCGCTTCTAGGCAGTATTTTGCTGGATTCAGACGATTTCAGCGATAGTCATATCTCAAGAACTAATGCGCGGAATTTCATATTAGAATTTCATATTAGGAATTTCATATTAGGAATTTCATTTAGAATCCTCATGAGATGCGTAGATTGCTATTTAATTTTGGCAGTGTAATAGCGAATTTTGAAGTATTAACATGTATGAGGTAGAAGAAAGTTTTGGGATTGGTACATCCGACTAGTTTTCTTCGGATTATAGTGTCACCTTTAGAGTGAATTTAAATTCGATTAATTAAAAAATAAATAAAAATTATTAAAAACCCCGAAAAAATTATTTAGAGCAATTATCTTTTGCCACGAAATTGCTGTATTTTTCGAATCATTATCATTGTCGCAGCTATTCATGTACAAGACCTTACCGATTTCAGAATTTTTGGAATATTATCAGAAATTTACAGCAAACTAGTAGGGTGAATTTGTAGTGGGAACCAATGAATAAATGCAAAAATTTCTGAAGTTTCTTCAGAGAACATTATGTTTCTGTTCAGCACAAGTTACTTTGATTAATGGAACTTTCTTCATACGTAGAAAAGTTCAGCATTTCTTTCAAAATCCGTAGCATTGGAAATAATATATATATATATACCGGGTGTCCCAAAAGGGACTGACTGATTTTAAAATTCAATAACTTGTAAACGGTGACAGATATTTAAAAAAATTCTTGCAGGAGGGTTATGCATAAGGTCAAAAGTTTTTTTACAGTGATTTTCAATTTTAGTTCGAATTACAAAAAATAGATGGCGCTGCGACCAATAGACGCTAAATTCAGGCTCGATTTTTGGTACTTCGTGGCCCGGATAATTCATTTCCATCTCTTTTTTCCGCATGAAACAAGAGAAAGGACCAAAAATCGAGCCTGTATTTAGCAACTATTGCTTACAGCGCCATCTATTGTTTGTAATTCGAACTAAAATCGAAAATCACTGTAATAAAACTTTTGACCTTATGCATAAACCTCCTGCAAGAATTTTTTAAATATTTGTCACCGTTTGCAAGTTATTGAATTTTAAAATCAGTCAGTCCTTTTTAGGACACCCGGTATATATACCTTAACCCATTTATGCCTAGAGTCTCAGTTTTAGGAGATTTCGAATTTTAATAAATTTTTAGGAGTTTATTCTTTTTTATAACATGAAAATTGTATTAAATAATTATCCATAAATGTCTTTACCTGTTAGCGAAAGATAACAGCATAAGATGGATATGTATTTGCTTAAAATGGAGGCTTTTTTCGCAGTTTAGAGATTTTTCATTTTACAAGATGGTGAAATGTAAAAAGTAAGTTATTTGTATTTTTTCTACAAAGGATCCAAATTATTAAGTCATAATCTTAGCTTGTAGACTTTTTTGAAATACGCATTTTTTACTTTCTTCTATCTTTACAAGAAGAAAGTATTGGTTTCATGAAAATTTTCGAATTCCAGTTTTCCACGGATTTACACGTTTTATGGGTCAGAGATTCCGAAAAACATGTTTTTACAAAATGTCTGTCTGTGAGTCTGTCTGTCTGTCTGTCTGTCTGTCTGTCTGTCTGTCTGTCTGTATGTGACACAAATATGTTTGGCGCTCTATCTCAAGAACTAATGCACGGAATTTAATAAAAATGTATATTCAGGTAGTACTTTATATAGATTGATGCTGATTAGTTTTTGGTGTAAATCGCTCTGCAGGTGGCGCTGCTATGTAGCATTTTGCAGAATTTTCGCAAAAGCTCTATCTCAAGAACTAATGCACGGAATTTTATAAAACTTCAGATTCCGTTAGTCCTTGACATGAATGGATAATGTTTACGTTTTGGTGTAAATCGCCCAACATTTGGCGCTGCTATGCTGCATTTTGCAGGATTTACACTATTTTCGCCGTATCTCTATCTCAAGAACTAATGCACACATTTTCATCTAACTTCGGATTTAGTTAGTCCTTCATATGAAATGATGCTGACTACGTGCTGGTGTAATCACCCAATAGGTGGCGCTGCTGTGCTGCATTTTGAACTATTTCCTCAATAGCTCTAACTCAAGAACTAATGCACGAATTTTCATGAAACTTCAGGTTTAAGTATAACTTGATTAATATTGCTGCTGATTATGTGTTGTTGCAAATCGCTCAAAAGGTGGCGCTTCTATGCTGCATTTGTCATGATTTGCGCAATACCTCTATCTCAAGAACTAATGCACGAATTTTCCTCAAACTTCATATTCAGTTAGACGTTGACATAATTTGGTGATAATTAGGTTCTGGTGTAAATAATCCAATTGGTGGCGCTACTATGCTGCATTTTGCTGGATTTACACGATTTCAGTGACGGTCATACCTCGAGAACTAATGCACGGAATTTCATATTTTTTGGATTCTCATGATGAACACAGATTGCCATTTAATTTGGCACTGAGATAGTGAATTTTGAAGTATTGACATGTATGAGATAGAAGAAAGTTTTGTGATGGCCACAACATACTAGTTTTATATTGTGAAATTATATGGTCAAGCCTATTTTTTATGCATTTTTGTAACGTATAAAATATAAGGCGCTAGGCACGAATGGGTACATATTTGTATTAGCCATTTAGGGGACATTTATTTATGTAAAGTACTTTTCAAGATGATTATGAAACAAATTGTTTGTATGCCTCAAATACGCTTATTCTTAGTTTATTATGACTAATACTTATAATGTTATTAACCTCTATAAAGAAATATATACTATATATTTAGTAAATCATAAAAATTCTAATTACAGTATATAATATACAACTTAGAAGGTTATTTCATGAACATTTAGACTAAATATATAATTATGCATATTATATTATTACAAATATTATGCATATTCCCGTATTTAGTACGCTTACATTTTATCAAGTAAATACAGAAAATTTTCAGCGTAATTTGTTTTAGTATGTTTTCAGTTCATTTTGCAACATTTTTAAGTGATTTTACCACCAAATTTGGGAAAACAAAAATTCAGGCACAGAAGGGTTAATGTTTACTTTTAAATAATGCGCGTACACATTTGTATTATGAATAATATTAATTGTTCATTAATCTACATAATAACTTATTAATAAGACGCTTTACCATTAATTGATTTTCTCAGTATCGAATTATTTTGAGCATATTGAGTTAGAAATTTTTTTGACGCCTTCCCCCATAATTTTAAAATTGATACGCTACTGAATATTATAAATGATCTATAAATGACATAAGCGTGGTTCCAATTGTTTTCTGCGTTTTTGATCAGTACTAAAATTTAGTAAATTATATGTTGTGTACAAATCCTATAGATTCTATAAGGGCTGCCCCAAAAGAATAAAAAACAATTAACCCTTTAATGCCTGGTGTTGCTTTTCGGCAACATACCCAATTTAGGCTCTAAAATATTATTAGAATAATATTGAAGCATAATGACGAATGTTGCCAATAAAATACATTCTGAAGATATTATTAAATCGATTTTCAACATGTAGACGGCAACACTTGTGCTGTTTAAGAATAAAGATAGATTTATTTTTTCAATTGTTGCTACTTGTTCTTTTTGTTTTGTTTGAAAGCTTGCGAAATACCTTATTTTGGCCTACAGTGAGCGAGTAAAATTTATTTGTTAATATAATTCCTAAAATTCTTATGTGTTTAATATTATAGAATTTTATCAAGGGAAATTATTTTTTCAATTAAACACCAGTATTGCCAATTAGTAACAAACAGTTTTTTAGCCGTAAACTATATTTAAAACAAAATATGATTTTTTAAAGTATTTTTCCCATGATTTACTTAAAAAATGAAAGCCGAAAAACATTATTACAATGATGTTTGAAAAATCAGGCATTTAAGGGTTAAAGTATATATAAGGAAATTGTGAATACTGCGTTTTGAATTGTTATATGCAATTTTCAACTAAACTAAATTTATTATACTATCTAGTATATTTATAATATGAACGTTTTCAGAAATAGGGACATAAAATGTATTATGGCAGTGTTTTCTATGTATGTTGGCTGTTTGAAAAGCGTTTACAGTAGTGATACATGCTTCCTAGCTGAATTGTATTTTAACATACTATGTGTTTTACATGTGCAAAAAATTATAGTTCGTATACAGCCCTGAACAATCAAATTTAAATGCATTGCTGTCTATAGGTGATAAATACTGAAAACGTAATTTTCTTTTTTGCATAGACATCATATATGAAAAAATAAAAACCCTTAACAAAATTTCGATAATGTTGGAAAGTGCTTTATAATATGCATAATGTATGATTGTTCTTTTTTGGATGTCTTGTTTTCTTTATGTTTATACGAAGAGGAAGAATTTAAGATTTATTCACATCCAAAATGAGGCAATCATAGTTTCAGCAATATATCGATATATTATTTCATTTCGGAAAAATTTATAAATTACCCATGTATTGTGATTGCTTTACCATAAAAACTATTATTTGTTTTATAAGTAAATAAACTAAAAAACGCATTTTCGAACTTGATTCTTGTATGTGTATTGAGATTATGGTATATTATGTAATTAAAATGAGAAATTTTATAACATTTTACGGTTTACCGAAATACAGAAACTGCGATAGAAATCCCAATTTTATCTAGTTTCGTTTACTTAAAATACTCTAGAATTTTTTAGAATAAAATAAAGTGAACCGCGTGTAAATATGATATTTTGATTAAAATATATTTTTTTATGCTGTACACTTTGTGTTTTTCGTGCCTTCTTCTGCGATACTGTAAAAGAGGCTATCCTTTTCTTGTTCCAGCAAGATGGCTTACAAAAAATACAGCTTATTTGAAAATTATTCAGGAATCCAAACATGATGAATTTATCAAAAAATGTGTGAATTTATTTTATTATGACCCAAATATTTTCTCTTTTTGAAAAAAAAAAAAAAAAAAATGTGAAACTAAATTTTTTTCCCCGATAATTTTCGGAAAAGATTCTGAGAAGTTGTTACAGTATATTAAAACCAATCAATCAATATAGTAATCAGTTTCTCAACTCAGTATCAGCAAGTAATATAGGGTTCGTACGCATCAAGGAATTCAGAAGATTTTAGGTATTTTATTACCAAAAATTTCGCAAAGTACTGATCGCTATATCAAAAGATAGATTTCCCCCCAATTATATAAAGAAAATATTACTTTCAGAAAATTCTATTAAGCGTACGAATCCTGTAATATTGATTACACGTAGTAAAAATTTTCATGTTAAGAAAAAAGTTCAAAAAACAAACAGGGTAAATATTTTGTTACGCTTGCATGCATAAATTCTGATACACAGATGAAAATGTTTAATTAACCCTCCGTCTACCAAACGGGTCCATTGGACCCGACAGGTACATACAAAATATTCATTCAAACCAGAAATTTCTTTAAAATAAACTAAGTATATAAACCAGACAAAAATAAGGTAAATAAATAAGTTAAATAGTTTTAAATAAAAATTCTGGTGTAGAACGTTTTATTAAAACTTGAATAAAATTCCCGGTAGATCTAGGGTTAAGAACTAATAGCATCCAGAAAACTAAAATTCCGTGTTCATACAAGATTAAGAAAACTAATACACCAAAAAGACTACTCGGAAACTTCTCCAAAAATTACGAGAGCAAAGAAAAGTCTTTTTCTAGAAATATTTCTTTAAGTCTCAGAAATATATTGGCTTCTAATGTTTCAGTATACATATATCCGCTTTTCGTAATGGTGGGTAACACTGACATGATTTTATTATATTTTCGTAAACATTCTTTCTAGACCAAAAATCATTTCCCTTTCCAGCATTGTGGTGGATTTAAATGCATTTATCTCAATAAAGTTATCAATGATTATCATATTAATTCCACACTCACAAAAAATCGCGAATTCAAGGTTTTTTCAGTTGCTTTTTTCTTCGTTAAAAGACAAAAATTATTCTTTGAAATGACCATTTTCCGTAAAAATACAGGAATGTTAACAATGTAATTAAAAATTTCCAATCTAAAGCTAACTTTTCGTAAAAACATATGGATGTTTAGTCAACTGTGTTGCATTGTAACTTTTTCGTTTCTGAAACGGAATTTTTATGCATGTCAGTTTTCTTTGAAACACGAAAAAGTCACGAACTGGGGCTCAAAATTTTTCGAATTACTTCAGTCATAAAACGGAAATTTCTTCGAATAGCAGGAAAAACCTCTTTTAATCATGGGGGTTTTCTGGCAACTTGCTGTCTATAATAAATTGTTTTTAAGAGTACCTGACTATATATCTATATATGAGTGCAAGGTCTCTCAAATCAGGCATTATAGAAAAGCAAAGACAGTTCAGAAGTAAATCACGTACGAAGAATTCATAGTCAAGAACTTTAAACTAAAATATCTGTATTTCAATGACAGTTTTGAGATTTTGCAGAATGATTTTCAGGTACATTGTCTTTAAAATATACTCCGAATTATTTCATTTTGCGGTAAAATTTAAGCAAAAGTTCCCAGAAAAATGTACGCATAAGAAATATCCCCCCCCCCCCCGATTATTATCATTACATATTTTTTCACCAGCTAGTTTTGAAAATTGTAAAATCAATTTTTTCCAAACACAAAATTAATAAATTTATTTAAATTAATAAAAAATAAATTTTCAAAGTCCAAAAAATTAAAATCATACAAAAATGCCGAAATCTACTTCTAAAACTGTCCATTGTGTATGATTAAAATAATTTTGACAATAAAAAACAATGCATGATATTCTGACTTAAAACTGATAACTAAAGATTGTGTTACTCAGTTGAAAATATTTACTTGAGAACTTATAGCATCCAAAAAACAGATATTTGATGTTAATATCGTGTTGAGTAAAAGGATTTAATACGTTGTATTCTAAAAATTTTACGAAACTTAGGGGAAGAAAACAAACTTTTGTTTCAGAAATACTTCTTTAAATCTCAGAAATACATTCTCTTGTAAGGTTTCTCTTTTGTGTACAAAAATAGATAATTAAATAAGTAAAATTAAAAATTAAATGAAATTATCGAAAAATGTTCAAAATCAATTTCAAATACAGTCAGTTGCGCATGCTTAATATAATACTGATTTAATAAAAAACTATGCATGTTATTTTGGCACAAAATCTTAGGAATTCTTTAAAAAAATAAAAAAAAAGATTTGTTTAATAAAAAACATTCTATATTTTGCTGCTGACATTTTAAATTATAGAAAACATACTTTTAAAGATACCTCGAAAAATATATTTATGCATTTTTTATACATTGTTTAATTTAAATAAAAATTTTAAACAATGAATGCACTTGAAAATGCGCTATATTCAAATGCAAATATTATAAGATTAATTCAAATAGAAAACTCTATTGAAAATGTTTTCCATTTCAAGTCCATGTTATTAAAAATGTTAAGATTGCGTTATTCGACAGATATTTTTAAGATTGAATGCATATGAATGTTTATTATATTTATACGGTGTCTGATAAATTGAAATTGAAAATGTAACGTTAAAACTGATAATACTGATACAAAAAGGTAATCCATAATTTATGCAAGAAGCATGCTGAACTTTTTTTTTCGGATTTATTTTTAATACTTAAATGCCGGGTGTTGCTTTTCAGCAACATACTCAATTTAGGCTCTAAAATACTATTAGAATAATATTGAAGCTATAATTCCTAATGTTGCCAATAAAATACCTTTTGAAAATATTATTAAATCGATTTTTAACATGTAGATGGCAACACTTGTGCTGTTTAAGAATAAAGTTAAATTTATTTTTTCAATTGTTGCTACTTGTTCTTTTTCTTTTGTTTGGAAGCTTGCGAAGTACCCTATTTTAACCTGCAGAGAGCAAGTAAAATTTCTTTCTTATTACACAAGCCAACAGCTGTTTTGGTGCCTAGGTTTTTGGAGCTGATTTTATATGAATTCGATGTCCTGAATTCAAATATGACATTCAATTTTGCCTGGGAGCTCAAATATTTAAGATATAGAACTTTTTGTGAAATATATGTTACACTATTTTAAGTTAAATCCATGAATTAGACAAAAATAAAAATAAAATAAATAAACACAGATTTTTTTAATAATATACAAATGTTAATTTTCATTATTATAATATACATATATTCAAAAAATATTTTTAAGAATTATATTACACAAATATATTTATTTACTCACAAAGATAGAGGAAAAAATCATCGATGAGACCAATTCTCACTGAACATTTCGGAAGCTTCATTTCCGTGACATTCTTGAATTTATTTTTGAACAATCCCTTTTTAAACTCCAACAGTAATCTGCCATCATGTGCGTATCCCATCTTCCTTGGTAGTGGTTCTATATAGTCTTAATATCCTGGTGAAATCTTTCGCCCCGTTTCTCACTGGTGTGTCCTACATTTTCAGGAAAATACTCTAAGTGGCTGTGTAAATAGTGCACCTTAATGCTCATATTACACCCAAGAGATTTAAAACTACGTATTAAGCATTTTGTTTACCAGTTCTACATAGTTTTCTGCTTTGTGTTTGTCCAGAAAGTTTTCGACAACTGCAACAAAAGAAGTCCAGGCTTTTCCCTCAGTCTCAATCATCGAATTTACGAAGGCAGGATCCCTAATCAGTTGTTTTATTTGTGGCCCGTCAAATATTCCTGATTTAATTTTTTCATAACTCAATTGGGGCATTTTCTCTTTTATATATGCAAAGCATGACCCGTTCTTATCAAGAGCCTTTACAAACTGCTTCATAAGGCCGAGCTTGATATGCAGTGGAGGAAGTATAATTTTGTCTCACCCAACTAAGGGGTTTTTAATGATATTCCTTTCCCCAACATCCATGTTTTCTCTCTTAGGCCACTCGTTTCTAACTTAGTGGTGTGTTTTATCCCTGCTATCCCAAAGACACAAGAAGCAAGGATATTTGGTGTAACCGCTTTGCTGTCCAAGGAGAAAGTTTACCATTTTTAAATCAACACAAATCACCCATTGATGTTCATGATATTTTATCTTGTCAAAGACCAAAGCTATTGTGTTATATTCTTCTTTCATTTTCGTTGAGTGAGCAATTGGTATTGAACCATATTTGTTCCCAATGTGTAGAAGGACACATTTTTAACTCCGCTTTAAGCTGTCTACAAATAAGCGCCAATGACCTGGAAAATATTCAGGAGGACCCATTTTTCAAGAGTCCTCTAATTTTGTGACAAAATACAAGATTGTCTTCTTGGGAGAAGAAGGGTAGTAGACCCTTTTCTATTGTGCGGTAAAAGGTAATTTTGGTTCCTTGTTCCAGTAAATTTTTGTCCTTAATCTTGAAGCCAGTAATTCAGAAGCTTCTTTTGGCAGGTTGAGATCTCTGGTGAGATCATTTAACTCATCCTGGTTGAAACGTTGAGGCATTGATGACATCTCCTCATAATCACTGTCACCTTCATAAGTATCGGAAGGATGATCAGAGGGACAGTATTCATCCTCTCAGAGCTCTGGTAGCTGGTAAAACGTTGGGATCGGCACTTACTTCCTCTGAGTGAGGAACCGGGCGTCTTGCAGAGACTACATAAGGATAAGTCCACTTACTACGTTTCTTTCGATTCATTCCATTAATATTTACTAGGCAGAAATAACAATAATCGAAGTGGTTTTGGGGTTTTCTCCAAACCATCGGTAAACCAAATTTGAGACTTTTTCTTTTCCCGTTAGTCCACTGTCGTAAGTGTTCTCTACCATTTTTACAGACCTGATGCGGTGTCCAGGTTTTATCCTGATCACCAAGTTTAACACCAAAGTGTCCAAGATAAGCTCTCTTTACAAAGTCAGTAACATTTTTTCTGTTCTCTTTTAACACGTATTCTCCGCATATGTAGCAAAACACATCAGGATGATTTACACAACTTCTTCTACTTGAACTCATTTAAATTATATTCAACAACACAAATACAACAATCTACAATACAGTACGTTTTAAATTAACTTTATAAGAACTTATACTAAACACAAATATCGCAAAAAGTTAACAACGTCTACCCTCCACGGAGAAAAACTCGCAAACTAACCTTATCTCTTTGCGGCTTTTCCATTTGGCTTTATGGATGAGCGGCACGAAATCATAAGCACGCGCAGAACCTCAGTTTTACTTGCACATCTGTTTTTTTCAAGGTCTTCTGAAATTTCAGTGCCTCCCAAATCGCTTTGAGCGTTGCGACAGGCCCATGTGTCAAAAGCCAGTTTAAGCGTTGAAGGTCACTTCAGTTCTAAAAAATCTTTAGTTCTCTTCGCATATCTAAAAACGTGGAGCTGACAGAGAAAAACTGATTTCATATTTGGATTCAGTGTCCCAAAATTATCTAAAATCAGCTGTAAAATCATAGGCACCAAAAAAAATTTTTTTTTGTAGGCCTGTGTTATAGTTCCTAAAATTCTTGTGTGTTTAATACTATAGAATTTTATCAAGGAAATTTTTTTCCAATTAAAGACCAGTACTGCCGATTAGTAACAAACTGTTTTTTAGCCGTAGACCACACTTAAAACAAAATATGATTTTTTAATGTATTTTTCCCATGATTTATTTTAAAAATGAAAGCTGAAAAACATTATTACAATGAGTTTTGAAAAATCAGGCATTTAAGGTTTAAGCAAGCAGCTCTTTTTTCTTTTTTTCGAAACCTTATAGTAAACATATAAATATTATGGAAATAACAACATTTATTAACTTTCGGGATATCGCATTTACATTTATTAATTTTTTTTATTTAATATTCCTCTATTAGTATGAAAGAAGACGACTGAATATTGCATATTGTAATCAGAAGATTTATTAATCTGCCCTATACAAGATAAATATGCAGCATTTCTGTTATCATTGGTCAACTGATCAGCATTCAATAATGCATTTTCATGTAAATTTAATCTTCTTAAATTATTATGCGTAATGGGAAATGAGACATATAACATCGGACTTTTGTAGTCGTAAGAATGTAGGTAATGTACCCCATGAATATACAAATCCTTTTGTCGATGAGTCAAAAAATGAGGCAATACATTTAAAGAAAAAATACCTGATTAATATTCCTAAAGAAATACTTATTTCATTCTTTTCTATTGCTATTACAGATGCGACCGACTAAGACCAATTCGTAACCGAGCTTAGGCCCGAAACGTGCTCGGGCTCGATTTGTATAGCATGTTTGGGCCTCGGACGAGTTGGACCTCAAAGTTAAAATTTTATTTATTCACAAATTGAAAAAAAAAAAAAAACTTGACATTTTGGGAAAGAAAAATGCAGTCTCAGTCTTTTTAAAGTGTTTTGCAATTCCCTAAAAGTCGCATGAAAATGAATTGAATTATCTCTGGTGGGATACAAGGACAATTATTCTATCTGATTCTGAAGTCTTGGTACAGTCGGTGTTATGAACATGAATAAGGATGCTTGGGATATCCGTGGGTATCCGTTGTCTAACCTCGTTCACTGTTTGATGGGATTTTCAGAATTGCTGGAAAGCAGAACTCATGTCTTTTTGGCATAGACGAACAATTACATTTAACAAGTAAAAATGAAATTTAAAAAATAAAAAAACCCGACTGCGTAAAAAGCGAACTAACTAAATATTTCTCATCAATGTGAAACTATTTTTTATAATACTTACCTATTTTTTTTATTTTCTTGTATTGATGACTTTTAAGTTTTGCTTAATTGTTAGTTCATATTTACAAACATTGTTTTGAAGAGGCCTATAGATGTTTATTAAGGTTAGAGGTGAGGTAAAGCTAGAGATCCTACTACACAACTTCCAGGTTGCGTAATATTTAAACGGAGCTTCTGACTGTAAAATAGTCAATGAAACATCGTCTTCATTTTAAAAGACCTACCAAATGATATGCCATTCAATAGGGTGCGTAAAATTGTTTTCCGCCTCTACCACCATTTTGTATTTTACGTCCGCCGTTTTGAATTTTTAAAAACAAAACCTTGCCTATAACCATTGGACGGTTAAGACGAATCGATAGAGACCTCATTCATTAAAATCCATCCAGCCGTTGGGATATTTCGAAGATATAAAGAAATCCACATACTCATATACGCATGAAACACATAACCCTTCTTGGCAGTCGGGTAAAAAGAAAAATGACTTGTGAATAGAGAATAGTGGTAAGTATTGGGACATTTGACCAGTGATATTAAAAACATATGCTTAAATCATATGTAAATACATATGTTTTTAATATCAATGATAAGACCAGTTCTTTTATAATGGAATAGTAAATAAATTTTAAGCACCTTTTTAGTATATTGATCTTGTGCTTATATGCAATATATGCATAGTTTTGCATATGAAGCACAAAGCGTGTAAGCGTTTGCATAAAACTAGACATTCAGTTATTTTATAAGTAGCAAGTCAAACCTTAAGAAACAGGCAGACGATAGTTTAATTTTTTATATTAATTGAACTGCTAATATTATTTTTAATATGTCCCACTTTTAACGGTGTATATCACAAAAGCAATTTTAAACAGAAAGCTTCATTTTATACAATGTGGTCATTTTTTGTATGTTTTGTAAATAATGTACGTTCATAACATTATTAAAAATTTAGTTGATAGTTCTGGCTGTCGTATTCAGCTGTTTTTTTCTGAATTATGCAGTAACTTATTTTAGTAATAGAATATCAATGTTATGACATCGGCTAAGAATGGATTATTATTTTTTATTAATTATGATTTCTTATCTAAAATTCGAAAATAAATCTGTGAGAAATTAAGATCGGCCTTTTAATCATTTATTAGCGTTCTAAGAACCAGGGAAAACGATGGGGCGTTAAAGTTTTGTGGTTAAAGTAATACATTGAAGAAAAACCTTTTCTATATTCCGATTATTAATTGCTTTAAATAAGTAAGGCAAATTTTAGATTACGTCTTTTATCATTTAATATTATCATTTTTTGGTCTTTTATAAATTCAATGCACTGCATACTAGTTTTATTGAAGTATCAAACATTTATCTTCAGCTGTTTCTTCATCATTTTGCTGGTTTTTATTGTAGTGAAACAAAATCGATAGAAGAATATTGAAGTAAAAACAGATAACTTATTTTTCTTTTTTCTATAAAAAGGGGATATCTAAACTACCACTAGAAAACTTTTAATGAGTTACTTAAGCGTTTTATTATTATTTCGCTGATTTTAAAATTTAAATAGGTTACAGATAACATATAGCATATTATGATCGCTGTGTAATATTTTGAACACTAATAAAGTATTTACTTTACTACACATGATATACTCTGGTATGTGAAATTTCTTTATCTATTAATAATTAGTTTGCCATTTTGAAAATTAACTAAAACAATAATTTTCATGATATTTTAATTTTACATTAGAATGCATGTTGAGGGATTATATATATGTTTGTATTTGCACACTCGAATTTTGATAACGGGCATGGAATACAATACATTTTGAATAGAAATGAGTTTTAATTTTTATTGAAAACGCAGTTTTCCATTAGTAGATATTAAATGCATCAATCAATTTTAAAACTTCACAAGATTATTCTCTTACTTAATATTTCCCATTTTAAAAATATTTTTAAGATGATATTAATGGTATCAAACATAAGTTATTTAGTAATGACACCAAAATCCACAAATTTTTGGTTTTGACAGTTGAAAAATCAAAACAGTTAAACATCCGGAATCACATCGGCCAACCATCCGAACTGTAGGCAGAATGTTAGTATCGCATCTGATATTATTATGATATTTGTTGGATCACCTTTTTCTAGTAGTTCATTGATGATTCATACTAACCAAATGATTCGATTAGTTGATGTTCATATAAAAATAACTATAGGGCATGCATCATAGAACAGCGAATATATGTCCAGTTATGTTTCGACAAATATCGCTCTACAGCATTGCCTCTTGGAGTATTACATGATTATACAGTCACATCTGTAGCAACGTCTACTTCCATTTAATGACATTTTACGGTGACTAAACAGTACATCTAATTGTACATCTAATGATTTTTCTATATCTAAAGTAACGTCTACTTCCATTGACATTTTTGGGTAATAAAACAGAAAACCCTTCAAAAAAATTTGCCACATCTAAGTAACGTCTATTTCCATTTAATGACATTTTAGGGTGATTAAACAGAAAACCCTTCAAAGGATTTTGCCACATCAAAGTAACGTCTACTTCCATTAAGGACATTTTAGTGTGATTAAACATGACAACATTCAAAGTTTTTTTTTTTTTTCTAAACCAACATCTACTTATAATTAATAACATTTTAGGGGGTCCTGAGTTTAGATTTCAGCACAACGATGCTTCAATCGACAACTAACTTAGAACGATACAGTGGCTTTCTACCTGAAATTTTAACGTTTTATATTGATCAGCCTTAATCCCGGACATAAACCCAACTGAAAACATTTGGGGTATCGTTGTCCTTGAGCTGTACAAGAATGGAAAGTAATATTACTCTTCTAAAGAAATTGAAAAAATAAGCTATTTTTTGCCACCAATAATATTTCAAAAACTAATTAATTTTATGCATAAACGACAATGCAACGCCTTTTTTTTAAAGTGACTTTTGAGGCTTCCTTCACAGCTTTTCTTGCCTTACCTTTGTGAGTGCAATCTCTAAACAAGTACTAACTTTAAATTCTTTTCCTTTTTTAACACTTTTTAACAAAATTGAAAACTGTTTATGCTTTCGGTTTGTCTGCCCGTCTGTCCACGCTCCAACTCCCGTAAATTTCTTCGGATTTTGATGCAATTGATAAACCTTATTTAGGGTCACCAAAACATGTTTGGTATTGCATATGAAGTATGTAGGATTAATAGTTCATTTACAGGGGTACTTAAAAGAATTCCATTTCATTAGGGTACATGGGGAAAAATCGTTTGCAGAGTATTTGAATGACATTACGCTATTTCAGATGTATTGAAACTGATATAAGCCGCTGAATGTCACTACTATCGTGTTAGAACAGGGCATTCATAGCATGTATTATTCATTTACAGGGACATGCAAAAGAAATCGGTTACAGCACTGTTTTGGGGTAATAATTGTTGCAGTTAACGTTTTAAAATTCAGTATGCGTTTTTAAATTTAACTAATATTTTGCATGTTACATATTATATATAAATTCTATAGCTGATATACAGTGCTGAACAAAAGAATTCACGGACCATTCTCCTTGCTAGAGGAAATTGCTGAAGGGGAGTTTTCAAATGAAGTATATGTATTTCTTAAGTGAACTAAATTTTGGCATGCATGTAGTTAATAGATACGAATCTATATATCATATAGAGGGCTGCTGAAAAAAAATCGGATAATTTTCCGATTGTAGATGAGAACAGCTGAAATTGGGTTTTGAAAAGTGTTATGCGTGTCGATATGGTTAAATTAGACGCAATATTTTAATTTTTTAAACGGTGCGGTTTTGTTTATATTATTCTGAATGTGTTGGAAATTGTTTCATAATCTATGATGAACGAAAGATTTTTTTTACTTGTTAAACTTTAAATTTTGTAGTTTTCGTAAGTACAACTATAATCTAACACTAATTTTTCCATTTATATTTTATTATCCTACATATTAATCTTACCTTGACGTAAGTATTTTTAATTTAAATTTTCAATCTTAATCTTTTAAATTTTACTAAAATTTTAATGTTCTTTATATTTTTCATTTCATTGTCATTTACTTTTAAGTAGTTTAAATCTACATATATTCTATTCCCAATGTCTCGCAATATAACAAGACGGATGTTAAGTTGCTAACAATTTGGAAACCCCTCAATGCTACACACATGTTCACAATACCTACTCGGTTCAGATCCCAAACAGTTCTGATTGGTTCGTCGAATTCAGATATCCAGCCATACTGACTTTGAATACTTTGGAAGTCGTGGTCGATGAATTCAAATTTTATTTTAAGCTGTTCCAGAGTAAATGTGATAAGTCGTTTATCTCTAGTACAGAAAAACCCCAGTTCGAATCCACGCAGTAGAAAAAAAAAATCATTTTTTTATTTTTCAGTATTTAATTGAAGAGCTGAGTGGATGAATATATTATGCTACATTTTCTAAAAAATTTGTTTATCTTTTGGATGAAAGCGTTATGAGGTACCCTATCACATGGTGAAGCTAAAATACTAAGATTCTATTTAGTCTTGAAGATTTAAGACATTATACATTAATATTTAATTTTTTAATATTTAATAATGTCAATAATATTAATAATTTTTAATATTTGAAAATTAAATATGAATAAGTTTTTTTGAGAGAGTTCAGTACCATACCTGCTAATATTTTAAACACATGGTATCAAACAGAAAATAAATCATTAAAATTTACAGCAAAAACTTTCACTTCAAATTTCTTCTAATGTCATTTTTGTCCCCGAACATGCTCTTCCACTTAGCTCTTCAATTAAGTTATAAAAAAGATTTCTAATGAAAAAAAGGAAAGTTTATATTTTTTAATATTTATTTTAGTTATAAAAAATAATTTAAATGAAAAATTGGAAAAGTTTTGTTTTTCAATACTAAATTAAATTATAAAAGAATAACTATGATTAGTATCAATTTATCTGATTAAATTTTTTTACATAGTTATTGAGTTTTTAACGAATTTCATGCATGTTTGAGATTTCTTTCTACACAAAAATGTTGATTAAATGCAGACAGTGGTTATTTTTCTTTGGCTAAAAGTACTAATTTACATAGTTTACAAAATCCTCGCACAAACAATACTAACATTGGTATATGCGGGCAAGATGTACAATTTCCTTTATTACGTTTCTAGAAATTAAAAAAATTATATTGGGTAAATGTACGTACATTATTTATGTATATTTTAAACATTTTTCTTTGATATATTCTGAATAATCATTCAATTTTATTACATTAAATTGTGTTATTGTGAATATGCATGCTGCTCGACTGTTCAGCACTGAAATTATCCGAAACAATGAAAATATTATTAATAAATAGCATCATGTAAAAGTGTTAAATTATGCAGATTTCCCATTGTGATTAAACATTTGAGACACTGTATATTACTAACTTTTACTATTTTTTTTTTAATCAAAGCTATGATAACATACATCTTTATTCTTTTTTATATGATTTACATGAATAAATTTACAGAATCAAATAGTAAGTAAGTAATGTATTTTATTTGTTTAATTTTGTATTTTTGTTTAATAAACTAAATTAAATTGCTTTGCCTAAACTTTTGAGACGTACTATATTAGTCTTTCTATAGAGAAAGATTTGCCTTCTTTAATCATGTGATTAAATAACGGGGATTTTTCTGTAGTAAAATACTGATATTTTTACTGTGAAATTCCGTGACTGTATTAACTTTATTAACTTCCATTTTTAGGTGCGTTCATAAGTATATAACTACATAGCACCTACAGACGTCGTCATGCCCGTTCGTCTGTCTGTTGGTCTGCCCTCATCTTAGAGGAGAAATTGAGTAGAGAACGAATCCCTTTGTTTTATACGCCGAACCTTGAAGCATTCATGTCTGAGATTTTATTGCCAAAAGGGTATATCTTTTTGGCGGTGATCCTTTTGTTGGCAAATTTCTGTTTCTCCTACACAGTAAAAAAAAAAAAAAAAAAAATTCTGCAAAGTTACTAAAGTTTTTCTAGGAAACTGGGATTCCTAGAACTTTTTATGTAACGGCAACAACAAAAAATCATATAACAGACACACTTTTACGCCGAAAATAAAAAAAAAATCTTTAAGGTTACTAAGAATTATTTAGGAAACTGGGATGCCTAGAACTTTTCATGTGACTGCAACTAGGGTTACAGATAAACTTTTAGTAAGATTACAGTAATTTTAGCGAATCCATTTGTAAAGTTATAGATGTCTGTAGCTTCACAAACACTAGTTTTGGTAGATTTGCAGCTTTTTTCGTACAGTACAGATGAAAGTTTAGTAAGCATGTAACTTTACATCTGTAAAACTACAGGTTTTTTTTTTTTTTTTTTTTTTTTTTTTTTTTTTTACAGTGTGTCAAGCTCCGGATGCACGCAGATGACATACCGGTCTCGGTGGGAGCGGCAATTCCAATGACAGTTTTTGGATGGAAAACCGGTTTGGAGCGCAATCCTCCACCATCACGTGATGGTGGGAAGCATGATATGTGCTTCAAGGAATGGTTACCATTTCTGCGTCCAGTTATATTAGAAATCTATGGCCCGCATATATCACCGCAACAACTACCCAACTGAATGGTTTGAAATTTAATATATATAATTGTTGCAAAATTGTGTCGAGTCATTTCAAATTTTATGAAAATCGCATAGAAACTTAAAAAGATGTTAATAAAAGTTTACTTCCTTCTATTAAATCCTAACATACGTAATTAATTCAATCATATTCCATGATAGGTAATGATTCTAGGTTGCCATGGTGACTATTGTATTAAATCCTATCATACGTAATTAATTCGATGATATCCCATAATAGGCAATAATTCTAGTTTTCCATGGTGACAACGTCATCTGTAAGATGGGGTCTTATTCTCTCCGTATTACTGAAATTAACATATATAAGCGTAATAACTTTTGTATTCATGCATTTTTGCATATCATTTGCCTCGTTTGACGCACAATTTCAGACTTTTTACAATAAATAAATGGTAAATATGTACTTTTATATGCAAATACTTCTTTACTATTTTAAGATTTTGTTCTTAATCTGCATCATCCGTTTTGAATTCATATTGATTTTACAGACTGTATTCTTCATATTTTTCAAAGAGACAAATCGCTGTGTGTTTTCTTTTTTTCGTTTTTTAAATTCATTTTCCATAAACCACCGTTATATAATACGTTATTGCAGTCGCTACAACCTCTTAAAAAAACTCTGGCCATTAATCTTACTAGTATACTTAAATAGCAGTCTGAAACAAATAAACTGTTCTGAATTCCTAACTTTAATTTCTGATAAAATATGGACTTCATTTAAATCTATGCTCATTTTAAATATTTTGAATTAAGAGCATGTGACATATAATCACATGGTGTATTTGAGAAATGAGAATAAAATATTATGAATGAATGAATTCGACGGACAATATTTATTTAAAATGAACAATAAAACTCATATTTTAAAAATTTCCCTTTAAATATTTTCTGAAAATGTCTATGTATTGAAATCTGCGTGCTTGATTTATTTAATAATATTTTGAATGTAAATGTAGCACTGAAAAATCTTGAAGTTATGCATGATGAAATATAAAGTATGTTTAAATCAAAATACTTTTTTTATTAAAATATTACAATGTGCACTGTAACACTATCTTTGAGGAATGTGAAGAAAGTAATACATTTGAGTTAATTTAAACTGGTAACAGCTTTTAAGTCAAATTATCATGTCAGTTATTTTGCTTTATTTTCTTTAAAAGAAACAGTATATAACATGCATTTTTTCATTGAATTGTTTTTCCTTCAGTTTTTGATCAATTGTTTTAAGTTAAGAGATGTAATTATGACTTTATTTAACGTTTTGTTTTTTTGAAAGGAGATAATTCAGATTTTGGCCATACTAACTATAAAGTAAAATCTTTGCCCACAACAAAAATTCATAGAATAACAAAAATACGGTATCTGGTCACTAAAAATCGTAGTAAATAATATTCCTATTTCATGATTTAAATACGTTTGTTATGTTATTTATACTTTCTTGTATCTTTACAAGAAGAAAGTATTGGATTCGTGAAATTTTTCGAATTCCGGAATTCAACGGATTTACACGTTTTTGTGGTCTGAGATCCCGGAAAAACATGTTTTTAGAAAACGTCTGTCTGTGGGTCTGTCTGTCTGTTTGTGTGTGACACAAATTTTGTGGGCGCTCTATCTCAAGAACTAACGAACCGAATTAAATAAAACGTTAGATTCAGTTAGTCCCTGATTGAAACTGGTACTGATTACTTTTTGAATTAAATCGTCTAGCAGGTGGCGCTGCTATGCTGCATTATTCCTGATTATCGCGATAGCTCTATCTCAAGAACTAATGCACGAATTTTCCTGAAACTTCAGATTCTGTTAGTCCCTGACATAAATCAGTCCTGTTTTGTTTTTAGTGTAAATCGTCCAATAGGTGGCGCTACTATGCTGCATTTTTTACGATTTCCGCAATAGCTGTATCTGAAGAACTAATGCATGAATTTTCATAAAACTTTTGATTCAGTTAATCCCTGATATAAATTGATCCTGATAATTTTTTGGTGTAAATTCACCAACAGGTGCCACTGATATGGAGAACTTTTCACTATTTCCGCAATAGCTCTATCTCAAAAACTAATGCACCGATTTTCATCAAACTTCAAATTCAATTAGAAGTTGACATAAGTTGTTGCTAATTAGATTTTGGTGTAAATCACATAACTTGTGGCTCTTCTATGCTGCATTTTTCTGGTATTATTAACATGTATGAGATAGAAGAAAGTTTTAGGATTGTCATATCCGACTAATATCCACTTGGCAGCAAACCAAAATTTACAAAATATATTAAGAAATTTAGAGAAAAAAGATGAATAAGTTTAATATAAAAATTATTGTACACTGTAATGCCGTTTAAATAGGTAAATTCCACTGAATTTATCATATTATTTTAAAGGAATTGTGTCTTATTATAATTTAATAGTTAAATGCTGTACATTTACGCCATGAATGTATACTTTAGGAAAGAAAGGGGTAAAGCTCGTGCATGAAAGGAAACATATCATAAAAAATGTTGGTGTGTATAAGAATCTATACGGCCAGGTTTTCCCTGAACTTTAATTAAAAAGTGTGGTACTTTTCGGTTACAGCAGCCCCGGATAATGAAGAGCCAAGTGGCATAGTTATATAGCCCAGTTATAGGTGTAAAATCTCAAAAAGTATTTCAATTCCTGAAAACGCAGCTAGGTTCATTCTATCATCATATTAAATTTTCTATGATGTTCTAAAATATATATCACAGTTTTTTTTTCTTAATCACCTGCATTTATTTTTATAAATATGGAAAAAATATTTGATTTACCGAGTAATGAGATGGATGAAATCGTATTATAAAAACAACAACGTAGAAATTAATTCCCCATAGTATGAGAAACTCCAAAAAATTAAGTATAACTTTTTGGGTAACTGGATCCCACATGGTCCAGTTACCCCTGATACATGTCCCAGTTACCCAATTTTTGAAACATTTATGGGGCAACTGGAAGACCGGCATTGCATTTGAAGCATGAAGTAAATATCTATAGATACCTAATAATATTTAATGCATTTATATACCGAATGTATGATTTATGAAAATATATACATTGTCTCACTGTGTACCACTTGTGGTAGACAGTGAGACAATTTTCGATATTCTGTTATGCTGCTTCTGTGCTTTTATAAATAACTGATTTAAAATCATTTATACAATAATGTGTAGCGTATTTGTGTAGTTTAAAGATGTAGCAAACATTTTTTTCAAAAGAGTAAAAATCGTTGCCATTCGTTAAGTAATAATAATTTTCGTCTCACTGTGTACTACCCTCCCCTACATTTTCAAACGTTTATTAGTATGATTTTTACAAAATTGAAATTTTTCATAAATTACACAATATGAACTTTTAAAAAGCTCACCGTTTGACTGAAAAGGCGACAAAGGTAATAATAACATAGATGTTACAAGTTAAAAATATACATTTTATTTAAATTTGCTATTAATTGCTGTTCCATTTGTTCAATTGATACGTCACTTCGTTTGAAATGGGAGAGTCCATGATTATTAGGGCAGCTAGAAGTAGAAGTAGCAGTGTCTTGCATAGAATGAATTAAATGATTGAATTGTACTTGAGTGGATGGAACATAAATTAATAAAAATATTCCTTGACAATGACCGCCGGCTTGCAGGCCCAAAGTAATAAGAAATGTAAATAAATACATTTTAACAAATTACAACGACCATTTGGAAAATGATTTTTTCACAGACTAAAATTTAAGACATAAAAAATCGCACGGAGTTGATTATACATTATGTACGCCATGAATTAAACATTAATAGTGTTATTACACGCAAAAATTGCAAGCGGCAGAAATCGCCTGCGACTCGTACGTATTATCCACCTGAAACTTACGTATTATCCAAGCATTTCACTGGCTGTTCGGGAAAAGGCTTTTCCATCGTCAGATTTCCAACAAATCTGACGGCCAATTTTAAATGAAATTTATTTCTTAAACTTCTAAACATCCCACAATATTACTTTTTATATCGTCGTAAAGAGAAAAAAATTACTTTTAAATGCAATTTGTTTGAAAGCTGTATCTCAATTTGTTTCTGAGTTATAATTTTTTTTTGTAGTTTTTATTACTTTTTTGTCGTAGTGACAACACTCTGTTGTCCTTCTCTGTTGAAAGTAAAGGGAAATACAGATTACTGTATAGACCAATCAGAAACTGAATAAAATGATGATTAAACCAATAAAAACCTTCAGATATGCTTTTGATTTCCTACCCTGACGAGAACAATAACCATTTTCGCAAATGGTTAATAAAATGTATATTCTTAATTTGTAACATCTATATTAATATTAACTTTGTCGCCTTTTTAAATAAAACGGTGAGCTCTTTAATGCTTATACAATACTCCAAGAAATAAATGTGTAAATTTACACATAAAAACAGGTACATCGATGATACAAGAAAGGATTTTTCTATATGTGTAAAGTGGTGTGTAAGTTGCTTCAATGCACACGTAATGTTTGATTTTCGAAATACACATTTTAATGTGTAATTTTATGGTAATAATAAGTATGCAAAAGTTATCTGATCACTCTTGAAATACACACTTTAATGTGTAAATTGCACAATACACACATTTCCGTATAATATTATTACACATTTATCTGTGTAATATGCTGTAATTACACATATTTTTATGTATTATGCAAAAACACATTTTTTTGCGTTCTATGTAAAATACGCAATTATTTGTGTAATATGTAAAATAATGCAAAATGCATATATTTTTGTGTAATATTTTGTTCTTACATATATTCCTGCAGACTGTGCAAAACACAGATTTGTATAGAATTCAAAATACATAGATTTTTTTGCAATATTCCAAATAGCCAGATTTTTTGTGTGCATAGCTTTCTTTACTTTTATACTTTGGTATGTTTAAATTGTGAACTAAATGTTTTTCGATCGCATATGTTGGATATGATTGTTCCTTCTAGTAGGTTTGTTTTAAAACCACAAAACAGTGTACCTCCAGTATACTCTGACAATTCACTTTAAATATAAAAGCAATTTTTTTTTATCATCGATATATCTATCTTTATATACATCAGAATAAACTGAACTTATAGTTACTACAAGCCATCCTTCTGTTACAGTTGGTGTAGAATCCAACGATTTCGTATGAATTACTACCTATTGCAATCTCCCCTATGTTGGAGTTTCTGAAAATTTTTGCAGATGTACACCAATCATGACCGCTAGATCCCAAAACCACGGTCAGTAAAAATACCTCAGTGTAAAAATAATGACAGTTATATATCTATATATATATATATATCACCTTTTTATGGACGCGATAACTTCCATAATTTTTCACAAATCTCTTCCAAACGGATACATAAAATCAAGGGGCAAAAATCTCGGTCAAGTTCTTTAATGGACAGTATCGAACCAAGAGGGTGGAAATGGGAAAAGGTTTTGTGAAAACCGAAAAAAACCCTAATTTCTTAGTTATAATATATATCGAATCAGTTTAAAGTTATTATTACTTCTAAAATAGGAACAAAAATGTATGTATGACAGATTTTTGATAAAATAAAAAATTGGCTCAAGGGGCCAAAAAAATGGACTTTTTGGGAAGAAAAAAACCATAACTTCGTCAATTCTCAAGATAGCTAATCCAATTAAATTTATTGTAAATATTCTTAATATTATCTACAACTTTTATACTGACAATTTCTCGATAGTACCATTTCGTACCGCAGAAGAAAAAAAAACGAAAAGAAAAAAAAAAGGGGTGGGGGTGGTGTTGAAGAAAAAAAATTCATAACTTCATCAATTCTAAAGATAGAAAGTTGACAAGTTTTTCATGGGACCAATTCTTACAGCAAAACAAATTAAAAATACATATTGGTTGAAGAAAAAAATCATCGTATTAGGGGTGTACTCAAATCTGAACTGCTTATTTTGTGATTCATTTTTTAATTCATTTTTGCTCTTAAACGCATGAAATTGGGCGTTTTCTTATTCAGAAACTACATAATGTACGGTAACGGCCGATTTTTTGATAGAGGCAGGATATATTCCAAAAAAGATGTCATAGTGGGTGTTTTGAACAGAATTCCGTAAAGCGATTGTGTTCAAAATAAAAAATACAGTCTTGCTAAGAAAATAATTGTTTATAAATCAAGTTCTAATTAATTGAACGAAACATGAAAAAACAGGTCGCTTATAAATCTCTGCAAAACTCACGCCAGCAAGTTTCTTTCTTTCTTTTTTCTTTTTTTTCTTTTTATTTTTTTTTATTTTTTTTTAATGAATCTGAAAATGTGTCAGAAAATTGCGAGTTGTTGAGCATGGAGAAGTATTTTTTGATACCGTCTTAACATGATTCTGATAAAACTAGCTCTTATATAAAAGTAAAATTAAAAACTCGTCAAACGCGGCCAGATAAAATTGTCAAAGTATTTTATCTCTAATTATGATTTAGAATTTGTTGTTAAAATTAGTACTTAACTTCGAAATCTACCCGTGTCTGTAGACCCGGACGGCAGAGATTTTTTATGAGCAGGACCTGTGTAATCCGAATTCCACATACAGTTTAAAGTATGTCTTCCAAATTAAACTAAACAACAACAAAAAAAATCCTCACATAGTTTTACAACTGTAGCAGCTCATGTTGTTTTTAATATTTTAAAGATTTTTTTTCAGAAATAATTATGCATTTTACCCCCTTCCCCCACATACTGAAAATTTATTAGCATTAACTGTATTTATAACTGGCACAAAATACTATTTAACCATAGGATTTTTTTCCAAATTATTCTGAAATTTTACATCATTGTTTATAAATACTTCTGAAACTCAATTTAACTTTGTTTATAATTTTTTTCTTTTTGATGTTTTAACAAATATATCTTAATTTCAAATATTTCGTAAAATCTTTGGTTTACAACATACCTAATTTAAGGTGTTTTCAGAAAACGTAAAAATATAGGCAAGCTTCTTATGAAATTTTTTATTCTACTTAGCTATTAGAGCTTGAAATTAATTTTTTTCTAAATGATTTAAGAAGTTTTTCTCAAATAATTTAATTAAAATATATTTTTTCTTTCTTTTTCTAATTGTTATGTAGTCCTTGTGAACAATGGTAAAAGGAAACAGCCTCGTTAATCTGTGAAACATGTCAGAAATAATGATTATTGTTATAGTGGAGGGCATACGGAGGTATACACGCCATATATCTTCTACATTATTTCTCAAATAAGTTTATAGCACATGCTCTAACCATGCACTTTCATAACTCTGGCGTATCCCAACGCGCCCCCCCCCACCTTTTTTTTTTTTTTTTTGTTTCTTTAACAGCACTGGTATGGTTAAATCTAAGATTATAATATTTTATATTTCCTTATAATTGCCGAGATATTCATATTTAGTCCTTCTTCTCATCATCACATAATAAATAAATAAATTACATTTAGATTAAGTGAGGAATAGTTGACCCCCTTAAGTTCCCTATTTTTTTCTTTCTTATAGTAATAATTTTTGTAGCGCATATTTAACCTATTTACTCCAAATTCTATGTAGAACTTAAAAAAAATATATATTATTGTAATATGAATATAACAGATAATATGGGATTTTTATCCAAAAAATAATGATTTCGGCCATTTATCCCGGACTTCAGGTTTACACCGTCACACTTGAGCGGGATAGATATCCTATTCGTAACAGAACAGTAAGCATGAGTAAATAACATTGTGAAACCTCAGATCAGGGCGGTAGCGTGAACGGGTATCCTCATAAGCAAACAAGATAATTAGTAATGAAAAATAGAATTTAATTCACACTAAACACAATGTTTCTGGACTAATATAATGCCATTAAGTACACAACAAAAATTACTTGAAATACGTAATCTGATGAAATTAAAGTCAGTGAGGTGGCAGAATAAAAATTAGTTCTGATAAAAGTCAATCAGAGAGTTCAATAAGCTAAACAGTCTCTGCGATCTAAATAATCGCTTTTCAGAATAATGCTCCTTAGACGAAGTTAAAAGGCTAGTTACTATTCAGGCAGCCTGCGCTGAAGAGCCCAGCTGAAGTTTCAGCTGTCCTGCTTAGTTCGCCGTGAGAGAGAAAATGTAATCTCTCTCCCCTTGGAATGTTCCTCCGAGAAGATTATAAGTGGATCTCTGAGAGGTGATTACCTCACCCAGGTAAGACCTGCACCCAACTCCTTTGAGTCTGGAACTAAACTAACTTGTCTTATTAAGGATCTCGATTATATCCTCAATTATTTCTCCTGGAAAACAATACGGAATTTTTTATAGCCACTGGCAGTGACTTTCTGTCAAAATCATTTGACGGCTGCGCTTCTAATGGTTAAACTAGGCCCATCCTACAATTTGAACTCGACCCTCTGTAGTCCAAGTCAAGCGTGAGAAAAATGTTGTCTAGTTTCAGTCTCGGTACATGAAAGCAAACACCAGGTGGTCTTTACCTTGACCTAGTTGTCGCCAAGTGTCACTTTCCTATGATGAACTGTTTCTTCTCATCTTACCGGCGAAATCTGAAACTTGGCCTAAAACTCGTGTTTATATTAGGAATACATGGACTTTTCTATACATAGCTATCTTGTCTCGCTAAGAGGTTTTTTCTATGTAGAATATTGGAAAACAGTTTGAAGTCTCCAGAGCATTTATAATTCAAAAACTAAATTTGCATTTGTTTTAATATCCTTTTTACATCACGTTTAGGAGCTTTTTTTATTGTATTAAAAAAATCTTGAATAGAAACATTTTATTACTGGCTTACTCTTTTCTACTTTCTCATTTTCTGGGAAATATTTCATAACATAATATGCGTTGTGCAGGTCCAATGGATCCATTCCATTTAATTAACATACTGCCTTTCTCCAATAAGCCGGTATACAAAATTTGAAGCTAATCGAATCGGGTGATTTTAAAAATTTACACATCTCGGTATACATAGTTATATGTAAAATAACACACCAATTCGTGTAAATTTAGGCATTTTTCTGCATTTATATACTTGTTTGTGTTTTTCAAGTGATAAAAAAATTACACACTTAGTTTCATAAGCTAAAAACACGTAAAAACAGGCAAATTTTATATAAGTGTGTAATTTTCATTACAAGTGTGTACTTTTAGAAATTTAAACACATACACACGCATATATATATATATATATATATATATATATGTAAATTTGACTAATTTACACATCTAGTTTTTAGAGTGTGTTTAATGCAAATTCGTCACAAACTTTGTCTTTGTTCATTTGTTTCCATATTAGACACAATAAAGCGATCTCACTGTTATATTTGTTGGCCAGTATATTTCATTTAAATGTTCTTTGCAATGTTTTAATTGATACTTTTGAAAAAAAATAATATAAGCCAGAAAAATTAAAAATAACAAATATTCCTGTAAATGTCCAAACGAAAAATGATGACTTTTATTGTTTATTCCGTTCCTCACTTTATATAAGTTGTAAGATGGAGATTTGATATACATAGTATTTTTAATAATATATATAAAAGAGGTATTATATATGTTTTGATTTGGAATTTCAAAATATTTTTCTAACACGTTTTAAAAAAGTCCTTCCGGCCAGTGCCGGGAGGAAGAGGTAGCTTTCAAAATCCTTATTTAAAAAAAGCCAACTTATATCATGCAAACACACGAAGCTCAATTTAGTGGAAACCGAATATAGAAGATTCAATACTAATTTTTATCAATATAATGAATGAGAATTTCGCGAAATTAGTCAGCTTTATCCAAGCTGCTTTTCTTTAAAGTAACTTATATTTGGCTGCCAAATTCGGCAATTTCTTAAAGTGCCTGTCATTTAAAGACAACATGATGGATGAGGCTAAGCAGTGAACTTGGTCGAGACCTTAGTAATTGCTGTGCACATGCTCACTCACATCGGAATCGGTTAATATATAGGAGTGCTGTCGCATGCAAAAAATCAGATTTTTCAAAATATCACCCACAATAGAAATTGAAACTGCTATATCTGAGCCATTTTTTAAGGTAAAGAAAAACCAAAAATGCTCCTGAATCCTTATATCAAGATCAAATACTTAAGAAAGAAATCTTTTTCAATTTCTAATTTTTTTGCACCTCACTTTAAATATATATATATTTTTTAATTTAATGGCCGCCATTTTGAAACAAGATGGCTGATGAATCTGGCCAGCGAACTTGGTCGAGGTGTTGATGTATACTATCCACATGCCTTCTTACATCGAAATAGGCGAATACGTGTGTTATCGCGTGACAAATACAAGATCGTTTCAAAATATTAGCCATGCTAGAAATTCAAAGTGCTATAAATCAACCATTTTTTAAGATATCAACAAAAGAACAAATTTTCAGAAACAAAAACTGCTCCGGAATCTTTGTATCAAGGCCAAACACATAAAAAAAATCTTTTTCATTTTCCAATTTTTTAATACATCATTTTGAATTTTAAATTTAATTTTTTTTAAATAGCAACCCTTTTGAAACAAGATGGCGAATGAAGCTGGCCAACGAACTCGATCGAGACATTGGTATGTACTATGTACAGACCAAGTTACATCCAAATAGGTTCATAAATACGCCTGTTATCGCGTGACAAAAATCAGGTCGTTTTAAAATGTCAGCCACAAGAGAAATTCAAAATGCTATTACTCAGCCATTTTTTTAGATATAGACAAAAGAAAAACTGTTCCAGAATCTTTGTATTAAGGTCAAACACATACCAAAAAAATCTTTTTCATTTTCCAATTTTTTGGTATCTCATTTAATTTTTTTTTTAATTTTTTTAAATGGCCGCCATTTTGAAACAATATGGCGGATGAAGCTGGCCAACGAACTCGGTCGAGATATTTGTATGTACTATGTACACACCAAGGTACATCCAAGTCGGTTCATAAATACGCCTGTTATTACGTGAGAAAAATCAGGACGTTTCAAAATGTCAGCACGCTAGAAATTCAAAATGCTATAACTCAGTCATTTCTTAAGATATAGACGAAACAAAAACTGCTCCCGAATCTTTTTATCAAGGTCAAACACATAAGAAGAAAATATTTTTTCAATTTTCAATTTTTGGTACAACATTTCAAATTTAAATTTTTCTTAAAAATTTAAATTGCCGCCATTTTTAAACAAGATGGCGGGTGAAGCTGGCCAACGAACCCGGTCGAGACATTGGTATGTACTATGTATAAACGAAGTTACATCCAAATCGGTTCATAAATACGCCTTTTATCGCGTGACAAAATTCAGGACGTTTCAAAATGTCAGCCACGCTAGAAATTCAAAATGCTATAACTCAGCCATTTTTTAAGATATAGACGAAACAAAAACTGCTCCGAAATCTTTGTATAAAGGTCAAATACATAAGAAAAAATTATTTTTCCATTTTCAATTTTTTGGTACCACATTTCAAATTTAAAATTTTTAAAAAATTTTTAAATGGCCGCCATTTTGAAACAAAATGGGGGATGAAGCTGGCCAACGAACTCGGTCGAGAGATTGGTATGTACTATGTACACACCGAATTACATCCAAATCGGTTCATAAATACGCCTTTTATCGCGTGACAAAATTCAGGACGTTTCAAAATGTCAGCCACGCTAGAAACTCAAAATGCTATAACTCAGCCATTTTTTAAGATATAGACGAAACAAAAACTGCTCCGGAATCTTTGTATAAAGGTCAAATACATAAGAAAAAAATATTTTTCCATTTTCAATTTTTTGGTACCACATTTCAAGTTTTAAATTTTTTTAAAAATTTTAAATGGCCGCCATTTTGAAACAAAACGGCGGATGAAGCTGGCCAACGAACTCGGTCGAGACATTGGTATGTACTATGTACACACCGAATTACATCGAAATCGGTTCATAATTATGGGAGTTACAGTGTGACATAGGTCAGATATATATATATATATATATATATATATATATATATATATATATATATATATATATATATATATATATATATATATATATATATATATATATATAAATTTTGAACGGAGGGTGGTTTCGGGGTCTGGGGGTCATGATCGATGAAAATATACCAAAATTTTTTGAAATCGCTTTCCTCCGAACGGCTGCAATAGGTAGCTTTTTTGTAAAGAAAGCTACCTAAAATTAGAAAGAATATTTGTTTTATATTATTCACTTTTGAAATGCAAATTTCTTTTTTAGTTTTATAGCCATTCATTTCATTCAACGCTTTAAAATAGCTCTATTCTAGCAGGATTTTTTAAACTTAATCCGCAAAACATGTTTATACATATTTAGCGTCTTTATAACATTTCCCTTTATATTATGCATGTCTTTGCAGCAGTCATAATAAAAAGTATAAAAAAATATAAGATACATTCATCTCAAGGGATTCTTTTTTCCTTGTTGAATAACAGATATTTTTATCTTTAAATTATACGAGAGTATAACTTTATACACTCTATTCTTCAAGCATTTTTAAAGAACTTCCATTTTATTTAATGTCGTAGATTTATTTTGGTTAAATTTTTGTAAAGTCCTAAATGTCATTTTATAAATACAAGGTGACAGAATCGGGTGGTTATTAGTTTACTCTGTTTAATAGTTTTCCTGTTGGATTGTGTAGGCAATGTAAATTACGAAACTGTTTTAAAAATTATAAAATAGAAAAATTATCATAATGAAATAATCATAGCATTATATTGAAAAAAGTTACATTTAGCATTTTTTGATAGAACCCAATATATACAAAGGGGCCATAATTAAACTGACAGTACTCAGAGTGTTCTGTACCGCGATCTAATTGAGAGAATGACGACGAATTTTGTAACCTGATTAAACAAGACGGAGGACGAAGGATTCCGCAAAAAAAAAGTTCCAAATGTCACCGTTAGGGGAATATGTGGCGCTGTGTAACAGGGAGTTTAAAAAAAATGCAGAATCAATACTAAAATCGTAAAATAGGCTAAATAAAAGGTAATTTTATTTCAGTATTGATTCTTCATTCTTTAAAACTCTCTTTTTTGTTACACAGTGCCACATATTATCCTAGCAGTCACTTTTGTAACTATTTTTTTTTCGCGGAATCCTTCGTCCCTTGTCTTGTTCAATCTTCTTACAAAGTTTGGCGTCATTCTTTGAATTAGATCGCGCTACAGAATACTCTGAGTACTGTCAGTTTAATTATGGCCACCTTGTATATGTGAAGATTGTTGGTAACAGCTACTTTCAAGTCGAAAACTTTAGTTTTGCAAACGTTGCTCAGGGTGCGAATTTATTCGACCCATGGAAGAATGCTTCGATGTTGAAAATATAGCTCCAAGTAAAAAAAAAACATGGTAGTCGTTTGCCACCATGTTTTTTGTATTATCAATTCAGTTGTATTATCAATTCATACGGTCATGGCGTAAGTGTAAATAAGGCAATGCAGGAACCAAGGGAATTTCTACACAAAAAGAAAAACTGAGTCAGCTTGTCGTTCGAATATGTTTATTCATTATGCAGAAAAATATAAAACAAATCCCACATTGCGATGATACTTCCGTGAAACCTTCAGGTCTCAGCATGAGTCTCTATATCATGATGTAAGATTTTAAAAAGCAATTCAGAATATTACGAGATTTAAAAGACACCAGATAATATTTTCTAGGGCACTTGAAACAAGACAGAATCTGAGCTCCGAATTCAATGCATACGCTTTTTGTTAAACTCGTGGAGGAAAACAAATGCCGATGTAGCACGCAACGAACGAATCAGTGAAAAGTGCACGCCCACTAATGAGCAGCTAAGCTAATGACGCGAGAGGGGAATGGTCTATAGTAGGGCTACTATAATACAGGCTGAATCGTCAAGCATTTTGTTTCCAACTTAGACCAATCAGCGATCGTTGCCCACGCGACGTGGCCAATTGTTCTTCTCCTACCGGCAATTAAATGGCGGCGTAAGTCAGTCCGTATTATAGGAGCCTTAGTCTATAGCGAAAAAGTTCTTTACCTAGTAGCGTAATGTTTTTGAAGTAAATAATCTAGCGTCGAGATGCGAGGGAAACTAGATTCGTGGAATAAAGATTGGAAATAAAAATAACAAAATGACTTTTTAAAATCATTCGAAAAAAAAAAAACTAGCTTCTCTCAGAATATTATAGATTGGATAGCTGCTAAAATTAATGAAGGGACTAAAAGTTTTAGCTTAAGATTTTCAATAAGATAATTATTAGAATACGCGTTTCAAGTTTATAAGAATTTAAATCGAAATAAATAATAGAGATTATTAAGAAATAGGGAAATAATAAATATACCGGAAATTTAGAATAATTTAAATGAATATTGCAAAGTAAAATTTTTATATAATATATATATATATATATATATATATATATATATAATAAAACATTTTACAATTAATAGCTACAAATCACATAAAAAATGAGTGAATCAATAATTATAATACAATATAAAAATATATATCCTATAATCTGAAGTGCAAAAACTTAAAAAATAATTGAATGTCACAGGAGGAACAATGAGCCGTATATAAAATATTGCGAGAAGAGAATGGAAATTTAAATTCATAAACACGCTATCATGGGCAATATTCCACAATATAAGTAAATCGGAACTGATTTCTGTTTGAGAAAAGCAAGCTCAGAAGCATAAATAATGTTATTCAAATTGCTCGATCAACTAAGATATCAAATGTAAAAGAATTTTAATTATAAATGAATAAAGTCAGTTAATCCAAACATGAGTGATGCAATTTAATTTACAAGGAAACATAAAAAAAAAATCACAAAATATTGTAATGAACGAATTTTAACGGTACAATAAAATAACAGAAAACTGTACTAACGATTTTTATGTCAACCTCATGATTGCGCTTACGATTCTGATAAGCACATGGAGGATTTCATAATTACAGTTATCAGTTAAAAGTTATTTTAACAAATCGTAAAATAACGCAAATAATATTATATCTATCTCTCTCTATATATACATTGTGTCCACTTAAGTCCGTTCTCAAACCAATGATTGCAGAACGGCAAGAGCTATAGTCCTAAAAGTAGAGTCTAGGTATAGTAAAGTAGTCATTCGCTACTGAATGAAACCGCCTACGGTACCACCTGGTGGAAGGCTGCGGATTTAACATTCCTATCTCGAAACGGAAAGACATAGGGGAAAAAGTGATTAACAAAGTTGCAGAGCATCATCAATTTATTACGAAAATACACCTTGCGGCCATTAATGCAAAGAATAAAACGGATAAAACGCTCATTTGATTTTTCAAGATTTCATACACTTTGACGTGACAAAAAGATTTCAGAAAGAAAAAAACTAGTTGGATGTGCCAATCCCAAAACTTTATTCTATCTTATACATCTTAATATTTCAAAAACTAGTTACACATGTTAATACTTCAATATTATTAGTTCATTACTATACCAACTTTGATTTTCATCTTAAATTTCTGCTTCAGTGAATTAAATGAACTAAAAACGAGTTAATCTATATCATGATATTTGTTAAAATTAATAGTTTTTCCTTATTCTGTTGTTATCAGATGTTTGTGAATAGCCGGCTTAGCAGGAAGTGAGTTCTCGCCTTTGCACGAGCCGCCGATGGACAATAGAACTACGAAAAATCAAGAAAAGTATACAAAAATCGCCATCACAGAGCCCCATTACCGCGCGATTTTTCAAAATTCAAGGAGGACCTGTTGACCAAAGCCAAAAACATGCACAAAAAATTTGGTTTAATTGTATGCATATTTTATACAATTTTCGATTGTACAATAAAGAAAATGGTACAGACATCGTAAATATAGCGCACCCTTCCAGCGGAATTTTTCCAAATTCAGGGAGGACCTTCATGCCATGAACAAAAAGAAACACAAAAAATTTGGCTCAATTCTCTGCATAACTTCATACACTTTTCGATGGTATATTCAAAATGGCACAAAAATCGCTATTACAGCGCCCCCTACCCGCATTTTTTTCCAAATTAAGGAAGGACCTGCTTGCCAAGGACTTAAAATAAAAATTTGGTTCAATTCTATGCATAACTTCATACACTTTTCGATGGTACAATATGCAAAATCGCTATTACAGCGCCCCCTAGTGGCAAATTTTTTTCCAAATTCAGGGAGGTACTGCTTGTCATAGCCATAAACTTAAATTAAAAATTTGGTTCAATTCTATGCATAACTTCATACACTTTTGGATGGTACAATATTCAAAATCTTTGTTACAGCGCCCCCTACCGGCGAATGTTTTCCAAATTCAGAGAGGATCTGCCTGCAAAGGCCAAAAACTTAAAATAAAAATTTTGTTCAATTCTATGCATAACTTCATACACTTTTTTATAGTACAATATTCAAAATCGCACAAAAATCGCTGTGACAGCGCCCCCTACCGGCGAATTTTTTCCAAATTCAGGGAAGACCTACCTGCCATAGCGAAAAACTTAAAATAAAAATTTGGTTCAATTCTATGCATAACTTCATACACTTTTTGATGGTACAATGGCGACAGACACACGGACAGACGGACAGACGGACACACGGACAGACAGACATTTTCTATAAACAGGTTTTTTGGGATCTCTGACCCCTAAAACATGTAAATCCGTCGAAAACCGGAAGTCGAAAAAAATTTCGATTACAATACTTTCTTCTATTGAAGATAGAAGAAAGTAATAATAATATACCTTTATTTGAGATGTTCAAACTTCTCAAAGTCAGCTGCAATGCACATTTGGATTCACATTTGTCCGAAAGATAATCATTTCTTCTTCCGTTCAAGTTTCGTGACGTCACAGTGTAGGAAATCACAAAAAAAAAAAAAAAAATCTATCCACTTTTTAACCGTTCTATTCTTTGCATTAATGTCCACAAAGTGTCTTTTTGTATTAAATCGATGATGCTCTACAACTTTGTAAATCACTTTTTTCTCTATCACTTTCCATTTTCGAGATAGGAATGCTAACTTCGCAGTTATCCACCAGGTGGCGTTTCATCCAGTAGCGCATGACAACTTTACTATGCCTAGTCCCAACTTGTATGACTATAGCTCTTGCCGTTTAGAAATTATCGGGGGAACAACGGACTTTATCGGGCACACTGTATATAAATTGGGTGTTGTCAAATCCAAAGAGGTGATAGTACGAATGAAGGAAATAAATATTCCAACAGAACATGGTGTCAGAAACCACCTATATTTACTCAAAAATAGAGGGGGTGACCCTAACTCAACTTGAATAGCCGGTAATAACTACCAGGAAACTGATGTATATTATAATAATAGAGATGCTCACTTTCTTGTAAATGCGATAACATGAAAAAAAAGTTGTAGAACTTTGTATTATGTACACGCCAGCACTGTGCACTTAACGCTTTACATTTTGGACGTCGATTACCAGTGCATATGCTATCATCGATTGCATGAATATCCTTTTATTCCAGAACTTTTCATGATGTTATCTCATTTCATACCAAACGAGGTACATATAGTTGCATTTTCATTGCAGTATTTTTATTTTTATTAAAATTATTACCGTCAACTCGAGTTAAGTTAAGATGAAACACCCTGTATTTGTGAGTAAATAAGTGGCTTGAAACCCCATATTTAATGAAAATAATATGACATACAAGATAAAAAATTATATTTTGCATATAAAATATAAAGTAATGAATAAGTGAATAGTATTGTATATTCATTACTCATATCATCTGTAACCGTCATGATTTATATTCATCACAATAATATCTGTATAAGTGATTGATAATATATATATATTAATTACAAGAATATTTTTTTTAGCCCATTTGTTTTATATTCATCAGCATAATCGCTTTCAATATCACAATATACATAATTAAATCATAATAAAATGAAACAAGATTATTTTTATGAGACGATACATTTTTTACAAATATCCATTTTGTAATATTAATTCTTCTGTTTCTTTCTTTTTTTTTCTTTTTGCAGTATTTTTCCTGATTCGCGCATATTCATGTTATTATAAAATTCTATTAATCTCAATGGTATCATAAAAAAGCTTAGCAAAAATAATGCATTATTCATTAATTCATATATTATTCAATCATAAAAAGAACGTTAAATAAAAATTAGATATTAAAAATATTTTAGTTTAATAAAAGCAGAGAAAATAAGAGATTTATTAATAAAAATATTATTTTTATGCATATGATTTCTTCTATTTTATTGTATTTAATATTATATTATTCGCGATACTTTATAAAACATTATTTTATCCGCTAAATAAAATCTCCTCTATAGCTGAGCATGGGACAATCTTTTAATCATTTTAGGAGGCAAAAAACTGCATGTACTTTAATAACTATTTTCCGCTTTTCTTTGTATAATTTTTTAAATGAAAATTGCTCTAATAAATTAAGTTTGTAAGAAAAAAAGTAGCTAAAATAAATAAATTATGCTTTACTATACAAAACTTATTTTTATTTTTATACATTTTTGAGTGTGAACGTTGCATGATCTAAATAACCAAGATAGTTATTAGATACAATTAACGCTTACATTTCGGTTTGGGGACTTTGAGACATTTGAGTTGTTGACTTTTGAAAATATATTTGAATTATACATCGGTAAATCCTCTTTCACACCCTAAATAGATTTCTGATACTTATTTCTTCTATTTCTATCCTTATCCTTATTTCCCTATTAAGAGAAAACACTGTAAAAAAAAATGTTAACGTTCCATGTAAAATCCAGGAACGTTTCGCCTTTTCTCAGGTTTTCAGATTAATTTAGCTCTTTCCTGTGAAATTCTGGTTTTCTTATCTGAAACGTTCCTGAACAAAAGTTGGAAACAGCAAAACGCTGCGGCCGCCATTTATTATTTTTTTGCTATAAACCGTTGCTCGCGCGCGAGTGTCGAAAAAGAATTCCTTAAATGAATGTAAAAAACTCAATATGGAATGCAAATAAATCAATAGACGACATAATCCTTTACGTCTCTGTTTTCAAGACAATTCAGATGAAAATACAATAACTCTGTGACATCGCTAAGAGATTATCTCTCGTACTTGTCTGTGGAATGTTTAAGGAGCAGACAGTGTAAAACAATACACCTATTATTTGGATCTCCATTCACCAGGGGACCATCAAACATGATTCTCACCGATTTTGGTTAATTTAAAGTATGTTTTAGAGTTCTTATCTCTAATTATTCTTGTGAAAGGATTTCTTCAAATGGGCCTTAGATTTTCAGAAATTAGATGCCGAGGTTTAGCATACGTTTCAAATACCCATTAGTTTGCAGTTCTCAACGTGTCTTTCGTGGTGTGGACGCAGAAAGCCAGCGCGCCACCCGTACGGCCCGAGTTCGATGCTACCTCTCGACTTTTTTTTTTCTTTTTTAATTAATTTTATATTTTAACACTTTATTACAATTTGATTTAAATTTGATATATATTTGCCACTTTGAATTGCTGGAAATTTGATTTTTTTTTATTTTCGGAAAAAATATACAATTACGTTTAGGTTTTTTTTTTTTCATGAAAATTTATATGTATTTTATCTAACTTGTAAACTAACATAATTACTGACGAAAATCCAAAATATTGTATGTCTAGATTTTTTTTCTAATTATTATTTACATTTATATATTTTTATATTTTAAGCAAAGTTCAGAAACAATATATCATATATATTTTTACTTTATTGAATTTTAACTGAAAATTTATTTTTTCGTGTAAATTATAAATAATAATTTTGATGTCAATTTCAAAATATTTTTTCATTCTAACAAATAATGATAATAAAGCGAAAATTGTCAACTGGAAATGTAAAAATCGTCTGCGGATCCCGCATGCTGTGAAATGTCAGTAATGTTTTGCTGTCAACAGAAATATTCCTGGTATTTCGCAGGAAACTTACTGGCATTTCTGTAGAAAGTTTTTAACATATACAGTAAAGTTCCAGTCATTTTCAAGAAATGTTTCTTGGAAATAATGGGCAACTCAGCTGCCCATTTTTTCCCAGGAACGTTGCGGAATTTTTTTTACAGTGAACAGTAACTAAAATAAATATATTTTACAATACATAAATTATTTTTATATAAATTTGCCTGTGAACTTTGCATGGCCTAAATTGCCATCAAAGTTATTAGATACAAGTAACTCTTACAGCTCGGTTTTAGAAGTTTGAGACACTTGAGTTGTTGACTTTTGAAGATGAATTTGAATTATCCAATGGAAACAAGTTGACACATAAAATTAAAAAAAATATATTACAATTCATCAGACATACTAGAAAAAATTACATAAATACATTTAATACAATTAAAAAGCAAACGTTTCGAGCTACATTTTAGCCCCTCATCAGTGCAGTAAATAACATTCAAATGACAGAAAAATATATATCATGTTTACAGTTAAAAATTATTAGCAGTTAAAATTACATAAAGTATAAAAATATCAAAACAATGCTGTGTATTCAGATGGAAGTGTACATGATTCTTTCATCGGCGAAGTTTGCTTACGAGTGAACACACCTTCAGGAAAAATTCTACTTTTAACATTATTGCAACCGGATCTGATAACTTTCATATTTGCAAAATCTGGGATATGGTCGGTATCTAAAGAATGCTGTACAATTTTAGACTGTAGGCTTCCAGATTTGTAGGCACGTTTATGTTTGGCAAAGCGAATGGCGCAAGTACGACCAGTTTCGCCAATATATACCGAGTCGCAATCTTTACACGGGATAATGTAAATTGAACCTATTCATAGTAAGGGGTGGATTTTAGGTTTAGATTTACAAAGTAAATTTTTCAAAATATTTTGTGGCTTGAATGATTTACTGATATTATGAGACTTCAAAAGGTTAGAAATTTTTTCAGAAAAATATTTGTTGTATGGTAGAGATATGTAAATAGTGTGAGCCTTACAAATTATAGAGGATGACACGCGATGCTCAGAAAAAATCCTACAAAACAAGTTGACACTTGTTTTATAATTTTTCGAATGAAATCCCCTTTCACTTCTATATGGATTTCTGATCCGTATTTCTTCTATTTTTATCTGAATCCTTATCCTTATTTCCCTATTAACCCTTTATCTACTGACCGTACTGATAAGTACCATTAAAAAATCTTGTTATAAAATTCATTTAATACATCGATCAGTTGCAATACAATTTAGAATGAGATATAGATACATTACTTTTTCTTGTTTTAAAATCATTGTTGGTTACACAAAACAAAAATATTTTTTAAAAGGATGATTTATTCGCCTTTGCATCTTTTAAACTTTCTTGGCGTTGAGGGACGAGGTGGAGGATTTTTCAGTTCGTAAATATTTCTATATTTCTAATATTTGTACATTTCCTAATTCTACAAAATACTAAGAAATGGATTTAAAAGAAACGATTTGAGTGGTGTTATAAATATTGCACAAAATAACTATAAATTCAAATTTAATTAATCCTTTTAAATCCTTCAGACCTTCTAACATTTATTAAATGATTACGTAAATCTTCTAATATAGATTAAACAATTTATGAAAAACGCTTTTGAAGATGAAAGTTTCATGAATTCATTGTTCAGTACATAAAGGGTTAAGACGGAACAGTAGCTAAAATAAATAAATTATGTTTTACTATACGCAAATTACTTTTATTCGACTTTCTTAAAACTTGAAATGATTCGGCAAAATTCTGCTACGATATTAAATTTCAAACCATTCATTTGGGTAGTTTTTACGCTGTTATTTGAGGTCAGACAGACGTACGTACCAGACGATGACGGTAGGTTTGACGTATTTATATAATTACGAACGCACATCACAATGGGGACCTTTATAACGGTATCCGCTTATAACTCCTATTAACGAATCTGGTAACTTTGTTACGCGTTTGTCTGTGAAGACAGTTTTTTTTTCACAAAGAAGGTCTCCTTAAATAGCATAATCAGAATATTTTGAAAAAAAAAATGCTAACGAAACTGATTATGTATCCATTAAAGAAACAGTCAAATTTAACGGCGGAATTCCTACAGAAAGTCTGTAAAAAAATAATTTCGAATATTTGGCGCGAAAAAACCAACGCGCCAAGCGATCTGGCTAGCAACACCTTTCGTCGTCTAATGGAAGATATTTTAATGCATTTCGAACTTGCTAGTTAAATGAGTGTTTAAATGAGAATTAATTAATGAATTTAAACTTAAACGATGAAAGATATTATTATATCTATTAGATTAAATACTATAAAGTCGCGTATTGCTGAAGTTATTTAATTTTACGCGGTTTCATTGAATGCATAAGTTTTACGTGCATTTTAAAAGCTACTGCCCGATTAAGAAATTTCTCCTTATACATCAAAACTGCATACAGATTAACCGTACTATGTTAATTCTGGAATCTGGCGTAAATTGACATAGTCGCGCAACGTTGTGGACTGGGTAGATAATGCAATTACGCGGGTTTTTAGTATGACGTAATACATGACAGAATATCTACTATTTGCGCATCCCTTGCGCATATTTTCTGAATCTTTACTCACTTGTGGGAGATGAATCTTGTTTACTAGATTTATTGCAAAATATTTTTGTTACAGTTTGTTTTGGTAAAATTATGTACATTTAAAAAATATAGTCACAATAGTATTTTAAATTCGGGAGAAAAAGCACTAATGCTGCGAAAACGTTATTGCTTTTTGACCTGAAGCTAAAATGACAGTGTGACTATTTTTTAAATACACATATTTTTATCAAAATAAGTTGTAACAAAAATATTTTCAAATAAGTCTTGTAAACAAGATTAATCTTCTGTGAATGGCTAAAGATTTGAATTTCGTGATTGAGTTTTTAACAGGGATTCTCTAAATATCTTTGTCTGTTTGAAAAAGAGAATCTAATCTGGCGAGTTTAGGAAAATTGTTGAAGCTACAGTCTAGGATCGCAAAATATTCAAATAAATAAATAAACAATACTTGTTCGTTTGATAGTACAACATCTAATGCAAGCATTTTAAATTATAGTGATTCTGAATATACGAGTAAAATAAAATGAGTTTTAAATTAAATGAATGGAATACTTGTAAGTTAAATAACATGAGTGCAATGCGATTAAAGAGAACATTGAAAACTTATCGTCAGCGCCCGATAAACGAAAAAATGACTTAGAATTGAATATTTTATTTATAATTAAATTCTATACATATTCTAAACATTCATAAATGATGTATTCTCGTCGGGGATACAACAGTGTATATTATATTTTATATCTCTAGCACATGAAGAATTGAATAAAAAAATGAAACTTCAAAATTCTATCTTTACATATTAACTACTTACTAATTTTTATGCGTTATTTTTCTGAACATTAAAAAAAATTAAAATCGAGCGTATTTAAATAGGCAATATTTAATAATATACATTAAATAATATTTCATCTTTTTTTATGAATTAAAATAAAAATGCGTAAGTAACATGTTTTACTCGTTGAAAAAGGACAGGGATGAATTTTCCATCAGAAAAATAATTTTCTTACAACTTCGAAAAATACAGCTGTTCGACTGCCAACATTTTGCGATTTTAGCAAATTATATTAGTTCTAAAAAGAAATGTGTTTATTTAAATAATTAACTATAATGAATAAATGAAATAACCACAAATAAAAATTCACAGAATTCAGAATATAAATACCACAAAAAAATAAAAAGATGACGTTTGCGCTTGTGCAGTTATTTCATAGATGTACGATTAATAGATTATCCATAAAGAAGAAAATTTATTCAACTCCATCCGCTACGTGGCGTGTAACCTTTATTGATGTGACCTCGTCTTTAATCTTGCGGTTGCCTCTTTCATTTAAAATAGGACGCTCACTCTGTGTCCCGTTTTGTTATACATTTCGATATAGAATAAGTTATTGTTTCCATGGCAAAAATAGTATTCTCTTGTTACATTCAATTCTAAAAATATCAAAATTAAATTGACAGTGCTCAAAATCGGATCTTAATTTTACATTTGAAGCAATTTTATTCAATTTAAATTTTGTTGTAAACCGTCGTTAAACGATCGTTAAATTTCGTTATAGACGAATATATGACAAATACATAGTTATAAAAGTGTATTTAGTTAAGTAAAACTTACTTAAGCAAGTTCACAATAAAGAGTAGAAAAGTTTTTCCTTAAAGTGTACTTCCTTATAGAGTTCCTTAAAGTTTTTTAGGGTTCCGTACGGAACCATTATAAGATCACTCCTGTGTGTGTCTGTTTGTCTGTCACAGCCTGTAAACTGTAAAACGTAGAAAGTTCAAATTGGGGGAAATAATAAAGACCATTGACCCACATATTTACAGATTAATAAATATACATAAACATATTTAGGAAAAATGTACAGGGCCTAATTAAGTTACTTCAAAAAAGAAATATTTTATTTGTATATCGTGTGAAAGCATTCGTAACGCTGAACTCAAAAATATATATCTATTATTTTTTGGTATTATATTTTCTGGTCGAAAATGCAGTGCAAAAATATGTTCCCCCATCTAACTCCGAATCTACTGAAACTAAAATTCTGAAAAATGAGAGGTAGTAGACGTTAGTTTAAACCTTGCAGGAAAATTACAGCGATTGCCATAGGTCACATAGTTTTTCACAAAATCATATTTTTCCGTTACATACAAATTTCGATTTACGGGCATTCAGCAAACGTGTTGAACAGCGCTAGAGATACCTATCGTAGCAGAAGTATAAAAGCATTGTTGATCATGAATTTCATAAAAAATCGTCGGTAATTAGCTGAGATATTAACCGTTAAAGACACGGACGTTTTGGACATACATAATGACAGGGATGGCGTAGGCTATGCTCCATCACTTTTAAAGCCTATATAAAAATTTTATATTGTGTGTAATGCAATGCCCAGTATCAATATAAAAGCAATAAATGTCAAATTGTTAAAAACAGATTAATTTAATGAGAATTAATCACATAAATACTGTGGGATTCGTGACTAGTTTGCATTGAGTAGCTCTCTCAATACACCAACTGTGTCTTTAAAGGTTAACTAAAAACCTGTATGGAAGAATGCGGCACAGACCAATGCGGTGTTGCTTCTTTGCTACCTCCTTTCGAAGCTTAGCAAAATGCCAAGTTTAAACTTTGAACAAGGGTTTTGTTTCAGATACACTGTAAAAAGAAAAGATTATTACGACGCTGAATTTAGTTTTATGAAATGCCAAATGAGGTTTAAATATGCACTACTTTTCTTGTCAGTGACGAATTAAATTCATCACGAACAGATTAGGATAAGATTTAAATAAGATTTATTCAGAATAGCACTATTTGATATTATTTAGGCTTCATATCTCTTTGAACTTTTACGCTATACCCCTTCATACTTTTCTAGTATATATACCTAACCCTACGTTGTATAGTTTTCACGAAGTCTTATTTTTCTTTAATAACACAATTCATAATTCACATGTTTATTGTACGGAACCCTATGAGCGGGAGTAACATTCGCACTTGACCGTTTATTTTCTTTTACGGATGCTCAATCGAAGTTACGCCAGATTTTTTTTATAAGCATACATATCCTCATGTGGATATTTTGTATTTTTTGTATTTTTTTTTTTTTTTTTTTTTTTTTTTTTTTTTTTTGTAAATGCTGAATATGTGCTTATAGAGACCTTCCTTATTAGGGACGGCTGTATCTAAAACAAAGTTAAAAATAATTCAATTATGGAATATCCCATAGAATTCCACATTCATATATCGACGTAGAATTAAAAATTATTGATTTTGGAAGTTTTGTATGTTACATCTATTACACGATCTTCGTTCATGTCAAATTTAAAGCTATATGTCAATCGGAAGTAACCTATATGTTTTGAGTATAAAACCGACAGGATACTTACGGATGACCTAGAACCTTGAAAATTGGCACGAAAGAAGGACTTACAGCGCTCGAAAGGAAAAAATCCGAAAATCATTAATTTTTTAATATATGCCGATTTATTATCAGGCAAACTCATGAATTTCCATAATCGGAATTAATAACAAATTAACATATTGTAATAGATTTTTTTCGTGTGTATTTGTTTAGAAACTACAGAACTTTATGGTAATATGATATGAATGTACGGTATGCTGAGGATGTGAATACTAGCAGCACTTGTCGTGTTTATATATATATATATATATATATATATATAATTTAGCATAAATATATTTTTACCTGTTTTTATTATATGTATATTTATTTTATGTTTTCGATGCCAGTATATGTTAATGTATTTCTGGAACTCATAAATAGTTTTATAATTTTATATCTGTGATTGTTTTAATTTCACTTCCCTTTCTATTCTCAACATTACTACCGGTCGCCTGACATGATTCAAATATTCTTTAATAAATATATTACTTGTACTGTTTGATAAAATTAGTTTAGTTCTGCCAATTTTTAGATACGAGTTATTTATTATATGTTAATGTATTTGAAAGCCATTATATGTTAGTAAATGCCAGTAACTCATACACAATTTTATATTAGTGATTTCATTAATATTAATTTTTCTTTCTGTTCTGCGTTACTAACCTTTCATCCGCTTTGGAAAAAAAGCTTGTTTAATAAATATATTATTTGTGCTATTTCCGTAAATTTTTAGTGCCGCCATTTTTGAGATACGAAATATTTATTGCACGTTAATGTATTTCGAAGCCATTATATATTTGTAAATTCCACTAACTCATACATTGTTTTATTTTATAATTTTATATTAGTGATTTCATTAATATTAATTTATCTTTCTGTTCTGCGTTACTAACCTGTCATCCACTTTATAAAAAAGCTGGTTTAATAAATATATTACCTGTACTACTTCCGTAAATTTTTATTGCTGCTAATTTTGAGATACGAGTTGTTTATTATACGTTAATTTATTTCGATGACACATTGCCAGAAAAACTCGTCTGCGTACACTAAATTATTCCACATTTTTAACAAATAATCTCCGAACGCCTAGTAAACATGTTTTATCCGTGACTTATTCCCAAAAGTCTGAAAAAGAGGGGGAAATTCCGTTCATTCCTATCATGCATGCGGTCTATTAATACTAAAATATTAGAATTCCTTTAAAAAACGAAAAACTTAAAATTCTATAAATTAAGATTTCTAATTTCATTAAGATAAAAAAATAATAATATATACATTTTCGAGTTTAAAAATAAATAACAATTAATGTTTTCATTCATTTAAACGTATTAACAATTAATTTTTTTAACTTATAATAAATTTTGAATTTAAAATATATTTTTTAAAGTTAGAATAATTTTTTTGCATTTAAAATATATTTTAAATGAGATATTAAAATATACATTTTAATTAAAATATTAAATGGAAAAATATCGATTTTACTTTCGGTTAATCGGTTTTACTCAAAAAGAAATCGCATAAAGATGTAATATTAATGTTTTACATCTAGCAAACTCATAAAAATATTTATAATTAATATTTGTATCCTATAATAATACTAAAGTATTAAAAGCCTAGCCACAATTTCATTAAAGACGAAATCTTCCCGAAATTATCATCAAAATTCAAAGCTTTTTAAAGAAATTAATCAAGCCATACGCATCTGAGGCAAACATATTTACCCCCAAACTCTAGCACTATTGTAAAATTGTAGCCAAGTGGTTTGAGTACTGGTCTCGAGGGAATTATGTATGTGATAGCAATATATTTAACCCTTAACCGGAAACGTGAAAATCCCGTGCACAAACAGAACACTTAATAATTTATCAAATAGTGAACTTAAACATTTAATCTTTAATAGTAATGCATTAACAGGAGCAATTTTTACTTTCTTCTATCTTCAATAGAAGAAAGTATTGTAATCGAAATTTTTTTCGACTTCCGGTTTTCGACGGATTTGCATGTTTTAGAGGTCAGAGATTCTAAAAAACATGTTTATAGAAAATGTCTGTCTGTCTGTGTGTCCGTCTGTCCGTCTGTCCGTCCGTCCGTCTGTCCGTCTGTCCGTCTGTCCGTCTGTCCGTCTGTCTGTCGCCATTGTACCATCAAAAAGTGTATGAAGTTATGTATAGAATTAAACCAAAATTTTATTATAAGTTTTTGGCTATGGCAAGCAGGTCCTCCCGGAATTTGGAAAAAATTCGCCGGTAGGGGGCGCTGATAAAACAATTTTTGTGCGATTTTGAATATTGTACCATCCAAAAGTGTATGGAGTTATGCATAGAATTGAACCAAATTTTTAGTTTAAGTTTTTGGATATGACAAGCAGGTCCTCCCTGAATTTGGAAAAAATTCGCCGGTAGGGGGCGCTGTAAATGCGTTTTTTGTGCGATTTTGAATATTGTACCATCGAAAAGTGTATGAAGTTATGCATAGAATTGAACCAAATTTTTATTTTAAGTTTTTGGCTATGGCAAGCAAGTCCTCCCTGAATTTGGAAAAAATTCGCCGTTAGGGGGCGTTGTAATAGCGATTTTTGTGCGATTTTGAATATTGTACCATCCAAAAGTGTATGAAGTTATGCATAGAATTAAACCAAATTTTTATTTTAAGTTTTTTGGCTATGGCAAGCAGGTCCTCCCTTAATTTGGAAAAAATTCGCCGGTAGGGGGCGCTGTAATAGCGATTTTTGTGCGATTTTGAATATTGTACCGTCCAAAAGTGTATGGAGTTATGCATAGAATTAAACCAAATTTTTATTTTAAGTTTTTGGATATGGCAAGCAGGTCCTCCATGAATTTGCAAAAAATTCGCCGTTAGGGGGCGCTGTAATAGCGATTTTTGTGCGATTTTGAATATTGCACCATCGAAAAGTGTATGAAGTTATGCATAGAATTGACCAAAAAAAAAAATTTAAGTTCTTGGATATGGCAAGGAGGTCCTCCCTTAATTTGTAAAAAAATCGCTCGTAGAGGGCGCTGTAATAGCGATTTTTGTACAATTTTTGTGCAATTTTGAATATTGTACCGCCGAAAAGTGTATGAAGTTATGCATAGAATTGAACCAAATTTTATGTGTTTATTTTTGGTCATGTCACGAAGGTCCTCCCTGAATTTGGAAAAATTCTGCCGGAAGAGGGCACTATAATTGCGATGTCTGTACCATTTTCATTATTGTACCATCGAAAAGTGTATGAAGTTATCCATATAATTGAACCAAATTTTTTGTGCATGTTTCTGGCTATGGCAAACAAGTCCTCCCTGAACTTGAAAAAATTCCGAAAGAAGGGGGCGCTATAATTTTGATCTCTGTGCCATTTTCATTATTGTACCATCGAACAGCGTATAAAATTATGCATACAATTGAACCAAAATGTTTGTGCTTGTTTTTGGCTTTGGCCAACAGGTTCTCCTTGAATTTGGAAATATTGCGCGGTAAAGGGGCTCCGTGCTAGCGATTTTTGTATACTTTTCTTGATTTTTCGTAGTTCTATTGTGCATCGGCGGCTCATGCAGCGGCGGGAACTCGTTTCCTGCTATGCCGGCTATTCGCAAACAGCTGATAACGACAGAATAAGGAAAAATTAATAATTTTAACAAATATCATGATATAGATTAACTCGTTTTTAGTCCGTTTAATTGACTTGAGCAGAAATTTAAGATGAAAATCAAAGTTGGTATAGTATTGAACTAATAATATTGAAGTATTAACATGTGTAACTAGGTTTTGAAATATTAAGATGTATAAGATAGAAGAAAGTTTTGGGATTGGCACATCCAACTAGTTTAATATAACAGCATAAAAATGAGTTTTGAATGCCAGAGTGAGAAAATATTAAGGGCAGATATGTCGACGAAACCATCTCACAGACGGTACGTTTCCGGTTAAGCGAACTGCAATAATTAAGCCTTTTTGAGGTAAAATTTAGATAGGCAAAAAAAGTGTAAAAAGAAAAGTGCACAAAATCTGAGCGTATTTGGCACCTGTGATTCTGCATGAAAAATATAAAATTTAGATAGCCAAAAAAAGTGTAAAAAAAAGTGCACAAAATCCGAGCGTATTTGGCACCACTGATTGTGTATAAAAAGTACGAAATTTAGGTATCCAAAAAAAGTGTTAAAAAAAGTGCACAAAATCCGAGCGTATTTGGCACCACTGATTGTGTATAAAAAGTACACAATTTAGGTATGCAAAAAAAGTGTAAAAAAAAGTGCACAAAATCCGAGCGTATTTGGCACTTCTGATTGTGCATAAAAAGTGAACAATTTAGGTATGCACTCTTTATGCACAACTCCGTGTGCACTTATTGTGCATAAGCAGAGGTGCCAAATACGCTTACTTTTTGTGCACTTTTTTTTACACTTTTTTTGCAAACTTTTTCTACCTGGGAAGGTCTTACAGCGCACGATAGGAAAAAATCCGAAGATCATTAATTTTTTAGTATATGCCGATTTATTATCAGGCAAACTCATGAATTTCCATAATCGGAATTAATAACAAATTAACATATTGTATTGGATTTTTTTTTTGTGTGTATTTGTTTAGAAACTACAGAAATTTATGGTAATATGATATGAATGTACAGTGTGCTGAGGATGTGAATACTAGCAGCACTTGTCGTGTTATATATATATATATATATATATATATATATATATATATATATATATATATAATTTAGCATAAATATATTTTTATCTGTTTTTATTATATGTATATTTATTTTATGTTTTCGTTGCCAGTATATGTTAATGTATTTCTGCAACTCATAAATAGTTTTATAATTTTATATTTGTGATTGTTTTAATTTCACTTTCCTTTCTATTCTAAGCATTACTACCGGTCGTCTGACATGATTAAAATATTCTTTAATAAATATATTACTTGTACTGTTTCATAAAATTTTTAGTTCTGCCAATTTTTAGATACGAGTTATTTATTATATGTTAATGTATTTGAAAGCCATTATATGTTAGTAAATGCCAGTAAGTCATACATAATTTTATATTAGTGATTTCATTAATATTAATTTTTCTTTCTGTTCTGCGTTACTAACCTTTCATTCGCTTTGGAAAAAAAAGCTTGTTTAATAAATATATTGTTTGTACTATTTCCGTTAAATTTTTAGTGTTGCCATTTTTTGAGATACGAGTTATTTATTGCACGTTAATGTCTTTCGAAGCCATTATATGTTTGTAAATTCCAGTAACTCATGCATTATTTTATAATTTTATATTAGTGATTTCATTAATATAAATTTATCTTTCTGTTCTGCGTTACTAACCTTTCATCCGCTTTGAAAAAAAAGCTTGTTTAATAAATATATTGTTTGTACTATTTCCATAAATTTTTAGTGCTGCCATTTTTTGAGATACGAGTTATTTATTGCACGTTAATGTATTTCGAAGCCATTATATGTTTGTAAATTCCAGTAACTCATACATTATTTTATAATTTTATGTTAGTGATTTCATTAATATTAATTTATTTTTCTATTCTGCGTAACTAACCTGTCATCCACTTTATAAAAAAGCTGGTTTATATACATATAGCTGGATATTACTTGTACTATTTCGGTAAATGTTTATTGCTGCTAATTTTGAGATACGAGTTAGTCATTATATGTTAATTTACTTCGATGACACATTGCCGTCTGCTTACACTAAATTATTCCTCATTTTTACCAAACGAAAAAAGAAAAATTCTATAAAATAAGATTTCTAATTTCATTAAGATAAAAAATAAAATAAAAGATACATTTTCGAGTTTAAAAATAAATAACAATTATTTTTTTCATTCATTTAAACGTATTAACAATTAATTTTTTTTAAGTTATAATAAATATTGAATCTAAAATATATTTTTTAAAGTTATAATATTTTTTTTTATTTAAAATATATTTTAAATGAAATATTTAAAATACATATCTTAATTAAAATATTAAATGGAAAAAAATCGATTTTACTTTCGGTTAATCGGTCTTACTCAAAAAGAAATCCTATTAAGAAGTAATATTAATTTTTTACATCTAGCAAGCTCATAAAAATATTTATAATTAATATTTGTATATTATAATAATACTTAAGTATTAAAAGCCTTTCCAAAATTTCATTAAAGACGAAATCTTCATAAAATTATCATCAAAATTCAATGCTTTTTAAAGAAATTAATCAAACCATATGCATCTGAGGCAAACATATTTACCTCAAACTGTAGCATTATTGTAAAACTGAAGCCAAGTGGTTTGAGTACTGGTCTCGTAACGTCAAAATCAGCAACTTTTATTTTATCCCAATTTTCTTCAATTGACGTACATTTTACCTCCTTTAATGGAGAAAAAAGAAACGGAGACTCGCCTGTTAACGGAAAAATCTTGGTAGCACTGCTGCCAGCAAAATTTCCGGGAATTCAAGTAAGTATTTCTGGGAGTGCAGTATATGTTGGTGATTGCCAGGAACTTATATATAATTTTATAATATGTTAGTTATATCATTAATGTTATACCTATTCTAAAATTATTAACCGAATGTCTGCCTTGAAAAAAAGATAGCTAAATAAACATATTACTTTTACTAATGCCGTTAATGCTGTCCTTTTAATAATTACAGTATATTTAAATACTGTAATATAAAATTCTGAAGTTTCTGATACCAAAAAAATATTGAATTTATAGCCTGGATTTAGTTTCTTGTCATTTGCAAGATGCTTAAAAGATGCAGTGGAAAACACTTTATTTTTTTTTTAAATTTTCACGGAATCTTTAACTTCTATTCTCTTCTTTATATATATTATTAGTTAAAGACATATTATATATTTTTAACTTTAGATTTGACAGTGTTCTAAAATTATTTTACATTTATTCAAACAGTTTCTATTTTTAGAAATGACGGTATATGTCATGTTAATTACATTCCGCACGGTCATAAAAATGCATTGCTTTACATCATGCACTCATGCATAAACAATTCATTCAAGAATATGTTTCCCATCTTTAAAATTATTTAATTACTCACTAAGTTTGTGAAAAAAGTCTATTTATTAAGTGTCTTCGCCACCGTCACAAGGAAAAAATCTTGCGAAAATAGAATATGTTTTAGATATTTTCCTCAAGGGATTTCATGCTTCAGTTTTGAATAACAATTATTTTTCTCTATAAAATATATGTAAAATAAATCCCAGATATACTATATATGTATAATCTTATTTGAAAACATATTATAAATTATTAACTTATATTTGTAGTGTTATTTATTTCTTTATTTCTTTATTGGAATTGTTAGCATTTAATCAGGTATTTTTTCCTTTTAAAAAAGATGCCGACTGTCATATTAATTACATTTTAAACAGTCATAAAAATGCAAAGCTTAAAATTTCATTTATAACTTTATGTCATATACCCGTGAATAACAAATTTATTCCTGAATGTTACTTTAAAAAACATAGTTAAATACGCACAATGCTTGAAAAAAAAAACATCCCTATCTGAAATGCGTCATAGCCGTCATCAGAAATGAAAAATCTTATGAAAACAAAACATGTGCTATAGAGTTTCCTCAAGGGATTTCATTCCGTTTCGAATAACAAATATTTTTCGCTCTAAATTATACGAGAAATAAATTTCAAATATACTTTTTAATAAAATTTCCATGATTTTTTTAAATCACAGCATTAAATGTTAAATTCACGTTTTACTCAAAATAAAACAACGAGTGTCATTTTTATACATTTCTATTTACTAATTCAGCATTTTATACAGGGTGGTTCAAAAGGTTAAGCCCGAAGGGCACGTGTGGGTGTGTCAGTTACCGTGACTGTGACGCAAAGAGAAGGTGACAAATGGTTTGAAAAGATCTTTATTTTATAAAAACTTAATAGAAGTACAAAATACAAATGAAAAATTTGACAACTTATAATAACTGATCAAAATGTGCCCTATTAGCCGTGATGCATGCTTCACATCGGTGCCCCATGGAATCGCGAACACGTTCCAATCGGCCCTGTACCGTGGCTACCACGATCCCTGGATCTACACCCCCCCCGCCCCCTGAATTTCTACCTCTGGGGATATCTTAAGTCTTTCGCCTAGGAGATCCCCGTTCTATCGGCCATGGGCCTCATGACACGCATCGCTGAAACGGCGGCACGCGTCCGAGGTACTCCTTGGGAATTGGAACGAGTTCCCGATTCAATGAAGCGCCGATATGAAGCATGCATCTCTGGTTAATGGGGCACATTTTGAGCACTTGTAATGAGTTGTAACACTTTTCATTTCTATTTTGTACTTCGTTTAAGTTTTTTGTAAAATAAATGTCTTTTTACACCGTTTGTTACTTTTTCTTTGCGTCACGGGCATGATGCTGTTGCACCGTCACGATCGTGTTTCCGACACCCAGTTCCTATGTAATTCTTGCTCCTCATGACCTGACACACCACCTGTGCCGTTTGGAGAAGACTTTTGAACCACCCTGTATAGACGTAAAAAGATAGGAATCCTATATAATTTATTAATTATGAATAAAATAATCTTAAACATTTACTATCGAAATATTTCTTCCATATTTTATATTTCTTAAGAATTAGAAAAACATAGGACAACATTTTTTTTTTTTTTTTACTTTCTTCTATCTTTTTTCGACATCCGGTTTTCGACGGACTTACACGTTTTAGGGGTGAGAGATTCCGAAAAACATGTTTTTACAAAATGTCTGTCTGTGAGTCTGTGGTTCTGTGAGTCTCTGTCTGTCTGTATGTGACACAAATTTTGGGGGCGCTCTATCTTAAGAACTAATGCACGCAACTTAATAAAAAAATACATTCTAGTAGTCCCTAATATAAATTGGTGCTGATTAGTTTTTGGTGTAAATCGCCCAACAGGTGGCGCTGCTATGCTGCATTTTTCGCGATTTCTGCAATAGCTCTATCTCAATAACTAATGCACAGATTTTCATCAAACTTCAGATTCAGTTATTCCTTCATATGCGTTGGTGCAGGTAACGTTTTGGTGTAAATCTCCCAACAGATGTCGCTGCTATGCTGCATTTTGCAGGATTTATACGATTTTCGCAATAGCACTATCTCAAGAAATAATGCACGGATTTTCATCAAACTTCAGATTCTGTTAGTCTTTGACATGAACTGACGTTCTATACATTTTGGTATAAATCGCTCAACAGATGGCGCTGCTATGCTGCATTTTTTGCGATTTCCGCAATCGATCTCAAGATCTATCTCAAAAACTAATGGTTGAGTTTTCAACAAACTTCAGATTCAGATATACCTAGATATGAATTAGTGCTGTTTATCTTTTGATGTAAATTGCTCAACAGGTGGCGCTAATATGCAGCATTTTTCACGATTTCCACACTAGCTCAATCACCAGAACTAATGCACGGATTTCCATCAAAATTCAGATTTAGTTAGTCCTTGACATGAATTGACGTTTTATACATTTTCGTGTAAATCGCTCTACAGGTGGCGCTGCTATGCTTCATTTTTCAGAATTTCCGCCGTAGCTCTATCTCAAGAACTAATGCTTGGATTTGCAACAAACTTCAGATTTAGGTATTCCTGGATATGAATTAGTGCTGTTTATGTTCTGGTATAAATTGCTCAACAGGTAGCGCTGCTATGCTGCATTTTTGCAATTTTCGCAATAGCTCTATCTCAAGAACTAATGCTTGGATTTTCAACAAACTTCAGATTCAGGTATACCTTGATATCAATTAGTGCTGTTTATGTTTTTCTGTAAATTGCTGAACATGTGGCGCTGCTATGCTGTATTTTCTGAATTTCTGCTATAGCTCTATCTCAAGAACTAATGCACGAATTTTCATCAAACTTCAAATCAAATAAACTTTGATATGAATTGGTGCTAAATTTATGTAATTTCTTGTGCTATTTAAATGATTTAATTGACGTGATTTTTATAGAAGAAACTTTTGTGATGGCCACAACATACTAGTTTTCAATGGCGGTGCATGCCATGTTAATAACATTTTACACAATCATAAAAAAGAAAAGCTTAAATTTTTGTCTATAACTTTATATCATATACCCATTCATAAAAATATTATTCCAGAATATTTTCTTCTCCTTAAAAATACATTTACATACTCACAATGTTCCTGAATAAGCCCTCTATTTCAAATCCGTCATAATCTTCTTCTAATCTGTCATCATGAAAATAGAATATGTGCTACAGATTTTCCTCAAGGGATTTCATTCAGTTTTGAATAACAAATATTTTTCGCTTTAAATTATACGAGAAAGAAATTTCATAGGTAGTTTTTAAAATAAAATTTCCGTGAATTTTTTAATCACGGAAATGCCAGTTTTTCTCAAAATAAAACTTACAGGTGCCATTTTCATACATATCTATTCATTCAATATTTTACATAGTCATAAGTAGACAAAAACAGGAATACTATTTATTTTTTACTTTCTTCTATTTTTACAAGAAGAAACTATTGGATTAATGAAAATTTTAGAATTCCGGTTTTCGACGGATTTACACGTTATAGGGGTCAGGGAACCCGAAAAAACATGGTTTTACAAAATGTCTATATGTGGGTCTGTGTGTGACACAAATTTTGTGGGCGCTCTATCTCAAGAACTAATGAACAGAGTTTTATAAAAAATTATAATCAATTAGTCACTGATATAAATTGGTGGTGATTAGTTTTGGGTGTAAATCGCTCAACAGGTGGCGCTGCTATGCGGCATTTTTCACGATTTTTACAATAGCTCAATCTTTAGAACTAATGCATGGGTTTTTATAAAACTTTAGATTCAGTTAGTCCTTGACAGGAATTGACGTTTTATACATTTTGGTGTAAATAGCTCAACAGGTGGCGCTGCTATTCTGAATTTTTTGCGATTTCCGGAATACATCTATCTCAAGAACTACAGTTTGGATTTTCAACAAACTTCAGATTCAGGTATACCTTGATATGAATTACTGCTGTTTATGTTTTGGTGCAAATCGCTCAATAGGTGGCGTTGCTATGCTACATTTTTCAGAATTTCCGCTATAGCTCTATCTCAAGAGCTAATGCACAAATTTTTAGCAAACTTTAAATTCATATATAATTTGATATGAAATGGTGCTAAATTGATGTAATTTCATGAATTACTTAAATGTTTAATTGACGTGATTTATACAGAATAAAGTTTTGTGATGGCCACAACATACTAGTTTTAATAATGAATAAATAATCTTAACCATTTACAATCGAAATATTTCTTCCATAGTTCATCTATTTTAAAGATTTGAAGAGCACAGTAAAACATTTTTTTAAATTTTTTAATGGCGGCGTATGTCATTTTAATTACATTTTACATAGTCATAAAAAAGGAAATCGTAAACCTTAATTTTAACTTTACCCAGAAATTAAAAATTATTCCAGAATGAATTTTTCACCTTATCTAGTCGGATGTGGCAATCCCAAAACTTCCTTCTATCTTATAAATGTGAATACTTCCTGAAAAATTAAGCACATCAGCATCACCCGTTAGGTGATTTACACCAAAATCTAATCAGCAGCAACTATGTCAATTTCTAACTGTAACTGAAGTTTTATGAAAATCCCTGCATTAGTTTTTGAGACAGAACTTTTGCGGAAATAGTAAAAAAAAATCTGCATAGCTGCGCCACCTGTTGAGCGATTTACTTCAAAAACTAACCACGACCAATTTATATCAGAGACTAACTGAATGTGAAATTTGATGAAAATTCATGCATTAGTTCTTGAGACACAGTTATTGCGGAAATCGTGATAAATGCAGTCTAGCATCGCATTGAGTTAGAACTATTGCGGAAATAGTAAAATAATCTGCATACCTGCGACACGTGCTGAGAGATTTACATAAAAACTCAAGAGCACTAATTTATATCAGGAATTAACTGAATATGAAGGTTGATGAAAATTTGTGCTACAGTTCTTGAGATAGAGATATTGCAATAATCATGAATAATTCCGGATAGCAGCGTCATCTATTGGACGATTTACGCCTAAACGTAATCAACACCAAATTATATCAAGGAATAAGAGAATCTGAATTTTTATAAAAATCAGCGAATTATTTCTTGAGATATAGCTATTGTGGAAATCGTGAAAAATGCAGCATAGCAGTGTCACCTTTCGGTCGATTTAAACCAAAATGTAATAAGCACTAGTTTATACAGGAACTAACTGAATCTAGAGTTTTATTATTCCATTCATTCATTCTTGAGATAGTGTGCTCACAAAATTTGAGTCACATATATACTGACAGACATTTTGTAAAAATATGTTTGTAACTCTGACCCTTAAAACGTGTAAATCCGTCAAAAACAGGAATTCAAAAACTTTCACTAATCCGATACTTTTTCTTGTAAAGATTGCAGAAAGTAAAAATATATTTACATACTCACAATGTTTGTGAAAAACTCCTCTATTTCAAATGCGTCATAGCTGTATTCACAAGCAAAAAAATACAATGAATATATAATAGAGGAGGGAAGAACACAATGAGACGAAAATTATTATTATTTAACGAATGGCATCGATTTTTATTCTTTTGAAAATATTTTTACTACATCTTTAAGCTGCAAAAATACGCTACACATTAATGTGTAAATGGTTTTTAAAAAGTTATTTATAAAAGGACAGAAGCAGCATAACGGAGTATCGGAAACTGTCTCACTGTGTACCACAAATGGTACATAGTGAGACAACGTATATATTTTCATAAATCCTGCCTTTTTACACTCTATCAATAATTTTCTGCAGTTTATGAAATCTAATGAATGTTTCTAGATTTTCAAAATATTAAAAATATGAGCCTCGGGTGGACAATGGCAGAGCTTGGGCTTTCTTCATGCAAATTTTCATACTCTTACGTTTATTAGATCTCCCTAGCAAACCACACGCCCCCCCCCCCCCCACACACACACGCGCACAAGAGAGAAAGAGAGTCGTACCTTCTTTTATTAATAAATAACTTTTTTTTAACATTAGAACCACATAGTAGGTACAAAATGAGACACGTCTCACCGTGTAGCACAGTGTGTGTCTCAATGTGTACTTTCGTTATATTGTAACAAAATGAATGCCACATCTGTTACATCAATTTCATCGCTTTAATAAGTTTATGTCGTTTTGTCGAAATAGTCTATTATTAGATATAACTCGGTTTGGTTAAGTAAATATATTTCATATTGAAGGAAATAATTCTAAAATAGACGTTATGTAACTTTAAGCACTATAAAATAAAGAAAATATACTATTTTGTCGGACAAGTAACTGAAGTGCCGAAACTACATTCATGTGTTGCATAACAGGAGGTCGTTATGTGTGTGTGCCAGCTTGGAGAAAAAAAGTTACAACTATATGTCAAAATGGCTGCTGTCTGACTGTGTACTACTCTCCCCTATGTGCTAGAGATTTTCCTCAATGGATTTCATTCTGTTTTGAATAACAAACATTTTTCGCTGTAAATTTTACGAGAAATAAATTTCAGGTATACTTTTTAAAGTAAAATTTCCATGATTTTTTTTAACACGGCAATGCGTTTAAATTTAAGTTTTTCCAAAATGAAACCTATAAATGTCATTTTTATACATTTCTTGTAACTAATTCAGTATTTTATAGATCCGTAATTAGGTAGGAAGACTATATAATTTATTAATTAGGAATACACTAGCAAAAGTCATGCTTTGTTTAGATACTAAAAGCATTATTCTTTTCAACCAGTAAGTGTACATTTCTTGACATTTTTTTATAATCGAAATAATACATTCCATAAATTGCTTTTAAACGGCAAACATATTAACCTTCTCACCGCCGTGAACTGATATATCCGTTCACTAAGCTGTAGGTTTCACTGCAGAAGAAGCATTATTTAAATTAATATAATTCTACAAATATAATGCAGTTTTAAAACATTTTGTTATAATTAATACTCCCAAGGCTTATATTCCTATACGTAATTAAATTTTTTATATCATATTAGAAAAATCATCTTTTTTAGACGTTTTTAAAAATTACTGATAAAACAACATTACAATTCTGCCCTTTTGTTCGGCGGTCAGGGGGTTAAAAATAATACTAATAGAAATTACTTCTTAATAGTAAATACGTTTCATTTGGTCCAATTTTCAACCTTCGAATTCGAAAACACTTTACATAACGAATTTAACAATTAATTTTATATGTTTATAATTCTTTTGTTGCCACTTTACAAAAAAAAAATCTTAATATAAGTCTTTTGAAATTCGTAAATATCGTCTGCGTAAATGATTTCATATAAGAAGAAATTATGTATTTGAATTCTTAAGACTGATAAGTACATTTATAATAGAATGCAAATAATTGAATTTTCACAAATTTTAATTTATTGGAAATATGTTATAATTTTCATAAAAAAGATATTTAAAAAAGTTCACAAAATAAATCGTGAAACTATTTAATTAATCATGATTCCATCTATAATTTCTAAATTCATGATATATTTTTTTCTTTTGAAAATAGACGTGTTTCATATTTAATTTCCAAACTTGCGTCCGTAATGGAAAAACGTGTAAAATAAATTAATTATAATAATTTTTTTCTGGTTATTCTGAAAAAAAAAAGTATATATATAAAAGAAAAAAAGAAATTTAACAAATTACAACGACCATTTGGAAAAGGATTTTTTCAAAGATTAAAATTTAAGACATAAAAAATCGCACGGAGTTGATCATACATTACGTACGCCATGAATTAAACATTAATAGTGTTATTACACGTAAAAATTCCAAGCGACAAAAATTGCCTGCTACTCGTATTTGGTGTGAAATATTTATATGTATTCATTCCTGTCCTATTTATCTTTTTTTTTTTTTATTGGTTTATTCCATTTTTCTTTTGCACGTGAAAATCTTACAAATTAAAATTAACTCTTTGGCAGAAATTGTTATTCATTTTCTTTCATTTTCATTAGTCATTATCCACCTGAAACTTGCATATTATCCAAGCATTTTATTGGCTGTTCGGGAAAAGGCTTTTCCATCGTCAGATTTTCAAGAAATCTGACTACCAATTTTAAATGAAATTTCATTCTTAAACTTCTAAACATCCGACAATATTACTTTTCACACCGTCAGATAGAGAAAAAAATGTACTTTTAAATGCATTTTGTTTGAAAGCTGTATCTCAATTTGTGTCTGAGTTATTAATTTTTTTTTTAAGTTTTTTTTTTACTTTTTTGTCATACTGGCAACACTCTGTTGTCCATCTCTGTTGAAAGTAAAGGGAAATACATATTACTGTATAGACCAATCACAAAACGAATAAAATGCGGATTAAACCAATAAAAACCTTGAGATATGATTTTGATTTCCTACCCTGACGAGAACAATAACCATTTTCCCAAATGGTTAAAAAAAGGCAAATCTAAAGATCACAATTTATTCAATTCCTACTATTAGATCACACTCTCCCAATATTTGTTTTTATATATATTTATTTATATATTTATACTAGGGAGCTCTGCCCCCTACGAGCTACGCTCGCCAACCCCCGTTCAGACACCCCAGATTCTAAAAGCACGCTAATTTCATCGGCCTTAAAAAAGTTTAAATTATACTTTTAAAAAACAGTGACGATCTCCCTGTAAACGGGTTTTCATTCATTTCCCTTTGATTGGAGATTTTTAAGACGAAATCAGCCGCTGCTAAGAGATACAATGGCTGTTTTGTCTTTGATTAAAAACAAGAAAGAAAAATCATGCGTACGTCATAGATTATGAAACACTTTCCAACACTCCCTGAAAGCTTTAACAAAACATCGTTATTTAGGGAAATAATGTAAAGAAGATAACTAACTAAACATTTAAAAAACTGATTTCAGCAGTTACCATCTATAGCCAAATATTTATTCCAATTCTTCCGAACAGCCGTGTACTTGATCTGTAGGCTGATATATATACTATATAATAGAAAATTTAGTTTATCAAGAAAACGCATAACAGGTTGAAATTTCTCTTTCAGCAATTTAGACTAATAGATGGAACATACTTCAGTACTTTTGTACAGCCCTGTTGTTTTCCTAGTACCTTTATTACACGCCACTATTTAGCTAAACTTTAATTCAAACTAAATCACACTTAAAACTACTGAAATCGCATTTCCAGAATTTATCATCTATAGGTGGCCATGTATCCATTTTTTTGCGTGGCCCTGTATATCATTTTACCTATATTCTACAAACATTTCATAGAAAACTACATGCAGTTCAACATAACATATTTTAAACCCACCATTGAGCAATTTACGGTCATACTCAGTAACCTTTACGAATTCTTTTGCGTAGCCTTGTATATCAACTATAACATTTACACACACCATGTAGTATGTACAAATATAGTGAAACTTAAAAGCGCATATCATAATTAAAAATGCATTCCCTACCATCGCCGCTAATATACAGTATTTCGGATAGAAAATACTTGTCTGAATTGTTTTGTATGTTCCTGTAAATGCTTTGCACTTCGTATTATACATGAAATATCTTAAGTAAGCCTCACCGACGTATATCAATTTTATTATATATGAATTTGTATAATTAAAATACGCCGCAAATAATTTCCCTCTATACCATTTGTAATGGAATTCTATTGTGTAGCCCTGTAAATGAATAGTAACTATTCGTTGCACCGCACATGCTACAGAATATTCTGCATATATTAGTGCACTTCGTAAATGCATATTTTTTTTATTATGTTTTAAAGGGTGTAACATCTTTAAAAATCATTTGAAATGGTTTTTTCCCGTTGGCCATAATGTAACGGAATACTTTTGACTGTCCCTGTAAATGAACTAAACATGCTACAAACTTCATTTGAAATAGGGTTCGTGCTAGGCTAAACGTTAATAACCAAAAATTTCAATGCGATCCGAGTATATTTAAGAGAGTTAGAGCGCAAACCGACAAACCGAAATCAATAACACTTTTCAACTTTGTTGGAAAGCGTTAAAAATTAGTTAAACATTTGAAAGTAAGCCAATGTAAAAGGAATTAAGTACACAGAGCTTTGTCTCTCGGTAATTTTTAACACCGCTATGAGAAAGTTCTTTTAAATGTATCGTTTTAAATCTGACGTAATTTTTACCAAAATTTCCTTTCTCTTTTTAATATTCACATGAAAATTATTTTGTTGTTAGAAAGGAAATATTATTTGCGCTGTCTTAGAATTCACGATAATAGTTGAAAAGATTATCTCAAAATATGAAATAAACGTCTCGTGCAAATATATTTTTTAATTTAAAGTGTTTTGCCAATTTTTATTTATTTGACCTTTTTAAATATGACGTAATTTCCTTCATTTGTGATTTTTAAAGCATAATGATGAATTTAGTATTTAAAAATTTTCTTTCCCTTTTAAAATTCACGTGTAACTGTAGTTTTTATGATGTAATTTTCAATATTTTCCTGATTTTTAACACGTAATCACTTAATTCTAATTTGATTTTTTTTTTCTGTTTATAATAGCCACGTGTAAATAATTTTTTTATTTGAAGGAAATATTATTCTTTGCGCTGTTTTTAAAATTGGCAACATTTTAAAATAATTGCCCTTTTCTAAAATGTGTAAAAAATATCTCTCGAAATTCAGAAAATTTGAATTTAAAATGGAAATAAATACTCAAAAAATGAGTCAGATTAAAAAGATAATTGCAATCTGCACATCTGGAACTTCCAATGTATAAAATGATTTAAAAATGTTTAAGTTCCCATGTATAGTTTTTCTTCTATAAAACTTTTTTGATGGAACGATTTTGACCATCTTTAACATTAAACATCTCTTAAAATAATTATTCGATTTAAAAACTGTCTGCATCAGCGTGTTTATCAAACATGTCTCTATAATACCACCGATTTTCATATTTTTGTATGAAACAGTTTTCTTAATATTAACGAAGAAAGACCCCCGGTAATAAAAAATATGGATGCCGATCTAGTAGGAGTATACCCGAATGATCTACGCAGATTTTCATTGGTCCATTTCCAAATCAAAACTTTTTTTTATATATAGAAGGATATCTTGTTCAAATTTTTAATCGTTAATAAAATACTCATTATTCATCCTATCAAGTTGAAATAATTTTTTTTGAACTTGTACTGGATGACAATTGATGTTAATAAAGTTTTTTCAAATATTAATTAATTAATTAAATTTTAATTAATTAATTTTAGATTTGCATGGGAAACAAAATGGCGGCCATTGGTTATTGAAGGTGAATGAAAGTATTTTCAACAAGGGGTTACCACAGGGGGGACCCTGTTCTGTCGCCAAATACCGCCAAGTTTGTCGCCAACTTGGCGATATATCGCCAAATTTGGCGGCCAAAATAAGTCGCCAAAAGTGACGCCAACTTGGCGATATTTCTAATATTTCGTCAAATTCCCATAGAATTCCATTGTAAACCTACTTGCTTATAGAAAATCAACAAATTGAGATATTTTAATGCAACAAAAACTAATATTAGCTTAAGGGATTATATTAATTTTTTCTTTAATGACCTAAGTAGGAATTGACTTTAAAAACAAAATTTTTATATTACTTGTTTTTATGTTTAATTTCAAGTCAATATACTGAATAGTTTTTCTGTAAAGTATACGACAAAATGTAATTTGTTTAGTCTAGTAGAGGATTCGCTTCGTTCATCCTAATAATCTTCAAAATTTACTATCGAAGTATTTCTTCCATATTTTATGTATTTTAATGATTAGAAGTAAACAATAAACAAGGTTTTTTTTTTTTTTTTTTTTTTTTTTTTTTTTTTTTTTTTAATGGCGGCGTATGTTATGTTACTAACATTTTACAGTGTCATTAAAAAGAAAAGGGTAAAATTTCACTTATAACTTTGCATCATATATCCATGCATATAAAAATATTCAAGAATATATTTCTTACTTTAAAAATACATTAATTAATCGCAATAGATGTAAAAAGACTTATTTCATATTTGTTATATTCGTCTTTAGAAGCAAAAATTCCTATGGAAATAGAATATATGCTAGAGATGTTCCTAAAGGGATTTCATTCAGTTTTGAATAACAAATATTTTTCGCTCTAAATTATACGAGAAAAATATTTCCGATATACTATTTCAAATAAAATTTACATGAATTTTTTAATCATGGCAATAAACTTCAAATTCATTTTTTTCTCAAAATGAATCTTATAAGTATCATGTTTATACATCTATATTAACTAATTCAATATTTTTATCTAGTCATAAATAGATAGGAATCCTATATAATTTATTAATTATGAATAAATAATCTTAAATATTTACTATCGAAATATTTCTTAAATACTTTATATATATATTAAGGGTTCGACGAGCATGGTACAACAGTTTTTTTTTCTTTAAATGGCGGTATATGTCATGTTAATTACATTTTACACAGACATAAAAAAAGAAATGATTAAGCTTTCATTTATAACTTTAAATAATATACGGGGCATCACAACCTTTTGACTTTTATGTCCCTGGATAAAAAATTTTATTTAGTACATATTCGTGTGTTTTTTTTTTATATTTATTTCATATACTGGGGAACATCCTATTGCATGATTGCATAACAATATTAATGAGCTAAATAAGGTTTGGACGATGTTGGGGGTCCAAATACCAGGAAAACTCCTATACCGTCCCGTGTTCCTGATGCTGATTTTTAAGTTTGGAGCTGCCTGTATAAAATTGTTTCAATAAAAGTAATTCGATGTAATTTTTTTTCGAAACTGGGACTATTTTTTAATGTAAATATGTAGCAAAAAATCAACCCGCACACATTTTTACGGTTGATATTATTTTTATGAACTCTGTCCCTGGGTTTTAGATTCCTTACCATCCCTCTTGCTAAACTTATACAGAAAATCACTTCAGATGCAACCACAGAATTTTTTAAAAGTTTTGTCTCATGCAAAAGTATGCTAGAGAAAAAATGTCTAAAATTCTTTGACATGAAATTTACTGCAGAATTTAAATCAGCATTTAAATATCAATTTCAAGCATCCTGGCTTTATTGGTAGTCTTACCGTCCCCAAGGTTTATTCCTGCATTTTTAGAGGTAAATATATATTTTTTAAATTTAATCCAATGTAAATAACTGTTTCTAAAACTCAATGAACATTGTGGTATCACTTAGTCTAAACGTGATTTGCCTAAAAATAGTGGTAATTTTCCTTACCTTTCCATCCTTACCATTCCTTTTTTTCCCGTTACCGTCTCCTTTATCCTATACCATCCCCTTTTTCTCCTTCCGTTCCTTCTTTAACACCTCTTTAAGACAATGTTATACCAAAATTTTGTGCTAAAAATACTAGATTGTTATTATTTCTTATTTGAATGCCCTGTGTAAATTCATTATAAGTAAAAATTTAGAAGAAAATAGAAAGTTAGAGTGGTAAAATGGTAAGGAAAATTAATCTAGCAAGTTTAACTGAAACCTCAGTTAAATAAATATTTTTTCGCTGCTGATTATTTTTCTGTAATTTGAATCAATAAGGCATTCGCCTATCAGATTAAAATGTTATTTTAGCAAATTTAAATTCACCAGATTTTTATTCCCGAAAGTAAAAAGATTGTGAGAATGCCCCATATATATATTCATAAAAAAATTATTCAAGAATATTTTTTCTCCCCTTAAAAATATATTTAGATACCTACAGTTAAAAAAAAAAACCTCTGTTTCAAATGTGTCATAGCTTCACAAGCTAAAAATCCTATGAAAATGAAATATATGCTACAGATTTTCCTCTATGGATTTCATTCAGTTTTGATTAACAAATATTTTTCGCTGTAAATTTTATGGGAAATAAATTTCACATGTAGGTTTTTTAATAAAATATCCACAATTTTTTTAATCAGAGTACTTTTAAAATTTGCGTTTTTCTCAAAATAACAGTTATAAACGACATTTTTATTCATTTCTATTAATTAATTTGTTATCTGCTATATTCAGAAACAAGTTGTAAATTGCTCGTCAAACCTGCCAAATGATGTGCGTTCGTACTATGACTAGTTTTATAAATATTTTTTGCACTACTTATTGTAATGAATGTATATTTTAATGCACTTCATAAGTGCATATCAATTTCATTCTGTTCGAAAGACTGTAACATCATTAAAATGCACATGAAATATTTTTTTCCCATTGGCCTTAATGTAACGGAAAACTTTTGACTGTCCCTGTAATTAAACTTGTTGACAGATATATTGTGAAATATAATCTCCAAACAAGGACATTAAAATAATCAAGCGAAGTAAATTGTTTTTTCATGTGTCAAATGTGATTTACAAAAGTAATTATCGAAAGTGTTTAGGATCTAAAAGAAGGAAGTGAAATTGAAAAGTGATCGCACAATCGTAAACAGATAGTTTATTATAAACATTTTCGCAATACTTATGAACTGTGAGACATTTATATACTTTCACTTTAAATTATCGTAAATATAAATATTGATACAAATTATTTGTTATGCTGATTTATGGGATTAATTTCCTGTTCTTTATTGCTAATGATATTTTATTCATGTATTTTTTTCTCTACTCTTACTTGTTACTCAAACTCTCAAACTGAGAGATGTGTATGTTAAAGCTCTTATTAAACTTAATTTTACTTTTTTATTTATAAGTTTCGGCACAAATTTAACTTCACAAGTCACTCAAAATATGCGTTTTTTTAAACAACATGAAGTTCAGACCATCAGTCACATATACGGATAAATAAGAAATACAGGAAGAAGGTATAGATTCATTTACCCTTTCCTGAGGAAAAATACCAGATGAGATGACAATCGGATATACACAAATATAAGGTAAGCTCAATTTATCTTACCTATGTTTTTTATATTAAGAAATAGATAATTAGTTTTTGAGGATAAAAACGAATATCACGCAAATTTTATGATAGCAAAGATTAAATATTGCTAACAAAACTATGTATCCGACTTTCATAAAACTTGAAATGACGCGACAAAATCTTTCAACAATTATATATTTAAAATTTCAGACCATTCGGAAGGCAGTAAGATCATTAAAATGCACTTGCAGTAATTTTTTCCCATTGACAGTAATGTAACGGAAAACTTTTGAGTGTCCCTGTAATTATACTATGTATCCGATTTTCATAAGATTTGAAATGACTCGACAAAATTTTGCAACAATTATATATTTAAAATTTCAGACCATTCGGAAGGCTGTAACATCTTTGAAATGCACTTGCAATAATTTTTTTCCATTGGCCGTAATATAACGGCAAATTTTGACTGTCCCTGTAATTAAACTATGCATTTGATTTTCATAAAATTTGAAATGACTCAACAAAATTTTGCAACAATTATATATTTAAAATTTCAGACCTTTCGGTTGGGTAGTTTTTGCTCTGTTATATGCGGACAGACAGATGGACGGACTGAACGACGATTTATATAATTTGATAGCTACGTATTTATATAATTGCGAACGCACCTAAAAAGGTAGGAATTCCAATTTAATTTATTAATTATGAATAAACAATCTTAAACGCTTGTAATGGAATTATTTCATCGATACCATTTGTATTTAAAAGTTAAAGGAGCACAGTACAGCAATTTTATTTTTATTTCCTTTATTTACTTTTTGCATAGGAAACAATAGATGATTATCCCGTTTTCAATTAAAAATACAGTTTCATAAAAATTTGAAACAAAGTTTTTCTAATTAATTAAAAAATAATGATATTATTGCAACGATATTTTGAATAGACTTACATTTTTACTTAAGTTTTAATGGAAATATGAGAAGTACTAGAAAACGAGAAGCATTCTCTTTCAAACAACACCTGGTTAGAAGCTTTTAAATCAGAAAGTATCTGACAATGCATACGGTGGCACTGACGAAATTATAACGAACTTATATTATTTCTGGCGTTGTCATTCTATTTCACATAGTCCACCTGATTTTCTAGTGTGTAGGCCACTGGCTATAGGACAGAGGTTGCCTGATTCGAATTCCGATTGTGGCATGGATGTTCGTCGGATAGTTCGTCGGATTACACTTTAACGGGATATAACTGTCTGTTTAACCCCCGTTTCAAAATATGGCAATAGCGCCCCAAGCAAACTAAACCAATTTTGCACATAGGAAAATTTGACGGTGTTGATAAAAACTTCGATAAAACATCTTCATATTTTAAAAATAATAAAATATATTACGTTTGAATTAGAATTTATATTTACTACCGTATAATTATTATGGCCGTTATAATTCTACGGATTTTGACCTAGGGGGAATTAAAACTCGATTTCATTTTTACTTTTTTATGGTTTTGGGCCTAGGGACAGTTAAAAACCGATTTTTTCCTATCCGCTGGGGCCCCACCTTGTCGCGGTGGATAGGCTTTGAACGAAGAGTAGCCACAACAGCATGTCACGTCTCTTAATTAGCATCCTATGACGAGTACAGTGCCATCTGTTGGTAAACTTCTGAACTTCTTTTTTCGTTTGCAAAACAAAATCCTATTGCTTCAGGTATACTCAGATGAAATATCAGGTTATTCTGACGTGTGGTTCTTTTTTCACAGAACTTTGAAAGTGCACTTTAATTATAATTACCCTGTATATATTTCAAGTCCCAACGATATATTAGTTTCGGAGTTTTTTAAAGATAAAGAACGCTTTCTGGATTTGTGGTTACCTCGGAAAAGAGTATTCTCTATTCGAAGTTATAATATATTTCCATAGATTAATTAATTTATGAAATATATAAATATATATTTTTTTACAGTGCAATGACAGCATATTTCATTTGATCTGAAATAAATATTTCACCTAAAAATTTCCTTTTTTATTTTCTATTTTAAAAAATCATATATTCCGAGTGGTAACGCAAAATAATTCCTCCAAAATGCTGCAGCTTTCATTTATTTGATATTCAGCACAGTTGGATATAAAAAGAAACAGTGCTTGTGTTTTATTTCATTTATGCAAGCGAATGAAATAAAGAAAGTTACAGTTCGAAAAATATGCATTTTATGCATTTTAAAATGTGAATTGTTCTATTTCATTATGTTCAATATTCTCATTCCATAATTTAAAATAAACGTTTTACCAAGTAAATCCAATTTTTTCCCTAAAAAATCCACAACCGCCTTTATTTATATTCGGAAGAAAGAAGTACAACTTGATGCTTAATGATCCGTTTATGTAGTTGATTTTTTATGTATATTATTGAGAAACAAGAAGCATAAAAAATAGTTTTAGCTCATAAGACTGAAATACTATTCAAATAACCTTTAGCAATTCGGAAATTTTTTTTTATTATAAGAATTTTTTTCTAAAAACTTCCAAGTCATTTAAAATGTATATAAACGTGTTTGGGTAAGATTTGTAATTTAAAAATACGTCTCTAGAAATATAGTTTGTGTTTTAATGTTTATGATAAGAATTCAGAATAATTATATACATCTTAATGCTTACAATGCTATATTATGAACATTATCAAATTGCAGTTATATTACATTACATCTGGTTAATATTTTTCTTATGAAAATAAATTGAATCATGTATTATGCAGTTAATTACAGCAAAAACCATTATTTTTACTACAAATTCAAGAAATTATCAATAATGTATTTTTACTTTCTACTATCTTTACAAGAAAAAAGTATTGGATTCTTGAAAAATGTTTACTTTCAGTTTTTGACGAATTTATGTGTTTTAAAAGGTTCTGATCACGAGTTGACAGTTTTTACACGACTGCCAAGAAGGGTTATGTGTTTCAGGCATATCTGGGTGTGTGGATTTCTTTACACTGTCGAAACATCCCAACTGCTGGATGGATTTTAGAGAATGAGATCTCTACCGATTTTTCTTAAACGTCCGACGGTTATAGGCTAGGTTTTGTGTTTATAAAAATCAAAATGGCGGCCGTAAAATACACAATGGCGGTAGAGACGAAAAGAAATTTTTACGCACCATATTGAGTGGCATATCATTGGATAGGTCTTTCAAAATGAAGAAGATGTTTCATTGACTATTTTACAGTCAGAATCTCCGTTTAAATATTACACAACCTGGAATTTGTGTGAGTAGGATCGTTAGTTTTACTGCAACTCTAACCTCCATAGGCATATATAGGCCTCATCAAAACAGTGTTTATAGACAGGAACTAACAATTAAACACAGCTTAAAAGTCATCAATACAAGTGAATAAAAAAGATAGGTAAGTACTATAAAAAATAGTTTAACATTGATAAGAAATAATAAATTAGTTTGCTTTTTACTCAGTCGGTTTTTTTTTTTTTTAATTTAATTTTTATTTGTTAGGAAATGACTTTCTGTGAGTCTGTCTATCTGAATGTGACAAAAATTTTGTGGGCGCTCTAACTCATGAACTAAGGCACGAAAGCTAATAAAATTTCAGATTCAGTTAAACTTTGTTATAAATTGGTGTTGATTAGTTTTCGGGGTAAATCGCGAAACACTATGCTACACTTTTTACGATTTCCGCAATAGCTATAGCTCAAAAAATAATGCACAAATTTACATCAAACTTCAGATTCAGTTAATCCCGGACATAAATTAGTGCTGTTTAGTTTTCGGTGTGATTCTCCCAACAGCTGGTGATACTAGGCTGCATTTATCACGATTTCCGTAATAAATGTATCTCAAGACCTAAAACATGGATTTTCATCAAATTTCATATTTAGTTAGTCTCTGATATTCACTGGCTTCCAAAAATTAAGGAAAAACAACAAAAGTAGCGAAAATGTTTCAAGTAGATTTTAATAAAACTGAGACACAATTTACAACACATAGTAAGGTATAAAATAACGTTAAAAGAAATTACCAGACGATTGTGGTGTTTCAGAAATTAATACAATTAAAAAATAAAGAAATTAAATGTCTCAGTTTGTTATAGGAAAAGTACCTTTAATATGGAGTATGATCACCCCTTGAAGCAATACAGTACATACAGCGAAGTATGATACTGTCAATTATGCGATCGATGAGTTCGCTGGGAAGTGCGACGTCGCTGACTGGCTGACGTCGTGTTAACAACTCATATCAGTTAGATCTCGTGACTTGATAACATAGTCTGATTGTACATTAAACATTCCAGAAGGCATGGTAGAAGAACGTGATATCTTATCGATTACGTGATGATCTGCAATGTGATAAACTGAGTATTTCTTTTCTTATTCTAAGTATGGTAAGTCCTACTACTTTTCGATATGTGTATATCGAATAATAATATGTTGTATGAATATATAATTTGTTGCTTTTATATGAATGTTTAAGTGTAGATGTTTTAAAAGTTTTGTAATGTTGGTATAGCATATTATATTATATAAAACTTGGCTAATATTCATACTTGCATTCTATGAATTATGTAATAAAAACTTTCGCTTTTATAGGAAGTTTAAGTTACTTCTAAATATATTATTACCCAGTTAAACAATGAATGATTATACTTTAGCAGTATAAAAATCAATCTTTGTTCACAAGAGTAAGAAAGTTATTTAATAGGATTTTGTTTGCAAATATATAATAACATGTTACTTGAGATAAAAAAAAATAATAGACTTTGAAGAAAATATTCGCAGAGTGAAATGAAAAGGATTAGTGTCTTGTTAATAATTCATATTAGTTAGATCACATGACTGATAATACAACCTGATTGTAGATAGATCATTCAGAAGGTATGAAGGGGGGAACGTAATGTCGATTACGTCACTATGCACAATGCGGTAAGTTAAACGTGTCTATTCTCAGTTCAGTCATGGTAAATTTATTATTTTTTGGTACGCATATATCAAATTTTTGCTATCTTATAGTATTTTTTAATATTTTATTAAGTTAATTTTTAAAATATTTTTAATTTTTTAAACTGAAGAACTTATTAATATATTGCTTTTAACGTTTCGAAGTGTATAATTATAGGATATAATGAGGGTAGGATGATAACATAAACAAGATTTATAATTATTTAACTAAAGCATAGTCAAAGTTACATACATATATACTAAACGAAAACATAGTCAAAGTTTTAAAATCTTATATGGAGATAGATACGCAAACCCACTTTTGGTAAATTGTAATTTTTTCTGCTAACTTATAATACTTGAATTGACTTTAATTTGAATTAATATGATTGATTGATTACTTGTATTTGAAATCTTGATTGGTCAATTGATTGATTGATATGATTGAACACTTTTATTTGAAATCTAATTGAACTTTTTAAAAACATTTTTAAAAATTTTTAATTTTAAAAATTATTTTAAATTTTTTTAAGCTAAATTTTCATTTTTTTTAATTTTGAAAAACTTTTTTATTTATTTTTTAATTTTAATTATAACATTTTTTTTCTTTTTCTCTTTTTACTTACAAATATTTTTATTGATTATATATATATGTATGTGTGTGTGTGTGTGTATTAATCCATTGCTTTTATATGATAAAAAAGAAGATATATATTATTAAACTATAACATGTTGAAAGTCATGTACATGTACAGGCAGGTAAACTTGCTTTTGCAAACTTAATTTATGAAGTTTTTAAATATTATTTTAATTTTGATAACTTAATTTTTTAAACTTTTTTCAAAGTTTTAATTTTTTTTTAAATTTTGTAAAGTTTATAATTTTTTTTTTTTAATTTTGTAAAGTTTATAATTTTTTTCAAAGTTTTAATTTTTAAATTTTATAAAGTTTCTTTTTTTTAATTTTATAAAGTTTTTTTAAACTTTTTAATTTTAAAAAGTATAAATTATAGTATTACTAGCAGGCTATGCCCGCTACGCTGATCTGCTTATCCAAATGAACCTTGAATTAAACAAAATGTATCATTGAATTTGACATTGTGATTTAAAGCAATATGGAACCTTACCTGGAATGTCCTTTCGCACTGCTGAAAACGATAAGAACGCCAATGTGCTATTATATTTTCTAATGTGTAGACAAATTTTCAGCTATTAAAGTTTTAACCCTTTTAGTTGATCAATAACAGTAGGATTGGTAAAGAAAGATAGTACAATACGCAATACAATAAAACAAACCCTGAAAAATTATATAACTACTTGTAATAATGTAAACAAACAAACGGACAAAATCCATCCAGTAAAACTTTTTTTAAAGGTTGATCTTTCATAAGGGGTCCATCTGATTATAGAACTTTCCCCCATAATTCTGTAACTAAGCAACGTAGAATGATACGCAATAAACTAAAACCTCCGCAAACATTGTCTTATCAACAAAGAAAGTATTATCAATATCCACCATCTAGAACTTTTTGAAAAGTCTAATCTTTCATAATCAGTTTCATATGATTATGGAACTTTCCGCCATTACTTTATGACTAAGCAACGTAGAACAATATGCAAAATACTAAAACCATGTCTGAATAGATATGTAATTAAAATGAAATTCCTATCAAAATCCGTTCTGTAGAACTTTAAAAAATGTTAAACTTTCATAATCGGGTTCAACTGATTATACAACTTTCCACCACACCTCTATTATTAAGCAATGCACAAGGGTATAGTATATACTAAAACTCTGCCTGAAAAATTATTTAAGTATCAGTGAAAATTCAATCATAATCAATTCGGCTGAATCTTTTAAAAAGGTTAATCTTTCATGATCGGGTTCGTCTGATTATATAACTTTAAAACATAATTGTATGTATAAGCAACGTAGAACGATATTTTATATACTAAAATCTTTTCTGGAAAATTATCTAACTATCATTATGATCAAAATCCATCCAGGTGAGCTCAAGTTATATGCAACCGGGGCGAATTTCCCATTTCCATTTTACTCTAGTATATATAGTAGAAGCAGAAGTAGATAGATAGATAGATAAGAATATTGATTATTAAAATTTATGAAACTGCAAGTTATTTCTCGTTGTCTCTGCTGAATAATTTTAAAGACTTTTCAATCGGCGAGTATTGAGATTTACTATTATGTCTACAACAAATATATTTCATTTTGTACCAAAACATTGTCGTTAAAATGAGCCAATTTGCTGTGGTTTCCAATATTATAAAATATTTTTTTTTTCAAAATCGTCAACTACGCGCATGACATTTTAAGTGTCTCTTGGCACTGCAGTAAACATTTCCATGTTTTATTCAGCGAAAAATGAAGTTATAACTTAATTTTACTTGATAATAAAAAATACTTCCATCTTCAAAAAATAGTAAATTAAAATTTTTTGCAGTGTTACGAATAAATAATAATTAAAGCCAAAAGAAATTTGCGTTCAATAAATATCAAGCCCTAAAGTTTGGCATCGTTTGGAATAAAATTTGGTACTTTTCTTTTCCACTACAGGCGCCTTGGCGTTTTTTTAAAAGCTTGGCGCTATTCGGGCATCAGAAAGTGAGATTTATTGTCAATTGATATAAACAGTTAAGAAAACAAACTTGATGAAATTTTTTGTTTGTTTATATATGTATATTATAAATGTTTTTTATATACAGATTACTTCTGTTTCTAATTAAAATTAGATAAATTTCATCTTTATGTTAAATAAATTGTATAAATAGAAAAAAAAATGCTTGTTTATATGAAATGAAACAGTGAATAGGTTGCCAGAAAATATGTTTCCAAATTTTCTCTCAGCTAAGCTATTTTCTCTGTTTCGCCAAGATCCCTATACTGTACATTACCAAAAAATTTTTGCACATTTAGGATTGAAATAAATGGTGCAATAGCATACAATTTGGTATGGTGTTGGTATAACGTAAAAATAGGAAAAGGTCGCCAAAAAGTTTTCTTTCAAATTACGCGAATTCTGTGCTAATTCGGTTATAGAATAGCTCCGCTTTAAAAACACAGAATCAGTTTAAACCTTTTCCTAAGTTAATTATGCGCCAAACCACGCCAGGTAACATACGCCAATTGTAAGTAGACTCAATTATGTAACTTATCGGTACCAAATATGCCAATTGCCTATGGATTCGATAACGTAATTTATCTCCTTAATTTATGCATACTTTACAAACTACATCTACTTTCGAATTTTCCTGATTTTAAGATCAATGGGTACTGTTAGATGTTAAAAAGCTTGGCGCAATTCGGGATTAAGAAAGTGAGATTTGTGGCCAAATGATATGAACAGCTATAAAAACAAACAAAATGAACTTTAAGCTTTTTAAAATATGTATTCATATATATATTCCTATATAAATTTTTATTTATGAATATTAATATTTTTGTTATTTATATACAATTTACATCTGTTTTTATATAAAAAAGAGATAAATTTATTCTTTATAGTAAATAAATTATCTAATTACTGAACAGAAAATATGGATGAAAACTTTCCTTGTCTCGCCAAGCCCATTTTTTCCAACTCGCAGCTATATTGGAAAATTACAGAATTTAACCCATTGCTCTATGACTAAACAGTGTCGAACAATATATTATATACTAAAACTATCTCTGAAAAATTGTCAAACTAATAATGCAAATTCTATCAAAAATCGTTTATTTTAATTTTTAAAAAGGCTATTGTGATAATTGCGTACACGAGACTACAGAGTTTTCCCAAAAACGGTATGGCTGAACAATATAGAAGGGCATGTTGTATACTGAAAACGCCCTGGAAAATTATCTAATTAACAGTCCAAGTTCCATCGAAATACATTGGGCAGAATCATTTAAAGAGGCTAATCTTCCATTATCAGGTTCATCTCATTAAAGATCTTTAAACCATAATTCAATGCCAAGAAACGTAGAACGACGTGTTATGTACTAAAAAATTCCCGAAAAATTACCTATCTAACAGTGTACGTTCAGCAGAACTCGAGTTATAAGCAGCAGGAATGAAATTTCCATTTGAATTATATATATACATATAAGTAGAATTGGGTATTTCCAGAAAATGCTGTCGTTTATTAACAAATAAACAATATTGTGAATGTCGCTCAAACCGATGGCACGCTCATGCATTTTTGGCTTAAAATTAAATCGTTTGGCGATAAAATGAAATCGCAAAAAACATACAATATGTAACTCACAAGTATCGTCATTTTTATAATTACATGTGCTAGTTTCTTCTGTATGTCACATGATGGTCGAGTTAAATAAAAATAAAAAGTAAATTTAAAAGAAATCAAAAACAAAAACAAAATTGTCACTCAGATATTATTTTATAAAATTTTCTGATGCATTTTATTTAACCGGACGCAAGAGATAAATTGCCAAATATAGTTTAAAACTGCAATCTTTCATATTCAATAAATTTTTAAGCATTACAAACATTCTCTTTCATGTTTAAATTCGATATTTTCGTTTTCCAATATTACCACTCGTCATTTTTTTTTTCATTTTCTCAATTCTTTTCTTTTTTTCCTTTTAAATAAAATTAGTTACAGTTTTTTTCCGCGATGTACAGCCATTTCAATTCATTTATCAAAAAATTCATCGCCAATAAAATAATGGTAACCCTTTCGTCCAAAATAACAGAACTTTCCGTCATAATTCTATAACTAACCTACGTAGAACGATGCGTTATAGCTTAAAACCTTCCCTGGAACGATACCTATCTAACGGTATAAGTTCCGTAAAAATCCATGCGGTAGAACTCGAAATCTAGGCGTTCGGAACGAAATTTTCGTTTGGATTTTATATATATAATAGATTTTATATATATAATAGATAGAATAGATAGAATAGATAATAGATTATGTGTTATGAACTATCTCAAAGTTTAAAACAGATCGCATTGTTAGATTTCCTAATTTTAACAATATCGCGTTATGTTAGTTCCATATTCCACCACCAGGGAGCGCACTCTATTCTTAACGAAAGCGTATCTGTACGAAACTCCTTCATGCAACCTTTCCGTAGATACATGAATCGGGAGAGTGGCGGTCTTAACCAATAATTTAAGATAATTGCTGAAATTACTACGAAAAATATTTTAAAGGGGCCCTACGCGGGCCCCTAATAGAGTTAGAGGAAATCGGAAGACGGCAAAATAATCGCGGTGAAAAGGTTGCTTTGGTGCTTTGGAGCTACTTTTGGCGCGAGATCTAAGCTCTACGACCAATAGGAGCCCAGATATTTAAGGAAATATGAAGTAACAAAGTCCAAAATAATAGAATTTTCCGTAATAATTCTATAACTAATCTAGGTAGAATGATGTGTTATAGCTTAAAACCTTCCCTGGAACGATACCTATCTAACGGTATAAGTTCCGTCAAAATCCATGCGGTAGAACTCGAAATCTCGGCGTTCGGAACGAAATTTCCGTTTGGATTTTATATATATAACTAGCAGGCTATGCCCGCTGCGCTGGTCAATATTTCCAAATGAACCTTGGATTAAACTAAATGGTGAATTTGAACTTGTATTTTAAACAATATGGATCTTCGTCTTGACCTTGCACATTACTGAAGACGATGCGAACGCCATTGCGATATAATGTTATCTTAAGCGTTGGACAAAATTTAGCAATTAAGAAGTAATTGTTTTAGTTGATTATAAACAGCACACTTATGGTCGGGTAATGAGACCGTTATGACAACAGGAATTAATACCTCTGTAACTAATCAACATATAATGAAATCGTATATACTAACACCATTCCTAAAAGTCATGCAACAGGACCACTTGTAACAAAATATGTTCTGTAGATTTTTTTAAAAAGGCTAAACTTTCATAATCAGGTTCACTTAATTTTTGAACTTTTACTGTTGCTCTATAACTAAGTACCCTTGAACAATATGTATACACTAAAACCTTTCCAAAATTATTACCTAACTAATTGTGGTATATCCTACGAAAGTATTATAAACAATCGGAATGAAATACAAATTTCCGTTGTAAATACATAGTAGATGATGATGATGCGATTTTGTGCAATAGAATTCATAGTAAAGTTTTCGCTTCAAACAAAAACGATGCTTTCAACATTAAAGCTAATACACCAATATGTGAAGTATCCGATTACGGAACGTTAACTTGAATTCTCATGAGCAACTACTCAAAGAAAAGTGAATATGTGGCTTTTGTGATACTTTTATGTCAGCCGAGCGCAGGTAATAAATCAATAAAGATTGTTTTCATAGCATATTCTTATTTTATTATTTTCATTTAAAACACAAACCTTTCACTCATTTAATTTAAAATGCATGCCTTATACTAATTTCATTTAAAAAACTGAAAAGATAAACAATAACAGGAAATAATGCCATAATTAAAAGCAAAAAAATATTTTTAATTTACATACGCAAAATGTAACTACTGCTACTGGGAATTTTAAAAATGCTATCAGCGAGATGTGCGCATGGTTGTTATAAATGTACCCATTTTTTCTTCTTATCGAGGAGCAATTTATAAATCGCACAATATTATTCCAATTCCAATTTCTTTCATTGAGGAACCTATGACCGGAAAAAATGGAAAAAGACTCTTGTAGATTCATCGGATGACGGCATCTGACGCCATAAACCGAGTTTATATATATGAAAATAATTTTTAAGTCGTTACAAATATTGCTTTCATACTTAAATATTTTCATTGGTACTACTTGTTATCCCGTCGACCAATTTCGCCAAATTATATAAATCGCCAAACCATTCACCAAATTATATAAATTGACATAATCTTTGTTTTAAATAACGAAATAACAAATAAATTAGTATAACATTAATAAAAATTCAAATAAAACGTCGAAATTAAAATCACTTGATGACGTAAACACGTGTAGTTTGTTTAAATTCAAGTGAATTTGATATTTACGATCAACCATCATTGGCATTTAATCTTATAGTTTGAGGATAGATTTTTGGTCGACGGAATATCTAAGTAGTACCTTTTCCATTTTTGTTTTATAACGCTAATTTCTCAGTAATTTTTTCCCTTTTATTTTACATAAAATCACTATTTTTTAAAAAAATTAAGATGCTTGCATTTTTATTTCAAACTCATAGAGCCGTTTTTATTTTTTAGCCAAAAGGGTTGATTTGAATTTTTTCCGTTGCTAGAGTAACGGATGTAATGATAGATATTTTGAGGTTTAGATGCCAAAGACACCGCCAAATTAGAAAAATATGAAATGTGTCATGAATTTTGGACTTATAAAAATTTATTTGGTAGCATTCGATTCAGCATACAAAACTACATTAAAATATGGTATCATTTGACGCATAATTTTGATATTCGATTTTTTTCCCCTCCCCGTGCAAAAACCATTAGGGGTGACACTTTAGAAAATCCTTTCTTAGCAAAAGTTTATGTCATAAGAAGTATTTTTACCACGATTTTCAAGATTTTAGGTTCAGTAGTTTGCGCTGTGCGTTAATTAGTCCCCTAATCCAGACTTTATTTTATATACTATATTAGATATGCGATTTTGCGGTGAATCGATGATCGAAAATTAGTCCAATATCATTTGAAATATTACATAACAGAGGAGAAAGTACGAAGAAAGACGAAGAAGAAATGACGAATTACAAAAGACATGTAATTTTTTTTTTCAAAATGTTGAATTTTTCCATAGTAATAACGTATTAAAACATAAATTTCCTTAAAAATTATCTTTATTTCCTAGATTTCGAATCTGTGAATTTTCCTATAAATGAAATTGGCGATATGACTTGAGAAAATAGATAATATTTGCTTAAATAAAATGGGTAATATTCGTTGATCTGAGTTCGAGTTTATAAATATCACTAATTCAATAATCACTAATTATCACTAATATAACTAATTAACTTTCGGAATTACGGCGAAAAACATTTTAAAAAGTATGAAATTATTTTACAATATGTATGTGTGGCAGAAATTCACACTGAAATTTAAGTATTCGATTCCATTTTTAAAATATTAACTGATATCTATATAAGTTACAATTGAATATGAAAATGTACTCAAAAAACGATCTCTTTCACCTAAAAAAACACCATTTGTGAGAATATCCTCAAGCTAATGTCACGCTTATGCATTTTTGGCTTAAAATCACATTGTTTGGCGGCAAAAGAAAAATAAAAAATTGTAAAGAAACAAATAGTAATTACACATGTGACTCACAATTACATCTGCTTGTTTCTTCTATAAGTCACGTGATGGGACAATTAGATATAAAAAAAAAGAAAAGAACAGAACAGAAAGAAAATGTCGTTAAAATTTCATCTAATCAAATTTTCAGATTCGTTTCCATGTCTAACGCAAGCGATAAAGAGCCAAATATTGCGTATCAAGTGTAATATTTCTTATTAAATTAATTTTTAAGCATTACAAATATTTCTTTCAGGTTTTGATTAAATTTTTTCGTTTTTTAATATTATCACTCATTAAAACGGATTTTCTTCTTCTTTTTTTCTTTTTTTTTTCATTTAAATAAAATTAGTAACAGTTTTTCTTTTATTTTACGAGGTTTAATAGCCGTTTCAATTTTTTTGTTATCAACGATGAATTTCGCCAAGAAATAAAATGGTAACCCTATCGCCCAAAATAACAGAATTTTCCGTCATAATTCTAAAACTAATATAGGTAGAATAATGTGTTATAGATTAAAACCTTCCCTGAAACAATACCTATCTAACGGTATAGGTTCCGTAAAAATCCATGCAGTAGAACTCGAAATTTAGGCGTTCGGAACGAAATTTCCGTTTGGATTTTATATATATAATAGATAATAGAATAGATAATAGATTTTATATATATATAATAGAATAGATAATAGATTATGTGTTATGAACTATCTCAAAGTTTAAAACAGATCGCATTGTTAGATTTCCTAATTTTAACAATATCGCGTTATGTTAGTTCCACATTCCACCACCTGGGAGCGCACTCTATTCTTAACGAAAGCGTATCTGAACGAAACTCCTTCATGCAACCTTTCCGTAGATACATGAATCGGGAGGGTGGCGGTCTTAACGAATAATTTAAGATAATTGCTGAAATTACTACGAAAAATATTTTAAAGGGGCTTCTACGCGGGCATCTAATAGAGTTAGAGGAAATCGGAAGACGGCAAAATAATCGCGGGGAAAAGTTTGCTTGGGTGCTTCGGAGCTACTTTTGGCGCGAGATCTAAGCTCTACGACCAATAGGAGCCCAGATATTTAAGGAAATATGAAGTAACAAAGTCCAAAATAATAAAATTTTCCGTAATAATTCTTAACTAATCTAGGTAGAATGATGTGTTATAGCTTAAAACCTTCCCTGGAACGATACCTATCTAACGGTATAAGTTCCGTAAAAATCCATGCTGTAGAACTCGAAATCTCGGCGTTCGGAACGAAATTTCCGTTTGGATTATATATATATAATAGACTAGCAGGCTATGCCCGCTGCGCTGGTCAATATTTCCAAATGAACCTTGGATTAAACTAAATGGTGAATTTGAACTTGTATTTTAAACAATATGGATCTTCAGCTTGACCTTGCACATTACAGAAAACGATGAGAACGCCATTGCGATATAATGTTATCTTAAGCGTTGGACAAAATTTAGCAATTAAGAAGTAATTGTTTTAGTTGATTATAAACAGCGCACTTATGGCCGGGTAATGAGACCGTTATGGCAACAGGAATTAATACCTCTGTAACTAATCAACATATAATGAAATCGTATATACTAACACCATTCCTAAAAGTCATGCAACAGGGCCACTTGTAACAAAATATGTTCTGTAGATTTTTTTAAAAAGGCTAAACTTTCATAATCAGGTTCACTTAATTTTTGAACTTTTACTGTTGCTCTATAACCAAGTACCCTTGAACAATATGTATACACTAAAACCTTTCCAAAATTATTACCTAACTAATTGTGGTATATCCTACGAAAGTATTATAAACAATCGGAATGAAATACAAATTTCCGTTGTAAATATATAGTAGATGATGATGATGCGATTTTGTGTAATAGAATTCATAGTAAAGTTTTCGCTTCAAACAAAAACGATGCTTTCAACATTAAAGCTAATACACCAATATGTGAAGTATCCGATTACGGAAGATTAACTTGAATTCTCATGAGCAACTACTCAAAGAAAAGTGAATATGTGGCTTTTGTGATACTTTTATGTCAGCCGGACGCAGGTAATAAATCAATAAAGATTGTTTTCATAGCATATTCTTATTTTATTATTTTCATTTAAAACACAAACCTTTCACTCATTTAATTTAAAATGCATGCCTTATACTAATTTCACTTAAAAAACTGAAAAGATAAACAATAACAGGAAATAATGCCATAATTAAAAGCAAAAAAATATTTTTAATTTACATACGCAAAATGTAACTACAGCTACTGGCAATTTTAAAAATGCTATCAGCGAGATGTGCGCACGGTTGTTATAAATGTACCCATTTTTTCTTCTTATCGAGGAGCAATTTATAAATCGCACAATATTATTCCAATTCCAATTTCTTTCATTGAGGAACCTATGACCGGAAAAAATGGAAAAAGACTCTTGTAGATTCTTCGGATGACGGCATCTGACGCCATAAACCGAGTTTATATATATGAAAATAATTTTTAAGTCGTTACAAACATTGCTTTCATACTTAAATATTTTCATTGGTACTACTTGTTATCCCGTCGACCAATTTCGCCAAATTATATAAATCGCCAAACCATTCGCCAAATTATATAAATTGACATAATCTTTATTTTAAATAACGAAATAACAAATAAATTAGTATAACATTAATAAAAATACAAATAAAACGTCGAAATTAAAATCACTTGATGACGTAAACACGTGTAGTTTGTTTAAATTCAAGTGAATTTGATATTTACTATCAACCATTATAGGCATTTAATCTTATAGTTTGACGATAGATTTTTGGTCGACGGAATATCTAAGTAGTACCTTTTCCATTTTTGTTTTATAACGCTAAATTCTGAGTAATTTTTTCCCTTTTATTTTACATAAAATCACTATTTTTTTAAAAAATTCAGATGCTTGCATTTTTATTTCAAACTCATAGAGCCGTTTTTATTTTTTAGCCAAAAGGGTTGATTTGAATTTTTTCCGTTGCTAGAGTAAAGGATGTAATGATTGATATTTTGAGGTTTAGATACCAAAGACACCGCCAAATTAGAAAAATATGAAATGTGTCATGAACTGTTGGACTTATGAAAATTTATTTGGTAGCATTCGATTCAGCATACAAAACTACATTAAAATATGCTATCATTTGACGCATAATTTTGATATTCGATATTTTCCCCTCCCCGTGCAAAAACCATTAGGGGTGACACTTTAGAAAATCCTTTCTTAGCAGAAGTTTATGTCATAAGAAGTATTTTTACCACGATTTTCAAGATTTTAGGTTCAGTAGTTTGCGCTGTGCGTTAATTAGTCCCCTAATCCAGACTTTATTTTATATGCTATATTAGATATGCGATTTTGCGGTTAATCGATGATCGAAAATTAGTCCAATATCATTTGAAATATTACATAACAGAGGAGAAAGTACGAAGAAAGACGAAGAGGAAATGACGAATTACAAAAGACTTGCAATTTTTTTTTTCAAAATGCTGAATTTTTCCATAGTAATAACATAATAAACCTTAAATTTCCTTAAAAATTATCTTTATTTCCTAGATTTCGAATCTGTGAATTTTCCTATAAATGAAATTGGCGATATGACTTGAGAAAATAGATAATATTTGCTTAAATAAAATGGGTAATATTCGTTGATCTGAGTTCGAGTTTATAAATATCACATGCTTTCGGAATTACGGCGAAAAACATTTTAAAAAGCATGAAATTTTTTTACAATATGTATGTGTGGCAGAAATTCACACTGAAATTTAAGTATTCGATTCCATTTTTAAAATATTAACTGATATCTATATAAGTTACAATTGAATATGAAAATGTACTCAAAAAATGATCTCTTTCACCTAAAAAAACACCATTTGTGAGAACATCCTCAAGCTAATGTCACGCTTATGCATTTTTGGCTTAAAATCACATTGTTTGGCGACAAAAGAAAAATAAAAAATTGTAAAGAAACAAATAGTAATTACACATGTGACTCACAATTACATCTGCTTGTTTCTTCTATAAGTCACGTGATGGGACAATTAGATATAAAAAAAAAGGAAAAGAACAGAACAGAAAGAAAATGTCGTTAAAATTTCATCTAATCAAATTTTCAGATTCGTTTCCATATCTACCGCAAGCGATAAAGAGCCAAATATTGCGTATCAAGTGTAATATTTCTTATTAAATTAATTTTTAAGCATTACAAATATTTCTTTCAGGTTTTGATTAAATGTTTCCGTTTTTTAATATTATCACCCATTAAAACGGATTTTCTTCTTCTTTTTTTCTTTTTTTTTCATTTAAATAAAATTAGTAACAGTTTTTCTTTTATTTTTCGAGGTTTAATAGCCGTTTCAATTTTTTTTTTTATCAACGATGAATTTCGCCAAGAAATAAAATGGTAACCTTATCGCCCAAAATAACATAATTTTCCGTCATAATTCTAAAACTAATATAGGTAGAATAATGTGTTATAGATTAAAACCTTCCCTGAAATAATACCTATCTAACGGTATAGGTTCCGTAAAAATCCATGCAGTAGAACTCGAAATCTAGGCGTTCGGAACGAAATTTCCGTTTGGATTTTATATATATAATAGATAATAGAATAGATAATAGATTTTTATATATATAATAGAATAGATAATAGATTATGTGTTATGAACTATCTCAAAGTTTAAAACAGATCGCATTGTTAGATTTCCTAATTTTAACAATATCGCGTTATGTTAGTTCCACATTCCACCACCAGGGAGCGCACTCTATTCTTAACGAAAGCTTATCTGAACGAAACTCCTTCATGCAACCTTTCCGTAGATACATGAATCGGGAGGGTGGCGGTCTTAACCAATAATTTAAGATAATTGCTGAAATTACTACGAAAAATATTTTAAAGGGGCTCTACGCGGGCCCCTAATAGAGTTAGAGGAAATCGGAAGACGGCAAAATAATCGCGGGGAAAAGTTTGCTTGGGTACTTCGGAGCTACTTTTGGCGCAAGATCTAAGCTCTACGACCAATAGGAGCCCAGATATTTAAGGAAATATGAAGTAACAAAGTCCAAAATAATAGAATTTTCCGAAATAATTCTATAACTAATCTAGGTAGAATGATGTGTTATAACTTAAAACCTTCCCTGGGACGATACCTATCTAACGGTATAAGTTCCGTCAAAATCCATGCGGTAGAACTCGAAATCTCGGCGTTCGGAACGAAATTTCCGTTTGGATTTTATATATATAACTAGCAGGCTATGCCCGCTGCGCTGGTCAATATTTCCAAATGAACCTTGGATTAAACTAAATGGTGAATTTGAACTTGTATTTTAAACAATATGGATCTTCAGCTTGACCTTGCACATTACAGAAAACGATGAGAACGCCATTGCGATATAATGTTATCTTAAGCGTTGGACAAAATTTAGCAATTAAGAAGTAATTGTTTTAGTTGATTATAAACAGCGCACTTATGGCCGGGTAATGAGACCGTTATGGCAACAGGAATTAATACCTCTGTAACTAATCAACATATAATGAAATCGTATATACTAACACCATTCCTAAAAGTCATGCAACAGGGCCACTTGTAACAAAATATGTTCTGTAGATTTTTTTAAAAAGGCTAAACTTTCATAATCAGGTTCACTTAATTTTTGAACTTTTACTGTTGCTCTATAACCAAGTACCCTTGAACAATATGTATACACTAAAACCTTTCCAAAATTATTACCTAACTAATTGTGGTATATCCTACGAAAGTATTATAAACAATCGGAATGAAATACAAATTTCCGTTGTAAATATATAGTAGATGATGATGATGCGATTTTGTGTAATAGAATTCATAGTAAAGTTTTCGCTTCAAACAAAAACGATGCTTTCAACATTAAAGCTAATACACCAATATGTGAAGTATCCGATTACGGAAGATTAACTTGAATTCTCATGAGCAACTACTCAAAGAAAAGTGAATATGTGGCTTTTGTGATACTTTTATGTCAGCCGGACGCAGGTAATAAATCAATAAAGATTGTTTTCATAGCATATTCTTATTTTATTATTTTCATTTAAAACACAAACCTTTCACTCATTTAATTTAAAATGCATGCCTTATACTAATTTCACTTAAAAAACTGAAAAGATAAACAATAACAGGAAATAATGCCATAATTAAAAGCAAAAAAATATTTTTAATTTACATACGCAAAATGTAACTACAGCTACTGGCAATTTTAAAAATGCTATCAGCGAGATGTGCGCACGGTTGTTATAAATGTACCCAGTTTTTTCTTCTTATCGAGGAGCAATTTATAAATCGCACAATATTATTCCAATTCCAATTTCTTTCATTGAGGAACCTATGACCGGAAAAAATGGAAAAAGACTCTTGTAGATTCTTCGGATGACGGCATCTGACGCCATAAACCGAGTTTATATATATGAAAATAATTTTTAAGTCGTTACAAACATTGCTTTCATACTTAAATATTTTCATTGGTACTACTTGTTATCCCGTCGACCAATTTCGCCAAATTATATAAATCGCCAAACCATTCGCCAAATTATATAAATTGACATAATCTTTATTTTAAATAACGAAATAACAAATAAATTAGTATAACATTAATAAAAATACAAATAAAACGTCGAAATTAAAATCACTTGATGACGTAAACACGTGTAGTTTGTTTAAATTCAAGTGAATTTGATATTTACTATCAACCATTATAGGCATTTAATCTTATAGTTTGACGATAGATTTTTGGTCGACGGAATATCTAAGTAGTACCTTTTCCATTTTTGTTTTATAACGCTAAATTCTGAGTAATTTTTTCCCTTTTATTTTACATAAAATCACTATTTTTTAAAAAAATTCAGATGCTTGCATTTTTATTTCAAACTCATAGAGCCGTTTTTATTTTTTAGCCAAAAGGGTTGATTTGAATTTTTTCCGTTGCTAGAGTAAAGGATGTAATGATTGATATTTTGAGGTTTAGATACCAAAGACACCGCCAAATTAGAAAAATATGAAATGTGTCATGAACTGTTGGACTTATGAAAATTTATTTGGTAGCATTCGATTCAGCATACAAAACTACATTAAAATATGCTATCATTTGACGCATAATTTTGATATTCGATATTTTCCCCTCCCCGTGCAAAAACCATTAGGGGTGACACTTTAGAAAATCCTTTCTTAGCAGAAGTTTATGTCATAAGAAGTATTTTTACCACGATTTTCAAGATTTTAGGTTCAGTAGTTTGCGCTGTGCGTTAATTAGTCCCCTAATCCAGACTTTATTTTATATGCTATATTAGATATGCGATTTTGCGGTTAATCGATGATCGAAAATTAGTCCAATATCATTTGAAATATTACATAACAGAGGAGAAAGTACGAAGAAAGACGAAGAGGAAATGACGAATTACAAAAGACTTGCAATTTTTTTTTTCAAAATGCTGAATTTTTCCATAGTAATAACATAATAAACCTTAAATTTCCTTAAAAATTATCTTTATTTCCTAGATTTCGAATCTGTGAATTTTCCTATAAATGAAATTGGCGATATGACTTGAGAAAATAGATAATATTTGCTTAAATAAAATGGGTAATATTCGTTGATCTGAGTTCGAGTTTATAAATATCACATGCTTTCGGAATTACGGCGAAAAACATTTTAAAAAGCATGAAATTTTTTTACAATATGTATGTGTGGCAGAAATTCACACTGAAATTTAAGTATTCGATTCCATTTTTAAAATATTAACTGATATCTATATAAGTTACAATTGAATATGAAAATGTACTCAAAAAATGATCTCTTTCACCTAAAAAAACACCATTTGTGAGAACATCCTCAAGCTAATGTCACGCTTATGCATTTTTGGCTTAAAATCACATTGTTTGGCGACAAAAGAAAAATAAAAAATTGTAAAGAAACAAATAGTAATTACACATGTGACTCACAATTACATCTGCTTGTTTCTTCTATAAGTCACGTGATGGGACAATTAGATATAAAAAAAAAGGAAAAGAACAGAACAGAAAGAAAATGTCGTTAAAATTTCATCTAATCAAATTTTCAGATTCGTTTCCATATCTACCGCAAGCGATAAAGAGCCAAATATTGCGTATCAAGTGTAATATTTCTTATTAAATTAATTTTTAAGCATTACAAATATTTCTTTCAGGTTTTGATTAAATGTTTCCGTTTTTTAATATTATCACCCATTAAAACGGATTTTCTTCTTCTTTTTTTCTTTTTTTTTCATTTAAATAAAATTAGTAACAGTTTTTCTTTTATTTTTCGAGGTTTAATAGCCGTTTCAATTTTTTTTTTATCAACGATGAATTTCGCCAAGAAATAAAATGGTAACCTTATCGCCCAAAATAACATAATTTTCCGTCATAATTCTAAAACTAATATAGGTAGAATAATGTGTTATAGATTAAAACCTTCCCTGAAATAATACCTATCTAACGGTATAGGTTCCGTAAAAATCCATGCAGTAGAACTCGAAATCTAGGCGTTCGGAACGAAATTTCCGTTTGGATTTTATATATATAATAGATAATAGAATAGATAATAGATTTTTATATATATAATAGAATAGATAATAGATTATGTGTTATGAACTATCTCAAAGTTTAAAACAGATCGCATTGTTAGATTTCCTAATTTTAACAATATCGCGTTATGTTAGTTCCACATTCCACCACCAGGGAGCGCACTCTATTCTTAACGAAAGCTTATCTGAACGAAACTCCTTCATGCAACCTTTCCGTAGATACATGAATCGGGAGGGTGGCGGTCTTAACCAATAATTTAAGATAATTGCTGAAATTACTACGAAAAATATTTTAAAGGGGCTCTACGCGGGCCCCTAATAGAGTTAGAGGAAATCGGAAGACGGCAAAATAATCGCGGGGAAAAGTTTGCTTGGGTACTTCGGAGCTACTTTTGGCGCAAGATCTAAGCTCTACGACCAATAGGAGCCCAGATATTTAAGGAAATATGAAGTAACAAAGTCCAAAATAATAGAATTTTCCGAAATAATTCTATAACTAATCTAGGTAGAATGATGTGTTATAGCTTAAAACCTTCCCTGGGACGATACCTATCTAACGGTATAAGTTCCGTAAAAATCCATGCGGTAGAACTCGAAATCTCGGCGTTCGGAACGAAATTTCCGTTTGGATTTTATATATATAATAGACTAGCAGGCTATGCCCGCTGCGCTGGTCAATATTTCCAAATGAACCTTGGATTAAACTAAATGGTGAATTTGAACTTGTATTTTAAACAATATGGATCTTCAGCTTGACCTTGAACATTACTGAAAACGATGCGAACGCCATTGCGATATAATGTTATCTTAAACGTTGGACAAACTTTAGCAATTAAGCTATTTTGCTAATAATTGCTAAATAATAATAATCAATTTTAAAATGAAACTAATTTCATTTAAAAAACTGAAAAGATAAACAATAACAGGAAATAATGCCATAATTAAAAGCAAAAAAATATTTTTAATTTACATACGCAAAATGTAACTACTGCTACTGGGAATTTTAAAAATGCTATCAGCGAGATGTGCGCACGGTTGTTATAAATGTACCCATTTTTTCTTCTTATCGAGGAGCAATTTATAAATCGCACAATATTATTCCAATTCCAATTTCTTTCATTGAGGAACCTATGACCGGAAAAAATGGAAAAAGACTCTTGTAGATTCTTCGGATGACGGCATCTGACGCCATAAACCGAGTTTATACATATGAAAATAATTTTTAAGTCGTTACAAACATTGCTTTCATACTTAAATATTTTCATTGGTACTACTTGTTATCCCGTCGACCAATTTCGCCAAATTATATAAATCGCCAAACCATTCGCCAAATTATATAAATTGACATAATCTTTATTTTAAATAACGAAATAACAAATAAATTAGTATAACATTAATAAAAATACAAATAAAACGTCGAAATTAAAATCACTTGATAACGTAAACACGTGTAGTTTGTTTAAATTCAAGTGAATTTGATATTTACGATCAACCATTATTGGCATTTAATCCTATAGTTTGACGATAGATTTTTGGTCGACGGAATATCTAAGTATTACCTTTTCCATTTTTGTTTTATAACGCTAAATTCTCAGTAAGTTTTTCCCTTTTATTTTACATAAAATCACTATTTTTTTAAAAAATTAAGATGCTTGCATTTTTATTTCAAACTCATGGAGCCGTTTATATTTTTTAGCCAAAAGGGTTGATTTGAATTATTTCCGTTGCTAGAGTAACGGATGTAATGATATTTTGAGGTTTAGATGCCAAAGACACCGCCAAATTAGAAAAATATGAAATGTGTCATGAACTGTTGGACTTATAAAAATTTATTTGGTAGCATTCGATTCAGCATACAAAACTACATTAAAATATGCTATCATTTGACGCATAATTTTGATCTTCGATTTTTTTTCCCCTCCCCGTGCAAAAACCATTAGGGGTGACACTTTAGAAAATCCTTTCTTAGCAAAAGAAGTATTTTTACCACGATTTTCAAGATTTTAGGTTCAGTAGTTTGCGCTGTGCGTTAATTAGTCCCCTAATCCAGACTTTATTTTATATACTATATTAGATATGCGATTTTGCTGTGAATCGATGATCGAAAATTAGTCCAATATCATTTGAAATATTACATAACAGAGGAGAAAGTACGAAGAAAGACGAAGAAGAAATGACGAATTACAAAAGGCTTGTAATTTTTTTTTTCAAAATGTTGAATTTTTCCATAGTAATAACGTATTAAAACATAAATTTCCTTAAAAATTATCTTTATTTCCTAGATTTCGAATCTGTGAATTTTCCTATAAATGAAATTGGCGATATGACTTGAGAAAATAGATAATATTTGCTTAAATAAAATGGGTAATATTCGTTGATCTGAGTTCGAGTTTATAAATATCACATACTTTCGGAATTACGGCGAAAAACATTTTAAAAAGTATGAAATTATTTTACAATATGTATGTGTGGCAGAAATTCACACTGAAATTTAAGTATTCGATTCCATTTTTAAAATATTAACTGATATCTATATAAGTTACAATTGAATATGAAAATGTACTCAAAAAATGATCTCTTTCACCTAAAAAAAACACCATTTGTGAGAACATCCTCAAGTTAATGTCACGCTTATGCATTTTTGGCTTAAAATCACATTGTTTGGCGACAAAAGAAAAATAAAAATTGCAAAGAAACAAATAGTAATTACACATGTGACTCACAATTACATCTGCTTGTTTCTTCTATAAGTCACGTGATGGGACAATTAGATATAAAAAAAAAGGAAAAGAAAATATTTCCGTTTTTTAATATTATCACTCATTAAAACTGATTTTCTTCTTCTTTTTTTCTTTTTTTTCATTTAAATAAAATTAGTAACAGTTTTTCTTTTATTTTTCGAGGTTTAATAGCCGTTACAATTTTTTTTTTTTTTTTTTTTTTTTTTTTTTATCAACGATGAATTTCGCCAAGAAATAAAATGGTAACCTTATCGCCCAAAATAACAGAATTTTCCGTCATAATTCTAAAACTAATATAGGTAGAATAATGTGTTATAGATTAAAACCTTCCCTGAAACAATACCTATCTAACGGTATAGGTTCCGTAAAAATCCATGCAGTAGAACTCGAAATCTAGGCGTTCGGAACGAAATTTCCGTTTGGATTTTATATATATAATAGATAATAGAATAGATTTTATATATATATATAATAGAATAGATAATAGATTATGTGTTATGAACTATCTCAAAGTTTAAAACAGATCGCATTGTTAGATTTCCTAATTTTAACAATATCGCGTTATGTTAGTTCCACATTCCACCACCAGGGAGCTCACTCTATTCTTAACGAAAGCGTATCTGAACGAAACTCCTGCATGCAACCTTTCCGTAGATACATGAATCGGGAGGGTGGCGGTCTTAACCAATAATTTAAGATAATTGCTGAAATTACTACGAAAAATATTTTAAAGGGGCTCTACGCGGGCCCCTAATAGAGTTAGAGGAAATCGGAAGACGGCAAAATAATCGCGGGGAAAAGTTTGCTTGGGTGCTTCGGAGCTACTTTTGGCGCGAGATCTAAGCTCTACGACCAATAGGAGCCCAGATATTTAAGGAAATATGAAGTAACAAAGTCCAAATTAATAGAATTTTCCGTAATAATTCTATAACTAATCTAGGTAGAATGGTGTGTTATAGCTTAAAACCTTCCCTGGAACGATACCTATCTAACGGTATAGGTTCCGTAAAAATCCATGCGGTAGAACTCGAAATCTCGGCGTTCGGAACGAAATTTCCGTTTGGATTTTATATATATAACTAGCAGGCTATGCCCGCTGCGCTGGTCAATATTTCCAAATGGACTTTGGATTAAACTAAATGGTGAATTTGAACTTGTATTTTAAACAATATGGATCTTCAGCCTGACCTTGCACATTACTGAAAACGATGCGAACGCCATTGCGATATAATGTTATCTTAAGCGTTGTAAAAAATTTAGCAATTAAGAAGTAATTGTTTTAGTTGATTATAAACAGCGCACTTATGGTCGGGTAATGAGACCGTTATGACAACAGGAATTAATACCTCTGTAACTAATCAACATATAATGAAATCGTATATGCTAACACCATTCCTAAAAGTAATGCAACAGGGCCACTTGTAACAAAATATGTGCTGCAGATTTTTTTTAAAAGGCTAAACTTTCATAATCAGGTTCACTTAATTTTTGAACTTTTACTGTTGCTCTATAACTAAGTACCCTTGAACAATATGTATACACTAAAACCTTTCCAAAATTATTACCTAACTAATTGTGGTATATCCTACGAAAGTATTATAAACAATCGGAATGAAATACAAATTTCCGTTATAAATATATAGTAGATGATGATGATGCGATTTTGTGTAATAGAATTCATAGTAAAGTTTTCGCTTCAAACAAAAACGATGCTTTCAACATAAAAGCTAATACACCAATATGTGAAGTATCCGATTACGGAAGGTTAACTTGAATTCTCATGAGCAATTACTCTAAGAAAAGTGAATATGTGGCTTTTGTGATACTTTTATGTCAGCCGGGCGCAGGTAATAAATCAATAAAGATTGCTTTCATAGCATATTCTTGATGATTTGTTGAAGTATGAAATTATTTTACAATATGTATGTGTGGCAGAAATTCACACTGAAATTTAAGTATTCGATTCCATTTTTAAAATATTAACTGATATCTATATAAGTTACAGTAGAATATGAAAATGTACTCAAAAAATGATCTCTTTCACCTAAAAAAAACACCATTTGTGAGAACATCCTCAAGCTAATGTCACGCTTATGCATTTTTGGCTTAAAATCACATTGTTTGGCGACAAAAGAAAAATAAAAAATTGTAAAGAAACAAATAGTAATTACACATGTGACTTACAATTACATCTGCTTGTTTCTTCTATAAGTCACGTGATGGGACAATTAGATATAAAAAAAAAAAAGAAAAGAACAGAACAGAAAGAAAATGTCGTTAAAATTTCATCTAATCAAATTTTCAGATTCGTTTCCATATCTAACGCAAGCGATAAAGAGCCAAATATTGCGTATCAAATGTAATATTTCTTATTAAATTAATTTTTAAGCATTACAAATATTTCTTTCAGGTTTTGATTAAATGTTTCCGTTTTTTAATATTATCACTCAATAAAACGGATTTCCTTCTTCTTTTTTTCTTCTTTTTTTCATTCAAATAAAATTAGTAACAGTTTTTCTTTTATTTTTCGAGGTTTAATAGCCGTTTCAATTTTTTTTATCAACGATGAATTTCGCCAAGAAATAAAATGGTAACCTTATCGCCCAAAATAACAGAATTTTCCGTCATAATTCTAAAACTAATATAGGTAGAATAATGTGTTATAGATTAAAACCTTCCCTGAAACAATACCTATCAAACGGTATAGGTTCCGTAAAAATCCCTGCAGTAGAACTCGAAATCTAGGCGTTCGGAACGAAATATCCGTTTGGATTTTATATATATAATAGATAATAGAATAGATAATAGATTTTATATATATATAATAGAATAGATAATAGATTATGTGTTATGAACTATCTCAAAGTTTAAAACAGATCGCATTGTTAGATTTCCTAATTTTAACAATATCGCGTTATGTTAGTTCCACATTCCACCACCAGGGAGCGCACTCTATTCTTAACGAAAGCGTATCTGAACGAAACTCCTTCATGCAACCTTTCCGTAGATACATGAATCGGGAGGGTGGCGGTCTTAACCAATAATTTAAGATAATTGCTGAAATTACTACGAAAAATATTTTAAAGGGGCCCTACGCGGGCCCCTAATAGAGTTAGAGGAAATCGGAAGACGGCAAAATAATCGCGGGGGAAAGTTTGCTTGGGTGCTTCGGAGCTACTTTTGGCGCGAGATCTAAGCTCTACGACCAATAGGAGCCCAGATATTTAAGGAAATATGAAGTAACAAAGTCCAATATAAAAGAATTTTCCGTAATAATTCTATAACTAATCTAGGTAGAATGATGTGTTATAGCTTAAAACCTTCCCTGAAACGATACCTATCTAACGGTATAAGTTCCGTAAAAATCCATGCGGTAGAACTCGAAATCTCGGCGTTCGGAACGAAATTTCCGTTTGGATTTTATATATCTACTAGCAGGCTATGCCCGCTGCGCTGGTCAATATTTCCAAATGAACCTTGGATTAAACTAAATGGTGAATTTGAACTTGTATTTTAAACAATATGGATCTTCAGCTTGACCTTGCTCATCACTGAAAACGATGCGAACGCCATTGCGATATAATGTTATCTTAAGCGTTGGACAAAATTTAGCAATTAAGAAGTAATTGTTTTAGTTGATTATAAACAGCGCACTTATGGTCGGGTAATGAGACCGTTATGACAACAGGAATTAATACCTCTGTAACTAATCAACATATAATGAAATCGTATATACTAACACCATTCCTAAAAGTCATGCAACAGGGCCACTTGTAACAAAATATGGTCTGTAGATTTTTTTAAAAAGGCTAAACTTTCATAATCAGGTTCACTTAATTTTTGAACTTTTACTGTTGCTCTATAACTAAGTACCCTTGAACAATATGTATACACTAAAACCTTTCCAAAATTATTACCTAACTAATTGTGGTATATCCTGCGATAGTATTATAAACAATCGGAATGAAATACAGATTTCCGTTGTAAATATATAGTAGATGATGATGATGCGATTTTGTGTAATAGTAAAGTTTTCGCTTCAAACATAAACGATGCTTTCAACATTAAAGCTAATACACCAATATGTTAAGTATCCGAATACGGAAGGTTAACTTGAATTCTCATGAGCAACTACTCGAAGAAAAGTGAATATGTGGCTTTTGTGATATTTTTATGTCAGCCGGGCGCAGATAATAAATCAGTAAAGATTGTTTTCATAGCATATTCTTATTTTATTATTTTCATTTAAAACACAAACCTTTCACTCATTTCATTTAAAATGCATGCCTTATACTAATTTCATTTAAAAAACTGAAAAGATAAACAATAACAGGAAATAATGCCATAATTAAAAACAAAAAAATATTTTTAATTTACATACGCAAAATGTAACTACTGCTACTGGGAATTTTAAAAATGCTATCAGCGAAATGTGCGCACGGTTGTTATAAATGTAACCATTTTTTTCTTCTTATCGAGGAGCAATTTATAAATCGCACAATATTATTCCAATTCCAATTTCTTTCATTGAGGAACCTATGACCGGAAAAAATGGAAAAAGACTTTTGTAGATTCTTCGGATGACGGCATCTGACGCCATAAACCGAGTTTATATATATGAAAATAATTTTTAAGTCGTTACAAACATTGCTTTCATACTTAAATATTTTCATTGGTACTACTTGTTATCCCGTCGACCAATTTCGCCAAATTATATAAATCGCCAAACCATTCGCCAAATTATATAAATCGCCAAACCATTCGCCAAATTATATAAATTGACATAATCTTTATTTTAAATAACGAAATAACAAATAAATTAGTATAACATTAATAAAAATACAAATAAAACGTCGAAATTAAAATCACTTGATGACGTAAACACGTGTAGCTTGTTTAAATTCAAGTGAATTTGATATTTACGATCAACCATTATTGGCATTTAATCTTATAGTTTGACGATAAATTTTTGGTCGACGGAATATCTAAGTAGTGCATTTTCCTTTTTTGTTTTATAACGCTAAATTCTCAGTAATTTTTTTCCTTTTATTTTACATAAAATCACTATTTTTAAAAAAAAAAATTAAGATGCTTGCATTTTTATTTCAAACTCATAGAGCCGTTTTTATTTTTTAGCCAAAAGGGTTGATTTGAATTTTTTCCGTTGCTAGAGTAACGGATGTAATGATAGATATTTTGAGGTTTAGATGCCAAAGACACCGCCAAATTAGAAAAATATGAAATGTGCCATGAACTGTTGGCTTATAAAAATTTATTTGGTAGCATTCGATTCAGCATACAAAACTACATTAAAATATGCTATCATTTGACGCATAATTTTTATATTCGATTTTTTTCCCCTCCACGTGCAAAAACCATTAGGGGTGACACTTTAGAAAGTCCTTTCTTAGCAGAAGTCTATGTCATAAGAAGTATTTTTACCACGATTTTCAAGATTTTAGGTTCAGTAGTTTGCGCTGTGCGTTAATTAGTCACCTAATCCAGACTTTATTTTATATACTATATTAGATATTCCATTTTGCGGTGAATCGATGATCGAAAATTAGTCCAATATCATTTGAAATATTACATAACAGAGGAGAAAGTACGAAGAAAGACGAAGAAGAAATGACGAATTACAAAAGACTTGTATTTTTTTTTTCAAAATGTTGAATTTTTCGATAGTAATAACGTATTAAAACATAAATTTCCTTAAAAATTATCTTTATTTCCTAGATTTCGAATCTGTGAATTTTCCTATAAATGAAATTGGCGATATGACTTGAGAAAAAATGAAATAAACAATAGATAATATTTGCTTATATAAAATGGGTAATATTCGTTGATCTGAGTTCGAGTTTATAAATATCACATGCTTTCGGAATTACGGCGAAAAACATTTTAAAAAGTATGAAATTATTTTACAATATGTATGTGTGGCAGAGATTCACACTGAAATTTAAGCATTCGATTCCATTGTATTTCTTTCAGGTTTTGATTAAATGTTTCCGTTTTTTAATATTATCACTCATTGAAACGGATTTTCTTTTTCTTTTTTTCTTTTTTTTTCATTTAAATAAAATTAGTAACAGTTTTTCTTTTATTTTTCGAGGTTTAATAGCCGTTTCAATTTTTTTTTATCAACGATGAATTTCGCCAAGAAATAAAATGGTAACCTTATCGCCCAAAATAACAGAATTTTCCGTCATAATTCTAAAACTAATATAGGTAGAATAATGTGTTATAGCTTAAAACCTTCCCTGAAACAATACCTATCTAACGGTATAAGTTCCGTAAAAATCCATGCAGTAGAACTCGAAATCTAGGCGTTCGGAACGAAATTTCCGTTTGGATTTTATATATATAATAGATAATAGAATAGATAATAGATTTTATATATATATATAATAGAATAGATAATAGATTATGTGTTATGAACTATCTCAAAGTTTAAAACAGATCGCATTGTTAGATTTCCCAATTTTAACAATATCGCGTTATGTTAGTTCCACATTCCACCACCAGGGAGCGCACTCTATTCTTAACGAAAGCGTATCCGAACGAAACTCCTTCGTGCAACCTTTCCGTAGATACATGAATCGGGAGGGTGGCGGTCTTAACGAATAATGTAAGATAATTGCTGAAATTACTACGAAAAATATGTTAAAGGGGCCCTACGCGGGCCCCTAATAGAGTTAGAGGAAATCGGAAGACGGCAAAATAATCGCGGGGAAAAGTTTGCTTGGGTGCCTTGGAGCTACTTTTGGCGCGAGATCTAAGCTCTACGACCAATAGGAGCCCAGATATTTAAGGAAATATGAAGTTACAAAGTTCAATATAAAAGAATTTTCCGTAATAATTCTATAACTAATCTAGGTAGAATGATGTGTTATAGCTTAAAACCTTCCCTGAAACGATACCTATCTAACGGTATAAGTTCCGTCAAAATCCATGCGGTAGAACTCGAAATCTCGGCGTTCGGAACGAAATTTCCGTTTGTATTATATATATATAATAGATAGATAGAAGATTTAGTCCAGGCAAATTAAAGTAAATACACCTTCAACCCGGGCAAAATTGCAATAGAAGCTCTGTTAACTGATTTTTAATCCGTAACCATTACTGAGAAATATAACCAAAATCAGACAAAATACGATCACGGGAACACCCTTAAAAACGGATTTCAAAACGGACTGAATCATATGCCGTTTTGCGTTGTTGTGCTGTTGTATTGCTTTTAGTTGAGACGGAAGACGACAGAGGGCAGCACTAAACAATTTGGACTGCAAATATTCATTTTTTATCGAACAACCAATCTGACAACCAATAATGCTTTTGGAACAAGATAAAGTAAAGTATCTATAACTCATTCTAAACTGTATTACTACTAGACCGATCTCCTAACAGTCATCCGGTACGCGGTGAGTTTTTCAAGCTCCGGCGATGGGGGATATATCTCCGGCCTCGTGCAAGCTCTATACTATATTTTCTTTCTACATATTAAGTCTTCCTGAACATTTTAAATCCTACCGCATCAAAATCGGTTCAGTGGTTCGCGAGATATAGTTCTTTTAAATTTCTCTACTTTCTGCTAATCCCGTTCCTCTATCTCATGTATCCGCAATTGCAACTGGCTCCGAATCGATTCCAGTGCTTATAAATGCTAGTTGTGCATAACTTTCCCAGGCATCGGAACATTTTTAATAATATGCTTTAGGGAATTTTTCAGGGCAAATATCAGTATTTTTTAATAGAAGAATAAATCTAGCTTAAACGCGCGAAATTTCGTCTTATTTAAGAATTAATTTTCTATAAGAAAATAATGGTACCGAAACATTTCCTGGTTATAAAATTTCAGGACACGCACGACCCCTGCATTTATGGACATTTCATCACCAATTTTCTTTGTTAAGGAGACTTTAAGCAAAGATATCGATATTTTTTATACATGCTGTGCTGTGATTGTGATCTGACCAGAGTAGTTTGTCATGCCAGTGTTTTTCAAGATTATATTTATGGTGTTAAATGATTATTTAACCGCGGATTACTACATTATTTGTGTAATTTGAAGCTTATACAACACTAGTGAGTGAGTTTTAGATTCTTTTTATAAATTTTAGTATTTTAATGAGCCTCTGAAAAGTACATGCTTTACCATTAGCGGCCATTTAATAATGCATCTCTGTGGAAATTATTGTAATGTTAACCTTTTTTAATTAATCTCTAACCTCTAACATACATAATAAATGCTATAAACAGCTCCATACTGTGCTTTTTATTAACGTAAGTGTATATACTTTGCTCTGTTGCCAGTTTCAATTCCAAATATCAATTTTAGGTGTACTAAATGATGTTTTGAAAATAGTTAAAAATTGTGTTATATTCTAACTTTTAGCTTCAAACTCCCATAGGAATAACATTGGGAGTGTGTAACTTTTATAAAATTATCAAAAATACCTATAAGGGACAGCAGACAGAAGAGGAGCAGCAATGACATTTAAAAAGTGGCGATGTACTGGAACACATATCGCCATTTCATTCTGATTCTACTCTACGCAAAATTGTTACAGGCGTAACAGCTAAAAAAGAAGTTAATGTTGATGAGTTGCACTTATTTGCTATGATCATCATCTCCAAAATGATAGGGAAGGATATATTTAGGTATTCGGCTATAAGGTCAAAGAAAGTGAAAACTCTAGGATCTGCTGCCGCCATTCGTAGTTATAAAGATGACTTAGATATACAAATAGATCCAGCGCTCCTCTTCCAAAGAATGATGATTACTGGCACTTGTGGTGAAATGAATCTCGGAGATGTCATGCGTTATGAAACGTGTGCGTACCCTGCAGCATTATTTGAATCACCAAGTATGATGAGGAATTCAGACAAATCTCAGTTAGCTCAAGCACTAGTCAAACACATTAAAAATTTACACAATGTAAAATATGACAACGTGGAATGTACAGAAAGGTACATACTGGATGGAGGATCTTTCTTGCGTCGCTTTTCCTGGTGTAAAAAATGATACATATGAAAACATTGCTATGTCTTACGCTGATTGTATTGTTAAACAATATGGAAAACCTATCATGGTTTTTGATAATTACATTGGGTATCCAACAATCAATGATGTGGCTCACAGATGACGCTACAAAAAAACAGTAGAGATATTAATTTCAGCCCATACGTGAAATTTATTGGAAAAAGGAAGAGTTTCTGGACAATGAAAAAACAAGCAAGCAATGACTTCCCTCATAGGCGAATTGCTTAAGAAACAAGGCTGTACTGTTCCCAACACAGATGGGGATGCCAATATAGGCATTGTTCGTGCTCCAGTCTCATCTTCAGAAAATGCACATGCACATACCACTGTAATAGGTGAAGATACCGACTTGCTGATTCTCCTTCTTTAACAGGCAAAGGATAATGGCTTCAAGCTATACTATCGCAGTGACATAAGACGAGGATCGTGTTCCAAACCAGTTTATCATATCCTCAACATGCAATCTCTGTTAGGTCGTGAAAATAGCAAGTTCCTTCTGTTTCTGCATGCTTTCACGGGCTGCGATACAACATCCAGAATTTTTTCGATTGGGAAATCCTCATCATTTCTCAAACAGATGAACAAGACAGAGCTCCGTTCTATTGCAAAAATATTTTGTTCAAATTCAAGCCTACATTCAGATATGGCTGAGGCTGGAAGAAAAGCAATGCTTCTGTTTTATGACTGCAAGGCACTGGATTCTATAGATAAACTACGTCACCAAATGTTGGTAAGGAAAGTAACTACAGTAAACTCATTTATTACACCTGAACGTTTGCCTCCGACCGATTCTTCTACAAAATATCATAACTATCAAACTTACTTACAAATAAATATCGGAAGAAAGAACCAAGCCAGCAGAATGGGACTGGTATGTAAAAAAACACTCGTGCTACCCAATACTCTGCGAGTGACTACCAGCTACAGATTATTTACTTAATATGATTCCATGTTCTTGAAAGACAAACTGTGCTACTTTACGATGCTGATGCAAGCTTAATTGATTGCCCTGTTCTACAGCTTCTAGGGTGTGCCAAGTCAATGTATGTAACAAGAACTACCTAACTTCTAACTATAAATATGATGAAAACTATTGAAACGTTTTTTTCTTCACTGGAACATTTCTGTAAAAAAGCAGTAATTTGTCAGAAATAGTAGACTTTTGTGTACTGTTTATCGTTTTTGACTATACTTCAAAGTTAAATTGTGAAAATAAAGCGATATATTTCCGTAAGCGATATATTCTCTGCCTTAGTTCCAGAAAATCCCCTCCGCCATTTTGAAATCCGTATATAGGGGTGTTCCCGTGCTCAGATTTTGTCTGATTTTTAGTATGCTATTAAGCAGTAGTTCCTGATTAAAAAATTCTGTAAAAAGCTTCTATTGCAATTTTGCCCATGTTCAATCACAAAATGCCTGGACTAATTATTAGTTTAATATTTTAAACTTATATTATATTTTTTAATTATTAAACAATTGTTGATTTCTTAAGTTATACATATACAAATTATGCTCTAACACTCTATTAAAAGTTCTAAAAGGTATAGCAAAATAAACATATATATTAGTAATGATATGATTGATTGACTGATATGACTGATTGATTAATTGATTGTTATGATATATATTATGTTAATGGTTTTATTCTTTTTCGAAGAATAGTATTAACATTTTTAATTTTTGAAAAGTATGAATCATAGTATTATGATTTTTAGTAGGAATACATTTTTAATTATTATAGGATTGTTTATTTCTTTAGTTATACATGTACAAATTATAACATTTCATTAAAATGTTTCAATAGGGGTATCATACTCGAACACTTTGAAAAAATAAGCACACAGGTTTAAGAGGATAGGAATACATTTTGTTTTAAACAATTCATTTTGAATGGTGGTTTTATCCTTTTTGAAGAATTGTGTGGTAACAGTTTTTATATACAGGGTGAATGATAAGTAAATTTTATTTAATTGAATAGCATTACTTAGACAAAATTTGAAATATTATGTATTTTTTCTTTTCTCAGTTTAGTATTATATGAATACTTAGTAATTCTTTACTTAATTGAATACAATTTTTAGTAGAATGCTATATGAACACTTAGTAAATATTATTTAATTGGATACAATTACTTCGACAAAATTTGAAATATGTTATATTTTTTCTTTTTAGTATAATATTATATGGATACTTAGTAATTGTTTACTTAATTGAATACAATTTTTAGTAAAATGTTATATGAATACTTTGTAAATATTATTTAATTGAACACAATTACTTAGACAAAATTTGAAATATTATCTATATTTTTTTCTTTTTAGTATAATATTATATGAATGCTCAGTAAATATTATTTAATCGAGCACCATAACATTTGTTTTAAACAATTCATTTTGAATGGTGGTTTTATCCTTTTTGAAGAATTGTATGGTAACAGTTTTTATATACAGGGTGAATGATAAGTAAATTTTATTTAATTGAATAGCATTACTTAGACAAAATTTGAAATATTATATATTTTTCTTTTTTAGTATAGTATTATATGAATACTTAGTAAATGTTTACTTAATTGAATACAATTTTTAGTAAAATATTATATGAATACTTACTAAATATTATTTAATTGGATACAATTACTTAGATAAAATTTGAAATATTATACATTTTTTTTCTTTTTAGTATAATATTATATGAATACTTAGTAAATATTTACTTAATTGAATACAATTTCTTAGACAAAATTTGAAATACTAGCCATCCTTGGCAAACAGTTTGGTCTCCCTTAAAATTTATGTTTGGGAAAAAAAATTGTATCATGTTACTTTTATTCATAATTTAATCTGTTTGGACTCCCTTAAGCAAATATTAGTTTTTGTTGCATTAAGATATCTCAATTTGTTGATTTTCTGTAATCAAGTAATCCCTATTGGTTCACAATGAATGTCTACAGGAATTTGGCGGAATATTAGAGATATCGCGATGTTGACGTTCGTTAATCCCTTTCGGCAACTAATTTTGCTCGCACTCTCTTTATAGTATGTATATGTATAAAATTCTGTTTAATAACCAATGAGTGTTTTCTTTTTAGTAAAATATTATATGAGTACATAGTAACTAATTTTTTTAATTGAATACAATTTCTTAAACAAAATTTGAAATATGAAAATATTATTTAATTGAACACAATTACTTAGATAAAATTTGAAATATGATATATTTTTTTCTTTTTAGTATAATATTATTGAATACATAGTAAATATTTACTTAATTGAATACAATTTCTTAGACAAAATTTGATATATTGTATTTTATTTTTTATTTTTTAGTATAATATTAGTTGAATACTTAGTAATTATTTACTTAATTGAACACAATTACTTAGACAAAATTTGAAATATTATACATTTTTTTTATTTTTAGTACAATATTAGTTGAATACAAAGGCTATATCAGCTGAATATTTAATAAATATTATTTAATTGCTTATAATTATTTATACAAAATTTTAAATATGATATTTATTTTTCTTTTTAGTAAGATATTATATGAATAGTTAGTAGATACTATGTAGTAATTATTAATAAATGTTTTTAAATATTTTGCAATAACTTAAACAAAATTTGAAATATGATATTTATTTTTTCTTTTTAGTATAATATTAGTAACTATTTACTTAATTGAATACAATTTCTTAGATAAAATTTGAAATGTTATTAGACCAAAAAATAAAAAGACAAAAGATGTTTCACTTACATATTATTTATTAATCATTTTCAATAGACAATAGAAAGACAAGTAATTTTAAAGAGGTATAGATATTCAAATCAATTTATATGTTTAGACAAAGTTTTCATTTATGCATTTTGATAAGATGGTGTATAAACTCAAAGTCATTATAAAAGATAATGTTACAGTGATTACATTTATATTTCTTAGAATGAATTTTTTATGTTTTGTTAAAATAGACTTTGATGAAAATTTATCACAATTGTATAAGGTGAGAGTTTTCTCGTGAGACTTCATATGATTTTTTAACAAAAACCTGTTAAAATTTTCTTTTTCACATTGTTCACATTTATATGAAGTGGTTGTCTTAGAATGAGTTATACTATGCTGTTTTAAATATGTTTTTTGCATGAATGTTTTATGACAAATTTCATTCAAAGGACGTTTTCTTCAAATGAGTTGTTTGATGTGCGATTAACGTATGACTTTTTAACAAAAACTTGCTGAAATAGTCTTTTCCACATTGATCACATTTATATGCAGTGGCTGTCTTGGAATGCGTTATACTATGTCGTTTTAAATCAGTTATTTGCATGAATGTTTTATGGCAAATTCCACATTCAAAGGACTTTATCTTTAAAGGAGGTATTTCAATATCCGAAACATGCGTCTCTTGATCGTATAAAGCTGGTTTCATTTCGCTACATTTATCCTGCTTGGAGGACTTGTGGATCATCTTGTATTTTAATAAGTCAGACTTTCTTGAGAAGTCTTCATCACATGATTCGAATTTATGTTGCGAAGGTATCTTTAAATGAGATAATTTATGACGATTCAAAACCGTCTTTCTAGAGAATGCTTTTTGGCAGATGCCACATACAAATGGTCTTTTTTCTGAATGGATTACCAAATGTTGTTTTAAATTGCCTTTTCTTAAAAAAGATTTTCTGCAAATAGCACACATATAAGGTGACTTCAGATTTGATATGAAGGATTTCACTTCATTATCTGAAACGGTTTCTACTTCATTATCTGAAACGGGTTCTACTTTAGGTCGTACTGTTAATTTCACGTGAGATAATTTATGGCGATTCAAATTAGAATTTCTAGAGAATGCTTTTTGACAGATGTCACACATAAATGGTCTTTCTCCTAAATGAATCATCAAATGTTGATTTAAATTACATTTTTGTATAAAAGATTTGCTGCAAATGGTACATATAAAAGGTGACTTCAGTTCTGATGCGGAGGATTCCACTTCATTATCCAAAACGGGTTCTACTTTAGGTCGTATTGCTAATCTCACGTCTTGATCATTTAATCTTGATACATCGTCGCTTAACATAGTAGAATATCCATCTTGAAAACTAGCCATATTATCTTAAGTGTAAAAACGTCTTCATACATTCAAAGAAAAGCAAACACTAATGAAAAAGTTCTAGTTCCATTCAATTTTAAATAATCATAGGGGGCGCATGTTAGAAAATTTTAATGATTGGTGCATAAATTTAAGAATAACACGTGACATAAAGTATAAAGTTCACGGAAAGTGGATCAATCAGATATTGAGAGATACTTTTGTAATGTCTAGAAAGTATATGATTATTCGAATTACGAGTTTGAATTCATCATTCTAATGTTTTACAAGTTAATTTTATTATTTCATTGAGATATACGTTAAACCAGTATATGTTAAACTAGTACTAAATTTTATTAAACTCTACAACAGAATGAGTTGAAGTGTAGCAGTAGTTTTAAAATTCATTAGAACTAATGTAGAATCATTAAATAATTATATATTACAATAACGAACTATGAGCTGATTTAATTTATAATAATTGCTTATTGTATAACGTTCTCTAAAAATGGAAACAAATGGGCCCGTGAAATCTCTAAACTTATTAAGAAAAAAAAATAATAGTTCGCCCTTGACCGGACTCGAACCGGTAACATCATGGTTAACAGCCATATGCGTTATCCAGTTGCGCTACAGGGACATTAAAATAGAAAATAAAAAAAAATAAAAACTATCAGAATGTTAAATGTTGTGATGCAATTATAACTCCCGTTAAGTTGAATTAATATTAAACGAAAGCATAATAAAATGATATGTATTTAGAAAAGATAATGTTCAAAAATATATTAGTAAATGTTGGAGCACCGTTTGCTCAGTGCATAGCGTATCAGTCACAAAAAATGAAATTTGAATCATAGGTCGCAGGTTCGATACCAAGGTTTGGTAAAAATGAATATACTCTCGTGCGTAGAATCGATCGAATCAGTTAAACTAAAAATAAAAATCGTATACATTAAAGTAATTCTCAAATAGTGGATAGCATATAAGTTACAAAAAATGATATTTGATACGAAGTTCGAAGCCAAGGTTTGCTAGAATGATCATACTCCCATATGCAAAATCGATAAAATCGTATACATTAAAGTAATTCTCAAAGTGTTGTAGTAGTTAAAATAGGTACTGTTGACTTATCCCAAGTAACCGATAAACGAACACATATAAATGAGAGGAACACAATTTTTTGTCTTAAAACATCTAAAATCTCGACTCACAGGTACAGTTTCTTGGCTTGATCAGTTAAAATTACTTCAAATTATCAAGTCAAGAGACTATTTTGTTACAGGTTCGATTCCAAGTGAAATTTTTACGAAAAACCTAATTGCAATACTTACCATTTCATGCCGATAGAGGGCGCCACCTATCATTTTGAGTTCCGTTTCGTGTTCAATCTCTAAGTCGATTCCAAAAAAGCAGCTTCCCAAGACCTAACCCCTTATGTTATAGTATAACATTACCTTATATGGTTATTTATTCAAACCTTAAGATGATACGAAAAATTAAGCCCCGTCTAAAAATTTAGTCCCCTACTACCCTATCATACTATAGTATGATCGAGATTGACTCCTTACGTTCGAAAACTATCTATAATTTCTTCCTAAAACTAATACTTTCCTACTATAGCATGATCTTTCCAAACTTTACTCTTATCTCGTTATCAGATTATCATTTCTTATCTCTTTTCCAACTGATAAGAACCTAACACTCTTTTCAAACCCTCTCGTACTATAGCATGATTTCCTTCTCCACACTCCACCCTCCGTCCCAATCGAACACCCTTTTCTATACTACTAACAGGCATTGTGCTATAAATACCCGGAGTTTTGAGTTTTTAGTTTTTGTAGTTTATGTTTAGCGGAAGCCTAAAGTAAAAGGAAAATTGTGCGTGAACCTACCCCTTCACGGAGCAAGTTGCCTATATGTATGGGGTAAGTTGGCACACGCTTTATAAATATTTAAATGAAGCTCAAATAAGGCATGCAGTTAAGCAAAATCAATTTCATTATTACCAGTAAGTTTAAACAAAGGCGTTATAGCCTTACAATGTAAAATCTAAATTATACAGACATAAAAATAATGAATAAAACATTAACATTGAGAAACTTCTATCCTACTCTATATCATCATCAGAGTTACAGTTGTCACAAATGAAAAATCGAGTGTCTCCGTTTGGGCAAGTCTCGTGTGCCCAAAATCTTGCATTTCAACCACTTTTCTCGTTGTTTGCTGTTTTTCAAGCTATCAGCATACACCAAACACCGAGCCAACTTGTCCCGTGTTCAATGTGCCTACGAGCCCCATAATAAATTTCTTCACAAAAGGGACACGTAATCCTCTAAGCATAAATAATCCAAAGAAATCGCATATGGGGTAGGTACAGTTAATCATACACTAAGAAAAACTGTACAAGTTAAATCTCAATTATTAAGATAATTATTAGAATTTAGAAAAAGAATGAAGCAACAAAAATTTACTTATGAGTGCAAAAAACAGAAAAATTGTAATAAATGTCCACTGCACGTAGCTAACGCCGCAAAACTACAATAGACATTGTAAAAAAACAATAAGAAAGGTTCTCTGTGAGTGGTTGCGTAATCTATCCACATACAGGCGATTTATGAGGGCTGCATCTACTTACCCCTGTAACCAACTAGCCCCGGTCTCCCTATATGTGATGTAATGCAACTAGCAGTTGGCGAAAATCGTTTTTTATCTGGGTTTCCAAATATTATCGCACAGGCGCGTTGGTCGGCTGATTATTTTAGAAGAAAATAGATGAAAATCATAAAATGAGCAGTCAAAGGAGCTATTTCTCAAACTTTATTTACCTCTTCAGAGTCAGTCCTTAGGAGAAATGCCCCTTTTAATCGATGATAAAAAGATTATTCATCTCGGGGTGGTAATCGGAATTTTGAAGAAAAGCGGAGCTTCGAATAACCTCGAAGCCTCTAGGACCATCCCATCTCGAAGCTGACTCCCAAAATCTAACCTCATTCTCTATCCGTATTTGTTTGCCCGTCTGCATTTAACTTACATCTGCTCAAAGTTACAATCAGGGTCAACTGACTTCTCTTTTCCAATCATAATCGTTTAAAGAGGGTTTTGTTAATAGTTCCGCTGAATTAATATTGAAGTTATTCAACTTCCTTAGCGCGAAAACGTTCTTCCAGAATTTTCTATATCCTCCGACCGGGTACACAAGGTGTAAATAAAAGTTAATCTCTTTGATCGAGAGTGCGGGCTAAAAATAGATTTTAGCCTGCCAGACGATAATTTTAACTGAAAAGAAAAATGAATTTATTGCAGCAGAATAAATCTTAGAATATTAAAGCATTGAAATATTATAGTAAACACCTGGATATTTTAAAAATAGAACGAATTTAAATAGATAGGATTTTTAGAACGGGATAATTTAGGAATTATGACATTTTAGAAATTAAATAAAAATTTAGAGGGGTTTGATATACAGGGAAATAATAGTGAATTTTAATAGTGATTTAGATAATAAAAGATTTTATTCAAGGAATATAAGTAGTTTGCGCCATTTTTAGATTTAAGCAATTTGGAATGAATATTATTACATGAATTGAGATATTATAGCTTTACGTATGGAGATTGATTGATTAGTTTAAGAATAGGGTTTTAACTTAATGAGCCGGTGTAATATATGGAATATTATTAAAAGGAAAATTTATATAGAATAATATTAATCTTGGAGACAAAATTTAAAATTTTGTAATATATATAATTGAGTCTTAAAATGAAACACATTTTTACAAAACTGAAATTATAATAATAATAAAAAAAAAAAACATTTTTTTTTTCAACAACTTCTTCTTTAAAACTTTTAATCATTCGTATCTATAATTGCATTTACGGTAATTGGAAATATTCAAATATATTTTCAAGAAATGGAACAATTTTTTTTCTGACATATGAAGATGGAAAACAATTTGTTTTGCAGAGAGATTATTTTGCTCGGTTTTTTATCTTTTATATTTATAAAATTAAGTTAGCAAAAATATGAATAAAGCTTTAAATTTAAGATAAAGACATATAAAAAGACAATACAAAAGATAAGACAATAAAAAGTTTAATGAACGTTGGAATAAATTTGGGAAAAGTACTTGAATAAATTTAGTTACTCTTTTAGACAGAATGTGGAATTGAAATTATGTAAAATACAAATACAGGTCATTGATGTAAGTTTTTTAATTTCAAAATATTCAATTGAGTTTAATTTAAAAACTTATACTAAATTTTCTTAATTCACTATAAATAAAATATAAACCTACTGAAATTACTACAAAAAAATACGCACTTAACCCGTTAATAGTCGCGCGTTGGTCTTTTCCCCGCCCGAAATTCGTTATCTTCCTGTAACTCATTTCCTATTAAAGTTACGATAGCCAAATTCCGTGTAGCTGACCTTGAGTGTTCACACTCTTGTGTAGTAAAATTGCAAGTCATTCCTGCTATTTCTTAGCATTTTATCGCATTCTTAAGTTTCAATCGGTCTAAATGACCGCGTTGCGACCACTTGCGTTAGTAGAATTTTTCCCCCTCGTGTTCATCCTTTCCCATTTCCGCGAAATCTGTGGGGGAAAGTTTCTTCGAAGTCCGGACTCTCTGCCTGTTGTTATTTCGTCTTTCTATCTGCTAGTTTACCCGTTCATAGAATACTTTTTTACTTTTAGAATGTGACTTAAAATTGTTTTATTATATTAGTTGTGAAGTCAGTTCGCACAAAAAACTGATGGATGGTGACTTACATTTTTTTTTCATTGTCAAATATTGCGGGAATAAATTCTTAAATTGACAATCGTTTAAATATGGAAAAAAAGGGAAATTCTTCATCATTATTTCAAAGAACTTGCTTTCCATTTATTACCGGAACATATAAATGAAAGAAAACAGACAATAACACTGCCAAACCATTAAAAAAGAGAGAAGAGAATTTTGTGGGAATCAGTAAAAAAATTGCCGTATCTCCAAAATCTGAAAAGTATCGTTTTTGTACAATAAAACAAATTCGAAAGATAAAACAATTTTCTCAGAAATGTAGTATATATATCTGTGAAGAACATACATATAATTTATTTGTACAGTAAGAAAAATATGGAGAATTTTATAATGTAGGTTAGAAATTACGAAATAAAAATCTCTTTTGGATAATTCAGTGAATGTTTATACTATGATTTAAAAAAATATTTTAAGTATTTTTCTAAAATTTATCTATTTTTAAATTTTCATACTATAAGTAAAAACACATTTTTTTTTAAACAATGCCTCAGAAAATGTTTTTATTACTATTATTATTATTGAAATCCAATAGAAGCTGGGGGGCGGTATCTAACAAATTTAAATTTGTTGTCCTTCATCAATTGTTCAAACTGTTTTTCAGAATAATCTTTTCCAGAATATGAGAGAAAATTCATTTAAATTAAATTATTGCTGCATATTTATAATTTCGGAGAAAATTTTCTTATTGTTTTTATTATTTTAATGAATGTTATTATAAAACAATAAATTATAATATCAATACCTTATTATGTATTGTACAATTGAATATTTATTTTAATTAAATAGTTGCTGTAAAATACATCCCTATTAAGATGAACCTTTCAATGATTCTATTAATGAAAATAATTTATCCATCTTAGGATTTAAATCTACAATTGCAAATGTATTAAAATTAAATATATAATTTCAATAACTTATTTATTATTTACTTTATATAAGCGAAGTTCGTATCCAGCGTTTTTATTTAAGGGCGCTGCTCCCGCCCTGAAATAAGTCCAAAAACTACAAATCGTGCATTTTCATTTGAAAAATGGATTTAATCACAAAATCTCAAGAGCCCCCCCCTCCTCTCCCCCCTCATACACACACAGACACCCCACAAAATAAATAAATAAAACTTAGTTACAACGTTTACAACATTTCGAAGTTAAGCATTTTTTACCTTTTTCTTTATTATATATATATATATATATATATATATATATATATATAATATGCTGGTAAATTAGTGGTATTGTATGTGGTTTTTGTGTTGCATGTCATGGGTTCCAATTTTATTTTCAGTTTAATTGTTCAATTTAATGTCAGTGTAATATATTGATGCTAAATTTATTAATTTTATTTTATTAAATGGATATAGAGTGCCGGAGTATCATAAAAATCTACCTGACTCTGATTATGTCCTTAAAAAAATAAAAAATAAATAAATAAATAAATAAAAAAACCCTATCATGAATTTAGATTCATATTCGTAAATGTTTTCCTACTAATTATTGATTCATAGTAACATCAGAAATTCAATCAAATCATTTACTATTTACTTTTAAGTATTTATGCAAAACAAAGTAAGCGTTATTAAAAACACTTATCTAGATGACAACTGAATATATACTTAAACGAAATAAATAATTGCTGTAAAAGGTTGTGAAATAAATAATTGCTGTAAAATGTTGTAAAATGAATAATTGCTGTAATCTTTTAAAATTCGGTCAATATTTTCACCCTACGTTAACCGTTTTCGATCATCTGATAACACAGGCAAGTTTCCCCTTCGTTTTCGGCCTGCTGGTAACGGCGGCAAATGGACCGAACGCGACTACTAACGTTCTAAAAAATGTCGCGACTACTCTCGGGTTAATACTTATAAATTGAAATTGGGTATGTGTCATTTATTTGAGTTTGAACTCGTACGTGATCGGTGATAGAAAAAAAAAAGCCACTGGTCAGAGGGCAGATGGATTTTGTGTTTTGAGATGTAAACTTCATCATGAATGGTCGGGCATTGATAATAATGCAATAAATTATAAATAATACATAAAATACTGTGTAAAACGTTATTAATCTGAGTATGGTTTACATCTAAAAGATAGCAAATACAGTGCAGTGCTTATGAAATGCACAAAATTAAGTAGAATTGTTGTGAATCACAGTAAGTTATGTCACAATGTAGTAATATTAATAATAAGTAATGATTTATATGTTTCGAACGTACGTAGTTTAATATAGGTTCTTACTTTTAGGCAAAGATAGTCTTAAATTGGAAGGTTTTAATATAATAAGTAAAGAAATGTATAAAAGAAGAAATAAAAAATATATGACGAAGTAGATGATGATACATTGAATATTTTTATGCACGATATGAGGACTATTTAACACGTTCACGCCGGCGCCTATATTCATGTTTTTCGCAGTGAGGCGGCGCTCGAATTCATGTATTGCTTCATCTGGCGGCGCGGTACTTTCGCTTATTCAGACACTGTATGTAATGGCACGCCCCTCTCATATTTATTAAATTGGACTCGAATATAACAAGCAGAGTTGATTGTGAATGTCTGAAAGTTCGTAAGGAGTAAGCGAATTACTTAGAGACATGATTTTATTCACTGCACATGCACGAAATTAATATAAAATGTCTTAAATCTAAAGAAATATGGACAACATGATATAAATTCATTTTCTGTAAGGTAGAAGCCACGTCCTTAGTCAATGATATCTTTTGAATGAAAACGAGAATTCTTGTTTTCCTTCGTGAATGTATAAGTTTTATAATATTGAATTGTTTTTACTTCAGAATTTTCGAATATTCAAGTGTTACCCACCTGTAGTGCATGCCGTCTATGGCATAGACGAGTGTGACCCACCTGTAGTGCACGCCTTCTGTTTAACAGTGGAGTTTGGCACACCGGTGATGCACGCCGGCGTGAACGTGTTAATAAACGTAAAATAATGCTGTCTACTTCTTAAAATATCGTGATAGCATTGTCGGAATGAAAAGAGATAATTGTGGGGTTACAACTCACCGGTTCCTACATTTACATTTTTGCACGCATACAAAACTGCTTGTATTAATATAAAAATATATGTAAAAAGTAAAAACCAAAGAAAAGAAAAGCATATTTTCTTTTACTGTTCAATGGTTTTGGGGATTCCAAATAAAATAGTCTATTTCAACACGAAATTAATGACAGAAAAAAGTTAGAAGCAATTGAAGCAGAAAAGTAGTACATATGTACTGCTACTGTTCTTTGTCCATCTCTTTGTTTTCTCTATGAAGACTAAATTACGTGCTCTTTGCTATACTTGTACTTTCACGCTGTATTTTTATTTTCCAATTAAATCCATTACAGCAATTTATCAGCATCTGGTATGCTTTTTCTTTTCCCAGCTATTAAGATGTCGTCTAAAACAAATATCGTTCCGTTGTACAAGCAATCAGTAAAACAAAGCAGATGTATCATTATACGGAATAATATCTCACTGTATTTTTTTTTTTATTTCTAAGCATCACACATTTTCAATTTTTATACCGTCAAATTGGGAAAATAAGTACTATTAAATTCAATTTGTTTGAAAACTGCATCTCAATTTATTTTTGAGATATTAAGTTTTTGTAGTTTTTAACGAATTTTTGCCATGTTGGCAATTCAAGTACTGCATTTCTGTAGAAAGTAAAGAAAAAAATATTTGGAAAATAGTAATTGTATCTTATTGTATGGCAACAAAAAAGCACAATTACTGTTTTCTAAATATTTTGCCCAATAACAACTGAAAAAAATGTAATTAAAATACGTACTATTTTGAAAAAATATAATTGAATGTTTTCTGATAAAACATGGAGCTATTATAAACCAAATTTAAATTTAAGTATGTATATTAATATTAAAAACAAATGAAGGCATATAAATAATTTTATAGCCGATTATTTTGTCGAGTTTCTTGAATGATGGCATTTTTATTTTTTTCGATTTGTGTATTATTCAGCTATAGGGACGTCCTATGCTTATTTTACTGTAGATGTTGTTTAAGGCTAGATCGTAAATGAAGAATTCTTCAATGGATGAAGATGCCGTCATTTTATGTAAAATAAAAGCGTGTGTTTTAAGTCTTAAAACTGAAATATGATATGTACTATCTATATTCATATACATATTTTTTCATCGGGGCGACATTAAATTCTGAAAACGGAGATTTCCTGTTTTCTAGTCATTGCTTTCTTTTTTCTCGCATTCATTTTGAATGTCATGGTATATTAAAATCAGAGATAAAAATAGTCCTAAAAATTTAGAAATTTTGTCTTTTCGCATACGCTGCATTTTCAGAGAAGGATTAAAAAGCTTTAAAATGCAATGTATTACTATTGTAAGTAATGAAATGTACAAAAATGAAAAATATAAAATATTTTTTTTTCATAGCTACTTGAAATTCTTGGATGATAAATGTTTGCAAGATATATACAGGATTCTAAGATCACATTTCTACGGTCTTGATGGACTTTTGATCCACAGAACATTTGAGGGTGCATAATAATGAACTTCCATTTCAGTCAGTGGTGTTTCCGATAGCGATTATGAAATATGATATACAGTCAAACCCGGTTAAGACACGTTTCAAGGAACAGGACAAAAATTCGCGTAATAAGCGATATTTCATGTTAAACGTGATTTGTATAAAGTTAACCGAACTGGGCTTATTTACACATTAAATCGTCTAAATGAGCTTTAAATCTTTCAGATATATATTTACTGCCAAAAATTGTGTTTTTTCCGTATATTTATTAGTTGTTTAGTTTAGTTGTACTCCACTCTAACACATTGTTTGTTATTATAGGACCAAATGGAATAATAATGAAAAAGAAAGATGGATTCCAACATCTCTTTATTATCTATCAACACGTTGTTACCAAAAATAATTTTCCTACTAGACTATTTTTTTTAACAGAAACAAAATTAAATTAAGTACAATAATGCTAAAAAAGTGATAAAATATCTTTATTAAGATTAACGATCTTTTCGTCGCACCAACAGCGGTATTTTCAAAATCATTTACGATAGAAAATATTTTCATATAATTTAAAAACAATAAACATAGTAAACAATGTCAGGAGGCATGATGCCTAATGAAAAACATTGCAAACATAAAATTAAATTAAAATTAAATTAGTTATTTGTGAGCATGGACTAATTTTCATATAATTTAATTAAACAATAACATGGTAAATAATGTCACGAGACAACATGCATAATGAAAAACATTGTCATCATTATACATGTTTTTAGATACAAAATTATTAAATCTCTGAAGCACAACCCAGTTTTTTAAATTAGTACTTACAATAATGAGTACCATTATAATCTTTCTTAATTTCAATGCAAGAAAAACTATCCTTATTAATCTTTGTGTAAAAATATTTTTAGCATCTCCTTATTCTAAAAAAAAGTAACTACCGCTGTCACCGCCGCCGCCGCCGGTTTTGATTTTTTTGTAACCAGAGGACTTTCTTCGTTAATATTAAGAAAAATAATGCATACAAAAATATGAAAATCGGTAGTATTATACAGAAATGTTTGATAAACACGCTGATGCAGACAGTTTTCTAAACTAAGAATTATTTTAAGATATATTTAATGCTAAAGTTGGACAAAATTGTTCCACTAAAAAAGTTTTATAGGAGCAAAAACTATTCATGGGAATTCAATCATTTTTAGATCATTTTATACGTTTGAATTTCCCGGTGTGCAGACTGTATTTCTTTTTTTAATTTGACTCATTTTTTGAGGTTTTATTTCTATTTTAAATTAAAATTTTCAGCATTTCTATAGATAATTTTTACATATATTTGAACGTGATATTAATTTAAACTGTTGCCAACTGTATAAATAGCGCAAACAATATAGTTTGCTTCAAATAAAAAAAATATTTATACGTGTAAATAAATTAAAAATTTATTTACACGTAACTATTACAAACAGAGAAAAAACATTTGGAATTAGAATTAAATAATTATGTACAAAAAGCAGGCACTTATTAAAAATTACGTCATAAAAACTATATTTACAAGTGACTTTTAATAGAGAAAGGAAATTGTAAAATAATAAATTCATTAACATCCGTTAGAAGTCTTAAATAGGAGAAATTACATCATATTTACGTCACATTACAGTTATTACATAAAATGAACACAAAATAATATTGCAAAACAGTTTAAATTTAGAAATTGCACTAGACATTTATTTGACATTTTGAGAGGATATTTTTCAACTATTTTTGTTAGGAAAGCGCAAATAATATTTCATTTCTAACAAAAGTATTTTCACGTGAATATTAAAAAGAGAAAGAATAGATTGGTCGAAATTACATCAGATTAAAAACGATTAATTTAAAATGTCTTATTTAAAAGAACTTTCTTTTCGCTTTGTTAAAAAATAACGGGAGACAAAGACTCTGTTTACTTAATTCCTTTTGTATTAGCTTTTTTTGAAATGTTTAACTTATTTTACTTAATCAAAGATGAAAACAGCGATTGTATCTTTGGTACTACTTAGTTATCCCGTCTATCAAAAATCTATCATTCGCCAAACTATAAGATTAAATGCCAATAATGGTTGATCGTAAATGTCACATTAACTTGACTTTAAGCAAGTTACACGTGTCTACGGCATCAAGTTATTTTTATTTCGACGTTTTATTTGTATTTTTATTAATGTTGCAATAATTTATTTGTCCTTTCGTTATTTAAAATAAAAATTATGTCAATTTGTATAATTTGGCAAGTGGTTTGGCGATTTATATAATTTGGCGAAATTGGTCAACGGGATAATAAAGTAGTACTGCAGTGGATTTGGCCTTAAAATTCCCCAATCAAAAAGAAATAAATAGAAATCCCTTTATAGGGAGATCGCCACTGTTTTTTAAATTATAATTCAGTCTTCCGAAATCTTTTTAAAGCCGATCAAATTAGCGTACTTTTAGAGTCTGTGGTGTCTGAACGTGGGTTGACGAGCGTAGCTCGTATGGGGCAGAACCCCCTAGTACATTAAAAGGAGGAATGATTGTACTTTGTGCCAATATATTGTCGTCCAGCAGTGGTTAGCAATAGCAGAACGTATTTACAGGATATCTTGCAAATTTAATAAAATGTATATTGTTCAAACAAAGCGACCCTTTAAGATCCGTCTTAGGGAGCATAAAACATCTGTTAAAAATATTTAAATCACTAGGGGGCTCGGCCCCCTACGAGCTACGCTCGCCAACCCCTGTTCAGACACCGCATTTTCTAAAAGCACGCTAATTTGATTGGCTTTAAAAAGATTTTAAAAATTGAATTATAATTTAAAAAACAGTGGCGATCTCCCTATAAACGAATTTCTATTCATTTCTCTTTGATTGGGGAATTTTAACGCCAAATCCGCTGCGGTACTACTTGATTATCCCGTCGACCAATTTCGCCAAATTATAGAAATCGCCAAACCACTTGCCAAATTATACAAATTGACCTAATTTTTATTTTAAATAACGAAAGAACAAATAAATTCGTACAACATTAATAAAAATACAAATAAAACGTCGAAATAAAAATAACTTGATGACGTAGACACGTGTAACAACATTTCAAAATAAGCTAACATAAAAGGAATTAAGTAAACAGAGTCTTTGTCCCCTGGTATTTTTTAACAAAGCGAAAAGAAAGTTCTTTTAAATGAGACATTTTAAATTAATCGTTTTTAATCTGACGTAATTTTTACCAAGCTATTCTTTCTCTTTTAAATAATCGCGTGAAAGTATTTTTGTTAGCAATGAAATATTATTTGCGCTTTCCTAACAAAAATAGTTGAAAATATCCTCTCAAAATATTAAATAAATGTCTAGCGCAATTTCTAAATTTAAACTTTTTTGCAATATTATCTTGTGTTCATTTTATGTAATAACTATAATGTGACGTAAATATGACGTAATTTCTCCTAAGACTTCTAACGCATGTTAATTAATTTATTATTTTACAATATTCTTTCTCTTTTAAAATTCACGTGTGTACTTTTTATGACGTAATTTTTAATAAGTTCCTGCTTTTTATACATAATTATTTAATTCTAATTTGAAAGTTTTTTTCCTGTTTATAATAGTCACGTGTAAATAAATTTTTAATTTGAAGCAAACATTATTGCTTGCGCTTTTTATACAGTTGGCAACAGTTTAAATTAGTACAATTTTCTGAAATCTGTAAAAAATATCTCTAGAAATGCTGAAAATTTGAATTTAAAATATAAATAAAACCTGAAAAAATGAGTCAAAATAAAAAAATTAATGCAATCTGCACTCCGACAAATTGTAACGCATAAAATGATCTAAAAATGATTACACTGTCATGTATAGTTTTTGCTGCTATAAAACTTTTTTAGTGGAACGATTTTGTCCAAATTTAGCATTAAATATCTCTTAAAATAATTCTTCGATTTGAAAACTATCTGCATCAGCGTGTTTATCAAAAATTTCTGTATAAACCCAGCTAGAAAATGTCTGCACTTTTTTTGCAAAATAGTATATATTGTGCACAATTTGTGCAAAAAAAGTGACTATTTTTGAACACTTCGAAAAGTATGCACCTTTTGTGCAAACTGTCTGTATTTTTTATACATACAAAAAAGTGTATATCCTATGTTGTCAAAAACTGTGCACATTTTTGCATAAAATAAATTAATATTCCGTGTTCGCGAAAAGTGTGCATTTTTTATGCAAAAAAAAAAAAAAACAAACTGTAGATTCCAATTTTCCAAAAATTATATACTTTTTATGGATGTAAAAATTAGTACTTTCATTTTAAATAGTATATTTACACCCCCCCCCCCCCCCCCGGAAAAAAAACGAAAATTCTCAATTCCATTTTAATTTTAAGGTAAACGAAATAAATACATTTTACTATGTTTTTCAAAATAAGAAAAAAACAAATTTTAATTATTTAAATTTCAAAATCCAGGAAGAGGCAATGGGGCTCCTCCCCCCCCCCCTCTTTCTTTAACGGAAATTTCCTGAGTTCCCCCTTTATTTTAAGTCGCTTGAAAAAAATCAATTTTACTATGTTTTTCAAAATAAGCAAAAAAGAATTTTAATTAATTAAATTTTAAAATCTGCGGTACGGGTAATGGTTCACCTAAACCCTCTAACTTTACAGAAAAATATTTAATTCCTCTTTTATGTTAAGTTACTCGAAAAGAGAAAATTTTACTGTGTTTTTCAAAATCATTAAAAATAAAATTTAGAAATAATTTAGATTAAATCAAATTCGAGGGAGGAGCAATGGCTCTCATATGACCCTTTCTACCCAAGTAAAAGTTCTTAGTTCCTCTTTAATGTACTCGAAATAAATAATTTTGCTGTGCATTTCAAAATTGGTGAAAAACACATTTTAATTAAATAAGTTTCAAAATCCAGGGAGGGGCAAAATGGACCTCTCCTCCCCCCCCCCCCCTCCTTAACAGAAAATCCACAGTTCCACTTTTATTTTAAGTTACTTGAAAGAATAAATTTTACTTTTTTTTTTTTCAAAATCGGAGAAAAATAAAATTTAGTTAGTTAAATTTTTAAATCGAGGGAGGGGAAATGGCCCTCCTAAGCCCCCTTCCCCCAAAGGAAAATTCTTAGTTTATCTTTATTTTAAGTTACACGTAAATAATAAATTTGACTCTGTATTTCAAAATAGGAAAAAAATAAATTTGACTCTGTATTTCAAAATAGGAAAAAAATAAATTTTAATTAATCAAATTTTAAAATGCAGGGAGGGCAATGGCCCTCCCATGCCCTATCAGAAAATTCCTTACTTCCTCTTTTATTTTAAATTCTTCGAAAATAATACATTTTATGAAGTTTTCAAAATTATCAAAAAAAAATTTAGCTAGTTAAATTTTAAAATCGAGGGAAGGGCAGTGGACCCCCCCCCCCCCCCACACACACACACTCACGCAAATTCTCTTCTTTTTGATGATTACTAATAGCATCCCTTATCATCGATCAAGCATAAATTCCAGTTATTATGAAAATTACTTCTGCTTTCAAAAATCAAATGAAAAACGTTTATTTCTTATTAATTTCTTTCAAATTTCTATTTAAACATTTGGGCAGAGATCCAGATACATTTTTCGATATTAGCCAAACGAGATTGACCAATCAGAAGCCTGCATATTTGCAAACAATGAAAAGGTCGCAAAAATACAGGCTTCTGATTAGTGGATCTCGTTTCGCTAACAGCGAAAATCTATCTCGATCACGGCCTTGATTTTTATTTTCGCATGTGTAGCTGCAATTCAACTCAACACTCCTTTCCTTGTGTTTACATGCATCGAGCTGCGTGGCGGGCGTTATTAGTAGCGAAATTTGTAAGAAATAAGAGTAAAACTTGGACTTCAAAAAGGATAAAGCCTAATACTAGGAAAAAGAGATTGATATCTTCCAAAAATGAAAGTGAAGAAAATGCAATGGATTCAAATGAGAATAATGGAGAAATGAACGACAGCAAGATGGAGGATGACACCGTAGCAAACGGCGTATCTTCAGTTCAGGAAAACAACGTTTATTATTTGGATATCTCACCAAAGGAAATAATACAAGCAGGGCCCGCTTAACACTTGGAAGTAGGGGAAGCCCGACGTCACAAAGGGTCCCCTATTACTCTACAAATTGCTTTTTTATTTACTAAATCCCTTTTTCGTATGCTTAAATAATTTGAAATTTTACCATCAAAGTTTAGAGTAAATAACACTTAATATTAAACTAAAACTAACTACCTATATATACATACTATGAAAAAGTATTTTATTATATTTTTAATTGTAAATAACCAATTTATTTTGTAAATGACAAATATGGAACTACAGTATTTGAACTTCAAAATATCTTTTGTGATTTACAAATTGCCACATAGTAAGAACAAAAAAATTTCAAAAGAAAAATAATGCATTTTTTACCCTGATTGAGTTTCTTTTTTCTAATAATTAGTTTTGAAAAGTAAAATTGGGGACCCTTTCGTATCTCAGTGGGTAAGCACGGGCTTCATGGGCTTATTCCGTAAACAGGGCCTGAATACAAGTGCTGCAGAGTGATATGTACGAGGAAATTAAAATCGGTACTTTTCGGTTAGCCGGGTGCTAGTATTATGTATACAAGTATATATACATATGTATAGATATACATATATGTGGATATATGTGTGTATATGCAATATATGTATATACATACATGTGCATATATATATGTATACATACATGTGTATATACATATATTTATGTGTACATAACACTGGCGCCCGGCTAACTGAAAAGTACCCTATAATCTTTTTGGAAGCAAATGGAGCTCTCCCAAGCATACACCCGCGTCGTCTAAAGAACGGAATTCAAGAAATTATTCAGTCATGACCAAATTAATCAGTTGAAACTAACCTGGCGAGGGAAAATCTTAGCAACGACAAGCTCTCTAGAAAGAGCGCAACAAATCTTAGACATCCAAGAATTGGAAGAAATACCGGTATCACCTGTTCTCCAACATGAAAGCATTACCACATGGTTCCTGCTGCATGGCATCCCCACAGATGTATCGTGTGAAGAAATAACTGGAATTTATAGCTTGGAAACTCATCAATTTACTACGAAGATAGAAGGTCAGATAGTTCCCGCCAAAACTGTGTTGATAACTAAAATAGGTACCTACTTGCCTAAAGAAATTAACCCTTTGTATCACTGTGTTGCAGATCTGCAACATACCCAAAAAGTCAATGATATTTTGACAGTAAACATCAAAACACGATTTTTGTTGAATGTTGTTATTCTACTACACTGCTAGTAGTATAATTATGTCATTAAATCCACAACAGATGGCGAATATTTATTTTTTTTTCACGCCAAAGTTTCATTTATCGCTTGATCAGCTAAATGTGATTTTTGCTGAATTAAGCTTTGAAATAGTGGAGTTAAAAAAGTCTGCAGACAAGTATATTGTTTACAAAGGTAAGTTTAAATTCTTTATTTAAAGACCATTTTCGAGCTAAGAAATTTATAATATGTATAAAATAAGCGTAAACTTTTGATTGTTGCAGATCTGCAACAACGTGCCATGTCTTCTCTTCTAATGGTTGTTGATAATGTGCGGGAAAATCTCAAATTTCTTTGATTCATGGAAAAATAGTGAACTTCGTCGATCAGGTGCAGAAAAAAAGGAAATTTTGTTGATCAGGTGTCGAAAAATAGCGAATTCTGTCAATTGGGTGTGAAAAAATAGCGAATTTCGCTGGTCGGGTATGAAAAGATTGTGAAACTTGTCAATCCGGCGTAGAAAAATTGCGAATTTGTTTGATCGGGCACAGAAAAAGTGTGAATTTTGTCGATAATGTGTGGAAAAATCACAAATTTCGTTGATTCACGGAAAAATAGCGAACTTCGTCGATCAGGCGCGGCAGAAAAGGGGAATATTGTTGAACGGGTGTGGAAAAAAAGGGAATTTTGTTGAAAGGGTGTAGAAAATCGTGAATTTTGTCGATTAGGAATGGAGAAAATGTTAAAATTTCATTGAATCACGAAAAAATAGCAAACTTCATCGAACAGGTCCGGGGAAAATGAGAGTTTTGTTGATCAGGTATGAAAAGAAGGGAATTTTGTTGATTAGGTGTCGAAAAGTAGTGAATTTTGTCAATAAGGTGTGAAAAAATAGCGAATTTCACTGGTCGGGTATGAAAAGATAGCGAAATTTGTCAATCTGGCGTAGAAAAATCGCGAATTTGTTTGATCGGGCATAGAAAAAGTGCGAGTTTTGTCGATAATGTGCGGAAAAATCTCAAATTTCGTTGTTTCACTGAAAAATAGCAAACTTCGTCGATCAGGTGCAGAAAAAAATGAAATTTTGTTGATCAGGTGTCGAAAAATAGCGAATTCTGTCAATTGGGTGTGAAAAAATAGCGAATTTCGCTGGTCGGGTATGAAAAGATAGCGAAATTTTTCAATCTGGCGTAGAAAAATCGCGAATTCGTTTGATCGGGCGTAGAAAAAGTGCGAGTTTTGTCGATAATATGCGGAAAAATCTCGAATTTCGTTGTTTCACTGAAAAATAGCAAACTTCGTCGATCAGGTGCAGAAAAAAAGGAAATTTTGTTAATCAGGTGTCGAAAAATAGCGAATTATGTCAATTGGGTGTGAAAAAATAGCGAATTTCGCTGGTCGGGTATGAAAAGATTGCGAAACTTGTCAATCTGGCGTAGAAAAATTGCGAATTTGTTTGATCGGGCATAGAAAAAGTGTGAATTTTGTCGATAATGAGCGGAAAAATCTCAAATTTCGTTGGTACACGGAAAAATAGCGAACTTCGTCGATCAGGCGCGGCAGAAAAGGGGAATATTGTTGAACGGGTGTGGAAAAAAAGGGAATTTTGTTGAAAGGGTGTAGAAAATCGTGAATTTTGTCGATTAGGAATGGAGAAAATGTCAAAATTTCATTGAATCACGAAAAAATAGCAAACTTCATCGAACAGGTGCGGGGAAAAGGAGAGTTTTGTTGATCAGGTATGAAAAAAAGGGAATTTTGTTGATTGGGTGTCGAAAAGTAGTGAATTTTGTCAATAAGGTGTGAAAAAATAGCGAATTTCACTGGTCGGGTATGAAAAGATAGCGAAATTTGTCAATCTGGCGTAGAAAAATCGCGAATTTGTTTGATCGGGCATAGAAAAAGTGCGAGTTTTGTCGATAATGTGCGGAAAAATCTCAAATTTCGTTGTTTCACTGAAAAATAGCAAACTTCGTCGATCAGGTGCAGAAAAAAAGGAAATTTTGTTGATCAGGTGTCGAAAAATAGCGAATTCTGTCAATTGGGTGTGAAAAAATAGCGAATTTCGCTGGTCGGGTATGAAAAGATAGCGAAATTTGTCAATCTGGCGTAGAAAAATCGCGAATTTGTTTGATCGGGCGTAGAAAAAGTGCGAGTTTTGTCGATAATATGCGGAAAAATCTCAAATTTCGTTGTTTCACTGAAAAATAGCAAACTTCGTCGATCAGGTGCAGAAAAAAAGGAAATTTTGTTAATCAGGTGTCGAAAAATAGCGAATTATGTCAATTGGGTGTGAAAAAATAGCGAATTTCGCTAGTCGGGTATGAAAAGATTGCGAAACTTGTCAATCTGGCGTAGAAAAATTGCGAATTTGTTTGATCGGGCATAGAAAAAGTGTGAATTTTGTCGATAATATGCGGAAAAATCTCAAATTTCGTTGTTTCACTGAAAAATAGCAAACTTCGTCGATCAGGTGCAGAAAAAAAGGAAATTTTGTTAATCAGGTGTCGAAAAATAGCGAATTTTGTCAATAAGGTGTGAAAAAATAGCGAATTTCACTGGTCGGGTATGAAAAGATTGCGAAACTTGTCAATCTGGCGTAGAAAAATTGCGAATTTGTTTGATCGGGCATAGAAAAAGTGTGAATTTTGTCGATAATGTGCGGAAAAATCTCAAATTTCGTTGGTACACGGAAAAATAGCGAAGTTCGTCGATCAGGCGCGGCAGAAAAGGGGAATATTGTTGAACGGGTGTGGAAAAAAAGGGGATTTTGTTGAAAGGGTGTAGAAAATCGTGAATTTTGTCGATTAGGAATGGAGAAAATGTCAAAATTTCATTGAATCACGAAAAAATAGCAAACTTCGTCGAACAGGTGCGGCGAAAAGGAGAGTTTTGTTGATCAGGTATGAAAAAAAGGGAATTTTGTTGATTGGGTGTTGAAAAATAGTGAATTTTGTCAATAAGGTGTGAAAAAATAGTGAATTTCACTGGTTGGGTATGAAAAGATAGCAAAATTTGTCAATCTGGCGTAGAAAAATCGCGAATTTGTTTGATCGGGCATAGAAAAAGTGCGAGTTTTGTCGATAATGTGCGGAAAAATCTCAAGTTTCGTTGTTTCACTGAAAAATAGCAAACTTCGTCGATCAGGTGCAGAAAAAAAGGAAATTTTGTTGATCAGGTGTCGAAAAATAGCGAATTCTGTCAATTGGGTGTGAAAAAATAGCGAATTTCGCTGGTCGGGTATGAAAAGATTGTGAAACTTGTCAATCCGGCGTAGAAAAATTGCGAATTTGTTTGATCGGGCATAGAAAAAGTGTGAATTTTGTCGATAATGTGCGGAAAAATCTCAAATTTCGTTGATTCACGGAAAAAGAGCGAACTTCGTCGATCAGGCGCAGCAGAAAAGGGGAATATTGTTGAACGGGTGTGGAAAAAAAAAGAATTTTGTTGATAGGGTGTAGAAAATTGTGAATTTTGTCGATTAGGAAAGGAGAAAATGTCAAAATTTCATTGAATCACGAAAAAATAGCAAACTTCGTCAAACAGGTGCGGGGAAAAGGAGAGTTTTGTTGATCAGGTGTGAAAAAAAGGGAATTTTGTTGATTGGGTGTCGAAAAATAGTGAATTTTGTCAATAAGGTGTGAAAAAATAGCGAATTTCACTGGTCGGGTATGAAAAGATAGCCAAATTTGTCAATCTGGCGTAGAAAAATCGCAAATTTGTTTGATCGGGCATAGAAAAAGTGCGAGTTTTGTCGATAATGTGCGGAAAAACCTCAAATTTCGTTGTTTCACTGAAAAATAGTGCACTACGTTGATCAGACGCAGGAAAAAGGGGAATTTTGTTGAATGGATATGGAAAAAAAGGAAATTTTGTTGAACAGGTGTAGAAAATTATGAATTTTGTCGATTAGGAGTGGAAAAATCTCAAATTTCGTTGATTCACGGAAAAATAGCGAACTTCGTCGATCAGGCACGGAAAAAAAGGAATTTTGTGTTTTATCAGGTGTAGAAAAATAGTAATTTTTGTCAGATGGGTGTGAAAAGATAGCGAATTTTGTCAATTGGGTGCAGAAAAATTGGAATTTTATCGATTGGCTTTGGAAAAATTGTGAATTTTGTCAATCAGGTGTCTAAATATCCCAAAGTTTTTTTTATAGGGCATGGAAATTTACAAAAATTGTCTTCAAAAGGTATACAGTAAATTAAACTTTGAAGTTAATTAAAAAAATATATATGTTCATGACATTGGGTGTCGAAAAATAGCGAATTCTGTCAATTGGGTGTGAAAAAATAGCGAATTTCGCTGGTCGGGTATGAAAAGATTGCGAAACTTGCCAATCCGGCGTAGAAAAATCGCGAATTTGTTTGATCGGGCATAGAAAAAGTGTGAATTTTGTCGATAATGTACGGAAAAATCTCAAATTTCATTGATTCACGAAAAAATAGCAAACTTCTTCACTCGCAGGCGCGGGAAAAAAGGAGAATTTTGTTGATCATGTGTGTAAAAAAGGGAATCTTGTGGATTGGATGTTGAAAAATAGTGAATTTTGTCAATTGGGTGTGAAAAAATAGCGAATTTCGCTGGTCAGGTATGAAAAGATTGTGAAACTTGTCAATCCGGCGTAGAAAAATTGCGAATTTGTTTGATCGGGCATAGAAAAAGTGTGAATTTTGTCGATAATGTGCGGAAAAATCTCAAATTTCGTTGATTCACAGAAAAATAGCGAACTTCGTCGGTCAGGCGCGGCAGAAAAGGGGAATATTGTTGAACGGGTGTGGAAAAAAAGGGAATTTTGTTGAAAAGGTGTAGAAAATCGTGAGTTTTGTCGATTAGGAATGGAGAAAATGTCAAAATTTCATTGAATCGCGAAAAAATAGCAAACTTCGTCAAACAAGTGCGGGGAAAAGGAGAATTTTGTTGATCAGGTGTGAAAAAAAGGGAATTTTGTTGATTGGGTGTCGAAAAATAGTGAATTTTGTCAATAAGGTGTGAAAAAATAGCGAATTTCACTGGTCGGGTATGAAAAGATAGCCAAATTTGTCAATCTGGCGTAGAAAAATCGCGAATTTGTTTGATCGGGCATAGAAAAAGTGCGAGTTTTGTCGATAATGTGCGGAAAAACCTCAAATTTCGTTGTTTCACTGAAAAATAGTGCACTACGTTGATCAGACGCAGGAAAAAGGGGAATTTTGTTGAATGGATATAGAAAAAAAGGAAATTTTGTTGAACAGGTGTAGAAAATTATGAATTTTGTCGATTAGGAGTGGAAAAATCTCAAATTTCGTTGATTCATGGAAAAATAGCGAACTTCGTCGATCAGGCGCGGCAGAAAAGGGGAATTTTGTTGAACGGGTGTGGAAAAAAAGGGAATTTTGTTGAAAGGGTGTAGAAAATCATGAATTTTGTCGATTAGGAATGGAAAAAATCTCAAAATTTCATTGAATCACGAAAAAATAGCAAACTTCGTCGATCAAATGTGGGAAAAAAGGAGAGTTTTGTTGATCAGGTGTGAAAAAAAGGGAATTTTGTTGATTGGGTGTCGAAAAATAGTGAATTTTGTCAATAAGGTGTGAAAAAATAGCGAATTTCACTGGTCGGGTATGAAAAGATAGCAAAATTTGTCAATCTGGCGTAGAAAAATCGCGAATTTGTTTGATCGGGCATAGAAAAAGTGCGAATTTTGTCGATAAAGTGCGGGAAAATCTCAAATTTCGTTGATTCATGGAAAAATAGTGAACTACGTTGATCAGGCGCTGGAAAAAAAGGAAATTTTGTTGAACAGGTGTAGAAAATTATGAATTTTGTCGATTACGAGTGGAATAATCACAAATTTCGTTGATTCACGGAAAAATAGCGAACTTCGTCGATCAGGCACGGAAAAAAGGGAATTTTGTGTTTTATCGGGTGTAGAAAAATAGTAAATTCTGTCAGTCGGGTGTGAAAAAATAGCGAATTTTTTCAATTGGGTGCGGAAAAATTGGAATTTTATCGATTGGCTTTGGAAAAATTGTGAATTTTGTCGATCAGGTGTCTAAATATCCCAAAGTTTTTTTTATTGGGCATGGAAATTTACAAAAATTATCTTCAAAAGGTATACAGTAAATTAAACTTTGAATTGAAGTTAATTAAAAAAAAAATATTATATGTTCATGACAGGGTTGCCCTCTTTTAGCCAGGCCAAATAAAGCCGGCTGGCTTTTTTTGGTTTTAGCCACTTAAAAAAAGCCGGTTTTTATTTTTAAAATTTTGTTTACAGCTAATTTGTTTTAAATTTGGATCAATTAATTTATAATACACTTATAAATATTTTCTACTAAGAAAATTATAAATTTCTATTAAATTTTGTCAAATAACAAAGTCTTTAACTGCTAGAAGGTAACTGTGAAGGCATTATGTCTGAAAAAAAAATATATATATATATATATATATATATATAAATATTGCAAAGAATATTAAGTTAGACTCTAAACTGGTGTTTTGAAATTTTATATTACATTATATAGCTCCACATATACTACACATTTTAAAGATCATATTTAATTAAACAATGACAAAATGTAGCACATCAAAATGGAAACATTCTTATGTGTCCATATGGAGAGTTAACTTATAAATGTTAAAAGAAAAATTAGAAAGGATATAATATTTGAGGAGAGTTAGGTACATAAGTGTATAAAAAATAGAGCATTTAAACAAGAAAATAAATAAATAAATAAAATTTCTCTAAATAAATTTTCGAAAAGCTTGTTGTTAAGCATATTCATGCATATGCTATTCATAATGTTTTTTTAATAGTGAGAAATGATGTTTTTATTATATGACTATGTATAATTTTAAATGTTTATTAGAAATAAAATAAGACTTGTATATTAATAGCTCTTAAAATTAATTAAGTAATGAAACATGTAACTAAGTAACTATTGTCCTCTTAATTAAAAACACTTTAAAATATGTAGTTTATAATTACAATGCTTCATTGTAAAGCCGATTATGGCCAAAAAAGATCAATTTTGGCCAAAAAAAGCCGTTTAAAAACAATAAAAGCTGCCGGCATGGCTTTTAATTTTAGCCGGCTTTTTTGCAACCCTGATTCATGATGAATGTTTTGTGTATTTATAAACACATGCACACATAGGAGTATTACCCCTAAGCTCACATCATGTGCACATAAGTGCTTTTTTCTTGCACACAATTACTTGGTACTCACAGGAGTACTTGGTGCACCACTCGTAAAAATATTAGGTAGTTTTAGTTTAGCCGAGTGCCAGTGTTATATATACATACATATATATGTATACACACACACATATGTATATACATATATTGTCTATATCACCTATATACATATATATGTAGTATATATATTTATATAAACATGTATATAGACTTATATATGTATCTATAACATTGGCGCCCGGCTAACCGAAATAAAGTTCCAAATATTACAAGCATTTATCCTTCCTTCAGCTGTAATTAGAAATTAAATTGTGAAGAATTCATCATAATGTTTTAAAATTTAAAATATAGCTTCATCGTATGTTATAAGGTTCAATTTTAGGTTATATTTATAGAAACATCTTTTTTTTTTTTAATTTCATACTATTATAAGAATATTGCTCAGCTCTCTGTTGTGCCACTGTTCCATTACAGGTACACCAATAAATTTATGCTTGTTTTTTGGTCTTATTATTGATTTTGCCGTATTGATATTGCAGTGTGAATTATGTAAGTGATAGCAATATGTTTAACCCTTAACCGGAAATGTGAAAATCCCGTGCACAAACAGACCACTTAATAATTTATCAAATAGTGAACTTAAACATTTCATCTTTAATAGTAATGCATTAATAGGAGCAATTTTTTTATATAACAGCATAAAAATAAGTTTTGAATGCCGGAGTGCGAAAATATTAAGGGCAGATATATCGACGAAACCATCTCACAGATGGTACGTTTCTGGTTAAGGGAACTGATCTGGGCTTAGATGCCTTATGTTCCCTCAGCCGTTGTTTTGAATTGTTTGGCGATTTTTTGTTGGTGTGTTAGCGGTGTTTAAAATATGGCAACCTCGATATGTGGAACCCCGTGTGACATATGTATTCTGACGTGTTGTGTTCTGGCAACCACTGAGAAGTGGTGGATTTTGTGCATGGATTTTGATATTGTGTTGTATCGCTCTGTCTTTTTATTTTTATGTTAAATTTATTGGATGTATTTGACTGACTATATGGTTTCTGCAATCTGTTTAAAAGCTTTTGCTGAAGTAATTAAGAAATATGAGGAAATTTTGAGAAGAAAAGTAGGTTTGTTTATTGTGTCTCAATGCATATTCATAAGCCTATTTTGGAAAATGATGGTGGTGTTATGAGAAAGATTTCGTTCTGGAGCTTTCAAGAAAGCAGATATCTGTTAAGGTATGTTGATAATTTTAAGTATATTTTGCTGCTTTAAGAGTTTTTTACATTTTGAGATTGCTAGAAAGTGAGAACTTCGGAATCTTAAGAATGCTACACCGGGAAAACTGCTGAATGCAGTGATGGTTTTTTTTTCTTTTTTGGTTGATGTGCGCGAAGCGCTGATGCAAGATTACTGATTGCCACTTTAGCGAGTTTCATTTTTTATGTATATTCTGCTGCCTTAAGAGTTTTTATATTTTGAGATTGCTAGAAAGCGAGAACTGCTGAATTTTGAGAATGCTACACCGGAAGAACTGCTGAATGCAGTGATGGTTTTTTTTCAGTTAATGTGCACGAAGCGCTCATACAAGATTACTGATTGCCACTTTAGCGAATTTTGTTTATTATTTACATTTTATTTTCGTTAAGCGAAACATGCATATAAACCGGTGCTTGGCGACATTTACTACTTGGCGGAAAAGGGGTTTTCACGCCAAGAAAATTCCAAGGTGGCAGCCGTGGGAACTTATGACATCTGTTCCGGGAACTGCAATAATTAAGCCTTTTTGTGGTAAAATTTAGATAGGCAAAAAAAAGTGTAAAAAGAAAAGTGCACAAAATCTGAGCGTATTTGGCACCTGTGATTGTGCATAAAAAGTATAAAATTTAGATGGGCAAAAAAAGTGTAAAAAAAAAAGTGCACAAAATCTGAGCGTATTTGGCACCACTGATTGTGTATAAAAAGTGAACAATTTAGGTATGCAAAAAAAGTGTAAACAAAAAAGTGCACACAATCCGAGCGTATTTGGCACCTCTGATTGTGTATAAAAAGTGAACAATTTAGGTATACACTTTTTGTGCACAATTCAGTGTGCACTCATTATGTATAAGCAGAGGTGCCAAATACGCTCGCTTTTTGTGCACTTTTTTTTTTACACTTTTTTTGCAAACTTTTTCTAGCTGGGAAACCACTGATTTTCATATTTTTGTATGCATTATTTTTCTCAATATTAACGAAGAAAGACCTCCGGTCACAAAAAATTCAAAACCGGCGGCGGCGGCGGTGACAGCGGTAGTTACTTTTTTTTAGAATAGAGAGAAACGTTCCGCTATTGCTAACCACTGCTAGTCCTATAATAATAAATTTAAATTTTCCGAAACCTCAATAATACAGAAATGCTCAGCAATTTAATATCTTGACTTCTGGGAAGCTTATCACATATGAAAAGTTCAAACAGTTTAGTTAACAATTTGTTCAACATGCCCCATTTTTCAAAGGTATGGATTCATTTTCTATAATTCGTTCTCTTCACCCCCCCTTTTTTTTGCCTCTTTGTTTAAACTCTCCCGGAGCAACTGGGCAATTTTGATTCGTCTCCCGGTGTGCGCGTATGGTAATGGGGTCTGGTGCATCTAAAATACGTCATGGGTGTAAAGTCCTCCAAGTTACCTGTGAATTATACTTCTGGAGGTTCCTTGCCAGGTGGAGGTTTCGTTACTTGACCAAGGTGCCAAATTACGATATCAACATGAGTAGCAATGTGCAGGTTCCAAACAACAGGATATAAATGTTAAGCAACCGACATAACACCGTTCACAACTAAGCAATAGGGACTGCCGATACGATCTAGGCACTCGTTAGGTTTATTGTCGCAACGCGGCGATTAGGGGGTTATCCGCCCCCATACCAGGTATCAAATCCGTTCAGCTGAAGATTCCAGGCAGATAGGGACCTGGTCATCGGTTAGAAAGAAAGAAAAAGATCGATAACGTGGTTATTTGTAAACCGTGAGTCGCATTTCACCCTTTACAGTCGTGCTGCAAAGTACGCATTTCTGGCTTTCTGTCTCCCCCCCCCCACCCTTTTAATCCAGAATTTTAATTTTACCTTTAATTTTAAGCAAAGATGGTGAAACCTTAGAGGTTTCGAAACTGCAGTATGCGTTTTATACATATTTATATTATTTGAGTCTTTCTGCGTTGTTTCTCTTTCTTAATAGTGTTTGCATAGCAAAAAGCAAAGCAAACATAGAAGAATTAACCATCCACAGTTGTAATTGTTTATCTTTACGAGTTACCTTTTTTGTTGCCTATAATATGCATTATAAAACATAGTACTGACATAACGTATATTTACAAGCTCACTAACAACAAGTACGATCATATCTAATTATAAGAATTTTTATGACGTATTTGAGTAACCTGAATTCGTCTATATCGCTACATACAAGAAGGGAGAGATAAAGAAAGTTAGGAAATCAAAGACAAATTGCAGCTTTGCTAATATAGCGGGTTTACGTTTTATTCAAATATCAATCACTAATCGCTTTAAATAAAATTTTAATTAATGAAGTAAATAATACTATTCGGAAACAGTGTTTTTTATCTGGATAAAAAAATCCTCTAAATTGGTAACACTCGAGAAGAGAAAAGAAATTCACATATTGATCAATGAATCTGCATCTTGTTATCGCGTATTGAATGGAGTTCCATATTAACTGTTCGCGTATTAAACGTGACATTTTTACATTAGCCTTATGGGCGATGTTCAAGGCATCGGCAAAAATCCGCGTATTAACCGTGAGCGTCTTAACCGGGTTCGACTACATTTCATTCGAAACAAGAACGTTCCACAGTTATAAGCATTATAGCATAAATATTCCCTATAATTTATTCTTAAAATTTCACAATTATTAACAGTATTACACAAACGTTCTCTAGATTTATTTTTTAAAAATGAATTTTATCTCATGAATATATCTTACATTAATTGAGACTATTCTTTTTAGAGACAAAGTTCAACTGCTTTCACTATGGACAATTATGTTGTTTCCAAAAATTTGTAAATCACTTTTTACGGCTGTCACACGCTGTTGCTAGTTTTTGAAATATACTACACTAAAAAAAAAAAAATATGTAACGTTACTCCATACAACAGTGGCAGCATGCTGCTTCAATGTTTATGGAGTAATTTAACTTATGTAATGTTGTAATTTAAACTGATATAACTGGCTTAATATAACACATTGGTGCAATGTAACACCAGTTATATCGGTTAAATTACCCAATAAAATGGAAGCAGCAATGCTCGCACCAATTTTACGGAGTAATGTTACGTAAATTTTTACGCAGTGTAACATGATGGTAACAATCGCCGATTTTGCTTTCTTTTTCTTAAACGACTTCTAACTAACACAAAATTTAATTTTTATATAATCGAATAGGAAACAAAACACACTTTTAAATCACATTTTATTTAAAAGGTGGTGCTCTATTTATTGAATTTTCATGATTTATTAAAGTAATTTTGAAGCACAATGATCATTCGTGGCAAAGTTACCACATTCGGCAATTGATTGCAAGAGCAAGTTAAAAAGGAGTAGAATTATAAATGATTGTACTATTTGGCACTAAAATGAAATACATAAACGAATATATAGTTATTCAAGTGTTTTGAAGTTTTATTTAGTTCTTTTTGTTAAGCCTTTCCAGTCTGGTTTTGTTAACTACTTTATATTTTGGCCTACATGTGCAAGACCGTTCTTTTTCTCAATTTAATCTTTCCGCGATCGTATTTTTTCTGAAAGTATTTTAAGTAATACTATTATTTTCAAGAGGTACGTATAACAGTTAAAATTTCATGTTTTATCGAACCATTTATACCATTTTGGAACTGTTAGGTAGCTTTCTTTACAAAAAGCTACCTATTGCAGCCGTTCGGAGGAAAGCGATTTCAAAAAATTTTGGTATATTTTCATCGATCATGACCCCCAGACCCCGAAACCACCCTCCGTTCAAAATTGATATATATATATATATATATATAAATATCAATATATATATATATATATATATATATATATATATATATATATATATATATCTGACCTATGTCACACTGTAACTCTCGTATTTATGAACCGATTTGGATGTAATTCGGTGTGTACATAGTACATACCAATGTCTCGACCGAGTTCGTTGGCCAGCTTCATCCGCCATTTTCTTTCAAAATAGCGGCCATTTAAAAATTTTTAAAAATTTAAAAATTTGAAATGTGGTACCAAAAAATTGAAAATGGAAAAATATTTTTTTCTTATGTATTTGACCTTTATACAAAGACTCCGTAGCAGATTTTGTTTCGTCTATATCTTAAAAAATGGCTGAGTTATAGCATTTTGAATTTCTAGCGAAACTGACATTTTGAAATGTCCTGAATTTTGTCACGCGATAAAAGGCGTATTTATGAACCCATTTGGATGTAACTTCGTGTATACATAGTACAGACCAATATCTCGACCGAGTTCGTTGGCTAGCTTCATCCGCCATTTTGTTTAAAAATGGCAGCCATTTAAAATTTTAAGAAAAATTTAAATTTGAAATGTGGTACCAAAAAATTGAAAATTGAAAAAAAAAACTTTTCTTATGTGTTTGACCTTGATAAAAAGATTCGGGAGCAGTTTTTGTTTCGTCTATATCTTAAAAAATGGTTGAGTTATAGCATTTTGAATTTCTAGCGTGGCTGACATTTTGAAACGCCCTGATTTTTGCCTCGTGATAACAGACGTATTTAAGAACCGATTTGGATGTACCTTGGTGTGTACATAGTACATACAAATAACTCAACCGAGTTCGTTGGCCAGCTTCATCCGCCATCTTGTTTCAACATGGCGGCCATTTAAAAAAATTAAAAAAAATTAAATTTAAAATGAGATACCAAAAAATTGGAAAATGAAAAAGATTTTTTTTTGTATGTGTTTGACCTTAATACAAAGATTCCGGAACAGGTTTTGTTTCGTCTATATCTAAAAAAAAATGGCTGAGTTATAACATTTTGAATTTCTATTGTGGCTGACATTTTAAAACGACCTAATTTTTGTCACGCGATAACAGGCGTATTTATGAACCGATTTGAATGTAACTTGGTCTGTACGTAGTACATACGAATGTCTCGACCGAGTTCGTTGGCCAGCTTCATTCGCCATCTTGTTTCAAAAGGGTTGCCATTTTTTTAAAAAAATGTAATTTAAAATTTAAAATGAGGTATTAAGAAATTGGAAAATGAAAAAGATTTTTTTTATGTGTTTGGCCTTGATACAAAGATTCTGGAGCAGTTTTTGTTTCTGAAAATTTGTTCTCTCGTTTATATCTTAAAAAGTGGTTATAATTATAGCACTTTGAATTTCTATCATGGCTAACACTTTGAAACGATCTTGTATTTGTCATGCGATACCACACGTATTCGCCTATTTCGATGGAAGAAGGCATGTGGACAGTATCTATACATCAATATCTCGACCATGTTCGCTGGCCAGCTTCATCAGCCATCTTGTTTCAAAATGACGGCCATTAAATTAAAAAAAATTATATTTAAAGTGAGGTGCAAAAAAATTAGAAATTGAAAAAGGTTTCTTTCTTAAGTATTTGACCTTAATATAAGGATTCAAGAGCATTTTTGGTTTGTCTTTATCTTAAAAAATGGCTCGACCAAGTTCACTGGTTAGCCTCATGCACCATGTTGTCTTACAATTGCAGGCACTTTAAGAAATCGTCGAATTTGGCAGCCAAATATAAGTTACTTTAAATAAAAGCAGCTTGGATAAAGCTGACTAATTTCGCGAAATTCTCATTCATAATGATTTAGTATTGATAAAAATTAGTATTGAATCTCCTACATTCGGTTTCCACTTAATTGAGCTTCGTGTGTTTGAATAATATAAGTTGGCTTTTTTAAAATAAGGAATATGAAAGCTACCTCTTCCTCCCGGCACTGGCCGGAAGGACTTTTTTTTTATGCTCGAAACAGTCATTTAAAAAATACGAAAAAGAAATAAATTTTAAGGTTCTTGAAATGTAGGACTTTATGGAATTAGTGTGTTATTATATGTACTCCCAAAGAATAAACTAGACAAGTAAACAGAAAATCTGTCCAGATATGAGAAGGCAGATTATTCTTATTTTTCTATAGATCTATCTATAAAGACCTACATTTGAATGTAAATATTACCCCCTGCAGGGTTTTGTAAATATCATGATGTTTTCGAAAATACCAAAAATATCGTACACTTTGATATAGAGTAGGTGGGGGTAAAGATACGCACGGGGCAAATATACGCACTGGCTGATTTAATATGAAGAAACATTTCTACAATCATGACCACAAGTTGTAGTTTCGCCTTAAGTGTAGTAGTTGTGATGGACCTCGTGAAAAAAATAAAACTCCGTGACAAGAAAATGAGGTAAGTTTAAATTTTCGCATTTTGATCTAATATTTTTAAAATTTCACTTTATTATTTAGCCGACAATACCTCGAATTTTTACAAATCCAAAAATTCAGTAGAGAACGGGAACTCTTTAGCTTCTAAATGCCGTTTAGTTTACCAAGATTGCATTTGTTTAAATTTGTAGGTAGCCGGTTAAGGAAAATACTGCAGAATGGGGTAAAAGTACGCATCCGTCTTGGGGCAAAGATACGCACTAGTTTAAGATACGTGGCTTTGCCCTATCGTTTTAGCATAGATGCAAAGCTTTCCACAATTACGTTGTGCAAAGTTTTATTTTTTATAAGTTAGTATCCTATAAAATATAATAGCTACTTTACTAATATAAGCTAGTTAGCTACCATTCCCCTTTTCTAGTTTAGCTTTTTTTTTAACTATAGAACGTTGGTATCCTCCTACCTACTTTTAAAAATCAATATTCCTGTTTCATAAAGCACATTTGTTTTAAGTCTTAACCTTTAACTCCTGATAAAAGTCTAACAGATCGCTGCTATATCCAGTTTTCACAATTTAACTTGTAATTTTCAATTTAACTATTGATGTTAGTTTAATTTTGATTCGTTTGGAAACTTAGTAGTATCGCTAAAGACTTCTAAATGAGGAGAATTTTTATTATAATAGGACTTTACATAAAGTTTAGCACAAAAGCAGTATCTAATGAGTCGGTCATCCCTTTTATTCATTCTACGATCAAGCGGTCTCGGAGACCACTCACAGTATTTATGGAACAGTTTTTGTCTCAGCAGTTAAAGGTTAATTTCTGTTTGCGGTCATACAGCCCGCTGAATTTTTCTTTTTTCGCTGTTTAACTTTTAATTTTCTGTTTAACTATAGATACTAGTGGAATATACTATAGATTCTAGCTTAACTATACATATTAATTTCTTCAGATGCCTAGAACTAACGCTGGAGACTTCTGAATAGATGAGTTTTAATTATAATATTACTGTACATAAAGTTTAGTACAGAAACACTATCTTATAAGACAGTTGACCCTTTTATTCATTCTGCGATCAAAGGGTCTCTGAGACCGCTCACAGTACTAATGCAACAATTTTTGTCAAATAGTTAGAGGTTAAATGCTAATTTGCGATCTCACAGAACGCTGTTTTTTTCCTTTTTCCCCCTGTTTTAACATATAATTTTCAGTTTAACTATAAATACTAGTGAAATTTACTAATGCTTTTACATGACTCATTCGTTTTATTGGAAACGGGGCACAACCCCGCAGTAATGGGACAAAAATACGCACTGCGTATCTTTGCCCCGCCACTGCGTACTTTTACCCCAACCAATGGGGCAAAGATATGCAGAGCAATTTTTTTAATTGCAATTTCTCACGGAATTATAATTTGCTGAATGTCGGTTGAAGGTGGCATTTGCCTAACGTCCTAATCTAACGTTTTAATCATTGGTTACATAAGTTTAGACCAATGTATGTGTTAAAAATCAAAATTAATGGAAAGTGCGTATCTTTACACCCACCTACTCTATATCCGATATTTTCAAACTAGTCAACTCACTGTCACATAGTCAATAACACATAGTCAATAACACATAGTCAATAAATATTTTCAATCATAATATAAATTAGAAACTAAAATATTATATAAGCACTTAATAGGAAAAATTAATCAAACAATATTCTAAAAATGCATTTCTCTTTTCCTTTTTTCCCCACTTAGAACAAAATTGTAGATCAACTAATTGAAAACAGATACAATTTTCTTTATATACTTACACTTATACCATGGGGGTATACCATCCCCCATTTGCATGAGTAGTTTGTTGTGAAACTGATGGCAAGACGTTTGAATTTTTCAAAGACGTTTAATTCACGAAAGTGACGAAAGCAAAATATCCCTCTATTGAGAGAATAGACAATCAGCACATACGCAGAAATTGCAGAAAATTTATTCGATTGGCACCGCTTTTTCTAAACGTATATACTTATCAAATACCAAAAAGGGCTCGTATTGAAAAAATAAAAATATAATCTTAACTTGTTTATGGTGATGAAAACGATGTACCTTCTAACGTAGTGTTCGCATCAATAAACCAAATCAAGTCTATGGACCCCTCCGAAGGGGTTAAACTTATAGTGTAACCGTTGTTAATAGTGGGGCATGGAAAGATTACTACTTTGCAGTAAGTTTGCAGTATTTTTGATTACTTGTTTGCCGTTAATCTGCAATAAATTTGATACAGCATGAATTTAACTTGCACGACAAGTTAGCTGCAAGTTCAAAGTGTGGTGACTTCGGCGTTTGCGTTATCTTGCTGCAGTCTTATTATGAACTTTCAGTATTGTCATGCTGAGCTTGCTGCAGCTTTGCAGGTTTTCAAAGCAAGATCGCTGCAATTTTTCTGCAAATAAAAAATGCTATCTGGGGATATACTCTGAACTTTATGCTTTGTGTGGATCCAATATGCGGTTAACATGCGGAGTTGAGTTGCCTGTGACGTCACTACAGATGGGATCCATTAAGTATTGTATAGTAATTCTTGAATCTTTATCAGAAAATTATTTTTCTAGGCAAACTGACTCAAGAAGAGATTGACGCAATTTTACAGCAGAGTCATTTATTTGATAGTTGAAGTGATAGTGATGGTGAATGGTTTCTTCTAAAGTAAAAGGATGAAGGCATATATGAATCTACGTCAGTTTCAAATGGCAAATTTACGCCAATAGTTGTTCAAAAACAGCCGAATCAAACAAAATCTTTTCTTGGTTGGATCAGTCAATAGTAATAGAACTGGTTTGGCTCCACAGAAACTTAAAAGTGACAAAGAACTGAAGACAGGCGAATGGAATGAGCAGATACTCGTACTAGGCGATCACAAAATAATCTGTTTTAATATGGAAGGACAATAAGGGATGTAACTTTTCGATTACGAAGGAAAATAAATTTATGTTGCATACAGTGATGTAAAAAAAGAATAGAAAAACATTAGCATTTCTCAGCCTACTGCATTTCGTATGTATAATACGAGAGTGGTTCAATAATTATCGCCCTGAGTGTGTATAAAATATTTGTACTGCAATGGCTGATGTGAAATATTCAAGCACAATGTCTTAGATGCCAATATGATCAATTTCAGAACCGTAGCTGCTATATTAACATATTTGTTTTCATTTTAGGTGAAAGAGGTGGCACCTAGATTGAAAGGGAGGGGGATTGGGGAGAAAGGCTCGTTTGGAGCTTATGGGGCCAGTCCTGAAGCTGTTCTGTGATAGATTTGTGTCAGCGGATGACATGTGGCTAGGTCACTATGATCCCGAGTTGAAATGACAGTAGCCACGACTCATTCACTCTCACCCCTCCAACCCCATCCTTTATAGCTAGGTGCGATCTCTCACACCAAAAATGAAAAAAATATATGTTAATATAGCAGCTACATTTCTGAAATTGAGCATATAAGCATCTAAGACACTTGGCTTCAATATTCCACACCAACCATCGCAGTACAAATATTTTATACACACTCGAGATAATAATTATTGAACCACCCTCGTAATTCTATGGGTATTACAAACGTATGCGATCTGTATTTTGCTTATTATCGTTTTTCAGTAAAAACCAAAAAGCGAACGGTGAGAATGTTTATACATTTTTTCGATCTTTTAATTTCGAATTTTTGGATTTATTATGTGCATTATCATAAATCCACTGCTTTGAAGAAATATGCCCCTTGTGGAATATAGTATGAATATTGCTTTAGCACTTTTAAAGGTTGAAGACAATATATCTAGAATTTCACGTATGAGAAGACCTTTATGTATTCCATTTAAAGATGATAAAGTGTTACCCCAAAACAACTCAAAGTTGCTAACCAGCCTGAAAAAGAAGCACGACTTTATAATGTATATATTTATCAAGAAATATGGATGAAAAAACGCTTCGAAATATCGTTTATTAGGATGTAAATCCAGAAACCGAGTAATGTGTACAAATGCAAAATCTACTTACGTATCTTAAAGAATAAGTGATATGAGAATTTTCATTCAAAATAAATATTAATCTTGTAACTATCTATAATTATAATTATAAATATAAAATAAATTCCATTTATATTTCTTTATTTCTTTAATTAATAGTAGAATTTGATATATATATATATATATATATATATATATATATATATATATATATAATAACATTGCAATACATAATTTATTAATTATTTTGTGTGCATTTTATCAATTAAGAAAATAATGCTATTTTATTTAATTGAAAACTGAGGTACATATATGTGTGTTTACGTTGTTGTCCACTTAAGGGGTCTCGGGACTCTTAAAGCTTTGAAATTTTCGAAATTTTAATTTTTTAAGATGTTAAACTCCTATCTCTTCTGAACATTTTTCTATAATTGTTTCCTTGAAATTTCCATTAGAAAAGAAGTTATGGCTTTTAGAATTATATCCTTTCAATAGATGAAGCGGCGTTTCCGAAACTTTGAAGTCATTTTTCTCCAAATGACGGTTTTGGCATAACGTGCACGATATCTCAAAAACGCCTGAATACTTTTTCATGAAATTTTTAAAACATATGTTTCATATTAATCTGTATGAACTGAACCTATAATTTCCTTTTTATTGCTCCAAAAATATTTTTTTAGGTGATTGTACTGTTGAAATTTTCTAAATTTTGCATCAGCTAAATACAACTTTGTATTAAAAATATAAAATGCTTTAAATTCAAATTTATTTAGGTTCAGGTTAATACATCAGAAAAAAAAAATGTAGGCACCAAAATTTTCATTCTAGTTGTAAAATTTATTTTGCAGTCCTGCGTGTAATCTGTTATGCCAATTTTTTGCTCGTCAAATATGTGACAAAAAATCTTTTTTTGTTGATTGTAATGTTGAAATTTTCTATATTTTATATCAGCGAAATACAACTTTGTATTAAAAATATAAAAATGTTTTGAATAAAAAAATTTTTAGGTTCAAGTTAATTAATGCATTTTGAAGAAACAGTAGTCACCAAAATTTTCATTCTAGTTGAAAAATTTATTTTGTAATGCTGCGCGTAATCTGTTATTCCAATTTTCTGCGCGTAAAATATGTGACAGTTTGGCGCCCCTTGTAAGTGCTAATTCTGCATTTTACAATTTTTTAAATACGTCAAATGAAAGAACTTTCTTACATATTTTATTCCAATATAAAAAAAATTGTGTCTTAAAATCAAATACGTTTAAGATATTAAATGTTAAAAATGGTCCTTTTTTTCTTTTTTTTTCCAATTTTAAGAGTACTGAGAACCCTTAATACACATAAAAATATAAATATATTTTTTTTCGTAATCTATGATATCAAAATAGATAAATAAAATATTTATTTATTTTTTATAGAGTCTTATTAATCTTCAGGGGCGAAGAGGTTATAATTAAAAATAAAGTAATTTTTATATTAAATAGATAGGACAGTGAATAATCTCAATGAATTTAAAAGTTAACTAATATCATTTAAAAAAGAAGAAAGCATCCATTTAAAAACATGAAATTGAAACATTTTACTACAATGGAGTCAAAATGGCATCATTTAAAAAGTTTTATTATTCCTCCAGCTGTGAGATTGGTGACGAAATTTTCAAGAAAAGTAGTTCACTGTGAAATGATCAGGATCCATAAGACCCGTTTTTGGCCATGAAATATGACTAAAATTCGATTATGTTATAGTGACTTAATTATTTCACTTTTTAATATTAGAAGGCATATATTGTATGATTATAACAAAATTTTTTTGTATTTTGTTCGGATTTATACGACTTACACAAGCTCAAAGATCGAATAATTTGTAGTTTTGATGAAAAATACGCAATTTCTGCTATTTTTACCATTATTTTACTCTCTATTTTTAATATTTTACTATGAGCGCAACTTTGCAACACTTAACTTATTTTGTACTTTTTGATTAGTTTTATAATATATGTCAAGAAGAAAGTGTTGCACGATTGCGCTCATAAAAATAATTTAGGTAAAAATAGCAGAAATTGCGTATTTTTCATTAAAACTACGAAATACACGAAATTTGAGCTTGTGAAAGTCATATAAATCTGAACAAAATACAAAAACTGTTTTTAAAATAGTACAATATATAACTTCTAGTACTAAAAAGTGAAATAAATTAAGTCAGTATAACATAATCGAATTTTAGTCTATTTCATGGGCCAAAAACGCAGCTTTTGGACCCTGATCCTTTCTGTCATTTTTATTTAACTGAAAATTAAATGTGTATTTTCAAACAGAAATCACAAAAAAATATAATAAAAATATGTGTGAAAATTACGTTATTTTAGCAGTTTTTCAAATAGTAATTAAAAAGTGTCAGCAAGGAGATAATTTAAAATAGTTAGAATTTAGAGAATTATCGTTAATTAGTTACTTTATCTTGATTAAAGGCCACGTGTTACTATATTTTAAAAGAAAATAAATATTAAATGAATACAGAGCTATTTTTTCATAATGTGAAAAGTTTAAATTAATAGCAATAGTGTTATAATAAATATAGTTTAAAATAACAATTGTTTTGGTGGTTAGATTAGCCAGTATAAAGCTAATTTTTTTCGAAAATCATTTTTGCAGGCCTAACAGTTTCTTATAATACATTTTATTCTGGCGAATTTTGATGGGTGATGCTTCGTAAGAAGAAATGAAATGTACAGAAATACAACCTTTTCAGAGGCACTTGACATTTATTGATGGTAGATGTTTGCAGGATACACACATGATTCTACTATCACATTCCTAGAAGCAATGATGAGCTTTTGATCTGAAGAACCTTTGAGGGTGCATAGTAATGTACTTTCATTGTCTGTCAGCTGTGTTTCGGATAGCGGATATGAAATATGGCATTTTCCAAGCTATACTGGGAGAATGTTCCATAGTTGTTATAAAGCGAATTATTTTTTTTTCTACAAGAATATTTCTTGCTTTAAAAATCGAAAGTACGCTTAAAGTTTTAATCATGTGTATTTTTACGCTGTGTATATTGAAAATTAAACAGAGCTTATTTTGATGCTTAAGCATATACACTATATTGCCATTGACACTTTCAATTTTAGACATTTTGTCGAATATTTAGAAATATACTTGTCAGCTTCTTTTGGAATATCAGGATTAAAAAGAACAAGTTTCCCCATATTTATCAACGTCGATTTGATAAGGAGGACAATTAGGAGACAACAAAAAAAACAAAGAAAAGCATTAATACCTGGGATCACCCTGTAAAATAAAATGCACGAAATGATCTATCGCTACAGAATATAAATAAAAAGAAATTGTACAATAGGTGCATTCATTTGTGTAAGAATAGCACGGATATTAATAGAGATATTGCGATTTTTTTTAAGTAAAAAAATAATACTTGCATGTTTTTTGCTTATGACAGGCAGTGTCATCAACCAAATTCAACGGGTTACAGAAAAAATTGACAAAATGTAGTATAAACAATATAGTGCAACTAGGGGGGTCTGCCCCTGCAATTTACGCTCGCCAACCCCCGTTCAGACACCGCGGAATCTAAAAACACGCTAATCTGATCGTTTTTTAAAATATTAGAAAAGATTGAATTATACTGAAACAAGCTGTGCAGATCTCCCTCAGTAATGGGTTTCCATTCAATTTCCTTTGATTGCAAGAATTTAAGATCGAATCAGTTGCTGTTAAGACATTCAATGGTTGTTTTCGTGTTTGATTAAAGAGGATCAGTTAAACATTTGAAAAGAAGCTAAAATAAAATGGATTAGATATACAGAGTCTTTGTATCCCGGTATTTTAAAACAATCTCTATAACAATAGCCTAAGTCATGTGAATATCATCAACAATTCCGGGCGGACCACTTCGCTTTTTATATTCCAGGTGCCACTTTGGTACTTTAATGTTAGCCAGGCACAGGTGATAAGTCGCCAAAGTTTATTCTATCGCCATCATTTCATCTATATTATAATAGTCCAAGTCATGTAGCTGCCATAAACAAATACGGTCTATAAATAGTGAAATAATAGTGGTCTATAAATAGTGGTCTATAAATAGTGAAATGCCCTCACCAGAAAACACGACAGAAAAGGAGCCAAATCCATCATGTAAAGTGCTAATAAACACATCTCAAATAAATGTAAAGCCTGCAGAACCTGGAACTAGCAGTGTAAAACCACCATCACCTACCAACCTCATACATAAAATATCTCCTATTCCGAGACTTAGTCAGGGGACAGCAAAGAGCAGAATTAAGAAAACGGGAGTAAACTTAACCTCTATTGACAATTGGAAAGAGCTTAATGTAAATTTAGAAAAAAAAAATATTCCAAAAATGTAAGAAAATTAACAAAAAAAAAAAAAAAAAAAAAAAAATACAAAACCACCAAGAGAAAATTTAAGTTTGATTCAGGTAGAGGATCCGAGACTGTCCATCAGACATTTATGAATGTTCAAACAGAATAAAGTTTACTGCACTAAAGGAGAAAAAGGGGAAATTAAAATGTAAGAAGGAGAAGAAAAATGCAAGCCAAGATGATAATAATAAAAAAGTTGGATCACGCGTGACGCAGACTTCTTTGCAAGGAATTTTTAGAAAACTACTCCAAAAAAGAGGAAGTGTAATTGGCTTCGTTGTATCATGTGTCAAATGTGGTTACATAAAGACTGTACTTTTTCGACACATTTTGTGTAGCGGACGAAAAAATATGTCTATTAACAAATAAATTAAGTAAGCACTATTTCACTCTTTTTCTTCTCCCTCTCTAAGGTTGGTTGTGTTTATGACGGCCAATTACCAACACTAAGGATATAGAACCTAAAGGGGTGAGTGCCCTCCGTGGGGGTCTTTCTAAGGGAACCTATCCCGTATTTACGCATGGAAATCCATGGTTCAAAAGAAACCACGAAAACTCCGAACGATTAGGCCGACGGGCGCGATTGGGTTCGAACCCAGCGCCTCACGTCTACCAGCTTCGAGAGCAGAACCTCTCGGCCACTGGTGGGGTTCTCCCTCTCTAAAACATTGATGTTACGTTGTTGCTGGAATAACAATGCAAATTCAATGTAAAAAAAAATAAGACGATAATTTTAATAGTGAAAGCAGGCAGACAATTATTAATTTGACTCTACTAGTACTTTTACTGTACCCATTTAGTTTATTTTTGTTATTACATAGTTAATTATAGTCCAGATATGAATATATTTTTTTTATTTATAATTTCATTCTGTTCTTATGACAAAGCGCGGCATAACTACCGTACAGGTGCGGCGGCTCAGCCTGAATGTACGGGTGACGCGCCGCAGTGTAATGTTTCAGAAAAACAAAATGTTAAAAAATATTAATTATTTGTTTTGAATTTTTTTGTCGCAATGCACGCGTTGTATATTTAACATTAAATAACACAACATGATTTTTTTAATTTTATATCCCCCTTGGGACTTTATACACAAATTCCAAAAAATATCCCGGAATTACCCTACATTTCACAACCTTGATAAATATTTAACATTTCCTCTTCATAATTTTTCGTGACTTTGATGTTGATCACATGTGGAAAAATCACGATTGTGACCAAAATATTATTTTTTTAATTCGCTCCTTTATGGTTGCCAAGCGATAATCTTTTTGCTGTGAAGTCACATTTACCAATATTTTAGGTAAACGTTCGCATATAATAGAATGCCACTTGACACTCGTCAGAAAAGGAGCTATTTTGACGTCAAAGTGACTGATATCCCACGTCATAATACTGCAATATGGATACTCAGAGTTGCATCCGAGTATCAGCGGATTCACATTTCGGTAACATTCGAATCACAGTTTTATTAGGATACCAAGGTATCTGTGCGTACACTGAAAAAAATGGTACTTAAAATTGAGTAAAAAGTAATTAATTTTAAGTACGTCACATACTCAAAATAGCTCCGATCCAAATGTACTCAAAATTGAGAAACACATGTACTCATTTTTGATTCCATCGTTGTGTTCAAATATCAATCGCTATGTACTGCCTCCCTGAACCTACAAGTTAAAGTAAAAATGTTCTGACATTTATTTCCCGTTTCAAAGTTATTAACAAGAAACGTTTAATTGATTATTTATTAAGAAAAATAGCAAAATTATTAACAAGATACCCAAATCGAATATTTTTATCACAAGAGCATTGTTTGCCAGCACACTTATTTCAAATATTGTGCATAATTTAATATTTACATTAATTAACATCTTTTATGCTGCCATAAATGAAATAAGCCATTACTGGGTACAAAATTATCCTTTTATTTGAGTTTGATAACATGTGATGTTTCAAAATTGAGAAAGCATGTGCTCATTTTTTATCCAAACGTACTCAATTTGATACGAGTGTACATCGATATACTACTTTTTGAGTACTTCATTTTTTCAGTGTAAGCTCTTCGCGATGAACGTCCTATATACATGGTGTTTTTTAAACTAAAGTTATTTAGAGCCACCTGCAACTCGTTTTAATAATCGGAATGGCTCTAAGCATGGTAAGGGGGCTAATGATGGCACGGGAAAAAAAGGTTACGCGAAAAAAAAATTAATTCAAAGCACCGCTGATAGAGGGAAATATGACGCTGTTGTAGTCTACACAGAAGAGAATGAGATAAAACACGGGTAACAAATTAAAATGCAAAATTATACCTGCTTATACGACAACAAGCCAGCAATTCGGGCTTTATACCAGGGCTGTCCAACTCGGCACCTGCGGGCTCCATAACGCCCTTTGAAGGTTTTCATAGCATCTTTTCGAATGATTCCTGTTACTATGAGTTTTTTTAATTAAAAATTAATTTTAAAAGATGCTTTTTAAAATTTTTTTAATGTTCCACATGATTTTTTATTGTAGGCGGCGTTAAATTTTTGGATCCTTTCTTTACAAAATATTTTGATAGCTCTTTCTCTCAGGAAAATGTAATTCTAAATTTACTATGATTTATGCAATTTTCTGCAAATATTTCTCACATCGAGCTTTACATATTAGGACGTTTTACGGCTGACATTGTGAAGTGTGAGCGTATCTTATAAGACGTCTATATATCGCTACTCCCTATCAGGGTTGCTAATATGACCGCCTATTTTATTCAGAAAATCCGAATTCATATTAGAAATTTCGAATAGTGATTTATTTTATAACTGCCATTTTAGGATTATTTAAAGTAAAAATCCTTCTGCTGCAAATTATTGAATCAAACTGGAATTTCTGAATAAAAAAGGAGGCCAATCCGACAACCCTTCTCCCTAACATGGTGAGGATATTGTTCTGTGTTTCTAGGCATGGGAGTAAATTCGCCCTTTTTGCTACTAGTTGAGGTGCGCTGGAAGTTACTGAAGGTTGGACAGTCACGCTATATACTAATGCGAAATCTCCGAGAAACATTTTTACTTCAGGTTGAATATACCGCGGCGCGCGTATAGTCCAAATTAATAGCTCTGTTGTTGCATACGTAGGTGTAATTTTGCATTTTCGTTTGTTATACGGGTTTTATGCTCATTCTCTGCTGTGTAGCCTACAACAGCGCCATGTTTCCCCCTATAGGCAGTCTTTAGAAATTATTGTTTTGCGGAATCTTTTTTCCCATGGCGTCATTAGTCCCCTTACCAAGTTTAGTGCCATTCCGGTTATTAGAAATACCTAAAAATTTCTCTGAGTAGCGTCAGTTAAAAAAAAACTGTAGACCAGGGACGGCGAACCTATGGCACGCGTGCCCTAAGTGACACGCTCCAAATTATTTTTGGCACGGCATGGATTCAAATTCTACATCAAAATATAGCAAAATTTCACAAAATGTATTAATTAATCCAGATGTATGTGATTATTTGACGGCAAGCAGCGGGTCTTGTCGAAAGATGATGGGTGTTCCCAGTTATAAAACACACAGGCTTTCAGGCCGACATGGTTGTTGAGAATAACAGACTCGAAGATCATAAAAAATGCAGACGATTGAAATTCCACTTTATTAACATTTTCATATTTGAGTCTTGGCGGGAAATGCTCTACTTTACCGATGATAAAAAATAACCAAACTCGATCCATCAAAATTAGCTTAAAAGCTATTCCATCTCTCACTAAGAAATCCTTTTCGCTTCATTCTATTACCAGCCATTTATTACCTTCGTAAATTCACTAGATCTCCCACACAGCTCTTAACAACTCCAACAACATCTCAATAAAAACGCAGCAAATCATTCCAAGTAATCATTACCATAGACAAATGTAGGTTGCTTTTTAAGTGTCAATACTAATGCAGAATGAAAATTCCATCTACCACAGTAATCTCAATCTTTCTCTACTACCTCTACGCCATATTTCTCTGTCTGCGCTCAGTATTTAAACTTCCGCCAAAAGATTGTTCGAGAATATTCTATATCCTAGCCCCAGACATAATAAGTGTAAACAAAGTTTAATCCCTGTTGTAGAGATTGTGCTGAAAATAACCTTTTTCCCCTCGCCAGACGATAAAAGAAAATGAATTTATGTCTACGTAAGTTTTAATCTTTGAAATATTCTAGCTGGCATATGGATATTTTAAATAAAAGAATAAATTGAAATAAGTAGGTTTTTTCTTTAAGACGGGATAATGATAATATTTTAGCAGTTAAATAAAGATTTTAGGGGAATATGATATACCTGGATTTAATGGCGGAATTTAATAGGAATTTAAGTAATAAAAGTTTTATTAAAGAAATATAAATATAGTTAGAGCCATTTTTAGATTTACGCAATTTGGAATAAATATTATTATATGGATTAAGATCTTATAGAGATTAATAGACTAGGGTTTTAATTTGATAAGCCGGTATAATATACGGAATATTACTGAAAAAGTAAAATTTATATAAAATAATTTAAACTTGGAGAAAATTTTTACATTTCGTAATATATGTATGTTTATCTGAATTTGATTAGTTCGGTTGGTTGTCATTGTCATACAGATTAAAGAAACTGAAATATAACTTAATGTATACCAATCTACCTCAATATTGGCTCACAAAAGTTTAAGAATATGAGAGAATTAGGAGATTATCGCAAAAGAAATATTAAAAGCATTACAAGCAAAAATGCCGATGGTAAAATTATAACAACTTGGAATTCAATTCCAGACACTAAAAGCTAATATATTTTGGTGCATGTTATTTTGACCATTTTCTCTGCAAAACGTTCTTTTCAGAAATAAATAATATGAAAAATTCAAGTAAAAGCATCTTGTCAAATGAGTCCAATTCAACTTGCAATCTCTTAAAAATTAAGAAGCTGATATAAATTAAGAAGAATAAGAAGCTGCTTAAAAATTAAGAAGCTGGCATCTACGATGAGACAACAGAAATAATATTTTTTAACTAAATTTCTAAAGTATAACATCAAATATTACCGATATTTTTTAATACAGAAACAAAATTTTATTTACTTCTGATTCATTAAAGTTTTTATTGTTGGCACGTCCTGATAACGTAAAATATATTTTTGGAAAAATTTGGCATGTGGATATGAAAATGTTTGCCGTCCCTGCTGAATAATTTTAAATACCCCCCCCCCCCCCGTATTGCAAATAAGAGATATTTGACTGATTAAACTGCAGAAATCTTGTGATTAAATAAGACGATATTTACTATTTAAGGGGTCTCAGGACTCTTAAAGCTTTAAAATTTTCGAAATTTTAATTTTTTTAGATTTTAAACTCCTATCTTTTCTGAACATTTTGATATAATTGTTTCATTGAAATTCCAATTAGAACTGAAGTTATGGCTTTTACATTTATACACGTTCAATAGCTGAAGCGTCGTTTCTGAAACTTAGAAGCCATTTTTCTCCAAATGACGTTTTTGGGCATAACGCGCACGATATCTCAAAAACTTATGAATATTTTCTCATGAAATTTTCAAAACATATGTTTTATGTTAGTCTGTATAAACTGAATCTAAAATTTCCGTTTTATTGTTCAAAACAATATTTTCTTAGGTGATTATAGTGTTGACATTTTCTTAATTTTGCATTAGCTAAATACAACTTTGTATTAAAAATATAAAAATGCTTTAAATACAAATTTATTTAGGTTCAGGGTAATTATTACAATCTGAAGTATAAGTAGGTCCCAAAATTTTTCTTCCAGTTGCAATACTTCTTTTGTAATCGTGCACGTAGGCTGTTATGCCGATTTTTTGCTCTTCAAATGTCTAACAGTTTGGACCCCCCTGTAAATGCTAATTCTGCATCTTATATTTTTTTAAATACATTAAATGAAAGAACATACTTATATATTGCATTCTATTTAAAATTGTGTCGTAAAATAAAATACATTTTAAGATATTAAATGTTGAAATTGGTGGGGTTTTTTTTCATTTTTTTTCCAATTTTAATAGTCCTGAGACCCATTAAATATACTGCTAAAAAAAATCAAAAGTTCTAAGCACCTGTCTAAGTCACATATATATGTGACGCTCGTTCCGAATGCTTTAAGTGAAAAAAAAATTATAAGAAGCCAATTCATAATAGCATATTAGACTGCTAACGTATTCACGACGGAAAACGAAAATCGCTTTCGTTCAAAAACAACATTGACTAAGGGCGTGGCTTCTTCCTTACTGAAAATGCATTGATATCATATTGTTCATATGTTTTTAGATTGTGACATTTTATATTAAATTCGTACATTGAAAGATTTTTACCGTTGCATAAACTTGAGAATCCTATCTAGAACACCAATTTACAAAAGTCTTTCAGAACAGGGATGCTTTTACTGTTTTAAATTCAGATTTGATAAAAATTGCTCGTCGACATTGTGTTAATGTTATATAAACCACGGGAACCCCCCCCCCCCCATAAAACGTGGATAAAGACTGAAAGCCTAAAAGCAATCCTTTTATAAATGGATAATGCTGAGTAGAATTTAACCCTTTCGAGGGCGGTGTCTTCAAAAAAGGACACCTAATTTTAATTACAAAACTGACAAACGGCGCCAAGAATATTTAATTAAAATTTTCCCTTTATAATGTACGTGGAAATAGGCATGTTCTTATTTTTTAATAACGTTTATAAATTCTGGTGTCAATCCATTATATCATCAATTTATAAACAGAATTACTCCGCGTCGTGAAGGGTTAACCCCTCGCTGCGCAGCCCGAGATATACCGGGCACGCATTTTTCTGTCTAATTAATACTAGTTTGTTATTTCCACCAGTTATTTTTTAGCGAAAACTTTGTCTGATTCAATCAAGACATTTTCCCCGATTACAATAGTCAAAAATTTCTGCTTTAATGAACCGGTGATAAAAGATTAAAAATTCTGTAAAAGACGCTCATCGCGAAGAATTACGCGGCGAGAGGTTTAAATCGTGGAGGAGTAAAATAAGTTATTTAGAAACGATTGTGATAAACATCTCGAAATAAATTAAAGTAATAGTATAACTTATTTTATGTATAATCATCAAATTAAACGAAAATTAATTTTCTCATGCTTAATTTAAAATTTCATTTTTAATTGAAACCTTATATTCATGATATTTGCTGGCTTTTTACCAGCATTAACGATTTGGCAAATAATAATTAAAAAACACTAGCCAAATAATAATAATAATAAAAAAAAAATGTTAGCAAGATAGATTCGGCGCGAAACGAGAATTTATTGTCCCTTTTTTAAAAAATATGTTCTAAAATAACCTAATATTTTGTAATTGCTCATAAAATAGAAATTCGAATATCTGCCACAGAAACTATTAAAAATAAGTACATTCGAAATGTCTCCTAAATGTGTAAATGTTCCTGGCATATTTTTATTAGTCTAAATAAAAATTTAAAACAGCTATCATTTATTTAAAGTTATAAAAATATACACTAAAAATTGCTATCAGATTTCGACACCAAGTGATAAAAAAATTGCTCAGTAAATCATACTTTGCATACAACTAATAAATACATAGTATGGTGCTAATTTCAAAAGCGCATTCCAGCAAAACGTTTCTCTATTTGGCGCATTATGCGAGTAAATTTGTTTGTGTTTTTATTGGCGTGTTGCCGGCGCATAGATAGTGATTAACCGACAATAGAGAAATACCTATCCTGTAATCCTTTATGTGTCTTTGACTGTTGGTTAACTGAATTGGTGTTGAGTCAGTATCTCTATAACGTAAATGGTACAGTGGAAGGTGCGATTGAACACGTAAAGGGACATGATTCGTCCAGTAAACGCAGATAAGAATCTCACCAGCATTGGCACACAAACACACATACACAAAAAGATCAGAAATTGAGCACTCGCAATTTGGGTAGTCTGATTGTTCGTTTACGTGATTTGGCGCAATGACCTGTGGCAGCGAGAACCTTGCTTATACGTATTTAAAAACGCATTGGTAATACTAGAAATGAAATGTGCTATAAAAATTACATTAAGATAAATCAAATGTTTTTAATGGATGTATGTTACTGAGAAAAAAAAATGGCATAATACACATAAATTCTTATTTTTAATTTGTCAGTCGTTTAGATAAAACCTCAGTATAACGTTAATCACGGGTAAAGTGTAAAAGTAGAAATGTATAGATTTTCCAAGATGGAGATAATTCACAATGATTGTTCAAGGTTTGTATAATAAGAAAAATAAATCTATGATATTAAAAATAAAAATATGCATAATTAAATTAATAAGTTAAATGTTAATGTTAAATGTTCCAAAATTAAATGATGCTTAATTCTCCGAAAAAAATAGGTACTTTTATGTTACTACGTGCGCAAAACTTGCCAATAGCATTTTTTCATCGCAACAACAGCAGCTTTTTATTATTTTTTTTTCGTATTAAAAAGCAATGCTCTGTTGTTGAATAAAAAATTTTTTAGTTTATTGTATTGCTTATTATTAATCCTTTGCACTCGAGGGCTCCGCTGCGGAGACATAATCTTTCTTTGCAAAATTAGTTTTTGGAACCAGTAATAAAGTAAAATAAAATGTAACTTATTTAATCAGAGCATTTTTGAAATTGTGTACTTAAACGAAACTTCCTTGAAAAAGTCGTGCCGATCGAATAAAATTTGTGTAAGAGACGCCGAGTGCAAAGGGTTAATATTATTATTTTGTATTTAATATGAAATGTCTGAAATGAATGTTTTTTTATGTATATAGTATATGTATTTTAAACGAATGTTATGTATTTCAAATGAAACCAGTCAAAGGATTATATTTCAATGAAATTAACATAATACAAATGAAAGCAATGGAAACAATATTTAGCGATATATCACCTGCGCCCGGCTAACATAAATGTGTAAAAAAATCTATGTAAATTCAAAAAATCAATTTATTGTGAATAAAATACTATATATTAAGTAAATTTTTATACGGTGATTATTTTTATACGGTGATTATTTTTATACGGTATTGTTTACTGTTGATTGCCATTAGTTTCAAGGATTAAAAGCCAAACAGTTTTGTGGTATACAAAAGTAAGCTGAAAATAAAACATGTGTAGCATATGTATTTTAAATAATGAATGTTATATATTTCAAATTAAATGAATTAAATATTAGTATTTTAAATGAAATGAACGTAATACAAATGAAAGCAATGGGGACAATATTTAGCGTTTTATCACTTGCATCCGGCTAACATAAACATATAAAATAGTCTATGTGTTTTTTTAAATAATCAATTTATTAAAAAAAACCCTATGTATTTTGTAAAAATATAGGTAGTTTTATACGGTTGCCGTTACTTACAAGGTTGATTTTTTAACCGTTCGTTGCCGTTGGTTACAAGTATTAAAAGTCAAACAGCGTTGTGGTATACAAAAATAAGATGCCCATTAAACCACATTCCACCTTTAAGACAAAAGTAAGTAAATAAAATCATAGCATTCTTCTAAACCTATGACGAGCACCGGAAAAGGGTGTATATGTTCACCTCAAATGAAAGGACACGCAAATAACACAGAAGCACAAAAGGAATCTCTTTACAGATGAGTGCTGCTGAGAGGCATTTACAACTCTTCAAAGAAAATCAATGCCTTTTATATGCTTCTTGTCATCTGAGTCACGCTTCAAAATACATCCGCATTGTAGCGTGGGTGGTGAGTGAAATAATAAAATGGAAAGAAATCGATTCTTTTCGTTTAAGAAAAAATTCTTTTACTGGAAAGAACTTTGTACAAATGGATGTTCTTACATATTATTTAAAATTTTTATAATAAAATCATTTCATTTTACTATTGTATTATTATGAGGGTAATCACGAAAGTTGCTAATTTCAGTACGGCGAGAAGTAGCGTGGGTGGTACAGGAAATAATAATAACTTACCTTTTGTCCACACTTACGAAAAATATTTCAACTTATTTGAAATCCTATGTAACAATAGGAAATATAGTTATGATATTTAGAATGCAATAAAATGTGAGCACTATAACAGCTTTAAAGAAATCACTTTACAAATATAATACACTAGATCGAATTTCAAATTTTCCAAGTTAATTTAGTTCAGTGAATGTACAGTGTTATCGATTTTATAACATTTTTATAACATTCAGCTCTATTTCAAATGATTGAACTAAAGGTTCAGTTGATTTTTTTAAATAAAAAATAAGTAATAATTTTGAAGTAGTGCATATCTACCGGAATTTTATACACAAATTCGAAATTAAGAAAACAAACACATTATTAGAAAATTTTGTAGCATTAAAAAAAAAAATGATAAGCAGCATTACAAATATTTGAAATGCAATTTGGTACAATTATTGCATTAAAATGTTATATACACAGCGTAGAAGTTTTTGTAGAATGCAAAAATAAAATTTAAATAAATAAATTACCCGTTCCTATAATAAATTCACAAAGCGCTAAGCTTTGTATTAAAAAAAAACTTGATATTTAAAATAATGGCTAGTATAAACACATTAATAGTATGCTACTAAGGAAAACATAGAATCGCAACCAACGGTTCAGAAGGAAACCCCTCATAAAATTCTATGAAAACTATGAGCACCGGAAAAAGGTGTTCATGTTCACTAAAATGAAGGGACTAGCAAATAACGTAGAAGCACAAAAGGAAGAATCTCTTTACGGATGAATGCTGCTGAGAGGCATTTATAACTCTTAAAAGAAAATCAATGCCTTTTATATGCTTCTTGTCATCTGAGTCACGCTTCAAAATACATCCGCATTGTAGTCTGCACTGTAAAAAAATACGACCAGTTTTCTTGTAGGAATCAGAAAAATAGTTGCCCTTATCGTACAGGAAAAATTTCCGACCCAGCTCTTAATAAAATCCGTAAATTCGGAATAAAATGTGCAAAATACCGTTTTATTGACTATTTCCTTTTTTTTTCACGGATTTTATTCCGAGCTGGGTCGGAAAATTTTCCTGTACGATAAGGGCAACTATTTTTCCGATTCCTACCGGAAAACTGGTCGGATTTTTTTTTTACAGTGTGGGTGGTGAGTGAAATAGTAAAATGGAAAGAAATCGATTCCTTTCGTTTAAGAAAAAATTCACTTAGTGGAAAAAACTTTGTACAAATGAATGTTCTTATATATTATTTAAAATTTTTATAATAAAATTATTTCATTTTCCGATTGTGTTATTATGCGGGTCATCGGGAAATTTGCTAATTTCAATACGGCGAGAAGAAGCGTGGGTGGTACAGGAAGTAATAATAAGTTATCCATTATCCACGCTTACGAAAAATATTTCAACTTATTTGGAATCCTATATAACAATAGGAAATACAATCATAATATTTAAAATGTAATTGTCGGAGCACAGCTCTGGCTTCCCTGCAAAAATTACACTTTTGTTAACACGATAGCGTCCAAAATATTTGTCGCATCGGCACAAAAAATGAACTGGACGTCGGAAGTGCCAAAATCTCGGCGGCTATTGAAAATCAAAAATATTTGTCAACCCTAACACCCTGAAATGTCTGCTTTCAATTTTTCCATATAGATTACTTTGCGATTGTTTAATTCTATATATATATATATATATATATATATATATTTAGAAAGGCTGGTTTTTGTCATCTGCCCTGAGATTTATACTGAACTAAATTTAATAATTCTTTTTTTTTAAATGAAAGCTGTTTCTTTGTAGATTTGTCCGCACTCGCTATTTTTTTTTTAAATATTCCCACTTTTATACTTAAATATAATTTTTTCTACAATTTGTTTCAAAATGGTAGCAATTAGATTACTTCCATTGTTGTAAATAAAGGAAAAACAACAAGGTTTGCTTATCTTTATTGATGCCATTTTCTCATAAAATTCAAAATCAACTTTCTGAAAATCTGAACAGAAAATTCCGTCACGCTTTAAAAAAATACTCATATGCTGTTAGAATTCTTTTTCATTCACTGAGTTTGAGACGTTTCGTGAAATGCTTCAATGAGGCAAAATGGCATCATATTTAAATAAAAACGATAATTTTCTCTGATAAAAGTAAATATTTTACTACGAACGCCTCTAAAAGATATAAATTTCTGGAATTTTCCTCGTCGATACGGAGATTAGAATCACAAGTCCAGAGTGCAAATACGTAAACATAAGAGATGCGTATGCAAATTTTGAGACGGTGAAAATAACGTTAAGTTTAGATTTTACGCGAAAAATAATTCCATGATTGACTTAAGGTGAAATCTTTTTTCTGATTTTCAATCGGTAATTTTAAACATAACAGCCTCAATGGGTAATTTCATCAAAATTACTTATCTTGATTAGGGGGATGAGTTCCATAACCTGTACTGGTTAGCGCGATTGGCGAAGGAATCCAAAATGGCGCCAAAAGCCATTTAGCATGTTATAACAATTTTCAAGATGGCGAAAAAACATGGTATTTAAATATTTATAAACGTATATATATTTAATACTAGGAGGCTCTGCACCCTGCAAGCTACGCTCGCCAATCCCCGTTCAGACACTGTAGAATCTAAAAGCACGCTAACCTGATCGGTTTTAAAAAGATTAGAGAAGATTGAATTATACTGAAAATCTCCCTGTAAACGGGTTTCCATTCAATTCCCTTTGATTGCAGAAATTTAAGGTAGAATCAGTTGCTGTTAAGTCATCCAATGGTTGTTTTCGTGTTTGGTTAAAGAAGATCAGTTAAACATTTGAAAAGAAGCTAAAATAAAATGAATTAAGTAAACAGAGTCTTTGTCTCTCGGTATTTTTTAACAGCGTTATAAAAGGATTGACATAATACAATTACTAAAATTTGCTGCTTTAACCCCTTCAAGGGCGGTGGTTCATTTTTGAACCACTTAATTTTAATTCTTAAATGCCATATTAGCATAAGAATATTGGGATGAAAATTTCCCTTTTATTAAGTAAGTGAACAAAAGCATTTTTGTATTTCGAAATTTGTTTGTAAATTCTGGTGCCATTCACTGATTTCAAGATTTTACGAATAGAAGTGCCTTGTCCGCGAAAGGGTTAAACGCATATTAATGTATTTATTATTTTAAAGTTTCCTTTCCCTTTTAATATTCACGTGTAAATAAAAATTTTCAGGACATAATTTTCAATATTTTCCTGCCTTTAACACGGACTCATTTAATAGTAATTTTAAAGTTTTTTTTCTGTTTTTAATAGTCACGTGAAAATAAATTTTTAATCGTTAGGAAATATTATTCTTTGCGCTGTTTTTAAAATTGAAAACAATCTCTATAATAATAGCCTAAGCTATGTGACTATCATCAACAGCTCCAGGCGGATCCCTTCGCTTTTTATATTCCAGGCAGCCATTTTGGTACTTTAATGTTAGCCAGCCACTTGTGTGATAAGTCGCCGAATATTATTCTATCCCCATTATTTCGTTTATATTATAATTGTCCAAGTCATGTAACTGCCATAAACAACGGGCTGATTCCTTCGCTTTTCATAAGAAAGGTTTCCATTTTGATTAAAGAATCAAAATTATTTTTTCGAATAAAACTACATAAAAGTTGCCATGATCACAAAGAATTCCAGGTACTTTTATGTTAGACGGGTGAAAATCTCGCCAATAGCTTTTTTTTTAAATCGCCAGTTAGCATTTTTTATTTTTCGAGTGGTAAATTAAAACGGTGCTACTTGGTTATCCCATCGACCAGAAATCTGTCGCCAAACTATAAGATTAAATGCCAATAATGGTTGATCGTAAATGTCACATTCACTTGACTTTAAGGAAGTTGCACATGTTCACGCCATCAAGTGATTTTTATTTCGACGTTTTATTTGTATTTTTAATAATGTTGTAATAATTTATTTGTTCTTTTGTTATTTAAAAAAAAAAATATGTCAATTTGTATAATTTGGCTATTTATATAATTTGGCGAAATTGGTCGACGGGAGAAGTAATAACATTAAAACGTTGCTTTGAAGTGGAAATTAAATCTCATGATTTGTTGCATTGTCACATACGCACCGGGTTTAGCGTGATTTTTTTTTACGACAATTTGGCGAAAACCTCGTTTTCAAATACCTGTTACATATGTATTTTTAAATTATTTTCTGTTATTTTTAAAATGAAATAACCATAAATTTAAAAAAAAATTAATTAATAACTGTAGAACAAAACAATTTATAACATTTTTTGTAAATAAAAAGAAAATAAATTCAAATAAACATTTATTAATAAATAAGCAACTATAGCCGGGTTATCATGTCAGGCAAAATAACGCCATTTTGACGCCAATTAGGTACCCCGTTGTGTGCATGACATCTGTGTCTAATATTTTTCTTTTCGTTTCGTTTAAAAAAAAAAGAATGAAGTAAAAGTCATTTATTTTAAAGGTTTCAATTTTAAATGAAAGTTTTGTATTAAATAAAATGATAATGAAATACAAATTGAATTCTGAATAAAAGTAACATGATGCATATCTTAGCATACATTTAAGGAAGTCCAAACTCGTCGCCAAATTAATTTAAAATAACCTTTTCTAAAATATGAAAAAATATATCTGTTATGATTAAAATTTGAGTTACCATCATTAGAAAAAAAGTATTTAAAATTAGAAAAAAATTAATATTTCGAAAACTAATTCTAATTTTAAAATTCTAATACCAGTTTCGAGATCAATCCGGATTTTTGGTGTTAATTTCATCGCAAAGTATACCATATTTTAGGAGAAATCGCCGTGAAACTTAATCAGCTGTTTAATCAGTCGTTTCATAGAATCGTTACATAAATTCGTTTCAAATCGATTCAGTAGGATTTTATATATATATAGGGTAGACATGTTATGTATGTCAGATGTTTTAAAAAATAGGATGTTTATACAGGTAGTTCTATTTTTATGCATATATATTACATATAGAGATATTCCTTATACATACATAATATCATACACCTATACATAAATATTATGTACTTATATACAGGGTGCAATATGTTAACTATCGCCGACCTTTAATTTCTCAACCGTTTGCCGTAGACATATAGTTCCAATTACAAAAATGCTTCAAATGAGGTAAATATTCATGTTGTGGCATTATTTAAAGTAAAAAATCAATTTTACAAAAATTACGAAATCTAACTTTTTATACGGTCCCCCAGTCCCTATAGTTATATTTAGTAAAAGTTTACGCATATCATAACATATATAACACAAAAAGTTTGACATCTGTACTACAAAAATTGACAGAATTGTTAAATTTCAAAGTTTGAGATTTTTTCGCATGATTTTGTCTTTCAATGAGGGATCAGTTAAAAGATGAATTAAAGTAATTCGGGATCAAAATCAGGGTGCAATTTTCTTTTTACGGCGGAGCCACCTTTAGCCAATATCGCCAAATTGGGGTACTACCAAAGAGGGTTGTTATTTCATTTAAAAATTTTAGCTGACTTTTAGGGGTCGTATACAAAGCGATGAATGAAATATTGAAATTGAACTGAAAAATAAATATCAATTTACTATAATATCAGAAAACGGTCTACTATAAGAAATGAATATGTCAAATGACGGAATCAACTAGAGATACTGCTCAAAGTATTGTTTAACACTTTTATGGGTCGAACAAACTTCAAACGTCAAAGTAGGTAGAATCGACAACCGGAAAATAAAACATACTCACTAAGTACTAGATAAATGGCAACGGAATGCAAACGACCAGCCGAGCTATAGCAAGCATGAAAATTGGGATTATGCAAATTACAATAATAAAGCAGCGCCTCACGTTCGGGATAAAATACGAGCCATCTAGCACTGGACAAGCTGGTAAGTGCTGAGATCGTGGTGGCAAGCTACGCATGCATGAGTTATCCGGAAATGATACTTATTTATGGTGAATTTCAAAGGAATGCCAGAGAGGCTGCGAGTGTTTATTCAGAACGTTTCCCTAAGGATCTACATCCCACGCATGAAACTATATCTAATGCATTGCACCATATTAGAGAGACCGGCTCTGTTTCACCACGACCCAGAACAAGCAGACGGGCAAGGTGTAATGTTCGAGTGACACCGGAGGAGGTGCTGGGATTAGCCCTTTTAATTCCACAACTGAGCACGGCGGAAATAAGCTAGGCATGTGGTCAGCATGTTTGGCATTTGTTACATGCAAGTGATGAGCATCCATACCATATCCGACACTGGTGGAAGCATTGATGCTGGGTGACCACGCACGACGATTTGTTTATTGCAATTTCATGCTCAACAACTTAGAGGAAAATCCGACATTCCTTTATGACATTCTGTGAGACAGATTGGTCAATGTTTATACGGGGTAGCATTGTGAGCATGCACAATGTGGATTATTGGTCTCTGGAAAACCTCCACATCGTCCGCGCAGTACTACACGTGTGGTGCGATATATGAGGAACCCAGATTGTTGGACCCATCTTCTACGATGGGACCTTAACGGGCGATCGTCACCTGCATATGCTACAAACACGGTACGCGATTGGTATGAAGGGCTTCCTCTCCGACATGCATACCGAGCGTGGTTTCAACATGATGGAGCCCTCTCCACACAAAACATCAAACGTCCGGGCGTATCTGGCCACCGAATTCGGTCAACAGATCCTTGGATATGGTGGTCCAGTAGAGTGGCCACCACGTTCGCCGGACTTGATACCCATGGACTTCTACCTCTAGGGTTACATCAAGGCATAGGTCTATGTGACTGAGGCCACTTCTCTGGTTTATCTGAAGCAGCGTATCATCCTTGATTGTCGCACAGTTTACACACCTGCTGAGCTCTAATGTGTCCAGGACTCAGTACTGTCACGCATTCAACTGTGCATTGCCAATAATGGAGAACACTATGAGCAGCATCTCTAGTAGATTCCGTCATTTGACATATTCATTTTTTATAGCAGACGATATTATAATAAATTGATATTTATTTTTCAGTTTAATTTCAATATTTCATTCTTTGCTTTGTATACGATCCCTAAAAGTCAGCTAAAATTTTTAAATGAAATAACCCTCTTTGGTGATGCACCAATTTGTAGATACCGGCTAAAGGTGGTTTCGCCGTAAAAAGGACATTGCACCCTGATTTCGATCTCGAATTACTTTAATTAATCTTTTAACTGATCCCTCATTGAAATCCAAAATCATGCGAAAAAATCTCAAACTTTGAAATTTAATAACTCTGTAAATTTTTGTAGTACAGATGTCAAACTTTTTGTGTTATATCTGTTATGATATGTGTAAACTTTTACTAAATATAACTATAGAGACTGGGGGACTGTATAAAAAGTTAGATTTCGTAATTTTTGTAAAATTGATTTTTTACTTTAAATAATGCCACAACATAAATATTTACCTCATTTGAAACGTTTTTGTAAATGGAACTATATGTCTACGACCAACGGTTGAGAAATTAAAGGTCGGCGATAGATAACATATTGCACCCTGTATAATTTTATATATTTCTTATATTTCTTATATATGTAAATTAAAAGAAAAGTTATAATTTTTTCCGAAAAAAATATGCTAAATGCAAAAAATTACACAAAAAACATATGAATAAAGTCCATTCGAGAAAAAAAGCAAACCCAAAGGCTGAAGAACGCAACCACATCGATTCATTTAATGCCAAAAAAGCAACCAAAAAAAACAAGCACGGGATATGAAACTCTTCCCTGACGGGATGTAATAATGCAATTTAATTTTTCAATACGTTGAACAGTCGAAGTATATGGAATTAGTATTTTGGTAACTTTAAGTTAAAAATAATATTTCTTTTAAGAGACTAAGTACTAACCTATGTATGAGTTCGTTTTTTAACAATTTCTTTCGTCGAAATTCGACGAGATTCATACCGTTATTAATTAAAGCATTAGCTCCATTGCTGTAAATTATGCATTTTAACCTCATACGGATCATTATGGAGTCGAATGTTGAAGTCGATGTTCATACATTGGTGACCTGAGATATAGATTGACCCCCTCCCCCTTTTCAGAAGTTTTACTTTCTACGTACGTAACATCCACTATTTTTTTTTTCAAACTTTTTATTTATTTATTTATTTTATTTTTTTTTTTTGCGAACTTTTTATTTTTTGTAAGCTTCCAAATCGATGTATTTCATTTTGAATTTTAAATTAAGAGAAAGGATAAGAAATCGAATACGAAAAATACGATTTTGGGCATTAGCCGAATGGCTACGAGTGAAAGAAATCGAGAAAAATATAACGCCATGTATGTATGACTTATACGTATGTATTCGTATGTATGTATGTTTGTATTCAGACGGATGTATGTTTCTATTGAGAAATTTCGTAATCAAGTTTGTAGACAATTTCATAATTTACTGAGCGTTGTTTGATGCGCAAATTTAACAATTTGGTAGCAGTCCCAATTATTGAAGATTACTCATTTTTTTTTAATTCAGCGTAAGTGAATGTGTTGCAACTGAAATGGAAGTGAACATTCTGAAGTGAATGAGATAAGCATTTTTTATCAAGATAAACGTGGGACATCTGTAAAAGTTTGCTTGCTAAGGTTTGCGGCTAAGTTATTTTTGGTGCAATAAATAATTAAATATTTGCTTTTTATAATATAAAGTGTTTCAAAGATTACTTGTTATCATAGGCGTACACAGGAAGACCCACTACCCTAAATGCTAAGAGTTATGAGTTTCGACAGAGAGAAATGTATTAAGGAGCAAGAATTTAGAACAAATATGCCTGGAGTCCACTGCCTAGTCCGGTTTTCTAAAATGCAGAAGATAAACACGAAGCTAAACTAAGAATATTTTGTCATAACTCCTCCTCGTGTAAGAAATTTTTAAGGGTGTTCTCAAATCCAAAAGGGCAACTTTCTGACATAAGTTTTAATTTATTTTTGTTCGAAAATGCATGAAACTAGCTGGTGTTGCTGTTCAGAAACTATATAATTAAGCTGTTTTTTACATTTTTTTTGCAAACGCATTAGATCTTTCAGAAAATAGTGTCAAATTGGGCGTTGTGAGCCGAATTTCCGCCCGAAGGTAGAAGGAGCACACAAAAGCGGACGAAAAACGTATTTGTCACGTGATCCAAAATCTCTTATAACTCAGTAGGTAATTGATTGATCAAAAAAATGGAAAACACAGTTCAATTCCAAATCGCTTCCATGGCTAGGCTTTCCAATTTTATAACTTTCCATTAAAAAATGAATTTGTGAATGTGTAAAAACGTTTTGCGCTTGCTGAGCAGTGCAGTTAAGAACAGCCTTAAAGATATCAACATAATAAGACATTAAAAAATTAAGAAATATTAATCGTTCAATGGAAAACTGAATTTTTTCCTTCCTGTTTCTTTTTTTTATTCAGGGGGGATTTTGTTTTCTGAATTTCCCCTCCCCATCTAACTTACATTTGAAATATATGAACACCAAAAGGAGAACAAAATTAAAACTGTCTTCTACAAAAAAGTTTATGGTGGTGTGTGTGTGTGTGGGGGGGGGGGGGGGCTCCTCTGAAGAAAAATTCTCAGCAACAGTTTCTCTTAGCGCTTAATTAATATATTGCTATTTGGAAGACAAAAAAGTACTTTTTTTTAAATGATTAGACATAAAGAAAATTTAATTAATTAAATTTCAGGGAGAGACAATTTACTTCCACAGCCCTCCTCATCAAAATGCAATATGTTATTTGCTAGTTTTACTACAGAATCTTTATTTAAAGCATGTTTTCTATATGTCTGAAAATAGAAAAACTGTAACAATCGCACTCAAATAAATGTAACATGTTAAGAAAAATACTAAATAAATAAAATAAAACGTTTCTCATTTCTTCTAATTCAATGTTCTATTTCTCGCTGATAAAAAGTTTTATTACTCATCAAGCCCATTATAACGGTTTGTAAACTACAGGCTGAATAAACCACTGCAAACAAAATTAAAATGATGACTTCGCGTATTTCGCTTTGTTAGACGACGTCCATTGGCGATTGGCGCGTTAAAACGGAATATTCTTTCAGTGAGTTATTTTCTTGTTTAACAAAGTCTCGCGAGATTGTTTATGTGTAAAATTCCGTAAATGTATATTATGACTGTGTATTCTACATAGATCTATATACAGCTACGCTGCTATAAAGTAATTTTTTTTAATTTCGATATTTGTTCCTCAGAGATTGTAATATAAAAAAGTACGTGTGAAATATAAGATGATCCAAAATTCAAAATGGATTGAATTTAGCTTATGGAGTAGTAGGTACATATACCTACGCAGCTATAAAATGCATTTTTTAGAATTTCGATATTTGTTCTTCAGAGGTGGTAGTATAAGAAAGTACGTGTGAAATATAAGTTGACACAAAGTGGATTGAATTCAAGTTATGGAATATGCCTTAAATTTAAATTACGTTGTTATAAAAATTAATATTTTTTCAATATTGTGATTGTGTCATCTACATAGATTTATACGCAGCTATAAAGTGCAATTTTTGGCATTTTAATATTTGTTCTTCGGAGTCTGAAGAATAAGAAAAGTGTTTGTGAAATATAAATAAACAGATGTTGAGTTGAATTAATCTGTATATTTAAATTAGTGTATATATTTAAATTATATTCTTATAAAAATATATGTGGAATAATGACATAAAAATTTCTTCGATATATATTTTTCAATTTTCAATATCATTCTGAATATTTAGAAAAATACATAAGAAAGTGTGTTTGTTTTTGTGTTACCTGTTTGTTTTTTAATGGATTTACTTTATTACATTTAAGGAAACACTAAAATGGTAAGGATGCTATTATTTACAAAAATATTTTTTTTATTTCGAAATAGAACTTTTTTTTAACAATATTACTTACGTAATATTAATTATTTAATTTACTTTTTTAAGAATATATGTATTTATCATATTTGTATCTTTTTATATATAATAAATATTTTTCAGTGTTACAGTGTTTTTTATGATTTTTAACTAATTTATATCATTTTCAGGATTAATTAACTAACTTGCTTAACAATTCTTAAAGCTTCCGCTTTATAAATAAATGTTTTTTATATCAAATAATCCCATCATTTGTTTAAATAAGTATTAGAAGTTATTGCTTGTGTAAATTGGCACCCAAATTTTTCAACCTTTTTCGTGTTTTTTTTTTTTTTTTTTTTTTTTTTTTTTTTTGTCCAAAAAAGCAGTTGCAGCACTATATATTTTTCTTGTGAACACAACTTATTAATCAGACTGTAAAAACATCAGTAAATAATATATAAAAAATTGCTTAGTATAATCTCTCTATAGAAAAAAAAAAAAAGCAAAATCGTAAAATTCTCGAATCTTTTCCTGAAAAAGAAATACTCAGTTTTGGTTGAGAAGCTTTTTTTTTTTCACTTTGGTCTGTTACTAAATTTAATTAATATATAAAATAATTCAATCAATTTAATCAATGAATTTTATCAATATTTTTAATGCCTTATAATACTTTCTTTCACGGTTAAAACAACATTTTATTTACCTGAATTTTCATTAAATTGTCATTTTGCTGTGTAGGGCATATAATAATCCAATATTTAATATTAGATGAAAATTGTAAAATAATTAAACACTTGTTTTGATTATTTTTTTGTATTATATAGTAAGAAATGTACATTTTAGGCAGGGAAGGGGGTATTAAATTGAAAGTTTGTCAAAATAGATTTATGCGAAACAAATTTTTAAATGGAATAGCTTATATATTAAAACATTTTTTCCCCTTCATTCGGAAATGCCAAATTAAAAAAAAATCGTCATAATATTATTTTTATTGAAAGCAAATTTTAGTTATTTTGCTCTGTCCTATTTATGTATTCTAAACAATATACATGTTAGTTAAATCAAACAAATTATTGTAACTTTATGATTATTAGTAATAAAATTAAAATGTTCCATTTTTTAATAGATAATTTTATTTAAAAAATATTCTAGATAGGTAATGATTTACTATAAAACGAGTAAGAAAATAAATCATGGTTTACTTTTTGAATTGCTTAAAATTATATTTAAATTTTGTAAAAAATTTGAAAATCGAAAAATTTATTAATATCGATTTATTGATTGTTAAAAAGTGATAACAGATTTAGAGCAGAAATTAGAAAAGATAGTCTTTTCATATTTACTTGCATAACTGCATTTTTCAGATAAAATTGATGGTGATTTTTTTCAAAGTTTGTGCATTTTTGTAAAAGATACAGAAATATAATATATTAAATTTAAAAAATCAAAAAATCCGACTGCGTAAAAAGCGAACTAATTAATTATTTCTCACCAATATGAAACTATTTTTTATATTACCTACTTTTTTTTTTATTTACTTGTATTGATGACTTTTAAGTTGTGTTTAATTATTAGTTCCTATCTACAAACAATCTTTTGATGAGGCCAATAGATGTCTATTATGAAGGTTAGATTTACAGTAAAGGTAGCGATCCAAATTACACAACTTCCAGGTTGCGTAACATTTAAACGGAGCTTCTGACTACAAAATGGTCAATGAAACATCGTCTTCATTTTGAAAGACCTATCCAATGATATGCCACTCAATATGGTGCGTAATTTATTTTTCGTCTCTACCGCCCTTTTTTATTTTATGGCCGCCATTTTGAATTTATAAAAACAAAACCTATCGTATAACCAACGGAAGATTAAGATAAATCGATAGAGATCTCATTCCTAAAAATCCCTCCAGCCGTTGCGACGTTTCGAGGGTATAAATAAATCCACATACACAGATACGCGTGAAACACATAATTCTTCTTTTCAGTCGGGTAAAAAATTAGATATGTATTTTTAAGGCAAAATAAGTTTTGAAATTAAAAGTTATTTCTCTTGCATGTTATTAAATATATATATATTTAACTTTCTAAAGATAGCTCAGGAGCTCTTTTGATTACCATATGCTGTATATAAAAGGAAATGCCCACCTGTCAAAATTTAATTAAAAAGATAAAGTTATTAAATGATATTGTTATTAATATATCCTTCCATTGTATTACAGATATTATTGGCATGGTTTCGCATATGAATTTTTATTTTTAATGACAGATCATTTAATTCTTTTACACATTACATTTTCGAAGTTAGTGTTTTCATGTAACAAAATTAAATTTATGTATAGGAAATGCTATCGACATTTTTGCTTCAGATTGTGGGCTTAAAACTTGAAAAATAATTATACGAGCATCAGAATTAAAGTTATCGTGAAATTTTTAATGTTTTATAAACAGTGGGGTAGTCGTAAAAAAAGCAGAGGGTCTACGCCCTAAGCAGAGGGTATACCCTACAGTGTACATACTATAGCTTTTTTGAGAAACAGAGGATATACGGTGTTCCTTAAAAAAATCCAGAAGGTATACGACTTATACCGCCGCATACCCTCCACTACATCCATGTTTATAAATACATTTTAAATTGTTCCCATGCGAAGTAACGCTTTATTAAAAAGTTCGAAATTTCTATAGTATTTAATTCCACGATGAAAGAATTTTTTTAGACTATGAACACTTTTTCAAAATATAAAAAACTACATTCATATGTATTTCCTGTGTTTCATATATATTACATATTTAAATTTTAAGACACAGAAAATTTCTGACAGCTTTTATTGCCAAAATTTTTCTGATTTTTTACAGGACTAGGGGGCTCGGCCCCCTACGAGCTACGCTCGCCAACCCCCGTCCAGACACCACAGGCTCTAAATGCACGCTAATTTGATCGGCTTTAAAAAGATTTCGAAAGATTGAATTATAATTTTAAAAAAAGTGGCGATCTCCCTATAAACGAATTTCTATTCATTTCTCTTTGATTGGGGAATTTTAACGCCAAATCCGCTGCGGTACTACTTGATTATCCTGTCGACCAATTTCGCCAAATTATATAAATCGCCAAACCACTCGCCAAATTATACAAATTGATATAATTTTTATTTTAAGTAACGAAAGAACAAATAAATTCGTACAACATTAATAAAAACACAAATAAAACGTCGAAATAAAAATAACTTGATGACATATACACGTGTAACAACATTTCAAAATAATCTAATATAAAAGGAATTAAGTAAAGAGAGTCTTTGTCTCCTGGTATTTTTTAACAAAGCGAAAAGAAAGTTCTTTTAAATGAGACATTTTAAATTAATTCTCAAAATATCAAATAAATGTCTAGCTCAATTTCTAAATTTAAACTTTTTTGCAATATTATTTTGTGTTCATTTTATGTAATAACTATAATGTGACGTAAATATGACGTAATTTCTCCTAAGACTTCTAACGCATGTTAATGAATTTATTATTTTACAATATCCTTTCTCTTTTAAAATTCACGTGTATACTTTTTATGACGTAATTTTTAATAAGTTCCTGCTTTTTATACGTAATTATTTCATTCTAATTTGAAAGTTTTTTTCCTGTTTATAATAGTCACGTGTAAATAAATTTTTAATTTGAAGCAAACATTATTGCTTGCGCTTTTTATACAGTTGGCAACAGTTTAAATTAGTACAATTTTCTGAAATCTGTAAAAAATATCTCTAGAAATGCTGAAAATTTGAATTTAAAATAGAAATAAAACCTGAAAAAATGAGTCAAAAAAAAAAAAAAATTAATGCAATCTGCACTCCGGCAAATTCTAACGCATAAAATGATCTAAAAATGATTACACTGCTATGTATAGTTTTTGCTGCTATAAAACTTTTTTAGTGGAACGATTTTGTCCAACTTTAGCATTAAATAACTCTTAAAATAATTCTTCGATTTGAAAACTGTCTACATCAGCGTGTTTATCAAACATTTCTGTATAAAACCACCGATTTTCATATTTTTGTATGCATTATTTTTGTTAATATTAACGAAGAAAGGCCTCCGGTCACAAAAAAATCAATACCGGCGGCGGCGGCGGTGACAGCGGTAGTTACTTTTTTTTAGAATAGAGAGATTATTTTTTTATTATCATCGGAGAATGCATCCATTTTCGCAAAACAATTTATTGTACTGATTACATATCATATTGCATACTTGTATAGTAGAATGAAGTAAAAGGAAAAGGATAGATTTATCCAAACATATATTTACATGTTCACATATATCTGTATGTATGTATATATATTAAGTCGTCAATGTGTTTAATTTTTTGTGACAGTATATGTAGTAGGGTGAAGGGGACTAATGAATGTAAGCCGCTGGTACTGGAACTTATTAGAATCACATTTCCTAAACTGTCAAAAAAAAAAAAAAAAAAAAAAAAAAAAAAAAGAAAGAAAGAAAGAAAGAAAAGAAACATTTTCTGACTTTTAAAAAAATATATATTTATAACTAGATATATTTAATAAAACCTCTCAATTGAAGACACCCTAGGACCGCAAAATTTTCCCGCTAGTTAGAGGTTTTATTTTAATATGTAAAAATAAACAGTCCAGAATATACAAATACACAGTATACAGAGTACAAAGTACACAAAATCTGCTTCAATCTACAAATGTAGATTGAAAAAAGTGATCGCTAAATAGGTGTCTGCTATTCGAGAATGTCCGTTATTACAGTAAAACTTCCATAACCGGTCACTCCCGAAAAGCGGACAGCTCTATTTAGAAAAATAAAAAGAGGAGTAGTGTTTCTTCTCGAAGCAACACCTGATTAGAGCATGGGAACTGATCTACGGTCCCGCCCCCTCCCCTTCCCATCGATTTTTGGGCCCTCAAATTCGGTATGCAATTTTACAAATTCAATGTCTATGTTTCAGATTTTCAGTATTGTATCCACATAGAAAATTATCACATTAGGATTATAATTTCAGGAGATATTAATAAAAATATTAAAATGTAATTTAACCCTTTCCGGCGCGGAGTAATTCTGTTTATAAACTGATGAAATAAAAACACCAGAAATTATAAACGAATTTATTAGAAAATACGAACTTGATTATTTTCACGCACATTATAAATGGAAAATTTTAATTAAATACTCTTGGTGCCGTTTGTCAGTTTCTGAATTAAAATTAGGTTGCCTTTTTTTAAGGACACCGCCCTCGAAAGGGTTAACATTAGAAGCTGTAAATTTTGAATGCTTGGGATTCAAAAACTTATCATTCAAATGACTAGAAATTTCGTTTCTAGGCATAGTTTGAACGGGAGATTTAAAATATGGTGTCAAAATTGGGTGTCGTCATTGAAAAAAAAACCAAACGTTTAAATTCGTTTTGATCTTATATTTATTTTAATAAATATTTTGTGCTTTTAGAACATGGTATGGTTAAAGAAAAGGATATATTTATCTAAATATGTATTTGACAACATCGAATAGTCTTAATATTTTCATTTTATTTATTTATTTACTTTTCTTTTGTAACAGTATATGAAGGCGGTGGGGGGGGGGGGGGGCGAATGAATAACAGGTCTCTGGCGTAGAATTAATTTGAATTTGTCATTAAATGTAATAACATTTTTGATGCCGTAGGACAAAATATGATATCATATAAATACATATCTAGGTGAATATATCAATATATATGTGTGTATATATATTATCCTATTCTAAAACTACAAAATACTGATTATAATCATCACAAGGTTAAAACAAATTAAAAATATCAGCTTTATGAAAACTTCATACCCAATTTGGGGACCCTAGAATCAGGGGGCAGAGAAACATCCCAGTTTTCCACGCTGTAATCAGCTCTGCTTTATAGTAACAAATTATTCCCGTTTATAAAAATGATTCAGTGTGATCAAATATGGCTGCGTATATGGCTTAGAAAGAAAAGTGGTCAAAGATGGCTTCCTATTGGTGAAAAAAAAGGGTTCAAATGTGAGCGCAATTAAGACATTTGAAATGCCTGAAATTCCGTTCGCAAGAAGTGGCTAAAAAATTTAAGACATTTTAAAACGTCTGAAAATCGAACACTCCTGTTTCAGACACTAAAGTGTCTGAAATTCAGACGCAAGAAGTGTCTGAAAATTTTCAGACATTTTAAAACGTCTGAAAATAGAACACTCCTGTTTCAGACACTAAAGTGTCTGAAATTCAGACGCAAGAAGTGTCTGAAAATTTTCAGACATTTTAAAACGTCTGACAATTGAACACTGCGTTTCAGACACTTAAGTGTTTGAATTTCAGACATTTCTGTTTAGAGTGTACCTTCCGAGTATTTGCAGAATAACGATATAACAACGACTCGGATGAATAAAGCTATCAAGTTTGATAGAGGAGTATAGCAGACTACCTATATGTGTGTGTTACATACGTGTTGCAAACCTTAAACCTTTGCCATATTAAATAAGTGTGGTCTGTATCAGACAAGCAAGTCTTTGAAGGAAATTTGAAGTTTTCTGCCGCTAACTCGATGGATCAAGTTCCAGTTTTCGATTGTCTCAAAGATCGGAGCTACATTAAACAAATCAAAATCGTTCAAATACATCCGGTGGTAATTCTTTATATTTGCCGTAGATTCTCTTATCCAATGGTTTCTCTTTACTTTTAACATTTCTGAATTATTATAAGGAACAACAAATTACACTGCATGAAATTTGATAATTCTGACACCAGATTTACAGATGAGCAGCAGAAGATATTCAGTTATGCAGTGAACTGCTTTTGTCTTTGCAAACAAAAGGTTACAAATTTCCCTAAGTGAAGTTTTATTATTGGAAAAGGAAGAGCTGGAAAATATACGTTAATCAAAGAAATTAGTAAAACAATCATAGAGCCGTAAGGATCAGAAGCTATCATTCTTTTCGACTTAACAGGCACTGCTGCATTTAATGTCAAAGACAAGGCAATTCATTCAGCTCTTAAAGAACCAACGTGTTTTAAATAGTCAACTAATTTAAAAGGTCTGCAATAAATCTACACCTCAGCATGGATCCAGTGTTATTTCTGATTATTGACGAATTTTCAATGATAGGATGTCGTCTTATGGCTGACTTTGAACAAAGATGAAAATAGACAGCATTGAGCCTTTTTGAGGCTTATTTGTTTAAATCCTTGGACGTATTAGGTAGTTACATCACGTAAAACACAACCCTCTATATCAGAGACATTCTATAAAAGTCATTTTGATTCTTCGCGGACAAAAAATTGTTTAGAGCTTTTAAAAAATGCTTCACATTAACAAACTCATTGAGACAAAACGACGATCAGCAGACACAGTTCCGATAGACTCTTAACTTACTTTGTGTCAGTGAAGTTTTAGACTACCTCTCACCCCTTATGCAATGACGCAAAGCTATATTGCTTTCGGCTAACTTGAATGATTTGAAGATCCCATATGTATTTTCCTCAAAACCAAGCAAGCTAAATAACATAATCAAGAAGTACTTCTTAAATCAAAGCGGGGGCCAATGACAAGAGTTTTAGCAGATCAGAATGATGGATGAAGATGACGGAGGATCACGCGTCTCTGCTTCAGGCTGAACTTTCTTCAGCAGCCGATGCAGAGTTATGCATTATGCTACATAACAATATCTGTACTAAGTGATGATTGGTAAACGGTGCACTAAGTACGATAAAAGTTATCTGCTATGACCCACGATTTCAACCTCGAGGCTTGCCACAGGCAATAATCGTTCATTTTGTTGAGTATCATGGGCCATTTCTCACTGGAAGAATTTATCAAACCTATTTGAAATATTGGAAAGAATAAAAAGCCTCATTCTCATGAAGTTAGTTACCTTTAACTGTTTCATACCTTGCCACCATACATAAATCCCAGAGTTTAACCTTTTCAAAAACTGATGTGGACATTCATCTAAAGGTGTTGTCGCATAAAACAACTTATGTCACTTTTACTGTAGTTTGTCATTCAGAGGAAGTTCTAATGAAAGCGATTTTCGCTAAGGAGAGGCTTTATCAAATTAGAAGTATGGGAGCACTTGCTGACAGATTAGAGTTTATGCATTACCCGAGCCAACTGACGACTGAATTAAACTATTTAAATGAAGGATCGATGATTGTTATTTTATACTATTAAACAGTAATCTAGAAAATAAAACTTTTTTTTTAAATAATACCTTTTAAGTTTACGCGTCTCCATGCTCCGACATTTCGGCCTGACGCATACTAGTATTGTAAATTAACAGTAATGTAGACGAAGTATAAAGTTGTAGAAGAATGAAATAAAATTATAATTTAATGGATTCTCCACTCTTTAAAAAAAAATTGCGTGTTTTTTTTTTTTTATTTTGTAGCTTTAACCATATGTGTTGATGATCAGTAAAATAGAGACACACACGAATAGTATAAAAATTTGTCACTAAAATGGAGAGAGACATGTATAGTTGAACAATATACAGATCATATTCAAAATATTAGAATAATTATATTTTTTTACAAATTGAAAATATCATTTGGTAATTTAATGTATTTTAATGCAAATATGCAAACGATATTCTTATTAAGAAATTACTGTTGATTAAACATATTTATTATCTTAAAATTAATGTCATTTGTGAAAAGATTAATTGAAAAGATTACTTTGAAATGTCAAAATATTAGAGTATTTATTCAAGTGGTTCAAAGTATTAGAATATTTCACATTAATTCTCCTTTAATTATCACCAATTCATAACTGGTGACAACATTGATTAAATTCAGACGATTTTATTTTAAATCAGTATTCTTTTTTCAGTTTTATTGCTTTTTCGTCTTAAAATGGGTCGTGTGAGTGATACTCCTGAATCTATTAAACTTCATATGGTTGATTTGTATCGGCACGGTAAAAATCAATCTTATATAGCGAATTATTTACATTGTTCGCAATCAAGCGTTAGTAAAATACTAACACAATATTCAAAAAATGGAAAATTTCAAAATAATCGCCGAAATTGCGGCCGAAAACCAAAAACATCTGCTAGAGATAACAAGAAACTGAAGCGTATAGTTAAGAAAAACCGTTTTAAAAGTGTGCGATTCTTGCACCGAAAATGGAAAGAACAAGGAGTTGAAGTTTCTACATCGACAACATTAAGACGTCTCCATAAATTTAAGTTTGAATCTCGTGTACCGGAAACAAAACCTCTCATGACTGCAAAACAAAAGCATATAAGATTGAATTGGTGTAAATCAAGACGTTTATGGAGCGAATAAGATTAGAAAAATATATTATTTAGTGATGAAAGTATATTTTGTGTTTCATATGGTAATCAGGGTATTCGAGTTGGAGAATGAAGCAAGAAGTATTTGATAAAGAACGCCTTAAACGTTCGGTAAAATTTGCTGCTAGTGTCATGGTTTGGGGTTGCATGAGTGCAGAAGGACCTAGGAAGTCATGCATCGTCTACGAAAAGGTTAACTCTCAGATAAATCAAGAAATTTTGGAATATTACATTATTCCATTATCAAAAGATTTATTTGAAGATAATTTCATCTTTCAACAAGATTTAACGTCACCGCATACCTCGTTGTCAACTAAGAATTCATTCCGCCAACCCATCATTAAGGTACTTCCTTGGACACCAAACTCACCACACCTTAATCCCATCGAAAACTTATGGTGTATAATGAAGAAAAAACTCCAAGAAAATCCTACTTCAATTAAAACTGAGTTATTGGCACGTATAAAGTCTATTTGGGCTAATATTGATAGAAATGTTTGTAAGCACCTTGTATGTATTATGCAAGATCGATTGTACGCTGTTATGAAAGCTAAAGGGGATGCTACAAAATATTAACCACCATTTACTTCATATTCATAAGGTAATAGTGTTGTGTAAAGTAAATATTCTAATATTTTGAACCAATCTAAATTTTATTCTAATCTTTTGATGCGTTTCAGAAAGCTGTATGCCTAATTTGTTGTACTGTATTTTATAGTTTGTAAATGTTAAAATCTTATCTAAACATTCCAGATTTAATTTTCAAAAATTCAATTGCATTAACTTAGTATCAAAAATAAGTAAATGAAAAATAATTTTTTCTTATTACTTTTTCTCAATTATTCTAATATTTTGGATATGAGCTGTAGAAAACGTCTTTAGAAAGGACTGCATTTGAGAACCTTTTACGCAACTCTTCAAAGACAATCAATGTCTTTTATACAGTTATTGTCATCTCTTATCACGCTTTATAGCACACCAGCTATGTAAAGATGTTGGAAACTTAAATAAAGCAATAATAGGAAAAAAAATCGGTTTCTGGTTTTCCAGGGGGAAAAAAAATCGTAATAGAAATCTTTATAAAGAGAATCTTATTAAACTGTGCTTAAAATTCTTCAAACAAAATGAAAGCGTTTTACAATTAGAGTCATGCAAACCAAGCGTTAAATTACAGCTGCCGAGTAACGTGGGTGATATCGGAGATAATGAAGGTAAATTTAATCTATTGTTCTCTTTTACGAAAAATTTTCATCTTATTTGGGAGGCTTTATAACAATAGGAATCGTACTTGTAATATTTAAACTGAAGTATTATGTAAATACTACAAAAGCATTTAAAAAACCTTTAAAAAATGCCACTGAGTATGATTTAAAAATTTTCAAGCATATTCAATATATTTTCTTGTACGTTTTTTCGTGATTGACGTTATATTACAAAAGTTAGATTAATATGGGTATCGGTTTAACGAAAAATTCTTTCTGCGATATACGTTATCACCAAGAAAATCTATTGGCAACACGATGCTTTGCAAATGTAAATAAGTGCGAGTAGTAAGTCAAAATTACGTCCATTTCTAATCATATCATAATATTAAAATATTTATTTGCTTAAAAGACGTCATAAAACACATTAAAAGCAAATTAAAAACGCTTTATTTACATGTTTCAACTCATTTTCTGAGTCGTCGTCAGAATGTATAATAGAAAAATACAAATGCATAATGAAAAATGGAAAAAATCATCGAAAATAAACAAGTAATCATGTAACGCGCCCTATATTTTCGCGATTGCTCGTGTTCCCTCTAAGGGTTGTAGCAAATTATTTCCCGGGTTTCATTGAACATATAAAAAATCATTTAAGAAATTTTGGCTTATGTTTGATCGCGAAGCCGCCTCCGAAATTAAAGATACTTTTAAATAATAAAATTGATCCGATTAAATTGATGACCTTTCAGGAGTTTATATGATTCCATTTATTAGGGAGGGAGGAATCAAAAATCATTATATAGGTATAACCCAACGAAAATTCAATATCAGATGTAAAGAACATATAGCGGACATAAAATACAATAGAGGTAATACTGCTTTTTCCCGGGTAAATCAAATAGAGAACATTACCATAATTTTTAACGAGAGTAAAATAATCTACAAGTCTAATTTTTAATTACAATTATTCATAAGAGAGTCCATTGAAATTTATTTAAGAGGTTCATGAGTTTGTAACAATACATTATCTTTTCGTATCCCCAATTTATGGGTTGAATGGTTAAATAAATTACAGCATCGCGACTTATAGGGAACACGAGCAATCGCGAAAATATAGGGCGCGTTACACGATCACTTGTTTATTTTCGATGATTTTTTCCATTTTCCATTATGCATTTGTATTTTTCTATTATAGATTCTGACGACGACTCAGAAAATGAGTTGAAACATGTAAATAAATAATTTTTAATTTACTTTTAATATGTTTTTATGACATCTTTTAAGCAAATAAATATTTTAATATTATGATACGATGCTTTACTTTTAAACTGTAAATGTTCTTCAGATTTTTTTTCTTTTTAGAGGAGGAGGGGAGGGGTGGGGATAATACTACAGTAGAACCACGTTACAACGAATGCTACTTTAACGAATTCATCATTTTAACTACTATTATTTGGATTGTTTAAAAAATCTTATTGTACTATTATATTATAAAAATAGTCAGTTTAACGAAATATTCAATATAATGAATTTAATCAGTGTACACCAGGGATTTGTTGTAACAAGATTTACTGCATAAACTTAGAAAATATTTGTAATATTATTTCATCTCTCATAGTAAATATCAAGTGCAAAATCATGTTTACAATGCTGGTGTTAATTTGTCTAGAAATATTTTACGTTTACAAAGACTTTCCTTGCCATAAAAAAGTCTTTCACTCAAGACTTGGCTTGTAATTGTAGAGCTTGTGGAATAAAATTGACGTCTATTTGGCGATATTAAACGAAAATGACATAACATTTTCGAGCGTTTCTGAAATCATTCTAGTTTCGAGGATTTTGTTGCGCATTTGAAATGCCATCTTTAAGAAATAATCAGTTTAAAAGTTACGTTTCTTCATTTTTTGTAAGTAGAAATAAGGACGATAATTGTGCAGTTAAATTTGCAAGCAGCTTAATTTTTTTGTGCCAAACATCCTTGATTGAATGTTAAACTAAAAACCCTGCCATCTTAATCACGCTTTACAGCACATCACCATTTTAAAGTTGTTGGAGACTGAAATAGAGCTAATGAAAAAAACGATATCTAGTGTTAAAAAAAAAAAAAAAAATCCCAATAGAAACCTTTATAAAGAGAATATTGTTAAACTGTGCTTGAAATCCTTCAAACAAAATCAAAGCTTTTTACGATAAGAATTATGCAAGTCATGTGTTAAGTTAAGGCTGCTGAGTAACGTGGGTGATATCGGAGATAATGAAGGTACATTTATTCTATTGTTCCCTTTTAAGAAAAAAAAATCATCTTATTTAGGAAGCTTTATAACAATAGGCATCGTACTTGTAATATTTAAATTGAAGTATTACGTAAATACTACAAAAGCATTTAAGAAACCTTTAAATAAATGCAACTGAGTAAGTTTAAAAAAATTTCAAGCATATTCAATTACCCTTACGCCCATTATTCCTTATTACAAAAGTTAGAGTAATGTGGGTGACAGTTTAAAGAAAAATATTTTCTGGAATATGTGTTATCAGCATTGAAAGTCTATTTGCTGCTTGGAAACAGGATGCTTTACTTTTAAACTTCAAATGATCTTCTAATTTTTTTTTTTTTTTTTTTTTTTTTTGAGCGTGGCGTGCTAATCCTATTAGAGCAAAACCTCGTTACAACGAATGACGCTTTAACGAATTTATCATTTTAACGAATATTATTCGAATTGCTTAAAAAAATCTTATTTGCCTATTTTATTATAAAAATATTCTCTTTAACGAAATATCCAATATAACGAACTTAATTACTCTACCCGAGAGGTTCATTGTAACGAGATTTTACTGTATACACTTAGAAAATATTTTAATATTATTTCATCTTGCATAGTAAATATCAAATGAAAAATCATGTTTACAATGATGGTTTTAATTGTCTAGAAATATTATACGTTTAAAAAGACTTCCTTTGCCATAAAAAAGTCTTTCTCTCAAGATTTGGTTTGTAATTTTAGAGCTTGTGGCATAAAAATGACATCAATTTGCGATATTAAACGAAAATGGCATCACATGTTCGAGCATTTCTGCAATCATTCTAGTATTGGGGCTTTTTTTACGCATTTGAAATGCCATCTATAAGAAATAATCAGTTGAAAAGTTATGTTTCTTTGGGGTTTTTTCTTGTAAATAGGAAAAAGGACAAAAATTGCACAGTTAAATTGCAAGAAGCTTAATTTTTTTTTTCCGTCAAACTTCCTTGGTTTAATGTTAAAGAAAAAACCCTGTCATCTTAATCACACTTTTTAGCGCACCAGCATTGTAATGAAGTTGGAGACTGAAATAAAGCAATAATTAAAAAATAAATCGGTTTCTAGCGTTCGAGGGAAAAAATCGTAATAGAAATCTTTATAGAAAGAATCATGTTAGACTGTGCTTAAAATTCTTCAAACAAAATCAAAGCGTATTATGATTAGAATCCTGCAAACCATGCGTTAAATTGCACAGCTGCCGAGTAACGTGGGTGATATCAGAGATAATGAAGGTAAATTTAATCTATTGGTCCCTTTTAAGAAAAAAAAATCAACTTATTTAGGAAGCTTTATAAGAATAGGAATCGTACTTGTAATATTTAAACTGAAGTATTATGTAAATACAATAAAAGCATTTTAGAAACCTTTAAATAAATGCCACCGAGTAAGATTTATAAATTTTCAAGCATATTCAATATAATTCCCTTACGCGTTGTTAGTGTTTGGCGTTATATTACAAAAGTTAAGAGTAGTGTGGGTGGCAGTTTAACGAAAAGTATTTGCTGGGATATGCGTTATCAGCATTTAAAGTCTATTTGCTGCGTGGCAACTCGATGCTTTACTTTTAAACAGCAAATGCTCTTCTTATTATAGTTTTATTTTGTGGTGGGAGGTTGCTAATCTTATTACAGCAGAATCTCGTTACAACGACAGCCACTTTAATGAATTTTTGATTTTAACACATACTATTTGAATTCTTTACAAAATCTTATTATTCTATTTTATTATAAAAATATTAATTTTAACGACTTTTTCGATATAACGAATTTTATCAGTGCACCCCGAGAGATTCGACGTGACGAGATTTTACTGTATACATGCACCCATGGTCCCAGACGGGTTAAGAAATAATCAGTTGGAAAGTTATGGTTATTCATTTTTTTTCTTTTAAATAGGAATAAGCACAATAATTGTACAGTCGTGGAAAAAATGTAAGCACACCTTACTAACTCTTCACAAAATTATCGTAGGGGAAAGTTACTGGTACCACACGATCGGTAATAAAGTCGATTTTTAAAGGACGTCTATAAAATTTGCTTAGGGGGCCATCTACTTATAAAAACGAACCATAAATTTGTTTTTTTTTTTCAATATCAGTACAAAATTCTGACAGCATAAATGAACTCTACACTCTTCAATTAGCATAAAAAATTCTTATGCAATTCATTTTCCAAGAAAGAAATTAATTTAAAACGAGCGTATTTTAGGGGTTGTATTCAAATTGAAGTTCGGTACCCGATTGTTGACCGAGAGAGCTCCCTTCTTAATCAAGGTATCTTAAGCGTCACTCAAGCAGTCATTGGAGATTGCTAGATTACAGGATAGCATAAGTTTCAAAATATCTAGGCATTTCTGTCATAGACGGCCCTTAAACCATCATTTCTCTTTTTTTAAGCGCAATTTGAAAACTACTTGGAAGAAAAGTGTGAAATTTGGAATTTCCATAAATCTGGTCTTAATAAATCGAAATCCGTCAAAAAAACTGTCGGTTGCAATTCATAATTTTTTTTTTTTTATTAATTTCACAATTCATAATTCATATCATAAAATTATAAAAAATGCAAATTCAACGTATTTATGTTTGGGTACTTGAGTAATATTGCTACACAAAATATTAGCACATTACGAGTATAATTTCAGGAGGTATTAATGAAAATATGAAAATGTAATTTAACATTAGAAGCATTAAATTTTGAATGTTTATAATTTAAAAACTTACCATTCAAATGACTTGAAATTTGGTGACTAGGCTTAGTTTGAATCGCAAATCTTGTTTGAAATATCTTGTTAAAATTTGGTATTGCTATTGAAAAAAATGAAGTTTGGGTTATTTTTATTATGTAGGTGGCCCTCTATGCCAATTATATATATATATATATATTATTTAAAAGTAGACTTTATTTCCAATCGTTCAGTAGCAGTAATTTTTTTCTACAATAATTTGTTGACGAGTTTGTAGGGGGTTATTTACTTTTTTTCCGCGACTGTACAGTTAAAATGCAAGAAGCTTATTTTTTTTTATGTCAAACTTCCTTGGTCGAATGCTAAACTAACAAAACTATCATCTCAATCACGCTTTATAGCACACCAGCATTGTTAAGAGGTTGGAGAATGAAATAAAGCAATAATTTAAAAAATCGATTTATGTTGTTTCATGAAAAAAAAATCGTAATAGAAACGTATATACAGAGAATGTTCATAAACTGTGCTTAAAATTCTTCAAACAAAATCAAAGTATTTTAAGATTAGAATCCCGCAAACTGATGGACATAAATCAAGCTAAATAACTGTGCTAAAGATAATTGCTTCAGTTACATAAATAATACGTCGTTTCAACTCAGTCATAAATCACTTCAAATGTATTTAACCTTGAAAATTCTTTGATAAAGATAATGACTTGTTGAGTGACTGCATTAAGACTCATAGACTACATTAAACTGATTTATTATTATTATTATGATATTATTATTACAATTATTATTACTGATTTATTATCTTATAATGTAAACATCTTATTCATTCTCAACATGTAGTTTCTCCAGAGAAGAGGCATGAAAAATGCTCTCTCTCTTTTACAATATAAACAATGTGAATTAAATAGCTTAAAGTGTTACCACTGCTTATTCTTTTGATATAAAAAACAGTATGCAATTTCTTGTGTTAAAGGAGATATAAAGAGTGGTTGATTAAAAAATATGACAACTAACACATTGAATTAACACAAAGTGTGGATTTACACCGAAATGGATAAGTTTCCTGAAGAAGGATAAGTCCCAATTTACAATTTATCACGTACTCACGCCTGTTTAACGGGATTCAAAATACCAACAAGATTATGATTACTGATCACTGAATAATAATAAATTAATTAAATAGCCACCACTGAAATCTGAAATATCAGATATTTGATAAATAAAATTTTAAACTTTCAAAAAGTAAAGTTGGAAGAACTTTTTACGGTAACACGTGAATAATTAAAATTTAAGAAAATGGCAGCTTCTAAAGATAATTTAGCAATAGAAAAACTCACAGCTACGAATTACTCGATTTGGAAATTCAAGGCCGAAATGATGTTAACTAGAGAAGATTTATTTCATATTATTACGGAAGAACCGCTTAATCCAATTACGGACGCTTGGTCCAAAAGTGATAAGAAAGCCCGTGCACTAATTAATCTAACAATTGATGATAATCAAATTACTCATGTTAAAAATTTACAGACAGCCAAACAAACTTGGCAAGCTTTGCGTGAAATCCATGAGCGACATAATTTGTCTATCAAACTTTATCTCTTAAGAAAACTTTACGGGATTAAATTAGCGGAAGGTGGCAACGTTGTTAATCATATTACAAAAATAATGGAATTGGTAGACAAATTAGCGGCCATAGGAGAAGTTATAAATGATAACCACATTTCTGCACTGTTATTATGCTCCTTACCCCAATATTATGATACTCTTATTACTGCCCTTGAATCGAGAGAAGAAATTCAACTTACACCATCATTTATTAAGTCTAAACTTATTGACGAATATAACCGATGATATGATAATGATGAGAGAACAGAAAATCCTGCCAGAGCATTTAAAGCACAGAAAAATTACAACAACAAAACAAGTAATAAATACTGTTCCAATTGTCGGATGAGAATCCATTATACACAGGAATGTTGGCATAACAAAGCCAAAACACAAAATACATCACAAAATCAACACATTAGACCAAACAAAAAACATTACTCTACATCACTAGTTTTTCAAAAGAGTGAAAACAATTTTAGAAGTGAACAAACACCAGAATCAAACCGTAAGTACAGTCACTGTAAAAATGAAAACAATACATGGAGGGCGAGCGAAAATAAAAATTGCGCCTTTATAACGCAAGGAATGGAAAACAAAACATTTATAGTAGACAGTGGCAGCTCAAGCCATATTGTATGTTCAGAATCAATGTTTACAGGAATAAAATCACGCGAAAAAACAAATGTAAATATCGCAAACGGAAAAAACTTATCAGTTACGGGTCATGTGACGTAAATATAAACAGGCGAACATCAGACAACAAAGTTCATGAAATAACACTTAAAGATGTACTACTAGTAAATGAAATTGAAACAAATTTATTATCGGTTAGCAAAGCGACACAAAATGGATGTGAAATTATATTCAGAAATGCCAGATGTATGTTCAAACTTAATGGAGAAATATGCTTAGAAGCGCGAAAAGTAAATAACCTATACGAAGTTCAGTTAGCATTCCAAAACTATGCAAACGTAGCACAAAGCTGCAACAACAAAAATTGCCTAGAATTATGGCATCGTAGGTTAGGACATAGAAATCTAACATCAATTAAAGAAATTACGCAAAAGGAATTAGCTAGAGGAATCCAAGTAAACAACTGTAAGCATAACATAGATTGCGAACCGTGTATTAAGGCAAAATTAACTGATGAACCCTATCCAAAAATTGCAGAGTATAGAGCAACTAAAAGACTCCAGCTCATTCACTCCAACGTGTGCGGATCTTTTTAAACACCGACAATAGGGGGGGGGGGGATCATACTTTTTGACTTTTATTGATGACTACTCACGATTTGCGATCATTTACCTATTGTCTAGAAAAAGTGAAGTTTATGAAAAACTTAAAGAATTCATCGCGTTAATTAGCAACAAATTTGGAGAAAAACCGAAAGCAATTAGAACAGATAATGGAGGGGAATTCACATCAGATGAAATAGAAAATTACCTCAGGGCTAATGGGATAAAACATCAACACACAGTCCCATATTGCGCAGGCCAGAACGGTGTGGCAGAGAGGAAAATAGATCGTTAGTTGAAATGGCTAGGACAATGTTAAGTGAATCAAATTTACCATTAAAGTTCTGGGGGGAAGCAATTTGCACAGCAAATCATTTGCAAAACAGACTACCGACAAAAGCAAATGAAAAAACACCATACGAGTTATGGACAAACAGACAGCCAAACTTAATTTACGTTAGGGTATTTGGCTGCAAAGCCTTCGTATATATCGGTAAAGACAGAAGACAAAAATTAGACGATAAAGCTATAGAGGGAATTTTCGTCGCCTATGATAATGAATCCAAAGGATACAGGATATATGTAGGAGGAAATGAAATAAAGATTGCGAGAATCGTTAAATTTCTCGAAAACAAACTTAAATATAGAAACGAGAAAGTAGAAAACAAACCAAAACAAGATGAAAATCGGGTTAGTGAAAACCTTGTAGAAATAGAAATTTCAAATAGCAATGAGACAACATCCACGTCCAATCATCCAGTAGCAGAACCTAGACGATCAGAAAGAATTAATAAAGCTGTACCTCCTGATAGGTTAATATACATGGTTAAGAACGAAAACGCTACTGAACCAAAAAATTATGAGAAAATCGAAAACATGGATAATTTTAAGGATAAACAAAATTGGATAGATGCGATGAAAAGCAAAATGAACTCCCTTATGAAAAATAAAACTTGGTCAATTGTAGAACCTCCACCAAATAGGAGAATAATATGTTGCAAATGAACCTACAAACTAAAACGCGACAACACAGGAAAAATCCAAAAATATAAAGCGCGTTTAGTTGCAAAAGGATATTCACAAAAATTCGGGGAGGATTATGATGAAACTTATGCACCAGTCGTGTCATATACAACAATAAGAGCATTATTAATAGCAGCATTGCATCAAAGTTTAAATGTAAAACATATTGATATTAACACCGCGTTCTTACATGGAGAGCTTGAGGAGGAGATATACATGTCACAACCAGAAGGTTTCGCTTAACCAAATGAGGAAAATAAAGTATGCAGGCTAAACGAAGCCATATACGGACTTAAACAAGCCGCGAGAGCGTTGCATAATAAAATTACAGAAACACTAAAAAAGATGAATTTCAGTCAGACCAAATTTGACTCATGCCTTTTTACGGAAAAAAGGGGTGATAACACAACACACATAATAACATACGTAGACGACATTTTAATTGCCGGAAAAGACGAAATAATAGAGGAAGTAATCGCGAGCTTATAAAAAGAATACGCGCTAAAAGATTTAGGTGACATCAGTAACTACATATCCATGAATATTAAAAAAGTAAATAAAAGCTACATGATAAATCAAACTCAGAAAATAGTGGAATTAATCAATAAATTTAATTTGGAAGACGCAAAACCGTGTAGCACACCCGTGGAAACGAATTACATACGCTTTAATGATGAGGATAACATTTTACCAAACAACACATATTACAGACAAGCCATAGGAGCACTTCTATATCTAGCAACTATAAACAGACCTGACATCTGTGCAGCAGTAAACATTCTTAGCAGAAGAAATGAATCACCAAGAATGAAAGACTGGAATGCAGTAAAAAGAGTGATAAGATATTTAAAGACTACAAAAAATTATAGTCTAGTTCTAAGCGGAGAAAAGAAGCCTATACTTGAAATTTATGCTGATGCAGATTGGGGAGGAGATGTAGATTCACGAAAATCAACGAGTGGGAACCTATATCTGTTAGGGGGAAATCCCATACAATGGTCGACCAAGAAACAATCCTGCATTGCATTATCATCGGCAGAGGCAGAGTATGTGTCAGCAGCAAAGGCAGCAATTGAAATAAAGTGGCTAGTCAATCTACTGGAAGAATTAAACCTGAAACAAACCTTACCTATAGATATAGGAAGATATATGAAGACAACCAGTCCACGATCAAAATGATAGAATTAGAAAGGCACTCAAGTAAGACTAAACATATTGAAATTAGGTTCCACCTGATAAAAAAAACTAAAGCAAGAAGGGACTATCAACCTAAAGTACTGCCCAACCAAATTGATGATACCAGACCTGTTTACGAAACCAGTCCCAAACCTGCTTTTCAAACCCATAGAAGGAACTTAAATTTGTGTGACAATGAAACTTCAGAAATTAAGGAGGAGTTGATGGACATAAATCAAGCTAAATAACTGTGCTAAAGATAATTTTTTCAGTTACATAAATAATACATCGTTTCAACTCAGCCATAAATCACTTCAAATGTATTTAACCTTGAAAATTCTTTGATAAAGATAATGACTTGTTGAGTGACTGCATTAAGACTCATAGACTACATTAAACTGATTTATTATTATTATTGTGATATTATTATTACAATTATTATTACTGATTTATTATCTTATAATGTAAACATCTTATTCATTCTCAACATGTAGTTTCTTCAGAGAAGAGGCATGAAAAATGCTCTCTCTCTTTTACAATTTAAACAATGTGAATTAAATAACTTAAAGTGTTACCGCTGCTTATTCTTTTGATATAAAAAAACAGTATGCAATTTCTTGTGTTAAAGGAGATATAAAGAGTAGTTGATTAAAAAATATGACAACTAACACATTGGATTAACACAAAGTGTGGATTTACACCGAAATGGATAAGTATCCTGAAGAAGGGTAAGTCCCAACTTACAATTTATCACGTACTCACGTCTGTTTAACGGGATTCAAAATCCCAACACAAACGATGCGTTAAATTATATCTTCCGAGTGACGTGAGTGATATCGGAGATAATGAAGGTAAAGGTAATCTATTGTTCCCTTTTAATAAAAAAATCCATCTTATTTGGAAGACTTTATAACAATTGGAATCATACGTGTAATCTTTAAACTGAAGTAATACGTAAATACTACAAAAGCATTTTAGAAACTCTTAAATGAATGCCACTGAGTAAGATTTAAAAATTTTCAAGCATATTCAATATATTTTCTATTACCTGTTATTCGTATTTGGCGTTATATTACAAAAGTTAGAGTAATGTGGGTGGTAGTTTAACGAATAATACTTGCTCGGATATGCGTTATCAGCATTTAAAATCTATTTTTCTGTGGCAACACGATGCTTTAGTTTTAAACTGCAAATGATCTTTTGATTATTATTTTATTTTGTGGTGGGAGGTTACTTATCTTAATACAGTAGAATCTCTATACAACGAATGCCACTTTAATGAATTTGTAATTTTAAGGCATATTATTTGGATTCTTTTCAAAATCTTAGAATCCTATTTTATTATAAAAATATTCGCCTTACCGACTTTTTCGATATAACGAATTTAATCATTGTACCCGAGAGATTCGTCGTGACGAGATTTTACTGTATACACTTTGTATTTGTAATATTATTTATTCTTGCATAGTAAATATCAAGTGAAAAATCCTGTTTACAATGCTAGTTTTAATTTGCCTAGAAATAGTATAAATTTAAAAAGACTTCGTTTGCCATAAAAATGTCTTTCTCTCAAGATTTGGTTCGTAATTTTAGAGCTTGTGGCATAAAAATAAAGCCAGTTTGGCGATATTAAACGAAAATGAAATGGTGAAAAGTTATTTTATTTCATTACTTTTTTTTTCTAAATAGGAATAATGACCATAAATGTACAGTTAAATTGAAAGGCGTTTTTTTTTTTTTTTTTTTTTTTTTTTTCCTTAAACTTTTTTGGTTGAATGTTAAAATAAAAACCCTATCATCTTAACTACGCTTTATAGAACACCTGAATTGTAAAGAGGTAGGAAACTAAAATAAAGCAATAATTTTTTTAAAAAAAAAAGCGATTTCTAATGTTCCAGGAAAAAAAAATCGTAGTAGAAACCTGTATGAAGAGAATGTTGTTAAACTGTGCTTAAAATTCTTCAAACAAAATCAAAGCATAAGATTAAAATCACTCAAACGATGCGTTAAATTACAGCTACCCAGTAACTTGGGTGATATCGCAGATAATGAATGTAAAGAATGTAAAGAAGAACTATTGTTCTCTTTTAAGAAAAAATCCATCTTGTTTGGTAGGCTTTATAACAATAGGAATCGTACTTGCAATCTTTAAGCTGAAGTAATATGTAAATACTACAAAAGTATTTTAGTAACTTTTAAATGAATGCCACCGAGAAATATTTAAAAATTTTTAAGCACATTCAATCTATATTCCTTTACGTGTTATTCCTGTTTGGCGTTATATTACAAAAGTTAAAGTAATGTGAGTAGCGGTTTAACTAACAATGCAAAACGAATGATTTTCTATTTTTAGATGTTATTTCGCTGAATTAATTTTAAAACTTACAGTAATGTGGGTAACGGTTTAACTAACAAAATAAAATGAGTCAATTGCTGTTTTTAAACTTTATTTCTCTACCTTAAATTAAAATAAGTTTTTAAAAGTTGTATGTTATATCTAATTATTGAAATGCGGAAAATATGAATAATGCAAAGGCATAACGTGAAAATTTCTATTACTACTAATAATGTTTTTAAATTTTGCATACGAAATCAATGCATATTTATACGAATGTTTTTACATGGCACCTTGGATAAAATAGAGTCACAGTGTTTATGTGTGAAATAAAAAATAAAAAATAAATAAATAATCGCAGCATTCAATTAATATTTTAAACACCAAGGTGACCTTGACCATAAACTGAAGCAGATTGAAATCCTTCATTATATATAAAAAAAGTTTTGATTTGGAAATGGACCAATGAAATTCTGCGTAGATATTCCGGATAGATCGGCATCCAATTTGAATGCTTAAGCATGGCTTTCATCGTTAATATTAAAAAAACTGTTGCATATAAAACCATGAAAATCGGTGGTATTATAGAGAAATGTTTGAAAAACACGCTGATGCAGACAGTTTTCAAATCGAAGAATTATTTTAAGAGATATTTAATGCTAAAGTTGGACAAAATCGTTCCACTAAAAAAGTTTTATTGGAGCAAAAACTATACATGAGAATTTAATCATTTTTAGATCATTTTATACGTTATAAGTTCCCGGTGTGCAGATTGTATTCATTTTACTTCTTTGACTCATTTTTGAGGTTTTATTTCAATTTTAAATTCAAATTTTCAGCATTTCGAGATATATTTTTTACAAATTTCAGAAAATGTTATTAATTTAAACTGTTGCCAGTTGTATAAACAGCGCAAACAATAGTGTTTACTTCAAATTAAAAATATATTTATTTACACGTGACTATTACAAACAGAAAAAAAAGCTTTAAAATTAGAATTAAATGATTACATGTTAAAAGCAGGAAAATTACGTCTTAAGAACCATAGGCACAGATGTCATATACGTCATATACATATTGGCGCAATTTTTTTCCGACGCCAATTTGGCGAAAACATCAATAGCATAAACAACAACATCCGGGTTACCTTATCAAGCAAAATAACGACACTTTAGCACCAGTTAAGTACCTGTTGCGTATATGAAATTGGCGTCAGAAAAAAATTGCGTCAATAACATCTGTTCCGAACCATATTTTCACAAAATCTTAAAATAAGAGAAACAAAATCTTAAAAAAAAAAAAAAAAAAAAAAAAAAAAAAAAAAAAAAAAATATATTATGCGTTAAAACTTGTAATATGAGGAAATTACGTCATATTTAAAATGGCAAAAAATATAGCAAAACATTTTTAATTGAAAAATATATTTGCGCGAGATATTTTGAGATAATCTTTTCAACTATTATCGTAAATTCGAAGACAGCGCAAATAATATTTCCTTCTAACAACAAAAGTATTTTCACGTGAATATTAATAAGAGAAATAAAACTTTGGTGTAAATTACGTCAGATTTGAAACGATGCATTTAAAATGAGTTATTTAAAAGAACTATCTTATAGCGCTGTTAAAAAATATCGGGAAACAATGGCACTGCTTACTTAATTCATTTTACATTAGCTTATTTTCAAATGTTTAAATATTTTTAAAAATTAAATACGAAAACAGCCATTGTATCTCTTAACAGCAGCAGATTTGGCCTTAAAAATCCCCAATCCAAGGAAAACGAATGGAAACCCATTTACAGAGTGATCGCTACTGTTTTTTTTTTCATTTTAATTCAATATTTTAAAAGCCGATCAAATTAGCGTGCTTTTTGGATTTTGGTGTGCCTGAACGGGGGTTGGCGAGCGTAGCTCGTAGGGGGCAGAGCCCCCTAGTAATATAATATAAATGTTGTTGAGAATAAATGTTGTTGAGAATAAATGTTGTTGAGAATTTACCACTCTTTTTAAAAAAATGGTACTTTTCCAGTATGGCAGGACTTGGTATTCCTTTCTAAAGTTTACTCGATTCGGGTTTCATAAAGTGAGGGTTTTTTTTTTTTTTTTTTTTTTTTTTTTTGTCAAATGAACAGCTATGAAAACAAGCATAATGAACTTTCGAGCTGATTTATATATGCATTTATAAATAAATATCTGAGCATTTTGTTTATATATATTTATATATATATATATATATATATATATATATATATATATATATTTATTTACATACAATTTGCTTCTGTTTGTATATAAATCTAGATAAATGGCTCCTTTTTATTAAATAAATTACATAAATATTGAAAAAATGTCTTATCTGTAGTTTTTCAGAAAGTACGTTTCCAAATTTCCTTTTCTCGCCGAAGTCATTTTCTGCATATCGCCAAAGACCCAATACTGGAAAAGTACCTAAAAATCTATGCATTTTACAGTGCTATTGCCGTTTGAGTCACGCTAAAATTATGGCACGAATCATAATACAGTTAATTTATTTGAAATTGTTTAAAAATATTTAATTTATTTTATAATTATTATCATTTTTTACGTTAAAAAATAAGTTCAGAGTGGTATACATGGTGTCTGATGTAATAAAAAGAAAGGTTAATTACACGAATAAAAATTCTGTCTGGCTATTTGTCTGGGCTTAAATGCCATGTATTCTCGCGGACACTATCTTGGATGTTTTGAGATTTCTTGGCGATTTTTTGTTGGCGATCTTTATCGTTATGACAAATCCGTTAAGGTTATTTTCGTTAACCCTAACATGCGCATAAACCGCTGCTTGGTCACATTTACTACTTGGCGGGAAAGGGGTTTTCACGCCAAGAAAAAATCCAAGAAGGCAGCCGCGTTAATATATGACATTTGTTCCTTTGTCTGTTCCCGCTTATTAATAATAATAATAATAAATCGTAGCCTTATTCGTAATTTAGAACAAAGTTGTTCATAACGCAAGCCTGCGATGGTTGTGTTTTTTTTAGTTTTGATAATTGATTTTTATTTACTTTTTAGTACTGAATACAAAAAAGACCTTCATTTTTAACCATCACGTCAGGAGTTTTCTCAAATCGTACATTTCAAAAATAAAAAGTCAGAAAATTACAAAATATTGATACTATAAAATAGACGTGATGCATGCGTTTTTTTTTTTTTTTTTTTTTTTAACATTTGATAATTGATTTTTATGTATTTTTTAGAATTGAATCCAAAAACGGCCTTCATTTTTAACCATCCCGTCAAGACATTTTTGTAAATTGTAAATTTAATAGTAAAAAAATTAAAAAAATAGAGAAAATGTGCCAAAGCAATTTGTCAAAGCCTTACCAAACGAAGGTAAATGCTTTAAATACATCTGCGATAAATCTCTAGCCTTATCAAACGACAATATAAAAGAGGACATAGTATAAACTGAAAGATAAATAAATTACACTGTAAAAAAAATAATGCCAGTTTTCCGGTAGGAATCGGAAAAATGGTTGACGCAGATGTCATATTCGCCCCATATTGGCGAGATTTTTTTCTGACGCCAATATCATATAGGCAACGGGTACTTAACTTGCGCCAAAGTGTCGTTATTTTGCTTGATGTGGTAACCCGGAATATGTTGTTTATACTGTTGATGTTTTCGCCAAATTGGCAACCGAAACAAATCGCGCCAATATGGGGCGAATATGATATCTGTGCCAAATGGTTGCCCTTATCGTACCGGATTAATTTCCAACCCAGCTCGGAATAAAATCCGTAAAATCGGAATAAAATTCGTAAAATACAGTTTTATTATTTCCTTATTTTTACGGATTTTATTCCGAACTGGGTCGGAAATTATTCCGGTACGATAAGGGCAACTATTTTTCCGATTCCTTCCGGAAAACTGGCAGTATTTTTTTTACAGTGTATTATGAAAATAAAAAAAAATTAAATTTTTTTTATTGCGCCAAATTTTCAAAATTTTTCGACTTTTAAAAAATTTAAAAATTTGCGATTTTCTAAAAGTTTTGACGTGATGGTGAATAATGAAGGTCATTTTCGTATTCAGCATTACAAAATACATAAGAATCAATTACCAAAAGTTAGAAAACACAACCACTACATATATTTTATAGTATGAGATTTTTGCTTTCTTTTTATTTTAATTTTGAAATTTACGATTTGCGAAGAAACCTGACGTGATGGTTAAAAATAAAGGTAATTTTCGGATTCAGCACTACAAAATACATAAAAATCAGTTTTCAAAACCTAAAAAACATGTCACAACACAAATTTTGCTGACTAGTGATAATCATTAGAAAGTTGATGACATTTATATCATATCAATGACAAATCTATAGCAAATAACACCGTGTAATAATATATTAATTTCAAATGCTAAAAGGTAAATTAAAATTTTAAAATCAGTAAAAATGCGTTTATTTCGACTGCTGACATATTTGGAGTCATCCCGAGTCATTTTCAAAAACAAATAAATAAACCTATTCTAGATTTGCACGGTCTATGACACACCATCATTCAGTTTTCCAAGTATATTAAGCACGTTACATTTTTATATGATATGGATGTTTATTCAATTCCTACTATTAGTTCACACTCTCCCTATATTTATTTATTTATTTATATATTTATCTTGTTCAAATTTTCAATCATTAATAAAATACTCATTATTCATCCTATCAAGTTGAAATAATTTTTTTTGAACTTGTACTGCATGACAATTGATGTTAATACAGTTTTTCAAATATTAATTAATTAATTAAATTTTAACTAATTAATAATAGTTTTGCATGGGAAACAAAATGGCGGCCATTGGTTATTGAAGATCAATGAAAGTATTTTCAATAAGGGGTTACCATAGGGGAGGGGACCCTGTTCTGTCACCAAATACCGCCAAGTCTGTCACCAACTTGGCGATATATCGCCAAATTTGGCGGCCAAAAGTGACGCCAACTTGGCGATATCTCTAATATTTCGTAAAAATCCCATAGAGTTCCATTGTAAAACTACTTGCTTATAGAAAATCAACAAATTGAGATATTTTAATGCAACAAAAACTAATATTAGCTTTAGGGATTATATAAATTTTTTTTTGAGGACCTAAGTAGGAATTGACTTTAAAAAACAAAATTTTTATATTACTTGTCTTTTTATTTTCATACTCATTGAGTAGCTCGAGCCATATTTTTAGTAAGTGAAATCATGCTGCATCGTTACATAATGAGTTTTTGCGCGTTAAGATCTCTATAGTTTCTCTTATAATAGATGGATTAATTAAACCAAAATTTTATCAAGAAGAATCCATCCAAGTAAATTTTTTTAAAAAGTACAAGAATTTTCCCATTCAGTCTATACTTTCCATCCATTATAAGAGAAAACATAGAGATTGGAACGCGCAAAAACTCAATACGTAACGATGCAGCATTATTTCACTTACCAAAAATATGGCTCGGGCTACTCAATGAGTATGAAAATAAAATAAAATAAACATCCATATGAAATAAAAATGTAACGTGTTTAATATGAAAGAATACGTGGAAAACTGAATGATGGCGTGGCATAGACCGTGCAAATTTAGAATAGCTTCATTTATTTGTTTTTGGAAATGACTCGGTATGGTCGAAACATGTCAACACACTGTAAAAAAACGACATTTTTACAGTACAAAGTACTTTTCATCTCGCGCACAAACTCGATCACAGTGAATGTGCTGTATCTTTCTTTGGTTTCCTGACTATATTAATATGGAAAATACAGTAGTTGCGTAAAATTAACAGCACAATGTGCTGGCAATTTGGGCGCCAGCAGTTTGTGCTGTAAAAAAACGCGTCCAAATTGACAACACATTGTGCTGTTAATTTTACGCAACTGCTGTATTTTCCATGTTAATATAGTCAGGAAACCAAAGAAAGATACAGCACATTCACTTTGATCGAGTTTGTTCTGGCAAATCTAGAGTGGTTTTTTTACAGTGCAGTCGAAATAAACGTATTTTTTACTGGTTTTAAAGTTTTAATTTACTCCTTTTAGCATTTGAAATTAATATATCAATGACATTTAGATTTATTTAATAGTATTTCAAAAGAAAGCACTGCCTCCTTGTGCAGGGTTATTTACATCTGAGTCACGTTTTAAATTAAATCCTCATGCTAGCGTGAGTAGGAGGATGCAATTAATAAGAATAATATTAAAATATTATTCTTATTAATTGCGATATTAAAATATTATCGCAATCCTTTTACAGATGAAAGCCGTCGAGAGGGATTTACAGCTCTTCAAAAAACTCAATGCCTATTGTCATCTTAGTCAACTCTTTAAACTACATTCGTGTTGAAACGAAAGTAGTGACTTAAATAATCAAATAGGGAATAATCAATTTGTGAGTGTTAAAAGTCTACACTTGTCAGGTGGAGACACTCGGAAGCTCTTTTTTCAAATTTCTGCTTGTATTATAATATTTTTAAATTATTTTTTATTTGCATAGGATATCTGAGCTTTTGAAAGTAAAATATCGTCGTAAAAAATTGCAACCGAAATCGAAAACGTACCGGTTAGAAATTCAGTCTTAGCTTTCTTATGCAGTTAAAAAAAATGAATAATAAATGAGAGAATTTAATTAGGATGACATTTAGATCTATTTTAATACTAGTTCAAAAAAAGCACTGCCTTGTACAGGGTTACTTTTATCAGAGTGATGCTTTAAATTAAATCCCCATGCTAGCTTGTGAAGGTGTATGTAATTAATAAGAATAATATTAAAATATAATCGCAATTCTTTTACAAATAAAAGCCACCGAAAGAGATTTACAGTTCTTCAAAAAAGTTAATGGACTTTACGCTGCTATTGCCATCTTAATCAATGCTTTTAATTATATTCGTCTTGTAACGAGAGTAGTGACTTAAATAATCACACAGGGATTAATCGATTTCTGAGTTTTAAGAGCCTACACTTGTCAGGCAGAGATACTCCTAAGCTTTTTTTGCAAAATTTTTGCTTGTATTTTAATATTTTTTAATTATTTTGTATTTGCAAAGGATATCTGAGGTTCTGAAAGTAAAATATCGTCATAAAAGAACTTCAACCGAAATCGAAAACGTAAAAAAAGGGTCCGGTTAGAAATTCAGCCTCAGCTATCTTATGCTTAAAACAAATATTGAATATTAAATGAGAGAATTGATTATGATGACATTTAGATCTTTTAATACTAGTTCAAAAGAAAACACTCCCTTGTACAAGGTTATTTTCATCTCAGTCACGCTTTAAAATAAATCCTCATGCTAGCGTGCAAAGGTGTATCTATTTATATAAAATCCAAGTCTCTGTGTGTCCCTCACGATTCCGGTAGGACCGCCTCATTGAAATGAGTAATTGTTGAAAAAAACTAATGCAGGGTTACCACAGTAGCGCCAAATGTTAGCCAATTTGGTGATAGATGGCTAATTAGGCGTAATTCCCATTTAAAACCATTAATCTTTCATAAAGGAGATCACTGAAATTTAATTTAAACTCCGCTCTTATAAGATATTTTTCAAAATCTATGAGTGAGAATTTAATACTAATACAATAACAGCCAATAGACGGCGCTGTACTGTGTGAGCTCCTAACTGCGCGATTTTAATGTGCTTTAGGTACTTTTCCAGTATAGGTGCCTTGGCGAAAAAGGAAATTTGGCAACATATTTTCCGGGAACCTATCCACTGTATCATCTTATATACACACGCTTTTTTTTTCGATATTTATACGATTTATTTAATATAAAAAAGCCGTTCCTCTAATTTTATACAGAAACAGATGTAATTTGTACCGAAAAACATCAATAATATACATATAAAATAAACATATAAAACAAACAAAAACGCTCATCAAGTTTTTTTTCATAGCTGTTTATATGATTTGACAACAAATCTCGATATTTTTCCGTTATACGGACACCATGCCAAAATGTATGGTAATGCGCCAATTATTTCAAAATGCTAAAAGATATTTGTAATTTTATGCCAGCAGTTTAATATGAGTTTTATTTTATTGCTTTATTTTATAACAGTTATTTGTTCACTTATTTTAAGTATATATTTGTGATTTAATGAAATAGTTCGTAAAAGTCTGGAATTTTCAAATGTTATATTTTTTAAATGCTCACTTTAGTATCGACAATGTTTTTTCTTTTATTTTTCAAATGCTTCAATTCACGGGATTTTCATTTTGCGTCAACTATTACGCTTGGCGGCAATGGTATCCATATAACGGAAAAGTACCCAAATCTCACTTTCTGATTCCCAAATTACACTAAGCTTTTTTTTTTAAAACGCCAAAGCCCCTACAGTGGAAAAGTACCAAACTGTCTATTATTTTGCGCTATCTGTGTTATAGTTTGTACTATATGCAAGGGGTGTGGAGTGAAGAGTTTAAAAATTAAATATTAAAGTTTCGGCACAGATGTCATATATTGGCGCGATTTTTTTCTGACGCCAATGTCATATACACAACGGGTACTTAACTGGCGGCAAAGTGTCGTTATTTTGCTTGATATGGTAACCCGGATGTTGTTGTTTATGCTGTTGATGTTTTTGCCAAATTGGCGTATATGACAACTGTGCCAAAGTTTCTATAAAGCAGTATAAGACTAAAAAATTAAGAATAAAATAAATGCAAAATAACATTTAAGAAAGAAAAATCATGCGCTAAGCATAGAATATGAAACACTTTCCAACACATCCTGAATGCTTCAACAAAACTTCGTTATTTGGGGAAATAAGATAACTAAGTAAACATGTTAGAAGACGCATAAAAAATTTTAAAAATTGATTTCAGCAGTTACCGTCCATAGCCAATAGTATCGTTATTACATGCCACTATTTGGCCAAATTTTAATTTAAACTACTCTTAAAACTACTGAAATCACATTTCCAGATATTATCATCCATAGACGGTTATTTATCCAGTTCTTTGTGTGACCCTGTATATCATTTTATCTATATTCTACAAACATTTCTTAGTAAACTAAATGCAGTTTAGCATAAAAATGCATAACTCCTTTAAAAACCACCTTTAAGCAATTTACTCTCATACTCAGTAACCCTTACGAATTCTTTTGTGTAGCCCTGCATATGAACTGTAGCATTTATACACACAGTATAGTATGCATAAATGTAGTGAAAAATAAAAGCGCATATCATAATTAAAAATACATTTCTAGCAATCATTGCTTATGTACAATACTTCGGAGAAAAGTTACTTGGCGAGAAAAAAGTTTGCCAACGTATTTTCTGACAACCTATTTACTGCTTCAAACTCACAAGCAATTTTTTCCATATGTATGCAATTTATTTAATATAAAAAAAGCTATTTACCCATTTTTTATAATAAACAGAAGTAATTTTTGCACAGATGTCATATACGCATCGAGGTTGGCGTGATTTTTCTCTGACGCCAATTTGGCAGAAATCTCTCTTTCGAATACCAGTTACTTATATATTTTTAAATTATTTGCTATTATTTTGAAAAGGAAATAACTATAAATAAATAAAAGTTTGAATAATAACTATAGAAAAAAACAGTTTACATAATTAAAAACAGAAAATAAAAGTAAATAAACAATTTATTAATAAATAAAAAACAATAGCCGGGTTACCATAGCAGGCAAAATAACACCATTTTGGTGCCAGTTAGGTATCCCGGTTCATATCTGAAATCTGTGCCGTAATTTGTATATAAAAAAAATTATATATATTTAGAAACGATTTTTTATGTATATAAGTGCATATATAAACAAAAATAAAAGTTCATTAGATTTGTTTTCATAGTTGTATATATATTTTGGCAACATATCTCACTTTCTGATGCCCGAATTGCGCCAAGCTTTTTTTTAAAATTCGCTATAATGGAAAAGTACCTAAATAAATAATTAATAGAAATAACCAATTATACAAACTAAAACTTTTTATTTCGAGATCAAAGCATTATTTTTAATTTCAATTAAAAATGCGTATATCCTTGGATAACTTTAGTTGAAATTAGGTTCACAGCTTAATATCTCATTCCATAAACCTAAGCAAACACAAGTGATTCATTCATCGTGAAACTTAAAAAAATTTTAAATCATTGAGGTAATCATTCACAAAATAAGTTCTCCAACAATCAATGGACAATATTCTAATGACATCATAGTAGGTAAAATGGTGGCGGCATCGTTTGATATCACAAAGATTTAATTTTGCAACGTCTCTTAGTTACATTATTTTATTGTCATATTTATGAGCTCAGAACAAACGCATCTTATTTCATTATTTAGTTATTAAAGACGGAAAAAAATTAGAAATGCATGATTTGAAAATTTTAAATAATTTTCTTTCTTAATAGTAAAAAATAACATCGGGAATTAACAGCGGGTTTAAATTAAATAAGTTTAACTCTTTAATTCTGTTGTAATATTCAAAATAACTGTACTTATTAGATTTCAGTAAACAGCACCAGGACCCGATTAAACTTTGAAGTTAGAGGAATTACAATGTTATTTCAGGACCTTTCTTTTCGAAAAGCTTTTCTAAATTCCACATGTACATGGAAAATCTTCAGTGTTAGAAATAATATTCTTAGGACTGACATAACATGAGAACGGCCTGCAATTTTACACAAGTTTTTGAAAACTACTTTATATCAGAAATTTTACTAAAAACTGGTTACTTTTTTTTTTAATAGCGGCCTACACTATTAGGATTATGACAAGTTGCAGCCAATTTCGTCAACGTCGTAACCAAGATCGTGAAGCACACACATATAATACCATATAATACCATTTCATGAAATCGTATACGATAATTTAATAGTTTTTACCTTACTTCAAGTGTAAAATTTATTTATTTTTAAGGCTTAACAATCTAAATTGTCCAATATATGAATTAAAATAATGTAAACAAAGATTGAATAGCCATGAGCGCAAAAAGCCTCAAATCTGCATAACACTTGGAACCAAACTGTGCAGATTAGTGGTCTTCTACTGTACACAGTTTTCCATAAATGTTTTTCGTTCTTAAAATGTGTTATTGGCACAGATGTCATATTCGCCCCATATTGGCACGATTTTTTTCTGACGCCGATGTCATATACGCAATGTATACTTAACCGGCGCCAAAGTGTCGCTACTTTGCTTGATATGGTACCCGGATTTTGTTGTTTACGCTGTTGATGTTTTCGCCAAATCGGCGTCGGAAAAAAATCGCGCCAATATGGGGCGAATATGACATCTCTACCGTGTTATTTTCATCTATCACTGCGGAACAAGCAAGAAAACTCATATTCTTGCACATGAGTTGTATATATCTTTATATCTAAATTTCCGTCAATTTTGACGGACTACCTTTCTAGTGTAAATATAATAAGAATAATATTAAATTTAATAGCAATCCTTTTAGAAATGAAAGCCATGGAGAAGGATTTACAGTTCTTAAAAAAAAAAGAAAATCAATGAATTACATGCCTATTGTCATCTTAGTCAACGCTTTAAATTACATTCTTGTTGTAACGAGAGTAATGACTTAAATAATCAAACAGAGAATAATCGATTTCTGAGATTTAAGAGCCTGCACTTGTCGGGCGAACACAATCCAAAGCTTTTTTTGCAATTTTTTTGCTTGTGTTTCAATATTTTTAAATAATAATAATAATTATTTTTTTGCATAGGATATCTGAGCTTCTGAAAGTAAAATATCGTCATAATAAAACTGCAACCGAAATCGAAAACGTAAAAACGGGTCCGCTTAGTAATTCAGTCTCATCTATCTTATTTAGTTTTATTTTTAATATTGATTAATAAGTGAGAGAATTGATTATGATGACATTTAGATTTATTTAATACTTCAAAAGAAAGCACTGCCTCCCTGTACAGGGTTATTACATCTGAGTCACGCTTCAAATTAAATCCTCATGCTAACTTGAGAGGGAGGATGCAATTAATAAAAATAATATTAAAATATTATCGCAATCCTTTTACAAATGAAAGCCGTCGAGAGGGATTTACAGCGCTTCAAAAAAATCAATGGATTACATGCCTATTGTCGTCTTAGCCAACGCTTTAAACTACATTCGTGTTGAAACGAAAGTAGTAATTTAAATAATCAAACAGGGAATAATCGATTTCTGTGTTTTAAGAGACTTCACTTGTCAGGCGGAGACACTTGTAAGATCTTTTTGCAAATTTTTTGCTTGTATTTTAATATTTTGAAATTATTTTTTATTTGCATAGGATATCTGAGCTTCTGAAAGTAAAATATAGTCCTAAAAAATATGCAACCGAAATCGAAAACGTAAAAAGGGGCCCCGTTAAAATTCAGCCTCAGCAACCTTATGCAGTTTTTTTTTTTTTTTAATATGGAATAATAAATGAGAGAAATGATTATGATGACATTTAAATCTATTTAATACTATTTCAAAAGAAAGCACTGCCTTGTACAGGATTATTTACATCTGAGTCACGCTTTAAATTAAATCCTCATGCCAGAGTGTACAGGAGGATATGTAATTAATAAGAATAATATTAAAATATAATCGCAATCCTTTTGCAAATGAAAGCCGTTGAGAGGGATTTACATCTCTTCAAAAAAATCAATGGACTTTACACGGCTATTGTCATCTTAGTCACGCTTTTAATTACATTCGTCTTGTAACGAGAGTAGTGACTTAAATAATCAAACAGGGAATAATCGCTTTCTGAAATTTAAGAGCCTGCACTTGTCAGGCGGAGACACTTGTAAGATCTTTTTGCAAATTTTTTGCTTGTATTTTAATATTTTTAAAAGATTTTTTATTTCCACTAGGGGGCTCGGTCCCCTACGAGCTACGCTCGCCAACCCCCGTCCAGACACCGCAGACTCTAAATGCACGCTAATTTGATCGGCTTTAAAAAGATTTCGATAGATTGAATTATAATTAAAAAACAGTGGCGATCTCCCTATAAACGAATTTCTATTCATTTCTCTTTGATTGGGGAATTTTAACGCCAAATCCGCTGCGGTACTACTTGATTATCCTGTCGACCAATTTCGCCAAATTATATAAATCGTTAAACCACTCGCCAAATTATACAAATTGATATAATTTTTATTTTAAATAATGAAAGAACAAATAAATTCATACAACATTAATAAAAACACAAATAAAACGTCGAAATAAAAATAACTTGATGACGTATACACGTGTAACAACATTTCAAAATAAGCTAATATAAAAGGAATTAAGTAAAGAGAGTCTTTGTCTCCTGGTATTTTTTAACAAAGCGAAAAGAAAGTTCTTTTAAATGAGACACTTTAAATTAATTCTCAAAATATCAAATAAATGTCTAGCGCAATTTCTAAATTTAAACTTTTTTGCAATATTATTTTGTGTCCATTTTATGTAATAACTATAATGTGACGTAAATATGACGTAATTTCTCCTAAGACTTCTAACGCATGTTAATGAATTTATTATTTTACAATATCCTTTCTCTTTTAAAATTCACGTGTATACTTTTTATGAAGTAATTTTTAATAAGTTCCTGCTTTTTATACGTAATTATTTAATTCTAATTTGAAAGTTTTCTTCCTGTTTATAATAGTCACGTGTAAATAAATTTTTAATTTGAAGCAAACATTATTGCTTGCGCTTTTTATACAGTTGGCAACAGTTTAAATTAGTACAATTTTCTGAAATCTGTAAAAAATATCTCTAGAAATGGTGAAAATTTGAATTTAAAAAAGAAATAAAACCTGAAAAAATCAGTCAAAAATAAAAAAAATTAATGCAATCTGCACTCCGGCAAATTCTAACACATAAAATGATCTAAAAATGATTACACTGCCATGTATAGTTTTTGCTGCTATAAAGCTTTTTTGGTGGAACGGTTTTGTCCAACTTTAGCATTAAATATCTCTTAAAATAATTCTTCGATTTGAAAACTGTCTGCATCAGCGTATTTATAAAACATTTCTGTATAAAACCACCGATTTTCATATTTTTGTATGCATTATTTTTGTTAATATTAACGAAGAAAGGCCTCCGGTCACAAAAAAATCAAAACCGGCGGCGGCGGCGACGTGACAGCGGTAGTTACTTTTTTTTAGCATAGAGAGATAGGATATCTGAGGTTCTGAAATTAAAATATTGTCATAAAAAATCTGCAACCGAAGTCGAAAACGTAAAAAAGGTTCCGGTTAGAAATACAGCCTCAGCTATCTCATGCAGCTTTTTTTAAATATTAAATAATAAATGAGAAAATTGATTATGATGAAATTTAGATCTATTTAATGCTATTTCAAAAGAAAGCATTGCCTTGTACAGGGCTACTTTCATCTGAGTCACGCTTTAAATTAAATTCTCATGCTAACAAGGCAGTGCATCCAGCAAGCAGTTCCTAACAAATTATCATGACTTTGAATTCCTTTATTTCAATTTCTACTATAGTTCACACTCTCCCTATATTTATTTATTTATATATCTTGTTCAAATTTTCAATCGTTAATAAAATACTTATTATTCATCCTATCAAGATGAAATAATTTTTTTTAAACTTGTACTGGATGACAATTGATGTTAATACAGATTTTTCAAACATTAATTCATTAATTAAATTTTCATTAATTAATTTTAGTTTTATATGGGAGACAAAATGGCGGCCATTAGTTATTGAACAGCATTTAATGCATCTTCATATCTATAAGGGGGGTTAACATAGGGGGGACCCTGTTCTGTCGCCAAATACCGCCAAGTTTGTCTCCAACTTGGCGATATATCACCAAATTTGGTGACCAAAAGGAATCGCCAAAAGTGACGCCAACTTGGCGTTATCTCTAATATTTCGCCAAATTCCCATAGACTTCCACTGTAAACCTATTTGCTTATAGAAAATCAACAAATTGAGATAATTTAATGCAACAAAAACTAATATTAGTTTAAGGGATTATATTAAATTTTTCTTTGATGACCTAAGTAGGAATTGGCTTTAAAAACAAAGTTTTTATATTACTTGTTCTTTTACATCATTTGCATCTTCTTACGTTATGATGATTATGAACATTAAAATGATTAGGATTACTTTGTATTAGATTTCCAGTAGGGCAACGATTGTTTTAATTAAAGAGTTTTTAATAATTTAACCCGTCAGCACATGCGCTGGGATAAAATGTAACCCTAACACATTTTTTCCTTAAAAAAAAAAAAAAAAAAAAAAAAAAGGGGGGGGGGGGATAACATTTTGAGGACGCTTCTGACCTGCCTTAAACCTTTCAATGTCAATGTTGAAAACAGATGGGCAAAGCAATGTATTTTCTTTGTTCGCTCGTACGTGAAAAATACGCGGTGAGCCCAAAAGTTCGTTAAAACTATAAACACTCATAAAAAGGAAAGAAATTATGTTAAGAATGTGCGGTTTGCAAAAAAAAAAAAAAAAAAAAAGCTCACAAAGTAGTCGGATTTTTTAACAGTAAATAAAAAAAAAGGTTAAAAAATTATATGTAGAGGGCGCTGACGACAGGGAACACAATGAACAGGTACTACCACACAACCAGGTTGTGTCTTAGAATGTTCTGGAGGCCATGTTGAACATTTGTTATTCGAAGAACAAATGAATGGAGCATATTGTTGTCCTGTTCATTGTGTTTCTGATCGTAAGCACAATCTACATGTGATTTTTAACTTTTTTTTTAGCCCCCGGTATACTACTTCTTTCTCCCAGCTTATTTTGTCTCCAATAAATAACGTTACCTTGTATAAGCCAGCCGTAAAACAAAAGCCAATGTTTCATTCTGCGATAAAATACTCTACAGCATTTTTTAAAACTTCTAAGTATCGCACATTTTCAATGTTTATACTGCCGTATTGGAAAAAAAAGTACTTTTTAATGCAATTTGTTTGAAAACTGCATCTCCATTTATTTTTGAAATATTAATTTTTTTGTAGTTTTTGAAGCCATTTGCTTAATAGTGGAAACTCAAGTACTCCATTTCTGTAAAAAGTAAAGAAAAAATTGTTGAAAATTAGCAAGTATATCTTTCTGTTGTCATTTTCTCATAAAAATGGAAAAAAAAAATTAAAATACGTGCTATTTTGAGAAAAATATAAATGAATGATTTATGATAAAACATGGAGCTTTTATAAACTATATTTCATTTTAAGTATCTATATTAATGCAAAGGACGTCATTTTACATAAAATAAAAGCGTGTGCTTTAAGTCTTAAAATTTAAATGCGTTTTGCACTACAGTAAAGTCCCGATTATCCGAGTCCCGGTTAACCGAGTTATTTTCTTCTGATGGACTGGTGGCTTCTATTGTTATGAAACAGGCATTATAAATGAAGCGTTAGGTGAAGATGAAAGAGCAGTCGTAAAAAGTTAGAACTCTGATTTTTTTGGTCAGAATTAAAAAAAAAAAAAAAAAAAAAAAAAAAGGCCATCATTTAAAAAAATATATATGGCTAACTTTTTACGACTGCTCTTTCATCTTCATCTAACGCTTCATTTATAATGGCTGTTTCATAATAATAGAAACCACCAGTCCACCGAAAGAAAATGAAGTAATGGAAATGTCGGTTTCTAAAACTAAATTCTGAAAAAACAGAATTCCTGTTCTCTAGTTTTTTTTTTTTTTTTTCTGCTGAAAAAATCCCGACTACCTTGTGAGCCCTAACCGCACTCCTTTATCACAATTTCTTCCTTTTTTATGAGTTTTTAAAGTTTTAACGAACTTTTGGCTCACCCGGTATACCTCTTGGGACTAAAAAATCCCGCGCGTATAGAAATGTTTATTTCGATACGTCTATATCTTACGGGATAACACACACTAAAATTATTTTTATTTAGGACTAACATAAAAGCTACTTGTATATAATGATGAAAGGGTACTAAATGTAATTAATATAAATTTTGTGAAATAATTCACCTTTTAAGGTGTAAAACAAATAATTTGCATATTTTCTTTAAAAAAAACTGCTACAAAATGTGGAAATAAATATGAAAAGCGTGTTTTTTTTTTTTTTTTTTTTTTTTTTTTTTTTTTTTTTTTTTGCCTAAAAGAAGTTATACTGATGCATTTTACAATATAGAGCAGTAGATTTGTTTTTAAATCCAAAAATATAATGGGAGAAAAAAAAAATAAAAGTTAATTTTCGAGTACGCTTCTGACCTACCTCTGTACGTTTCAAGGTCAATGTCCAGAAGGGGTTGTGAAGCAATGGATTTTCTTTTTCTTTTCGCTCGGAAGTGAGAAATATACCTCTTGGGACTAAAAAATCCCGCACGTGTAGACACGTTTTATTTCGATACGTTCATTTCTTACGGGATAACACACACTAAAATAATTTTATTGAAAGGCTAACACAAAAGCTACTTGTTTATATTGATGAAAAGGTATTAAAATGTAATTAATATAAAGTTTGTGAAAAAATCATCTTTTAAGTTGTAAAACAAATCATTTGTATATTTTCTAAAAAAAACCAAACAGCTACAAAATATAAAAATAAATATGAAAAGCATGTTTTTTTCCCTAAACGAAGTAGTACTTATGCATTTTACAATATAAAGCAGTAGATTTTTTAAAAAACAAAACAAAATATAATAGGAGAAAAAAAAAAGATACATTTTTTGAAGGCGCTTCTGACCTGCCTTGTACCTTTCAAGGCCAATGTCAAGAAGTTGCGGGTGAAATAATGTATTTTCTTTGTTCGAGGTGAGAAATATACCTCTTGGGACTAAAAAATCCCGGGCGTGTAGAAACGTTTTATTTCGATACGTTCATTTCTTACGGGATAACGCACATTAAAATAATTTTAATGAAAGACTAACGTAAAAGCTACTTGTATATATTAATGAAAGGGTACTAAATGTAATTAATATAAATTTTGTGAAATAATTCATCTTTTAAGGTGTAAAACAAATTATTTGCATATTTTCTAAAAAAACTGCTACAAATTGTGAAAATAAATATGAAAAGCATGTTTTTTTCGCTAAAAGAAGTATTACTGATGCATTTTACAACGTAGAGCAGTAATTTTGGTTTTAAATCCCAAAATATAATGGGAGACAAGTAAAACAAATCGTTTGCATATTTTCTAAATAATAATAATAATAATAATAATAATAACGGCTACAAAATCTGAAAATAAATATGAAAAAGTATGTTTTTTTTCTCCCTAAAGGAACTAGTACTGACGCATTTTACAATATAGAGCAGTAGATTTGTTTTTAAAACCAAAAATATAATGGGAGAAAAAAAAAAAAAAAGATAAATTTTTTGAGGGCACTTCTGACTTGCTTTGTATCTTTCAAGGTCAATTTCGGGATGTCGTCGATGAAGCAATGCATTTTTTTTTTTTTTTTTTTTGGTTCTCTCGAAGGTCAGAAATACAGCTTTTGGGACTGAAAAATCCCGTGCGTGTAGAAACATTTTATTTCGATACGTTCATTTCTTACTTGATAACGCACACTAAAATAATTTTATTGAAAGACTAACATAAAAGCTACTTGTATACTATGATGAAAGAGCATTAAATGGAATAAATGTAAATTTTGTGAAATAATTCATTTTTTACGGTGTAAAACAAATCGTTTTTATACTTTCTAAAAAGAAACTGCTACAAAATCTGAAAATAAATATGAAAATTACATCCCCTCCCCCCTCCCCCCCCCTAAATGAAGTAGTACTGACGCATTTTACAATATAAAGCAGTAGATTTGTTTACAATGCATTTAGCCAAAAATATAATGGGAGACAAACGGGGTGAGATTTATCCAACGCCTGTAGTAACGTAATAGAAACAGGCGCGTGCTCTGATGGGTTAAACATATACATTTTTTTTTTTTTTTTTTTTTTTTTTTTTATCAACATCCCTTTTTCTATACATTTACAAAACGCATAACAATGAATGAGGTATAATTCGAAAGGATAATTATTAATAATTATTAAGATGGAGCTTTGTGCGATGTAATTGAAATGTAAAAATATCAACGTTGAAAGCTGCAATAATTTAAAATTTTAATCATACCGGTTTCGGTAGCATACAGCGTACCGTCCTAAGTGCTCATAAGCTCTGAAGGCTCTGCGCTATATGCTACCGAAACCAGTATGCTTAAAATTTAAACTTATTGGTGCTTTTAACGTTGATATTTTTACATTTCTATTTACGTTTTTATAATTCGAAAGGCTTTTGAGCCGGCTTCTGGCATAGCATGCTCACATTTCTTTAAATCATATTTTTTGATTGAAAATTTCAATTAATTAAAAATTAAATCTTCACTGTTTTCATAAATGAAATAAATGAAAGGTTTCTCTTAAATGAACGTTGCCCCAAAAATAAAATACTACATTATACAGTGATCAGCAATGAATATAAAAATAATAAAGAGTACAAAAAAGGAAAAGCGCGGATGCCTCCAAACGGACAAATTTTATATTTATGATTGAAAAATCAAAGTTGAAATTGAAATGGTCATCGGAAAAAAAACACCATCGATCAATCGAAGAAGTGGTATTTCCCGTGTTGCTTAAAAGGAATACTTTGTTATATGGGATTAAACTGAATTATTATTAATTACTTTTTAACTTTTTTATTATTTTATAATAATTACTAAAACTATTACTGAAATAATGAAATGAAAAGAAATTGTATTATTTTTTAGCTTGAGAAAAATGTATGGCTACAAAGAGTGTGGTTAAGGGGTCTCAGGACTCCTAAAGCTTTAAATTTTTCCAAATTTAATTCTTTTTTTTTGTGTGTGTGTGTGTTAAACTCCTACCTTTCCTGAACATTTTGATATAATTGTTTCCTTGAAATTCCCATTAGAACAGAAATTATGGCTTCTAGAATTATACCCGTTCAATAGCTGAAGCGGCGCTACCGAAACTTTGAAGTCAATTTTCTCCAAATAAGGTTTTTGGGCCGTAATGCGCACATCTCAAAAACTTCTGAATATTTGTTCATGGAATTTTCCAAATACATGTTTCACATTAGTCTGTATAAACTGAACCTAAAATTTCCCTTTTATTGTTCAAAAAAAATTTTTTTTAGTTGATTACACTGTTGAAAATTTCTACATTTTCTATTAGCTAAATACAACTTTGTATTAAAAATATAAAAATGCTCTAAATATAAATTTATTTAGGTTCAGGGTAATTATTATAATCTGCAGTATAAGTCGGCACCAAAATTTTCATTCTTGTTGCAAAATTTATTTTGTAATCCTGCCCGTAAGCTGCTATGACAATTTTATGCTCGACAAATGTCTGGCAGTTTGGAGTCCCCTGTAAATGCTAACTCTGTAACTTGCAATTTTTTTTAAATACATTAAATGAAAGAATATACTTGTATCTTTCAATACCAATAAAAATCGTGTATTTAAATCAAATAGATTTTAAGCTATTTAATGGTGAAAATGATCTTTTTTTTTCATTTTTTACAATTTTAAGAGTCTGACACACATTAAATTATATGTAATATTTTTTGAGAAAAATCAAAACTGTGTTCCAATATGAAAATGCGATATCGTGAGTCAAACGTAAAACGGCATATTAGTGTGGGTAGCGTTTGATGTAATAAATTGAAAACTAATCTGCTACCTACGTTAAAGTAAAAAAAAAAAACATCCTTATTTGGAATATTGTTGAAAAGTTTCCATGATTATTAGAATGGCCAAAAATGTCAGTTATATAAAATCACAATAAGAATCTCATTACAATTGAATTCTGTTGAGAGGCTGTTACATCTCTTCAAAGGATGTCAATGAGTTTTACAGGCTTATTGTCTTCTCAGTCTCGCTTTATTATACACCCGCATTGATGCGTGGGTGGAAACTTAAATAATGAAATGGAAATAAATGTAATCCTGGTAAATTCTCCTAATAGAAAACTTTGTATAAATGGATACTCTTAAGCATTATTTAAAAAGACATTTCACTGCAGTATTATACAGAAGATCCCCGCTAATCCGAACGAATTGGGACCGGTACTTATTCGGATTAAAAAAAAAATCGTATTACCCGAAATTCTAATAAAAATAGAAAATAAAAAAGATACGCGCTAAAACAATGTAAGTTATAGGGGCTCGGTAGTACAGTAAATATCCTTTGATCGACATTCCAAGGTCCAACATGCTGGATAATAAGGGACAACTTTCTGAAAAAAAAAAAGTACTCTAATATATAAAGACACACAACTTTGCTTAATGGTACACAAAACACAAATTTTAATAAGCTAAAAGATAGATTCTACATTTCGAGCTGCTTCTACAGCTGTCTTGAGGGAAAATATGACGGTTAAATGGCTAAAAGCTCAGACATGAAGGCTTCCTGTGCGAGAGAACAGGAGCACAGGAAGCCTTCATCTCTTAATAAGATTAATAAGATTAATTTTTTTTAAATATCGTAAAAATACGTCAGCTTTTTATATTATTATTATTATTATTATTATTGTTATTATTATTATTATTATAGCTATTTGTTTACAAATACATAGTATAGATGGCGCCACAATTTTTATCGGTTTTACTTGAAATCTCATGTAAAACACACTATTTAGCCATTATTGGAAAATCATTGAAAATATTTACAATATAGATCCATATTTAGCCAATAATGGGATTCCAATAAAAATAATATCAATGTAAGACAAATACATACAACAATTAATTACTTTGCTTTCCGAAAAAAAAAACAACTATTTCAAAACATCATTTGCGGAACTTGCACTGTTTTAGAAGCAATACTGTAATATCCCGTAAAATTTAGGAAATACTTACTGGATTTATATGGATTTATAATCTCAAAAAGTCAATTACGGAAATTGTACAGTTTTCTTAAAAAAATGAAACTATTCCGTTAAATTTTACGGGAAAAAATGTGTATATTGACGAATATATACATATATATATTTTTTTTTACAGTGTACTTTACGATGCTTCAGGAACAATGCACCTCACGGATTTATAATCTCAAAATGTCAATTACGGAAACTGTACTGTTTTCTTAAAAAATGAAACTATTCAGTAAAATTTTACGGAAAAAATTGTGTATATTGACGGATTTTTATTATTACAGTGTACTTTATGATGCTTCAGGAACAATGCATCCCTTAAATTACTTTCCCCACGTAGGGCACCCCCCCACCCCCTGGGCCTATATCCCTCGTGCAGATAATTGGCCTTCATAAATACAACCAAACAACCAACCTTAAATTACTTTCATAGCCGGAAAAGGTGATCCATGGTTTAAGCAAGATGAGCAGCTACTCACCGTTCTCACGAAAGCCGCGATATCAATGAAGAACACTATCATGGGAGAGTTTTCCGTCTGATTTTTGAGAACCGATATGGAGGTGATTTTCAGTATATTATATATTATATAGGCAGCTCATAGTGCGTAGCATTTAAAATAATAAAATAGATTTGAATCGGTTTTTAAGTTGAAGAATAAAATATCAGATTCATTTTGAATCTCTATAAAAGTTATAAAATTCTCCTTTTTATTAAAATGTAAAATACTACAAGATATCAATATTAAAGCAGGAGATGCTTAAAAAAAAAAAAGAAAAAGAAAAAAAGGAAAAAAGATTTTCTTCAGTAATGTTTAAACATTTTGCAAACAATAGACACAATTATTTGTACACATTCATTGTTAGTTGTTACGAGTTGAAAATACATGAAGCTTGTGATTTTTTAGAAAGGAAAACGAAAACAATCAGTTCTCAACATTTTAAATAATTTATAGAGGTAAGTTGCAATCTTGTGAAAATAATTTGTCGGAAGATGAAATCATTACGAAATTACAATAGGCATATATTTATTAATACATGCTATTCAGTTTCATTTACAACCTCAACAGAAAATTAACATCCTTTATACCGATATTGTCATAAATTAACGCTTTTAAATACATTCTTATTGTAGAATGCTTGATGTCTGACAAAATACAAAACCCAAACATACATTTCAAGTACTGAAAACAAAGCATTCTTCTAATAAAAATATCTATATAAATGCATTCTCTTAAATATATCATATAATTATTTAAATAAATTTAGTTTATTTCGTTACACAAGACTGCAAAAAATAACTTTTTTCAGCTGCAGGCGATATTTTTGGCCTACAAGTTCCAAATTATACTTTATTAATTACTAGCTGTTACCCGTGACTGCGTTCACGTAACATTTAAAGAAGATGAAATTCATTAATTAAGAAAAAAATTCCGATAATTAAAAGCATATATAATTAACCTTTTATCACATTTTACAGTAGAAACGCTTCTGATGATCCCAATTTGTTTATTTTTGTTCGTATATATAGGATCATTTAAATTTCTTTGGTGAGTATGAAATTTCATACACCCTTTCTAAGATTACATGAGGAATAAATTTGCATCTCTCTTATTCTATTTTATTATTTATATTTATTCTATTTTACACTTATTCCGTTCAAGAATATTGATTTAATTTATGTTTTCGAGACAAAGATTTTTTATTTGATTTATTACTATATTTAAAGAAATATAGTAATAAATATTTTTAAAGGAAAGGGATTATTAGCAGGTCTCTTATGACGTGACTTTGATATGATTAGAATAATCGAAAATCAACATGCAGCATTATGTTTATACTCCAAAAAATCACAAGAAGGAAAAAAAGAAAAGAAGAAAAAACAGGAAGAAAAAAAAAAGATAACTGGTATTTAAAAAATAATAATCAAACGTGGTGAGTCATTAAGACTCAAAAATAAATAATACGAGTAAGAGAAATATCTTTGATTTTCAAATATTTATTACATTTTAATTTGACGGTACCACACTTTTATCAGCTCTAGATCTACCAATAATATCAAAATGTTTATCACGCTCTGAAGACTCTTGAGCCTAAATACTTATTATAAAAGCAATAGAGTTGCTTATTGCTTTCGCGGAATAAATCTATTTATGGAAAAGCACTCCAATTATGAATGAACATTTTCATATCTATTGTTGTGCTGTAATTTTGGCTTATGAAAGCTTTGATATTTGCAGGAATATGCTCCAATGGGGAACAGAGATTGTATTTCAGAGAGATTTTTAACTGTAGATTTCGATAATTTAAAATCAAAAGAAAATTTCCCTTCTCCCTTTGCGCTTTTCGATAAACACGCACACGGTGCCTTTAAAAATTATAGGAATGTGAGGTGAAAGGCAAATTTATTGCTTAATTAGTGGTTTGGGCTCTTGTTTACACGTAAATGATGTCACATGTAAAGCCTAATCTCAAATTAAAATTTCTTGCTAAACATTTTTTAAGTCGACTTTCCTGTGCCATTTATTAAATTTTATTGAAAACAGTGTTCTGGGAGATTGTGCGGTAAAAGGATGTTAAACATATATTTGTGATTGTTAAATTCTGTGCAAATCACGCCATTTTGTATAACTGCTATAAAATGCTAATATTTTCTGAAAGAAAAGCAGCTAATGATTTAAAATATGACGACGCTTTAATATTCTTTTACTTCATGAATCACTTAAAATTATGCATTTTAATTTATTTAAAACATGAAATTTATTAATGAAATCCAATATTATTGTACATTTAGAAAAACATCGAAACATCATTTTTATTAAATATACTAAATTTCAAGTAAGAAAATGTATTTAAAATGTAAGATAAAATTTCATTTCGAACGAATGCGACTTTCGATGCAAAATTTTATTTCTGAAAACTATATTGTTATTTTGAGATTTCGTTTTAACTTTCGAAGCTGGTGTAATGGAAACGACATCGCTTTGACGAAATTAAAATAAATATATGTTAATGTTTTCGTATTAAAATGAATGCTTTCCATGAAAAAAATACTACATCATTTTTACCTGTTAAAAGCTTTTACTAAAAACGCCTTTGTCACATGTTTTAACTGCCATTTTTAAAAAATAATTAATTAAAATAGTATATGATTTTTTTAAAAAATTAATTCGTATGAATAGTAGGCATTAACTATCCACTTAAATGTGCAGAAGTTATATTTACAACCATGGTTCTAAATGTCAATATCTTCGCAGACGATTTCCGCTTCTGTGGAATAAATTCATTTATGAAGCTTCGATGTGTGTAAATATGTTTTCAGTTTTGGAAAATTTATTTTAATCATGTTTTTCTACCATTTATAATACTTGAAATTCAATTCTTTCTCATTTTAATGAGGAAATAGCGTCAAAAAATATATTAATGCGTTTTAATTCTCCTTTCTTCCACCAAATGTATCTTCTCCTGATAATCATAACGTGAATTTTGAAAGAAAACTCTCATTTGTATGTAACTTATATTCAAACATTTTAATCAGTATGGACAGTGTTCCTGTGACGTCACAATTTGTAAAATGGCGGTTTTTATAGCCTCGAACGGAAAGCTAGAATAGGGTCCATTTGTAAAAAGTATTTCTGTTATTCGTTTAAATATGACGTCATAATTTATCTATTTTCATTAGTTACTGATATTCATGCCCTTGTATTTTTAGAGAATACTTGGAAATACCTGTTTTATTTCAAATTTGACGTCAGATTTTTCCAAGTAATTAACTTTATTAATAATATGATTCTTTTTCTTTCTACTTATGACTCCATTTTTCGCAGAAAACCCTTTATTAACGTAACCGATATTCATCCTTCATGTATAATAAAAAAAATATCCAATTTTTCGTTTAAAGTATGACGTTATATTTATTTTCTTTTGAATTCTTTTTATTTTAATTTTTAATTATTTTAGAGGAGAAATTATTATTCCAGATTTAGATTTTCTTGGCAAGAAGAAAGAAAGATGGTTAAATTTATCGGAAAAATGTCAATTGATTCTGAATGAAAAAGAATGAAATTTTGAATTATTAAGAAAATTATTTGAATAAATTTAATAAATTATAGCCTATGTTCATTTCCGTTTTATAATACATCTATATGCAAAGATACAAAAACAATAATTCATCCGTTTAGACGCGGGCTCCATTCAAACTTTTGGACACACATTGACATTTATAATATTATAAGGATAAGGATAGAACATGTTGCGTGAATCATGATAGAAGCTTATGTTTGTGTGTAATAGTTTTTGTCCGTTCCAGAAATTCCTCGCATTTTCTGTTTGTATTTCTCTTGGGTATCATTCTTAGAAATATGAAATTAATATATAGAATCATTATTGCAGAAGGTTTTTTACTCAAGAATAGGATACTATATTTCAGGTTAAAAAGACATTTTACGTTTAATTAAAATATCTAGTTTATCATGAAAACCTGAATTGATGGAATTTTTTTTAAATATTTTTCCCGGTTTCAGTGAGTAAAAACCTATAAGAAACAGTCAATAAATCTTATGCAGTTTTTTGGTTGCAGACCTGTGTTATTATTATTATTATGATATTTTCTTGTGTTAAATTACATGTCATGTTGTACCGGTGGTACTAAAGGGAAAGTTTATCTATTCAAATCGCCCGAGGGAAAAATTTCTCCTTATTTCGAACTTTTGACCAGATATAAATACTAGAAAAGCAATGTTAAAATTCCTTGAATATCTCGTGTGGTGTTGCGTTTTTAAATAAAATCATACCCAGTTAACTGATAATAAATTTGGAGCAGAGGATGAATGTATTGCCTATTATTATAAGATTATAAAAATATAAGAATTTAGTTATATCGTAATAATAAAAGAAAATTCGTAAAGCGTGATTGGGAATTATTGTATGTATAAGTGTAAAAATTCACTTCATAAATTAAAATGGCATTAGCCAAATTGGAAAGCTATATTTATTTTAATTTATATGATGTGAAAAATTACATCCTTTATATGTAATATTAATGAGAAACGTAAAAACGCATCTCGCATTTGCATGTTGCAACAGAATTAATTTCCCTCTTATATTTTACAAATTTCTACTAAATCATAAACCCATATATGCACAAGTAATTACAAAAACTGCATATTATATTACCAAAAAAAAAAAAAAAGAATTAACCTGTTTTAAGATATTGTATTATGCTCTAAGCACTTAGTTTGTCTCTTTACCATTTTAAATATTGCTAGTTAAAACTACATTTATTTGATTAATGACATTCAGAATAATTGCTTTTAGAGCATATGAAAAGCATGCACTTTTGTAAATAACATATAACGAAGATCTCTTGAGACTATTATATTTATTTCATGGTTTAAGAAAAAGAGCACGTTAATAGTATTTGAGAAATTATTTTAAAGAATTAGAGCCTACTGCAGTAACACAATTTGAAAGTATAATGCAAATTTAAGCAAGCATTAATAACGTGGTTCGGTAGCACGAAAAACTCTGTTAAGAACATTCTTTGAAATATGAGTTAACCCTTACTGGCGCGGAGTAATCCTGTTTATAAACTGATGAAATGATGGACTGACACCGCAATTTATAAAAGAATTTATTAGAAAATACAAAATTGCTTATTTTCATGTACATTATAATAGGAAAATTTTAGTTAAATATTCTTGGTGCCATTTGTCAGTTTTTGAATTAAATTTAGGAGTCCTTTTTTAAGAACACCGCGCCGGAAAGGGTTAAACTATGCAAATGGGTGGAAAAGGAATTTTTTGCACAACCATTTACTCTAAAATATCTATATTACAAATGACAAACCTATCCGTGAGAAACGCTGACGTCATTTTTATGCTGGCAACAGCAAACGATTAATTTTTGCTTTTTTGAATTTTTTGCACAAACATTTACTGTAAAATATCTATATTACAAATGACAAACCTATCCGTGAGTAACGCTGACGTCATTTTGATGCTGGCAACAGCAAACGATTAATTTTTGCTTTTTTGAATTTTTTGCACAAACATTTACTGTAAAATATCTATATTACAAATGACAAACCTGTCCGTGAGTAACGATGACGTCATTTTGATGCTGGCAACAGCAGCCGATTAATTTTTGCTTTTATTTTAATTTTTTAAACTTCTAAATATCGCACACTTTCAAATTTTACACTGTCGAATAGAGAAAAAAATGTACTTACAATGTACTTCAGATTGTTTGAAATCTATATATTAAGTTGTTTGAAAACTATATATTAAGTTGTTTGAAATCTGCATTTTAAGTAGTTTGAAAACTATGTAATTTGTTTAAAAACTGTATCGCAATTTGCACCTTTTTTAATGGTTTTCAAAATAACATCTCTTCCGTCAAGCAGGCGATTATGAAAGATAAATTTAAGTTACTTAAATTTAAGTTACATATTACACTTAAGTTAATATCAATAGTTCAGCATTTGTTTATGGCTGATATTCCATAACGAAGTTTCAAGTCCATCAATAATATTAAATAATAAAATCTTATAAATAAAACAGAAATATAATAGGCAAGTATTCGAACTTATGCTCTTAAAAAACTGAAACTATCAGAATAAAAAAAGGACTGCTGTAATTTACCACATCTTTAGCGATTTTTTGGTCAATAACTCATACGAAAGTAGGGTAAAGTGCCCATATTTCGTCCTGCAAGTCACTTTTAGGCCCTAAATGTTCTAAATTTCAGTGAAAACCTACCAAATTTGGATTTTACATAGACTAACTACCCACACCCATAGAAACATAGGCAAATATCGTAAAAAAAAATTTAACAATGCGAAAAATAGTTTTTTAAAAGTATCTAAAAAATCCAAAAGAAAAAAAAAATGGTCCCAATTTCGTCCCCCCAAATAATCCAATACGCCAAGGCTTAACTGATAACTACATCAAAATTTATTTCTAAAAGTAAGTAATTTAATTTTCATTATAGTAAGGCACAAAGAAATGTACTAATTATCAGTGGCAGAATAGTATAACGAAACATTAGCCAGCCAAACACGAGGAAAAAATTGAAAAAAATGTCATGAAAAACATTCCTAATTTCGTCCCCGGGAAGAAAATAACAACTGCAAGGGGGACAAAATTGGGACCACGATACTTTCCAATATGACGGAGTTTCAGTTTCCGTCAGATGAACGGAGCGTCCTAAAACTCAGTGTATGCTACTGTCAGCATATAACCTACGTAAAATACATGCAATGAATAAGAAATAAATACTTACAGTACAGCAAATAACGTTCTATAAACGACATAATAAGAACTCAGGTCTTCTAAAAATAGGAAATTTGGCGTCTTTAATTTAAGTACGCGTCTTGGCGAGCGAAACAGTCAATACTGACCTCTTTTACCTTCCGTCCGCTGTGCTTCATAAGTGACGCCAAGTTCGCACTAGCAGATAAGTAAAGGAGGACGATAATAGGAAAGGGGACGAAATATGGGCACTTAACACTATCGGTTATAAAATTTTTAAATTTTTTATTTGATTACAAAATTGATATATTTAAAATAAAAATGTTTTTGAAGTTTTTGTAGGAATGTAAACTTATATATTAATACAAAGGAAAGTTTTCCTTTGTATTCTGTAACCTGGATGATGCGGGTTCTATCTCTTAGTTATTTTAAAGAAAAGAAACAGAATTAAACAGAATGAAACAGATTTTTTATAAGCGCCATAATAGTTCCTACAGCTCAAAAACAGGCAATTTGCCCTCGTAGCATGCAACGTTTCCAAATTGTTGAAAATGCGAACATATAGGTTAACGTTTAAAACGCTTAGAAATATAATCTACCATTATGGTGCTTTGTATTCTAATGATTGAATATAATTACTTTTTGAGATATATATGATGAGTGATCATGGCGGACGAAGTAAAATCTTTTAACATTGAGTAGCGCAAATTATACCATCACGCGCATGGAAAGTGACACAACTCGCAAACATTCACTTTTAGTTTTATTTCACTAATAGGTCTGTCACAAGTGCGTATTGCTATAGCAAAATTTTCGTTTAATGTAGTTATCAGGAAAATCGCTTTATTAGGCTATATGTCCATTCGTGACTAGAGATGGAGGGCCAATTTGGGGGGAAGGGCACGGTAGGTGCATAACATGAATAAGTGGTCACATGTTGGGGGGTCCGCAAAAGCTAGAAAAATGACTCCATTTGGGTCTATTATCATGCCGCCTAGAATACATCCTCCCCCTCTCTTTGAAATACTCTTTACAGAAATGTGTTACTGTGCACGGTGACTGTATAGAAAACGACTCATACAATGTAGGAATTTCATAAATTTCATTCAATTATTTCTATGTGAGGGTAAAAACTTATTTAAACACCCTCGTATGTATTAAAATTTATTAGAACCAATTATCCCCTTTCTAAATGCTGTCATTTGCTAAAATCTCTGAATTATACATTAAATTGTCATCTAACTTCATTTATTATATAGCAGCAATAAGACCAGATATTATCAGATTTGCTTTCATACATATTAAAATGAAGTAATTTACTATATTTATAAAATGCAAATGAAAATTTCGTTTCGCCTGCTTATAATTTGAATTCTACAGAATGGATAATTATGAGACTTACATTGGTGTTTAGACAATATTTCAGAGACTGTTTTAGAATTTAACATATCGTTTTACGTTTCTTATTTATAGAATTATGAGGGAAAGTAGTATAATCTGGTGAATCCGATTATGACAGACAAGCTTTTTTTTTGAGTTGTTTTTGACGAATTTTTATGAAAATTGCATTGCTATTTAACCCCTTGAAGGAGGTAGGATATAATATATCCTAATTAATTAATTAATAATAATTTTAAACAAGATATTCACCAGAAAATTTACCGTAAATTTAACTTTTATAACTTTGGTTTAGAAAACTTAGAAAATTCCTTTTCCTTATTCTGAATTAATATTTTTTAGGAAACTTCCGGTTTAAATTAAATATTACAGAAATACAAGTACTTACCCCTGAAAGGGTAAAACGATTTTTTACGGATGATTTTAATATATTGCATATCGTTTTATTGTAGTTTACTACTGTGAATGATAAGCTAAAACAGTTGATCCCTAACAGCTCAAAATTTGTCTGACACATAATATGTAATAGGCCATGGAGTTTGTATTGTTATAAGCAATGTTTATGACGTCCCAGTTACTTTCTATATTACGTAAAACATAACATCAAATTCACCGATGCATATCGTCTGATTCATCTTTTGTTGGGAGAAACTGACCGCCGCACAGAGGCGTATTTCTAGAAAAAGCTGCACAAAAGTAAAAAAAAAATGAACTTCGTTGAAAACCGCAATACATTATTTGTTTGTATAGCTTACTAGCCAGTGCTTCAGGTAAAAAATATCTTAGGAATGTTCGGTAACACTCCCCGTCGTGTTATCAGTCTGAACACAGCTGTCGTGCATCGCAGATTCTTATTTTCTCTGTGCTGTGGTGAGAAGCGCATTATTTAATTGCATTTATTGTTGCATGCAGTGGAGATCTGAATAAAACCCTTTATGGACAAAGAAGTGAGAGGTGTGTAGCTTAAATTACTGTATTTAGTTCTAGTTATAAAAGAATGTCAATATTGCCACATTATTTTATCTTTAAAAATAAGTGTAACTTTTACTAGTTCTTTTAATATATTAGTGATTTAAAAATACGTTTCGCCCTCTGCCCGGCAAAACTTTTTGTTGCGATAAAAAATATAGATATTTCTTGTTATATTCATAAAATAAAATCTTGCCCTTTTTTTTTTTTTTTTTTTTTTTTACCGTTTTATAAAAAATTGGTATCAACCCAACAAACACAGAACTTGTGGGCCACTGATGGGTTCGTTAGCCTTGGCCGAAATTGTCTGATGGCGGCCCGCTATCATTGTCCGTAACGGCCCCGTCAAAAAAGTGTCACGCCGGACACAATAAGGCCGGAAGGAAATTGGCCGCAAGTACAATAAGTTGCCCACAAACGCGCCATTAACGGTCATCTAAAACTGATATTAAGCCACAAACTGGCCACAATTACACATTTAATGCATTCCTGAATAAAAGCTTGCCACAGCTATGCCATTAAGGGTCATTTTAAATAAAAGCTAGCCACTAGACAGACACACTTATGCCATCAATGGGCATTAATGAATGCAAGCCGGAAGCTAGCCACATTTGTGCCATCAATGGGCATCATTAATGAATGCAAGCCAGAAACTAGCCACATCTATGCCGCTATTGGTTATCATGGATGAAAACTAGCCCGAAGCTGGTCGGAATTATATTGTTTAACCCCCCCCCCCCACAAAAGTTCAGTAAATGATTTTTTTGGGGTGGGAGGGGGGGGGGGGGCAGAAAATTTTTCTTCTAAAAAATATTTTGATAAAAATTAGAATCTAAATTTACTGGTTTTGAAGTGTTTATCTGAAAACAGTTTATATTATAAACTGTTTTCACATATTATATATTAAATTATACTATGTAAAATTTGGAACAGGTCTAGGAAATTTTATTTTTTTAAATATGTTCTCATAACACCATCCTGACTTTCATACATGTTTTACTTTAACATACACTTAAGTTAAAAACAATTTTTATTAAAAGTCAAATAATTAAAAAAGAATAAATTTTACAGAACAAAATGCATTTAGATCCTAAATTTTATCAAAACATTTAAGACTGTTCTCAAATCAAAAGGGTTAACTTTCTGACGTAAGTTTTAATTCATTTTTGTTCGGATACGCATGAAACTAGGTGTTCAGAAACTATGCCATCGAACTGTTTTTCAGTTTTCTTGTAAACGCAATAGATCTTTCCGAAAATACTGTCAAACTGGGCATTTTGAACTGAAGTTCCGAACGAAAGAAGAAAATCCAGTCAGTAGGGGGAGAAAAATGACGTGTCACGTGATCAAAATCTCTTATAACCCGATAGGTAATTGATTGATCAAAAAATCGAAAACACAGATTCCAAATCGCTTCCAAGGTCAGGCTTTCCAATTTTATATCTTTCCATTAAAAAATGAATTTGTAAATATGTCAAAAGGTTTTGCGCTTGTTGAGCAGAGCAGTTGAGAACAGCCTTAAAAGATAATTCCAATGGAGGCATAACTGAGCCTTATCTGCTCATCACCTTTGAACAGAACAAATTTCAAATTTGCTGTTGGTAAATGAACGTTCAACAATATTCAACCTTAAATATTTTTATAGAGACATATTCACCTAAAGAATTTCTTTTTTATAGTTGCTTTAGTTTTTATAAATATTGAGATTCCTAAACAGCTGCAAGAACCAAATTTACAGTTAACAAAGAAAATTTGATAACAAAGCCTTTAATGTATTTTTAAAAAATATTGATCATATGCTAGCCAAAAGAGCAATTTTTTAACTAGTTTCTTGATTTCCATTCAAAATTGTTATATAACAATTATATCCGACGCTTTATAGTACCATGTTTTACACAGAATTTCTTACCTGGATGTTTCTTTTAATTATCCAACTGGAAAATAAAATACAAGACCACAGGAGTTTCATTTTTGTAAACTGAGAAAATGTTAACTTTATTGATCATTAGAATTTAAATCGATTTTTTAAGATAGATTATTTATGTAATTTGGTACTCTAAATTATAGTTAAAAATATGCCACTTCATTACAATAATTTCTTTGGTGTATAATTAATCGGGGGGGGGGGGTTAAAGTGTGTCTATAATGTAATATGTTGTTGTAGTCTGTTAAGGTCTTACCCCCCCCCCCCACACACACACACACACACAACCCATCCTTGACATACCTCATTTCATGAACTGTAAAAGAAATTAATTTTCAACATGCATTTTTTTTTTCAAAATTATTATGAATTGACAGAAGGCCAGTTGGCACCACTTTTAAAGTTTTTTTTTTTTTTCATTATTCAATCTTAGAATTTATTAAAGGCAAAGAATATTTTTCCAAAATATTGGTGGCAGTTTTTTTTAACAATATATAACCGCTACTCAGGCACTAATCGTTCATGTTTTTTTCCAAATGAACTTCATAATAAAAATATATCTTTGTTTTTCTTACTCTATAAGGATCATTAAGTAATGAGCACTTTATAATTCATTTTTTAACAATATTACCTAGACTATCAAAAATTCAAATTGCACTATACAATATTATCCATATTAAAATTGTAATTTCAACACTCATTATAGACAAACTTTCATTTAAATCATAACAGTTTTTGAAGAGCAGTTAATATTTAATGTGTCATCTCCAAGCAATACTAATGTATAATTTGTACCATATTACTTTTTCAGGCCGTCAAAGTTTAAAATATATAATCTACATAAATCCAGATATTTATTGAATTATACATATTATATAAAAACTATTAATTATTATTTAACCCCCATTTTTGTTATGAAGCAAAGAAGGTGGTTTTCTTAGAAGGAAAAAGGAGAAATGCTTTATTCCTTTTATTTCACTTTTCTAAAAAGAAAATATATTAAAACACTAGAACTGAATGCCATTTTGTCACACAATTTTATTTTTCACCAAAAATGTAAAGCAATCAAAAATAATTTTTTAATTTATTTACAAGTTGATCAAATTTATTACAAATACATTACAATTAAAATTATTCCTGTTAGAATCGTGCTATTAGTCAACAAACGTTGATAAAAGAGCTGAAAATTCACAGCCATCTTCTTAAAGAACTTTACTTCCAGATTTTCATATTTTTCTGTAAAACAAAAGAAAAAAACAGAAATGAAAAATTAGTTTTGCAGAACAAAATTCAAATGTTTTTAAAAAATCATATTGAAAAATCAAATTATGGAGATACACTACTATCTATCACTTATATTTTCTACTTTCCAGTACTTGAAATAATTTGGTCTTGCAGTTCCACCACAAGGGAGAGCGTGGTTTGAAGCATAATTAACTCAATTGTTCTTGTAACTCATAAATCGTTATAATTATAAAAATTATTTGGTGATTTATTACCTGCACCTGGCTAACAAAAGACTGCTTTTAAAATTATTAAGTTAAAAAAATATTAAAATATTATATTGCCATTGGAAACATGCCTATGTACATTGTTTCGTTAATTTTAGTATATCGGGAAGTGAGTGAAAAATAGAATAGGGTCATTCCACGTCAAATCAACACACTGATTTTACCTCACCATTTCAGAATTTAATGAAAATTGGTAGAGAGTTTGCTTTCATGTAGACTAAGATAAATACCAAGCATTATGGAAATATATTAACCAGTTTGGGAATTACAGTCTTGTAAAGTTGCCAAAAATTGGTCAAAAATGCTACAACTGGACATTTTAAAATGCAAGTTGCAGCTTCCCTAATTAAGATACAGAGCTAGGATAAGTGTCATTACAAAGCATTTTGCATGACCTTTCAAATGACATACAACATCATAGAGGTTAAGTAGGAAAAAATATTTTGAAAATCAAATTCAAAATTTTAAATTTGAATATTTCAAAAAGTACACTTTCAAAAATTTTCAAAAAAATTTATAAAGGGGTTCAGACTGTTTTTAATAAGCAGAGTAAGTTTGAAAATGGGACAACAATGGGTTCATAGCTTTTTAACATTTCAAAAACTTGCATTCATTGAAAATTTCCTCCGTTATAGGTCTAACTACAATAAGTAGTTGCTATAATACTATAATTATAAAAAAAAAATTGTCACTTTTTCGGGACAAATTGGTTGCCATTTATAGTTCAGCCTTTAAAGGGTTTAATGTATGAATAAAAAACTGCTATGATTAAAAAGAAACTATTAGGCCTTATTTTGTTTTGTTTTTTTTAAATGTTGTATTCAGTGATGGAAAATTTCAATAAATTGATGTTTTTGATTTGTTAAAAATCTATTAGCCCATTGCTGTCCCACTTTCATATTTACTGTACCGGTTAAAAACAGTCTGAACCCTTTTTTAAATTTTTTTGAAAATTTTCGAAAGTGTACTTTTTGAATTATTCAAATTTAAAATTTTGAATTTGATTTTCAAAATATTTTTTCCCACTTAACCTCTATGTTGTTACATATCATTTGAAAAGTCATGAAAAGTGTTTTAAAATGACACCTTTTTCAGCTCTGTATCTTAATTAGAGAAGCTGCAACTTGAATTTTAAAATGTCCTGTATGTGCATTTTTGACCAAATTTTGGCAACTTTTCAAGGTTGTAATTCTGGAATGGATTGATATATTTAAATAATACTTGGTATTTTTCTTAGTCTACATGAAAACAAACTCCTTACCAAATTTCATCAAATTCTGAGATGGTGAGGTAAAAAAATTGTCAATTTTGTGTTGATTTGACACGGAACGACCCAATACAAAATTTCATCTTAATACGGAGATAAAGTTAAATAAAAGAATGCAAGTAACAATAAAGCTGACACTATCGCAGAATTAAATTTTACTCTAAATACTGTTAATTTAAAAAAATGTGCTGCACTTTATGACTCTTTATAGACTTGGGGGGGGGGGGAGGCCATTGTTGCAGAGCAAAACCAGAATAGGCAAATGATTAGAAATTTATGCCTAAATACCTTTAAAGAAATGTTTAGCGAGCCATTGTCATACTAGTAAATGAACAAAGTTTTAATGATTAGTTTTGAAGACATTCAATATTAAAAACCTAGCTAATTTTGGGTATCATCTAAAAGTGAAATTAGTTGCATTATAATTCAGATTACAAACACATTTTATTAATTACTTTAACACTGAATATTATTAGTATTAGAAAAATGCCAAATAAACTGCTTAAACTTTATAACAAGTAGCTGAATAGTGAACAAATATTAATAGTTCTTACAAATTCAACCATTTCTTTTTCAATGACTATGTAAGTTCCTGCTATAGTAACAGCTTAAAACATTTTTCCATACATTTTAATAAATTGCAATTTTACTTGTTTAAAACTAAGTTCATAACTGAAGTTTTTTACGCTTCTTTTTTAAAAAGCAATAAATAAAACAAAAACCAAACCCTATTGAATGTTAGTCCTTAACTCATTTGCAATGATGCACACATACAGAAATGCACTTCTGATGACACACCGCAAAAATTTAATTTTATCTTCTCAGGGTGTCTATTCCAGCTGAGCTACAAATTTCTTTGTCTTTTTCAGGTTTTCCATACCAAAAAAGAAAAAATTCCAGGTTCCAGGTACCGAGATTTAGTGATGTTACACACAAAAAGTCTAAAAGGTTGTGGAATTTGAGAAGAGAACTTTCACAATTGATTCTGAAGCACAAACTATTGATTTTTTAAGATTTTTTTTGTAAAATGTACAAATTGTCGAATACCAAGATATTTACTTCATGGTTAATGATTGCTTGACATCTCTATATTTCTTACATTTTGCAGCAGGGTTGGTAAAAAACCTGTTAAAAAAAAAAAAAAAAAAAAACTGGGTTTGGTTTAAACCGGGTTTAAAAAAATATATTTTTTTTCCTATTACATACACATGCATATTTATTGATAAAAATAAACATTGTTGGATATATAAGTAATATAACTTCATTTAAAAATAATTTAAATTAAATAATTACAATCAATTATGTAGAAAATTGAAATCATTTAGAATTTAAACATTTATAGTAAAAGTCTTATGTTCCATCCTTTAGTCTTATGTTCCATGAATAAAATGTTCTACATAGTGAAACACTGATACCTCGAAAATCTTCAAACAATCTTTTGATTACTAATACTATAAATAAATATATGGTGTAGTTTCATAAATATAATATGCTTTTCCATGGCTATTCAAAGTAATTTCTTTGAACTATTTGCCATCTGAGATATCTGATTTTTCTGTTAGAACACTACCTGAATAATTATCTTTTATTGAAAGTAAAGCTTTTTATAAAGAATTCCCGGAATGATTTGAATTTAGCAGTAGAGTCTTTACACGTTTCAAGAAGTATTGTGTATTGACATTTGACACTTCTGAGAAACTGCCAGTTAAAAAAAAAAAAAAAAAAAAAAAAAAAAAAAAAAAAAAAAGGCAACAGTTAATAAACAGAAATACCTTTTTACCAGATTTTTAGACTACTGAAAACATTGATCTTAAAATGGAAAGTATATTTATAAAAGTTGTCATCCACTAACACATTTAAACAGCCATCAGACTTAATACTCAGGCTTTTTTTTCTAAGCTATGTTATAATACATATTACTTTTTAAATGTCTAAACTAAAAATTAATAATATATCTTTTTAGGCATTTTTATGAGACTTTTTTCTATTATGTCTCAAGCGAACCTTATCTCGATTTCCCCCCATTTTTTTGTCAGATCTAAATAGTGGATTGGATTATGCAATAGATGATTTAAATATATGTTATTGCATATTTTAGTTAAAAGTAAACATGTGCTTCGCTAGTACACAATTTTTCAATGTTTTTTTATTTGACTTCATATCTTGAGTTTCTTTTTTATTCTAAGGTTGTTCTCAAATCCGAAAGGGCAACTTTCTGAATAAATCTGCTTATTAAAAATATTTTATTTATTTTGTTTACTGAAAGTGAACATTATTAAGTAACAAAATTTTAACTTTTAACAAAATAATTCTATAGCTGAGTATTTTTTTTTTTATATATGTTCATATATTAAAGACTAGTGAATATTTTGCAATCATTAGTGTACTCAAAAAAATGGTTGCTGGCCTGGAAAAAAAAAAAAAAACATGGAAAGCACAGTTCTATTACATAGTTATTGAACAACAGCATCTGCTAGTTTAATGCATTTCCGAACAAAAATAAATTAAAACTTATGCAATAAATTAAAATAAATAAAACTTGCAAAGAACCAGCAGATGTTACCTTATAACACTTATTATACAGATACAGATATACTACATAAAAAAAAGAAAGTTTGTTTTAATTTTTATGGGAAAAAAAAAGTATATAGACAAAGTCAAACACAGTATTGAATAATTAACATTAATCATGAGTAAAACAGAAAAATAGCTTAAAATATGAATTTCCACAATGTTATTGAAGCTAAAAAATTTTTGCAAATGAAATATGTATAATAAAACTGATTAAATAAAAATTATTAGGTAATGTGTAAAATTGAATGCTAACTTAAAATATATTCTTCATTGGTGAAAAAAAATCTTTAAAATTTAAAAAATACATATTTAAATTTATAAAGAAATATTTGAAGTAAAAAGTAATGAATGAGTATAAAAACTAAACCTGTGACTTTATGATCCATTAAGGAGGGTCTACAGTGCCCATCCCTATTTACTTGACCCTGGTGCCCAAAGGGCTATACAGCATATGTCCCGGTCAAGTGGACAGACTAATATGCAAAAACTTCAGTGTTTAGTTCCAAATAGCTTGGTACTCATTTTATCGGCTGCAAAGGAATGAAAATGCCAAGTTACCTTTGCATGCTGGGAGTCGAACATTCGACCAGTAGCGTGCTGACTAATATGCTATTAGGTTTAATAATGGGTATAACTCAATAAAAATGTAAATATACTTTTAAAAAATTTTGTTGATGCTAAAAATGTTTTTAAAATTGCAACTTTATACATATACAGGGACCCGGAGCTGGAGCTGGAGCCCGGAGCTGTGTTTTTCCTGGAGCTGGAGCTCTAAATTTTCCCCAGCTCCAGGGCTCCTTTAGTTTTTAATATTCTTTTAAATCTTTTTTTTTTCAGTCTTTTAAATTTCTAGGCTTAAAATATTTTAATTACATCATTATTCAGTATTTTAATTATATCATTTTTTAGGTTTTTATTATTATTATTATTAGGGAAGGAAAACTTCTCAAAAAATGGCAACACTACTTTACTTCTACTTGAACTAAGTGACAACACTATTTGAAAACAAATATGGCCACCTGTTGTTTATATGTGTAGTCGTACAATTTTGGCTGTTTGAAAAGTGTAGAAGAAATTTAAGATTTTTGTGTTTAAAATTCTACCAAACTTTCTATTTTAAAAGCAAAAGCTAAAAGGTGTCATATTTTCTGAACAAGCATTTCAAGTTTGATGAGAAGAAAAATGCATTTTGTCAGATCTTTAATGAAGATAGAAAGTATTTGTGAGCAAAAAAATAAACGTGTAAATTAAAAACTGCAACTTAAAAGTGCGAAATCAGAGACGAGTTGGAGCCGGAGCCACGGTATTTTCTCTAGGAGCGGAGCTGGAGCTGGAGCATCAAAAATTGTTCGGCTCCGGGTCACTGTACATATATATATATATACATATAATAAAACATTTGAAATAAATGAATTATAAGTGATAAAACCGACTAATAATAATAATTCTACATATGCACTTTATTGCATGTCACAGCTTTTAGGACTCTTAAAAATATTTTTGGGTTTGGTAAATTCTAAAACAATTCTCTGTACAAAGACTCAGAATTGATTTCAGAACTTTTTGTTTACTGCCCAACAATGATTATTCTTATCAACAAATTGCATCTGTATGTATGTAATTTCTGGCCTATAATCTGTGGATCAAACAATTATGTTTCTTTCCTGAAATCCCCAGTAGCAGAATTTTCGATGTCTGTCAGCAGTAAACTAAAATTTATATGCGACCAAACAATGGTGAACCAAGCTACTACCATAAATACTTACAGTAAACCATAATATAAGCAAAAGTTGCATTTTACAAAGAAAATGCACTAAGAAACACAACTATAAAAACAAAGTAAATTTTTAGTGAACTTTTTAAACCCAATATTTATTTTTAAGCTGGTAGATTAATCTGAAAGGTCTAAAATAATCTGCAGCACTGCTGCCGTGCTGCACAGTTTCTGCTACGGGGATGAAATCTTATTTTCATAAAATGTAACTTATAACTCCAATTATTAAATAAAATTTATGGGTCGAAACATGAATGTTTGATCTGCGGAATACAGCTCAGAAATTATGTAATAAGAAATGATATTTAAAAAAAAAACAGTAATTAAGTAAACTGAAGAGAACACTACTAGTGTTGACTCTAAGTCAATTTGACAAGGTACAACAGCTGGCAGCCTTTTTTTTTGCTATTTTAAGCACCCGAAGACCCCTTTAAAAACTATGCACCCAATGGTCTGTACCTATTACTCTTTTTAACATATCCTTTTGGTTAATTTCCTCTCAAGATACATCATCGTCCGTAAAAAAAAAAAAAAAAAAAAAAAAAAAAAAAAAAAAAAAAAAAAAAAAAAAAAACAAAGTGTGAATTTTGTCAATTGGCCAAGGTGAAATTTGCTATTGGTTGTGGAAGGGAAAAAAAAAGTTAAAATCCACCAATCGATTAAAAAAAAAATTTCAATCAGTAAGAGCAAAAGGTAATTTAAAAAAGAAGGGGGGGGGGAGACTCATATAGTTGCATTAAAAAAAAGTTTCACCAATAAGCCGCAGGGACAAATCCTGAAACTATGTTGTGAAATTTTCCAGTCGTTTGAGAAAATATCACAAAATTCCATGATAAGAGGGAATTCTAAGCAGATCAATTCAAAATATGTTTTTGAACAGGACAGGATTGCCCCTCCCTTTCTCTTATTAAACTAGGGGGCCCTGCCCCCAAAGAGCTACACACGCCAACCCCCGTTTAAACACCCCAGATTCTAAAAGGACTCTAATTTGATCGGCTTTAAAAAAATTGAATTACAATTTTAAAAAACAGTGACAATCTTTCTGTGAACGGGTTTCCATTTGTTTTCCATTGATTGCAGATTTTTAAGACCAAATCAACTGCTGTTAAGAGATACAATGGCTGTTTTTGTCTGATTAAAAAAAATTAGTTAAAAATTTGAAAATAAGCTAATGTAATATAATATGACTTTTAACGCATAATAATGATTTTAAAATTTTCTTTCTCATTTAAAATTCAAGTGTAAATGCATTCTTATGACGCAATTTTCAATATTTTCCTGCTTTTAACATGTAATCATTTAATCCTATTAATATTCACGTGAAAATACTTTTTTTATTACAAAGGAAATATTATCTGCACTGTCTTAGAATTTACAACAGTACTTGAAAAGATTATTTCAAAATTTGAAATAAATGTCTCATGCAAATATATTTAATTTAAACTGTTTTGCATTAATATTTGGCCATTTTAAATATGACATAATTTCCTCCATTTATGACTTTTAACGCATAATAATGAATTTTTTATTTTAACATTTTCTTTCTCTTTTAAAATCCAAGTGTAAATATAGTTCAATGATATAATTTTCAATATTTTCTTCATTTAACACGTAATTATTAATTCTAATTTGAAAGTTTTTTTCTGTTTATAATAGCCATGTGTAAATAAATTTTTAATTTGAAGGAAACATTCTTTCCATGGTTTTTAAAATTGCCAACAATTTAAAATAACACTCGTTACTAAAATATGTAGAAAATTATTCTCAAAATGCTGAAAAATTGAATTAAAAATGGAAATAAAACCTCAAAAAATGAATCAAATTAAAAAAAATTAGCAGTCTGCACATTGGGAACTTCTAATGTATAAAATGATCCAAAAATGATTCAATTTTTTATGTATGGTTTTTGCTCCTATACATTTTTTTTAATGGAATGATTTTGACCAACTTTAACATTAAATATTTCTTAAAATAATTCTTCGGTTTGAAAACTGCCTGCATCAGCGTGTTTATGAAATATTTCTTTATAATACGACCCTGGGCGCAGAATCGGCGCAACGCTGTGACGCACGTCGCAGACTCCTGAGAAGGTCTGCAAACTATTTTTCAACTGTTAAAATTTAGAAGAAAAAAAAGTTTGTTAAAAATTATTTGCCATGTGCCATATTAATACGATCCACGCCACATACTATTGACGAAGCTCCGATTTCCTTTAAATATAAATAATAATTCACAGAGAAAACTAGACATGCGATCATGAAACGCCCATTATTAAATGAGTCAATCCTGGTAGGGGATTGACTCGCTCTATAGAAATATATTTGATCGCTCTATAGATTTTTAAAAAATCGGTCATTAGTCTGAAAATTCGGACGTAAATATCACGAATTTCGACAAATGTTCGCCGAAAAAACATTTTCGTCAATCGTTTGCAGTTAAAATAGCCAATTTTGTCAAAGGATCATGAAGAAAACGTGAATTTCATCAAAAGATTGCGAAGAAAAAACGAAATTTTGTCATAAGATCAAGAAGGAAACATTTCGTCAAAAGGCTGCGGAAAAATAGCAACTTTCGTCGAAGGTTGGCGGAAAATTATGGCTTATGTCAAATGATCGCTGAAAAAACATGAACTTCGTCAAAGGGCTACGAAAAAATAGCAACTTTCATCACAGGACTGCAGAAAAACTCAAATTTCATCAAAGGATCGCCGAAAAAACACTAATTTCGTCAAAGGATCATGGAAAGAACGCGGATCTTATCGAAGGATCGCTAAAAAATGAGATTTTCGTCAAAAGATCGTGGAAAATAGGCGAATTTGTCAAAAGATGGTGAAAATTTTGTCATAACATCAAAATAAAACCCATTTCGTCAAAGGGCTTCGAAAAAATAGCAACTTTCCACAAAGGATGGTGAGAAAACGCGAGTTTCGTTAAATGATCGGGAAAAGACGTTAATTTTGACAAATGATCGCGGAAAAAGCGCGAATTCTGTCAAACGATTGCGGAAAAATGCGAATTTCGTCACGAGATCGCGGAAGAAAGGCGAATTTTGTCGAAAAATCGCGGGAAAAAGGTAATTTCGTGCAAAGATCGCTAAAGAACGAAATCGTGAAAAAAAAAAAACCTATATCGTCAAAAGATCGCATAGAAAACACAAATTTTTTTTCAAAGGATCGGCGGAAAAAAGACTAATTTCTTCAAAAGATTGCGAAAAAAAAAACGAGCATCGTCGAAAGATCGCGAATAAAAGCGAACATCATCGAAAGATCGCCAAAAAACGCGAACATCATCTAAAGATCACCAATAAAAGCGAACATCGTCGAAAGATTGGGAAAAAAAAATGCAAACATCATCGAAAGATTGTGGAAAAACACGAACATCTTCGATAGATTGCGAAAAACAGCGAACATCGGCGAAAGATCATGAAAAGATGCGAACATTATCGAAAGATTGCGAAAAAAAAACAAACGTGAACATCGTTGAAAGATCGCGAAATAACGCGAACAACGTAGAAAAATCGCGAACATCGTCGAAAGAGCGTGAAAAAACGCACATTTCGTCAAAATATCGAGGGAAAAAAGGTGAATTCCGTCAAAGAATCGCGGAAAAATTTGCTGCAACATTGATGTTTTCACGAGATTTTTTTACAGCTGACTGGCAGGTTAAATATTAGTTAGCCATGTTTTGAGTGAAAGCATGTTAAATTTTGAATTGTACAACTAGCTAAGATTGCTAAATAAAACATTGCATTAGAATTACTTATAGTATTTGCATGAATTACTCAAATTTGATTTTCTAAGAATTTCAATTTGCTCCAATAACAGCTTTTATTGCTAAAAAATTAAATTTTTGCTGCTACAAAAATGGATTTTACTGCTACAAAATATAGATTTTTTGCAGCTTCAAAGTGGCTTTAGTGCACTTTCATCTCTGTATTATCACATCTATATATAATTTTTGATATTATCACATTGTATCAATCTTTTCAAAAGTTTTAGAAATTGGTGTTCATTTGTTATTTTTACTGTTATTCTGTTTACTAACTTCACAGAAATTTTGACAAATTTTATGAAGATTTTTCAGATAGCGATGTTAAAAATTTTGAGTACAAAAGTAAATTATTTTAAAAAATACTTTCCTTTTATGTTAATCACAAATACTTGGGGGGGGGGTGCATGAGGGATTGGAAATAGGGCATTTGTCCTTAAGTTCTGCAGACTGTTTTTAAAGTTTCTACTTGTGTTGCAGACTGCAGAAAAAAATTCTGCTGCTGGGAATACGACCGATTTTCATATTTTTGCATGCAGCATTTTTCTTAATATTAACGAAAAAAGACCCCTGGTCACAAAAAATAGCAGTGGTGACAGTGTTAGTTACTTTCTAGTAATAGAGATATTCCTGCATTGCTGCCCTTTTATTCTAGAGCTAACACTAATTACTGCACATACACACAAGAGGAAAATTCCCTAATAGTATCAGAACATCATCTTGTGAAAGATTTTAAGAAATACTTGGTAAAATTGGGAATCACAGGTAAAAAGCGGTAATATTATATATCAAACATGCAATTTAGCTTTTTTCTCCCCTTTCATATTTTTAGGGTTTCGTTCATCTCACGAAACCCTATTCGTCTCGCTCCTCTGTCTGTCTGTCTGTCCATCACAGAGCCCGTTCTCAGAAACTATAGATGTTGGAGACATTAAATTTTGGGTACTTATAGCTGAACACCTCACATCATACGACAAATCATAAAATTTTGAAAAAGTCATACATTTAACCCTTTGGGCTCCCGCATGTGTATTTTAAACAATTCTTTCTAAGTGAGCTCCTAATTATGTTGGAGACATGAAATTTTGGGTACTTATAGCTGAACACCTCACATTATACGACAGATTATAAAATTTTGAAAAAGTCGTACATTTAACCCTTTGGGCTCTCGCATGTGTATTTTAAACAATTCTTTCTAAGTGAACCCTAATTAGGTTGGAGGAGTGAAATTTTGCATACTTATAGCTGAATACCTCACATCAAATGACAAATCATAAAATTTTGAAAAAGTCGTACATTTAACCCTTTGGGCTCCCACATGTGTAATTTAAACAATTCTTTCTAAGTGAACCCTAATTAGCTTGGAGGAGTGAAATTTTGCATACTTATAGCTGAATACCTCACAAAATAATATTGTAACATACATAAACATAGCTTTGTGTTTTGACAATGAAACTGAACTCGTTACTATAACAATAATAAATATTCCACCTACATTTTAGTATTTTAATATATTTATCCTTATTTAAAGCAACTTTAAAGTAATTTATAATTTAAGGAAAGAAAAATGAAAGTTTGAGAGAAACTTTGGAAAAGAGTGTAAAGAATAAGTATTCTAACTGTATAACTGTAAAAAATGGTCAAAAAGTGTACATTTAAATTCAGCAAACATGGTAAAGAGTTCCAAAGTTCACCAATAGCCAGGCGTGTGGAATTTCTAGTAAATCTTACCAGCCAGCAAGATGCAACATACAGTTGAAAATTGTTATGTCAAAATTTATGCGGCTGCAAAAATAATTACTGTTACTACAATGCATTTCTATTTTTCTATAAAATTAAGAAATATATGTAACAGAGGAAAGTTTAATATAGGATAAAACTTAGTATCATGTTTACATCGCAGTAATTTGGAAAGTTGCAAAATATAGTTAACTAGTAAAAAAAGTTTTTGGCATATCTCTATAGGTTGCAGTTTTCAAAGACTAACTAAAAATTCACTCATCCTGTCAGAAAATTCATTTACTGATCATTATGCACCAGTGGCAACTAAAATGATGAATTTCTCCACCCTTGTTCGCCTACGATATAATACAATAGTGACAGTGCATTTCCATTTTTACATGCAAAAAATTCTAGTGACATTATAAATATAGAAAATTGACAAGTATATTTACCTTTGCTTGAATGCCAAAAGAGCTGAGTAAGGTGCACAACCCTCTCTGAATTGATTTAAAATCATTGCACTCCCCTAAAATTCATGAAAATAAAAGTTTGTTATGCAATTCAATTATGTTAGTAGAACATAGCAACTCGCAAGAACAAATTTTCTATTCACAAAACAAAACATTTTATAAGTAGTAAAGTAATATAAGTAATGTGGGAAGTTAACAAAACTGAACATTCACTGTTAAAGAAAAAGGGGAAGATAGAAGTATTAAAATATTCTCTTTCCAAAGCCGGGTTGCCAGCTTTTAGCCAAGCCCCAGAAAGCCGGCTGGCTTTTTTTTGGTTTTGAGTTTTGACCACTTAAAAAAAGACACTACTTTTAAAAAAGGTGGTTTACAGCTAATTCATATTAAATTTGGATTTATGGATTGGCAAATTTCTTCCAAAATGGAAAAAACCAAAATTTTCTTCAAATTTCAAGCAAGTTTCTTGCAAAATGGAAGAAATAGGTTTCTTCCAAGTGGAAGAAACTGCTATTCTTGCCAAAATCGCACACCTGTCTAAAGCTTTTCAATGATTGGCTGCTTCGAGAAAAGAAATTTTGTCCAAACTATACAAAATTAAAAGTTATTTCAATTTAACTAGCATATTTTTTAAATTAGACTTCTGAAACTAGTAGTAAATAGTATCTAGATCATTTACCAACAGCAGGCAGAATGAAACTAAAAAAAGACGGTGCTTTTAATTTACATCAATTTTATTAAGGTAAGTAGTAGACTCACTTAAATCTGCAACCCTAAAAAACCCACAAATGCCTAAAATACACACATCATTGCAGATGTAAACAATGAATCTTTCAATTCAGATGTAGGGACAAAATTACACACTTTTATTTTTATATCATTCTGTACATATTTTAATATGTAATTCTAGTTAATATGACTGAACTCATGCTTTTTTATGATGGAAGTATAAATTTATTTCTGAAAAAAGAAAAATATATATATATATATCAAGATATTGCTGATATCACAAGTAATTGCAATATTTTTACCAGATATATTTATATATTAATCAAGCTTTTTCAGTTATTAAGTCTAGCTAAACCTGAAATAAAACTTCCTTGTTATTTTGATGTGAATTAGTAGGGTACCTTTATGAGGTAAGTTTCATTCTAATAATTCAAGAAAAATGTATCTCATATATATTATGCATATTTAATTATATACTATTAATTATTTACTTGACCTCTGCTCTTAATAATTTAATCATTTTTAAAATTATCTTAATTTATTACTTTACTTAAATATTTTCATATTTTACTATATTGTAAGCATTCATTACAATTTTGATTGCATTATTACATTCAAACTACTGCTTAAAAATGTAAACAAAGCATGACCAGAAATCTGTAAAATTCTAAAATCCACACAACCTGTGGTTTCAATCTGTGCGGATTTGAGAGAGTCTACTGTAATACACAATAATAACTGTATTTAAAAATTTCATTAAAATCCTTATTTTTCTTGCAACCTGGTGTAACAAAACAAAAGTTTTTTAGCAGTAGGATTAGGTTGCTGCAAATGGTTTCTCAACTTAGAATAGATGAATGCAAAAGATGAAAAAATTCTTTCAAGTTTTACATAACTTAACGGAGTATTTAAAATCATTTCAACTAGGAATTGACCGAATCAGCAATTTTGCCGAATACCGAAGCTTCGGTCGAAGTGTATACCGAAGCTTCGGTATTCGGCAACCGAATACTTGAAATTTTTTAATATGCGTTTTTGCATATATTAGCTTTTTTAATAAGCTTTAATTGAAATTAAATTCTTAATAATTTAATTCAGTTACATTTTTATTCTAAAATCTAATTACACAAAAAAATTTAATGACTTCTTTCCACTCACAAATTCATTAACCCATCACTTATTTTTTATTATTTTATCACTAGTCAATAACCAAAAATAACCTATGAAAGTATTAAACTATACAGGGTATTATTAAGGATAAGGATTGTCAGAAAACAAAAGTTCATTCAAATAATAAAAAACAATGTTATCATTAATCTGATTTACTGATTGTGTAACTCTAATTATAAACATATTGAATAGGGATGTTCTCAAAATACAAAAAGTATTATATAAATTTGTACATTTAACTATTTTCTGTCAAATTATTGATAGAATATTTTGATTATTATTTTAACATTGTGGTGGTGAAGATAAGAAATTTGAGTGATTTTGATATAATGGTTATAAAAGCGGATAGGCATAGGGGTATACTTATTTGATGTGTGTATTTTCTTTAATATACGCCTTAGATATACCGAAGTGAACTCTGATATACTTATTTGATGTGCATATTAAAGAAAATACACATTAAATAAATTTAAATTAAAAAAAACTAATATAGAAGTAAGTAAAATTAAATGATAAGGGAAAGATGCGCATCTTCCTTACTTTTTTTTTCCTCTGTTGTAGACAGAGTTCTTTTGATTTCACACCTATGTAGACTATTTCAGGAAGGAAAAAAAATTTTTTTTAATAAGAAAGGGCCTTTGACACTTGTTTTTTGTAGTGCAGCTGAACTCTGAACTCATCCACATAATATTGAAACTCATTGTTTAGCCTATTCTACTGTTAAGTAAAAGAGAATTCTTCTACTTCTAAGAAAGTACTTATCTGCAATTATTCGGCCGAATACTTTTAAGTATTCGGCCGAAGCCGAATATTCGGTTTACATGCCGAACCACCGAATACCGAATCAACTATTCGGTATTCGGTCAATCCCTAATTTCAACATACGCACAGACATTTTTAGAAAATTAGACTTTAAAATCAGCATTGAGATATGCATGCTAGATGCTAGCAGGGGTGCAGAATATGTCCGATCCGGCGACCTAGGATCGGGGGAAATTTTGCAGAAACATAATACAACTGATTTTGATTTTAACTACAAATTCCATAATTTCCTGTGATAGAAAAATTTCACTATAAATAAAAAGATCCGTATGGTGAAATTCACAAAATCGATCTCAGAATAATATGTACCGTATATCGGTGATTCTGTTCCGAATTTTCCAAAAAATTAAGGCATGCACTTCCGAAAATTTAAAAAAATCGTTCATCAATCTGAAAATTCGGACATAAAAATACTGCGAATTTTGTCAAAGAATTACGGAAAAAACGCGAATTTTGTCATAAGATCGCAAAATAACCGCAAATTTCATCATAAGATTACAAAATAATCACAAATTTCGTCATAAGATTACAAAATAATCGCAAATTTTGTCATAAGATCGCAAAAAAACAACAAATTTCGTCAAAAGGTCGCGAAATAACCGCAAATTTCAAATGATTGCAAAACAACTGAATTTTGTCAAAAGAGCGTGAAACAACCGCGAATTTCGTCTAAAGCGGAGAAATGACCACGACTTTCGTCAAAACGTGGTGAAATAACAGCGAATTTCGTCAAAGGAACGCAAAAAAAATCCGGAAATTTCGCCAAATGTTCGCGAAATGAATGCAAATTTCGTCAAAAGATCGCGAAATGAAGGCACATTTTGTGAAAAGATCGCAAAAAACCGCACATGTCATCAATAGATCGCGAAAAAAGAACAAATTTCGCCAAACGATCACAAAACAACTGTGAATTTCGTCAAAAGAACGCAAATTTCATCAAAAGTTTGCGAAACAACTGCAAATTTCGTCAAACGATCTCAAAACAGCTGCGAGTTTCGTCAAAGAGCGTGAAACAACCGCGAATTTTGTCTAAAGGGGCGAAATGCCCCTCGATTTTCGTCAAAACATGGCGAAATAACAGCGAATTTCGTCAAAAGAACGCGAAAAAACCCCAGAAATTTCATCAAATGTTCGCAAAATGAATGCAAATTTCGTCAAAAAATCACGAAAAAACGCACATTTGGTCAAAAGATCGCGAAATAAGAGCAAATTTCATCAAACGATCACAAAACAACCGCGAATTTCGTCAAAGAGCGTGAAATGAACGCAAATTTCATCAAAGATCGCGAAACAACCGCATATTTCATAGAAGGGCAAAATAACTGCAAAACTCGCTAAAAGGAAGGCGAAATAAACGAACATTTTGTCAAAAGATCACAAAACAACCACAATTTCGTCAAAAGATCACGAAACAATCACAAATTTTGTCAAACGATCGCAAAAAACTGCGAATTTGTCAAAAGATCGCAAAAAAACCGCAAATTTCATCAAAAGGGACAAAATAACCACGATTTTCGTCAAAACATAGCGAAATAATCATGAATTTCATCAAAATAACGTGAAAAAAACTCGCATATTTCGTCAAAAGATCGCGAAACATCCGCGTATTTCGTCAAAAGGGACGAAATGACCGCAAAACTCTTCGGGGAAAAAAAAACGCAGATTTCGTCGAACGATCGTGAAAAAAAACGCAACTTTACCAAAAGATCGCGAAAAAAACCGAAATTTCGTCAAACGATCGCAAAACAACCACGAATTTAAGCGAAAAAAGCACTAATTTCGTCAGAAGATCGCAAATTTCATCAAACGGCCGCGAAAAAAAAACATAGTTAGTGCTGGGAGTGGATCCCCCCCCCATTTTCCCCCACTGTGCTGTAACCTTTCAGAAAATTTGCTGTGAATTTCAGAATTTTTGCTTTTCACTCAGAACCACCCCTGTTATATATATTCGCGCATAAGTTGAGAAATATTGGAACTTAGGATAATACAGCATTTACCTCCTACAACATACCGTAAAATTTTGGGGAAATTATCATGTGGATTGGGGGAAATGTTGGGAGTAGAAACATTTTCTGCACCCCTGGATGCTAGTATAAATATGTACAAATTCATTTATTTACTGGGCTGCACAGTAAAATAATGTATAAACAAACACTTTTAAATAACACATTTTTATATGAAAAATAAAGAATTGTACAGAATTGGCATGAATGTAAGATTGTCTGCTTTTTCATTCCCTAACCTGTTGTGCAGTTTAATTTTCAACAGTTGTTCTAGGTAAATAATGTCCCACATCATTATTGAATGTATATTTAAAAATTCCAACTTCAAATGTAAAACTAGGAAATTTTATGTACAATTGTCATAAACATAATACAAAATCTGCAATTCAAATATTTTCAATTAAAAATGGTAGAAGTTTAAGATTTATTTCAATTTTATTTGAATGGAATCTAATTTTTTAGGGTGTTTCAAGCATCATATTGTATGAATTTTACTTATAATTTTTAATCTTCAATTGGCTTAACTTATTTGTTACAAAATTTAACATTAAATGTAGAACTAATTGAATGAAATATCTTAATATCTATCCCTTCTCAGGCTTAAGCAATGCAGGAAATAAAGTTTGTGTTTGTTTTTAATTTGTTCTTCAAATTATGATTTTGTTTAATTGTTTTTGATTGTAGAGAATTCGAATGAAATTCTTAAAAGTTGAATTTCCTGAAACTGCTTGATATATTAATTGTACTAATTAGTAATACACATAGTATGAAGGAAATGAAAATGCGCGTTTTCGTTTTTAAATACTAAACAAATTACATATAAATATAAAGCTGCTCCCATTATGTACATAATTAGTTTATCATAGAAAAATAATCTAACAAAGAATAGCTTTTAATAACTCTTTTGACTTTAATAAAATTGTCTATTTTAAAAAGATCAGCTTTAGCGCATTTAAGCCTACTCATGCCGATAAGCCTACTCATCGATACGTGATTGCATTGCTTTAGCTTAAATACAAATCTGTCCCGTGGAGTGATGAGAACTAATTTTAACTAACTGTAATAAACTTATTGAAATAATATATAAAAATAATCTTACCTTTCATCTTGATGATAAAGCTTTTTACTTCAGAAACATGACGTAGCCGGCAAGGGACGTGAGGTGAGGCAGAACGGAGCGATTCAATTCGATTCTTTCACTTGAGAAGTAAACAAGTTCATAAAATCCCTAGAAGTCCCCACAAATCAAAAGTTGCACACCTTTCTAAAAAACTATCTTTTAATATAATTGAGTTTTCAATATTTTTATAACTCTAAAATTTCATATATAATTTAAAAATAATTTTAAAAGCTGAAGTTTTCAATACAAAGGCGAAAACATTTTTAAATATATCTACGAAAATCCCCGCTGGGGAAAACAATGTGTCGGAAAAGGTAAACCTCGTTTCGTTTTCCCTAGCTCTCTTAACTTTGGTCTCTGCCGGGCCGGTAAAGGCAATATTTGTTATTTTTTTAGGATTTGTTAGGATTTTTTTTTTTAATCTACTTTTAGGGTTTTGAAAAATGTCAAATAACTTATTTTTTGAAACTGACAACTATTCACAGTCACACACACAGAGAAAAAAAAAATAATAGTTCGTGTGACTTTAATTTCTTATTATACAGAACATTTTGAAACAACCATATTTGCACATAGACAATTTTAAGGGCAATGTTTACTTTTCCCTGCCCCCCCCCCCCCTTCTTAAAATCCATAAGGATTTCATGGAACATTTGTCAAACCCTTTAACAATAAATAAAATCTTGTTTTTGTTTTATGCGTTATAATTAGGAATTTAAGGTGTGCAGTATATATATTTTAAACATTTTGATTCACAAAACATTCTATTTTATTTATTTATTTTGTCACATTTTAGATTATAATCTTTCTTTACACAGAAAATTATGTTTTCAGTATTGTACTTTAGACTGAAAATGTCTCAAATGATACTGAATAAAATTTTAGCAGCAGTCTTTTCAGTACAAGGTTTATTTACATTTAAAAATTTATTTTTTAGAAAAATAGTTTTAAACTAAATAAAAATGTGTAATCTATTTTACTGCTTTAAACATAAATCTCATGACGTATTTATATTTTTACTAAAACCAAGATTTAAAATAATTAAGCTTACATTGAAAGAAATGAAGAGAAAAATACATTACCTCTCTTTAATTAAATATTCGGGTTAACCTATATTAGCCCTCTACTTTCTAGACGATGACGGACCATTACAATTTTGCCGGAAACCACCCATGTACATTTTCGGGACAATTTTTGATTTTTATAAAATATTTTCAAACTAAATAAAAATATGTAATCTATTTTACTGCTTTAAATATAAATCTCACGGCATATTTACATTTTTACTAAAACCCAGATTTAAAATAATTAAACTTACTTTGAAAGAAATGAAGAGAAAAATACATTTCCTCTCTTTAATTAAACATTCGGGTTAGGTGATATTAGCCCTCAACTTTCTAGACAATGACGGACCATTACATTTTTGCCCGAAACTGCCCATTAAGAGTTGCCGGGCAAAGTAAATGCAACAGTTTTCTCAATGCCGAAACATTAGCGGTTCGGCAATAGCTGCCGCAACTAGCGGCGGGTCATTTACGGCACAACATTGTTTGGTTACAAATGGCCTTAACTCCTTTTGGCCGCGACATATACGCCTTTCGGCCATAAGTTGAGTGTTTGTTGGGAAAAGATGACGATATCTTGAAAACGAAAAATCTTCATTTTCCTTTTAGAAACTCCATTCACAGGAAAATATGTTTAAAAAAAGTTGCTATTTGACCTTATGCAAGGTTATTCTAATTTGAAAATAGATGAAAAATTATTCTTCATGAAAAGCAAATTTATAAAAATGAAGAAATGTCCGGTAGGTAAACAAGAACCATTAAAACGCTCGTTAAGCCGTTTCAAATTGAAATTTAAAGAAAAATGGGAGGCTGCCAATAGGACAAAAATTCGCTTTCTTAAGGTAAATGAACATTGGCTTAACAGCTCCGTAAAATTAACTTTAGAAGATACTAGCTGTACAGTATCAAAGAAAGGTCGACGAATAACAGATTTCGCCGAATTGTGTGACAGAAGCAATTGTCGAAAAACAAGAGATTTAAGGGAGCAAGTACCTCTTGAGCAATTAACATATGCAGCTAGTAAATCAACGAGCTGGTGGTAATATTGACGGATCTACACTCATAAAGCATATAACTCTAAGTCAACAAGAGATACTAAATACAGAACAATTATAACTTCAGCAAAAAAAACAAAAAAAAAAAAACATTAAGAAGCATACACCATCAAAAGCGTTGTGAATTTTTGTAGAATTTGATCTAACAAGAAAGCAACGGGAAATTATTCATAGTGGACATAAGAATATTTACTTGTTATTCTCTGATTATGAAAGCGAAGAATGGTTGCTATATAAATGAGGAGTCGATGAATGTGACAGAAACAAGCGCAGAAGTTAACCTACAGATCTTCTTGATCACACTTCTTTAAGACTGTGTAAATATTTAGAAGAAGTTATTCTAAATAATACAGAAGAAGGCAACCACAATTTCGAACAAATATCTAAATGGTGTTTTGATGGCTCCCAAAAATCGCAATTTAAGCATATATTTCAGAATACTTCTGATAGTGATGCAAATATATTTCAGAGTTCTCTTGTCTCTTTACGTTTAGAGGCACTGTCTAGTGGGCATAGAATTGATGTTAAGAAATTTGAAAATTACACTAAAGAAACTGCAAAGCTTTATGTCGAATTATATGGGTGGCATCCAATGTCACCAACCGTATATAAAGTTTTTGTACATGGGGCCACAGTAATTAAACATGCAATATTGCCTATCGGTGAACTTTCGGAGGAGGCTGCTGAAGCTAGAAACAAACATTTCCGCCAATATAGAAAAAGGTTTTCCCGAAAAGTTTCTCGAGAGCAATGTAATAAAAGTGTTTTGAACAGACGTTTTCTAAATTCTGATCCTTTTATAAGTAGTTCAAGACCAAGGCCTAAGAAAAAAATAAAGCCTTTTTCTAGCGAAACAACCAGAAACACCATACGAACAATATTCAAAAGAAGTGGAAGATGAGGATGAAGACGAAACAGATGAAGATGAATCTCATTAGAATAGTAAGTTACAGAAACAACTTTTTATAAATATGTAAAAAACCGGATTATTTCACTAAATATCACAAATGTTTATTCTAAACTGTTTTAAATACTAGTTTACTTTTTAAGAAGAAAATATATTTTGTAAATTCGTAAAAAAAAATACATGTTTTTTAGAAAATTATATATAATGACTCTAAATAGCTTTTTAGAACATTTCAACTTGATATAGCTCACGAAATAATTTTGTCCACATTTTTCATAAAACACTCCTCTGTGCGCCGTAGACTGCTAGTCTAATAGATGAAAATAATTAACTGGATCAAACTAACAGAAAATAGCAAATATATTTATTAAAATTTGTTTTTATTTCCAGTAGAGAGTGTAAATAATATTTCAATATTTTTGCAATATGAAATTTTACTAATTTGGACTAATGTCATATTTGCTTAATCTGTACATTTTGCAACTTTTTAATAGTCTGAATATATGTACATTCAAAATAGACATTTTTATTGCTTACATGTCTGTATGGTAATTATAATATATATATATAAATCTTGCAACCCTTTTTAAAATAAAATATCAGAGATGCTATAAACTTCTTACAAGGGAACCACTTTTGGTACTGCTCACACCTAGTATCGAAACGTGGTGGATTTTGTAGCCCTATACATAAATGTTAGAGAACCGATAAAATATCTTTGTTAAAATAATGTTTTATATATTGTTTTATACTTTTAGTTTTTTATTATTACATTTTTAGTTCTTTAGGTCACGCCAAAATTGAGTTTAATTGCCAAATATGGCGCTACAATTTTCCGCCCGTTTGATCCTAGGAGTAAGTGCAGTTACATATTAGAATTATATCAGATTGCGATTCGTATGATAATTGATAGCATAAGAAACATAAATTAGGTCATTTCTTATTTATTTTTTTTATGCAGACGATGAATATATAAAAAGTAAATATATTTCTATAAAAGCTTTCAAGATCATTGAAAACTATTTTTTAGTGAAACACGAAATAAGCAAACTGTTTTCTCTTGAAATCGAATGGAATAAAGTTTCGAATGTTTAAAATGAAATATTGATGTTTTAAACGGTCCTTTTGTAAAATTAATCATAAAGTAAATTAATAATTTTACACAATTTAAAAAAATTACTGTGGTTAATTAGGTCGGACATTACAATTTCTACTGAAGTCTAAAAACCACTCCTCACGCAAAACAAACAGATATGTCATTTGGTTCGGGTTGCCGGAAAGCTCTACTTTTGAAAAAAAGCGCCAACGTTTTCCCCGCCAAAAATATGAATATAATGTTGCAATTTTTCAAAATCAAATTCGTGGATTTTTGAAGGTATTTTTAAACTTTTTTCCATATTTTAGATTTTTAATATCTAATTTGTATTTTTAAATGCGTTTCTTAAAAGAAAAGTGAATGTTAATAGTCCGAGTGGAATAAGTTATGCTGCTGTAAAGTCAAGAAATATTATTTTAACAGAAAAATTTTATCCATTCTCAAACTTCGTAATATAGGACTTTAAAATACTCCAGGTCTCAATCCTAGGTGCAAGAAGCACTAAAAAAGGCTCCCTTGTTAGGATAACAAGTTCTCTTGGTCTGACTCTTGTCAAACCAGTAAGACTGAACTGAAAATCTTGAAATATGCTTTATGAATTATTCTATTATAATCGAATTGAATCACAAACAGCAATGAATAATAGAAAAAAATTACATAGAACTAAAATTTCCATTGTAAAATTTCTTTCTAAACTAATAGAACTAAAATTTCCTTCGAAAAGTATTCACTGCCAATATTTATACTTTAGTACAAAACCGAAGTATGCGATAAAAAAATGTGCAATCAATATAAATACATTAAATAATAATTTTGTCAAATTGAATAAGATGCAGTATCCTTTAATCTCTCGTTTATGTCTTGCTTACATATATCAAGTGCCAAACATACATTTTTAAATAAAAAAAATAGGTTGGTAACTTTTTGTAGAAAAAAATACAAGAAAGAAAAATCATGCATCAAGCATAGGTCATGAAACACTTTTTAACAAATTAAGAATAATGTAACAAAACTTCACCTTTTAATAAGTTGAAACAGGATGTTTAATTGAGTCATTTGGAAATGCATAACACATTTGTAAACCCAATTTTATTAATTCCCATCTACAGTCTGAAAGTTATCAGAATTCTTTCAGCAGACCTATATATGATATAAAGATTTGTATTTATAAACTACTAGCGAACTTGCCCGGCGTTGCCCGGGTACGTCAAAAAACAGCAGGAATTGCGAAAAAGCTCTGAAAATCACAGTAAGATATCGCGAAAAACTTTTAAATCGCTTCTCAAATTTTGAAAAGAGAAAAAAAAAATTATATATTGTGTTCGAAGATTGCAAGTTGATTCCTTTCACTAATGTGGAAAAATAGTAGCAAATCGCTAAAATAGACTAAAAATCACTGCTGGGCAACATATAACAATGATATGTTCCGCACCATGTTGGTTAAATCAAAGTAAAATTGCGTAATTTGTTATTTCTGTTTGTATAAATATTTTTTTATAAAATATAATTATGAGTGTAAAATTATAATGTTTATATATTTAAGTAAAATAAGAGTGTAAGTTCATACAAAAATTATTAAGTTGGTTTTAAATATTAAATATATATTTTTAAAAATTGTTGTATTGTAAAATGAATGTATAATGTTGAATAGAGTTCGGATCTCAGATAACAACAATAGGCAGACGCCATGGTGTCGTTTTATGACAAGCCAATGGAAAGTGGTGTATAATTAGAAATCGTTAAATGATAAAAATGTTGGAATAAATTTATGGCCTTAATAAAAGTGTTGGGATAAATTTATGGCTTTTCAGACCACCCAAACTTTAAGGCAGATAATAATATTAAAGTATATGTAAGGGGCCATTTGCAGACTGTTAGCTAATAGGCCTATTGAAGGATAATGCAAAATCTTCTCACATCCAATAAGAGTGGACTAGACAAAATAGTTCCACCCACTGCAGGAGTTGGTGTGCCAGAAGAATAAGGTTTGAAAAAGGGATTCTGAAAAAAGATGTCGAGGACGCAGGAGCTCTCCTGAAAGCCCGTGCAATGAATCCAGAAAGCCCTAGTAATGACCAGGCGAGATGGACATATCGGAGTGAGCCTAAGCAAGCCTAATTGAGGACGTCTTCCTGATGTTAAAATAAAGTGGATTGTTCAACAGAGGTCCGTAGCTATGCATCCTGCCATCCCGATATCGCCGCTCTGATACGAAGCGAATTCCTGATGACATAGGGATATGATCCTTAGCAACGCGACAACTCTGAATTTGATGAATAAAGGCCACCATCCCGTATATGAACTAAGGTACTACCTTAAACTTTTTCTTTTACCACTTAAAATCATATGAGAAATTATAAATATCCTTTTCTGATATTTTATGGTAGAGAGCAATCTGAGATCCGACAAAACCAATAATTAAATATAATTAAGGTAATTAAAAAAAAACATCTATAATAATAAGAGTAATGAAAACATTGTCTTTTTTCTAAAGATTAAATATACATAAAATAATGAGAAGCAAACAAAAGTGTTGCTTTCTTTCTTTTGAATTAATATTATGTATTTCTGTATATAGTTGTGTTCAATGTAAATAAAATATTTAATCAAGTTTTAAAAAGTTTCTGTAATTATTTAATTGATAATGTTTAAGGTGTGTCAATTTATTTTTACAGCTTAAATTTTAGTTTAATTCATAAGTGGAAGAGTTCGTCTAAATAATTCACAACGCAAACTCTTAATTTTATTCGTAATTATTTAAATTTAATAATTACATTTTGACGCGAATTATAATTTAATTTTATTAATGCTTCGCGTTGCTCTTCTACTAGAATTATGTAATTACGATCACTTATGTTATTTGAATTTATCTAAGGTATATAAAATTATATAACAATTTACTATGAGGTTGCTTGGATGATTTGGACCAATTAACAATTTTGGATGTAAATTAAATAGAAAATAAACAGGTGTAATTATCTGTCCAGCATCCCCCCCCCCCTTCATAGTAAAATGGTGCTATGACTCAGGAACGTTCATCTGAGGTCATTAAAAATAATAATAATAATAATAATAATAATAATAATAATAAAGGAAAATAAATTTAAGTATTATTTTAATGTCACAATTTTAAAGATATTGTAGGTATTTAAGTTTAATTGATTAAAATTTTATTAAAATTAATTTTATTATTCTAACAATAATGACACACATATAATAATTTTATATAAATAAAATGAATAATATATGTTAGCAAAAAAAAAAAAAAAAAAAAAAAAAAAAAAAAGGAAATGAAAAAAATAATTCTGGGATTTATAATAGGTAAATTTAGGAATTACAATTTTTTTTTCTCTCTTTTCTCTTTTGGTTGGATCTCTGTTACCATTGAGAAATAATGGCATTCACATCACAGATGACACATTTGTAAAAATAATTTTTTTTTATATACTGTATAAATAATAATAAGAAGAAGAATGAGTAAAATTTTATAATATGACTGGTATAAAAATGATTGAAATGTCAATAGATCATGATTTTTGAAATTGTATCACCTTGATACAAAAGAAAATTTATGAATCGTACTACGAAGTAGTAGTACAATATTTACATATAAAAAAAAAAAATAAGATTGTTGTTTCTGTAGAAAAAGACAGATATTTTTCTGTTAAATGAAATTATGTTGTTTTTTATATATACGTGTATTATAAACATTTTAGGGGTATTTATGTGTATAAAAGAATAATCTACAAAACAACTTCATCTGCTAAGAAATTTTTTTTTTAAATTTTAGTGCTGTTGTTTTTATGTATTTATGCAATTTAGAATATTTTCATACATATGTTGTAATATAGAGAAAATAGTATGAGATGCAAAATATTCTTTTAAGAGGTATAGGATCTATTTTGAATTGATATTTTGAAAAAGTATACATTGATTACTAATATTTGTTAAAAATGACTCAGACGCTGGATATAGATACACGTATTAAGTTAGTGTCACCATTTGACAATAAAAAGAACAAAAACATTATAGTTTTCTTAGATGAATTTGATAATATTTTGAATTCGAAAGATATACAGGATGAAACAAAATTATTAATTTTAAAGGCTAAAATTACTGGGGACGCAAAACATATTTTAAGTAAACAGATTGAAAAATATAACGAGACCAATTATAATTTATTTAAAAATAATTTGGTGGAGTTATTTGGTACAAAACTAAGCTTCCTTAATGCTCAGAGCAATTTCCTAAATTTAAAACAGGCCGCAAGTCAAACGATAGAGGATATTATTTTGGAGTTTAAAAAGGGTGTAAAAACTTATATCGAAAGTGCAGGCGAAAATGTGGATAATAAGGAAGAGAATTTTATCGAAATCTTAAAAATGTCGAATTTTTTAAATTCAATTAGACAGGATATTGCACTAGATGTTCGTAAAAATGCGCCCAGGTCCTTCAAGGAGGCATGCGAGTTAGCAAAACTTATGGAAAGTGCGTATAATGAATCAAAGTTTGAGGAAATTAACGCAACAAATAAAGAAAACAAAGATCTTTATGAGAACATTATAGAATCAAGTAAGCAAAACAAAGAGCTAATCGAGAAATTAAAAGGGGAAATTGAAAAACTAAACAAATCAAAGAAAAAAAAAACATGCAATTAGAGATGATAGTGTTCCGCGGAATAAGAAACTCTTTAATAAACACAATAATTATCAGGGTCCCCATTTCAATAACAATTTTCATTATAATGATTACGAACGATATTATAATGATTACTACAATTCCTTTAATTACCCGACGCATTATGGGATGTATGATTATGCACAACCTAACTGGAATTCGGTAAATAGGGATTTTGGATATATTTCTGAGAATTATGATCAAAATGGTTATCAATTTGAAAAGCGCAAAAAGAAAAAAAAAATGGGCAAAGAAAACAGCGAAACCGGATCAAGATTCGGGATTTTCAGAGACGGAAATCGATAAAATAAATAAAACAATCGCAAATATAACAAATGCAGACAAAGATAGTCTGCCAATTATATCACTAAGTATACAGGGCGTCGAAATACAAGCTTTACTGGATACTGGAGCTGCTGTTTCCCTTTTATCACTCTTCTTTATTCAAAAAAATTAAAGATACAAACGTCAAAATCAAATATTTGGGCAATCAGATCCAAATTAAAACTTTAACGAATTCAAAGATTTTTTTTAAACAATGTGTAAAATTAACTTTTCGATTAAAAGGTATATTCACAACAGGCACATTTTATATCACTAATGATGATTTTGATAGGCAGTACCAAATGTTATTAGGGTACGATTATCTCAAAGAAAATCATATGATTTTGGATTTATGCAATAAAACCTTAAAATTTAAAAATCAACAAATTAACTTAAACGTTGCAAGTGAAGTAAATAATTATGAAGTGAATAACATTACGCCATGTAATTCAGGGGAACATTCAAATAAAAGTGTGTTTGCCATTACTAAAAATAGAATTTTTCTCCAACCTGAAGAATCGAAAATTGTAAAATTAAAATGCCCAGAGGATATAAATATGTCAGATGTGATTATTTTTGACCCCATTCAAGAAAATAGTAAATTTGCATGCGAGACTTCGTTACACGAAGTTCAAAAAAATAATAACATAAATATTATAATAAAGAATAAACTGTTAGAAAAGTTAATTATTCAGAAAGGAACTAAAATGGGGGAAATTATAAAGAACTTTGAGTGCAAGCAAGATGACTCAACTGATAATATAGAGAAAGGGACATTTTATGAAATAAATAATTTAAATATAGAAGATGTAAGAAAATTGCGAGAAGCAGAAATTAAAGAGACGGATTTCGATTTAAGTCATTTATCAGAGGAAGTACAACAAAAATTTCGAAAAATTTTAATGGGCAATGTTCATGCATTTTCAAAAAGTTATCAAACATTGGGGCAATCAGCGTTTGTCGCACCAAGTTTTCAATTGAATCATGAATTCCCGGTACAAGCTAAGCCATATAAATTACCGCAGGCAGTAAGACAGTATGCGAAACGGGAAATTGAACAATTGTTACAGGCTAAAATTATAGAGAAGACTGACTCCGAGTATGCTTTTCCAGTTATTTTCGTTAGAAAGAAAAATCCGAGTAATAACCCGAATGCAGAACCAAAGTTTAGAATGGCAACGGACCTAAGACTATTAAACCAAATTTTACAACCGTACACTTATCCGATGCCGGACGTAAAAGACTTATTACAAAAAATAAGCGGTAAAAAATATTATACGGTGCTAGACTTACATAGTGCTTTTTTCCAAATAAATTTAAAACCAGAAGATTGCAAAAAATTAGCTTTTATTACGGAATTTGGAAAACATATGCTGCTTCGTTTAGCTTTTGGCACACGAAATTCTAGCGCAATTTTTGCAGAAGTAATCGATAAAATTCTGGGACATTTTGACAAAAGCAAAGTATCATACTACATTGATGATGTGTTGATATCTGCAAACACAATAGCAGAGATGACGAAAACCTTAGAAGAAGTTCTACAGGTATTAATAAATCACAACATGACAATCGAACCTTCAAAAATGCAAATTTGCAAAGCAGAAATAGAATTCCTAGGATTTAGGGTGAATCAAATGGGATATTCTCCATCACAAAAGAATATTGAAAAAGTGAAAAATTTAGTCAGACCAAAATCGAAAAAGGGGGTCAGATCTTTATTGGGCTTAGCGAATTATTTTCGGACGCTAATACCCAACTATTCAGACAAAGTTAACCCTTTAATAGAGCTGACTAAAGATAAAGTTAAATTCAAGTGGAGTCCAGAAGCAGAAAAAGCTTTTCTGATAATTCAGGAAGAAATTGTACAAAAACCAACACTCAGACCCCCCGATTTTAACAAGGAATTTTTCTTATTCACGGATGGGAGCAAAGTTGCAATTTCAGGTGTTCAAGCTCAAGAAAAGGATGGTCATTTGCTACCTGTTGAATTTTACGGGAGAAAACTTAGAGAACCGGAAAAAAATTATCCGAGTATTAAATTTGAGTTATTAGCAGTGCATGAAGCAATTATGTATTTTAAATATATGCTTTCAGGTAGAAGGTTTACTGTGTTAACTGATTCGAAAGCACTAACTCAGCATTTACATTTACAAGATAAATCGGAAATTATAAACAGATGGGTAGCAGATTTACAAGACTTTAATTTCGACTTCGAATTCGTCGAAGGAATTAACAATCCAGCAGACTATTTGAGCAGGAATTTAGATAATCTTACAACATACAGAGAACTCCAAAATAATTTGTTTGCAAGTAACATAGCACTTACAGACGAAAATATTAAATCGGAGCAATACGCAGACGAAAAATTAAAAATTATAATAAATAAAATCGAAAAAGACAAAAATAATAGAAGCACGAAGAGATTTACTTTAAATCAAAATAAATTATTAATTTTAAAACCTGTTTCAGATAAAAGGAGCTTTTAATTACCCCGGATTCATTAAAAATTGCAGCCATAGAAGAAGCTCATAAAGCGCATTTCGGATTTCAAAAAACTTATGATAATGTGAAAACAAGGCTTTTTTGGCACGGAATGTACAAAGATATTAAACATTATTGTGCAAATTGTGTGCAGTGCCTCACATCTAAACAACACACGACAATAAAAGTCCCTGTTAAAAAAATGGTGAAAGATCACGAAGTCGGTACAGTCCTGCATGCTGACGTCATTGGACCTTTAAACCTCACGTTAAGGAAAAACAGATACATTTTAATTATAATTGATTCGACATCGAGATTCCTGGAAGCTGTTCCCCTACGAAACGTAGAGTCACAGACTATATTAAATGTACTAAATAAATATTTTGCAAATTATGGGATGTGTAAAGAAATTATCTTTGATAACGCAAAATATTTACGAAGCGAAATTATGAAAGAATATTTGGAATCTTTAAACATACAAAGGAAATTTGTGAGTGTATACCGTGCGCAAGGAAACGGACTTTGTGAAGTTACCAATAAAATATTAAAAACATCAATTGTAGCTATGTCGAAAAGCACTACGGAATGGGACATAAGACTGGATTTTTTTAAACTAGCGTATAATTCCTCGAAACACCGCGCTACGGGATATAGTCCCTCACTGCTATTTTTCGCAAGGGAAATAAAAAATCCCTTCACAGCCCATATTCCTTCCGAGGAAATATATACCCACTCTTATGTTAAAAGCAGAATACAGCATATGAAGGAAATCAAAATTCAATCCCTTGCAAACCAGGAGAAAATAATGCAAGAATATATAGAAGAAGATGCATACGAAAAAGTAAAGGATTTAAATTTGGGTCAAACAGTATATTTAAAATGTATTGGAAAACCAGGCGCATTAGAGCCAAAATTTCAAGGACCCTACGAAGTTACTAAAAAGTTTAGAAACTTTAATTATTTATTACAATATGTTCCAGATAAATCAATAGAGCCGATAAAACGACATATGGATCAGCTGTACGCTCCGAAATATGCAACAGGTCATACAGAGGCGGAAATTACGAATTTACAGGGGTCTCAGAAAAAAATTAAGGGTGATAAAAATTACAAAAATAAATGTGGCATATGTCAGAGAAAATCACACTCAACTGAAAATTGTTGGTTTAAATTAGACAAAAATACGATTCAAAAGGGTGACAAAGATACTAAAAAGTATTATAAAAAAATAATAAATATTCTGAGAATGTAGACCCATATTTAAAGTATCAAACAGATTATTATGATAAAAATATGTCGTTATATGGTTATACACCATATACAAACTTATACGGGGATGTTATACAAGATCATTACCCTTTCCCCTATCCCCAATATTATCCATGGGATATGAATTGGTATTAAAAATAAATCAAAATACATAATTAATCGAATTTCAAAATTTCAAAATTTTCAAAATTTAAAAAATGAATTTTTCTCTTTTAGGTAAAAAAAATTGAAACAAAATTAATAACTTGCCTTTTTAAAATTCAAAATAATAATAAGAAAGGATATGAACATGGGAACGCCAATTTGTCTCAGGGTTACAATATTGAGCAAATGTGCAGGGCGCACCCGAAAACATACTTATAAAATTATGTAATGTGCTTCACAAAACTTCACTGGAGCAGTGAAATATTTCTCTCCAGGCAAAAGTTATATATATTTTTTTCTTTTCGAATATGAATTAGAAAATATAAAATCTTAACAAAGCCAAATAACATTAAAACTTAATTAATTTAATAGTGAATAATGTTGGAGTAATTTTCAAAAAAAAAAAAAAAAAAAAAAAAAAAAAAGAGAATTTTTTCTGTCTTCTATAAGGGTAGCCTTTGCTAATAGCCTTACAATTTAGATGACAGAATTTCAGAATTACTCTTTAAAATGAGTAGGTGTAAGCTATTAGGTTCAGGGTAGTTAGAACAGCTTTATAGCATACTCATATATATATATATATATTTTCTTATATAAATATATGGTTGACAAGGAATAAATTATTAGTGCACTCTATATTAGGATAGCGGTAAGCTATAAGCCTAAATATAATAAAATATACAAAAAGTGCTAAGATTTATTCCGGTAGTTCAATTACAACTTATATGCTAAAGTCTAGAATTTACACAGCAGGGATAAGTTTTATGAACAAAAGTGTTATAAAAACAAAAAAAAAAAAAAAAAAAAAAAAAAAAAAAATTAAAAAAAAAATTAAAAAAAAATAATTAAAAAAAAAGGATTTTGGTGTAGCACATTGGTTTTTAAAAAACACATATATATATGACAATGGACAAGGCAAGTTATTTCAATATGATTGCACACAAAATTATAGTAAAAAAAATACACAAATAAATAATTGAAGTAAAATTAAAATTTTCTCACCAAAGGCTTTCTGTATAGGGTGCAATTTTGGCCAACGGCTGGGTATGCACCAACACCAACAAAATTTTTTTAGAAAATTTATCAATGGATCATGGTATATAGTCATTACTTGGTCATTCACTTCAGGATTCTTGGCTGAAAAAGGAATCGAAGAAAAAATTAAGTATGGTATAATTACTAGATGTTATGCTCAGAAACAATAAAATTAGTAATATTATATTGTAAAAAGCAGCATTTTGAGTTTTATTTAGTAAAACTTTTAATTTTTAGGTTTTACACATTTATGGAGTGTCTAGCTCAGTGTATAGTTCCTAGATTTAATAAAAAAATAATAAAAAAATATAAGTTTGTGTTGTTTTCAAAATAAATAACAAAAGGTATAGCAATTAGCATTTACAGTTAAAATTTATGGAATTGTCAGCAAAATTAACATTAGACAAACATAGTTTATATTATATTTAACTTGATAAGCTAATTTACTTTTATTAACGGTATTCAATTAGAATTAAAGTAGGCTTAAATCCAAGTTAAATTAATTAATAACATTGTTGTAGTGTAAAATTTTATGTAAGACTATTATATTTTTATTGTATATATAAAAATATGCAAATTTAATAATTAATAAAATGTATTAGCAAAATTATTTAATATAAATATTAAATGACATCTTGCTGAAATCAGCTAGAAATTAGATTTTATTTTTTTTAAAATAAAATATTTTATAAATTTATGTTAGTTTAGAATTTAAGCATTTTTTTTTCTCTTTACTTTCCCTTAGAATTAAATGCAATTCTAAATTAAACACATATAAATATACATAGGATTGATAAATTTGAGTGTGTGAGTTCATATTTTTTTTTTTTTATATATAATTTGGCCAATTTAACATAAGGAAACAAAATAAATAAATGAATATATTTATATATATTGGCCTTATTTTTTATTAAAATAGGTAGTATGGCTTAATAAATTAATTTATTTAATTTTTTTTCTAGTACATACAGTAATTATTTTAAAAACTTAATCTGTAACAATTGGGTGTAGATATTTATGAGTATACAAAGATTCTTTTCTGCTGGCAGAAATTCTTTGGTTCGGCCGAGTACTACATATGATTTTACGTAGTAATTATCATTTGCTTTTGTATTTTTAAAATTATACAAGGGTATTAATTACATTTTTTTATAATTAAATAATAATTATTAATGTTTGATTAATAATAATAATTTAGTATCTTTTATTTTTTAAACATATCATTAAAGTTTAGACAGTAGAATTCACATACGGAATGTTAATGATAAATAAAATTTTGAATAAATAAATTTTTATTTCATTCAGTAAATAAATAAATATGAAAATTTAACAATCTTTTAAGATAGAATTGTTGGCTCAATAAATAATAATTAAAGACAAAAAAATTGTTCGCGTCTTCACAATAGCATTTTCTGACAACACTATTTAATAGTATTAAATGAAGATGCATTTATAAGGTCAGCGTAATGCATATTTTGCATTTTGAGAGGCTGTAGAAGTCATATTTCCGTGTTGTTTACATTTTAATAGTAAACAATATCATGAATCAAAATTTGTGTTTGTTAGAAAGGTCTAAAAAATATACAATGTAATCAGTTAAAGAAAATTATATGCATTTTTTTCTTAAATCCTGAAAGGCAATTTTGTTTAGATTTGAACCTGACAGCATAAAAAAGCACGCTCGCTTCAGTTGCAGTATGAGGCAGGAGAATTCAAATGCTAGAATCGCCATTTTTCCCCTGCAATATAATAAAAAAAGCAGAAGGTTTACATTAGATTATGTTAAAAATTACATACAGGCATGCACAGTTAGTTAAGAAGAAAGTATATCAAGAAATTATACTAATTAATAAGGTAATTACAAGCATGAAATGATTTTAAATACATACTTTTGGAAGTCGTAAAATTTTGTCACAGCACAAATCACCTCGCAGAAAGTGATTAGTAGCTTGACCAACCCCTCGTTTCGGGAGGATCGGGGACGGTCAAAAACTGATTTTATTCTCTTCTCCTTCTTCTTCTTTTTTTTTTCTCTACCCTGTTTTGAAAGTTGGAGAGCATTACGTAATGATATATTAAAGGAGATGAGATAGCTTGTATATTTTGACATATCATACATGTTAGAAGTAACAAATAAATAAATAAAATAATGTAACCAGTTTGTATACAATATTTTTCTGATTATAATTTGAATACATCAGATTAATTATGTGAAAATATAACATGTCATATTACAAGCATTGTATTTACTTTTATTCAGTATAAAATGTGTTTTAAATAAAACACTGTGTCATAAGGTTATATGTGATGAAATAATATGTCAAATGTGTATGCCATTATTTTTCTTGTAATTAGGTTTATTTCGGCATATTAGTTTCATACAAAATTATAGCTTTGAATGTATTTTGGGCACTTAAACTGTAAAGTTACAAAATTATTAAACATGTGTGTGGTAAAGAAAAAAGGCTTCGAGAAAGATGTCAGATTTTAAGTACAGAGGTCTTCTATAAATGTGAATGTCAACAGACAACTATGCTATCATGTGTTGAACTTTCTGTTATGAAAAATAGAAGAACTTCTTATAAAATATACCAGAACCATTGATAATTGAACTTTACAGTCTTAGTTCAAAAACTGTGTAGATACACAGTCATATGGACACGTACATTCTTTTATGCTTTACAAAAAAAAAAAAAAAAAAAAAAAAAAAAAAAAAAAAAAAAAAAAAAAAAAAAAAAAAAAAAACAGCAATCAGTTTTTATTATTTTTTTTTTCTGACGACCGGGAGAGATGCTGGGCAACATATAACAATGATATGTTCCCGCACCATGTTGGTTAAATCAAAGTAAAATTGCGTAATTTGTTATTTCTGTTTGTATAAATATTTTTTTTATAAAATATAATTATGAGTGTAAAATTATAATGTTTATATATTTAAGTAAAATAAGAGTGTAAGTTCATACAAAAATTATTAAGTTGATTTTAAATATTAAATATATATTTTTAAAAATTGTTGTATTGTAAAATGAATGTATAATGTTGAATAGAGTTCGGATCTCAGATAACAACAATAGGCAGACGCCATGGTGTCGTTTTATGACAAGCCAATGGAAAGTGGTGTATAATTAGAAACCGTAAAATGATAAAAATGTTGGAATAAATTTATGGCCTTAATAAAAGTGTTGGGATAAATTTATGGCTTTTCAGACCACCCAAACTTTAAGGCAGATAATAATATTAAAGTATATGTAAGGGGGCATTTGCAGACTGTTAGCTAATAGGCCTATCGAAGGATAATGCAAAATCTTCTCACATCCAATAAGAGTGGACTAGACAAAATAGTTCCACCCACTGCAGGAGTTGGTGTGCCAGAAGAATAAGGTTTGAAAAAGGGAGTCTGAAAAAAGATGTCGAGGACGCAGGAGCTCTCCTGAAAGCCCGTGCAATGAATCCAGAAAGCCCTAGTAATGCCCAGGCGAAATGGACATATCGGAGTGAGCCTAAGCAAGCCTAATTGAGGACGTCTTCCTGATGTTAAAATAAAGTGGATTGTTCTTCAGAGTAGCTATGCATCCTGCCATCCCGATATCGCCGCTCTGATACGAAGCGAATTCCTGATGACATAGGGATATGATCCTTAGCAACGCGACAACTCTGAATTTGATGAATAAAGGCCACCATCCCGTATATGAACTAAGGTACTACCTTAAACTTTTTCTTTTACCACTTAAAATCATATGAGAAATTATAAATATCCTTTTCTGATATTTTATAGTAGAGAGCAATCTGAGATCCGACAAAACCAATAATTAAATATAATTAAGGTAATTAAAAAAAACATCTATAATAATAAGAGTAATGAAAACATTGTCTTTTTTCTAAAGATTAAATATACATAAAATAATGAGAAGCAAACAAAAGTGTTGCTTTCTTTCTTTTGAATTAATATTATATATTTCTGTATATAGTTGTGTTCAATGTAAATAAAATATTTAATGAAGTTTTAAAAAGTTTCTGTAATTATTTAATTGATAATGTTTAAGGTGTGTCAATTTATTTTTACAGCTTAAATTTTAGTTTAATTCATAAGTGGAAGAGTTCGTCTAAATAATTCACAACGCAAACTCTTAATTTTATTCGTAATTATTTAAATTTAATAATTACATTTTGACGCGAATTATAATTTAATTTTATTAATGCTTCGCGTTGCTCTTCTACTAGAATTATGTAATTACGATCACTTATGTTATTTGAATTTATCTAAGGTATATAAAATTATATACCAATTTACTATGAGGTTGCTTGGATGATTTGGACCAATTAACAATTTTGGATGTAAATTAAATAGAAAATAAACAGGTGTAATTATCTGTCCAGCAATCACATACAAAATTCCCGAAAAATTCGAAATTTGCTATACGAAATCCGAGTAAACTTTATTGAAATGAGGGCAGAATGTACTTTAGGTCAAAAATGGAATGTCAAAAAAATTGCAGCAGATCGCGAAGAAACGTAAAAATCGCATCAAATATCACAAAAAGTTCAAAAATCATGAAAGTCAAAATTTACTATAAATGGATAAAAGTTTCAAACCTAATTCCTTTGACCTGTGGGTTCTATTAAAATTTATGTTTTGGAAATCATGCTAAGCATTACATCATGTTACTTTTATTTGTAATTAATTTACTTGGACTCCCTTAAATATAATTAATATAATCCCTTAAGTTAATATTAGTTTTTGTTGCATTAAAGTATCTCAATTTGTTGATTTTCTGTAAGCAAGTAAAACCTATTATTTTACAGTGGAAGTCTATCGGAATTTGGCGAAATATTAGAGATATCGCCAATTTGGCGTCACTTTTGGCGACTCATTTTGGTCGCCAAATTTGGCGATATATCGCCAAGTTGCCGACAAACTTGGCGTTATTTGGCGACAGAACTGGATCCCCCTACGGTAACCTCCCCTTTTAGGTATGGAAATGCATTACATGCTGTTCAATAATCGGATAAAAAATTCGCTAAAATTTCAAAAATCGCTGCACGAATTCCGAATAAACTTTTTTGAAAAGGAAACCGCATTCTTTTTCCTAATGTGTAAAAATCGAATTAATATAATCCCTTAAGTTAATATTAGTTTTTGTTGCATTAAAATATCTCAATTTGTTGATTTTCTGTAAGAAAGTAGTCCATATTGGTTTACAATGGAAGTCTATGGGAATTTGGCGAAATATTAGAGATATCGCCATGTTGGCGACTCATTTTGGTCGCCAAATTTGGCGATATATCGCCAAGTTGGCGACAAACTTGGCGTTATTTGGCGACAGAACTGGATCCCCTACGGTAACCTCCCCTTATAGGTATGGAAATGCATTACATGCTGTTCAATAATCGGATAAAAAATTCGCTAAAATTTCAAAAATCGCTGCACGAATTCCGAATAAACTTTTTTGAAAAGAGAATAAAATTTACTATATTGGGTTAAAAGAAAGAAACCATATTCTTCTCACTTATATGGAAAAATCGCCTCAAAACATAAAAAATCGCTAAAAATTACATAAAAAATTAAATAAAAAAATCTAATTAAAAAATCGAAAATCGGGCTTCGAGGTGCAAAACTTCATACATAGACGTACCTTTTCCCATAATTGTCTAGCTCTACGTGCAGTGGTCTCTTCAGAACAACGTCGACACACTCACTCACTCACACACAAACCTCTTTCTTTATTATTACGAGGTGGAACCCGCCGAATTTTGACGAAAGAAAATGTTTACAAAGGGACTGTTGCATCAAATTTATAATACATCAACAACAATAATTAGAATAAAAAATCCATCTTACATTTGTTAATTTAACTCTCCAAAGACATATTTTAACCTAAGATTAACGAAATACTTTTTTCATAAACTTCAACTCTTAAAATTATTGAAAAATTAAACTTAATTCCTATACGTCATCAGTAACATATAATCAACATAAGTAATTTTGTTTAAGTTAGTAATTGATGATTGGTATTACGGAATGAAAAATCCGCAAAAATGACTTTGACATAATCACTTTGACATAATCATAGAATTTTTCTGCCTTTACATCTAAACCAAATCAAGTCATTTTCCACGTTTCACATCTATATTAACCATTTAAAAACATTTTAATGCGCAATAGGTTATTAATAAATATATTTTCAAGCTTGAAGTCACGTTTGTCAACTATTACAACTTTTCATGTTAAAATTCCCACTCGTGATTTCAGGTCTTAGTATAATCTCTGTACCTGCGCGTAAAAATTCCAGAAATTTATAACTTTTAGACGTATTCAAGGGGAAATATCTCGTTTTATCAAATAAAATTATCGTTTACTTTTAAATATGACGTCATTTTCAGTCGCTGAAATATTTTGCCTATTGACTCAAACTCAATATCAGCGAAATGAAAAAATAGGGAAATATAACAGCATCATCAGAGAAATTGTGTCTTTTTTTAAGCGTAACGTCATTTTCTGTTCAAATTTTTAAAAATATATTTTTAATTGTAATGAGAAAATGGCATCAGTAAGAATATAATCAATAAATAAACTAATCCACTTTTAATAGAAATGAAGTACTTCAGTTGCCACGATTAGAAAATTGGTATTAAAAACTATAAAAAAATTAATACCTCAAAAATAAATTGAGATACAGCTTTCAAACAAATTGCATTTAAAAGTGCATTTTTTTCTGCATATGACGGTGTAAACATTTAAAATGTGGGATGTTTAGAAGTTTAAAAATTTGCAGTAGCGAAAATTGCAAAAGCGAAATTTCATTTCAAATTTCAAAGTGTTGCCATTCGCAGAATGACGTATGCGTTACGCACAGATATGTTTGTCCTTTATAATATAGATAGATAAAAGAAAGAAACCGCATTCTTTTTCCTAATGTGGAAAAATCGAATTAATATAATCCCTTAAGTTAATATTAGTTTTTGTTGCATTAAAATATCTCAATTTGTTGATTTTCTGTAAGAAAGTAGTCCATATTGGTTTACAATGAAAGTCTATGGGAATTTGGCGAAATATTAGAGATATCGTCAAGTTGGCGTCACTTTGGCGACTCATTTTGGTCGCCAAATTTGGCGATATACCGCCAAGTTGGCGACAAACTTGACTGCATTTGGCGACAGAACTATGTCCCTCTATGGTAACCTCCTTATAGGTATGGAAATGCATTAAATGCTGTTCAATAATTCAATAAAAAATTCGCTAAAAATTCAAAAATTGCTGCACAAATTCCGAATAAACTTTTTGAAAAGAGAACAAAATTTACTATATTGGGTTAAAAGAAATAAAACATATTCTTCTCACTTATATGGATAAATCACCTCTAAACATAAAATATCGCATAAAAAATTAAATTAAAAAAATCTAATCAAAAAATCGAAAATCGAGCTTCGAGGTGCAAAACTTCATATATAGACGTACCTTTTCCCCAAATTTTGTAGCTCTACTTGCAGTGGTCTTTTCAGAACACCGTCAACACACTCACTCACTCACTCACTCACACACAAACTTCTTTCTTTATTATTATAGAATATGCATGAGAAATTTTATTTACGTTAGGAATTATATACCACAGTTGAAAAATCCCCTTTTCGCAATTTCCACATATAATGAGAATTTTACGTAAATTCTTTTGTGCAGCTCTGTATAATACAGAACGAGGAACATGCAAAAATGCGTCAAGTTTAAAATCACATATCGAAATTGAACACGCACTTCCAGCAATCAATGACAGTAGTGTAACCGATCTCTTTTGTGTGTCCCGGTAAATGAACAATAAATGCTATAAATGCCCTATTCTATTGAAAACATCTTGTAATGAAATCCAGTGATTTATATCAATTTCAATACATTTGTAATAGCGTAATGTCATTAAAATAAACTGGAAACGATTTTCCCCCGTTCACATAAGGTAACGGAATTCTTTTGAGCGATCCAATAAATGAGCTATTAATGCTAAGGGGGTCCGGGACACATTAAAAAAAAATATATATATATTTATTGAGATAAAATTTTGAATTTTTTTGTGGTTGTTAACCATATCATTTGTAAACAAAATCACATGATAAAACTTCTCATAATTTTTTTTAAATTATAATTTAAAATTTATTAAAAAAGTGGGGTAATTTAAAATTATTATAACTTGAAATATTATTTGTAAAATTTCATTTGTTTTTCATTTAAATAAACAAAAGTAAGTTTTAATTTTGATTCAGCATTTTTAAAAATACTAATTTAGATAAAAATTAAAAATATTTAAAATAAAAATTAAAAAAATAATGAAGTAACTTTTTTATTAAAAAAATCTTATCTTCAAAAGTAAATTTTTTTTTCAAATTTGCTGATTCAAAATTAAAGTAAACCAATTAAAAAAGACATGTTCCAAGTTTTAAACATTTATCTTTAACAGTTTTTGACTTATAAGAATTTAAATACGAGAAATGGTGAAAACATACATCATGAAAAAAACGCATTTTCACAAAAAGTCATTTCCGGGACAACCATTGCTTGAAAGCTAGATTCTGAAAACAAACCAAAACGAAAATGTAATATTTCCTATTCGAATTAACATAGATACATGATTTAAATGTCATTTTAAGCAGAATAAACTGATAAAAATTTAATGAAATAATTTTTTTTAGAAAATTTGAAGATGTTTGTGTCCCGGAACCCCTTAATATTCAAAATCGAACGTTCCATATAAACATCATTAACATATGTCAATTGCATAAAGATCCAAGTATATTTATACGAGTCAGAGCGTGGACAGACAGATGGACAGGCAAACTGAATGCATAAACACTTTTCACCTTTGTTGGAAAGCGTTAAAAAACAAAGCGAGAGAGCGCAGTAATTAGTATAAGAATATTAATCACCGTGTTAAAAAAATACATAGTCGAACTTTGAATATCACTATTTTCCCTTAGCAATATTTATCTTCTTTAATTGCAGAAATTCCGCAAATAAGTAACCCGAATATTATTCAACGGAAATAGTTGTACGAGAATTTCAATTGTTGTAGTTCGCTGTCAATTCTGATTAAGCATTGTATAATGCAATTATCTATAAATTAGGGATATTCAAAATGCGCGGAAAATATGTCAATCACAGGTGTAAAAGTATTCCTTACGAAATTAAAAAACAAATTTGTTCCGAAATAGAAAACTAATTGCATTTTTACAAAAAAGATAAAAGAACAATATTGTTTTATTTTGTTTTAGAGTGAGTTTACTCTATCTTTAAGAAATATTTTTAAGTTAGTTTAGTTAGTATACTTTTTGAGTTAAAAATAACTTTTTAAGATTGTTAATTTTAACCGGAAAAACAGCGAACTTTTTTCAGCTGTCAAAAACATTTTCCACTGGATTTTAAAAATGAAACTTACAGTACTTAATATGTTATATTCTGGTAGAAAACAATAAGGTACTCTGAAGAATTTTTAAAAAATGTTTCTTGAGTTTGGAAAATTAGTTATTGCTTTCAAACGACATTGCTTACTTTGAAACATTGCTTAAAAAAAAAAAAAAAAAAAAAAAAAAAAAAAAAAAAAAAAAAAAAAAAGTCATTATCTGAAGATTAAAAAAATAATATGATATGTGGAATTTTAACTAGATGTAATGTAATATAGCAAGAATATGATAATATTCTTATTACAGCATTGTAATCGTATAAATGCGTCCAATTTTTCCGAATTCCTATCATAAACATTAAAAACAAACTAAATTCCTCCAGGCATATTTTTAAAACCGATATGATATCCAATCACGTTTATATACCATTTAAATTACTTGGAAATTTTCAGAAAAAAAATCTAATATAAAAAAAACTTTCCTAATAGCTAAAGGTTATTTGAATAGTAATTCTGTCTTATAAGCTAAAACTATTTTTTATGCTTCTCATTCTCAAAAATATACATAAAAAGTCAGCAAGATAAACGGATCATTAACCATCAAGTTGTTTTTCTTTCTCTGCTAAATAAATAAAAACGACTGTGGATTTTTCATGAAAGACATTTGATTTACTTGATAAAAAGTTTATTTTAAATTATGAAATGAGATTATTGGACGTAATGAAATAGAACAATTCACCTTTTAAAATGTATAAAGTATATATTTTCTGAGCTGAAACTTTTATTATTTACTCGCATAAAATAAAATCTCTGTTTCTTTTTAATTCAAACAGCGACGAATCTCGAAGAAATAGAAGTAGCTTCACTTTTGTAAGGGTTTTTTGTTTACCATTTAGAATAGATATGATATATAAAAATAAATATAAAATATATAGAAAATATAATGTTCAGTATAAAATATGAACATCATATTTTATCCTGGGGACGACTGAAGAAACAGTTCAAAACATATGTATTATGTATTTTATCATTACATTTATTTATACACGTTTATGTAAATGTTCTTGTTGTGTGTGCCATTTATCAATCTTATGTGTTTTTATGAATATATTCTTATTTACACGATTTCATGGTGCAATTGTCCAACATGTGTTAATGAAATATTTCAGTTCACAGCGAATATGCTGTCATTACATTGTAAAAAAAGAAAAAAGTCCTTCCGGCCAGTGCCGGGAGGAAGAGGTAGCTTTCATAATCCTTATTTAAAAAAAGCCAAATTATATCATTCAAACACACGAAGCTCAATTTAGTGGAAACCGAATATAGGAGATTCAATACTAATTTTTATCAATATAATGAATGAGAATTTCGCGAAATTAGTCAGCTTTATCCAAGCTGCTTTTCTTTGAAGTAACATATATTTGGCTGCCAAATTCGGCGATTTCTTAAAGTGCCTGTCATTTTAAGACAACATGGTGGATGAGGCTAAGCAGTGAACTCGGTCGAGACCTTAGTAATTGCTGTGCACATGCTCACTCACATCGGAATCGGTTAATATATAGGAGTGCTGTCGCATGCAAAAAATCAGATTTTTCAAAATGTCACCCACAATAGAAATTGAAACTGCTATATCTGAGCCATTTTTTAAGGTAAAGACAAACAAAAAATGCTCCTGAATCCTTATATCAAGGTCAAATACTTAAGAAAGAAACCCTTTTCAATTTCTAATTTTTTTGCACCTCACTTTAAATATATATATATATATTTTAATTTAATGGTCGCCATTTTGAAACAAGATGGCTGATGAATCTGGCCAGCGAACTTGGTCGAGGTGTTGATGTATACTATCCACATGCCTTCTTACATCGAAATAGGCGAATACGTGTGTTATCGCGTGACAAATACAAGATCGTTTCAAAATGTTAGCCATGCTAGAAATTCAAAGTGCTATAAATCAACCATTTTTTAAGATATAAACAAAAGAACAAATTTTCAGAAACAAAAACTGCTCCGGAATCTTTGTATCAAGGTCAAACACATAAAAAAATCTTTTTCATTTTCCAATTGTTTAATACCTCATTTTGAATTTTAAATTTAATTTTTTTTAAATGGCAACCCTTTTGAAACAAGGTGGCGAATGAAGCTGGCCAACGAACTCGGTCGAGACATTGGTATGTACTATGTACAGACCAAGTTACATCCAAATAGGTACATAATTACGCCTGTTGTCGCGTGACAAAAATCAGGTCGTTTTAAAATGTCAGCCACAAGATAAATTCAAAATGCTATTACTCAGCCATTTTTATTAGATATAGACGAAAGAAAAACTGTTCCGGAATCTTTGTATTAAGGTAAAACACATACAAAAAAGATCTTTTTCACTTTCCAATTTTTTTGGTATCTCATTTAATTTTTTTAATTTTTTAATTTTTTTAATGGCCGCCATTTTGAAACAAGATGGCGGATGAAGCCGGCCGACGAACTCGGTCGAGATATTTGTATGTACTATGTACACACCAAGGTACATCCAAGTCGGTTCATAAATACGCCTGTTATTACGTGAGAAAAGTCAGGACGTTTCAAAATGTCAGCCACGCTAGAAATTCAAAATGCTATAACTCAGCCATTTCTTAAGATATAGACGAAACAAAAACTGCTCCCGAATCTTTTTATCAAGGTCAAACACATAAAAAGAAAATATTTTTTCAATTTTTAATTTTTCGGTACCACATTTCAAATTTAAATTTTTCTTAAAAATTTAAATGGCCACCATTTTTAAACAAGATGGCAGATGAAGCTGACCAACGAACCCGGTCGAGACATTGGTATGTACTATGTATAAACGAAGTTACATCCAAATCGGTTCATAAATACGCCTTTTATCGCGTGACAAAATTCAGGACGTTTCAAAATGTCAGCCACGCTAGAAATTCAAAATGCTATAACTCAGCCATTTTTTAAGATATAGACAAAACAAAAACTGCTCCGAAATCTTTGTATAAAGGTCAAATACATAAAAAAAAATATTTTTCCATTTTCAATTTTTTGGTACCACATTTCAATTTTTAAATTTTTAAAAAAATTTTAAATGGCCGCCATTTTGAAACAAAATGGCGGATGAAGCTGGCCAACGAACTCGGTCGAGAGATTGGTATGTACTATGTACACACTGAAGTACATCCAAATCGGTTCATAAATACGCCTTTTATCGCGTGACAAAATTCAGGACGTTTCAAAATGTCAGCCACGCTAGAAATTCAAAATGCTATAACTCAGCCATTTTTTAAGATATAGACGAAACAAAAACTGCTTCGGAATCTTTGTATAAAGGTCAAATACATAAGAAAAAAATATTTTTCCATTTTTAATTTTTTGGTACCACATTTCAAGTTTTAAAATTTTTTAAAATTTTTAAATGGCCGCCATTTTGAAACAAAATGGCGGATAAAGCTGGCCAACGAACTCGGTCGAGACATTGGTATGTACTATGTACACACCAAATTTCATCGAAATCGGTTCATAATTACGGGAGTTACAGTGTGACATAGGTCAGATATATATATATATATATATATATATATATATATATATATATATCAATTTTGAACGGAGGGTGGTTTCGGGGTCTGGGGGTCATGATCGATGAAAATATACCAAAATTTTTTGAAATCGCTTTCCTCCGAACGGCTGCAATAGGTAGCTTTTTTGTAAAGAAAGCTACCTAAAAATACGATGTTTTTTCAATCTATAAAGTGTCATAACTACAAACAAAAATACCGAATAACTTCTTCCGAGGTACCCACAATTCCAAAAATATCCTATATCTTAGGAAAACTCAGAAACTAAAATATTATATATACCGGATGTCTCAAAAATGACTGATGGATTTTAAAATTCAATAACTTGCAAACGTTGACAGATATTAAAAAAATTCTTGCAGGAGTGTTATGTAAAATGTCAGGAGTTTTTATGCTGTGATTTTCAGTTTTAGTTACAAATAGCATGTATAGATGGCGCTGCAAGCAATAACCGCGAAATACGGGCTCAATTTTTCGACCTCCCTCTTCTTCCATGCGAAAAAAGACATTAAAATGCACTGAAAGGATCCCGAAGTACCAAAAATCGGGTTTGAACTGAGCACCTATAGTTTTCAGCGCATTACATTGTTTGGAATTCGAACTACACTGGTGTCCAAAATTAATGACCACTCACGAAATGCTAATTTTTAAGTAAGCGAATACCCAAAAAGAAATAATATAATTGAAATAATTACTATCCCTACAGCACAGCTAGTCTATATAGCATCTCATTTATGTCATACATGGTCACAAATGTCACAGTCACTACGGTGAAACCAGAAATAGGAAATTCCAGACGTCTCATTTTGAGTCTCAAATGATCACCATATGTGGCTCCACTGAGACGTCAATGTGACTGCTGCTTTTTGACGAGTCACCAGGTGACTTTACAATGTAGTCACATTGTGACTCTCCAGTGACTGTCATTTTTAGACTCAATTTCAAAGTCATCATGAACGTTGCAATATGATGAGTCACTAAATAATATCACATTATAGTCACATGGTGACTTTTCACAAAAGAGCACAATGGTGACTTTACAATAGTCTCTCTGTCACCTGAAAGTTATCATGTGACTTTAATGTGACATTATTTGGTAACTTATCAGAATGCAGCGTTCACGATGACTTTGAAATTGAGTCTGCAGATGACAGTCACATGAGTGTCACAATGTAACTGCATTGTAAAGTCACATGGTGACTCGTCAGAAATCAGCAGTCACAGTGGCGTCTAAGTGGAGTTACATTTAGTGATCATTTGAGACTCATAATGAGATGTATGAAATTTCCTATTTTTTTGCTTCAGCGTAGTGACTCTGACACTTGTGACAATGTGTGACATGAATGAGATGTTAAATTGTCCAGCTGTGCTGTAGATATAGTAATTATTCGAATTATATTATTTCCTTTTGAGTATTCGCGTACTTGAAAATTAGCATTTTGTGGTTGGTCCTTAATTTTGGACACCAGTGTTAAACCAAGAATCACCCTAAAAAACCTGCTGACATCATTCATAACACTCATGAAATAATTTTTTTAATATCTGTCACCGTTTGTAAGTTATTGAATTTTTAAATCAATCAGTCATTTTTGGGACACCCGATATATATATATATATATATATATATACCGGGTGTCCCAAAAAGGACTGACTGATTTTAAAATTCAATAACTTCCAAACGGTGACAGATATTTAAAAAAAGTCTTGTAGGAGGGTTATGCATAAAGTCAAAAGTTTTTTTACAGTGATTTTCAATTTTAGTTCGATTTACAAACAATAGATGGCGCTGCGATCAATAGAGGCTAAATTCAGGCTCGATTTTTGGTACTTCGTGGCCCGGATAATACATTTCCATCTCCTTTTTCTGCATGGAACAACAGAAAGGACCAAAAATCGAGCCTGTATTTAGCGACTATTGCTTACAGCGCCATCTATTGTTTTTAAATCGAACTAAAATCGAAAATCACTGTAATAAAACTTTTAACTTTATGCATAACCCTCCTGCAAGAATTTTTTTAATATCTGTCACCGTTTGGAAGTTATTGAATTTAAAAATCAGTCAGTCCTTTTTGGGACACCCTGTATATACAAGGTGATTAAAAAAAACGCTTAAAAAATGACATGGCAAATCAGGCATACAAGATGGATGAAAAATCACATAGGGACATAGGGTCGAAAAACACTTATTTAGTCACAAATACAGGGTCTTTCATCCTAACTCAATTTGTGTTGATGGTATTAACTTTACGAAAACTGAAGCTTATAAAACGTTCAACAGACATTTTCGCCTTTGTTCTAAATGTGATAACACAAAACAAAACTGTAGAAGTTTCCATTATATACACATCTGCATAAACACTTGACGCCTCACATTTTGGGCTGTGTTTATCAATTCATACGGTATTATCGATTGCTTGAGCAACATGCTTTTCCAGATCATTTCGTGATGTTATGACATTTCACACAAAACATGTACATATCGTTGCATTTTCATTACAATGTTTTTATTTTTTACGAAATTATCTCCGTCAACTCGGGTTCAGCTCGGAAGAAGCACCCTGTATTTGTCACTAAATAAGTGGTTTGCGACCCTATTTTCCTATGCGATTTTTTTATCTTTGTTGCATGACTGATTTGCCATGTCATTTTATAAACGTTTTTCTGGTGTCAACTAACAAAATAATACTAATATTACTTTTAACGTTAATGCTGTCAATTGCTCATGTTTGTCTATTAAACATAATTGTTGAACATGAAAGTGTTACTTGGGATTGATATCGACCCTGAATAACATATATCAATTATACGTAATTATTAAGATGCTACTTAGGACAGTATAATATAAATTTAGAAGCAACGTCAGAGACCCCAGAATATGTACAGACACAAAAATATCCCTGTAAAATCACGGGCAGAGGCCGACAGCAGAGATTCCAGTCATACCCCGTATGTAAAAAAAATCCATATCCAATTACCAATCCGTATTTTTGCTAACACTTGGACTAGAACTGTAAAAATATGTGGACTGACATTAATTTTCTAAGTATCTAAGGGATAACGCCGCATATTTAATGGATCAGACCGTTTTTCGTCAAATAAGGTTGTTGCCCGTGAAAATTAAAGGGCAAACGCTCATAAATTTACAGTTTGTTCTGAGAGTGTACTGATGTTTTTAACGTTGTTTCTAAATACATATAACCTAATATATGTACTCCAGCTGCGTAACAGAAAGTCCGGCTAACAGGCAGACGGCAGATAATTCGAATTCAAAAAAGTTTACATTTGAAACAGTTCAATAAACAAATTTTAGTTTGAGTATGCATGAGTTAAAAGAAGTGTAATATTTTTTTTTTATATTTTTTATAGTTTTAAATTCATATTTTGATAAATCTTTCGGAAAAGATTTAAGAAAATTGAATAAATAAGGAAAATAAATTTCCGTCTACCGAGATACTCATATACTCATGTTCATTCTAGCACTATTCGAATTATTTTGTGTATCCCTGTAGCTGAACTTTATATGCAATGTACACCATATTCTGTAGCAAGTATTCTGCAGTGCACACCAGTGAGGTGTATCAATTTCAATATATTTAAAATAGTATAACATCTTTAAAATCCATCGCAAATGTTTTCCGCACTAGAGCATAATGAAACGAAATTTTTTGAGTGTCCATGTAAATGAACTATAAATGCTACATTTTCAGTACAGAGGATTCTATTTTCAACCTGAATAACATATATCAATTATATCACAACCTAACTTATCTGCGCCAGTTAACTGAAAGACGGACAGGCAAACAAACGGTTAGATTATCGGAACTCATAAACACTCTTCAACAACGCTCGAAAGTATTAAAAAGATGACAAATGAAAAAGTTCAATAAATAAATTTTTATTTGTGAACGTTAAAAAGATGTAAGAATGAATTTTTTGTCATTTTTACAGCTTTAAATTCCGATTTTAAAAACTCTTTTAGAAAAAGTTTTTGAAAAATAATTAAACAGGGAAAATAAATTACCGTCCACCAAGATACTTAAATTATTGTTCACTCAATCATTACCCGAAGTATTTTGTGCATCTCTGAACCTGAATGTTAAATGCAATGCGGATCCTATTCTAGAGTAAGCATTCTGCAGTGGACCTTAGAGAGATATATCAAACTCGATATACTTGAAATAGTATAACATCTTTAAAATTCATCGCAAATATTTCCAACCCTAGACCATAATGAAACGAAATTATTTTAAGTGTCCCTGTACGTAAAATATAAATGCTACATTTTCAATGCAGAACATCCGATATTAAACATGCTTAATATATTTAAATTACATGGTAAGCCTATACATGTAGGCCAGATACACAAAAGGAAGACGGCTAAACAGACAGACGGCCAGATAATCCGAATTTATAAACCATTTTCAGCAACGCAGGAAAGTGTTAAAAAGATTACAAATGAAACGGATCAATAAATACATTTTAGTTTGAAAAAGTTTAAGCTATAAAGAAGTACAACGACTTTTTTTATGATTTATATAGGTTTAAATTTATATTTTGATAGCTCTTTTAGAAAAGGTTTAAGAAAAATAAATTAATGAGGAAAAAATATTTCTGCCCATACCAAGGTACTTAAATTATAGTTCATTGAATCATTACTTAATTATTTTGTATATCCCTGTACCCGAACAGTACATGCTGTGTGCATCATATTATGTAGTAAGCATTCTGCAGTGCACATCAGTAAGATATATTCATTTAAATATCTTTGAAATAGTGTGAACCCTTTAAAAATATTGTAAATGATTTTACCGCTAGATCATAAAGCAACGAAATTATTTTGAGTGTCCTTGTAAAGGGAATATAAATGACAAATTTCCGACTCAGAACTTCCCATATTAAACCTGAATAAAATACATGGCAATCTAAAATATCTACCCCGCTTAAAATAATTGAAAGACGGACAGACAGACGGGCTGATAATCGGAAATCATAAAACACATTTGAGCTACGGTGTAAAGTGTTAAAAAGTTTACCAATGAAACAGTAGCAATTGCAATATATTTAAAATAGCGTAACATCCTTAAAATACATCGCAAATGATTTCCCCCATAGACCATAATGCAATGAAATTCTTTTAAGTGTCTCTGTAAATTAACTATAAATTCTAAATTTTCATTGCAGGATATAGCATATTAAACCTGAATAACATATATCAATTACATGGCAATCCTAGTTAATGTACGCAATTTAGATAACAGAAAGTCGGATTAACAGGAAGACGACGAATAATCTGAATTCAAAAAGTTTACAAATGGAACATTTCAATAAAAAAATTTTAATTTGAGAAAGTTTAATTTAAAAAGAAGTGTAATGTATTTTTTAATCATTTTTATAGATTTAAATTCATATTTTGATAACTCGTTTAGAAAAGGTTTAAGAAAAATAAGTAAATAAGGAAAAAGAAATTTCCGCCCGTACCAAGATACTTAAATTATAGTTCATTCAAGCATTACTCCTTATAATGTTTGTTTCCGTGAAGATTATTTTCGCATATTCGCGAATTAATTTCGCTATGAATTACAAATATTCTTAAAGACTCTTAAAAACTCCCTTTAAAAAAATATCCCAAGCACTGAAGCTGAAAATCTATTACAGGCTCTCGAAGATTCTTGAAAAACGTATGAAAATCTTATTATGAATTAATGCATTATCAAGTAAACTGCTTAAGTGTAAATATCTTTAAGTGTAAACATTGATCTTTTTAAATGCTGTCAGGGATGAATTATCTGAAAGTTTATAATTAAATTTCAGAAGTATGGAAGAAGAAATCTATCCAGTGTACTTTTAAAAATTAATTCGAGATTTTGATTATTAGGTACAATAAAAAATATTGAGGAACTCAATATTTCCATAAGTCTGATATATATATCTAAATTCTTAGTAGTTTTATTTGGAATTATTTGTTTCTGAGATGTGCTTATCATGCTTAAAATTATGCAAAAATTCATTTTAATCTCAAGTACAAGGGCATCATGAATGCGGCACGATTGAGCCTAAATATGATTACTTTGTTTAAGATAACAGTTTAAACTACAACATATTTGAAAAATGTTTATGAATTCTGTTTGTCTACTGCCTTTCCGTGCTCTAACTCGCTAATATAGTCAGATTGCATGAATTTGATATATGTTACTGGGATTTATTATGGAATATTTCGTATTGAAAATGAAGTGTGCAGCATTTACTGTTCATTTACAGGGACACGAAAATGAATTAATGTTCATTACGGCCTACAAGAAAAATCATTGGCGTTGCATTTTAATGACATTATACTATTTTAAACATATTGAAATATACATATATATCATTGAGGTGTACTACAAGACGCTTAACGTGTAGTCGTGAAAAAAAGTAAACACTTTCTAACTCAGCAAAAAGTTATCGTAGAAGAAAGTTACTGGTACCACACAATTGGTAATAAAGTCTACTTTTAAATGATGTTTATAAAATTTACTTAGGGGGCCATCTACATATTGAAACGAACAATAACTTTGTTTTTATTTCAATAGCAGTACACAAGAATTAAGTGCTAAAAGATCTTCTTAAAATACCATCAAAAACTTTTAAATGCACTGGGTCTTTCAAAAGATCTGAGTCTTTCTTCCTCAGGCGCAAAGAAGACGTGCTTCTACTATGAAAGCAGCAAGACTGAAATGAGAGGCAAGTGAAAGGGAACAGGCTGAGGAAACAGCCAAGAGGAAATTAGAAATCAATAGCCAGTAGGAAAGTAGAAGACAACAGCCAATCACAGAAGAGTATAATCAAAACAAAAGAACACAGAGTAGAAGGGGAATAAGGAAACTAATTGGAAAAAATAATAATAATAAAATGAAAAACACATACATATATTAAAATATGGGAACAAATGAAATAAAAAAATAAAAAAAATGAATAAAATATAAAAAACAAACTAATATTAATTAATGCAAAAAATAAATTGTATGGTAGTATTGAAAATGTTTTTCCAACCTGCAGAGAGCATTATGAAATCACACTTATCATTAACAATATCATCACGATTAATATAAATAGCTAAATTTTCTAGAAAACCCAATACAGAGATACTGTCAGCATTAAAGATAATTTCAGAATTTTGAAAGTTAAATCTGTGGCCGGAATCCCGTGAGTTCTTGGCAATACAAGACGTAGAAATTTCTTGACTAATTACATAAAGAGAGCGTTCTTTCAAACGGATTTCAAGATTTCTTTTATTTTGAACACTATAACATAAATCACAGCCGTTACAAGGAACATTATAAATTCTCCATTTACGAAAATCAGGAACAGGAGATTTAGTGGGAGGGATTTTGAATTTATTGACAGCTTTAAAGATAATGTTAAAATTGAAACGTACACAATAGCAGTATACCGTTCTGACAGCATAAATGAACTCTACACCTTTCAATTAGCCTAAAGACAATTTTTTATGCAATTAGTACGATAAGTTTCCGAGAAATTAATTATTTTAAAACGAGCGTATTTTAGGGGCTGTATTCAAATAAAGTTCGGTACTCCAATATTGACTGAGAGAGCCCCCTTCTTGATCAAGGCATCTTAAGCGCCACTCAAGAGTCATTGAAGTCTGCTAGATTACAGGATAGCATAAGAAATTTTAAAATATCTAGTCACTTATATCATAGACGGCCACCTAAACCATGATTTTGCCGTTAAACATAATTTAAAAACTACTTGGAAGAAATATGTGAAATTTCGGATTTCCATAATGCAGGACTTATCAAATCTAAATTCATCAATAAAATTGTAGGTTGCAATTCATAATTTCACAATTCATAATTCATATCATAAAATTATAAAAATTGCAAATTCAACGTATTTATGTTTGGATATTTTAGTATTATTGCTACACAAAAAATTAGCACATTAGGAGTATAATTTCAGAAGATATTAATGAAAATATGAAAATGTAATTTAACAATAGAAGCACTAAATTTTGAAAGTTTATAATTCAAATTTATTATTCAAATGACTTGAAATTTGGTGTCATTGTTTAAACCGAAGATTTGAAATATCTTGTTAAAATTGGTTATTGCCACTGAAAAAAATGAAATTTGGATTCGTTTTAATATGTAGATGGCCCTCTAAGCAAATTTTATATGCATCATTTAAAAGTAGATTTTATTTCCAATCGTTCGGTACCAGTAACTTTCTTCTATGATTATTTGTTGAGGAGTTAGTAGGGGGTCTTTACTTTTATTTCCACGACTGTACAATCTAATTTGCATAAAATTTATCGTTCATTTACAGGGGGCACAAAGCTATTTGGATACAGTACTACCGATGAAGCATAATTGCTGGAAAAGTGTTTTCAGTTCTAGTATGACTTTTAAAAATGTAACCATTTTTTTTATATTACTTGATGTGCATAAATTCTATAGATTATATATAAAGTTATGCAAACGTGCTGAAGTACTTTTGCGTTTATTGACGTAATTTACTAAATGGGAGTTTTCAAATGCGCTATGCGTTCAAATGAACAACTGTTTATCATATTATAGATACAAATGTGTAAATAATATACAGGGACACACAAAAATAATTTGGATATATTTCCATCTCTTAATTATTATTAAAGAAATTGGATTTTCAATTGCGTTATGCATTTTCTAAATTGTTTAGTTAAACGTCTTTCACATTCATAAACGGTAAAATTTTGTTACAAAATTCTGAGTGCAATGGAAAGTGTCTCGTTACTGCTGGACGCATGATATATCGTTCTTGCTTAAAATGTTTTCTCAGATATAACTTTTGAAAACAGTTTTTTGGACTATTATTTACAAAAATCGGGCATTACTTTTTTAGAGTTCTTTCTCTAGGTATTTTTTATTCTATCTTCCAAGTGAGTAAAAATGAATTCCACTTTTGCTTTAGAATCTTTATCTTTAGCAATTTTCATCAATAAATTTTAAAATGCCAATATCAATGTTAAATCGCATAATTGAGCTGAAAATTAATGTATCGCATTTTATATCACGTCTTATATTGCATCCATATGATTTATACGCGAAGATTAAAAGGAAAATGTGCCTAAATATATTTCACGGTTTTTTATTATTTTTGATAGCAGTAAAATAGTGTGATCCATGTACAAGGTATGATTTGCATTATATGTAATACAATGATATCAAATTTATTCATTAATAATTGCTTTTTATTTTATAAATAATATTTAACACTTGCCATTTCAGTTTAAAGCTTGAACGTTGTAGTATAATTAAAAAAAAAATTCTCATTTATAATTTTGATTAATTATGTTTAAATATGTCGGTCCAATGCTGTTTCAAATTATTTATGCATAATTTGATATGTATCATATGTATGATATACTTTCAATGTAGTCACGTCGTAAGCATAAACCGATGGATATTAAACATTAGAAACAGCTTGACGAAAATGCAGGAAAAGTAGCTCTCCAGGTGATAGGGGTTTTTTAATCAATACAATAATCGTATAAATTCTGCTCTCCAGGCCAATGTAAGCGGTTAAATACTAAAAAAAAAAACGCGCAAACGCACATTCTGATGCTCTCAACGCAGGGTCAATCCCGCGACGCTAAAGGGGAAGGGAAGGAGACGGCGTGTCAGCGATAGGATAAGGAGGCGGAGACGCGGACGTGGATGACAGAACTTATTACTGAAATGCGGAAGCTTTAATAAGTAAAAAGGATGAAAGCGGCAAATTAGCAATGCATAATGGGATATGGAATGATATTTCAATAAAGATAAAATGGTTTTAAATAAACATTCGAAGGAAAAATGAATTTAATGTCTCAAAATATGAGAGAATAAAATGCATTAGTGGGTTTTACAAAGAAGTATAGTTATTAACAGATTAAGGTTTTTAGAATAAGAAATAAAAGAATACGCTGAATTAAGGGCATGGGACTAAAACATAAAGTGTATCTAAGATATTATTAAAAGACAGGTAAAAAGGTAGATATTATAAGAATTTGGAATAAATTAACTAAGGTACAAGGGCGAAAATTTTTATTATTACATATATACTGAGAAAAATGTAAAATATCATAAAGAAACTTTCAGGTTATTTTTTTTGTTTTTGTTGTTGTTGTCTTAACCGATGTTTCCCAACTTCCTGATTTTTTTAAATATCAATATTTTTATGTAGAAATATTTGTTTTATGCAATCGCACAATTTCGGCACCTAAATAAGTAGAATATTTTTGCAAGAATATATTGGTATTAAAAAAATCCGGAGGCTTTCATTTATGCAGATACTACACATGAACAAAGGCATTATAGTTTGCTATAATATATCTATACGAAAAAAAAAAAAAAACAGTGAGAGGGTAAAAACTGAAAAAGAACAGATAACTTAACATCTCATTTGTTTTGAAATCAGTTCATTTCGTTTAATTAAAAAGAAAAATTTTAAAAGATATTTTATATTTTACACACATTTTTTTGCAGATACAGTGATATTTTATGTATTTGAATCATATATAAGCTAAAGTTAAACACTTATCTAAGTACAGCTCATAATTTATCATAGCAGAAAGCAAGAAAAGGCATTTTTATTAAACTTTATCATATTTTCTGTAAAAAAAATAATGTTAATACTTTAAAAAAATCTATCTTTCAAAACAAGACATCAAAATTCTTTGTGTAAATTGTGTATCATGTTCAACTATGTAATCTATTTTTCTTAAAAGCTACAATAAATAGAGATTTTTTCCAGTCTGGTCCCTCACTGGTTTAGCAGTTAATATATAGATCCTTCCTCCTGGACTTTTGAAATGTTTCCGGGATTAAATCCAATGAGTTGTCCGCCTAGGAAAGTGTCTCCTTTCTCCTGCTTTCACTTTATTTATTTATATAATATTTATTTTTAACTTTCTGGATCCGTGTTCGGAAAGACGTATGGAGTCGCTCCATAATTTTCAATACAGAAAAAAGCACTTTAGCGGTAAAAAAAAAAAAAAAAAAAAAAAAAAAAAAAAAAAAAAAAGGTTTTTATGTTATGTAAACTTTTGATTTCGCTAATGATATTAGAAAACAAATCCTTAAATTCTTCAGTAATACTCTTTTGCCAACGCAAAATTGAAAATTGGGTTTTGATGTATATAAAACAGATTAAAGCTAGAATATTCATAAATATATTTTAAAGCTATTTAATTATTTTTGTCAGAAAGACAGTAACATATTCCCTTGAGATTTTATAAATAATTTTTAGGGTAAAAAAGAAATAAAACAGACTGCTGTACCCTGATGTTAAAAATTGAGTTAAAAGATTAACATTATATCTCTGTTATAATTTGCTGTCTTTCGTTTCGCTCCTGATACCAAAAAATATTAACTATGTTATCAGAACATAGTTGAACACTATATTTAATTGAAAAATCGAATATATTTTTTAAATGTTTAATATATATATATATATATATATATATCTGTATCTATCTATCTATCTATCTATCAATATATAGATATAGATACAGATATAAGCTCAAAAAAGGTTAAAAGTAAAACTAAAAATAAAATATAAAAATAAAAATAAAATCCATGCGATAAGCGCTACAGCTACAAATAACCACACAGATTATATATAGCACATTATGTATTAAATGCATTTTTCAGACCCAGAATCCTGCACCATAAATAAATTAAGAATAACCATAAAACATCCAATAAATTTAAACAGATATAACCTTAACAAGAAAAAACAACAAAAGGCTGTGGCCTCTTCAGCGGTGGGCATTTCAAAAAGAACAGCAATGTTTCAGACTAATTACAATTTACAACAAACTTTTATTTGGTAGTGGAGGTGGGTTTCGGTCAGAGTGCCGCAAAGCATAAATCAAATGCATAAAAACAATTCAAAGCATATCGCGAACACTCCCCCACCGGACCCGACGCCATAATAATCAGTACATATCGAAGATACAACTGATTCAAAATGTATGTGTAATGTATACTGAAACAATAAAATTGTTTTACCCAAATACGAGTCATCCAGCCACAAAAAACAATAACCAATTTCCAGTTATCCATAATCTGTCCATGCACGTTCCATGTTTGTTGCTAAACAATTGCAGACATCCTGGTGAAACCGTCCAAAAAAGGCTTTACTCCAATTAACTAATTGGTTAACTTCAAAATTAAAGTTATCCCGTTTATTGTAGATTGATATGCATATACCGTTTGAAATGTTTATTTTCAAATCAAGATAATCAACAGCACTATTATTTTCATTTGTTTTTTTTTCAAAACCAGCATATCAGGATAAATGTTACATGATATCCCCAAAAAATTGCGATCACAGTTCAAAATTATCAAATCGTCGATATATCTGAAAGCCAGAAAATTAACATCGTTATTGACACTACAAAATTGAAATTCATAAAAAAATAAAAATAAGTTAGCTGCCATTGAAGAATAACTTGTTCCCATTCCTATTCCATTATTCTGTAAATAAATATTTGAACCTGCATAAACATAGTTGCTATATAAACAAAATTTGCATAATAATTTAAATAAATTAAAATCTAAATCAGTGTCAGCTATAATTAAATCGACAACCTTTAAAAGGACATCATTTAACCCTGCAATAGGAATATTTGTGATAAGATTCTCAAAATCATATGTCTGGATAATTTGTATATCTTCCTTAATTAATTCATTCCTGATCTCATAACTGTTCATAATATATATATATATATATATATATATATATATAATCAGCAATGATACATTAATTTTATTAGGTGATTAATATAAACCAACTTTTATGTTATTTATAAAGTTACTTATTCGAAATTATTATTAATTTGCTTAATTTTAATGTAATTATTAAAAGGTAAAAATAGTTATAACCAATTATAACACATATTAAATTGTTAATTGATTATTGTCAATATTCTGATGCGCTGTTTTAGAATGATATAGTTGTGCCGTCTTAGTGATATTATAGGTTAAAATATTGGCAATTATATAAAAAAATGCATTTTTTCTACTGTTATATTCGGTATTCTGCAATAGATGGCAGCATTAAACTTTATTACTTCTGATTTTAGTCTTGCCCTTATTCATATATTGACTATCTTAATTTTAATTTCATGTAGTTCCGCTAGACGGCAGCATTAAATAATTATTTATTTTGTTCTAATATTATAAGGTTGCCATGGACTCTTAAATTACTCTTATATTAGATGTTGTCTCTTAATTATAAACTGTTTAATTTTAACCCGTAACTGGAGACGGGAGTCAGAAGGACTCCACTTTGTTCTTTGGCTCTGATTATCATGTGTTTTTTTTTGTCCTTGAATAAAATCATTCCCCAGTACCGAAAAGTAGTTCTTTTATCATTACATGATTTCCAGAATATATTGCGTTTCAAAAAAAAAAAGTCCAATGCATTTTACAAAAGACAAAAAAGGAAAATAACATTATATCTCTGAACGCGTAAGAAATTCATATCTCCAGTTTCGCGTTAAACAATTACTTGTTTTTGTACTTTTAGTATTAATTTATTCCAGGACCATTATAATAGCATGTAATAATAATTATTATATGGACTATATGTTAATTATAATTGTTACATTTTAAACTTGTAGACATTTACTGAGGCAACCGTGGGATATGCTTTTAACTCTGCAAGTTAATAGAGCGGGATTTTTATGCCATGCCAAATTCCGTTAAATGTTTGTGTCATGGTCAATATATCATGGCTGTTCTCTCGCTGGGTATGTCTATGATTTAATTTGTTTCATTTTTCAATGTTTTTCATTGTTGCGCATATCACATTGATTAATATATATATATATATATATATATTACTAAACAATTTAATGGGTTAAGTCGAACAATCACGTCGTGCTTTTTACGACATATTACTTGATTCGTACCACCTTTTAATCAGCCGTTAGTGATGCAGTATAGCAATCATACCACTTAGCACAAGCATCGCTAGTGGAGGTGTCAACTCTGTGAAAATTTAGCAGCTGTAGAGCGATGATAATATTGGTAGAGTCCAATCAAACACTTATTTATTCATGATGAAGACAAGGCAGATTAGGCCGCATGAGTGGTGAAAAAAGGCGTATGAAGAAATCTGGGGTTTTCCCAATTAAAAACAAGGAAACGTAGTCATAGGAAACTGTTTATTCCATCAAAACATACCAACATTAAACAATTCCCACAGGATGAGAAATCAGAGCATTCCACTCGAGCATGAACTAGTTACTCATGCGAAATAGATGTTAGTTCACGAAATGAATATTCTACATGGCTTAGGGCACCAGGTAGCAGGTTATGTAAACAATCAAACAGCACAAAAAATCTACTCCTGAGCTCATGCTCTAGCTATTTATTAGAATGCGCGGAGGAAAATCCGATTGAAATGAAAACTTCAGGCTAGCCAAACAAAATCACGAACGAGACTCGAAGTGAAACTGCGATCCGTCACTCAGCCAATGGAGAGCGATCGAGAATCGTCACAGAAAAGAATCCCGGCGCCGCTAATGGAAGGTTTTCGGTGAAAAAAGGCGGTCACCCAGCTGGCGGGAAAATGAGATGAAATAGAATAAAAATGTTAAAATGGCTTTGATAAACATTCGAAAAATAAGTAACTGCGTCCAGAACTTTACAGTTTGGTAGACGATAAAAATTAATGAAGGGATTAAAAGTTTAGATTACGTTTTGGAATAAATCTATTATTAAGATACGCGTTTTAAAATTATAGGAATTTAACTAGGAATAAATAATAGAGCGCATTAAGAAAAAGGAAATAATGAATATGCCGGCAATTTAGAATAATTTAAATGAATAGTAAAAGTAAAATTTTTTATATAACATATATATATATATATATATTAATTCAATTTATTTTACATGGTGGTTTTATAGTTTCTGGTTATTAGTCGATAGGGTACATAACGGAATTCAAATTTTGCTTATAGCTGAATTCCGTTACAGAAATTGACTATGTTTTTTGCTTAGAAATGTATTTTATGTACCCTTGAAAAAGTGAAATACTTTATAAGCTTCCGGCATTATTCACCCATTTGCTCTATTGTATGTTTATGATACGGCTTTTTTCTGGTTCAACATTATTTAGCTGGATATTGTATCTTTTGTCTTTAACAGGATTTTATCAAAATTTGGTGTTTTTTCATTAGTTTTATATAGATACTAGGGGGCTCTGCCCCCTGCAAGCTACGCTCGCCAACCCCCGTTCAAACACCGCAGAATCTAAAAATACGCTAATCTGATCGGTTTAACAAATATTATAGAAGATTGAATTATACTGAAAAAAGCTGTGCAGATCTGTCTGTAAACGGGTTACCTTTCAATTTCCTTTGATTTAAAAGAATTAAGGCCGAATCAGTTGCTGTTAAGACATCCAATGGTTATTTTCGTGTTTGATTAAAGAGGATCAGTTAAACGTTTGAAAAGAATCTAAAAATAAAAGGAATTAAGTGTACAGAATCTTTGCTTCCCGGAATTTTAAAACAATTTCTATAACAATAGCCTAAGTCATGTGACTATCATCAAGAGTTCCAGGGGAACCATTTAACTTTTTACATTGCTGGTGCCATTTTGGTACTTTAATATTATCCAGGTACAGGTGATAAGTTGCCAAATATTATTCTATCGCCATCATTTCATCTATATTATAATAGTCCAAGTCATGTAACTGTCATAAATAAATACTCTCTGTTCCCTTCGCTTTTCATATGAAAGTTTGAACCAGATATCACATACGGCCCAATATTGGCGCGATTTTTTTCCGATGCTAATTTGGGGAAAAGATCAACAGCATGAACAACAACATCCGGCTTATCAAATCAAGCAAAATAACGATACTATGGCGCCAGTTAAGTACCCGTTGCGTATATGACATTGGCGTCAGAAAAAAATAGCGCCAATATGGGACCGTATGTGGCAGGGACCGAAAGTTTTCCTTTTCGATTAAAAAAAAATCAATTTTTTTTTCGAATTATACTACATAAAAGCATTGTCACAAAGAATTCTTGGCACTGTTACGCTAGCCGGGTGCAAATCTCGCCAATAACTATTTTTCAACTCGCCAGTTAGTATTTTTTTTTTCGAGTGGTAAATTTAAACATTGCTTTGAAGTTGAAATTAAATGTCACCGTTTGTTACATCATTTAATATTTGACCAGATGCACCGGAATATTTGATACGCACCCGGTTTGGCGTGATTTTTCTTACGAAAATTTGGCGAAATCCTCGTTTTTGAATACCAGTCACATATGTATTTTTGGTACTACTTAGTTATCCCGTCGAACAAAAATCTATCACCAAACTATAAGATTAAATTCCAATAATGGTTGATAAATGTCACATTCACTTGACTTTAAGCAAGTTACACGTCTTTACGTCATTAAATGATTTTTATTTCGACATTTTATTTGTATATTTATTAATGTTATACTATTTTCTTTGTTCTTTCGTTATTTAAAATAAAAATTATGTCAATTTGTATAATTTGGCGAGTGGTTTGGCGATTTATATAATTTGGCGAAATGGGTCGATGGAATAACTAAGTAGTACCGTATTTTTTAATTATTTTCTATTATTTTTTATTTTTAAAGGAAAATAACAACAAAAAAAACATTAACTATAGAACAAAACAATTTATGTAAAGGAAATAAACACTTATTATTAAGTAAACAACAATAGCCGGGTTACCATGTCAACCAAATTAATGCCATTTTGGCGCCAATTAGGTACCCCGGTGCGTATATGACATCTGTGCCTAATATTTTTCTTTTCATTTCGTTTAAAAAAATAAAGAAGTGAAAGCCATTTATTTTAAATGTTTCTGTTTGTATTGAATAAAATGATAATGAAATACAAATTGAATTATGAATAAAAGTAACATGATACATTTCTTAGCATACATTTAAGGGAGGCCAAACTTCTCGCCAGATTAGTTTAAAATAGTAACCTTTTCTAAAATCTGAAAAAAATATATATATATATATTTGTTTGATTAAAATTTGAGTTGCCATCATTAGAAAAATGTATATAAAATTAGAAAAAAAATTAATATTTCGAATACTAATTCGAATTTAAAAATTCTAATACCAGTTTTGAAATCTGAGGATCAATATTGATTTTTGGTGTTAATTTCATCGCAAAGTATTCCATATTTTAGGAGAAATCGCCGTGAAACATAATCAGTTGTTTAATCAGTCGATTCAAAGAATCGTTACATTTCAGCCGTTTCATATATTCGTTTCATAAATTCGTTTCATTAGGATTTTATATATATATAGGGTAGATATCGCTTGTAATATGCTAGTGAATTGGTGGATTTTAGCATTATTCAGTATTACTAGTTACAGGTTCCATCTTTCGTCTGTATAATGTCAGTGTTATGATTATATATATATATATATATATATATATATATATAACCATTAAAAATTTTAATATATACCATTAAAAAATATGAATGTATAAACCATTAAAATATATATATATATATATATATATATATATGCATAATATCTATCTATAATCATAATATTCTAGGGGGCTCTGCCCCCTGTAAGCTACGATCGACAACCCCCGTTCAGACACCGCAGAATCTAAAAACACGCTAATCTGATGGGTTTTTAAAATATTAGAGAAGATTGGACTATACTGAAAAAAGCTGTGCAGATCCCTGTAAACGAGTTTCATTCATTTCCCCTTGATTGCAAAAATTTAAGGGCGAATGAGTTGCTGTTAAGACATCCAATAGTTGTTTTCGTTTTTGATTAAAGAGGATCAGTTAAACATTTGAAAGAAGCTAAAATAAAATAAATTAAGTATACAGAGTCTTTTTCTCCCGGTATATTAAAACAATCTCTATAACAATAGCCTAAGTCACGTGACTATCAACGACAGGTCCAGGCGGACCACTTCGCTTTTTATACTCTAGGTGCCATTTTGGTACTTTAATGTTAGCCAGGCACGGGTGATATGTCACCAAATATTATTCTATCACCATCATTCCATCTATATTATAATAGTTCAAGCCATCAACTGCCATAATCAAATACAGTCTGATCCCTTCGCCGTTCATATGAAAGTTTAGCACAAATGTCATATACGTCCCATATTGGCGCGATTTTTTAACGACGCCAATTTGGGGAAAGCATCAACAGCATAAACAACAACATCCGGCTTACCATATCAAGCAAAATAACGATACTTTGGCTCCAGTTAAGTGCCCGTTCCGTATATGACATTGGCGTCAGAAAAAAATCGCGCCAATATGGGACCGTATGGACCGTTTTCCATTTTGATTAAAAAATCAATTTTTTTTTCGAATAAAACTACATAAAATTTGCCATGGTTACAAAGAATTCTTGGTACTGTTACGCTAGCCGGATGCAAATCTCGCCAATAGCTTTTTTTCAACTCGCCAGTTAGCGTTTTTTTTTTTTTTCCGAGTGGTAATATTTTGCCAGATGTCATATACGCACAGTATTAGTCAAAGAAATTAGTCAAAGAAATATCCAACGATTTACGCTTTTCGTATGCATAAATGATATTTTCATACAAATAAAATATCTCGGGGTTTCTAACCATCACTATCGTTTTGCATTTATTTATTTAATTATATACTTATTTTTTATGGGTAAATGAAATTGATAAATCCTTAACACTTTATGCGCATTCCTTACAAACACTGAAATGGAAATGTCGGTTTAATGATAAATATATATACACATTTGATATGAATAAAATATGTAAAATATGTATTTCTCGTAATTTTGTACCATTACTATTGTTTTCATTTTTTTATTCGAAATTATTTTTCAAAATTTTTAATATTTCGTGCACATTTATTTGCAGAATCTCATAGGAAATTGTCGCTCTTAGTATAAATAAATTATATTTTCATTTGAATGAATACGTATCAAAATATCTCCCAGCTTCTTATCATTACTATTATTTTGCGCATTTTTTTTTTCTCATAGACAAAAATTTTTCTATGTCGCTCAATATTTTATGCACATTCTTTTTCAGGCACTAACAGGAAACTGACGCTTTCAGTATGAATAGATTATAAGTTCATATGAATAAATACGTGTAAACATATTTTCCATTTCTTATCATTAGTATTATTTCACACTTTTTTTTATAGTCAAAGCCTCTCAATGTTGTATGCACATGCACAATCTTTTGATAAAATTTAAATGATAGTGACGCTTTTAGTATAAATAATATTTTATTTTATTTTGAATGAATACGTATAAAAATATCTCCAGCTTCATACATATCCATTACTTAGCACATTCTTTTTTCTTTTTTAACAGTCAAATATTTTTCTATTTCGCTCAATATTTTATCCACATTCCTTTTCAGACACTAAAAGGAAACTGACGCTTTTAGTATAAATATAAGTTCATGCAAATAAATATGTGTAAACATATATCCCATTGCCTTATCATTGATATTATTTCACACTTTTTTATACTAATTTTTTTTAAGTACCTTAATATTTTATGTACTTACATTTGCAGACACTAAAAATAAATTGATGCTTTCTATCAAAATTAATTATATTTTCATAAGAAAGAATACCTGTAAAAATATATCTCAGTTTCTTATCATTACTATCATTTTGCACTTTTTATTTTTTTCTAGACTTTTTTTTTAAGTATGAGTGAATTATGCCAGTTAGATATCGTCCGGATAGCTTAACAGGTAAAGCATAGGCACGGCACGTCAAGTATCCAGGTTCGCTTCCTGGTATGAAAAATTTTTGCGCTGTTGGAATAAACTCCAACTGTGCTAACCCAGCCTTGAAATTTTCTTTATATAGTATATAATATATTTTAATCCCTCAATATTTTATGCATATTCATTCAGAGATACCGAAAGGAAAACTATGCGCTTCCCTGCTGTTGAATTGTTAAGACAAAATAACACTCAAAAAAAGATATGTATTATAAATAGTATGCCACACCCGGACGGGTTAAATAAATTCTAGTTTCTTTTGAATAAATGCATATAAACATAGCTCCCAGATTCTTATCATTATTATTATTTAAAAAAAAATGTTTATGTTGTATATATATATATATATATATATATATTTTTTGTAAATCTCTCAATATTTTATGCACATACCTTTAGAGACACCGAAAGGAAAATCACGCGTTTCCCTCTTGTTGAATTACTAAGACAAAATAAACAAGTAAAAATTAAATTTAAAAAATCTAAAAACCCGACTGCGTACAAAGCAAACTAATTAATTATTTCTCATCAATGTGAAACTATTTTTTTATATTACTTACCTATTTTTTATTTACTTGTATTGATGACTTTTAAGTTTTGTTTAATTGTTAGTTCCTATCTATAAACACTGTTTTCATGAGGTCTATAGATGTCTATGAAGGTTAGAGTTGCAGTAAAGCTAGAGATCCTACCTACATAACTTCCAGGTTGTATAATATTTAAACGGATCTCTTGTCTGTAAAATAGTCAATGAAACATTATATTCATTTTGATAGACCTATCCAATGATATGCCATTCAATAGGGTGCGTAATTTTTTTCGTCTCTACCGCCATTTTGAATTTATAAAAACAAAACCTAGCCTATAACCATCGAACGGTTAAGGCGAATGGATAGAGACCCCATTCGTTAAATTCCTTCCAGCGGTTGGGATGTTTCGAGGGTATAAAGAAATTCACATACCCAGATACGCGTGAAACACTTAACCCTTCTTGGCAGTTGGGTAATAACTCTGAATAAAAAGACCTGTACTATAAATAATACACCAGACGCCAACGGGTTAAAAAAATTACATTGACTTAGTAATAAATCCGTATAAACATAGCTATCAGTTTCTTATAATTACTATTATTTCAAACTTTTTTTGTAGTATAATCCTTTTTAAATCCCGTAATATTTTATGCATATTCCTTTAGAGGCACTGAAAGGAAAATTTCGCTTTTTCTTGTTGTCGAATTGTTAAGACAGAATAATATTCAATGTAAAGACTTGTACTATAAATCGTAAACCAGACCATAACGGGTTAAATAAATTATATCTTCTTATGAATAAATGCTAGCTCACATTTTCTTATGATTACTAATATTTCAAAAAATTTATGTTGTATAATTTTTTTTTAAACCTTCAATATTTTATGCACATTCCTTTAGAGACCCCGAAAGGAAAATTACGCGTTTCCCTGCCGTCGCAGTGGACTGCTCCGTGCATTCGATTCACGGCAGAGAGCTCCCCCACAGCGAGCCGTCAGTTGCCGGATGATAGCCCGTCCGGACAGTAGGTCTATCCCGGACTCTACCGACGTGCTTTTTGGATTACTTGTTTTTCTTTATGGAGAAATGTGTATTTACCTTTGATAAATGACAAAATGTGAATGCGGTTATGATATGCTAGTAGGTGTTTTAGAACATAGAGAAATTTATTTGACATTTGTAAAATATATTGTGAATTTATACTGGGAAAACAGTGTGAAATTTAAATATTGGAATATCAACAAAATGTATGGATTAAGGATACGCCGGTATCTCAATTGGTGGATTATTTTTATTCACATCTCCAGGATCTTCAATGTCTTCTGCAGGCCTGTGATAGGTCAGTTTTTTTTTTCTTAAATATCTTTTTGGTTAGCTGGGAGAAAATTTCTATTAAGGATTTTTATGAGTTAGAAAAATGCTTTTGTTCGATAGCAAAACTTGAATTTTTTTTAGTAACGCATATAACTGCAAATTCCGGTTAATTGAGACATATCGGTTCGAAGCGATTTTTTCAGATAAAGCGGTTGCCCCAATTATCTAAAGTAGAGTCAATGACAATTTCTTACTTCGTTTTTAACATTTCGTCTCAATTAAAGACTACTCAATTAAACGGTAACTACTGCATTACAATACATATCTATAAGAGTTTTTAGACCAGGTTTCTGATAAATTTCATTATAATTTAAATCAACCGTTTAAATACGATGCCGTGAGTTAATTTTATTACAAATGTGCTTTTCCATTATATTTGAAAATTCTTTTTATCGATAAGAAAAACATTTTTTCAGCAATATATATACTCGTTGTTTCTCTTTCTCTCTCTCTCTCTCTCTCTCTCTCTCTCTCTCTATATATATATATATATATATATATATATATACTTATTACTTATTTATATTTATTACACTTAAAAGCACATATATTTTCCATGATGCAACATAACTATTTTCCACGAAGTTTCCTTTGACATCAATATATGATTCCATAATTTTGAAAGCTTTTTTGTCGTAATTTTGCAACTGCTTAGACATATAAAAATTCAAATGATTCTTGTGTTCACATAAAGCTTTTTAACCTTGCAAATATACAATGTGACGATTCTCATTAAAATTAATTCAAAAGTGCGTGGATGTTTATTTTGTAATTGAATTTAACTACATAATAATTATATATAATTATTGTAATTAAGTTGTGCGATAAATATTTTCATACTTAAAAAAAATTCTTATCATGTCGTTTACAGACAGTGATATCAAAACAAAACTGCTTTCATCTTTTAAATATTAATAGTTACGCCTTTTTATTTATTTGAATATTAAAAGTAGAATTTTCATTGTAATATGAGACTTTTTTTTATACATCCATGCGTTAATATATTACTTAATGATGAATGATTCAAATCAATCAAAGCCAGTTTTATTCACTTTGTAATTTTTCTTTTATTCTATCTTTATTTGAAATTTGAAATGAGATCATTTTTCTCAAAAATTCACCTTATTTCTTTCTTTCAAGGGATCTATTGAAATAAATTCCGTAACACTGTTATTGAAATCTATAAAATAGTGCTTCTCTTTTACAAGATTTATGCTTTACTGTGACCTTTAAAATTGTTCAAGCATACCGGCAAAATATTCCCAGCGCTTATATGAGAAATATAAATGGCAACCAAGTACATACGTACAATTGATTTTTGTATGTTAGTGTCTACTGTTAAAAATTATTTCTCTTAAAATATCATTCATTTACAGCGAGAATTTTAAATGCAATTTTTTTTTCAAAATAAAATGTTGTTCATCTAGAATTATTTTAATTTCATTGCATTAATGCACATTCGATTGCATTTGCAAAAAATATTATTTGGAAAGTTAATCAAGGAACTAGATGTGGGTAGATAACAAAATAAAATAAGGGGGTTCACGCTTGTAGTTTGAAAAGGATGTTTACAGTTTCTATGCTCTGATGCCGTGAAATAAAAGGAATTAATTGAAAAAAAAAATATTTTTCAATAAAAATTGATAATGGTCAAAGACGGGAGATTCCGTTCTGTTTTTTTAGCGAAATAGGAATATTTCCCGATTTTCAGCGAACACAAAGATATTTTATGTTGTTTAAAACTTGTGGGATTTGTAAATTAAACAGATAGGTGTGTGTACACAAATAACTAAAACTGTGAGATGTTTTTTATTGTTTAAAAAAGATTTTTTATCTTCTCTACGCTGATGGAATCACGGAATAATAATCTACTAATAATTATAATAAACTACTTAACTATGAATTTGAAATCAATCGAAGACAGCGTTGATTAATTTGCAATTTTTCTTTCTTTTTCTATTTATTTGAAATTTATTATATTATCCTTTTTGTTAAAACTTGACTTTGTTTGTTTTTATCAGAAGATCCATTGAAATAAATTCCGTAACAATCAATAAAATAATGCTTCCGTTTTACAAAATTTACGCTTTACTTGTGACCTTTAAAATTGTTCAAGCATACCGGCAAAATTTCCCAGCGCTTATATGAGAAATATAAATGGCAACCAAGTCCATACGTACAATTGATTTTTGCATGTTTGTGTCTACTGTTAAAAATTATTTCTCTTAAAATAACGTTCATTTACAGCAAGAATTTTAAATGCAATTTTTTTTTTTTCAAAATAAAATTTTGCCAATATAATTTTTTTCTTAATTCCGTTCCATGAATGCTCTTTAGATTGCATCGAAATAACTCTTATTTGGAAAGTTGATTAAGATACTACATGTGAGTAGATAAGGAAATAAATAAGGGGGATGTTTTCAGTTCCCATGCGCTGATAGCGTAGTATAAATGGAATTAATTGAAAAAAAATTAAATAATCATTCATAATGATAAAAAAGGGGAGATGCTATTCTTTGTCTTTGAGTGAAATAAGAATATTTCCACTTTTTCCCCCTGTTAGACATAAAACTTCGATTATGATCTTAGGCGTAGAGGGCTACTCATACTTTTTTGATCATGATAGATGTGCAAATATTTTATTTTCATATATATTTTTTTTTTGTTTACATTACGCATGTGATTTTGAATATTCAATTATACAGATAAGTCTAATAAAACATTCATTATTGATAAGTATTTTTTTTTTTAACTTACGTTACTCTTTTGATTACATTTAAAATAAATTCAGCTAATTTGTAAACTTAGGGTATTTAATGGGACAGGGGTAGAAAAGCGAAGAGCTAAAACAAGGAGATGCTTTTTTTTTCCGTTTCTTTGAGCTGATAGCCGTATTCCATGCGATCATGGAATAATAAACTATTTAATGATGAATTATTGAAATCAGTCTCAGACAGTTTTGTTTAATTTTCTAAATTTTATTTCTTTCTCTACTTATTTAAAATGTAATATGTGACCCTTTTGTCAAAACTTGTCCTTGGTTCTTTTTTTTTTTCAGAAAATCCCCTGAAATAAATTCCGTAACACTATCTTTGAAATTAATAAAAGAATGCTTCTGTTTTAAAAATTTATGCTTTTCTTGTGACCTTTAAAATTATTCAATCATACCGACAAGATTTCCCAGCGCTATTATGAGAAATATAAATGGTAACCAAATGCATACCTACAATTAATTTTTGCATGCTTGTGTCTACTGGTAAAAAAATATTTCTGTTAAAATATCGTTCATTTACAGTAAGAATTTTAAGAGCAATTTTTTTTCAAGATGAAATGTTGCAAATATAGTTTTATTTTAGTTCCGCTGCATGAATGCTCTATAGATTGCATTAAAAAAAAACCGTTATTTGGAAAGTTAATTAAGGTACTAGATGTGAGTATATAAGGAAATAAATAAGGGGGGTGTTTTTAGTTCCCATGCGCTGATAGCGTAATAAAAATGGAATTAATTGAAAAAAATATTTTTAAAATAAACATTGATAATGATCAAAAAGGGGAGATGCTATTCTTTGTTTTTTGAATGAAATAACAATATTTCCACTCCCCCCCCCCCCCCTGTTACAAATAAAACTTCGATTATGATATTAGGCGTAGAGGGCTACTCATACTTTTTTGAACGTGATGGATATGCAAATATTTAATTTTCATATTTTTTTGTTTACATTACGTATGTGATTTTGAATATTCAATTATGCAGATAACTCTAATAAAAAATGCATTATTGAGATGTATTTTTATTTTTATTTTTTTTATTTTATTTTTATTTATTTATTTTTTTTTTTACTTACGTTACTCTTTTGATTACGTTTAAAATTCATTCAACTAATTTGTAAACTTAGGGGATTTAAAGGGAGAGGGTTGGAAAAGCGAAGAACTAAAACAGGAAGTTTCTTTTTCTTTCTTTCTTTCTTTCTTTTCTTTTCTTTTTTTTTTTTTTTTTTGTTTGTTTGTTTGTTTAAAAAAAAAAGTTTTCAGTTTCTTTGCGCTGATAACTGAATTCCATGCAATCACGGAATAATAAACTATTTAACGATGAATTATTGAAATCAGTCTCAGACAGCTTTGTTTAATTTGTAAATTTTCTTTCATTCACTACTTATTTAAAATGTAATATGTCATTCTTTTGTCAAAACTTGTCCTTGTTTCTTTTTTTCAAAAGAACCTCCGAAATAAATTCCGTAACACTAGCATTGAAATCAATAAAATAATGCTTCTGTTTTACAAAATTTATGCTTTTCTTGTGGCCTTTAAAATTTTCAAGCATAACGGAAAAATCTCCCAGCGCTTGTACACTGTAAAGAAAGGAAAAAAACCTTTACAAATGAATCTACTAAAATTATAGTTATCTTACTAAAATTTTATCTGTAACCCGGGTTACAGTTACATAAAAAATTCTAACCGTCCCAGTACCTAAAATTTTTTGCTAAACTTATAGATATTTTGATTTACGGTGCAAAAGTGCATCTGTTACATGAATTTTTGTTGCTGCCGTTACATAGAATGTTCAAGGAGTCCCAGTTTCCTACAAAAATTTTAGTAACTTTACAGATTTTTTTTTTTTTTTTTTTTTTTTTTTTTTTTTTACAGTGTATGAGAAATATAAATGGCAACCAAGTACATACGTACAATTGATTTTTGCATGTTTTTGCTACAGGTAAAAAATTATTTCTCATAAAATATCATTCATTTACAGCAATAATTTTAAATAATTTTGTTTTCAAGATAAAATGTTGTTAATCCAGTATTATTTTAGTTTAATTGCATTAATGCGCTTTTGATGCGCATTTGAAAACATTGTTATTTGAAAAGTTAATTAAGGAACTAGATGTGGGTAGATAAGGAAATAAAGTAAGGGGGATGTACTCTTGTCATTTGAAAAGGATGTTTACAGTTTCCATGCGCTGATGGCGTAAAGTAAGAAGAATTATTTGAAAAAAAAAAAAATGAACATTGATAATGCTCAAAGTCCGGAGATATTTTCGTTGTTTTTTAGCAAAAAAATAATATTTACACCTTTTCTTTTAAAAATAAAACGTTGATAATGATTAAACGCGTAAAGAAATATTTATTCCTTCTTTAAAAAATTTATATATATGTTAGGTTTTCAGAAATTATTCTCTATACATTGCATGTTACATTTTCAATATTCAATTATATTGATAAGTCTAATTTAAGAAATCCATTATTAATATATCTTTTTTTTACTCACGTTACTTTTTTTTTTATTTCGTTTAAAAGTATTCTGAGGATTTATAAAGCTAATTAAGAGGATAGGGGTGGATAGACAATGAAATAAAAATGGAACTTTCTTTTGTGGTAAAAAAAAAAGCTTTTCAGATTCCCTGCGCTTATAGCCTGATATAAAAGGGGTGAATTACAAAAATACTCTTTTTTGTAGGGTTCCGTACTTAAAAAGTAAAAACGGAGCCATTATAAGATCACTCCTATGTCTGTCTGTCTGACACACCCATTTTACTTGTAAACTATGGAACGTGGAAAGTTCAAATTGAGGAAAGCAATAGAGACTATTGACCAACATACTTACAGATTATTAAACATTCATAAATATATTTAGGGAAAATGTAGAGTGGATAATTAAGATGCCTGAAAAAAAAAAAAAATATTTTCTTTGTGTAACGTGTAGGGTATCATGTGAAAGCGTTTATAACGCTGTAGTCAAAAATATATTTCTTTTAATTTTAGGTATTATATATTCAGAGATATCGTCAAAAATGTAGTGCAAAAATATGTCCCACCCCCTCTATTTCCGAATCTACTAAAACTAAGGTTCTGAAAAAAGAAGAGGTAGTAGACGATAATTTAAACCTTGCAGGAAAACTACAGTGATTACCCTAGGTCGCATAGTTTTTGAGAAAATCGCATTTTCCGTTACAAACAAGTTTCGATTTGCAGGCATTCAGCAAAGGTATGAGGAAAGCTGGAGGTACCTATCACACCAGAAGTACATATATAAGCATTGTTGATTATGATTTTCGAAATAAAATCGCCTGTAATTAGCCGAAATATTAACAGTTAAAGACACGGACGTTTTGGACTTACATACAGACAGGGAAGGCGTATTCTACGCACCATCGGCTTTTAAATCCTAGATAACAACTTTTTAATGATATATTTGCATAATGCAATGCCCAGTAGCCAGTATAAAAGCAATAAACATCAAACTGTTAAAAACAGATTAATTTATTTAGAATTAATCACATAAATACTATGCGATTCGCGACTAGTTTGCATTGAGTGGCTCTCTCAGTACGCCCCTAGTGTCTTTAAAGGTTAATTGAAAACCTATCTGGAAAAACGCGGCACGGACCAAGGCGGTGTTGCATCTTTAAGACCTCCTTTCGAAGCGCGCTTAGCACAATGCCAAGTTTAATCTTTGAACAAGGTTTTTCTTTAAGTACACTGCAAAAAGAAAAGATTATTACTACTCGGAATTTAGGTCTGTGCCATGCCAAATGAAGTTTAAATATGCATAACTAGGGTACGATTAAATAAAAGAGTTATACAGAATTACTATATTTGATATTATTTAGGTTTCATATCCCTTTGAACTTTCATGGTATATCCATTTATAATTTTCTAGTGATTAAAGATGTACTCAACACTACGCTGTATAGTTTTTTTTACAAAGTCTTATTATTCTATAACACATACTGGACAATTGCACCATAACATATAATAAATAAAGACACAATCTTGCTTAATGGTACACAAAACACGAACTTTAATAAGCTAAAAGTAAATTTCTACGTTTCTTTATTATACGTTATTATGGAGCATCGCAGAGACATCAAACATCGTAAACAGGATACAGCTCTTTCTAGGTTCTGCTTAGCTAATGAAGTCTGCCATATTAACTTTGCTGAAGCAAAAATTATAGTTCCGTGCAATAACCCCTTAGTAAAATTAGAGAATCATTTGGAATCATTGCACGTGAAGATAAACCTTGTAACCATAATTTATCCTATACTATCCCGAAAATCCGCATAATATCATAAAGTCATAATTCTACATCTAATTACAATATTTCAGCTTAAACTTATATTATGTTGCCAAAACTTGAATGAAAACTCAGTTGAACGTGGGTTTGTCCCTCATGTGTAGATGGCGGCAGTCGTGGTTTCTTAAATCGACCTTTTTTATTCATTTGATCTCAGTTCATTAATAATTATTTATTTTCACTAGATGGCAATACTACATTTTTGTATTCAAATCATTTGTCAAGTTTCGACTAATTATCTTTTGCACAGGAAGCTTTCGTCTCTGAACTTTGAGACTTTTTACCATCATATTTTCCTGAAGACGGCTGTAGAAAAAGCTCGAAACGTAGAAATTAACTTTTATCTTATTAAAGTTCGTGTTTTGTGTACCATTAAGAAGATTGTGTCTTTATTTATCTTATTATACTTTTCACAACGATTTTTTTAAAAAAAAATAATACAGTTACTAATTAATAGTCGCACTTCACCATTTTACTTTTTCAATAAAACATTCATTATGAACAAAAACGGTAGGTGTTATTTATTATTCTTGAGAAAAATAAATTTATTAATAAAACTAAAGTAGAGTTATTATTTTCTTTTTTGATCAAGGATTCAGGCGTGGAAAATATAAATATATACATTTTACCCTTAGAAGTAAAAGTTTGATTACGGTAAAAGTTGTGAGGGACTTTTCATTCCTTTTTCAAATGATAATTGCAATTACTTTACAAAAATTATTTTTTGTTTGATTGCATATTAAAAATCATACTGATGATATGGAAAATTAATTAAAAGATAAGGTGGGAAAGATAACGAATTGAAAAAGGAGATGTACCCTTGTGGTTTAAAAAGAGATTATTTCCGTTTTTATGCACTGGTAGCTTTAAATAAAAGGAATTAATTCCAAAGAGATTTTTATATATAATAGATAAATTGGTTTATTAGTCTTTGATTATGATAAAAGATGTGAGGTGTTATTAATTGTTTCTGAACAAAAAAAAAAAAAAAAAAAAAAAAAAAAAAAAAAAAAACAATTTTTAGTCCAGAATTAAATCTTGTTTCTTTTTTTTTTGTGTGTGTGATTAAAACAAAGTGTTATTCCTTCTTTTTTGAGCAAAGTAAATATATTTGATTTTCCTACAATATCGTATTTACTCATGTGTAATGCATACACATGTATAATACGCAAAATATTTTTAACGGTAAAAATGAAATATATGTATATATTTTTTCATAAATTTTCAAAAATTCTTAGAAGTAAATATTTAAGAAAATACCAGAAAGTATTTAAAAGCAAAGTTTCAAAACTGTATGAAAAATTGTTACATATGCTTTAAGCAGCTCACAAATGCAATAGAATATATATTTTTCTATATACATCTGAACTTGACATTTATCAAAATTTTGAATTCACATTAATATTTATTTTATATTTATTATTTATATTATATTAAATATAATACATAAAATTACATTATTTCTACCTTTATCGCACGGTTATACCTTTTTAAATATATGTTTAAGGTTTATTTCTAATCTTTTTGATCTTTTGTATACATCAGCTTTAAGTCTTTGATAAATTTTCCTTTCATTTATTTACTCTAGATTTATTTGTAGGAAGGAAGACGTGTTATTTCGAAGGCATGATATACAATACGGGATTTTAAAAATGAAAAGTTTAATATAAAAATAAATAAATGAATGCTAATACGTAAATATTTTGTTCTCAAAATAAAAATACGTTATTTAATCACAGATATTATTCATTTTTAAAATGATAATTGCAATTACTTTAATTTTTTTTTGTTTGATTGCATATTAAAAACCATACTGATGATTTGGAAAATTAATTAAAAGAAAAGGTGGGAAAGATAACGTATCGAAAAAGGAGTTATACCCTTGTGGTTTAAAAAGAGATTATTATCGCTTTTATGTACCGGTAGTCTAAAATAAAAGGAGTTAATTCCAAAGAGATTTATATATATATAATATATAAATTGGTTTATTCATCTTTGATTATAATAAAAGACGAGAGGTGTTATTAATAGTTTCTGAACAAAATAACAATTTTTATTTCAGAATTAAATCTTTTTTTGTGATTAAAACAAAGTGTTATTCTTTCTTTTTTGAGCAGAGTAGATATATTTGCTTTTCCTACAATATAGTATTTACTCATGTGTAATGCATACACGTGAATAATACGCAAAACACTTTTAACGGTAACAATGACATATATGTATATATTTTTTCATAAAGTTTCATAAATTCTTAAAAGCAAATATTTAAGAAAATATAAGAAAGTATTTAAAAGTAAAGTTTCAAAACTATATGATAAATTGTTGGATATACAGATGCTTTAAGTAGCTCACAAAGGCAATAGAATATATATATATTCTATATAAATCTGAACTTGAAATTTATCAAAACTTTGAATTCCCATTAATATTTATTTATATTATATCAAATATAATACTCAAAATTATATTATTTCTACCTTTATCGTACTGTTATACCTTTTTAAATATATCTTTTAGGTTTATTTCTAATCTTTTTGATCTTTTGTATACACCATCTTTAAATCTTTGATAATTTTACCGTTTTTTTATTTACACTAGATTACCTTGTACAAGGCAAGCCATACAGTTTTGATGGTAAGAATAAAAATACGGGATTTTAAAAATAAAAAGCTTAATATAAAAATAAATAAACAAATGCAATAAAAATCATAATACATAAATATTTTGTTCCCAAAACAAAACTATTTAATTACGGATATTATTGAAAGACTATAAAATTGAAATTTTTATCTAGTGTACCCATCACTTACTGGTCTGTTTGTTGTAGAAAAATTATCTATACTGCTGGTATAACAAAGCTAATATTTGTTCTACACATTACTATATGGTAAACCCACATTGTTATTTTTTAGTTTTGAGTTTTGAGACGCTAGTCTAATAAAGATGTATGAGGAATTTTCTTTTTTTGTCATTCTACACATTTTTAATTATTCAATTATGCTAATGGGAGTTATGATAAAATGCATGAAAAAAAGAAGCACTTAAAAAGACCTTTAAAAACAGGTTTTAAAACTAAGCCTCACATGTTTTGCTATAACTTAAGAAAAATGTTTTTTTTTTTTTTTTAATACATTTCTTATGCTTTAAGCAGGTTAGCAAAAATTCTCATTTTATTCTATATATATATATATTTTCGAACTTGATCTACACTTTTAAAATTTTATATAATTAGGGGTAATCATAGATTATATTCTTAGTATGTTCAATTTTAATTAGATTTTTTTTCGTAGGTTATGATTACGTTTTTCCAAGAAAATTAACATATTTTTTTTTCAGTTGCATTCAAAATGAAATATAAAACAAAATTATAAGGAACAAGAACGAAAAATCATGCGTGAAGCATAGATTATGAAAACTTTCTAACATATTCAGACTACTGTATAAAAAGAAAAAAAAACAAAAAAAAACTTCATAGTTTATTAAGAGGTCTCCGGTACTCTTAAAATTCAAAAAAAGAAAAAAAAAAAAAAAAAAAAGAAAGAAAGAAAGAAAAAGCAGTTTATCAAATTACAACGACCATTTGGAAAACGATTTTTTTAAAGACTAAAATTTAAGACATAAAATATCGCACGGAGTTAATCATACATTACGTACTCCATGAATTAAACATTAATAATGTTATGACACGTAAAAATTGCAAGCCAAATATATCGCCTGCGACCCATCAGATTTCATGAAACTTAAGTATTATCCACCTGAAACTTACGTAAATATCCAAGCATTTCATTGGCTGTTCGGGAAAAGGCTTTTCCATCGTCAGATTTCCAAGAAATTGACGACCAATTTTAAATGAAATTTCATTCTTAAACTTCTAAACATCCGACAATATTACTTTTTACGCCGCCGAATAGAGAAAAAAAATGTACTTTTAAATGCAATTTGTTTGAAAGCTGAATCTCAATTTGTTTCTGAGTTATTAATTTTTTTTGTAGTTTTTATTACTTTTTTGTCATAGTGGCAATATAAAGTATCCATCGTTGTTGAAATTAAAGAGAAATACAGATTACTGTATAGACCAATCAGAAAACGAATAAATTGCGAATTAAACCAATGAAAACTTTCAGGTATGCTTTTGATTTCCCATCCTGGCGAGAACAATAACCATTTTTCCAAATGGTTAAAAAATGAAGGCCATTTTCAACATTTAATATCTTAAAATTTATTTTATTTTAAGACACAGTTTTAATTGGGATGGGTGATATAAGTATGTTAATTCATTTCATGTCTTTAAAAAATTGCAAGATGCAGAATTGACATTTACAGGGGGATTTAAATGTATAATTGTTGTAAAATTTTGTCGAGTCATCTCAAATTTTATGTAAATCGGATGGATAGTTTCGGTGGACAGGGACAGTCAAAAGTTTTTCGTTACATTACGGCAAATTGGAAAAATTATTTCAAGTGCATTTCAGTGATGTTACAGCCTTTCGAATAGAATGGAATTGATATGCACTTATGAAGTGCACTAAAATATACATTCAGTACAATATGCGTTGCAAAAAATAATTATAAAACTAGTTATAGTACGAACGCACCTCATTTGCCACGTTTGACGTGCAATTTCCAACTTGTTCTTTCCTTTGTTGAACACTGTAACCTGTAGAATTTATGCATACCAAGCAATAAAGAAAAAAATGTTCATCATGAAAACGCGTACCACAACTGAAAACGCACTTCCAGCATTTATTGTTCATAGGCTTCTCTAGTTAAACTATTTTTCAATTTCTTCTGTAGTCAAATTCTTTTATGTGTCCCTGTAAATAAAATATAAATTCTTTGAACACATTATTCTACAGTAAGCCCGGTGTAGTATATCTTATTGTTATATATAAATTTCAGTATCTTTATAATAGTGTAATATCATTAAAATACATCTCAAACGATTTTTCAATTCTATGCATAACTTCATACACTTTTCGATAGTACAATAATGAAAATGGCACAAAAATCGCTATTACAGTACTACAATATTACAATACTTTCTTCTGTTGAAGATAGAACAAGTAATGATGAAGCTATTTTAGCGAATCCTTCCACAGACCTAGGGTGGCCGAGCCACTAGTTGATCAAATAATCTCGGTGCTACGTTTTTTTTTAAATTGTATTTCCTTGCTTTTAAGTTTTAGAAGTAAACTAACATGATTGCTATATCCCTTGATTAATGTCCTATAAATGGCAAAATTGAAATCTGCTGAAATTAAATAGCAACAAAATTATAAGTAAATAGTTTCTTTAAATGCCATTTTCCTTGTAGTTGACCAATTGAAGAAATCAGTCAAAAATTCAAAAAATAATCTATAAAATATCATGCTTAACCCTTACCGGCGCGGTGTAATTCTGTTTATAAACTGATGAAATAATGGACCGACACCGCAATTTATAAACGAATTTATTAGAAACTACGAACTTGCTTACTTTCATGTACATTATAATAGGAAAATTTTAGTTAAATATTCTTGGTGCCGTTTGTCAGTTTTGGAATTAAAATTAGGTGTCCTTTTTAAGGACACTCAGCCGGTAAGGGTTAAGCTGTGTTTAACAATAATGCATGTAAAACTATTATTTGAAATAAGGAAGATGAAAGTGGATTATCTTTCCAACCAATCAAAAACTAGATTTTTACATTTTCTAATTTTAAAAAAATCATAAAATTGCTTCCTTACTGCAGGCAGCTGACAACAATGTGTCAACATTCGCTCCAACATTCAAACAAAAATATTATGTCTTGTGCCACGTGTAAAGCTCCTTCCGTCTGAAATGGTGTTGTATTTTAAGAAATTGATCAACTACTGGAGGGGTATCAACTATTGCCGCGTCACCCTATATGCATTTTTGTGAAGTTTGATGAAGTCCGCAGAAGCCCTTGAAATGACCTACATCCATGTCTAAATGACACTGAATTGTCGCTTCAAAATTTGATAAGTAGCTGACAGTGAATACTGTGCCAGTGATCGAATTACACTGCAATTTTTGAACGTTTTTATGTCATGACATTCCGCAGATAAAAATGTTTTTCATTTGACAATTTTGTAAAAATATATTTTTTTAATAGTTATGATTATAAAGGAAAATCCAGGTTCGATATGGTGTAAGGCACCCTTTGTTTTTAAATGAACAAATGGTTTGCGGTTATGTTTTACCATAGAAAATTGTTTGTTTCAAATGACGAATATCACGTCTAAATCAGAACTTTAAAAAAAAAAAAAAAAAAAAAAAAACATTTAAAATCAGACATTTATCAAAACCATAAAACAACACATTAATATCGGATACTAAAATCAATTACAATAGATGTTTCAAACTCTTTATAACCTCAGTAAAAATGTCAATCCAAAACCAAAACTATTGTTTACACATGTTCACGTTCAAAATTATACTCTTAAATTATTAAATCACTACGTAGTACCTATATCAGTAGGACCACTTATTCTGGTGGGGTTGTATGTGGTCCTACATTGACATATACTTCCAGCCGATTTAATATTTTAAATGCATAATTTTGAGAATGTGATCATGCGTAAATAACAGTTTTGGTTTTGGACTGACATTTGTAGTGGTGAATAGTTTGTATAGAGTTTGAAACGTCTAGTATAATTTGATTTTATTATGCGATATAAATATGTCGATATAAAAAGTTTTATTAAATGCCTTTTTTTTTATTTTAAAAATTGTTTATTTCGTCATGTGTTATCAAAACGTATTATTTTCGAAATTATTTGAGAAGCACCTTGTATATTGGAAAACATGAGTTTCGTAAATGTAAATTCTGAGAAATCTATGCAAATGACGAATCTGAAAACAAGAAAGTTTCTAGACAGCAGTAATTTTGCAATAGCTACTTCGATTGAGAAATATCTTGTTACCGACGTTTTTCTCTAACAGTGGGAGCGAGATCGCCACTGCTGTGACTAGAGAATGCAATCCACAGAATTTACACCGGACATCTTATGAATTATTTTTTATAATAAATCTCGACTACAGGATTTTAACTGTTTGCTGTTGACATTATAGGTTTATATGATTCACTAATATTCCACATAGATTTCTTAGCTAAAAATATTTAGTTTTGACAATATTGGATATTTCATTAATGGATAGGATTTTGTTATAAAAGATTTTTTGTTTTAGAGTTACCCGTCAAAGCATACTGAAGGTATTTATAAATATACTGAAACCCTCTTTAAGAACACACCGAATAGTACCTCTATTTAGAGAAAACTTTTTCAATACTCAATGCAAATATTATATACACTATTTTATCTCTGACTAGCAAACACCTCCGAATAAAGTACAAATTTGGCACTCCCCAGTTGCTGGTCATTAGGATAACTTCGGTCGGAAATTTCGGTGTTGTTGGTAATGGGTCTTGAAAAAGGATTTGTTATATGGGGCATTCTCACAGTCTTTTGACTTTCATGTCCCTGAATAATAATTTTTTATTTAATACACTTTTTTGTGTTTTTTTTTTTAATTTCATATACTTGGGAACATCCCACTGCATGATTGCAATATTACGTATTCATACATTACGTATACAACTGATTAATTGAACAATATTAACGAGATAAATAAATTTTGGACGATGTTGGGGGTCCAAACACATGGAAAACTCATCTACCGTCCCGTGTCCCTGATTCTGATTTTTAAGTTTGGAGCTGTCTGGATAAAATTGTTTCAATAAAAATAATTCGATGTAATTTTTTTCTGAAACTGGAACAATTGTTTTGCATAAATATGTAGCTAAAAATTAACCTGCACACATTTTTAGGGTTGATATTATTTTTTGAACTCTGTCCCTGGGTTTTAGATTCCTTACCATCCCTCTTCTAAAATTATACAGAAAATCACTTCAGATGCAGCGACATAATTTTTTTCAAGTTTTTACTCATGCAAAAGTTTGCTAGAGAAAGAATATCTAAATTTCTTTGACAGGAAAATTACTGCAGATTATAAATTAGCATTTAAATATCAATTTCAAGCACCGTGGCTTTATTTGTAGTCTTACCGTCCCCAAGGTTTATTCCTGCACTTTTCGAGGTAAATTAAAAAAAAAATAATAATTTAATCCAATCTTAACAACTGTTTCTAAAAACGAATGAACATTGTGGCTATCACTTAGTCTTAACATGATTTTCCTAAAAATAAGTGGTAATTTTCCTTACCGTTCCATCCTTACCGTCTCTTTTTTTACCATTTCGTCACTTTTTTTACCATTTCGTCCCTTTTTTACCATTTCGTCCCTTTTTTTTACCATTTCGTCCCTTTTTTTACCATTTCGTCCCTTTTTTTACCTTACCGTCCCTTCTTTAACACCCCTTTAAGACAATGTTATACAAAAATTCTGTATTAAAAGTACTACATTTGTATTATTTCTTATTTGAATGTCCTGTGGGTACTTTTCAAATTCATTATAAGTAAAAATTTAGAAGAAAATAAAAAGTTATAGGGGTAAAATGGGAAGGAAAATTTAAACTCGCAAGTTTAACTTAAACCTCAGTTAAATAAAAAATTTTTCGCTGCTCACCATTTTTTCTTTATTTTTAATCATTAAGGTATCCGTCTATCAGATTAAAATGTTATTTTAGCAAGTTTAATTTTGCCAGATTTTTTTTTCCCAAAAGTCAAAAGATTGTGAGAATGCCCCATATATTTTTAAAATATATTTTTTGTTTATATTTAATATCCAAATGTAATTTCTACAAAACGAGTTACATTTTTTTTTAATTACAGTTTTAAAATTTTAGAAAGTGTGAAGTTTATCTTCTGACCTCACATCAGAGCTGCCAAATCTCAGGCTTTTTTTTACCGCAAAAATTTTATAGTAAATTTTAGCTCTTTAAATCGCCATAATATTCCGATTAAATTAGACAAAAATTTAGAGGAAGAGTTCATAGAAATGCCTCACATTTTTTTTTTTTTTTTTCATAGAGCGGAGATGAAGGATGTATATTAACTTTTCTTACGGATTTGAAATATTTTTGTAATTCTGATTTTTAAAACGTATATTTTAGAAATGGACTAATCGTTGTATATTTTTAAAACTGATAATTTGAGAATTTGCTCTTGATCTAAAAAATAGGCGGCTTTTGTATTTAATTATCACTTTCTTGAGAAATCACTTTACATTTATTCAAAATATAAGTGAAATCGAAATTAGATTCCTTTTTTTGGACATATCTCTGCAGCAACAAAAAATCTTTTCTTAAAAAAGTAAAAGAGAAATTTCAGATTAAAAGAGTAAATGGATCATAAAATAAATCATGCGTAATGCTCGTGAAACTATATAAATGGTCCAGGGCGCAATTTATTTCGTTTCTATTTTTTGTAAATAACTTTTGTTTACTTTTATCGAAATATACATTTATTTATATATTTATCGTGAAATATAATTGATTTAAAACAAATTAAATTTATTTTTGTTGATTAAAAAATTCAAATTTTAGTTATGTTTAAACTTTGATATATCTTCTGACTCTTTCATTCTTAAAATTTTCCATTTCTGATTTATATATATATATGTATGTATATACTAATTTACCTTAGGAATCTACAAAAATATTTAATTTGAAATCTTTAATAATATTTAAATAAAAAAATTGTTTTATCAACAATATTTTTTACTACGAAAATTAATTTTTAAAATTTATTCTCAAAACAGAAAACAGCGATTTAAGTTTTAAGAGTATTTAACCAAAAACATTATGCAAACAATTTAAACTTTATCTTTAGTATAAATTTAGATACATTAATTTAAACAGAGCAAATCTTGGAAATATATATATAATCAGACAAGCGTATTTAAATCCTGGAAGAAAATGTGGCAACCACAGACAGTATAACATTAAAAAAAGCGTTATATGTTTTGCCATAGCAATCACACCGGTTGTCCCAAAAATGACTAATGGATTTTAAAATTCAATAACTTGAAAACGGTGAGAGATATTTTTAAAATAATTGCAGGAGGGTTATATAAGATTTCAGGAGTTTTTATGCAGTGATTTTCAGTTTTAGTTGCAAATAGCAGCGATAAGTGGCGCTGCAAGCAACAGGCGCTAAATCTATGCTCGATTTTTCTGCCTTTCTCTTCTCCCGTGTGAAAAAAGAGATTAAAATGTTTTGAATTGATCCCGTAGTACCAAACATCGTGTCTGGAATTAGCACCCCTTTCTCGCAGCACCAGCAATTGTTTGAAATTCAAATTAAATCAAGCATCACAGTAAAAAAAAAATAAATAAAAAAATAAATAAAAATAAAAATAAAAACCTGACATCATACATAAACCTCCTGCAATAATTTATTTAATATCTGTCACCATTTGCAAGTTATTGAATTTTATAATCAATCAGTCATTTTTTGGACATCCGGTATATCTACAGATATAGACAGGTATATATATATGTTATATATACATACATACACATACATATATATATATATATATGTAGCATTTTGCTACCGACTTTCAGATATTTAGGCGACACCAGTACACCTCGACATAAAATTTAGTAGAGCAATCAAAACCATCCATCCGTTATATTGAAAATACCGGATTGCAGTCAGGGTATATATGAGAAAGACAGGCTCGAAACACATTGATAATTTCCCTTACGTAATGAATATAGAGAGTCATCGTCACTTTTTTAAAATGGTTTTATTGACAAAACATAGTAAACACTTCAAGTAGTCATTCCATCCACTCACAAAAATCGATCATCACTTCATAAGACTTTAGATGTTATAAGAATAGGATCTACACATTCGAACGTTCACTCCAAGCGACGATGCTTAATTAGACAACCAGAAAAACGTAAAAATCTTCTCTCCATCGCCGATGTAACGATATTTATACCCCGAACAACAACGCGCGGACGGTTACAGAACAGTTACAGACCAATCTAGAAGAAAGGTGGGGGAGAATGGGACATAGAACAAATTACGATTCGATGGGAAAGGATGACGTCGATAAAGAACTCTTTATACGGCGTCAGAATAAAAGTGCAAAAATAGCTCTGGCGGACGCATGGAATTGTGGGTATAGAACACGACAGAAAAAAATGATATTAAAACTGGAAAGAAAGAGAATTTAGTTTTAGAATAAAATGAAAAAGTAATTTAATGGGTTTTATAAGATTAGGCGGATGTATTAAGGTTTTTGGAATAATAAAAGAATACGCAACTTTAAATGCATGAAATAAAAGACAAAAGATATTAAGATATTATTAAAGATAGGTAAAAAAAAAATATATATATATATATATATTAAGAATTTGGAATAGTTTTACTAAGAAAAAGAGGCGAAAATTTTTATTATTATTATTATTATTATATATATAGTTCAATTGGTATGTACGTGTGTATTCAATGTATATTGGTAATTTATTATTAGGGAAAACGTTTGAAATTACAAAAAAATATATAGGGTAAAAGCACCAATAGTCGACCACTTAAGCGCTTTCTTTTAGTAAATAGCTCAAAGCGGAATTTTACAAAGCAATACAACATTTTTAACAGTGACACATCTTAATGTTTACTTTTCTTTTACTGTTTCAGCAACTGTTTTTTTTTTTATATAAAAACTGATTATAGGTTTTATTTATAAAAAGTTAAACTTAAAAGTAGCAAAGTCGCTAGTAATCGGCCACTTAATTCTAGTGTTCGGCCATCACTGGACCAGTTGTCGGCCACTTAAATGCTTTGTTATTGTAAATAAATTAAAGTATAATTTTTATAAACAGAACAACATTTTAACGATAAAATGTGTTAATTTATACATTTCTTAGAATGTTTCAGGGATAATTAAAAATATTATAATAGTTTTTAACATGTAGCTCCCATTGTCTTATTGCAAAGAATCTAGTATGTTTTAAGCTAAAAGATTTCAAGTTTTTGTTTCTAGATTACTTTAAGATGACTCTGTCTTAAAATATGCCTAAGATTTGGGATCAGAAATAAGAGACCGTTAGTCGACTCTCTGAAAATCCTATGTGAATCCTATGTGTAAGTTGGAAATTGCACGTCAAACGTGGCAAACGAGTTGCGTTCATACTATAACTAGTTTTATAAATATTTTTGGCACCGCATATTGTAATGAATGTATATTTTAGTGCACATCATAAATGCATATCAATTTCATTGTGTTCGAAAGGCTGTAACATCATTAAAATCCACATGAAGTAATAGTTTCCCATTGTCCGTGATATATCGGAAAACTTTTGACTGTCCCTGTAATTAAACTATGCATCCTATTTTCCTAAAATTCGAAATAACTCGACAAAATTATGCAAAAATTATATATTTAAATTTCAAACGATTCGGTTGGGTAGTTTTTTCACTGTTATATGCGGACGGACGGACAGACAGACGTACAGACAGACGGACTGAACGACAACTATAGGTGCTACGTATTTATATAATTACGAATGCACCTAAAAATATGAGAAAGAATGTTACATATTGGCTGTGGTAGAGCATTTAATTTATGTTATTAAGCATACTAAGGGATGCAACCCGGTCTCCCTGGGTCATCATGGATCCAAATCAATTTTTTTAAAATAACTTAGTAGACTTTTACATATAATAGATTGTAATAATATTTTTAATTTCTTTTATCTTTACAAGAAGAAAGTATTGGTTTCATGAAAATTTTCGAATTCCAGTTTTCAACGGATTTACACGTTTTATGGGTCAGAGATTCCAGAAAACATGTTCTTACAAAATGCCTGTCTGTGAGTCTGTGAGTCTGTCTGTCTGTCCGTTTGTCTGTCTGTCTGTATGTTACACAAATTTTGTGGGCGATCTATCTCAAGAACTAATGCACGGAATTTAATAAAAATTTATGTTCAGGTAGTCCCTGATACAGATCAGTGCTGATTAGTTTTTGGTAGCAGGTGGCGCTGCCATGTAGCATTTTGCAGGATTTCCGCAAAAGCTCTATCTCAAGAACTAATGCCCGGATTTTTATAAACCTTCAGATCCCGTTAGTCCTTGACATGAATGGATGCTGTTTACGTTTTGGTGTAAATCGCCCAACAGGTGGCGCTGCTATGCTACATTTTGCAGGATTTACACTATTTTCGTAGTAGCTCTATCTCAAGAACTAATGCACACATTTTCATGAAACTTCGTATTTAGTTAGTCCTTCATATGAAATGATGCTGACTACGTGTTGGTGTAAATCGCTCGATAGGTGGCGCTGCTGTGCTGCATTTTGAACTATTTCTTCAATAGCTCTATATCAAGAACTAATGCACGAATTTTCATCAAACTTCAGATTTAAGTATAACTTGATTTATGTTGCTGCTGATTGTGTGTTGTTGCAAATCGCTCAACAGGTGGCGCTTCTATGCTGCATTTGTCATGATTTGCGCAATATCTCTATCTCAAGAACTAATGAACGAATTTTCCTCAAACTTCATATTCAATTAGACTTTGACATAAGTTGGTGATAATTAGGTTCTGATGTAAATAACCGAATAGGTGGCTCTGCTATGCTGCATTATGCTGGATTTACACGATTTCAGTGACAGTCATACCTCGAGAACTAATGCACGGAATTTCATATTTTTAGAATTCTCATGATGAACACCGATTGCCATTTAATTTGGCACTGAGATAGTGAATTTTGTAGTATTGGCATGTATGAGATAGAATAAAGTTTTGTGATGGCCACAACATACTAGTTATTTTTAAGATTTTAATTTTATAATAGATTTTTTACATATAGAAGAATTTTGTGTATTATGGAATACAATCAACATTTTTATTTATAAGCCACCAGTAAAAAATTGAGATACATTAACAGTAATTAGAGAACAAACTTTGACTTTATCTTTTTAATGCTTTTAAAGTGGAGGTAAAAAAAAAAAAGCACATATCAATATTTAGCTTTCAAAAGAAGTTACCCTCTCCGGTTAATGGAAATCAGTCGGGTAATAGGGAATTGGGTTATAAGGAAAATTAAAATTGCAAGCGAAACCACGATTTAAAAGAATAACTAAAATTATTTACTGAGAAAACATTATTATATCATCTATAAATCATCAGATTCTTTGAAAAATTGTTTTAATTTTAAGACACGTCTTAAAACAGTTGTCCAAATGATATATCATACTACGACCCGACACACCATCTTGAAAACGTCACTCATCAACAATCATACATGAAAACTGACTAGCACTTCAGTAAATATAATTATTCAAATTTATATTGAAATTGGTTAACGTCATCGACAATGAGATTTTACAATTAACACGTTCACGCCGGCGCGGTGGGTCACACTCGACAGTCTCAGAGCTGACAAGTCTCCGGCTTTTTGGATACCAGTATTTTAATACAGAATATGTTGTTTTATTTAATTAGAACATTTGGGCGATTTAAAGGAACAACATTTTCTCTAAAATAACAGTGGTGTGCAAAAAGCCGGAGACTTGACAATTCTGAGACAGTGGAGTGTGAGCCACCGCGCCGGCGTGAACGTGTTAATATGAATTTTATAAAATTTTCCTGCGAAAAAAAACTGCAAGAATTGTGAATAATATTTTATTTCACCGCGTCGCTCCAACAACAGGTATCCAAACAGAACTAAGCAGAGTGTCTCGAGGGAGTACTAGGAAGTCGTATGGCATATTTACGCTTGGCTATAAAACAGTATGCGCCAGATATTGAAATATTCCGGATTTTTCAACGTTTCCATTATACGCGAACTGCCTTTATATTTTTTAGATTGACCACTAACAACAACAAAAATCATTTTTCTATGACAAATATAAATGATAAATTCAAAAAAGTTTTGAAATTTATTAAAAGCCGTACTTTAGTACGGCTTATGTAATAACCCGAAGTGAGGAGTTAATACCCGAACTGAACGCCAAAGATAACATTCCTCATAGTAAACTTTTTGATTCTGATAATTTCAGTTGTTAAAGTGCGTAGTTCGATTACATGTCTGTTAAAGTTGTATCTGAATTATGTTATTTTATTTATATTGCTTATTTATTGATGAATTGAATTTTTAATTTCATTTTACCGCAAATTATTCGGAATCAAGTGATAATCTATTTCTATTGTTCCATGTGCAGGAGGGTTAACATTCCGCAATCGGGTTGCATGCTTTTTTCGTAGATTTAAGAAAAAATCATGTTTGAAAATTACTTTTAGAAATATAATAAATTAGTAAGTTGAAGTACAGTTTTCAAACAAATTGAATTTTGAAGAACAGTTTAGTTATTTATTTCTTCGATGGTGTAAAAATTAAAATTGGGAGATACTTAGAAGTTAAAAAAAAAAACAGTAAAAACGTAATTTATTGTTCGAGCATTTGCCACCGTCAATATTACAGCAACGTTTCACGCGGACATGTGTTTGCTTTATTATATAGCTTTAACACGGGAGAACTCGCGCCGGGCCTGATACACCTAGAGTGCGTATGGTTTTTACATTTGTCACAACTATTTTTTTTTAAGTAACCTTGAACTTATTTTATCGCAGAATTTTTAACAATTGTCTCCGACTAAATAAGGTGACGATTATTATTTGTATTTATTGGTGACAAAGTGAAAAACATTCATGCGCGCGTTCTCCTTGGTTAAGAATATGTATATTCTTTTCATATGAGGACGTGAGTTTCAAAACTTGTCTTATCCAAAATATAAAAATTGTGTTTTCACAATCTGTCTATTCTATTGGTGAACTTGCACCGAATAAACACTACAATCTGAAAAAAAGAGAACTAGTTTTATCTTGTATTTCTGCCAATGTAAAATCTTGGTTTACAATGAAATCAGATGGACGCAGTCAGAAGTTTTTCGAGATTTCCCAAAATTTGACTTTGTGGATAAGGCGAATTTTGAAACTCACGTCCTCATATGTTTTCCTTTATAGTATAATAGGGGGCTGTGCCCCCTGCAAGCTACGCTCGTCAACGCCCCGTTCAGACACCGCAAAATTTAAAAACACGCTAATCTGATCGGTTTTAAAAATATTAGAGAAGATTGAATTATACTGAAAAAAGCTGTGCAGATGTCCCTGTAAACAGTTTTCCATTCAATTCCCTTTGATTGCAAAGGTCGAAGTTGCTGTTAAGACATCAGTGGTTCGTTCCGTGTATGATTAAAGAGGATCAGTTAAACATTTGAAAAGAAGCTAAAATAAAATGATTTAAATGTACAGAGTCTTTGTCTCACGGTATTTTAAAACAATTTCTATAACAATAGCCTATTTCATATGACTATCATCAACAGTTCTTGTCGGGCGACTTCGCTTTTTATATTCCATGTGCCATTTTGGTACCTTACTGTTAGCCAGGCGCAGGTGATAGGTACGCCAAATATTATTCTACCGCCATCATTTCATCTATATTATAATAGTCCAAGTCATGTAACTACCATAAATAAATACGCTCTGATCCCTTCGCTTTTCATATGAAATTTTGGCCCAGATATCATATACGGCCCCATATTGGCGCGATTTTTTTCCAACGCTAATTTGATGAAAACTTCAACAGAATAAACAACAACATCCGACTTACAAAATCAAACAAAATAACGATACTATGGCGCCAGTTAAGTACCCGTTGCGTTTAAGACATTGGCGTCAGAAAAAAAAATCGCGCCAATATGGGTCTATATATGACATCTGTGCCGAAAGTTTTCCATTATAATTAAAAAATCAAATTTCTTTTTCGAATAAAACTACATAAAAGTTGCCATGGCCGCAAAGAATTCTTGGTACTGTCATGCTAGCCGGGTGCAAATATCGCCAATAGCTTTTGTCAACACGCCAGTTAGCGTTTTTTTTTTTTTTTCAGAGTGGTAAATTAAAACATTGCTTTGAAGTTCAAATTAAATGTCATGGTTTGTTACATCATTTAATATTTGGCCAGATGTCATATACGCACTGGGTTTGACGTGATTTTTTTTTTTTTTTTTTTTTTTTTTTTACGAAAATTTGGCGAAAACCTCGTTTTCGAATACCAGTTACATATGTATTTTTGGTACTACTTAGTGGACCAAAAATCTATCACTAAACTATAAGATTAAATGCCAATAATGGTTGATCGTAAATGTCACATTCACATGACTTTAAGCAAGTTACACGTCTTTACGTCATCAAGGGATTTTTATTTCGACGTTTTATTTGCATATTTATTAATGTTATACTATTTTATTTGTACTTTCGTTATTTAAAATAAAATTTATATCAATTTGTATAATTTGGCGAAATGGGTCTGCGGAATAACTAAGTAGTACCGTATTTTTTAATTATTTTCTATTACTTTTAAAAGAAAATAATCAAAAAAATAATTAACTATAGAATAAAACAATTTATGTAATTAAAAAAAAGAAAATAAAGTAAATAAACATTTATTATTAAATAAACAACAATAGCCGGGTTACCATGTCAACCAAAATAATGCCATTTTGGCGCCAATTAGGTAACCCGGTGCGTATATGACATCTGTGCCTAATATTTTTCTTTTCGTCTCGTTTAAAAAAAAAAAGAAAGAAGTGAAAGCCATTTATTTTAAATGTTTCAGTTTGTATTAAACAAAATGATAATGAAACACAAATTGAATTATGAATAAAAGTAACATGGTACATTTCGTAGCATACATTTAATTGAGGCCAAACTGGTCGTCAAATTAGTGTAAAATAGTAACCTTTTCTAAAATAAGAAAAAAAATATATATATATGTTATGATTAAAATTTGAGTTGCCAGCATTAGAGAAAAGTATATAAAATTAGAAAAAAAATTAATATTTTGAAAACTAATTCGAATTTAAAAATACTAATACCAATTTTGAGATCTGCAGATCAGTACCAATTTTTGGTGTTAATTTCATCGCAAAGTATTCCGTATTTTAGGAGTAATCACCGTGAAACATAATCAGTTGTTTAATCAGTCGTTTCATAGAATCGTTACATAAATTCGTTTCATAATATCCGTTTCATTAGGATTTTATATATACGAGGTGGAACCCGCCGAATTTCGACGAAAGAAAATGTTTACAAAGGAACTGTTGCATCAAATTTATAATACATCGACAACAATAATTAGAATAAAAAAGTTCATCTTACGCTTGTTAATTTAATTCTCCAAAGACATATTTTAACCTAAGATTAACGAAATACTTTTTTCATAAACTTCAACTGTTAAAATTATTGAAAAATTAAACTTTATTCATAATACGTCATCAGTAACATATAATCAAGATAAGTAATTTTGATTAAGTTATTAATTGATGCTTTGTATTACGGAATGAAAAAACGCAAAAATGATTTCACCTTGACATAATCATAGAATTTCCCTACCTTTACATCTAAACCAAATCAAGTCATTTTCCACGTTTCACATCCATATTAACTTTTTAAAAGCATTTTAATGCGCAATAGGTTATTAATAAATATATTTTCACGCTTGAAGTCACGTTTGTCAACTATTGCAACTTTCCATGTTAAAATTCCCACGCGTGATCTGAGGTCTTAGTATAATCTCTGTACCTGTGCGTAAAAATTCCAGAAATTTATAACTTTTAGACGTATTCAAGGGGAAATATCTCGTTTTATCAAATAAAATTATCGTTTACTTTTAAATATGACGTCATTTTATGTCGCTGAAATATTTTGCCGATTGACTCAAACTCAATATCAGCGAAATGAAAAAATAGTGAAATATAACAGCATCATCAGGGAAATTGTGTCTTTTTTAAAGCGCAACGTCATTTTCTGTTCTAATTTTTAAAAAAGATATTTTTAATTGTAATGAGAAAATGGCATCAGTAAGAATATAATCAATAAAGATAACTAATCCACTTTTAATAGAAATGAAGTTTTTCAGTTGCCACGATTAGAAAATTGGTATTAAAAACTATAAAAAAATTAATATTTCAAAAATAAATTGAGATACAGCTTTCAAACAAAATGCATTTAAAAGAGCATTTTTTTCTGCATACGATGGTGTAAACATTTAAAATGTGGAATGTTTAGAAGTTTAAAAATTATGCAGTAACAAAAATTGCAAAAGCGAAATTTCATTTCAAATTTCAAAGTGTTGCCATTCGCAGAATGACGTATGCGTTACGCACAGATATGTTTGTCCTTTATAATTTATAATATAGATAGGGTAGATTTAACGCAACTGGGAAGTTAAATGATGAGTTGAAGAGCGCACAATAGGAAATAGGTTGTGAAATACATTAAGGGGCCTCAGGACTCTTGAAATTGGAACGAAAAAAAACGCAACCAGGGGGCGCAATATATTCTGAACACACATGTATCTAAACGAAAATCCGTTTTATAACCTATCTGTAGATATATTAGCCGAGGAGATCGCGCCCATTGCATCCGAGATAGTTACCTCCCCCCCCCCCCTTCCCCCCGCTGTAAAAAAGTGGAACTAAAATATGTAAGGCTATGGTGCATAATATGAAAGAGTGGTCAAAAGGGTATCGGCAAAAGTTAGGAAAATGCCCCCGAGTGAAAAGGGTGGAGGTTAGAAAAATTGCTTAAAATAAACAAGTTAGAAACCGGAGGGATAAATATAAGACTTTTTGAAATTTTTATGATTTGTCGTGTGATCGCAAGTGTTCAGCTGTAAGTAGTCAAAATTTTAATTCTTCAACTTAATTAGAGGCTCAGTTAGCAAAAAAAAAAAAAAAGCTTAAAATACACGAGTTAGAACCCTGACGGGTAAACATAAGACATTTTTCAAAATTTTATGTTTTGTCGATTGATGTGAGGTGTTCAGCTATAAGAATCCATAATGTCAAATCTCCAGCATATATAGTTTCTGAGAACAGGCTCTATGACAGACAGACTGAGGAGTGAGACGAATAGGGTTTCGTCAGATGAACGAAACCCTAAAAAGACCATTTTCAACATTTAATATCTTAAAATGTATATGTTTTAAATTAAAATATATATATTCGGATGGAGAATATAAATACGTTTTTTCACTTCATGTACTTAAAAAATTGCAAGATGCAGAATTAGTATTTATAGGGGGCTCCAAACTGTCAGATATTTTTCGAGCACAAAATTGGTATAACAGCTTTACGTGTAGAGGATTACAAAATAAATTTTGCTACTAGAATGAATTTTTTTGTGTTTAATCGTACTTCAGATTGTACTAATTTCTCTGAACCTAAATAAATTTGTATTTAAAGCATTTTTATATTTTTAATACAAAGTTGTATTAGCTAATGCAAAATGTTTAAAATTTTATCAGTATACTCGCTTAAAAAAATATTTTTTTGAACAATAAAAAGGAAGTTTTAGATTCAGTTTATGCAGACTAATATGAAACATATGTTTTGAAAATTTCATGAAAAAATGTTCAGAAGTTTTTGAGATGCCCTCCGCGTTATGCCCAAAAAAACTTCATTTGGAGAAAAATTACTTCAAAATTTCGGAAACACCGCTTCAGCTATTGAGCGAGTATAATTCAAAAAGCCGTAACTTCTGTTCTAATGGGGATTTCAAAGAAACAATTATATCAAAATGTTCAGAAAGGATAGGAGTTTAACGTGTAACAAAATGTAAATAATTTTTTTAAAAAAGTTTTAAAAGTTCTGAGACCCTTTAATATAATGGAAAGGTTTAATTTATTTAATAACTGTTAAAGATAAAACAATAGAATTTTTTTCTAATGCTTATGTAAGATTATACGAAAGTTACATTAACAGATATTTTTTGTGGAAGTATCTCAGTAATTTATGGTAGATATTTAATGGGTTGGTACTTGCATGAATATTGCATTCTTTTTTTTTTATCTTACTAGGGGGCTCTGCCCCCTACGAGCTACGCTCGCCAACCCCCGTTCAGGCACACCAAAATCCAAAAAGCACGCTAATTTGATCGGCTTTAAAAATATTGAATTAAAATTAAAATAAAAGTAGCGATATCTCTGTAAACGGGTTTCCATTCGTTTTCCTTGGATTGGGGATTTTTAAGACCAAATCTGCTGCTGTTAAGAGATACAATGGCGGTTTTCGTATTTAATTAAAAAATTAGTTAAACATTTGAAAATAAGCTAATGTAAAATGAATTAAGTAAACAGCGTCATTGTCTCCCGGTATTTTTTAACAGCGCTATAAGATAGTTCTTTTAAATAATTCATTTTAAATGTATCGTTTTAAATCTGACGTAATTTACACCAAAGTTTTATTTCTCTTATTAATATTCACGTGAAAATACTTTTGTTGTTAGAAGGAAATATTATTTGCGCTGTCTTCGAATTCACGATAATAGTTGAAAAGATTATCTCAAAATATCTCGCACAAATATATTTTTTAATTTAAATTGTTTTGCTATATATTTTTGCCATTTTAAATATGACGTAATTTCCTCAAATTACAAGTTTTAACGCATAATAATGATTTTTTTTATTTTAAGATTTTGTTTCTCTTTTAAAATTCAAGTGCAAATATGGTTCGTCACAGATGTCATATACATAATAAGTCATAATATTGGCGCAATTTTTTTCTGACGCCAATTTCATATACGCAACGGGTACTTAACTGGTTCTAAAGTGTTGTTATTTTGCTTGATATGGTAACCCGGATGTTGTTGTTTATGCTATTAATGTTTTCGCCAAATTGGCGTCGGAAAAAAATTGCGCCTAAATGCGCGTATATGACATCTGTGCCTATGGTTCTTATGACGTAATTTTCCTGCTTTTAACATGTAATCATTTAATTCTAATTTTAAATTTTTTTTTTCTGTTTGTAATAGTCACGTGTAAATAAATTTTTAATTTGAAGTAAACATTATTGTTTGCGCTGTTTATGCAACTGGCAACAGTTTAAATTAATAACATTTTCTAAAATTTGTAAAAAATATCTCTCGAAATGCTGAAAATTTGAATTTAAAATTGAAATAAAACATACAAAAAGGAGTCAAATAAGAAAACTAAATGCAATCTGCACATCGGGAACTTATAACGTATAAAATGATCTAAAAATGATTAAATTCTCATGTATAGTTTTTGCTCCAATAAAACTTTTTTAATGGAACGATTTTTTCCAACTTTAGCATTAAATATCTCTTAAAATAATTCTTCGATTTGAAAACTGTCTGCATCAGTGTATTTATCAAACATTTCTCTATAATACCACCGATTTTCATATTTTTGTATGAAACAGTTTTCTTAATATTAACGAAGAAAGGCCATGCTTAAGCATTGAAATTGGATGTGATCTACCCGGAATATCTACGCAGATGTTCATTGGTCCATTTCCAAATCAAAACTTTTTTTTATATATAGAAGGATACAATTCTTTTTATAACCACATTTCATTAAATATTCTACTTTGATTTGTATTTTTGACGTATATAAAATGTACTGCAGTTGTTATAATGACGCTTAACTTTGAAATGTCAATTTGTTTATACTTCTAAAATTATAATTTAGATCTTAGATCATATATCAGTCTATCTATTTCAGTACATAAGACTAAATTTTATGTGAAATTTCACTGACTTTTTCCAACATAACTGAAAAGTATTTATAACTTCGGTTGGTCTGTCTATCTGTTTGTCCCTTTATAGATTATATGCAGGGTTACACAGTAGAATTCGAATACATTACTGTCTATGTTACAGTAATTGCTAAAGATCAGTTTTCAACTGTCTTTTCAGTTTTTGAAATTATTCATTACGATATCTTCTTTCATGGTATCGAAAAAGGGAATATAAAAAAAAAACTAATAATTTTAGAAAGTGTTTAAAAATCTATGCGCAATAATGCATGCATTTTTGCCGTCTTTTTTTTTCTATTTCTAGAAATTATCACGACTTTAAAAAAAAGTAATAGAAAATAACTAAACAAGTTTAATGTTTCATGTTAAATTTCTTTTATTTACACATATTTAAATTTAGGTTATCTGTAATATAAGATAGTTTAAAATGATTGCCATGATTACAAATGGCACTAATGTCGCCGTAAGCAACACTAAGAAGAATGATAACAGTAAAAAAAAAAAAAAAAAAAAAAAAAAAAATCATTCAGAAGGATATTTTAAATAATTTTTCCTGCAATGTTCAATGTGGAATTCAGGCGTTTTTCAAATCGCTCTCCTAGACCATTAATAAGTATAAAATCTCATCTTCCGGAGGGCATTTCGATACTCCAGAGGGAGAATCATCCTCTGACCACCCTCTGTTTTCAACACGCTCTGTTTGGCTTCCTAAATTCAGTTAAAGTCAATGTTCTATTCATATGTTTCTTTTTTCTCTGTGGTAATTTGGCAAATAAAATGTATGAATTGTACAATCTACACATTTCCATATATAATGATATTTATATTATACGTCACTCCATTACTCGCATATTGTGTTATTTGTATAATATTATATGTACAAAAAAAGGTTATATGTTAGCTCCATTTTTTTTATTATCACATAACGGAAAGAAAACTTTAGAAAAAAAAAAAAAAAAAAAAAAAAAACATTTTTAAACTGGAAAATAATTCTAAAAACGTATTAATACATTTTAAGCAAATAAATTATTTAAAATTTATTAGAGAATAAAAACAATGTAATAATAATTGAATGTACTATTTCATACATTTTTAATTTAAACGAACGTTGAAAATTAAAAGACTGTCATAAGGAAATGTATTACATATTTATGTTGTGGATAGTTGCTTCATTCTTACAATTCAAATAAAACAAATTTTACTGTATGTAATGCACTAATTAGAGAGCTAAGCAGTTATGGTCAGTAGTAATATAGTAAATTTCTATTTCTAAACTTGATTTCTGTCGACACAATTAAAAATTCGATTCTAAAATAAAATTTTGGTCGTTGCGGGTTGGGGGTTAATTTTCTATTATCCCTCAAGGCTACCAACGACATTCATGCATTTTTATCCATAATTTTAATTTAATCGAAAGTTGAAATTTAGAAAACTGTCCTAAGAAAATATTTTGTAAATTTATGTTGCGGATAGGTGCTTCTTTTTTACGATTAGAATAAAGGAACTTTCACTGTATGTAATGTACTAATTAAAGAGCTAAGCAGTTCTAGTCAGTTGTAGTACGGTCAATTTCTAAATTTGATTTCTGCCGACACAATTCAAAATCCGGTTCTAAAATAGAATGTTGGTCGTCGCTTTTTGCGCATTAGGGTTTGATCCATCAAGGCTACCAACGACATTCATGTATTTTTATCCACATTTTTAATTTAAACGAAAGTTGAAATTTAGAAGATTGTTCTAAGAAAATATATTGTATACTTATGTTGCGGATAACTGCTTCTTTTTTATGATTAATATAAAATACCTTTCACTGTATGTAATGTACTAAATAAAGAGCAAATAGTTATAGTCAGTAGCACAGTCAATTTACATTTCTAAACTTGATTTCTATCGACACAATACAAAATCCTGTTCTAAACCATAATTTTGGTCTTCGCTTTTTGCGCGTTGGGGGTTGATTTTCTATTATCCATGAAGGCTACCTACGGAAACAATCCCATGACTGATACATAGCACAATTTTATATATATATATATAAACTTTTCGAAATTATTTTTCTTAATTTGATGACTGCTATTTGAGTTATTTTTAATGATTGTTCCGAAAATAAAATTCGTTTTTTCTTATTATGCAAAATTTGTATATTAAGTTTATTAATATGATTACATAAACAGTTTATAATTAAGGTTATATATTACATTTATTAACACTATACAGTCCGCAAAGATTGTTACCGAATCAGGCAAATCATTTATTCAGAAATTTCAAATTGACACCAGAAATGTTTTAATATTAATATTTTTTTTTATTTATTCACGAAATAACTCTCATTAAAATAAATAAAATTTGCCGTTCAATCTTTGAGGAGAGAATTTAAGATTTCTTAAAAATATTTTTTTGATGACGCATGAATGCGTCACCACCTACCTGTACAGTGTTAATAATATTAGTTATTAAATTTATTGATAATATTGAATATTATGTTTATTAATATAGTTACTTATTACATTATTGATTTCCTATTAAAATTATTAATTTATAAATACTTAATATTACATTCATTGTTCAAGAAATTTTATGATAAATATTTAATGTAAAAGCCTCACAATAACGCGTTTTTTTCCCCTAAAACTTTTTTTGTCACTTTACCTCGCCGAAGCATTGCAGGAATTGTCGCTTTTTAGCATTCAACATTTGTCCGCTGTTATGCTCGATCTTCCTTTATATCACTTCTCTATTTCCTTTTATATCCCGGTAAAATCTTAAATATGGGTCCTTGCTAACTGCCGCTGAATATTGTTGAAAATCATTCAGATGAGAAAAGATCAAATGCCCCTTTCAGCTCATATTACATCCTGAAACATAGAAGCATATATATTTGGCAATAGAAGTGCTTTTAGATTTATTTTTCATGAATTAATAAAAAGTATTCATTCTTCAGGTTTTTATTGGGTTGTGGAAGTCCTGAAACTCCTTCCTGAACAAAAAACGGAATAAACTCTTTTTTTCTTCTTCGAAACAAAGAAAATGACGTATCAGGAGTAATCTGTAACGCAAAACGTTTCAGGAGTTTTCAGGAAGGCCTAAATTGTTAGATAAATCTATAAAGTTATACAACTTTAGATTCATTACTACGGAATCACATACTTCATCAATATCATTGCTAGTGTCCCGTTACGATAATGTATCTAAATAATGAAACACTGAAAAAAATTGAAGTACTCAGAAATGAGTAAATCGATATACTCGTATCGAATTGAGTATGTTTGGATCAAAAATGAACATATGTTTCCTCAATTCTGAAACATCACATGTTATCAAACTCAAACAAAACGATAATTTTGTGCGCTGTAAAGGTTTATTTCATTTATGATGGCATGCAAAACGTTTATGATGATTCAAATATTAAATTATGTATAGTATTTTAAAGTTATTTAAAAGTGCTCACAAATAAAGCTCTTGTTATAAAAATATTCGATTTGGGTATCTTGCTAAGAATTTATTATTTTTCGTAATAAATAATCAATTACACGTTTCCTGTTAATAATTTAGAACGGAAATAAATGTTAGTCCATTTTTACCTTAATTTGTTGGTTCACGGAGGGGAAGGGGCAGTACAAAATGATTCACATTTGAACACAAAAATGGGATCAAAAATGAGTACATGTGTTTCTTAACTTTGAGTATATTTGGATCGGAGTTATTTTGAGTATTTCACGTATTTAAAATTGAGTACATTTTAATCAATTTGAGTACTCATTTTTTTCAGTGAAAACATTTTCCGGAGCAATTTTGAGTTGAAGGGTCTTTGCCCATGATTAATGAGCCGTATGAAATGCGGAATATTAGAATAAGATATTCCTCATAAGATAAGGTGCAATATTCCATCTTGATTGAAATTTAAAACAGACAATATGAACGTTAAATATCTCACCCATTTACTTGAAAGACAATAATGATAATAATAATATAGATGTTACAAGATAGAAATATACATTTCATTTAAATTTCTTAATACTTTCGGCCTACCATAATAATTATAGGCTCTTCCATTCGAAACGAAGGTAATTGTTTGAATGAATTGAAAAGCATTAAAGAAAATAGTCCCTGACGATGGCCGCGGATTGCAGGCCGAAATTACTAGGAAATTTAAATAAGATGTATATTTTTAACTGGTAACATCTACATTATTATTACCTTCGTTGCTTTTTAAGTAAAACGGTGATTTTTTTTAAAGTTGATATTTCGTATTTTTTAATGTATTTCCTTTTGGTTCTTTAAATTGAAATCTTTCTCCTTAAAAGTGCAAACCACAGTCATAAATGTGATTTTCTGATGGTTCTTTCCAAACAATTGGTATACCGAAGGGAAAATATTATTATTTTTTTTCAAACAACTGCCTAAATTCTTCAACTCAAATTTCGTGTGGATCTTAGGAGTGTCTTAAAACTCTAATTTCATGCCAAAATAAACGAAATGCACTTTTTGTTCGAGAAAATCTGAAGTATATCCATGCGAATTATTTTCACTGTAAATTTACTGCAAATATACCAGAAACAATCCGGTGACGTAACACATTCCGTCGAAGCAAGTGATATCCAGTGCAACTTAACATATCTACATAACACTACATATCTACATAATCTGCGCCAGAGTCCAGCTCCGGTACTTCGCTGTTTACAATAAATATTGTTCGGAATTTACCGGAGCTCATAAATACAGGGTTCTGGAGCCCAGTGCAATTCGTAGCTATACATTTTTATGAAAAAATGTATAGCTACGAACTGTTCTTTTTTTGTATTAACACTATTTCCGAATCATAATCCTTGCCCTATTTAATCGCAGAATTCTGCAATTAATTAACACTAAAACTGATCAAAGATTACGATTCGGAAGGAGTGATAGCTACAAAGTGGAATAGTTGTCAGCTAAGTATATGCAGATTGGACGGTTAATCGAAATAGACGGTTAATCGAAAGACAGTACAAGACCGTCGCTAAAATTACATTTCTATATAAATAAGAATGATTAAAAGATTTTTTTATTTGTTGTGTACTTTCTAATAAAACATACATACTGCAATATATATTAAAACACACATACACACATAAATAACGCCTGCATTCAATAGTTAAATGTATATATAAATATTATACAGACATACATACAATAAATACAATAAACCCAACTGGAATATGTATGATTTTATAATATTTACATACACCTTTAACTGTTGAATGCAGGCGCTATTTATGTGTGTATATGTGTTTTAATATATATTGTAGTGTGTGTGTTTTATTAAAATTATCGTAGATCGATGTAATAGTAAAATCTATTCATCGTTGTTCGGTCATCCAAGGCTGTCGTATATATGGCTGTTGACTTCTCCAATATGGTTTAATAGTGAGAAATTGCAGACCCAGGTATCAGCCGGAGTAGTTCAGTGGTTACAGCAGCAGTCTTGTATACTGTGGTCCCGGGTTCGATTCCTGGCTCTGGCTAATTTTTCACTCCAGTTGGGTATAATGTATTTATTGTATGTATGTCTGTATTATATTTATATATACCTTTAATTGTGTACTTTCGTTTATAAAAAGCAAAATTGATAATAAGAAATCTATTTATAAGACAAATTTAGAATTTTACTAAATAAATATGTAGCATCTATTTTCATACAAAGTAATCCATAGTACTTTTATGTTTGTGTTTTGCCTGTACTTTTACTACAGCAAGATTACGGATTCTACATATTAAAAGTACTTTAATTGCATGTGCTTCAAATTGCATTTCAAACCAATTCATGCATTTAGAGAGTATGGCTGACTCCTGGATGATCATTCCAAGAGTCATCACATTCATCCGCTTCAGGTTTCGCTGATTACAAAATATTTTGAATAATTTCGTTATCCGTTAACTCTTCATAACCAATATCGTTCTTGTCACAATTAAGACAGTCTGTGATTGCATCCGCAAAAATACTTTCTAGTTACTGTTTCTCACGTCAGACAAGCCTTTTACTTAAAAAAGCGCCGTCTCACTCGAGTTTATGTCCATTTGAATTTCTGTTGTCCGTTTCAGATTTTTTAAAAAAATGAGGAAAAAGGGAGTGGCGTTTGATCGGGCGGCTGTTAATCGGAAGTTTACTGTATTGGCAATTTGTTTTTAAGTATTTCAATACACAAATTTACTATTTCAAGCACATATATATGTAGGAAGATTATATGTAAAATGTTAATTTATAGATGGCTTGAATAACTAGACGTTGGAATAACAACACATATACTTTAATACAATTCTATAAAGATAATATTGCGCCACTTCGTTGATACCTTCTTTAAATGCAGTACATTTCTCACTTAAAAGCTGTAATATACTTCTTTAGAGCAATTTGATTAAGCCTATCAATGCCCTCCTTGGCATCTCGTAAGCCGATGATTCGTGAACAATTTAATTTTATAGACTGACTCTTTTCTAATTTTGAACGTGTCCAAACCGTGATCTCGTGATCGTAAATTTTCATAATTCGTGCTTTCAAATCATGGATAATAAAAATACCAGAGCCGCAGTTAATTTGCTGATCATACACGTCAAAAGAAAATAAAGTATATTTAAATTCAAATCCTACATATATATTTACGAAAATCATATAAATAATAATTTTTAGTTCCTAAATATACAAAATTCTTAAAAATGAGACTGCGATCTGCGATGAAAGGATCAGTGATAGAATCTCTTCATTATATTTATTGTAATTACCGTCTAAAAGTTATTTAAAAATGTTGCATATAATGCAACAAACACCATTTAGTTAAATATATTTTTTTCATTGCAGACCTGTGTAAATGAAGTTTCACTCTATTCATTTTTGGGAAGTTATTGCATTGGGGAAAGCTAGCTTCCGTCGGAAAATCCACCAAGAACTTAAATAATTTTGCATTGTGAATTTTTTAAAATTAAGCATAATACTTTTTTTTTTAATTTTTTTTTCATTTTTCAGTATATTCCACAGTATTGAAACATTAGTCACTACTGTTGCTTCAAGAGTAAATATTGCTCAAATTAATAATAAGTATTGCTTGAATTTTTATGTTCCACCTTGTACAACCTATGCTTCAAGAAAATGTTTTTACTTTTTTAAACAAGAAATTCATTTTTCTCACTTTTTAATAAACTCTTAAGAATAAGTAATATAAAAATTTTGTTTTTAAAGTCAATTCCTACTTAGGTCATCAAAGAAAAAATTAATATAATCCCTTAAGCTAATATTAGTTTTTGTGGCATTAAAATATCTCAATTTGTTGATTTTCTCTAAGCAAGTAGGTTTACAATGGAACTCTATGGAAATTTGGCGAAATATTAGAGATATCGCCAAGTTGGCGTCACTTTAGGCGTCTTATTTTGGCCGCCAAATTTGGCAATATATCGCCAAGCTGGCGACAAACTTGGTGGTAATTGGTGACAGAACAGGGTCTCCTATGGTAACCCCTTATTGAAAATACTTTCATTGATCTTCAATAACCAATGGCCGCCATTTTGCCTCCCATGCAAAACTAAAATTAATTAATTAAAATTTAATTAATGAATTAATATTTGAAAAAACTGTATTAACATCAATTGTCATCCAGTACAAGTTTAAATACATTTATTTCAACTTGATAGGATGAATAATGAGTATTTTATTAACGGTTGAGAATTTGAACAATATATATAAATATATAAATATATATAAAAATAAATATAGGGAGAGTGTGAACTAATAGTAGGAATTGAAAAATATCACAAATAATCGCAAGTGATCCAAATTTCCATCGCAGAATTCGATCCATTTCTAATCAGTAATAAATGTCCTCGTTGATTGTTGTTTCACTTAATGTGAGAACCTTACCATAATTAGCATAATTACATCATGGGAGTGAGAGTTCATTAAGTCCTTTCATACTGTGATTCTGGAACACATAATTAGGTGTAATAATAATTGGAAATCATGGAGTGTGTCTCTAATGCGAGTCATATGTATCATAAATGTATCAGAATTCATTGTCAAATAAATGTTCTAGAAGTGAAGTGTTCTTCACAAAAGTAAGGATAAAAATTCTGCCAATGAAAATATTTTTTATCCATAATTAGTAATATGATACTTGGCGCAGTATAATATAAATTGAAAAACAAAGTTAAAAACGCTGAATATGCAAACTTTGAGCAGACTAATCTCTGTACTCTTTAGTGTACAGTCCTCAGTGAGAAACTAGTCTGCTCAAAATTTGCATATTATGGCGTTTTTAACGTTGTTTTTTTATTTTATATTGTGAATTCAATTTTACACTTATATTATATTACGCAATTATTGTGCGAAAGTAGTTTGCTCAAAGTTTGCATATCCAGGCGTTTTTATCGTTGTTTTAAATTTATATTCTTTTTATCTATTTTTTTTTAATTAATATGATACTTGGTGGAGTATAATACAAATTTAAAAACAACGTTAAAAATACCAGAATACGCAAACTTTGAATAAACTGGTTTCGTTAACCTTTAGCGTAGCGGCTTCAGTGCGAGTCTGCTCAAAGTTTGCATATTCTGACTTTTTAAACATTGTTTTTAAATTTATATTCTTAATTCAATTTTACACTTATACTATATTATCAGTGGCGTGGCGTCCGGTCATCGCTGGATGCGGCGATGACCAAGCAATATTTTAAAACTCTTAATAAGCTTTTAAAACTCTATGATCCAGTTTTAGCAGAACATTTGGAGTTCATGTATAAGTGAAGGTAAGATTTAAAGTTTCTTTTTTGAACATTCAACCATTGAATTTTAGAGTTAATAATTTTTCACCACAAACTTAAGTAATTGCGATGACCACCGAAAATTTTCACGCCACGCCACTGTATATTATGCAATTATTGCGCGAAACTAGTCTGCTCAAAGTTTTCATATACTGGCGTTTTTAACGTTGTTTTTAAATTTATATTTTTAATTCAATTTTATAAAATTTTTCTATTAATATTATACTTGGCGCAGTATACTATAAATATATAAACAACGTTAAAAACCCCAGAATATGCAAACTTAGAGCAGACTAGTTTTGGTAGCCTTTAGCGTACCGTCCTCGATGCGAAACTAGCCTGCTCAAAGTTTGCATATTTTGGCGTTTTTAACGTTGTTTTTAAATTTATATTCTTAATTAAATTTTACACTTATTCTATATTGTATAATGATTCTATATTATACACTAATGATATGAAGAAATAAACAAGATGTCCTAAAATGGTGTGCCGGTTCTTAAAGTTCAATTACAATTAACGGAGACAACCGTTGATAAATTCAATAGAAAAATCATGTGTGGAGCGAGAAATGTTTTTGCTGCGCTGTGTTGTTTTAGTTTTAAATATCAGCGATAGATATCAATCCTGATCTGATTCAAATTATAATAGTGTTCGTCATAATGAAAACACAAAACATGTTTTAGAATTTCATAAAATAAACACCATGAAATACAAAAACTGAGTAAGTTTTGATTCATTTTTAACCGACTTAAAAAAAAGGAGGAGGTTATCAATTCGACGCGTATATATATATATTACTTTTATGTATTTTCACCGATTACTCCGAAACTATGCTACCGATTCATGTGATTTTTATTTTAATTGTAAGATTATACTCTCGAATTGGTACAACTTTCGTTTCATCAAGTTTGGTTTAGTACTTTTTTAATAATTCAACAAAAACTAATAAAATCAATGATTTATCGCAAATTATCTTTCATTGTTGTAACAGTTTTCCCAATCATAAGCATAAATAAAATTATCTATTGATATACTTTAGCGTCATGTTGTCGCCAAGATTGGCGCCATTTAGTGAAATATCGCCAAATTTGGCAACCAAAATATGTCTCCTTAAATGAAGCCAACTTGGCTGTAGCTGACTAATTTGGTGACATTCCCATTCAAATTCAGTAATGGATCTTCTCCAATCGGTTTCTTTGCATTTGTTAATCGACAGTCATATTTACAACTAGATGATAGTCCGTCAGAATGACGAGTTTGCATTTGTAAAAGAATTTCAATTTCTTATAAATAAATAAAAACTGTAGGATAATTAGATAATAGATTCTTAATAAATATTTAGCTATTAGTAAAAAAGAACACACGTTCTAAAATTGAAAAAAGAAATCTAAACTGTAAACATTCACTCATGATGCCACTTGAAAGAATATATTTGAAGTCGGTTTTATTTCTTGTAAAATAGTTCATATTCTTATTAATTAAAAATGAACTATAAATTATTATACTTTAATTACATCTTTCTAATATTTTGAGACAACGCAACTTCATACGTTTGTATTATTTCGAAATTAAGCAAATAAGTATAGTAAAACAATTTCACATATTAACAGAATAACTACAATTTCTGGTATAATTTCCTTGTTATCCAGTTTAAAATTATGTCGATTCATTTATTATATAAACAGATATTAAAACTTTATTGTAATAATAAATAATTATACAAATATATATATATATATATATAAATTGTATTAAAAAACTAAAATGTTGCGACATAATTATACCATGAATAAAGTTTCTTGCACTAAAAGAAATTCTTCTAAAATAATTTTCTACGTTGGCAACTGAAAATAGCCTTATCCTTTATATAATTATTAATAAAAAAAAATATTTATATTTTTTAAGTACTTAATAAGTTTAACAATTAATAATCTTAATTGTCAATAAAAAAAGAGAATCTATATATGAATTCGTAATATCATGTTAATTTTTTTTTCTTTTACTAATGAAATGAAAATGATTCTTAATTGTTAAATTAACTAGTATATAGCAATTGAAATGTTTTTTGATTTCATTAAAAATAATTAGTCCAGCACGATATGGATAATTCATGTGAAATTAATTATCAAAACAAATAAAAATAAAACAATAATCTTAATCGTTAATTAAAAAAAATGTTTATATATGAATTATGAATAATTTATCGAATTTTTCTTTTGCTGGTATTTTTTTCTACCTGTATATATTGCTCCTGTTAAAATACAGTTAAACTAATTTCATCAACATCTTCTATCATAAAAAATATAAATGTCAGTAAACAAGTTTTACGAGCTTATATATGAAATTTGATAATGTTTTATGGACAATAAATTATTTATCATGTTCATTATATTCATGTTCATTATTCTCTATACTGACGTTGAACTAACTGAAGTTTCTATGGGAATACTATAACATCGTTCCCCTTTAACCGTTTACACCCCGACGGTACGTTAAAGTACCATTAAAATAAATTGTTACAAAATTCATTTAATTCATCGATTAGTAGTAATACAAGTTAAAATGACTTATAGCTATTTTACTTTATCTTGTTCCAAAAGCATTATTGGTTGCACAAAACAAAAATGTTTTTAAAAGGATGATTCATTGTGCCTTTGCATCATTTCAAATTCCTTGACGTTGAAAGATTGGGGGGGGGGGGGGAAGTTTCAGTTCCAAAATATTTCTATATTCCAATTGTAAGAACATTATATTTGTACATTTCCCAATTCTACAAAATACTAAAAAAATATTTTAAATAAAAGATTTGCGTGGAGTTGCATAAATATTGCACAAAATGCCTATAAATTCAATTTAATTAATAAATTTTAATTGGCAAAATCTTTCTCAAATATGCCAAATGGTTGGGTAAATCTTCTAATGTAGTGCAATAATTCCCGAAAAATGGTTTTGGAAGATAAAATTTTCATGAATTCATAATTTGGGATATAAAGGCTTAATATTGGAAATTAATTTACTGCAAGACAGTGATTTTTGGTAACAATTTATTTTTTTTTAAATAAAAGTAAAACTAAATACTTCAATCTCTCCAATACATATACTGAATTCAGTTCCCTATTATAGTACATGATCTATTTCTAATCATTTGTAAATGTTCTCATTGATTCTATATTTACATAATGTAGACACGGCAGTCAGCATAATTACAATGTGAGAGTGTAAGTTCATTACGCGGTATGGGATTCTAGAACACATAAGGTGTAATAGTAATTGGATAGCAGTCTGATGTGAGTCATTTGCACCTAAATGCAATATAATTATCTCTAAGTAAGATAAATACCGTGGCGTTTCAGTTGACTTAATTTAGTAGTGATAACACTTTTGCTTCGTTAGCATAGATTTTGATTAAGGGGTTACACCTAGTTATGCAATAGGAGTTTTTGATTCATTGGGCATGTAATCTTTTAAAAACTTTTTTTAATTTAAAAAAACTTAATGATAATTTTATATATTAGTAATATATGTATAATATGTATATATAAATATATTTGAAGTCCGTCCCGCTATTTTGATATGCCTTTTTTGAAAGGGAGAGATTCTTTGCGGAAACATTGCATCAAAAATTTGAATAATCTGATCTTAAAAAAGTCCTTCCGGCCAGTGCCTGGAGGAAGAGGTAGCTTTCATATTCCTTATTTTAAAAAAGCCAACTTATATTATTCAAACACACAAAGCTCAATTTAGTGGAAACCGAATATAGGAGATTCAATACTAATTTTTATCAATATAATGAATGAGAATTTCGCGAAATTAGTCAGCTTTATCCCAGTTGCTTTTCTTTAAAGTAACTTATATTTGGCTGCCAAATTCGGCGATTTCTTAAAGTGCCTGCCATTTTAAGACAACATGCTGGATGTGGCTAGCCAGTGAACTTGATCGAGACCTTAGTAATTGCTGTGCACATGCTCACTCACATCGGAATCGGATGATAAATACGAGTGCTGTTGCGGGCAAAAAAACAGATTTTTCAAAATGTCACCACATTAGAAATTGAAACTGCTATATCTGAGCCATTTTTTAAGATAAAGACAAACAAAAAATGCTCCTGAATCCTTATATCAAGGTCAAATACTTAAGAAATAAACCTTTTTCAATTTCTAATTTTTTTGCAGCTCACTTTAAATATACTTTTTTTTTAATTTAATGGCCGCCATTTTGAAACAAGATAGCTGATGAAGCTGGCCAGCGAACTTGGCCGAGATATTGATGTATACTATCCACATGCCCTCTTACATCAAAATAGGTGAGTACGTGTGTTATCGCGTGAAAAATACAAGATCGTTTCAAAATGTTAGCCATGTTAGAAATTCAAAGTGCTATAATTCAACCATTTTTTAAGATATAAAAAAAAAGAACAAATTTTCAGAAACAAACACTGCTCCGGAATCTTTGTATCAAGGCCAAACACATAAAAAAAAATCTTTTTCATTTTCCAATTTTTTAATACCTCATTTTAAATTTCAAATTTATTTTTTTTGTAAATGGCAAACCTTTTGAAACAAGATGGCGAATGAAGCTGGCCAACGAATTCGGTCGAGACATTGGTATGTACTATGTACAGACCAAGTTACATCCAAATCGGTTCAAAAATACGCCTGTTATCGCGTGACAAAAATCAGGTAGTTTTAAAATGTCAGCCACAAGAGAAATTCAAAATGCTATAACTCAGCCATTTTTTTTAGATATAGACAAAACAAAAACTATTCCGGAATCTTTGTATCAAGGTCAAATACTTAAGAAATAAACCTTTTTCAATTTCTAATTTTTTTGCAGCTCACTTTAAATATAATTTTTTTTTAATTTAATGGCCGCCATTTTGAAACAAGATGGCTGATGAAGCTGGCCAGCGAACTTGGCCGAGATATTGATGTATACTATCCACATGCCCTCTTACATCGAAATAGGCGAGTACGTGTGTTATCGCGTGAAAAATACAAGATCGTTTCAAAATGTTAGCCATGTTAGAAATTCAAAGTGCTATAATTCAACCATTTTTTAAGATATAAACTAAAGAACAAATTTTCAGAAACAAACACTGCTCCGGAATCTTTGTATCAAGGGCAAACACATAAAAAATCTTTTTCATTTTCCAATTTTTTAACACCTCATTTTAAATTTTAAATTTAATTTTTTTTAAATGGCCTACCTTATGAAACAAGATGGCGAATGAAACTGGCCAACGAACTATGTATATTGGTTCTATGTGATTGGTATGTACTATGTACAGACCAAGTTACATCCAAATCGGTTCATAAATACGCCTGTTATCGCGTGACAAAAATCAGGTAGTTTTAAATTGTCAGCCACAAGAGAAATTCAAAATGCTATAACGTGGCCATTTTTTTAGATATAGACAAAACAAAAACTATTCCGGAATCTTTGTATTAAAGTCAAACACATAAGAAAAAAATCTTTTTCATTTTCCAATTTTTTGGTATATCATTTTAAATTTAAATTTAAATTTTTTTTTAAATGGCCGCCATTTTGAAAAAAGATGGCGGGTGAAGCTGGCCAACGAACTCGGTCGAGATATTTGTATGTACTATGTACACACCAAGGTACATCCAAATCGGTTCATAAATACGCCTGTTATCACGTGACAAAAATCAGGACGTTTCAAAATGTCAGCCACGCTAGAAATTCAAAATGCTATAACTCAGCCATTTTTTAAGATATAGACGTAACAAAAACTGCTCCCGAATCTTTTTATCAAGGTCAAACACATAAGAAAAAAATAATTTTTCAATTTTCAATTTTTTGGTACCACATTTGAAATTTAAATTTTTCTTAAAAATTTAAATGGCCGACATTTTTAAACAAGATGGCGGATGAAGCTGGCCAACGAACTCGGGCGAGACATTGGTATTTACTATGTATAAACGAAGTTACATCCAAATCGGTTCATAAATACGCCTTTTATAGCGTGACAAATTTCAGGACGTTTCAAAATGTCAGCCACGCTAGAAATTCAAAATGCTATAACTCAGCCATTTTTTAAGATATAGACGTAACAAAAACTGCTCCCGAATCTTTTTATCAAGGTCAAACACATAAGAAAAAAATAATTTTTCAATTTTCAATTTTTTGGTACCACATTTGAAATTTAAATTTTTCTTAAAAATTTAAATGGCAGACATTTTTAAACAAAATGGCGGATGAAGCTGGCCAACGAACTCGGGCGAGACATTGGTATTTACTATGTATAAACGAAGTTACATCCAAATCGGTTCATAAATACGCCTTTTATAGCGTGACAAATTTCAGGACGTTTCAAAATGTCAGCCATGCTGGAAATTCAAAATGCTATAATTCAGCCATTTTTTAAGATATAGACGAAACAAAAACTGCTCCGGAATCTTTGTATAAAGGTCAAATACATAAGAAAAAAATATTTTTCCATTTTCAATTTTTTGGTACCACATTTCAAATTTTAAATTTTTTTAAAAATTTTAAATGGCCGCCATTTTGAAACAAAATGGCGGATGAAGCTGGCCAACGAACTCGGCCGAGACAATGGTTTGTACTATGTACACACCGAATTACATCGAAATCGGATCATAAATACGAGAGTTACAGTGTGGCATAGGTCAGATATATATATATATATATATATATATATATATATATACATATATATATATATATATATGGATATATATATGGATATATATATATATATATATATATATATATATATATATATATATATATATATATATATATATATATATATATATATCAATTTTGAACGGAGGGTGGTTTCGGGGTCTGGGGGTCATGATCGATGAAAATATACCAACATTTTTTGAAATCGCTATCCTCCGATCGGCTGCAATAGGTAGCTTTTTGTAATGAAAGCTACCTAATAGTCGTGGTTATTATTAGATAAGTTTTGGTCTAAAGATTGGAAGGAAAAATAAACAATACAGTATAAAGACACTACAAAGAAATATCAATTTTATCTTTTAAAAAAAAACGACTGTTTTCCTTTCTAACATTAATTTTTTTTTTTTTAAATAAAGATATATAAATATATATATATATATAATATTGCATAACAGGCGCTAAAAGCAGCTCAAATTAAATGCAATAAAATGTATTTCATTAATAAAGAAAAAAGCAAATATTCTATAATTTTGGAAAGAAGGTATATATCAACAATATTTTTAATATTTAAATATAAAAAAATCCCAAAACATCACATTTAAATTACACACGTAAGAAACTGTCTGGTCTTCATCGGTAGACGGACAGACATACCTAACAAAAACCCCTAAACTATTGTCATTTTAAATATAAAATTAAAAAAGCTAAACAAACCAAACCTAAAACAAAAAAGTAGTATAAACAAAGCATAATTAAATTACAATACAAAAACACTTTAAAAATGTCTTTCAAAAATTTAATTTAAAATTGCAACTTAAATATTCTTAAAAGATAAACAAATTAATTTATCTTAACATGTATGAATGCAGAACAACGAGCACACACCCAAACCTACAAGAAAAATACAAAAACATGAAACAGAAATACCTGCATAATGTCCTTCACTTGGCAATAATACAAAACCATCAATTCTCTCTCCGCATCCAAATTCAAAAAGTTTCAAATCCTAGTCTGCATGCCTCCATCTATTCAAACTTCCGTCTAAACCCGTTCTTTTTACAAAACTTTAGGGTCAACACATCATATAGATTATTCAGGAAGCATACCATAAGTTGGTCACCCCGCCTATCCCCAATATTACCATTAAATTTTCAAAACAATGTTTAAATAATATTTCAAAAAATTCATAGGATAATTGTTATTGTAAAAAAGATTAGCTAAAAACTTAATTGTTTATAAAAATTAGTTTCATTGCCACAAATTTTATTAAAACGAATTAATTAATTGATTATAATATTTATGTAAATCTTCTTATGTAAATTAGAAAACCAATGTGGCATACTTCTTGTAAAGAATTGAAAACTGTTTCTTTTATCATACAAATCCAGAATTAATTTATTATAAAAAATGTTAAAAGAAATATCTAAAAAATCTGCAAACATCACCGTATTCCCTACTCAACGTTAAACATTTTGTATATATGATGTCATATTCATTAATAAAGTCAAAATTGAAAATCAAAATATCATCAATATACCTAAAGACCTTTAAAGATTTATTATATTGTATTGTATATTTATATTCATAGTAAAAAAAATAAATTAGCAGCAGTATTAAAATAATTTGTCCCCATCCCAATTCCACAGATTTGATTGAAAGTATAGTTGTTAAAAGTTACATAATTATTGTAAAAACAAAAATGACATAAACTTAAAAATAATTCTCTATTAATATTCAGTTCTTCATGTAAACAAAATAAGTCAAAAATGTTCATTAAGACATTATAAAGACAATCAATAGGCATATTGGTGAATAGATTCTCAAAGTCGAAAACCTGAATTTTCTGCGGAGTAAAATGCAATTTGTCCAAAGCTTCAATACTATTATCAATCGACCAAAAATAACTATACTTCTTAAATTTACACTTAAAAAAAACCATAAATATTTTTTTATAATTTTTGTAAACCAATATTGGAATTTCTATTAACACTTTTAGAAGTACTGCAAATAAACCTAAATTTAATCGGATTTTTATGAACTTAGGTGTTAAAAAAGGTGTTCTCTCTAAGAGGTGTGTGTCTTAGGTGTTCTATAAGAAACCGATTAAATTTAAGTTTCATTTCTTGAGTTTCTACATAATTATTTAATAAAAGTGTTGACAAAATTAAATTTAAAAAATAAAAAAAAACCCGACTGAGCAAAAAGCGAACTAATTAATTATTTCTCATCAATGTGAAACTATTTTTTATATTACTTACCTATTTTTTTTATTTACTTGTATTGATTACTTTTAAATTGTGTTTAATTGTTAGTTCCTATCTATAAACACTGTTTTGATGAGGCCTATAGATGACTGTGAAGGTTAGAGTTGCAGTAAAGCTAGAGATCCTACCTACACAACTTCCAGGTTGTGTAATACTTAAACGGAGCTTTTGACTGTAAAATATTCAATGAATCATCGTCTTCATTTTGAAAGACCTATCCAATGATATGCCACTCAATATGGCGCGTAATTTTTTTTTCGTCTCTACCACCATTTTGTATTTTACGGATGCCATATTGAATTTATAAAAACAAAACCTAGCCTATAACCATCGGACGGTTAAGATGAATCGATGGAGATCTCATTCATTGAAATCCATCCGGCCGTTGGGATGTATCGAGGGTATAAAGAAATCCACATACCCAGATATGAGTGAAACACATAACCCTTCTTGGCAGTCGGGTAATTAGAAGTGAATTGATTCAGCAGTTTTTGTGTAATCGCGGTCACCGATTTGAAAACAGCCTTTTTGAGATAAACTGGTTTCAAGTTTTGTGTTTTAATCATTGTGCGATAATAATACAGAAGAACCTCGATTATCCGACGTAATTGAGACCGACCTTCTTTCGGAAAACCGAAATTTTCGGATAATCGAGGGTGCTTCAATTTTAAGGTTAAGGAGAAATGTATGCAATATTTCTTATTATGGTAAAAGGTGCTTAATAAAAATAAAGCAATAGCAAAATAGAAACAAGAATAAATTACTTGAATTTTAATTTGGAAATTAAATACCTTTCACACGAGTTTGAAACAATGTTTTGTTTGTCATAGTTTCGAATGCCTTTGCTTTGAAGCTCTATCACGGATTTTTTTTTATATTATTACTTCACCAGTATCATAGTCTTTCTGCTTTTCCAGAAATGCCAAACCTTTTGCAAATCATTCAGAATTGCTAATTTGTTCGTTTTCTTCGTTCATTTCACTCCGCAACTTAGGGGAACGCAAGTTAAATTAAAAGGAATTCTAAGAAAGGGGATCGAAAATATTTATGTGTACTCTTCGTTCGAAAAGGATCGCTTGCACACAAGGAATATGATAGTTTAAAAAATAAAAAATAAAAAGCTTTCAAAATGGGTTTTGAACACAAGGAATGTCATAGTAAAAAAAAAAAAAAAAAAAAAAAAAGCTTCCAAAATGGATTTCGGTTAAACGAGAGTTTCGGTTAAAAGAGTTTTGGATAAAATAGGTTCTACTGTACCTATTTTATTTTATTTTTTTACTTACACAAAATTTTCTATTCCAGCATTAAATAATAAACCCTCTTCAAATTAAAAGGCCTCAAAATTGTTATTTTGAAAGTTATGACTAGATGTAGCCTCTTAATTTTACGTGATAGTTTCTTTTAACCCCTTAATGATCGCTTAATATTTGCAAAAAACCATAAAAAAGTACCTATTTTTTTATTACAGAAATTGAATAATTATAAGGTTTCTAAATAAAATATACAATTAGTTTTTTTTTTTAGGCGAAAAAAAAAGATGTTATAGAACAAATTCATGTTTGTAGAAAAGCCGTCATGCGAGAATTTGATGTCTTAATGCTATTTTTACACCATACAAATTAATGCTAAAAAATCTTTATTTTTCACATCTAGATCTTTATTTATCATCATCACACAATGTTTTACAAATAATATTTGAAATAATAAATATACATTAAATTTTGATTATATATATATATATATATATATATATATATATATATATATATATATATATATATATATATATATATATATATATATATATTTTTTTTTTTTTTTTTTTTTTTTTTTTTTTTTGCGTGTGATATATTTCGAAACATGAAACACAAAGTCCAACACAATTAGCGCCAAAAACCAAACCGAAACACTATTATTCAAAGACTTCATACGGAAATGCCTGTTAATTTTTCTGGTTTCAGAAGTTTTCCAGCAATTAAATCTGCAGCCCAGAAATAAGATGGGCACGAGAAATAACGAACGACACTCAAGCCGTGATATTGACGGGAGCGTGGGTTAATAGAATCTCTCATCAGGAATAAATCGCTTAATCCTTAAATGCATATTGTATTTCAGGAGTTACGTGATTTTTTTTTTTTTTTTTTTTTTTTTGTCATTTGGCGCTTTCCATTGGTCTTTTGCTGATGAATTAGTGTGTGTTTTATGTGTTATTTACGTGCAGTGTTGTCAGATTGGGTACTTTTTTGTCCCCAGAGTGCTTATTGTCACAGCGTTTTCGAAATAGAAATATTCGGCCTATTTAAAAATAGATTAAAAATTCTGAAATATAAGGTGAATTATATTATTTTTTAAAAGTGCTGTCTGTCAAATCATCTGAATTAAAAAAGTCCCCAATCTAGCAACACTGTTTACGTGTGATAATATGCATTTGAGATCATAAAGTCTGTTTTGTTTCTGATTTGTTATCACGGAGAGGTTATAACATATTTTGTTGATACTTGCAGTGTGCTCGACTGGCGTTTTCGCTATCTTTAGAAGGTAGTAATCATTTATTCTGCAAATTGTTTAAAGAATTATGAAAAAAATCATTATATCGTAGAAGACTTTTTATTGTGCAGTATAAACACTCTAAAGTAAGTATATAATTTTTTTTGAGCAATTGTTTTTAAGAAACTCAGGAGTGACATTACGACATTATGTTCAACAGAAACATATTTTTTTGCACTATATTTCCAGTGCATAATTAAAAAAAATAGACTCAAATACCGAAAAGAATCATGCATTAAAAGGTTAAATTAATTTTATTGAGTATTTTAACGTTTCAGGGGTAAAGTACGTTTCTGCTGCTAAAATGTCAAATTGATTGATTGACACCGAGATTTACGAAGAAATTTATTTGAAAGCAAGTACACTTTTTTTTTCGCGTACATTATAAAAAGCAAAACTTAATTACAAAATTATGGTGCCAATATGGCAGTTGGGAATTAAACTTAAATGGTGCATACAATATACCGCCGCCATTCAAGGGTTTAAAAATCTTTTACAAGATTTTTTTTTTTTCATTTTATTGCTATGACTTCAAAACCTTTCACTAAATTTCAGTGCAAAGCGCGAAAAAGCATTTTTTATTTACTAAGTTAACATGAAAATTTAATAACAAAATTCTTATGAATATCTGCTACACAATACGTCATTTTTATAAAACTGAATATCACTAAAATTCTTACATATTAAATATATCTCTTCGTGATATATCTCTTAGTAAGAAATCTCACTGAATGTCACTGAACAAGGAAGGGAACTGACTTACACTTCCTTATGTCAGATGTGATTGATGATCGAGGTCAATCTAAACAGCCAGATATCAGTCAATGTCAGCATCTGCTATTCAAAGGCAAGTCAGGATATAGGTCAGTCTGACTATTTTTAAAGCGTTTAATGTTATTTAGAATGGTGATATTTCACAAACTTTCGCATATTGCTGTCATCGATTTGCTTGTACTTTTGTGTGTGCTAGGATTTATGCATTGTTTTACGTATATAATGCAATACGTTATCGATTTCTATTTAATAATACCATATTTTGATGATTTAGATATAAATACATTTTAATTGATCGTTTAAAAAAAATGGAAAACAAACTTCAAATTCAAAATAGACTTAACCCTCTTGCTGCGTAAGTAATTCTTCGCGATGAGCGTCTTTTACAGAATATTTAATCGTTTATCACCGGTTCTTTAAAGCAAAAATTTTTGACTATCGTAAACGGGGAAAATGTCCTGATTAAATCAGACAAAGTTTTCGCAAAAAAAAAAAAAAAAAAAAAAAAAAAATAACCGGGACCAACCAAATAGTATTAATTTGACGGGAAAATGCATGCCCCAAAACACGGGGAAATGCGGGAATTGACGGGCAAATGCATGCAGCTCGGGCTGCGCAGCTAGAGTTTTAATGGTTAGTATATCTTAAGCCTCTGATTGGTTAGTTGTATAGGATTTAATGAAGCAGAATCTCTTTAAGAACATGCTGCATCAATTTACACCGTTGATAATAGAAACAAACTTTGAATTTCAAAAATGATACAAATCGAATAAATCTTTTATATATGACATTTATTTTTAAATGGCTGAATTTGTACTAAAAAGTGTTCTGGCGTAGATGGCGCTCATACGTAGATGACGACACTCGTTGTTTCTTCAATCGAACTTTTGATTTATTTGGACACATTTCATTAATAAGTATTTATTTTCACTGGATGGCACCATTACATTTTTGTTTTCATATCTTTAGTCACTGTTCGACAAATTATCTTTCGCAGAGGAAGCCTTCATCTCTGAGCATTTAGCCATTTAATCATCATATTTTTCATGAAGACGGCTGAAGAAACAGCTCAAAACGTAGAATTTATCTTTTAGCTTATTAAAATTCGTGCTTTGTGTACCATTAAGAAAGGTTGTATGTCTGTATTTATTAAATTTTGTGGTGCAATTGTCCAGTATCTGTTATTAAAACCGAAAAGTTTTTATGAATTCGGTCTGCCTGTCCGTCTATCCGTCTGTCTGTCTGTTTGTCCGTCCGTTTTCTAACTCTTTTAAATATAGTCCGATTGAATTGACATTGATATACGTTATTGGGCCCACTACGGCATGTTCGTGACGTATAACATTTGAAGATACAAGATGAAACGTATAACATTTACTGATCATTTACAGAGACATTTGAAAGAATTCTGTTACATTGCGGTGTTATCGGGGAAAACTGTTTGCGGTGTATTTTAGTGATATTACAGTGTTTTAAACACGCTGAAATTTATATATTTTACTGAGGTGAAGTACACGGCACTTACTGTAGAATAGGGTGCGCATAGAACATATCTTTTATTTACAGGGACACGCAGAAGAATTGGCTAGAGAAGAAATAGAACCATTGACGCCTATGAAGAATAATTGCTTAATGTGCGTTTTCAGTTGTTGTATGCGTTTTTAAATTGAACTGTTTTTTAAAATATTACTTGGTGTAGATAAATTCTATAGGCCATATACAGAGCACCACAAAATTTCTCAAATATATTTCCGTTTATTCACGAAAATTGCTGAATGGAAAATTTCAACTGTGCTATTCGCTTCAATGAACCAACTTTTAGCATAATATACATAAAAATTCATAGATCATATGCAGGTCCGAACAAACACACACACAAAAAAACAATATTTTCCCCAATATTGATTGTAATAGCAGAAATAGTTTCATGAGTATGAAACGTTATGAGTTTTTCAAATTGTTTATTTATACATCATATTTCAAATTAACCCATTAACCGCCAAAACTATAAAGGTTTAAATTTTTTTTATATAAATGATATTGATTATTCATTTGAATATATATAAACATTAATTTATAGTGGAAATAACAAAATTTGTGTTAGCTTAAGAAAAATCGAGTGTGTGTTCACGCAACATCAGTGGAATAAGAGTACTGAAGTTTAGTGAGTTCAACTGAGCATCAGCGGGGTTTTCTTACATATTTGGGAACTGGGAGATTTTTTTAGCTTTGTTACAATTTAGACAATAACGAATCACATTAAAGGTAATTAATTCATTATTAAAATTTAATTCATTTTTCTTTCTAAATTACTGATCATATCCATAAAACTGTTTCAAGTATAAAATATTCCCTACACTAATGATGTAAAACAACGTCAGAGATTTACTGCAGCGATAAACATTCTGGCTATGGCATTGTTTACAATGCAGTCTTCTGCTGTCATCGGACTTCTCAATTAACCTTTTCAATGGCAGCCGTGTATTTATAAAAACGAGTTAATTTTATTTCCCAAATGCCACAATGTCACCAAATTTTTGGTAAAGTAATTTTTCTTTATTATGTAAATTTTCGGAAATTCCGGTGCCATTCATTCATTTCAATATTTTAGAAATTGAAATGCTTTGCCCCGGAAAGGGTTAAATGTCCGCGTTCTGTCTGTAATGACTTTTGCATGGGGAACTTACTATGCCTTTTTGTGGCTGATCTGTTTATGGCTAACTCTTTACACTCAAAAAAAGTTTGCAAAGGTACAATTCAACTTCACATCTGAAATCTAAGTGAGAGTTTCGTTTTCGAACATAATCTTTATATCTTTCCGCATTCGTCAAGGTTTTATTTTTTCTTCATTTTTTTGTTTGCGTCATAATAAATATTTCCATCTTTATCCACTTCAAGTCGCCAGTTTTTTTTTTTTTTTTTGTTATTTTTTGTTTTTTTTTATGTATGACTCGCACTAATTTCAGAGGGTACAAACTTCTTTTTAACGCACACTTCAATTTCGTCAGCAGTAGCGCATGGTAAAATATCATTATCATTTTTTGATATATCATCATTTCCTTTTTCTTCATCAATAATTTTTCCTATTTCTGAGGAAATAACGATAATATTAGTTATGTTCCCGTTATCATTGCCTGAATCTTTATTAAAAATTCTTTGAAGACCTACCTCTAACTTAAGATATCTAGTTGCAAGCATCTCTATGAGCACAGAATAAGAAAAAAATCCACAGAGTCGAACGACATGAGTGAATAGTGGAACCACCTCTTTTCCGCTGACGTTGCGTAAACGCAACACCTATTTTCTCTTCCTCCACCACTAAAACAAAAGAAATTGATTCGTTGAATGTTCTGATGTACGTTGACCTTGACTAAAAATAAATTTACTCTAAAGCTTACATTTGTCTAACTGTATTTCTTCTGCGAAAACGACAACGTCAAAGTTTTCCTTTAAAAATGCTTTAAGTTTAGAACATGTTATTAAATAGAAAACAAATATTGAAAGAAAATATTTTTCTGTTTAATTATTAACCACAATGTTCACTACTTAAAAATTCCTATTAATATAAAATTCGTTTGATAGCTAATTTTTTATGCCCATTTATGTTGACTGTAGCATCAACGCAACACCAGCGGTTAATGGGTTTTAATACAGTGTAAAGTTTTGTTACTGTATTCAGAATGTGCTGGAAAGTGTTACATATATCAATGCTGGACGCATGATTTTTTGTTCTGGTTTTAAATGAAAGAACTTTAAATGTTAGATTAAGAAAATCATAAGACGAAATGCAATATTCCACCTGATTCAATCACAAAATCACAGAATACATATTAAAAACTTTAAAAAGCTCAACGTTTTACCTAAAAAGTGGCAAAGAAAATAATTACATAGCTTTTAGAAGTTAAAAAATAAATTTTATTTAAATTTCCTAGTAGTTTCGGCATGGAATCCCTCGGCCATCGTCAGGGTATATATTTTTTCATTGCTGTAACATTCATTCTGATATGTCGATTCGTTTAAAACGAGAGAGTCTATAATTATTAGGGCAGCTGAAAGTTGAAGTAGTAGTGCCTTGGACTGAAGTTATGTAGAGTAAAAAGTAATACACAGCTGTCATTTCGTTTATTTTAATACGTCACATTGTTCATATACGTCAAATGACGTATTTAAATGCATATTTATGGCAGTTACTTGTTTTCCTCTACGCAAGTTTAATCCGACACTCTGCTACGTCTATCATTTTCCAGCTGCACATGTAAAATGAAAGTGACATATGTGAGCAAAGTGACGTATTAAAATAAATGGAACGGCAGTTAAATATTGTTCTTTTACTTTACTTACTTACTGTACTTCGATCCAAAGCACTGCTAGTCCACTTCCAGCTACTCAAATAATTATGGACTCTCCAATTTTAATCGAAATGACGTATTTGTATGAATGGAACAGCAATTAATAAAAATATTCCCTGACGATGTACGCGGGATTGCAGACCGAAAGTACTAGGCAATTTAAATAACATATTTTAAATTGTAACTTCTATATTATCATAATCTTTGTCGCATTTTAAGAAAAATGGTGAGCTTATTAAAGTTCATATTAGGTATTTTGTTCGATTAACTTGCTAAAAGTTATCTCAAACTAAATTAATGTCAATTATAATTAATCTTTCTAAAATTTGAAAAGAGATGATCTACGGAAAAAAATGAAACAATAGTATCAAATAATTCACGTTCACAAATATCCATTTTTAATATTGCAGTTAATTTCATTATGATTGAGTTCAGGTGATTTTTGTTTACCTGTTTTAAATTAAAGTAATTTTGCGAAAATATTTTTTATCATATTTATTACTGAGAATGATCTGAGCAATGAAACATACGTCTAATATTAATCAATAAAGGTAATTTTTTGCCTTGTTAAAAGTATTTTATCACTTCAAGTAAATATCAATTTAATTTGATGTATTCAAGTGATTTTCATATAGTTTTATAAAAGTTATCTGTTAATGATATAATTTTCCGAACGGAAACGTATTTGTCCTCTTCTCCAATGTCACCTATTTTCAGGTACAGTACCCCGACTTACGTCACCCCGTATTTACGTCGTCTGGCCTGAAAAAAAAAATCCTTAATTAAGATGCATTTTGAACTTTTTTGAGGACTCTTGGTTCTATGAAAGGAAATTTTCTTGAGAGAGTCACGTAATAGTAACAAACAAATAAAATAGTCACTAGAATAAGCTTAGAGCATTCACTCTGTTGTTACAAAGTGCTTCTAACAGAAAAAAAAAAATTCGGTTCAATCTTCATTGCAAGATCTTTTCACATCCACAAAAACTCGAACGGGCAGCTAGAACAATAAATTGTAAGTTAATAACTTATTGATTTATTTCACATTCTTGTATTGCAAATGCATTTTTTTTCTAATGTTAAATGTATGTAACGTAATCCTTAAATACTATAGAATATGTTCAATAGGTTTTGGATCATATTTATCAGTTATCCATTTTTAGGGTTTCGTTCATCTGACGAAACCCTATTCGTCTCACTCCTCTGTCTGTCCGTCTGTCTGCCTGTCACAGAGCCCGTTCTCAGAAACTATATATGTTGGAGACTTGAAATTTTGCGTACTTATAGCTGAACACCTCACATCAAAGGACAAATCATAAAATTTTGAAAAAGTCTTATATTTACTCCCCATGGGCTCTAACTTGTGTATTTTAAGTTTTTTTTTTTTTTTCTAACTGAACCCCTAATTATGTTGAAGACTTCTAATTTTGGATTCTTATAGCTGAACACCTCACATCAAACGAAAAACCATAAAATTTTGAAAAAGTCCTATACTTACCCCCCATGGGTTCTAACTTGTGTATTTTAAGATTTCTTTTCTAACCGAGCCCCTAATTATGTTGAAGACTTCAAATTTTGGATTCTTATAGCTGAACACCTCACATCAAACGAAAAACCATAAAATTTTGAAAAAGTCTTATATTTACACGCCCCCCCCCCCCCATGGGTTCTAACTTGTGTATTTTAAGCTTTTTTTTTCTAACTGAGCCCCTAATTAAGTTGAAGACTTCAAATTTTGGATTCTTATAGCTGAACACTTGCAATCACACGAAAAATCATAAAATTTAAAAAAAGTCTTATATTTACCCCCCATGGGTTCTGACTTGTGTATTTTAAGCTTTCTTTTCTAACCGAGCCCCTAATTAAGTTGAAGACTTCAAATTTTGGATTCTTATAGCTGAACACTTGCAATCACACGAAAAATAAAAAAAAATTCAAAAAGTCTTATATTATTTTACCCCTCCGGGCTCTTACTTCTGTATTTTTAGCACTTTTTTTAACCTCCACACTTTTCACCCGGGGTGCACTTTTCTAATTTTTGCCGACACTCCTTTGACCACTCTTTATTTTTATACACCATAGCCGTACATATTTTAGTTTCCATGTTTATCGCCAAGGGCGCCTACCTATCTCGGGTGCTATGGCCCGATCCCCTCGACTAATATGTCTACGGAAAGTTTGTAAAACGGAGTTTCGTTCGGATACAGGTTTGTTTAGAATAGAGTGCACCCCCTGGTTGCGAAATGTAGAACTAATAGATTTTGCAAAAAGAAAAAGTGTTTTGAAAGGAATATTAAACGAAACCCTCTGTGCGATCTGTAATCACACTTACCCACTTGTTTGCTTATGGGAACGTCCATTCGTTACTCTTGTAATAATTAGAGCAAATTTTCATATATAATTCCAATTATTTTATTACAAAATATAATTAAGATAAAAATTGATATAAAAAGCTAAATACCACTTTGTTCCACACACAAACATATATCTAATTTGTAACAAAAAGCATTTTACTTATGTATATATTAAATGACTCTTGTGACACTCTGGTCACAAGAGTAACGAAATTTTGATTGATTATATAGACAAGGGAAACCTTTTTGTTACAAATTAGATATATTTTACGCAAATGAAATATAATTGTATTTAACTGGTTATATCAATTTTTATTTTAATTACATTTTGAAATAAAATAATTGGAAGTATTTGTGAAAATTTCCTCTAAAGGTCACAAGAGTAACAATGAACGTTCCCTTATCTAACTGCATCCGACTTTCCTCATTTTCGACTTACGTCAGTAGCCTTGGAACGAATTACTGACGTAAGACGAGTTATTACTGTAATTGCAGTGTGCATACAGCATTTGCATTGCAGTATGTCTGAAGATATGAACGTTAAAGTTACTTTAAAGAATGCTAATTTCTAATTTGCATTATTACTGTTACTGCCCTTTATATATTCCATTTTTTAACAACTGTTCTGTATATTTTTAGGTGCGTTTGTAATTATGTAAATACGTAGCACCTATAGTCGTCGTCCGGTCCGTCCGTCTGTCTGTCCGCATATAACAGAGCAAAAACTACCCAACCAAAGGGTCTGAAATTTTAAATATATAATTGTTGCAATATTTTGTCGAGTCATTTCACATTTCATGAAAATCGGATGTATAGTTTCATTACAGGGACAATCAAAAGTTATCCGTTACATTACGGCCAATGGGAAAAAATTATTTCAAGTGCATTTTAATGATGTTACAGACTTCCGAACAGAATGAAATTAATATGCACTTATGAAGTGTACTAAAATATACATTCAGTATAATATGCGGCACTAAAAAATATTTATAAAACTAGTTATAGTACGAACGCACCTCATTTGCCACGTTTGACGAGCAATTTCCAACTTGTTTACAACATATTACGTACCCAAACTAAAACTTTCACTATATAGCCATTAATCACAGGACACTTTTAATTTTAGACATTTTGTCGAATATTTAAAAATGTACTTGTCGGTTTCTTCTGGAACTGGAATATAAAGGAATACAAAGAGTTCAGGTTCTTCAGGAATATAAAGAATTTGTTTGTTCTGATATTTATCAACGTCGATTTGATAAGAAGGACAATTAGGGTGTCAACAAAAAAAATTGGGATCACCCTGTAAATTAAAATGCACGGAAGGGTCTATCGCTGCAGAATACAAATATGTGGATGCTGTGCAAGATGTTTACCGATTTGTGCAAGAACAGCAAGTACAGTAAACTCTGTCTAAGGTGGAATCGATCAAGACTGGGGAAATTTTCCGTGGTAGGCAATATTCCGGCTTATGCAAAAAATCCCCCCCCCCCCCCAAAAAAAAAAAAAATCCCTCGAAGATTGATGGTTTTTTATTGATTTTCCTGACTCGAAAATCGCTTAAAAACTGAAATTCAGAAAGACCTTTTGTCTTTATAGATAAATGAGAAACGCTATTCAATTTCTTAGTACTGCTGTAATACATGCGAATTACAAGTTTACACACACACACAACAATAAACTTCGAGAATGAGACAGAACGCTATAACTGAGAATTTGAGTACAACCTTAAAGTATAATACATTGTACTTTCTAAAATATATATTTCGATAAATGTTCATTCTACTAGAAATTTTAACTTTTAAATGCAATTTTACATATGAAAAAATGGCATAAGCATAAATTCCTTAAAATTTAAACAGGTCCTGTTCTTTTGAATTAACTTTTTCAAAGTGTTACGGAATTTAACTAACATGCTCGGCATTGAGTATTTGACGTATCAGTTTTAAAGTTTAATAAACAAAATGTCTTTGATTTTTAAATTATCCTTTATACCGCCTTATGCAAAATTTTGCTTTCGGTGTGACTTTAAAACGCTTTCCGTTTCCGCGTTAGACAGATTCCGCCTTATGCAGCATGGTATAATATAATTTTCTACGGGTTCGCCGGGACTTGCGGAAAAATTTTCCGCAGTAGACAGATTTCCGGCTTATACAGAGTCCGCCTTAGACAGAATTTACTGTATATTCATGATGATACATCAATTTTTTTAAGTTCAGAAAATTATTGCATGTTTTAGCTTAATTTAACCAAATTTAACCAAATTTAACCAAAGTTTTTTAATCAAATTTAACGCCAGCTTCAGAAAACTTAGCAAAGTGTAGTGCAACAATATAGTGAAATTGGAATATAAATATATTAAGTATTTTATAAAACATGGGCAGTTTTATGAAGTAATTTTTATCTGGCCATGCATAGATTTTTTTAGATAATTTAATATTCAACTCTATCGAGCAACTCATAAAAAAAAGTAGTCAAATATTGTGAAAATTCAGAAAGATATTGGCTAAAGAGTGAGCTGACTTTTAGTTGTTCTCTAAAAGCAGATGAATGATAAGTGATTTTCCAAAAATTTTCATTTTTTATTAACTGATTTTCAGAAAAAAAGTTAGTATCAACGAGAAGATTTGTAATAAATGATCCGATTTTGACACTTCTTTTTATCATGGAATAGATTCATTTTAGTAGTTATCCAAGAAGAACTAAAGCATCAATAAAAAAAAGAAAGAAAATTAAGAAATTTAAGAAAATTAAAAAAAATTAAATTGAAATTTATAATTATAATGTATTTTTTTTTTTGGGGGGGGGGTTAATATATCGATTCCTCGAATCCCCCTCTCTATATATGTACGAAATTCCATCCTTCTTTTCAATGATGATGGTATGCTGAATATTACCGAAACAAGTCTGCCTTGAGTTAATTAGGGTTCCGTACATAATAAGTAAAAACGGAACCATTATAAGATCACTCCTGTGTCTGTTTGTCTGTCTGTCACAGCCATTTTACTCGTAAACTATGGAACGTGGAAAGTTCAAATTGGGGAAAGTAATAAAGACTATTGACCCACATATTTACAGATTATTAAGCATTTACAAATATTTTTAGGGAAAATGTAGAGGGGCTAATTACGTTACTTGAAAAAGAAAAAAAATCTTTTCTTTGTATATCGTGTGAAATCTTTCGTTACGCGGAACGCAAAAATACATTTCTTTTAATTTTAGGTATTATATTTTCAGCGATATCGTCGAAAATGTCGTGCAAAAATATGCCCCCCCCCCCCCCCCCCGCGTATATTTCCGAATCAGCTGAAGCTAAAATTATGGAAAAATTATATGTAGTAGACATTAATTTAAACCTTGCAGGAAAATTATATCGATTAGCCTAGATTACTTAGTTTTTGAGAAAAGCGCATTTTTCCGTTACACACAAACTCCGATTTGCGGGCTTTCAGCAAAAGTGTTGAGGAGCGCTGGAGGTACCTATCGTAGCAGAATTATAAAGGCATTGTTGATAATGTTTTTTTGAAAAAAATCGGCCGTAATTAGCCGAGATAATAACCCTTAAAGACATGACGGTTTGGACATACATAATGACAGGAGCGGCGTACTGTATCTCCCATCGGCTTTTAAAGCCTAGATAACAACTTTTAAGGATCCATTTGTGCAATACAATGTCCAGTAGCAGTATAAAAACAATAAACATCAAATTGATAAAAACAGACTCATTTAATTAGAATGAATCACATAAAAACTATGGGACTCGCCACTAGTTTGCATTCAGTAAATCTCTCAATATATGCCTTCCAGATCATTAAAAGTTAATTAAAAAACTATCTGGATAAACGCGGTGGACCAAGGCGGCGTAAGGCGGCGTTGCTTTTTGCGACCTAATTTCGAAGCGAGCTTAACAAAATGCCAAGTTTAAACTTTGAACAAGTGTTTTGTTTTAGCTACACTGTAAAAAGAAAATAATATTACTATAGTGTATCTAGTTTAATGAAATGCCAAATGAAGTTTAAAAACGATCTAATTTTATTGTCAGTGCCAAATTAAGTTAATCATAAACAGATTAGGATAAGATTTGTACAATATTTAATATTATTTAGGCTTCATATCGCTTTGAAATTTTACGGCATACCCATTCATACTTTTCTAGTATATATACAGCTATATCAAACCCTACGTTGTATAGTTTTTTACAAAGTTTTATTTTTCTTTTAGCAACGATTTTTTTTATTAATACAGTTAATAATTCATTAATTTATTGTACGGAACCCTCTGAGCGCGCGAGTAATAATCGCACTTAACCGTTTATTTTTTTTTTTTTAAATTTATTTTAATGCTTTATGATGAGTCTTTGGAGAATAAAACGAGTCTTTGGTTCTTTCCCGCCACGCGCTCTTATCTCATCATTACTACTTACTCACTCACTTCTATTTCGCAGGGAATCGGTATGGATTACATTTTTCAACGGCTGAAGTTAATGAACATAATCAGGTAGCCCATGAAGTTTCACTTTATCACAATTTGGAGAAAAGTAAATAGAAATGTTCTATTTTTGTGTTCTTCATTTGTAAATAATCACCAACAAGAAATCCTTTAGAACATATTATTGGCAATCCAATTGTGAACAAAATTTACATTATTTACATAATTATAGATGAAACACATTTATTTGGTTTGTTACTTCTAGAACTCATGATTCTAAAAACAATTAAAATTTCATCAACTATTTTCTTCTATTAAAAAGCCAGGAAAAAATAGCATCGTTTCATATTCGATTTCATGCTCCAGGTAAATTTCCTTTTTAAAAGGCCAAGAGAAGAAGTGCAGTCTACTTACTGTGTTCAATTTTTGCATTACTACTAAAAGAACTAATAGCACAAGAAAAATGTTTTTAATATCAATTCTCTAGACAGATCATGTGATCACTGGAGCTTTTTCAGTCTGGCTGAGAGAGGCCCGCTCAAGAGAGTTGTGAAATATTCCACAGAAGTAGCTTGAACAACTCCACTTTTTTTTTCTACCTCTAAAATAGATCGTAACCTCTTCCTAAAAATTTCAACAGTTGATGTATACATACTACTTTGTACGCCTTATTATTACTAGAACAGAATGCAGGCTTATGATTTTCAGGTGAAGTTGTTGAAAAAAAAAATGCTTCTTTCGAAATTTCTTCAGTCAGTTAAAGTGTATTTTAAGAAGTAATTTTTTTTGTATTATAGAGACTAAACTAAAGATACTTTCATTTCTTGGCATTTTATACGCATTTAAGAAACCTCTCTCAATTCTAACTTTAAAGCAATTTAAAAGCGTAAGAGTTAATAAAACAAATTATTATAGTTTTTCTCATGTAAATAAATAAAAAAAAACAGAAAAAAAAGATTTTTCCACAACTACTAAACATTCATTTAAAAGCAGCTCTATTAAGGGGTCTCAGGACACTTAAAGCTTCAAAATTTTCGAAATTTTATTTTTTAAGATGTTAAAATTCTATCTTTTCTGAACATTTTGATATGATAAATTCCGTGAAATTCCCATTAGAACAGAAGTTATGGCTTTTAGAATTATACCCGCTCAATAGTTAAAGCAGTGTTTTTGGGTATAACGCGCAAGATATCTCAAAAACTTCTGTATATTTTTTCATGAAATTTTCATGTTAGTGTGTATAAAATAAACCTAAAATTTCATTGATATTGTTCCAAATAATAATAATAATAATTATTATACTGTTGAAAATTTCAAAATTTTGTATTAGCTAAATACAACTTTATATTAAAAATATAAAAATGCTTTAAATACAATTTATTTAGGTTCAGGGTCATTATTACAATCTGAAGTATAATTAGGCTCAAAAATTTTCATTCCAGTTGCAAAATTTATTTTCGAATTCTGCGCGTAAGCTGTTATCAATTTTCTGCTCCGCAAATGTCTAACAGTCTAGAGTGCCCTATAAATACTGATTCTGTACCTTGCAATTTTTTAAGTACATGAAACGAAAGCGCATACTTATATCTTTTAATCCCAATAAAAATTGTGTTTTTAAATCATATACATTTTAAGATATTAAATGTTAAAAGAGATCTTATTTTTTCATTTTTTTCCAATTTTAAGAGTCCTGAGACCCCTTAAACGTATTAAAAAATTTTAATGATGTCATTAATATCGCTATGAACATTTACCAATGTTGCATTAATTAATTAATATAATATTGGTTTATGAAAATGGCAAAAAATGCAACACATAGATATTTATTTAAACAAATCTATAATTAAGTTATCATTTTTAAAAATCGCTCTATGTAAAGTAAATGACAATACGTTTATTCAATTTAAAAGTAAGGAACATTCATTAACAAGCCATTGCGAGGTTTTTTTTTTTTTTTTAAATAATGTTTTAAATGGGAAAAGGTTTATTAATCTGTTTACTTATATTTATTAGATAAATAATAGTTAATATTTTCCTTTTGCATTAATAAATGGAAATTGAAAATGTAATTGAAATCTTAGTAAATGAAATAACTAAAGAGATTTAATTAACTATTATGTTCTTTTTACTTCATTTTAATATAGAAAAGTAAACCAAACGTTCTTCAAATAAACAGATTTTAATAACGTATGTGAGGGAATAAAACGCAATACTCCCGAAACAAATTATCAATTATTGATGAAGAAAAAAGCATTATTATTTTTTAAATGTTTATTTTTTATCTCTCAGTAACAGATAAAAGAAATTGTATAAAAACTAACGTTCTTTGTTTGTTGTTGTAAATTCAGAAATACAGATTTTGTTCCCATTAAAATCATGTTAAGAAAGAAAAGTAATTAAAAACAACTTAACTTTTAAGAATTTTTTAATTAATTTAACTTGTCAGAAGGCATTACTTAAATTTATTTTTAATATAATAAGTAGTTTTGAGTTTTTTTTCTATGCATTTTAAATCTTGTTTAGGATTTCTTAACAAAAAAATAAGTGCTGACAGTCAAAGTCAGGTAATTTTATACATGTACAGTCGTTGAAAAAAAAAAGTAAACACCCATATTAACTTTGCAACAAATTACTTTAGGCGAAAGTTACATACATCAAGCGATTGGAAATAAAGTCTACTTTTTAATGATGCATATAACATTAGTTTAGGAGGCCATGTACATATGAAAAAGAACCCAAACTTTTTTTTTTCCAATAGCAATATCCAAGTTTGACACCATAGATGAATTCTAAACTCTCCAATTAGCCTAAATCCAAACTTTCATTCGATTCTATTAGTTTGCGAGAAATTAATTATTTTAAAATGAGCCTATTTGAGGGACTGTATCTAAATTCAAGTTCCGAACGTGATTGTTGAAATGCTACAGAATGACTATGTCACTTCTATTAATGTATTATTTCTTGCCAATAATACCATTTCACTCGCATAAGGGGACAGTGCAGTTTAAAATCCTTAATTTTTTTTTTTTTTTTTTTTTTTTTTTTTTTTTTTTTGTAAATTTCTCCTTAAATATTATTCAAGGGTACATTATATGCATTATGGCATGCATTTATCAGAAAAAAATTAAAAAAAAAATATTTTTGAGAAAAAAATGGAATTTTACGCGTCGTCTTAGAAATCTTCGAAATGCCCCCTGCGTCTTCCATATCAATGAAAATCCCCAATATTTTTTATAAAAGTTTGGCTTATATATAGAAATAAAACAGAGCATCGAATTTTATATATTTGATTTTAAATATTTAAAAAAAAATGAAAAATGTTGAAATTTTTTCGAAAAATTTTCAAATTTTCAAAATGTTTCAATTTATTTTTTATTTTTTGTAAATTTCATCTTAAATATTATTCAAGGGTACATTATATCCATTATGGCATGCATTTATCGCAAATAAAAAAATATTTTTGAGAAGAAAATGGCATTTTACGCGTCGTCTTAGAAATCTTCGAAGTGCCCCATGTGCGTTCCATATCAATGAAAATCCCCAATATTTTTTTTTATAAAAGTTTGGTTCATATATAAAAATAAAATAGAGCATCGAATTTTATATATTTGAATTTAAAGGTTAAAAACTTTTTTTTTTAATTTTGAAATTTTTTCGAAAAAAATTTGAAAATTTGAATTTTTTTTAACCTTTAAATTCAAATATATAAAATTCGATGCTCTATTTTATTTCTATATATAATCCAAACTTTTATAAAAAATATTGGGGATTTTCATTGATATAAAAGACGCAGGGGGCATTTCGAAGATTTCTGAGACGATGCGTGAAATTCCATTTTTTTCTCAAAAATAATTTTTTTTTTTTTTTTTTTTTACATTTTTTTGTGATAAATGCATGCCATAATGCATATAATGCACCATTGATTAATATTTAAAGTGAAATTTACAAAAATAAAAGAAAAATATTTTTAAGGATTTTAAACTCCACTGTCCCTTTAAGATGTTTCGACTATTTTCAACCCAAACGTTTCAATAAAATGAGTAAAAGATATATTTTCAAATTATGCTTTTCAGTTCATCATAGACAGTCCCCTTAAACCGCCATTTTGACGTTTTTTAATCATAATTTGAAACTGAATATTTGCATAAAGCAGGACATAATAAATATAAATCTATAAAAAAAATGCAGGTTGTGATACATATTTTTTTCGAATATTAACTTCATAGTTCATATTTAAAAAAATTTTAAATTATAAATTCAATGAATTTATGTTTGGGTTTTTTAATATTATAGCCATACAAAAAAAAAATATCACAGTAGGATTATAACTTCAGGTGATATTAATAAAAATATGAAATTTTAATTTAACATTAGGAGCTCTAAATTTTGAATGTCTATAATTAAAAAACATATTATCCAAATGACTTGGAATTTCGTTTGTAGGCATAGTTTGAACCGAAGATTTAAAATATAGTGTCAAAATTGGGTGTTGTCCTAAAAAAACCAAAGTTTGGTCTGATTTTGATTTGTAGATGCCCCCCTCCCTAAGCAAATTTTATATAAATCACTTAAAAGTAGACTTTACATCCAATTGTTTGATACAAGTGACTTTCTTGTATTATATTTAGTTACAGAGTTAATAGGAGGCGTTTACTTTTCCCCCACGACTGTACATTCAGTTTTCAGATTAAAATCCCACGTATGTTTCGTGTTATAATTATAAAATATTTAAGTCAAGAGATGAGGGATAAAATTTACTTTCATAATAGGCAGCTGGAAGCAGAAGTAGCTGTGTCTTGGGCTGAAGTTATGTAGAGTAAAAAATAACATATAACAGCCATTCCATTTATTTTAATGAGTCACTTTCTTCACATACGTCAATGACGTATTTAAATGAATGATACGTCACTTAAATGTTTTCCTCTACGTAAGTTTATTTCGAAACACTGCTACTTCTACTAGTGTTCAGCTGCACATTTAAAATAAAAGTGACAGGTGTGAACAAAGTGACTCATTAAAATAAATGAAACGGCAGTTAAATAATTTTTTTTCTCTACATAACTTCAATCCAAAGCACTGCTATTTCCAATTCGAGCTACCCTAATAATTATAGACTCTCGCATTTCAAATAAAACGACGTATTTGTATGAATGGAACTGCAATTAATAAAAATATTCCCTGACGATGAATACCAAAGCCAATGTGAAAAAAGTAATTTTTGAATACAACCGATGTGTGGTATTATTGACACAATTTTACATCAAAAATTTGAATTTTCAATTTGAAGGTTCAAATTATTAAAAAACAATTGTATTTTTCCAGTCTTTCAACAATAAATAAATTTATACTTACCATGGATAAATTTTAATATTGGTTTTCAAATGGTCGAGAACTGGGTTGGAGTAGTCATATGAAATACCTTTTTTTAAATTGTCTTTATTGAATTTAGAATTAGCGTTTTCATAACTTAAATATTCCAAAGGGGGTCTGCTTTCTTACTTTCTATCTAAGGTTAGCTAGTATTCTAGTTAGTAACAATTTAGAGTTTCGTCTAACGTTCCCTTAGAGTTCTTCCATGTTCTTATCTCATATTCATCTACTTATACACTGTAAAAAAAAAAATCTGTAGTTCTACAGATGTAAAGTTACATGCTTACTAAACTTTCACCTGTAACTGTACGAAAAAAGCTGCAAATCTACAAAACTAGTTTTTGTAAAGCTACAAAAATCTGTAACTTTACAAATGAATCTGCTAAAATTTCAGTAATCTTACTAAACTTTTATTTGTAACCCTGGCTGCAGTTACATGAAAAGTTCTCGGAATCCCAGTTTCCAAAAAAAATCTTAGTAACCTTACAGATTTTTTGATTTTCGGCGCAAAAGTGTGTCTGTTACATGAAATTTTGTTGTTGCCGTTACGTGAAAAGTTCTAGGAATCCAAGTTTCCTAGAAAAACTTTAGTAACTTCACAGATTTTTTTTTACAGTGTAGCTCTTCATTTCTTTTTTTTTTTCTTTTTTTTTGACGTTTTTTAGTTATCCTTTGCAGATATGCTTACGATTTTAATACTCTATACTTAGTATGACTTTCATTTGTATTTGTATTTGTTCCGGATTATTCTGCTTCTTTCACAATTTTAACACATTTCTGACCATTGACGGGTATTCATGTCACTCTGATAACTGTAATTTCACCCCAAAATGTGCAGAAAATTATCACAATTATACAACCAGTGTACTGTGCATACAGATGCGTTTATCAGAAACAGATTAATTAATATACATATCTAATTACAATATAAATTGTAATACATTTTTTTTTGTTTAATTATGAAACATTGAATAGAAACGCTCATGGACGAGGCGCACTGTAAAAAAAGACGTGATTATGTTAAAAACATTCAAACACAAGATTCCAATATTCCCAGCAAAATTTATATATTCTTATAGTTTTCTTTTCAAGAAAAGATAATAAAAAGATTCATTTTATATAGCTTTTAAGTAAACAAAGATTTTCTTAAAAATACTTTCTTGTTCGAGAAGAGTGAAATATATATTTTTTGTAATTCAATAACATTTTACAGACTTCTTCATATTTGATACAGGCGCTTGTTTGTGGCGAGTTAATTGGCGGAAACTGAAAATTACCTGGTCATATTACTATGGTCAAGCACACAAGAGCTTTAAAATTAAAAATCCCGGTACACTGAATGATACCGATCTTTATCTGCAATAAGTAAAAACATTCTGGTGCTTAAAACTACAGTATGTACAGTCGTAGAAAAAAATGTAAACACCCCCTACTAACTCCTCAACAAATTATAGTATAAGAAAGTTACTAGTACCGAACGATTGGAAATAAAGTCTACTTTTAAATGATGTATATAAAATTTGCTTAAGGGGCCATCTACATATTAAAACGAAACCAAATTTCATTTTTTTTCAATAGCAATACCCAAATTTAACGAGATATTTCAAATCTTAGGTTTAAACTATGCCCAGAAACGAAATTTCAAGTCATTTGAGTGATAGGTTTTTGAATTATAGACATTTAAAATTTAGTGCTTCTAATGCTAAATTACATTTTCATATTTTTATTTAAATCTCCTAAAATTATGCTCCTAATGTGCTAATTTTTTGTGTAGCAATAATACTAATATAACCCAAACATAAATACGTTGAATTTGCAATTTTTATAATTTTATGATAGGAGTTATGAGTTATGAAATTAATATTCGAAAAAATTATAAATTGCAACCTACAATTTTTTTGATGGATTTAGATTTACTACGTCCTGCTTTATGGAAATCCAAAATTTCACATTTTTCTTTCAAGTAGTTTTCAAGTTATGCTTAAAAAACGGCAAAATGATGGTTTAAGGAGCCGTCTATGATAGATAGTCCAGGCATTAGGTGCTCAAAAAGGACAAATAGGGGAAAGTTTTGGTGTAGTTTTGATATTTGGTGCCTTTATGCTTTGTGGGTCGCTGAACGCGAATCTGAAGTTTACCGACAAAATTTATCCCGGGAAACGCGTGTTTTTGGCAAAAAACGGGATTTTCTTTGTTTTTTTCCAAATAACTGCAAAATTATACATTTTACGTAAAAGTCCTCATTACATAAATTAAAGAGGATAAAATTTCCTACATTTTATGTATTAAAAGTTTTTTTTCTGATCAATGGTTTAGCCGTGACAACGCCATAAAAGTGGGAGTGAAAATCAAAAAATTCAGAGTAAACGGGAATTACGCCGCTGTACGTAGATTTAACATGAAAACTGACCATTTTACACAAGCATTGACTATAAATTATACTAAAGATTATATGAATGACTACATTTTACAATAAAGTTGCTGATAATAAATAAGACGACTCATTATGAATTATTATTTAATTATAAATAAACATGTACATTAGTAAGTTCATTTATTTAAAAAACAGAAAAATATTATTTCCGCTTTCTTTTACTTGAGGGTCCCTGCTTTTCATCGACATCTACAACATAGAAAATAGACGTATGGAATTAGTGGGTGTTTTTATTACTACCAACAGTACAAAATAAATGTTTTTTAAATAAAAAAAATTATTTGATACCTTCTGGCATGACTTTTTCTTTACATTTTAGTTCAAGTACCTTTTTTATATATATATATAAATCTAAGACAGCAGAATTTAAGTTAGTCACATAAATAAACTTTTGCACCATTATGCAACGGCAACAAGATTTAAAATGTAACGAAAATGTGAATTTGGTTGAAAATATTTTGTTTATAGAGGAAAATTACAATGAAGAGCACATGAAGTTTTGCAAAAGCGAAATGTTTAAATTTATGACCAAATTTGGGCAAAAATTGCTAGTTGTATGTAGATATATCGGGACAAAATCATTTAAAATATATTACTTGGCTGCAAATTCTGAGTGGTTACAAAATTGATCCAGAATTGATCTAAATTCAGATTTGGATACTAAAACTATAAGAATAGCTGATAAACCCCAACAAATCGGAAATTGTACGACCAACGTGGCAAAATTGGTGCGTTCGTACTATAAATAGTTTTATAAATTTTCAGATCTTAGTGTAATAGCTGTTACATCAGCAAAAATGTATGAATAAAATAGTTATTACGTTTATATATACAGTAGAACACCTCTAATTCAAACTAATTGGGACCGGTGCCATTTCGGAACAACAATTTTTTTTTACAAAAAATTCGGATTACCCGAAATTCTGATAAAAATAGAAAAGAAAAAGATGTGTGCTAAAAAAAAATAATAATAATAATAATAAAATAAAAGTTATATATACTCAGTAGTACAGAAATGTAATTCTCCTGTAATCCGTCATGCTGGATAATCCGGTACGACTTTCGGAAGAAAATAGTATTGCTGTTTAAATCACTCCCGGTGTTCATAATAATCCAATGGAACTTCAGAAGGAGGAAGTACGTAACAACCCATTACAAACGGTTCAAAATCGCGAATATATAAATAACTCAATCACCACGTCGACCAGGGGTGAAGAAAAAAACATTTCTGTACATAATTTGCGAAATCAAACTGTTGAAAGGAAAAATAATTTTTTATCATCTGAATTGAATATTTTTTTGCATTTTAGAAAAGAATTATATAGTGACTGTCAAACAAACTGATATTCGAGATTTCCTTTTAAGATGGTTTCTACACGTAGGCCTATAGTGCACGTTTTTATTTTATATTGATGTACATACGTTTTACTTTTACATTATTGAATGTATATATGTATATACTATATATATATATATATATATATACATATATTTAATCTGTTTTTTAATCAGTTCAAGTGTAATTTTCGAAAAAAAAATCTGTTCGGAGTAACCGGAATTTCGAATCAGTGGAGTTCGGATTAGCGGGGCTCTACTGTATTAATTTCAGTAGTATGGAAATAATATGACTCCATCTTAAACATGACGTAATCACGATGGCAATCTGGAATGGGATATCATTGTACTAATTCCGTATTTTAGGATTTAAGAGAGAAGGAAGAAACCTTTTATTAATATATTTTCAAGTTTTGATTAGATTTTCATAAAATTTGAAATTATTCGACAAAATTCTGCAGTAATTAAATATATTAAATTTCAAACCATTCGGTAGGGTTGTTTTTGCGCTGTTATATTACGGAAAGATGGACGGACCAGACGATGACTGTAGGTGCTATGTATTTATATAATTACGAATGCACCTAAAAAAGTCGAGTTGACTAAAAACAGTGCTAATTAATTGTTGGGGATAGTTGGACATTTTACCTTATCAGACGTAAGGTCAAAAATATTAATCCAACTTAGAGATAGTGCTGTAAGCGGTTATATATGGACAGATGGGCGGACCAGACGATGACTGCAGATGTTGCGTATTTATATAATTACGAATTCACCTAAAAAAGTCGAGTTGGCTGAAAACAATGATAATTAATTGTTGGGGATAGTTCGAATTTTACCTTATCACACAGCAGTTCGAAAATATTAATCCAACTTAGAGATAGTGCTGTAAATGGTTATATACGGACAGATGGACGTATCGGACAATGACGGCAGATGCTGCGTATTTATATAATTACGAATTCACCTAAAAAAGTCGAGTTGGCTGAAAACAATGATAATTAATTGTTGGGGATAGTTGGACATTTTATCTTATCGTACAGAAGGTCGAAAATATTAATTCAACATAGAGATAGTGCTGTAAATGGTTATATAAGGACAGATGGACGGACCAGACGATGACTGCAGATGTTGAGTACTTATATAATTACGAGTTCACCTAAAAAAGTCGAGTTGGCTGAAAACAATGATAATTAATTGTTGGGGATAGGTAGCCATTTTACCTTATCATACAGAAGGTCGAAAATATTAATCCAACTTAGAGATAGTGCTGTAAATGGTTATATATGGACAGATGGACGGACCAGACGATGACTGCAGATGTTGCGTATTTATATAATTACGAATTCACCTAAAAAAGTCGAGTTGGCTGAAAACAATGATAATTAATTGTTGGGGATAGTTGGACATTTTACCTTATCACACAGAAGTTCGAAAATATTAATCCAACTTAGAGATAGTGCTGTAAATGGTTACATATGGACAGATGGAGGGACCAGACGATGACTGCAGATGTTGCGTATTTATATAATTACGAATTCACCTAAAAAAGTCGAATTGGCTGAAAACAATGATAATTAATTGTTGGGGATAGTTGGACATTTTACCTTATCACACAGAAGTTCGAAAATATTAATCCAACTTAGAGTTAGTGCTGTAAATCGTTATATAAAGACAGATGGGCGGACCAGACGATGACTGCAGATGTTGCGTATTTATATAATTACGAATTCACCTAAAAAAGTCGAGTTGGCTGAAAACAATGATAATTAATTGTTGGGGATAGTTGGACATTTTACCTTATCACACAGAAGTTCGAAAATATTAATCCAACTTAGAGTTAGTGCTGTAAATCGTTATATAAAGACAGATGGACGGACCAGACGATGACTGCAGATGTTGCGTATTTATATAATTACGAATTCATCTAAAAAAGTCGAGTTGGCTGAAAACAATGATAATTAATTGTTGGGGATAGTTGGACATTTTACCTTATCACACAGAAGTTCGAAAATATTAATCCAACTTAGAGATAGTGCTATAATGGTTATATATGGACAGATGGACGGACCAGACGATGACCGCAGATGTTACGTATTTATATAATTACAAATGCACCTAAAAAAGTCGAGTTGGCTGAAAACAATGTTCATTAATTTTTGGAGAGATTAAGATATTTTAACGTATGATACTGAAGGTCGAGAACATTAGTTCATTTGAGAGATAGTGCTGTAACTGGTAATTGTTGCATTAGTTGCAAATTTAATATAATATAATGAAGGGATCGATTTTGGATCGTTATACGTTGTTAGACATAGATGCTTGGATTACTGAGAAGTGATATGTGTGAAGGCATATTACAGAAATGCAAATCTATGCTTTTTATTTATTTAATCATTTGTAATACTCTAAGAACAGAATTTTAACTTTTGCATTGAAAATTGCAATGTATATTTGTGATGTATTTTTAAGAAGGATGCTCATACAAACATTCTGTAATTTGAATAAAATTTTCAAATACGATAAAACAAATATTTTTGTTCTGTTTTGTAATGATAGTTTTATACAATTTTTTGCTTTAAAAAGGTACAAGTAATTATGTTTATAAAAATATATTAAGTATCAAATAAATTCAAATTGGGAGTCAAAAGTCTCAATGCAGCTGTGCTGGACATATATATATATATGTTAAAGTATATGTTATAAAAAAGGATATACTTTTAATTATATTATATTATTCAAATATAACTACCATAGGGAATAATACATTTGAATTTATATACTGCCATTTAAACCGTACGCATGATCTTTTAGTCATTTTTAAAAGAAAACAATAACCCTGTTTTGCATGAACAGCGCATTTAAATGTCGTAAAAAATTTATTAAAGCAGTTGATTATTTTATTAAAATTGATAATTCTGAACAATTAATTTGATTTATGTAGGTTTCTATCATGATATGAACAATTGACATCTTTAAAAAGGAAAATTATGCCCTTTATTTGAAAAATACACTTATTAATTATAGCTATGAAATTTACCCGGTAAAAACTGTAAAAACTGTAAAGACATAATAACAGGTATTCTAATTTTATATAAGATATATACTTACACGAAGCAAACAGTTAAGACACCCTTGAGAGAAAAATATTTACTAAAATCTCTACGTCCATTAAAATATTACGTGCGAAAATAAGTTTACAATACTGACAGAACGAGAAGCATTTATTTTAAAATTCAGAGAAAATGTTCCTAAAAATACGAGGGTGTATCAATATGTTTTTGCCCTCACATAGATATAATTTAGTGAAATTTAGGAAATTTCACTTCATCTGCATTGTATTGGTCCTTTTCTATATAGTCACCGTGCACTGTAACACATTTCTGAAAACGGTATTTCAAAGAGAGGGGAGAGAATGTATTCCAGGAGGCACGATAGTAGACCCAAAGGAGTTCATTTCTCTAACTTTTTCCGACCTCCACATATGACATGTTGTTAGAAAGGTAAGCACTTATCAATGCTACGCAATTCTCGCTTCCGTCAATATCAAGGGCTGAGGTGTCGCTCGTTATTTCTCGTGCACGTCATATTTCCGGGCTGCAGATTTATTGCTGGAAAAAACTTCTGTAACCAGAAAAATTTAACTGGCATTTCCGTATGAAGTCTGAATATTAGCGTTTTGATTCCGTTTTTGGCGCTGATTCTGATGTTGATTGCATGTTTCGAAATATATGACACTTAAAAAATCATTAATAATTCAAATTTAATGTACCATAATTTCCGGCGTATAATCCGCGGATCAAACAATAATTTTTCGACCCAGCAATTTCGTTAAATCAGATGCCACCTCTTATATCGCGATAACAGTGGCGTGGCGTCCGGTCATCGCTGGATGCGGCGATGACCAAGCAATATTTTAAAACCCTTAATAAGCTTTTAAAACTCTACGATCCAGTTTTAGCAGAACATTTGGAGTTCATGTATAAGTGAAGGTAAGATTTAAAGTTGCTTTTTTGAACATTGAACCATTGAATTTTAGAGTTAATAATTTTTCACCACAAACTTAAATAATTGCGATGACCACCGAAAATTTTCACGCCACGCCACTGCGCGATAAGTATTTGTCTTCAATTACTGAATAAATTTTCTAGGTCCAAACAAAATTGTTTGATCTGCATATTATACGCCGGGAATTACGGTATATTATATTATTTCAAATATTAATTGTAAAAATTTGTTTGATGAGGAAAAATAAAGATCTAAGATGTAAAAAATAAAGGTCTTATTCGCATTCATTTGTATTGTGTAAAACAAATATTAAAACATTGAATTCTCACACGATGGCTTTTCCACAAATGTGAATTTGTTCTATAACATCTTTTTTTTTCTCCTTAAAAAAAAAAAAAAAAACTAATTGCATATTTTATACAGAAAACTTATAATTATTCAATTTCTGTAATAAAACAAATAGGTAATTTTTTGATGGTTTTTCCAAATATTTAGCGACCGTTAAGCGTTTAAAATGAGTGATTGCCGTATTTAACACGTTGAGTGGCACTGTGACTGATACTGAAGCTGAAAAAATTACAATGTTTTAAGTAATTTTTAAGAAAGTATAATCCTGTAATAAATAAAAGGTAAGTAAATTTTAAATAAATTTTCAGTAATTGCTTAAACCGATATATATATATTTAGTTTTATATCATATTTTAGACCGTCAGTGATCGGTGAATGGCGCATTCTAATAGGAAAATTCAGTGTCAGTCACCGGCGACCGACGTGGCGCTTGAGGTGTTAATTATATCCTTATCTGCATTTTTAATACAGAATGTCAAAATAGAACGTATGACGAACGCAATTACGTAAAAGATGTACAACTTGTGTTAAACGCCGCATATAAAATAGGACGCATATTATATGTACTATGTCCAATGTCCATCTCTGCTTCACAACGAAAAGAAATTGCTTCGTAGAATATCATAGTTAGCACATCATTTTGTATAGTAATGTTATTTCATAATTTTGTATTATTTCAGCTAACATTTTGTTATAATAAACTAATAAATAAAAAACATTGCTTAATAAGCCTAAGAATAAATTGTGTTACCTTTATAGTCCCTTGGTAAAAATATTCCCAATAATAAAAATATAGATTGTTATGTATTTTTTCTATGTTTGTTTTTATTTTACCTCTAAACAAACTAAAATAAACAGTTTCATGCTAATATTTATTCCTAACAAACTTATGGTCCTGTAAGGGTTAAGTAGAATACTTAAAAAATAATTAAATTGACGTTTTATTTACTTGACTTTATTCCTTTGGCCCTTACAGATTCGAACTATTAATTTGGCAAGTTGAGTTACTGTTCGATAATTGAACATTGAATTGAAACATTGCCATGAACATGACATATAATGCAGTAAAATTCGTAATAGAAGCAATACTCTTGTTAGATTATAGCGACACATATGTGGCCTAGATATCTTCTTCTAATAACCCTCTAAATCGAGAGAAACCTCTAAAAAAACTACACATTGTTATGTATTTTTCTTATGATTTTTATTTATTTTAGATCTGAACAAACTAAAATAAACATTCCCATGCTAACATTTACTCTCAGCAACCTTATGGCCCTTTAAGGAGTAATTAGAATACTTAATAAATAAATAAATTGACGTTTGATTTATTTGACTCAATTCCTTTAGCCCTCACAGGAATCGAACTATTAATTTTAGAGAAATGAGTTACTGTTCGATAATTCGTCATTGATATACTGCCAGGAGCATTCCATATTAATGCACCAAAATTCGTAGTATAAGCAATTCTCTCACTAGGTGAGAGATATGGTACCAGGACATCCTCTACTAATAACCCTCTAAATCGAGAGAAACCTCTTAGTGAATGAACAGCTATATACTTTAGATGCTGGCAACTACGTTCAACAGTTCTGCTAAAACCCTCTAAATATATGGGCGAAGGGCGAATATATGAATATATGATATATTCATATACTCATACATTCATATCCCTAAATAGATAATATTAATATTAAAATAACTTTTTATGGCAAGTGTTATGTTTTTTGAAAACTTAAGAAGTTTTCAAAAAAATATTTTTCTTTGTTAGTTTTAGAAAAATATGCAAATAAATGAATTTTTTTTCATCATATTAATTAGGTAATTAAAAAAACCTATATGTTAAATAAATGTATAATCTTTAAAATGAAAAACTTTAAACTGAGAAACAATCTTTAACACTTAATAATTTCTTAGATGGTTTAATGATGACTAGTTCTAAAATGCTTTCAACTATTACTTAAGTCGACTTTAGTTCATCTCATTTATAAGAAATATTACAATATACTTCTTCGTGTTCTTAAGTCTATGAAAATAGCAAATGTAAAAAGCAGAAATTAAAGTATATTATTAATTTGTATTTTAGTTTTTAATATTTCCTTTAATATTTATAAATATTTTGACAGCTTCGAATCTACAATGTATCAGTTCCATACATTTGTGGATTTATCTTCTTCCTTATCTTTAAATGGCATTTTAAATAATAAAATAAGCCTTCGGGGAATAGTTTGAAACATTCATCAATTTATCATTTGTTTCCCGCTCTCCCCTTTAACTTGAAAAAAGCATTTAAAAATAATATTTTTATGTTAGATATGAATTGAATTTTCAAAATTAAACATGTAATGAAGATCAGTATGCTGAGGTTTTCTTAGATTGTCATTATCAGGATATCTTTTAAAGAAGTAATCAGGAGGTAGGTAATTTTTATACACCAACAGTAAATGATGTACCACTAAATCTTAAAAAAAGATAATGCCTTTAGGATTACACAAGAGTGATATCTATAATTTTGTAAAACGGCGATACAAAAAGAATGTTTCTGTAGTGATATTCATGTACTTAAAAAGAAATATATCCCTAATGTATCAATTTATCTTCCATTTTTTTTTTAAATACTCATTTTTTTATGAGTTAAAATAGAAGCAAAGAGGAAAGCAGTCATACGGAAACCACATATTATTACTCAGTAGCCCGAAATAGAAGTTATTGGTTCGAAACGTGTAATGGACTGGCGACTTGCTCTTATAGGGTTCCTAGTATTTTGAGTATGAGTGTGACGACAAACATTTAACCACAGACTTCTAATATAAGTAGACTCCAAATCGGCAACCTTTTCTTGTCTCCTACATCTCTGCCCTCCATCACGTGATGGAAGGCAGATTTAGCGCGCCAAACCGGTTTTTTTCCTCGGAATCTCTCTCCAGATTCCCGCCGAATCATCGTCTGTCAGCGTTTATCTTGAGTTGACCGCACTTTTGCTTTGCCAATAAAGGGATTGCCGCCAAAATACAGCACCCTTTTTGGCGATGAAAGCAAAAGATGTTGGAGTCAAAACTTTCCCGAAAGAACAATGGAATTGGGAGTCTACTTATAAAGTCTGTGCATTTAACTAATGTCGCGAAACAGGCACCTCTTTATTCTATTGTACAGTAATTTTTCCAAGGTATGGGTGAATCCCTTGGAGTACGGTTACTTGTTTTCGCTGTTATTTTATGAAAATTAGTATCGCCGCTCAATCAGCGGAGTATATAGGATGACGCGAAAGTGTGTGTTTTCGGTTTTGGAACGAGTCCTGCCTCTGAAAGTGATTTAGGGCTGCGTGAAGGATTAGAGAAGGAATTTTACGCCACGTGAAGTAAAGTTTGAGATTGCAATTGAAGCGTCAACTGTGGTAAGGATTTTTGAGTCATAGATTGAATAAATAAAGTTCTACTTAACAACAATGGGTTGTCAGATAGATTGTATTGAAGATTTAAGTTGTATTTAAGTTGCAGCTCAAAGTATCATTTCAACTTGTTGCCATCAAGATGAACTATAGAAGAGGCTTATGCCAGTTAAATCTTTCATATTTCTTAGTTAATAAATGTGTTAATAATCTCGATGTCCGCTGAGTATTCTTAGACAAAATTTGCAGAAGAAACTCTATCACTTGCCCAGTTGTAACCCTTCCCGATTTGTTTAAATAAAGATGTTTTTACACCTTATATTGAAACAAAATTCAGTTATTACGTAGCGGTCTTGCCGTGGTCTTTACAAAGTTACATAATTCCTATGTTAAGGTGAAAAATATCCCCATTTTCTAAACATGGTGCTCAGTTTAAAGGTATTTTTCACAGTTCTGAAAACCTGAAATAATGATACATATATTGAAATTAGTCTAAGATTTCCAGATGGACACAGTTTATCTTAATTATCTGTACCGTTAGATGTAGATATTCCTTAAAATCATCACTGAAGATTTTTTTTCCACAGGATGTCTCCTTATACCTTTACTCTACAATGCAAAAGATTGCTATAGTATTTTTTTTCACAGAGATAACAGGCAATGTCAAATAAAAAAACGGCTTTGTCTTTGCACAAGCCGATTTTGTCCATAAAGCACGAAATTTACGGGATTTGACCGTTTAATTAGAAAAAGTGGTATTTTCTGTAAATTTAATGGAGCAATTGATGGTAAAATACACAATTTTTTACAATTTTTTTACAGTTTAAGAGGCCGCGGGAGTTTTGTCCTAGGACTTGTGTTCCTAGAAATCATATTTATTATCGAAAAAGGCCTGCGAAACTACTTTTACAGCAACAATAATAGTATGGCGAGAATTCATTTTGCCAATATGAATATATACTACCATTCGTTAAATTCTACGAGATATTCACCTAAATGGTAATCGTTCAGAATAGATTGTCTTTCTACGTTGAGTCGAATTGCTGTGTCTTAGTATATCGACGGAAAATACTCGAAATCCTAATTTATTCCAGTTGTGTATAAGTATCAAAATAGGAAAAGAAAATAAGTTGGAACTGATGTGAATCAATAAGAACTAAAAGATGTCTTAAAACACCATCAAAACTTTTAAATGCGTTAGGCCTTTTGAAAGATCCGAGTCTTTCTTCGACCGGCGGAAAAAAGATGTGCTTCTACTATGAAAGCAACAGCAAGATTGCGAGACTTTCATAGTACAGGCACGTCTTCTTTCCGCCTGACGAGGAAAGCTCAGGTCTTTCGAAAGGCCTAGCGCATTTAAAAGTTTTGATGGTATTTAAGATAATTTAGTTCTTATTAATATAGGAGTAAGAGCTATGTTTTAAATGTTGCAAAATTTAAGTTTTCTACTGCATCGGATAATTTCAACGAAAAGATTTAAATAACATATAAATATAATACGATTTAAAATGCTCAAAATACTCAAATAATTACTATAATTGCTAAATGTAATTTTTTTAAATGGCAAAATACCTTTATTTATTCATATTTCGACATGTTTCATTGCAGTAGACGGCAACATATTATGATATTTTGAAATAATTTTTATGTATAGTTCATAATACAATTCATTAAACTCTACGAGTACATTCACTTAAACCTAAAACCTGCATAATATGTTATCTTCCTACATTAAGTCAAACTGACGTGTTTTAGAATATCGCTAGAGATGCCTGAAATCAGAATTTAGTCTAAGTGGTTAAGAATTTTATTGTAGGAATTGAAGAGATATTTTGATTGTCAAAAAATGCAAGTTTCCTACTGCATTTGACTGTTTTAAAATAGCTCCTTTGCAAAGATACAATATAATTTGAATACATCTGAAAAATTTTTGCAGCTAAAAGTCTTAGAATAATATGCAACACAGATCACAAATCAAATAAAAAAAACTTCATATGAGGACTTCAGAAGCCAAGGGGCAAAATTGAAAAATCTGAGCTAAGTGCACAAGCTATCTGGGAATAAGGCTATTTGTTTGAAGGGAAAAAATATAAGTGATTTTCTAATTATGTGATGCGTTCTAGAGGTCAACTACCTAAGCCCTTTAAACTGCTTAACTCTTTAATCTCTACTTAAACTAAAAAATATATTGTACTTCACTTTTCTTTAACAGTTATTGAAATAAGAGTTCAAAGTCCGCACTAAAACAAGCAAAAGTTTCATATTTTAATTCAGTCTCTTACTATTGATGTTCCAATTTTGAACTCAATTTACTACAAATCTAACTTTCGTCACTTATATCTTTTGCCTTCTTGGGTCCTCATATGTCTTCTGATGAATTTAAACAATATACTGCGTTAATATATAAGATACGTCAGGAATTACTAAATTACTTTTAGAAATGTACCTATGAGTTAATTATGATTGTACAAATTTAAGTCTTCTTCAAAAAAGCAAAGAAATGTTACGCCAAAAATATTTGTTTTGTGGAATTTTAGATATATAGTTACTGAATATTACTCTACCACTGTGATGTTTACATTTTTCGGAGAATGCTGCGCCAATATGCCTGCAATAGTGTCGGTTTTTTGAAAATATTTTGAATGTAAAGAAAATATTACACCAATATTGATATTTCATTGGCGGAATTTCCTATTAATGGATATTTGCCCAATAATGAACCTCAATATAAATTGTATGTCGGACATTGGCTTGGAATGTATGATCCTCGAAAAGAAATACTCATAATTAAAAGTAAACCATGTTTCCTGTTTTCTTTTGTTGATTTTCAGAGTATTGGACACTTTTAAATACAAATTCAACAAAAATGTTACTTTTAGTGAACTATGAATATTGCACTTTGAAATAGTTAGAAAACGATAACTTCAAAACAAAAATAAAAAGATTAAATTAGTTTGGGTTTCATTTCGAATAAAGTTAGCTGCGTAAAAAAAAAAAAAAAAAAATATTTGAAAAACAAATTGAAAGCAAATAAAATCAAAAACAAGAAAACTTATAAAAGGAAGAAAAGTTTAAAAACTGGTTAAAATCTTTTATAGATTTTCTTATTAGCGTTCAGTCACTTATATATTTGGTTTCAAACTCTAAATTGCCTGGGAGTAAACAAGCATAAGATATTCTTTTCAAAATAAATAAATACCGATAATTACGTTATATTTGCAAGCTTTTAAAGTTTTGTTTATTTGACTTCCATAATAAATAAATGGATTTTCTGATGTCGATATATAAACAGATTTATTATGTTGAGGAATGCTGAGAAACTAATGGAATATTAGCTTTTTTGTATTATTGGAAATGCAAATTAAAGTCTAATTCGGAAAACTTATTTCAAATACAAAAGATATTGGATTTATTTATTAAAAGTTTATTGTCAGTTCTGTAACTTTAGCAGAATGGTTTCCACTACTGCGTACTAAACAAAATTATTTAAACAATCTATGTTTGAGAGGCAGAGTTACTTATTGCTTTTAATATCTAGAATAATACAATGTATTTATAATACAACCACACACATCAAGATAAATAACCACTGTTGGACCATTGCGGAATTTTTGAGAGGAATCTTATTAATATGAATTTAATAGGAATTAAATTGTATACGCAAAAGTAATCTTAAGTAATAATTAAACGATACCAAATTTGCTAAAGTGTAAGCGATTAATTAAAATTAAATTTTATCCTAATTAGGTAAATTTTCTTATTAGTCATTATTACTATAAATTTTTGATAAAATTGCATTACAATGTAAAAAGACAAATATCTTCGAAAATGAAATGTATAACGACGAACAAAAATATACAATGATTCAGAAAGCATTTATTCGCATATTTTATCCTAATTATGTAAATTTTCTTATTAGTCATTATTACTATAAATTTTTGATAAAATTGCATTACACTGTAAAAAGACAAATATCTTCGAAAATGAAATGTATAACGACGAACAAAAATATACAATGATTCAGAAAGCATTTATTCGCATTTTGTGTTATTTGAAATGCAAATTAAAGTGTAATTCGGAAAACGTATTGGAAATAGGAAAGATATTGGATTTATTTATTCAAATTTATTGTTAGAACTATAACTATAGTAGAATGATTGCTACTACTTCATACTAAACAAAATTATTAAAACAATATACATTTGAGCGACAGAGTTACTTATTGATTTCAAGCGCCTTATTAATACTATCACTTTATGATATACAATCATACCCATCGATGAAAATAACCATTATTGTATCATTGCTGAATTATTGAGAAGAATCTATTGCTGGTTAAGGGGACAAGGGACCTTAATTTTTTTTTTTTTTTTTTTTTTTTTTTTTTTTTTTTTTTTTGTAAATTTCACCTTAAATATTATTCAAGGGTACATTATATGCATTATGGTCTGCATTTATCACAAAAAAAAAAAATATTTTTGAGAAAAAAATGGAATTTTACGCATCGTTTTAGAAATCTTCGAAATGCCCCCTGCGTTCTCCATATTAATGAAAATCCGCAATATTTTTGTAAAAGTTTGGTTCATATATATAAATAAAATAGAGCATCGAATTTTATATATTTGAATTTAAAGGTTAAAAAAAAAATTGAATAATTTGGAAATTTTTTCGAAAAAAATTCCAACTTTCCAAATTTTTTATTTATTTTTTAAATTTTTTGTAAATTTCATCTTAAATATTATTCAAGGGTACATTATATGCATTTATCAAAAAAAAAAAAAAAATAAATAAATAAAAATAAAAAAAAATAAAAAAATTATTTTTGAGAAAAAATTGGAATTTTACACGTCGTCTTACAAATTTTCAAAATGCCCCCTGAGCGTTCCATATCAATGAAAATCCCCAATATTTTTTTTATAAAAGTTTGATTTATATATATAAATAAAATAGAGCATCGAATTTTATATAATTGAATTTAAAGGTTAAAAAAAATGAAAAATTTTGAAATTTTGAAATTGTTTTGATTGTCAAAATTTTAATTGTTTATTCCTTTTAAAATCTAATCATTTTTTTTTTGTAGTAATACCAGCCGGTTACCTATTAAATTTCTTTTAATTCTGGTGATTCCTTGAGGGTGTTGTGATTTTTATAATCATGAGTATATATACTCGTTGCATAATTTTGTCGAGTCATTTCAAATTTTATGAAAATCGAATATAAATTTAAAAATATATTAATAAAATTTTCTTCTTTTTATTAAATGCTTTCGTACATAACTAATTTAATGATATCCCACGATAGGTAATGATTACAGATTGCCATGGTGATTACGTCCTATTTAATATAGAACCATATTATTTCCGTATTACTGAATTTAATATATATATTCGTAATAAATTTTGCATTCATGCATTTTTGCATAAGATTTCAACAGCTATTGCACTAAGATATGAATTTTTATATACCTAGTTATAGTAGAAATGCACCTCATTGGACAGGTTTGACGTACAATGTCCGAATTGTTTCTATTGTTAAAAATATATTTTTACGTCCAATGCGAAAAATAGATTCATAAAAGGTATATGTTCAAGAAATATTCTTTGAAAGGATACGATTTATTATAAAGCTTTATATGAAGAAAGCGACAGAAGGAATTACCATCGCAATCCGTTTAAACAAAGAATTAACATGAAAGCATTATTAATAAATATATTAAAAGACAGAGAACCTGTTTGTTTTTTGTCATTCGAGAAATATTTTGTTATATATTTTATAAAGAACAAACGTGTCAGTAACGCTTTCTTCATTTTGATTTTGAAAACAGTATGCACGATTAAATTTCACTATTACTGAATTTTTTAAAACTTCTAAACATCCCACATTTTCAATTTTAAATTGTCGAATAGAAAAAAAAGAGTACTCACATATACAATTTGTTTCAAAGCTGTACTGCAATTCGTTTGAAAACTGTATCGCAATTTATTAATTCTTTATGGTAAAAAAAAAAAAAAAAAAAAAAAAAAAAAAATCAAGCATGATTTTTTTTTCAATCTATATCATGTGCAGACGATTATGGAAGATAAATCCGTTTGAACTTGAAGTTGATATAAATAGTTTAGCATCTGTTTCCAATTGATATTCCACAACGAATTTAATACAGAAATTTAACAGCCATTTAATCGAATATTGCTATTAATGTACTGAAATGAACAGAATTAAAAAGGATTGCTGTAAGTAACGAAATGTTTGACTATTAACTCATGCGAAAGTACAGTTTTAAATAAATTTAAAGATTTATTTGAACTAAAAATTGAAACTTTTTAAATAAAAGTGCTTTTTGCTCTTGTTAGTTGGCAATTGCAAAAAAAATATATATCTATTTATATAAAATCCAAGTCTCTGTGTGTCCCTCACGATTCCGGTAGGACCACCTCATTGAAATGAGTAATTGTTGAAAAATACTAATGCAGGGTTACCACAGTAGCGCCAAATGTTGGCCAACTTGGCGATAGCTGGCTAATTCGGCGAAATTCCCATTTAAAACCATTAATCTTTCATAAAGGAGGTCACCAAAATTTAATTTAAACTCCGCTCTTTTAAGATACTTTCTCAAAATCTATGGGTGAGAACTTAAAGTACATCTTTACATCTTCCTCCTGATGCTACTAATAAAATAACCGCCAATAGACGACGCTGTACTGTATGAGCTCCTAACTGCACGATTTTAATGTGCTTTAGGTACTTTTCCAATATAGGTGCCTTGGCGAAAAAGGAAATTTGGCAACATGTTTTCCGGGAACCTATCCACTGTTTCATTTTATATACACACGCATTTTTTTTTTCGATATTTATACGATTTATTTAACATGAAAAGCCGTTTCTCTAATTTTATACAGAAACAGATGTAATTTGTACATAAAAACATGAATAATATACATATAAAATAAACATATAAAAAAAACGCTCATCAAGTTTGTTTTCATAGTTGTTTATATGATTTGACAACAAATCTCAATATTTTTCCGTTATACGGACACCATGCCAACATGTATGCTAATGCGCCAATTATTTCAAAATGCTAAAAGATATTTGTAATTTTATGCCAGCAGTTTAATATGAGTTTTATTTTATTGCTTTATTTTACAACAGTTATTTGTTCAATTATTTTAAGTATATATTTGTGATTTAATGAAATAGTTCGTAAAAGTCTGGAATTTTCAAATGTTATATTTTTTAAATGCTCACTTTAGTATCGACAATATTTTTTCTTTTATTTTTCAAATTCCTCAATTCACGTGATTTCATTTTGCGCCAACTATTACGCTTGGCGACAGTGGTATCCGTATAACGGAAAAGTACCCAAATCTCACTTTCTGATGCCCAAATTACACCAAGATTTTTTTTAAAAAAAACGCCAAAGCCCCTACATTGGAAAAGTATCAAACTGTCTATTATTTTGCGCTATCTGTGTTATAGTTTATACTATATGCAAGGTGAGTGGAGCGAAGAGTTTAAACATTAAATATTAAAGTTTCGGTACAGATGTCATATACGCCCCATGTTGGCGCGATTTTTTTTCTGACGCCAATGCCATATACACAACGGGTACTTAACTGTCGCCAAAGTGTCGTTATTTTGCTTGATATGGTAACCCGGATGTTGTTGTTTATGCTGTTGATATTTTCGCCAAATTGGTGTTGGAAAAAAATCGCCCAATATGGGGTATATATGACAACTGTGCCAAAGTTTCTATAAAGCAGTATAAGAATAAAAAATTAAGAATAAAATAAATGCAAAACAAGGCTAAAGAAGAAAGAAAAATCATGCGTTAAGTATAGAATATGAAACACTTTCCAACACATCCTGAATGCTTTAACAAAACTTCGTTATTTAGGGAAATAAGGTAAAGTAAGATAACTAAGTAAACATTTTAGAAAACACATAAAAAATTTTAAAAATTGATTTCAGCAGTTACCGTCCATAGCCAATAGTACCATTATTACATGCCACTATTTAGCTAAAATTTAATTTAAACTACTCTTAACCCTAGATCTACCGGGAATTTTATTCAAGTTTTAATAAAACGTTCTACACCAGAATTTTTATTTAAAACTATTTAACTTATTTATTTACCTTATTTTTGTCTGGTTTATATACTTAGTTTATTTTAAAGAAATTTCTGGTTTGAATGAATATTTTGTATGTACCTGTCGGGTCCAATGGACCCGTCTGGTAGACGGAGGGTTAAAGCTACTGAAATCACATTTCCAGATATTATCATCCATAGACGGTTATGTATCCAATTCTTTGCGTGACCCTGTATATCATTTTATCTATATTCTACAAACATTTCTTAGTAAACTAAATGCAGTTCAGCGTAAAACTGCATAACTCCTTTAAATACCACCTTTAAGCAATTTATTCTCATACTCAGTAACCCTTGCGAATTCTTTTGTGTAGCCCTGCATATGAACTGTAGCATTTATACACACGGTATAGTATGCATAAATGTAGTGAAACATAAAAGCGAATATCATAATTAAAAATGCATTTCTAGCAGTCATTGCTTATGTACAATACTTCGGAGAAAAGTTTCTTGGCGAGAAAGAAGTTTGCCAACGTATTTTCTGACAACCTATTTACTGCTTCATACTCACAAGCAATTTTTTGCGTATGTATACAATTTATTTAATGTAAAAAAAGCTATTTACCCATTTTTATAAAAAGACAGAAGTATTTTTTATACAGGTGTCATATACGCATCAGGGTTGGCGTGATTTTTCTCTGACGCCAATTCGGCAGAAATCTCGCTTTCGAATACCAGTTACTTATATATTTTTTAATTATTTGATATCATTTTGAAAAGGAAATAACTATAAATAAATAAAAGTTTGAATAATAACTATAGAACAAAACAGTTTATATAATTTAAAAACAGAAAGTAAAAGTAAATAAATAATTTATTAATAAATAAAAAACAATAGCCGGGTTACCATAGCAGGCAAAATAATACCATTTTAGCGCCAGTTAGGTATCTCGGTTCATATTTGAAATCTGTGCCGTAATTTGTATATAAAAAATATTATATATATTTAGAAACGATTTTTTTATGTATATAAGTGCATATATAAACAAAAATAAAAGTTCATTAGATTTGTTTTCATAGCTGTTTATATATTTTGGCAACATATCTCACTTGCTGATGCCCGAATTACGCCAAGCTTTTTTTAAAAATGCGCTATAATAAAAAAATTCCTAAATAAATAATTAACAGAAATAACCAATTATACAAACTAAAACTTTTTATTTCGAGATCAAAGCATTGTTTTTATTTTCGATTAAAAATACATATATCCTTGGATAACTTTAGTTGAAATTAGGTTCACGGCTTAATATCTCATTCCATAAACCTAAACAAACACAAGTGATTCATTCATCGTGAACCGTAAAAAATATTAAATCATTGAGGTAATCATTCACAAAGTAAGTTCTCCAACAATCAATGGACAATATTCTAATGACGTCATAGTAGGTAAAATGGTGGCGGTATCATTTGTTTATGGTTTGAAATCAGAAAGATTTAATTTTGCAATGCCTCTTAGTTACATTATTTTATTGTCATATTTATGAGCTCAGAACAAAAGCATATTTTTTCATTATTTAGTTATTAAAGATGGAAAAAAATTATAAATGTGCATGATTTGAAAAATTTAAATAATTTTCTTTCTTAATACTAAAAAATAACATCGGGAAGTAGCAGCGAGTTTAAGTTAAATAAGTTTAGCTGTTTAATTCTGTTGTAATATTCAAAATAACTGTATTTATTAGATTTCAGTAAACAACATAAAGGCCCGATTAAACTTTGAAGTTAGAGGAATTACAATGTCATTTCAGGACATTTCTTTTGGAGAAGCTTTTCTAAATTCCACATATACATGGAAACACTTCAGTGTTAGAAATATTATTCCTAGGACTGGCATTACATGGGAACGGCCTGCAATTTTACAAAAGTTTTTGAAAACTACTTTATATCAGAAATTTTACTAAAAACTGATTACTTTTTTGTTATAGAGGCCCACACTATTAGAATTATGACAAGTTGCAGCCAATTTCGCCAAAGTCGTAATCAAGATCGTGAAGCACACACATATAATACCATATAATACCATTTCCTGAAATTGTATACGATAATTTAATAGCTTTACCTTACTTCAAGTGTGTAATTTATTTATTTTTAAGGCTTAACAATCTAAATTGTCCAATATATGAATTTAAAAAAATTTAAACAAAGATTGAATAGACATGACCGCAAAGAGCCTCAAATCCGCATAACACTTGGAACCAAACTGTGCAGATTAGTGGTCTTCTACTGTACACAGTTTTTCATAAATGCATTTCGTTCTTAAAATGTGTTATTTTCATCTATCACTGCGGAACAAACGAGAAAACTCATATTCTTGCACATGAGTTGTATATATCTTTATATCTAAATTTCCGTCATTTTTGACGGGCTACCTTTCTAGTATATATATATTAATAAAGAAATTGGTATTTCCTTATATTATGTAACACGGAACTTCCTTGTTTGAATCCTCTAGTTCATGATAAAAGCGCATTGTTTTACGGAACTCAACAATTATTGTATTATCTTTGAATTATTCAGAATCATTTACTTCCGATTCTGTTCGGTTCGATATTCATATGAAATAAAAATTAAATGCTACCGACTTTCGCATCAAAATAAACAATATATTTAATTTTAGTCAAAAGATAATTATGAAAAATGTTGATTTAGTCACTGTGACTTTTATTTGCGTAAAAATGTTATACAGGGTGTCACAAAAGACTCTGACACATTTTAAAATGCAATATAAAATCAAGTAATAGCCATCAGTATTGCCAGATTGGGGATTTTCTTCCCATTTTCGGGAATTTTGAACCCTCAGGGGGCTATTTTGGGGATAAGTTGTTCGTATGGAAATTTTTGGAGACTACCAACGTTTTGGGGGAAATACTTAGGGGATTTTTTTTTTCACTGTTCTACGTAAAGTTTACAAGTTATCTGGAAATATTTAATGTATCTCGAACTCGATTTTGATTTGGAAAAGGAAAATAACATGCAGAATTCATAAATATCAATCGTTATTGTTCTTGCGCATTTAAATCATTTACACATATTACAGGTACATCATGACCAGCCTCGATCTGGGATACGTGAGAAGAGATGTGGAATGCAGCTATTTTTCTGTTATAGACGAAAGCATACACGGAAATGCTTTGCAATATTATTAGGGATGAAAAAAAAATACCGATGAATTCTGACAGAAGCAGGTGAAGAAAACACCATCTTGGTTTTAATGAAATCCCAACTGATCAGAAATGGTCTAAAATTTGAAAAACTTATTGACATAAGTGTAGACGTAACTAATGTACTAATAGGCCATTCGTTGTCAACGATTTTAGAAACAAATACAAAAAAAAAAAATTGTTTTAAAACATATCTGTGATTCTCTTCATTTAGTTACCGAATATAAATGCAAATTTCTGCTAAATTTAAACGCTTATTTTTTTGTAAGTGGGGAATTCTTTCAAAAAAAGGCTTGATTTGGGGAAAATTTTTTATCTTAAATTTGTTAAATATTTTTATTGTGGTAAATTGAAAATTGAAAATTTATTTTTTTCAGTAGAAACTGAGCTGGGGACTTTTCCGAAAAAAAAACACTGATTTGGGGGAAAAATTCAGAAATTTTGGGGAAATTGACATTTGACTTTCTGGCAACACTGATTGTCGTACAGGAGCGTGGTTTTCTAAAATGCTTCTCACGTTGCAAAGTTTTCTTCAAGCGAATGAAAGTAATTGGTTCAAAACTTTGATCATAGACGGCGCCACAGGTTCGTATGTTTGGTTTCAAACATGTGTTTTTTCCTAATTTTTAGGTGCGTTCGTAATTATATAAATACGTAGCACCTATAGTCGTCGTTCAGTCCGTCTGTCCGTCCGTCCGCATATAACAGAGAAAAAATACCCAACAGAATGGTCTGAAATTTCAAATGTATGATTGGTGCAAAATTTTGTCGAGCCATTTCAAATTTTATAAAAATCGGATGTATAGTTTAATTACAGGCACAGTCAAAAGTTTTTCTTTACATTACGGCCAATGGGAAAAATTATTTCAAGTGCATTTTAATGTTGTTACAGCCTTCCGAATCGTCTGAAATTTTAAATATATAATTGTTGTAAAATTTTGTCGAGCTATTTCCAATTTTATGAAAATCGGATGTATAGTTTAATTACAGGGACAGTCAAAATTTTCCGTTACATTACGGCCAATGGGAAAAAATTATTGCAGGTTAATTTTAATGATGTTACAGCCTTCCGAATCGTCTGAAATTTTAAATAAATAATTGTTGCAAAATTTTGTCGAGCTATTTCTAATTTTATGAAAATCGGATGTATAGTTTAATTACAGGGACAGTCAAAAGTTTTCGTTACATTACGGCCAATGGGAAAAAAATTATTGCAAGTTAATTTTAATGATGTTACAGCCTTCCGAATCGTCTGAAATTTTAAATATATAATTGTTGCAAAATTTTGTCGAGCTATTTCCAATTTTATGAAAATCGGATGTATAGTTTAATTACAGGGACAGTCAAAATTTTTCCGTTACATTACGGCCAATGGGAAAAAATTATTGCAAGTTAATTTTAATGATGTTACAGCCTTCCGAATCGTCTGAAATTTTAAATATATAATTGTTGCAAAATTTTGTCGAGCTATTTCCAATTTTATGAAAATCGGATGTATAGTTTAATTACAGGGACAGTTAAAATTTTTCCGTTACATCACGGCCAATGGGAAAAAAATATTGCAAGTTAATTTTAATGATGTTACAGCCTTCCGAATCGTCTGAAATTTTAAATACATAGTTGTTGTAAAATTTTGTCTAGCCATTTCAAATTTTATGAAAATCGGATGTATAGTTTATTGACAGGGACAGTCAAAAGTTTTCCGTTGCATTACGGGGAATGGGAAAAAAAAATATTGCAAGTGCATTTTAATGATGTTACAGACTATGCACTTATGAAGTGCAAAAAAATATACATTCAGTACAATATGGGGTGCAAAAAATAATTATAATACTAGTTATAGTACGAACGCACCTCATTTGCCACGTTTGACGAGCAATTTCCAACTTGTTAGATTAGTTTTGAGGCTATGACACAGAAATGACAACTGAGAAAGGGAATGAGAGTGGGAGCTCGTAATTTCTGTGTCACAGCGTCAAAACTAATCCGAAAATCTGAAAAAAACACATGTTTGAAACCAAACATACGGATGTGGTGTCATCTATGATCGGAGATTGGAACTAAGTATTTTCATTTGCTTCAAGAAAACTTTTTATTGTGAGAAGAAATTTAGTCAAAACGGCAGTCCTGTTAGACAATTACTGGATTTTATATTGAATTTTAAAATTTGTCACGGGCTTTTGGGATGCCCTGTATTTATTTTGTAATGTAGGTTGTTGTCTAAAAGTAAGTAAATTTACGTAAGTGTGTAAGATATATGCAAGTATGTAAATTAAAGCATGGGTGAAAAAAACCTGATTCATATAAATATGGCCATAATCAAATCTAGCTTATTTAGCAGAAAGGCAATTAAATAATACAAAAATTTGTTTATGCGTTTATTAACCCTTAAATACATAGTGTAGCATGCATACAAAATGTAAAAAAAAGTGTTTTTATGCCATCTGGTGGAGTTTCTATGAACTAATCTATGTCTCATATCTGCTATATTATGTTTTCAGAAGGATCATTGCACATTTCATCCAATAGATGGCACTATGGCTATTATTATTTAGCTAATACGGCGGGAAGTAGAAAAGAACATCAAATATTCGGAATTCGATTATATTTGGCATAGTTTAATTTATAGTTAAAGTTATTATAAAAAAAAACTTCACCTTCATAAAATAAGGTACCTAGATTCATGCTCATTAAAATATTTACTAATTTACCACTATCTATATTATAAAGGACAGACATATCTGTGCGTAACGCATACGTCATTTTGCGAATGGCAGCACTTTGAAATTTGAAATGAAATTTCGGTTTTGCAATTCTCTCTACTGCAAATTTTTAAACTTTTAAACATCGTACATTTTCCATTTTTACACCTTCGTTCAGAGAAAAAAATGTGCTTTTAAATGCAATTTGTTTGAAATCTGTATCTTAATTTGTTTTTGAGATATTAATTTTTTTGTAGTTTTTAATACAAATTTTGTAATCGTGGCAACTGAAGTACTCCATTTATATTGAAAGTAAAGGGAAAATATTCATGGTTTATTATTTTTATTCATTATATCTTTATTGATGCCATTTTCACATTACAAATAAAAGTAACTTTTTATAATTTTTTAACAGAAAATGATGTCAGACATTTAAAAAAAACACGCATTCTTCTTCATAAATCAGCTACATTTTAATATTTTTAGATTACGCTGATAAATGAGTTTGAGGCGCTCGGCAAAATGATTCAGTGAGTAAAAATGATACATTTAAAACAAAACGATCATTTTTTTGATAAAACTAAGTATTTGACCAATACTATAAATGTCCAATACTATGACAACTAAAGGCAAATTTCTGAATTTTTTTTTTCGCGGGTACTAAGATTAGAACTAAAAGTTTGTGCGAATGTTCACATGAAAAGTTGCATCGGACGTCGTGACTTTAAGTTTGGAAATACATTCATTAATAATCTGTTGCTCGTTAAAATACTTTCAAATTGTGAATTTGAGTGGTGCGTATGTAAATTATGAGAATGTGAAAATAACGTACAGTTTAGATTTTATGAGAGAAAATTTTATGATGTAACAAAGCGAAATCCTTTTTACTGATTTTTCATCCCGTAAAAACAAACATAAGAGCTCCATCGATAACTTCATCATAATTACTGATCTTGATTACTCAATCTAATACAGTTTAATTTTTCAATAATTTAAGCAGTTAAAGTTTGAAGAAATAATATTTTGGTAATTTTAGGTAAAAAATATTATTTGTTTTAAGAGTTGGACAACCAATGTAAGATGATTTTTTTGTTGTAATTATTTTTGTAGGTTTATTATAAATTCGATCTGACAGTTCCTTTCAAACATTTTAGTACGTCGAATTTCGACGGTTTCCAACTCGTCTATATTAAAGACAAACGTATCTGTGAGTAAATCTTACGTCATTTTGACGGTGGCAACAGCAGACGATAAAATTTCACCTTTATTAATTTTTATTGCAATTTTTAAAAGTTCTGAATAGAGCGCATTTTAAATTTTAACACCATAGAATAGAGAAAAAAAAAATGGTACTTTCAAATGCAATTTGTTTGAAAACTAAATCACAATTTTGTTTGAAAACTGTATCTAAATTTACTCAATTTTATTAATTTTAGATCATTTTCAAGCATGATTTTTTTTTAAATCTATCGTAATTGTGTTCAGACGTTTACGAAAGAAAAAATCATTTATACTTAATATAAATTGCTCATCATTTGTTTACAGCTTTTATTCAATAAATAAATTAAACCATTCATCAATCAATAAATAAAATAATAAAACACAAATTTAACATAAATTTAAGACATGTAACCGAATTTAGCGCTTAAACTACGGAAATGAACAAAATGAAAAAGGCTGATTGTAGATAGATTTTTTGGAACTTTCTTCAGCCGTTAACTCTTGACGCTCGGTCAACATGAATGTATAGCTTTTAATACGTTCAAAACTTTATTTCAACACATTATTGCGATTTGCCATTTTATAATTTTTCCTGTGCGAGGCTTTCTCTTGGCAATCATTGACAGGATTTGCTAATGCGCTTTTTCTTTACGTTTTGACAAACTGAAATGTTTCTTTTAGTCAAACAACCTGTTTTAACCAAATAGTATAAGTACACTACGTAAAAAACCGCTTGCAGTGTTTTTCGAAAAATACATCATTCATCGTTGTGTATTTAGTATGTTCTTAGAAAAGAGGATGTTAATATCAGAAACTCTCTATATGATGGTTTTCACCTCTATTATGTAACCCGGGAAGTCCGGATTTATCCCCTTCTTTTAATTATGACAGTAATTTTTGCTTGTGTTGCATTTATGCAACATAAGAAAAAAGTTAGCGTACTATACGAAAAAATATCTTGGATTTTTTTAATTATTTTTCTTCTGTAATAAAACTTTCTTAGAATTATATATAATATTTTCGAAACAAAATAAAAATTCACCCATTTAAGGGTTAACTACTTTGCCCCCATTGGATTACAGGATACATACCCGTAGATAATACTCATAGTAGATACATTTCAGCTACGAGCTAAGGGATAATTCATAGCTACCTTGGTGTGTAAACACCATTTGCAAACAAAACAAGATTGTTTAATTTAATTTTATTTATTTGTATCTATTTTTAGGTATTAAAACAATGTTTTAGAGAATCTGTTGTACAGTATCACTCCGTCTTTTGTAAAGTTCTTTTTTTCTTTATTTTTGAGTATTTATAAAGTTATGTCCTTAAAAAATTCAATAAAGTGAATATCAAAGTTTATGAATGATCCTCAACGAAGTAAGCTGATAATAGAAAAAGTTCAGAAAAATAAAATGAAGCAAATAAAACCAAAGTAGTACACTTATAAAAAGAAGAAAAGATTCGAACTGGTTAAAATCTTTTTTATTGATTTTCTTATTGGCCGGCACACACTTGCATTTCGGCTTCCAAAGCTACATTGCTTGGGAGTAAAAAAGCCTAAGATTTTCTTTTTAAAATAAATAAATACCGATAATTATATACGATAGGCTGCAAACGATTTATTTATTTGACTTCTATAATAAATGAATTGATTGTTGATGCCGATATAGAAATATTGAGTACCGAAACGCCGATGAAAAAATAGAATATTTGCTTCTTGCTGTTGTTGGAAATGTAAATTTACATCCAATGCAAAAAAAAAAAAAAAAAATAAATGGAATGTATTCGAGATGTATTCATTAAAATAAAATAAGTAACCCCTAAAACTTATATTGAAAAAGTAACAGAATGATTTAGGAGAGACTAGGGAGAGTTGACCCATTTTTTACGAAATGATTTTTTATTTTTTAAATATTAAACCTAGAATAAAATTTCATATATCATTTTATTCGTTGTATAATCAATTATAATAATAAAATTGCGACATAAGTGTAGTATATAATAAACTTAAAAAAATATTGATTTTAATCATAAGAAAATAATGATTCAAGGATCCCCACATATGGGAGGCTTGAGACACTTTATTTTACATTGAAATATTTGATAAGGGAAATAAAATCAGTTTTTTTAAAAGGCAGAGTAACTTTATACTAGGTTTAACAACGTTTAATTATTATTTAAAAATATTTGAGAAAATGTTATGTGTAAAGAAACTTGCTTAAACGGAATTCAAGGCACTGGAGAAAAATTCCGTTTTAAACAACCATTTTTATTACACTCGACCTAGCAACACTATTTTCAATATAGTTCGGCTTCACCTCATCGTGTTCGTTATGTTGAAATTTACCTACATACCTTCCTAAAGTGTTTTGATAAATGTTATGTTCTTTTGCAGATTGATGACTACCTATCATTTCTTAAGGCTGCTGCTTTAATCCTTTTTAGTCTTTTCCATTCTCTTTACTTACCTACTATGGGTACTATGTAAATGAAAGAAAAGTTCCTATCAACTTTCCAATTTATATTTCATTAAATTTTTTCTTGCTTCTAAAGAAGTTTTTCTCATCGTCATTTAATTAGATTTAAACATTTGCTTTTCTATTAATCACCCCAATTTACTGTAGTTTTACAGAATAAATTTACAATATTTTATAAATATAACCATTAACCCTTCATTATGTATAGTGAGTAATAAAAGGATTTCCAATAACGCTTAGATAAGAGGTTTGATCATCTGGTCAACTCCCCCCACATAGCCACTTTTTAAAGTATAGCACATGTTTATATTTAGCATAATTTACTGTTTAATCTTTAGGCCTGGAATGAAAGCTCAATATTTCTACATTACTCTTAAAACCTACTCTATTAAATTAATATGATATATTTTATCTGAAAAAATCTAAATAAAGGTTTCTATGAAATACACTTTTTAAGCTGAAAATACTTCACAAATTATTATTCCATATCTATTTCAATTATCTTCATGAAACAAATACTATTGTTTGAGCTTTTCAATAGCTTTGGTTACCTAATGGTAAAACTCTGCAATTCTTTTAAATATAAAAACTGAAGGGTGGGTCAAATCTCTCCTATGGTCAACCCTTCTAGTCTCCCCTACATTGCAGTATATTCAACCACAAGTATTAAAAAATAATATATAACAAGAAATATATTTAAACGACAGAATTGTTTTTGGCTTTTAAGCGTCCGAAAAAAGCCGTGATATTTATTATAAAAGCACTTTCACATGTTAGGAAATCGGTATTCACAGTCATGGAATAAAAATTGATATGCCTTACTAACCAACGCAAATCATTGAATAAAAATTTGATTAGTACCAGTCGATTAGTGATAGTGTTTGCTAAAGAAATATATACTATAATTTTGCCTAGGGAAACCTCCACTAATCTATACATATATTGATATTATATATTGATATTATTAAAAAGAATATGATTTAAAACTTAGGAATTTTTTAACAGAAATTGTTTTGTAGAATCATGAAATATTTGGAAATCTAAATTTTCAGTTCAATCCGGAATGTATTTTTTTATGTTATAAGTACTTTAAAAGCAACCTGCATCACAATCTGATTTGCAACGAATAAAAATGAACTTAACATTTGAATTTACAAACTATAAAGCTACATAGTTCTACAACTATTTGATTTAATGACTTTCGGTCTTCCTATCATTAGACACTTTTTACCGAAGAATCCAAATATATATTGCCAAAAACAAGTATTAGTATTGAAAATGTTATATTTATAGAATTTCAATATGTAATAATCAGCTAAGCAAAATTTTAATATGGCATTAATTAGCAGGTGTTATTAATAATTGATTTGTACAAAGCAAAGGATTTTTATGGTATTATTTCCGGCAGTATTATTAAGGGATGAGGACTTTTATTTCCAGAAGTCTGCACAATCGTTGCATTGTGTAGGGAAAAATCTATTACATATTCTTTTCTTTCTACTGTACACCGCAAACATAAAATAAATGCAGTAAATGCCATCAACTTCTTTATCAATCTAATTGAATTCTGCAGCATTATTTGTTAAATCAGAATAATAAAAGATTTTTCATTAGTCACTATTATTTAAATTTGATGAGAAAAGATTTTTTATATTTATTGCGTGTATTGTAAGTTCCGAGCAAATAGGAAATTGCTGGCCAGCAGCAAGATAGGAGCTGGCAATGATGGAGAAGTGCTGGCTAATGGTCTACCACTGCATGACCACTGCTGGACAGCTTCAGTCAACTTTTCTGTTGGAAATCATCAGATAAAATTCTGATCGGCCTCCCTTTTATCGCAGGCGCTGGCCCACCACACCATGGAAGTACTTCAGGAAAAGTGCCGGATTGAAGTAATGTGATATCATACCAAAGCTGGCCAGCTGTTGTCCATCACTGATGGGCTAGCTGCATTCCGCACAGGCACTTTTGTACTGGTTTAAGTAATGGCACCATTGCACTTTACCCTGGGGCAGTGCTGGCTGCCATCTTTTTTTCAGCTGATGGCCCATTGTTTCTTTCTTTGCTGGGTTGTTGCATGTAATAAGATACGTTAGTATACCGTACATAATTACGCGAAATAGGCGGACAAAAATATAATGTAGCTCGTATAATTTTCTTCGAAAGTACGCTAGTAAAGAAAAGATGTATATGTTAGCGATGAGAAGTGCTCAGTCTGAGCTCAAAAATCGGCCCTAAAGGAGCTCAGTCTCAAATTTTATACATGTTTTCGGGATCGACGGACCTGGGCTCAAGGTGATAATTTTAATTATTCGCAACTTGAAAAATAGAAAAAAAAACTTGCAATTTGGAAAAGACGAATGCATTCAAAATCTCTTGAAGTGTCTTGATGATGTTTTGATTTTCTGGATAAGGAGAGTTTCGAAACTTATGTCCTCATATGTAAGTCGTAAAATTTGCTTTGCAAGTACGCAAGTAAAAAAAAACAAAAACAAATATGTATATGTTAGCGATGAGAAGTAAAAGTAATCTGTTTAAAAGTGAATTGAATTGTTATTGGTAGGCTATAAATAGATATAGTCTATCTGATTCTGAAGTCTTGGCACGGTACGGTCAGTGTTAGTAACATAGAGAAACAGTGAGGTAATCCTTGCATATCCTTGCTATGTGTTTGAAGTCTTTTTACAGAATTACTGGAAAACAGAGAACATATTTTTCTTACATAGTTGTACGTTAGAATGATATTTGAAGATAATAAGCATTGCATCTTTTGGAATTTACTGCCAGTAGTTGGGCTTTTAAATTTACTATTTTAAATAGAATTTCAGAGACTAATCCGAAACGGGGTAGCCAGATTGGCCTCATATTTTAATCCGAAATTTCAAAATCCCAACAGAAATTTTAGTAGAAGAATTTTTACTTTATGTGATAGCGAAATGTTTCATATTAAATAAGCCATATAACACTATTATTTATATCTGGTATGAACACTAAATTTCTGAATAAAAATGGAGGCCAATCTGGCAACACGCAAGATCATCAGGCACTATAATATTTATTACTAGGTAAGAAGACCTTTTATAAATGAGAACTTTAACCTTTAAAAGTATCCAAATTTTTACTAACAATTTTCTGTTGTATATATTTAGGTGTTTTTGTAATTATATAAATACGTTACACCTATACTCGTCGTCTGATCCGTCCGTCTGTCTATCCACCCTTCCGCATATAACAGCGCAAAAACTAACCAACCGAATTGTTTGAAATTTAATTTATATAATCATTGCAGAATTTTGTCGAGTCATATTAACTTTAACGAAAATCGAATCAAAAATTTAAAAGATACGGGCAGTATGATAAGTATCTGACCTCGGCCAGAGATGGTGCTACTAGGATTTAAAAAATGATTCATTTCGCAAAGGTGACCTTTCACATCAAACCTGGTCATTTGCCAAGTCACTGAGGGGTTTAGTTTGTGAGTAGAAGCCATTTGAATAGTGGTGACTTTTGTGATATTTCAACAATGGAAAAAATTGAACATTGATCAGTGATAAAAAGCCTGTTTTTGAAAAATAAAGCAAATGATAAGATTAAAGCGGAACTCAGAAATGTTTGTAGGGACTCTGAGTCTCCGTTATCAACTATAAAATCTTGGACAGCTGAATTCAAACACTCTGTGCAAGCATTTTTGATGAAGAACGTCCAGGTCGTCCAACTGAGTTACGACATCAGAAATGATGGACAAAATCCACGATATTGTGATAATCGATCGGAAAGTGAAAGTACGCGAGATTGTTGAGACTGTAGGCATCTCAACTCAACGGGTGTAAAATATATTAACAGCTCGTTTGGATATGAAAAAGCTTTCCGCAAAATGGGTGCCGCAATTGACATGCAGCACACTCGCGTGTCAATTTCAAAAGAATGTTTGGCGAAGTTAAAGCGAAATCCAAATGATTTTTGGCGTCGATTCATAACTATTAACAAAACATGGATTCATCACAGTACACCAGAAACTAAAGAACAGTCCAAACAGTGGGTTTTTCGTGGCCAACCTGCGCCAAAAAAAGCTAAAGCGACTTTATCCGCAAACAAAGTCATGGCTACAGAGTTTTGGAATGCATGCGGCATAATTCTCGTTGTTTACCTTGAAAAAGGCAAAACGATGAATGGAGAGTATTATGCGAACTTATTGGTCATTTCAACCATGTTGTGAAAGAAAAACGTCCGCATTTGGCGAAGAATTCTCTTTCATGAAGACAATGCACGCGGGCATTTCTGTGTCGTCGCCATGGCAAAATTCTATGAATTAGGATACGAACTGCTTCCGCATCTACCATATTCGCCAGATTTAACACCTGGCGATTATTTCTTATTTCCAAATATGAAAAATGGCTCGGTGGAAAAACATTTGGCTCTAACGATGAGGTAATTGCTGAAAAAACGCCAATTTTGAAGGGTTGAAGAAATCGTATTTTTTATAGGGGATAGAAAACATAGAAAAACGTTGGGCTAAGTGAATCGAACTCAAAGGAGATTATGTTGAAAAATAAAGTACATTTTTGACATAAAACTGTGTTTTCTTGTCAAGGGCAGGTACTTATCATACAGCCCTCGTACTAATAAAAGTTTTCTTCTTTCTATTAAATACTATCATGGGTAATTAATTGAATCATATTCCATGATAGGTAAAATTTTTAGGTTGCATAGTGATTATTCTAATAAATACTATCAGATTATTTAATTCAAGGATATCACATGATAATCTTTGATTCCAGGTTGCCATGGCGATTGCGCCCTATTGAAGATGGAGTCCTATTATTTCCGTATTACTGAATTGAATCTATATCATTGTAATAAATTTTGTACTCTTGCATTTTTGCATAAGAGTGTAACAGGTAATGCACCAGTATCTGAATATTTATAAAACTAGTTATTGTACGAACGTACCTCATTTGACACGTTTGACGTACAATTTCCGACTTGTAGATATTGGACTGGGGGGGGGGGGCGAAAAAAGAGCCCGATATTATCTCTTGTATGCATAGATATAATTAGGAGGTATTGAGACTGAATGTTAATTGAACATTATCTTTCTTATTAGACTTATCTTTCTTATTAGACTTAACATCTATGACGTATAAATAACATTTGACAACAAAGGAGAATTTTAGTATGTTTTTTAACACTTTCCAGCATTGTTGAAAAGGTATACATTGTAAAAGCAACGTTAAAAACGCCAGAATAAACAAAAATTTCGCAGACTAGTTTCGGTAGCGTTAAGCGTACCGTCCTCAGTGCAAAGAATAACGGAAACTTGCTCATTTATATAGAAGAGAAGCACTGAGAAGAAATTAACTTCTCAGTTGAATCCGCTTCTCCTCTTCTCCCCTCTGCTCATTTATGTAGAGGAGAAGAGGATTCAACTGAGAAGTTAATTTCTTCTCAGTGCTTCTCTTCTATATAAATGAGCAAGTTTCCGTTATTCTTTGCACTGAGGACGGTACGCTTAACGCTACCGAAACTAGTCTGCGAAATTTTTGTTTATTCTGGCGTTTTTAACGTTGCTTTTACAATGTATATCATTCTGCGCCATGTAGCATCTTAATAATTATTGTTGAAAAGGGTTCATGAATTCGGTTTATCAATCTGTCTTTCTATCTGTCCGTTCTCAGACTCGCATAAACATTGTCAGATTGACATGAAATTGATATATGTTACTGGGGATCACAATGGCATATTCTGGTTGGCGAATGAAGTGTGCGGCGTTAACAGTTAAGTTACAGGGAAACTTCAAAGAATTCCGTTACATTACTGCCTGTGGGGAAATATCGTTTGCGGTGTATTCGAACGATAATCGACTATTTTAAATATATTAAAATTTATTTATATCACTAAGGTGTAACACAAAGCGCTTATTGTAGAATTTTATGTGTATAAAATGTATAATTCATTTACAGGGACAAATAAAAGTATTTGTCTACAGAACTACATATGAAGAATATGCTGAAAGTGCGTTTTCAGTTTTGCTGCGCGTTTTAAAATTTAACTATTACTTTGCACATCACTTGGTGTGTATAAATTATATAGACCACATACAGTGCTAAACAAAATATCTCATGTACATTTTCATTTACAATACGGAAATTTGTAAATAGAAATTTTCAATCTTGCAATGCATTTAATTGAACTAAGTTTTAGCATACTACGTAGTATTTATACAAATATATGGATCCCATACAGAGCAGTATAAAGAATTCGGACATATATTTGACTATTGGTGGCAATTGAAGTAATTCGGTTTTCAAACGCATTATTTATTTTCTAAATTGGTTATTTAAAAGTCTTTTAACTTAATAAGCTGTAAAAGAATATTAAAGTATTCTGAACGTGTTGGAAAATTTTACATAATGTATGCTGGAAGCATGATTTTTCGTTTATGCATCATTAAGAGTGCTTTTAAAATCTGTAGATAAATTAACTAAAATATATCATGAATCGTTGTGTTTACTTTTAAATATTCGAAAATTTTATTCTTAAAAATGGAAGGGAATAAGTTTACAAGTCACTGTCACTGAAAATAATTTCATTTGAAAAGTTTACAAAAGCAAATTTAAAGTAAATAAATGCGAATAATAGAAAACGTATAAAAAACAGTCTGAAGCAGTAAAATTCTTTTTATTGATTTTCCTATTAGTTGTCTGAAACTTTCATATTCGGTTTCCGATGGTAAGATGCGTATGAGTAAATTACCATAATATATTATCTTTAAAACAGATAAATACCAATAATTACGTTAGATTTGCAATGCTTTTAAAGTTTTGTTTACTTGACATTTGGAATATTTAACTAGATTTGCTAATGCCGGTATAAAAAAGATTTACTCAATAGAAAATTGTTAAAATAATAATGAAACAATCCGTATTTCTTATTCTCATAAAAATAAATTTACGTCCACTGCGAAATATATTTTTAATACAGGTTTCAAAGTGGAAATTTTCTGGACGTTTTCTTTTAGTAAAAAAAAAAAAAAAAAAATTAGACATAAAATGTGATGAAATAACTTATAGAATGTTTCCTATGGGGGTGTACCCAAAATCTTGCGTGAGATATAAACCATTAACAAAAGAAAAAAAAGAAAGAAAAATAATGCCTGAAACTTAGATTATGAAACGCTGTTAAACATATTCAGAATAGTGCCAAGTTTTTGATGTCATAAACTTTAATTTACGTGTGAAGTTTTCTTTATCTGTTTTCTACAGCACTTTAAATTATGCATGTTTTATTTTACGTTACTTATCGGTGTAAATATTTGCGTAATTTCGTTAAAACCATGTGCTCCCCTAATTGTTTTGAGTAGTGTCGATTGGTTGGATTTTTCCCAACTTATCACCAGGTTGCAATGAAGTGTTATCTATCAAATGAAAATTTATTTTCATTTCTTCGAAATTTTATTCTTGGCAGAACAGTCGAGGTAATAGGGACTGTTATGTCTTCAGATGCGCCCCAGTAATCATTTTCAGTGGGTACCTGATGATATCCACTCAGTAACAGTAACTCAAAAAACTGAGCAATACCTTTCCAGTCAGATTGTATGTTAGTCCCCTTTTGAGCGGAAAACGTTGATGTCATTTCTGCCAGAAAACGTATATATTCCTGCGAAATGAATTTGATAAAAAATGTCAATATATTCTGTTTCTGTTCTGGAAAATTATTAGCAATTTTTTATTGTTGTTTCACACTTGATGGGCTTACTAAACACAGAACTTTTTTTTTTCATTTTGGTGTAAATGATTTCCCTTTTTTTACCCTATCAGAACTACAAAGTTTCTTTCGTTTATTTATTTTTTTTTTGTTTGTTTATTGGAAGCAGATCCTGAAACTTCGTTTTAGCAACTATTTTGGCTTATTGACCCTTTATTAGTGAAAATACTAAGGCGACCACAGACATCCGAGGGCGCAATAAGATTATGGATATTGCAATCAATATCCTCTTCTTCTGTGATGCAATCACATGCATCAGGAGGAAGCTGAAAAATTTCAAGCTCTTCGTCTGGATAATCCGAAACATCATTATCTTTGAGAGTCATCAGATAGTCAACAGCTGCCTCTAGAGTATTAAAATTTTTCTCCATACTATGTTAGTTCGCTAAAAAAATATCACATTCAATATCTTTAAAAATTAAATCTGGGAAGTCAACGTACTAAACTGCTGATAAAATTCGACTATTCTTTCACAAAAATTGGGGATTCCCCTTTAAACTATTTATGGAATTTCCCTTTCCTTCCCTTCGGAAGAGGATTAACCTTTCAAATTATTCCAAAATTTTAATTTTCTTCGCTAAAAGGAAATTCCCCTTTCTATTACCTTTCAACAAAAATTCCTCGTTCAGAAAATTATGTCGACGAAGAATAATGGCGACAGGCCAATGTTCCCAATTGGGAACATGAATATTTAGTAAACTACCCATGGTGTGTTTTTGATTATTATTATCAAATATGATGTCCCTTTTATTGATTAAAGCTATTTTACGTATACCAACAGGTTTTTAGAAGTATTGGATGTTTGGACATTTGTTGGACATTTATATGCATATTTTAGTTGTGCACTGAAAGAAACAATGAAAAGGGTCATTTTTATGATTTTCTGTACATTTTCCCATTAATGATAGGAATGTAACTTCTATTTAAAAAAAAATAAGTCATCTTTTTACTATTTCTGCTAATTTTGTCCAAGTCAACTTTGATGAAATTTAATTTTTACTAAAGTTTTAATTTTATGTTCCCAATTGGGAACATTGGCCTGTAAAAGGTTAAAACACATTTTTAATTGGGTTGAAAGATATAAGTATGTTCTTTCATTTCACGTATTTCAATAATTGTGAGATACAGAATTAGCATTTACAGGGACTCAAAACTGTCAGTCATTTGACGAGCGGAAATTCGGCATAACAGCTTACAGGCAGGGTTACAAAATAAATTTTGCAACTAGAATGAAAATTTTTGTGCCTACGTATACTTCAGATTTTAATAATTGCTCTGAACCTAAATAAATTTGTATTTAAAGCATTTTTAGGGTTCCGTACTTTAAAAGTAAAAACGGAACCATTATAAGATCACTTCTGTGTCTGTCTGTCGGTCACAGCCCTTTTACTGACAAACTATGCAACGTGGAAAGTTCAAATTGGGGGAAGTAATAAAGACTATTGACCCACATACTTACAGATTAATAAATATTCATAAATATATTTAGGAAAAATGCAGAGGGGCTAATTAAGTTACTTGAAAAAGAAATCTTTTCTTTGTATATCGTGTGAAAGCTTTCGTAACGCTGAACTCAAAAATGTATTTCATTTAATTTTAGGTATTATATTTTCAAAGTTATGATGCAAAATGCAGTGCAAAAATATGTCCCCCCCCCCCCACATCTAATTCCGAATCTATTAAAACTAAAATTATGAAAAAATTAGAGGAAGTAGACATTAATTTAAACCTTGCAGGAAAATTATAGCGATTACCCTAGGTCACATAGTTTTTGAGAAAATTGCATTTTTCCGTTACACTCAAATTTCCATTTACGGGCTTCAACAAAAGTGTTGAGCAGAGCTGAAGGTACATGTTGTAGCAGAAGTGTAAATGCATTGTTGATGATGAATTTCGAGATAAATCGTCTGTAATTAGCCGAGATATTAACCCTTAAAGAAACGGACGGTTTTGGCATGCATTATGACAGGGACGGCGTACTCTATGCTCCAACGGCTTTTAAAGCCTAGATAACAGATATTAAGGATATATTTGTGCAATACAATGTCCAGTAGTAGAATAAAAGCAATAAACGTCAAATTGTTAAAAACAGATTAATTTAACGAGAATTGATCACATAAATACTATGGGATTCGCGACTAGTTTCCATCACACCTACTCTAAATACACCTCCTCTCAATACACACCATGTTCTCTCAATACACCTACTATGTCTTTAAAGGTTAACTAAAAACCTATATGGAATAAAAAATATACAGAATAGCTATATTTGCTATTATTTAGGTTCCATATATCTTTGAATGTTCATGGTACATCCGTTTATACTTTCCTAGTATACAGGATGCAAAGGAAAGTCCCTTTAACATGAAAATACTTGTGAACGGAGAGAGCTACAGCTATGCAAGTAAGGGAAAGGTATAGTAAAGTGACTACGCCCGATTTAATGAAAGCGATAGAAGCGCCTCCTAGTGGCGAAATTTGGAAAATAGCCACTGCAAATCGAAAACGAAAAGAGGTACAGCAAAATTTCCAGATAGAAAGTTTTAGAGCATCAATTAATTAATAGAATACGACATTTGGTTTACATGGATAAGAAAAATCTTCGCCTGTTTACCCTATAATGTCCGAAATCGATGCACTCCATTTTGTGTAAACGATTGAATGGAATAGTCAGAAGTATGAAGAAATACGCACAATTTATGCTATAAATACGTACTTATCTGAATACATTTTGATAACATCAAAAAAAAAAAAAAAAGACAAACTGTCTCACAGTGATAAAAAGTTAATATTCAGTATGTACGAAAAGTTCTCCATTGCTCAGAATACACGTTTGTATTCGAGAGAGTAATTCTGCATGCACATTTCTCAGCATGGAACGTATATTGCAAGCCTTTTCAATACGATTACATAGATTTAACCCTTTCAAGGGCGGTGGCTAGGCGGTCTAGACACCTAATTTTAATTCCAAAACTGACAAATGGCACCAAGAATATTTTAATAAAATTTTGCTTTTGTAATGAAAGTACAAATTTAGCGGGTTTTTGTTTTCTGAGAAATTCGTTTGAATATTCTGGTGTCAGTCAATTATTTCATTAGTTTACGAACAGAATTCTTCTGGCCCTGAAAGGGATATTCTAAAATTTTAAACAGTGCATTGGAAATTAAATCTTTACAGGCATTACAGCATAGTATAACATCACAATCTGCAATTGTGCACTGCTACATTTCCGGAATGTGAATAGGCAAAGTCGAATCGTCGCTCATCGCTTTCGGTCATTTTTGGGTATGCAGGCGATGATTTATCTTATCCGTGTGAAGCAAATGTCTTTTTGTACTAATTAATTGATGCTCTAAAACTTTCTAATTGGAAAATTTGCTCTACCTCTTTTCGTTTTCGATTTGCAATGGCTATCTTCCAAATTTCGCCACTAAAGGTGCTGCTGTCGTTTGCATTAGGTCGGGGCTAGTCGCTTTACCGTACCGTTACCTCACTTGTTATTCTTTATCTTCTCTCTTCTAATTAAACATTTAGCAACGGTATTTTTTTAATAATACACTTACTAATTCATATATTATTGTACGGAACCCTCCTTGCGCGAGCAATACGCACACATGACCGTTTATTATATTTTTAATACAATGGTATATGTAGCTAATGCAAAATTTTGAAAATTTTAAAAGTATAATCACCTAAAAAATATTTTCTCGAACAATAAAAAGGAAATTTTAGGTTCACATTATGCAGACTCACATGAAACATACGTTTTCAAAATTTCATGAAAAAATAATCAGGAGTTTTTCAAATATCGTGCGGATTATGCCCAAAAACATCATTTAGAGAAAAATAAGTTCAAAGTCTGAGAAACGCCGCTTCAGCTATTGAGCTGGTATAAATCTAAAAAACATAATTTCTCTTCTAATGGGAATTTCAAGGAAACAATTATATCAAAATGCTAAAAAAATAGGAGCTAAACATCTAAAAATATTAAAATTTCGAAAATTTTAAAGCTTTAAGAATCCTGAGAACTCTTAATTGCAATTCTGTTTTTCGTCGTTGTATAAGATATTTTAAGACCTTAAATATTTATATACAATGACAAATATACAAAGACCATGGGAACATATCCAATTAGCACGATTGTCTGTATGATTTGAAAATGCGTTGACAAACAGCGATATCAATCACATTCGGAACAAAACTGATTAACGAACACAATGTTGCACGTTGATTTACATTCACTATACTGTAAGTTATCAAATGTCGATGATACTTCATTTATAACCCTTATATCACCAAGAGGAAAGAAAAACTACAATCCTTCTATATATATAAAAAAAGTAACGATTTAGAAATGTTCCAAAAGATTTGGAAATGGACCAATGAAAATCTGCGTAGATAGCGCGTAGCGCATCTGATTAGTCAGAACTTTTTTTTTTTTTTTTTTTTTTTTTTTTTTGCGGGAATTGTGCTTGGCGAAAACCACGAAAGCAGAGAGTTTAGATAGGATGGGGGGGGGGGGGAAGGGAAAAATCTTCTGCATTTCGATAGACTTCTGTTTTGGGGGGGCTTTTTTATGTGTCGAGGCAAAGTGATTTTTACAGAAAGAAGATAATTTCCATTAACTAATGAGAAAAGGGATGAGATGGTTATCTGCGTTTGTAATCTAAAAATTGAATACATAGAAAAAAAGTCGTCGACAAGCCATTCAGAATGAAAAAGCAAAACAATTACATCTGGGGTTAGCTAGAAAATAGAGATTGTTTTGCGATACCGAACGGAATTGCGAAGCGATTACGCGGAGGGTTAGTGAGCGTGGCGATCAGAGAGGGGGGGGGGGAGAGGAAGATCCCCACTAGTAAATTAAACTAATGTACCGCATCACATTGTAATATTTCATTAAAACTTTCAGGGGCAAGTAGTTGTGTTTACGTACCGTTGAATTAATACCGGAAATTTTTACCGGAATTTTCAAAAAATTTTATTTCAAAATCATGAAAAGATATTTTACAGCTCTTTTCTCCCAGATTTATAAAAATAAAATTTAATCAAATGCTTTTTTTGCAAATCTTGATTAAAAATAGGTGGTTGATAATATATACTACCACCTCTCAAGGGGTTAAAATGGCAGATTTTTATGTATATTAAAAATGGAATATTTTAAGAATTTTATTAGATTTTATAACGGGAAAACAAACAATGGATTATAAAACAAACTAGTGAGCATTATTATTGATAAAAAGTCACAGTTTATTTAATTTAACACAAAAAAAAGAATGACGGTTTTGTTTGATTTTATGTTTTCTTTTGAAAAGAAGTTATAATGAATGTTCAATTCACATGTTTACGAAAACTTCAAAATTAAAAAGAATTTTAAATAATTTTAATATTACATATACGTACACTTATTTATAAAGGTATTTTGCATTGAAAAATATTCTGAAATCTTATTTTCATATTGTTACTAAATATTGGGTTTCACCTTATCAACTGACATATTTTTTCAAAGTAAAGTAAAAAGGCATATGAGGGAGATATTGAATTTCAATATTCTCTTGGAAAAATAAAACTATATTAATTTTTTGATATGAGAATTTTTACGATGAACGTCAAAGAATTTAATAAAGTTTCAGTGTATAATAATTAAAAATTATAATATATTCCCATGCTTCGCTGCCATCTTTTACATTTTTTCTGTAACCAATATTAAAGAATAGAAATACAGGGTGATCGAAAAGTCGCACAACCCTTGAAAATATTTTGTATACTAAAATATAAACATGATTCAATTTACAAACATAAACTAAATTGAAAGAGTAACAATACTGAGACACAAAACTGTGCAAAAATTAACACTGCTATAGAAGATATTAAAAATGTGGCCTTTTTCATCGGATACATAAGACGTATCCTTTTTTTTTTCAAATTTCAGGCCTCTCTTCTCAATGTTGGAACATTTATTTTTTTAATCTCATGTTCAATGTTTATTTTCAGGTCAGATTCATTTTCCCCTAAAAGCACATGTTTTTTCGAACAGTCCATACCCCATCGTTGACCTGAAACCAAACATTGAACATGAGATTCAAAATATATATTTTCCAACATTGAGAAGTGTGGCCTGAAATTTGAAAAAACGCATACAACTTTGTGTCCCAGAAAAAGGGTCATATTTTCAATATCTTCCATAACAAGCTCAGTTTTGTGTCTTAGTATGTTATTCTTTCAATTTAGTTTATGTTTGCAATTTGAATCATGTTTCTATTTTAGTAAATAACGTATTTTTCAATGGTTGCGTGACTTTTGTATCACCCTGTATATACTATATATATTATAGTAGTATGCATAAATCGTAGTATATATAAATACACTGTCATAGTATACATAAATTATAGTATACATACATTAGTATGTGGCAATGTTACAGTATGTATTTAGTATATATTTATAGTTTTGTAAAATTATTATTTAAAATTATTATTATGTAAAATTTTACGCTCATTCAAAATGTTAATTTAGGTAACAGTTGAAAGCAACATGGTTTTATTGCTCAATTTTCCTTTTTACATACCAGACACATGATGAAAGGAAACTGTTTTAATCACGATTTATGCTTGTGAATGTGAGTAAACATGATTACTCAGAATAGGTACTTCTTATCAGGATTGTTATCAGTTTCACTTCCTTTTTATTAGGAGATTCGAATCCATTACCAGAATTTACGAATAGTAATATTTACTTTAATTAATGACCTGCTTTTGGAATTTCCGGTAGTATTTCGGAATTTTTGAATAAAAATAGATGCTAAAATGACAACCATGCTTCGGACTGCGCTACCATTTTGCGAACATGTTATAAATCGCAGCCGGAAGAATTGTATACATTTTCATACCTATAATATGGTATTAACTGCCGACGGATTAGGTATTAACCGCCAATGTATTAGGTATTAATGTATTTTAAACTATTTTTAAACCATTTTGAAAAAAAAAATCAACAATTGAATGTGACAGAGTATAAGTAATAAATATTGGGCTATCAAATCAAACATTATTAGTAGCGCAGAGCTAACTCCTATAGTTCTCACACGCTAGTGTTCTGAAGACTAGTGTTTACAGGTATACAAATTTACGAGGGGCGTCCCGATTTTCAGGGGCACAAAGAACTGTCCCGTGTTATCACTGCGCGGGACGCGAACTGTCCCAATTTTTCTAGATACAAGAATTCTTTTAAATTTCGTTTTGTACCTTGCTATAGATTACTCTTTGTGGAGGGGAAATTAATACAGTAAAACTTGTAGAGACAAAACTTCTCTATGAATAGAAAATTTTGTAAACACTTCAAAAGCAATACCTTACAAATCTACTTGACCAGACGGAACCCTAACTAAAACGGAATTTTTTACAATGTAAAGCGATTTTGTTTAACTGGTTTTACAGTACGTTGTTCAGTAAACGCTATGATTAAAAGTACCTGTTTATAACATGCTTCTGTTATAAAAATAAAAATTTCACTGACCAATCTATTCCGCTCTCACAAATTTTACTGTATAAGATTGTAGTGTTTATTTTGTATAGTAAATTCAAAATCTTGACAACAGAGGAAAATTTCGTTTTAAACAGGTTTCGTCTTAACATGTACAATTTTATAGTATTCTTACTGTAGGTAGAGCGAAATTTTTAATTTTAAAAGAAGATTCCGTTTTAAACAATATCGCTTTATTTGGTTAGTGACCGGTACAATTTTAATAGCATTTCTGTATATGTATGTCCCGATTCAGAAGTCGTTGTATCACTTTTTTGTCAACTTGTCGCAGTTTTTATTATATTGGAATGGCAACTCAAATATACTAGATAAAACTGTTTTGTTTGTGTAGTTTAGCAAGCGTATTCTGATGCAAAATTTTATTTTTGGAACCATTGGTGTGATTATGTTGTTGTAACTATTAGACTGATTCTTCACTGAACGATTATTGTCAGAATCACTATTATTTGATGTGATTGATGTCAAATATGTGCGAAAATATGTTTTTGCCCATGGTACCTGCCCTTTATGGGGTATTGCGCTGCAGATACTGGAATATATTGTCATCGATTATGAACTTGAACCCCAATATCACGATATACCGATAATCCGATTCACCAATCGATAGCACTTGAAGAAAAGCATTCAGTGGAAAATTTAATGAAAAATCTATTGCAAGATTTGACCCAGATAGACAAATGAAGATTCAAAAATCGAATAAAAGCGTGTAAAAAATCATTTAAAAATGGGCTAGCTATAACAATGTGAAAATATTTCAGATTCTATTATTGATGAAAAAAAAACTAGATAACAGGATTTCTGCTTTTTCAGAATTTAGTGTTGTCCCCGATGAAAAAAAATATATGTATATATAAATAGTGCAAAACATATTTAAATTTTAAGACTTAAAGACCACAGTTTTATTTTATGTAAAATGACGTCATTCGCATCCCCTTAAGAATTCCACATTTACGATCCACTCTTAAACATCTACAGTAAAGCATGCATACGATGTCACTATCGCAAAATAATACACAAATGCAGCAAAAAGATGCCGTCATTAAAGAAACTCGACAAAAAAAAGGCTATCTAATGATTCATAGGCCCTCATTTGTTTAAACTTAAACATAGTTTATAATAGCTCCATGTTTTAACAGAAATTATTCGTTTATATTTTTTCAAAATAGCACGTATTTTAATTACATTTTCTTTCGGTTGTTATGAGAAAATCGCAACAAAAAATATAATTGCTATTTTTCAACTATTTTCCCTTTACTTTCTACATAAATTGATTAACTGAGTTGCCAAAATTAAACAAATGATGCTAAAAACTACAAAAAATTAATATTTCAAAAGTAAAGGGAGATACAGTTAAAAAAAATTGCATTTAAAAGTAATTTTTTCCCAATACGACGGTATAAAAAATTGAAAATGTGCAATGCTTAGAAATTTAAAAATTGCTATAGAGAATTTAATCATACAATGATACATCTGCTTTGTTTATTGCTGACTTCTGTAAGGTAACGTTATTTTTTGGAGATGTCACAAAATAAGCTGGGAGAAAGAAATAGCATACCGTACCGGGGGCGAAAAAAAAGAATGATTACTTTATTTAATAACCCACACCAGTCAAGCAAAGACGTCATACTTTAATGGTAAACCTGTTATTTTTATTTCCCAGGCTTGAATTTTAACATTTTTTAAAGATTATTTTACATAGAGTAGCTGATGGTGATCTTTAACCTGGTTAAGTTTTACTTTTTGGTCTTTGTAGTACAATTTTTTTTTTATAAAGTTACTTTCACTTTAGAAACCGGTTTCGAATATGAAAGCAGCTTCACTAAAAACAAACTGCAATCAAAATCAAAAAAGTAAAAACTAGCTCTGTTACAGATCGACCTCACTATTCTATGCATGAAAAATCATGGAAAAATATTCAAAAAGATGTGGTAAATTTCAAAATACCCTCACATCGGTTTAACGTTAGCTTGAGGGTTTTTTCTTGTGACCAATGTAGCCTGTACATGTACAAATCCCTTGCTAGTCACGCGACGAATCTGGCAAGCTAATGTTATATCAATGACAGTAGTCTTTCGAAATTTCTGAATTGTATTTCTGTATTTTTGTAGAATTTCTTTGCATTGGACAGCTGAGGATAGTATCTAACCTGCTGTTATTGTACATTTTCGATTTTCGCTGCATTTTTTTTTCTATGAAAATGCATTTGAAACAGGTTTTTAAATTGAAAGTACCCTTAGTAAAACATAAGAATAAATAAAACTTGCTAAGCATCAACTTTTAATATGTTTTCTGAAAACATTCTTTAAGAATATTCAATTATAAACGAGATATTTGAGAAAACACTGCAATTGGTTTAACATTTGCTTGCGAGTGTTTTCACATAAAACGCAAAGTCATTTAACTCTGTGTTACTTTTCAAAAAGTAAATATGAAGAAAATTCTAGTCTCATATTTATTAAAATCTACAATAAAGAAGACAACTTTTAATAATTTATATGAAATAATTCTTTTTTTTCAGTCACTAAGCACTAAACATATCCGGATACTTTTTTTCATTGTTACAAGATATTGGGTTTCAGGTTATCTTTTTATATATCCTTCGAAAAAAAAAAAATCATATGAAGTAGATATTGAATTTCAATATCCTCTAAGAAGAAAAGGTGTTTATTATATTTCACGACATGAGATTCTTTATGTTTAAAGTCATAGAATTTAATAAAGTTTCAGTACCTGAAAATTAAAAAAGATATTCTAGCTTCATGAAGCACTTTGCAGAAATTTTTTTAAAATGTACAGTTGGAATTTATTAGTTTGTTGTAAAATAATTTAAATAGCTTTAAGTTTGAATATATTTTTTTTTTTACATTTTTCAAAGTAAAAGAATTGACAAAAAGCAAAGGCATATGTAAATGAGCTGAACAACAACAACAACAACAAAATATTTAAACTTCAAAGAATTCAAAACTTTTAAAATTCAAAACATATTAAGATTAAGTTTTTAAAAAAATGTTATACATAAACTTTTTTGATATTTTGTAAAATTTTTAGGCTGTGTTGCTGACTTTTTAAAGGAGAAATGCTTTTTGAAATTCAGTGAAGTTTGTTTATCGTTCTTGTAACTTTATTTTTTGTCATGTTTTTTAGTAAAAAATATATATATATGATTTATATTTAACTGTACAAATTAGTTGGTATATCAAGAGCTGCTAACTAAAAAATTAATTTTATTGTTTTCAAATGCAATATATGCACCCCAAAAAATTTTATATAAATTTACAAGTTAAATAAAGAAAAATGAATTAATTCGTTTCACAGTTACTTTTATTAAGAGTAAAATTTTACGTTTATATTAAATTAAAAGCAGAGAGCGTGCGGTTTACCAAAAATTTTAATAGAATTTTTCGCCTCTTTTTAATCTAGGAAGCATATTACAATTTCAAATATCAAGCAAAGCAGTTGCGAATTGTGTGATTTAAAAATGAGATAGAAATTACCTAATCAAAAATTGTGGTGCTAGATTCCTTGGACTTTTCAAGGAAAATACGCACGTTGCAAAATATAAATGCTGAAGAACTGAATATTTTGTAAATCTTTTAATCTAAAAGTGATCATGGCACCGTTTGCTTTTTTTTTTTTTTTTTTTTTTTTTTTTTTTTTTTTTTTTTTTGTTAGATTTTTAGGTAATATCAAATAATATTTAGTATTGCTTTATAATTGAATATAAAAAGGAAAAAGAGAGGAAACTAAAAGAAAATTAAAGGGAGAAAGAACCTACACTCTGTTCAATATTTTATTTAATGAATTTATTTAAAGGCATTATTAAAAAATAAAGACATTAAAAAATATTCAGTTATATTTTATTATTTAAAAATGAACATATTATTTTTTTCAATTTCTTTATGAAATGTAATGAGTTATTATTTATTTTTTATTTATTTCATTCAATATAAAAAGATCAATCATCGCTTTAATTAAATTTTATGTTAAATTCATATTAAATTTATTTATATTTTTTGTTAGTTTTGTAGGTATTGTCAAATGATACTTCATCTTGTTTTATAATTCATCGAAAAAAGGAAGCAGCCCTCCCACCCCCATAAAAAATAAATAAAATAAAATAAATAAATAAATAAATAAATAAATAATAAAAAAAAAATAAATAAATAAATTAAGGAAATAAAAAACCGCTCTTAACCAATCCGTTTATTGTTTAATTTATTGTATTCATTTACAATAATATCTAGGCATTATTTAGAAATAAAATACTATTTTCGGTTAGATTTTATAATTTAAAAATGAACAAATTACATTTTTTCAATTTCTTTATAAATGTAATAAGTTATTTTTTTTTCATTGTAAAAAGTCCATCCATAGCTTTATTTACATATTCTGTTCTCATTCCATGTTACATTGGGCTGAAATCAGTATTCATATGTATTATAAACTGTAATAAAAGAGAAATTTTGATAAAAAAAAAGAAATTTAAAATTTACCGGGGCATTTTTTTACTCCAAGTATATGGCATATTGTATTTCAGCTAACCTTGTCATAAAACTTACAAATATAAATGAAGAAAGAGAGATCATGCGTCATGCATAGAATCTGAAAAACCTTCCCACAATTTCAGAATATTTTAACGTAATTACATTTTATGATATGGTGTAAGAGAAAAGCAGCAGACCATAGTTGTAATAACAATTTCAGAAATTTCCGAAGGTATTCGAATTTATTTTTGAAGCATGTATTACGATGTTTAGTGTTTTATACACACCATGCTGTGTTCTAAAATTTAATTAAGCTACAGTATGCGCAAGGCAATTGGAAAATTTACTTTCAGTAATTTCCGCACATATACAGTAGTCTATGAGTACTGTTTTATGAAGCCCTATATATAACCTATATTTTATTATCCATATCTTGCAGAATGAATAAAAAATTAATTCAACTTTAAATTTAACAAAACAAAAAATACAGGCTTACAATCACCCTCCATAGATGCCAATGTGTTTATTTTCATTTGTGCAGACCTGTATATGTGTAAGATTATTTTTTTCTATAGCTTAAACATCTCGTCATAAAATAATTACTGTTTCTTCAGAAAAATACAAAACACACTTTAAGTAATTCAAAAGCAGAGATGGTAATGGTTACATATATTTCCGTGCATGTTAGTATATAATGTGTAGAATCTACACGCATTACGTAAAATAAAAAAAAGGTTATTTTTAACCAGTTCAAAAAATTATGCATCAAGCTCAGATTATGAAGCACATTCTTATTAGAAAACACATATTATATTTAAAAATTCAGTTTCAGCATTCACCATCCGTCTTGAGAAATGTAATCGAATTACTTTGTGCAATATATGACATAGAGTGTATTAACACTACATAATATGTAGAAAATGCCACGCATTTACACACACACACACACATCACAGTTACCACAGTTAGAAAATGCATTGCATAGTTGAAAATTACCTTTAAGTATTTTGATGTAAATGAACTCGAATACTTTTGTGTGCGAATACAGTGCAGTATATTATTTAGATATTTTTACACATACAACATAATAAATTAAAATATAATTCAGGAAAAGTACGGGCAATACATATAAAAACGCACTTTCCATAATTACGAAATATACACGGCAATGTACCAGTTTCTTTGAGTATCTAAGTTTATTTTTATACTACAAACTGCTCTTAACATACTAGTAAATGTAGTTCAGCAGCAAAACGCGTAACATAATTAAAATACAACTTTGGGAATTTCACGCTCATGGGCACTAATATCTACAACATCTTCTGTGTATCCTGTATATGATTAAAAAGTTTTATGCGCACAACAAAGTATGCATACATTTATTTAAACTTAAAAATGCATTTCATATTTGAAAAAGCATTTCCAGCAATTAACGCTCTTCAAGAGTTATACGCTATATTACAAACACAATATCAAAGTAGGAGCAAATCACTGTATCACCATGATTATATTGTAAACTATTTAAATACAATATTATACGGAAAAGAATTCTGAATATTTTTTATAATGACGAGTAATAATATATAAGACATGTATTTCAATTACTATGTTAAGGACAAGTCTGTATTTTAAGTAAGGTACCTCTACGCAATATGGACACCCTAAGGAAAATTGATTTTTTTCACACCCCCCCCCCCCTCTGTACACGTCATACGACTCCAAAAATATACGACCACTATCCCGGGACTGTTGACTATCATTATTAAAATTATCGACCTTGTAATTATTTGGTTTAATTTTAATGATAAAAACAAAAAATGTTTATAAGTGTCCATATAAGGAACCATCTGTCCCTATTATGGGTATGCATGTCTATATTAGGAAAAGGTGTCTCCTTATAGACCTACTACATAGGGTGTATGGAAGAGCCACTCTTACTAGGGATTTGAGAGGAGAGGGGATAAAAGAAATATATCTTAAAGTATTGCGGGGGATGGGGGCACAGTAAAAATCTTCAGAACATGCACATTAGAAGGGGGGGGGGTCATTTTCGGTTGTGGCTCTTTGAAGGCCCATTCAAAAAAACCTCAGTTACTACAAAATATTATGAAATAATATAGTTGATTTTGCTAAGCTTTATTGCATCTGTCTGCAGAATT